>HG995304.1:11040456-12366893 GCA_905332915.2 Hecatera dysodea
TCCTTTATTTCGTTAAGCCATAAAAAGTTTAGCACCACTCTAAAAGAAACATATTTATGTATAAATGAAGATATGGAATTTTATGATAAAACTGAGGTGAACGGCCATGACGGTTCGAATTTCATTTTTGAATTGGGTGAAAGAAACGATTAATGTTTCTAAAATTTGGCAAATAAACTTTTGAATGATAGTTTACTTCACACCAAATAATGAAAGAACATGACTTAGAAAACTAGATAAGCATACAAAAGTTAATGATCATATATTTAGTGAGTGTAATCCTAATACTGTCGAACCTAAAACCAATATTACTAAAGCGATCAATAAAAACAAACTTCACAAAAACTTAAGTAGAATCAACCACGAACTAAATTGCACATCAATAAAGGATAACTTTGAAGTTAATCCTAACATTTTTGAACACAAATACGATGTTAGTAAAGTGATCAAAAAGTGGTATAATATATAGAGAGAGAAAACTACATAAAAACATAGGCAGAATCAACCATGAATTAACATGAGGTAATCCTCATGTTAATTCATGGTAACTTAACGTTAACGACTAAAATTCAGCGTTCGAACCACTGATTGGCATACAGCTAATGCCATTTCAATTATAGCGCACACCGAAGCAAAATAACGTCAATATTAATCACGTCCTTGAGAGTCTAAGCTGGCGTTAAATCTTAGAAATTAATAGGGTGATAGGAAGCGTTTCTGATACGCAGCCAAAAGTAACAGGTAGATAAACTAAATGTTAATTGGCTTTGTGCCACTGATGCACGTGTATAGAAGCATTGCGATGCAAGATAAAATATGAAATTCATCGATAGTGTTGGGGACAAGTGATAATGATACCCCACAAAACAATAATGTATTGATAGTGTTTAGCGAAATTTTTGGATAAGCCATACAAAGTCAGGTAACGAATGAAAGATATGTTACATATGATGTTATATCCAATGCATAATAACATCAGTTAGCTCATTACGAGTACAATGAAATGAAGTTTGGAGTACATATATCGTTAGGTATATATTGCAGTTGTGCATTCACTCTTATGAACCTGGGGATAGGCGTAGGGAAACAATCACATTCTTTCTAAATAACTGGCTTTCTGCAACATACTTTATGAGTGTTACTCATACATGAACAATTTCCTGAGGTCACCAAGAAGGGCTCAAGATTAATCACCACAGATAAAAACTGTGCAAAGCAGTTTTAAGGTTTACAGTTACAAACATTTATTATGAATCATAAAACATCCGAAGAGCAATTTCAGGAATATAAAACCAGTGGAACGATTAATAGAGCTATATAAAATTACTTTGCCTTAGATTGTGAAATGTCTGGTTTCTCAGGATGTTAGTATTAACCGAATATTAAACTACATTTTGGTTAGATTTTCCTTTTCTATCTAGAATATATCTTTTGTGTTTACTTTAATGAGATTTTATTTCGCTATAATACTTGGGCTGGGTTCGAGCCAAGAATAACAAAAGATAAAATGTTTCCGTTACATTTTAATTGTATTGCAGTCGTCAACTGTTATATTTTTGTAAAACTCTCCACTGTACGCAATTTAATTGTTTGGTTGACCGCGTTATTTAATCGTTCTTTATATAATTTCTCTTCGAATGTTTGTCTTCGTTGCGTGATATTTTCCATCTTGTAACTTCTCAGTTTGATTGAACTGTGTTTCACTTAAAATTGCATACCTAGGTACTTGTCTCCATGGAAGCTAATGTCCAATAATACAATACATCGCCAATAACAGTAAGTGCCCGTTAAAACTACAGTACACGAAGGTGCCATGGATAACAAAAGTAGGTACACCAAGATAAGCAGCTAAACATAGTATTAGTCCTAAGAAAAGAAAAGACCTATTTTATTCACAGTGACGGTATTTCCAGCGACAGTGGCTACATAGTAAATGTTTTCAAATTCTGCAATAGAATGTTAATTACCCCTCTTTGAAATGGACCGTGACTAGTTGCCATGCGAAATTTTGTAGGGACGTGCACGAAATTTTATAGTTGTGTAATGCTAGACGAAAAAGGACTACAAAAGGTAACATCAACACGTACGTGTAGACACTGTATTCGTGATGGCTACAAATTGAGAAACTGTTTTGATTCGTGAGGAGGTTACGGCCATAACTTTTCAATAACACATTAGATGAGGCTTGGGACAAAATATCTGGAAAGAGTGTCTTTGCACGGCAGTGGGACAGTATAAGCTGAAAAAAAATCAAATAGCAAAGGTCCTCTTAAATCAAGTCGATACTATAGGAATAGATTTTGCTACTCAAACTATTTCGAACGCGTGAATTCTGGTGTAAATTATCTCCGATTGGCCAAGAGTGAGTGTAAAAGGTCTGACGACATTTCTCGTCTGAAAATTCTATAGAACTGATAATTTATTATCCTAGCTCTGAAATAGTTTCTAAAGTAATGAATACACATAGCAACGCTGAGCTCAGAACGCGGAAGAACTAATAAAACGTTACAGTTAAAAGATCTTAAACAACAGAACTAGAGTGGACTCAGTTCCGTTTCACTATCAATATTTTTTGATTTTTGCTACCGATATTGAAAATACTCTTAAACATGGATTGATAATCAAATGGAGAAAAAACAAAATATAGCCTTCCATCCATCATGATAAACGAAAGAACTGATTATTCAATAACGCTCCAAATTTTCCTGTACTTTAAAGTGGTTTTAAAGATGGAAACATGTTTTTATCTTTATCTATGGAAGACTACTTCATAATTGAGAAGAATTTTGCGGAGGATTTTTTCCTAATTCAATAGGTTTAGTTATACCAAGATTATAATCCAGCTGCGGTCATTTGTCTGCAGTCCTTGCTGTTTCTCATGTTTATGAATACAATGGGAACATAAGTTATTAATATATATACATGTGGATACATGGCGAAAATTTCTGGTGCGGAGGAGAAAAAAAAGGAAGGATAAAGTTATTTTTTCTTCGACAGAAACTACAAAACACAACCTGCTACGAGCCTGACAAACACATTTTGTTCCTTCAATATTCGTGGATGGATTGAGAGGTATGATAAAATGAAAAGTTAAAATGTCGGTCAACCGTGTCGCGCCGACCCCAAATAACAAGGGACAAAAAGGTGGAAATATGATGAAATTAATGAACGACTACAATTACTTATTTGGTAAATTTTATTAATAAAAGCACGTGTAGATGCACTTGAATCTTGTAGCTCACGATAATACATACTTAATTATTATTATATTTTTATTGTATTATTGGCTTATTCATTCGTGCTTCATTGATACTGATTTGGTTATCCCTGTGAAATGTGTCAGACAAAAATAGTCCACTTATCTCTTCCATATTGAAAAAAAAATTAAGGCATTTTTAAATTATTCATGCAGTAGCGGTCACCTGTTCAATAATATCGTGTTATATTTCTTAGGCAACAAACTGCTTTTCAATATGAATTTCAACATTTATTATATTTTCCTTTCCAAGTTTTCTAAGTACTTCATTGGTTACAGTTACTTCCGGATGACCATGTCTATCCGTCGTTCGGCCTTTTATAAATCCACTCTCAACAGTATCGTTTGATTTAAAAACTACTTACTTTATATTACTTACCGTATAAACTCACATGTACGAACTATGAACACTACGCTAATCGATTTGTCTCACTCGATTAAAATAACTTGGTGAAACGTCTAGCAACTATTATTCACATAGTTTTATAAATAAATGCAAATATCGAGGGGGAAGTCGATAGTTAGCCCACTAGAGATGACAATATTTTGCCTAGACTAGAGGATAGAATATAAATGAAAGGATTTCAAGAGACAACTATTTCTCAATAACCAGCGGCGACAGCCGCTGGTTATATTTTAGATTTTCAGCAACCTCAAATAATTTATAGACCAAGAAACACAGTCATGTATTATGAAATGAAACAGCTAAGATTTTTTGAGTATCTGTGACAGTGTCTCAAGGAGTCTTGTAAAAGAGGCCGTTTCCAAACACATTCAAAATATTTTGCCAGTATCGTTTGCTATGCCATCCACGGCCGTACCTCGAACGGCTGATATTTACCCGAGTCACGTGTTTTGACGAAGTAATACATTACATGCTTTGCATAGTTGCATTATTCATTCGGCACCCCGACTTATGGGTACTACACGAAAGAAAAATTAGGTTGGTTTATTGCTTAGTAGACTATAAAACATTACATTGATGAATACTAACTAAATGCTTAGCGTTTCTATGTCGTTTACGTTCTTTTTAACGTGCAAATTGAATTCAAGACACTTCGAATGCATACCTCAATGCCAATTGATTACAATTTTACTGTAATTTTCTTAGGAATTTAAGCTTCGTTGGAATAGTGAAACATGTACTGCCTCGTATCAACAGACATGTATCGAGTATCGAGCGCAACGCTAAAGCTGGAATCTCAGGTTGAATCCCAAGATGGGCAAAAGTGAAATTGAGTTTTTCTGATATGCTATATCCAAGTGCTTTAAAAGTAGCGATAGACTAGGCTTAGCACGTTGACTATTACTTCTATTTCTACACTGGTCAAGGTTTCAACCGTGAGGGACACCTATAAAATATCAGATTTATGATAATTTAAAATACAAATTTATTGCATATAAAGCGAACGTCGTCGTCGCGAACCATATCAATGGAATTGCATTACAAAGTGGTAAAAAGCACAAAACTGGCCAGTATACCTACTAGTAAAACTAGTTAGTTAGTCACAGAAACGACATTTCACGACTGTCTGGTTCGTTTATTTCAAAATAGCAACGCCAGTTTTTGTCGGGTGCAGCTGAACTATAATTATATATCAAACTACTGATGATTTTGAGTTTGTTGCGGTCAGATGTGGCCGTGTAAGACAGTGTACTGACCTATATATAGTATTCATTTAATTGAATTAGTTACTATGTATTCTTATTATAATAATACCAATGCTGAGACCTGTTTGTAACAAGTACGTGTCTGTAATAGGTATTTGTATCGACCCATCTTGTCATAATATCTTCTGACCTTTTTCAATTATGTCCGCAATATTCATCATTATTTGCAATTATACATCATTTTAAATTAATATGATTGATGAAAGAGGTGAAAGGGACTAATCATTAGTAAAATTACCTTTCAAAATAGAAAATCGATTTGGATATCCTCTCGAAGGGATCCCTTCTTTTCACATAATGTTTTTTGTCCTAATATACTTCGGCATAACGATTTTGGCACAATTTGTTTTGGCATAATAATACTTTGGCATAATTTTTTTAGGCATACATTTTATGTTGGCATAATCATTTTAAAGACTAATTTGTTTTGGCATAAATTTGATTCGCATAACGTTAGTAGGCCTAAAGACTTTAAGCATAACGTTAGTAGGCCTAATGGCTATTAGCATAATATTCTGAGCAAACCAATTAGCTATAGTACCTGTAACAATCAAATAATATTGTTGGTTAAAAAATTAATATGCTGTGCAACAAAAGTTAGTCACAGAACCGAATTGCTGCAAAACCGACTTCACGTAGTCTTGTTTGTCCTACCCCTAGAGTGTTATTTAAAATCGCGTAGGCGCGTAGGGGCGAGGCGGCCCGCGGGCTGAGGAGCAGGCGGCTGCGAGCGAGCCGTCGCGGCTGAGGCTGGCCGGCGAAGCCGGCCAACAAGCCGAAGCTGCGGTGGTGAGCGAAAGCCGTCTGCGACGATTAGCACGCGTGGGGCCGCCGGAGGGCCGCAGCGCCGGAGCCGTCACAGAAACCCTGCCTGCTGCATGCTGCTTGCTTGCTTGCATGTTGCATGCTTGCTTGCATGCTGCATGCTTGCTTGCATGCTTGCTTGCATGCTGCATGCTTGCTTGCATGCTGTATGCTTGCAATGCTTGCTTCCTACAGCGAAAAAATACTCACAAAATTGTTCAATACGTTATAATATATTAATATTTTATTTAGGATATTATGCTTAAAAAAGTTATGCTTTAGAACTTTATGCTTAAAAAAGTTATGCTTTAGAACTTTATGCTTAATAAGGTTATGCTTTAAAATATTATGCCTAATCATTATTATGGTTACAGACATAATGCTTAAAAAAATTATGCATGAGCTGTTATGCGTAATTATATTATGCGAAAAAATAATTATGCCAAACAACATTATGCTAAGTTATATTAGGTCTTAAAATTTTATGCTAATGGATAGGGAACCCCTCTCGAATTAATTGTTTTCAAACGAAATCAGTAATAGTGCAAGTTTTTCAAGCATCATTAGGGTTGAAAGATTTCCGCTGTGGCTGTTTAACTTTGAAACATTATAACCTTCCTCTGGGGATACACAGAGACGATTGAAGTTCGAAATTTAGCTCTAAATTAACGGTAAAACAGTTCAAATGCTTAATGACTATAGATATCGACGTAAGTTATTCAATCATTCATGATGTATTTGCTACTCATTCTACTCAGATGTTTAAGTTATGCCTGTTATTTGTGTCGGCCGTAACACGAGACGTTATCAACGTCCTCAGAGTATTACACATAGGTACTGAGTATTTATTATTAACTTGTTGGTTTCCTCGCGATATTTCCCTATATATAATTTTAAATCGTGTGATAATTATATCTGCCTCTGTGTTTATTTTTAGAACGCAATAAAATTGAATGAGATAAGCTTTGAAGGAGAAAAGTATAATCAACAATAATGCATGTAATCATTGTAATTTTTAATTTAATGCTATGGGTAGAAAAGGACAAAACAATGAGATAATGGTTAATAAAGAATGTGAGTTTGAAAAAGAACTCATTGTGTATCTCAAATACATTAGGACGACAACAAATAAAGTTCATAATATATTTTAAAATCGAAAGAGTTTATAAGATATAAAGCTTAAATTTAATTTTAACGCATCACTAACTCGACTACAGTCCTTGATATGAGTTTAAAATACTCAACTATTTTTATAACCAGTATCAACGGTCAACGCAGTGAAGATGACCTTTTATAACAAATAGATTTATACGCATTCATTATTATTGGCCTTCCACTTAAATAATATCGGTGAAAATATAGTAACATTGAAATTTTATCAGAGGAAAGTGTTTTTTTTTTCTTGAAGTATTGCAATTTGACATTAATGCATTATGATTTGACCCAAATTAATATATCTCATTACTAATTTTATTTGATTAACCTTCAAACAGCTGACAGAAATCAGTATCATTGAAATTAATTAAATTCTGATTCCGATTGATATCGTGTAAATTAGTAAATAAATCACTGTTTGTAAGATTCAAAGATTGTATTACTGGCCTTTGTTTTAATTTAACAGGAATTGCATTTGTCAGCTGACTTGGAAATTTTATAAATATTATCAGTGCCTAAGTTATTTTATATTCCCAATAGTCAAAAACTCAGAAAAAAAAGATATAAATTAATCATAAAATTTATTTAGAGATCAGCTTCAAATATTGTATCGTATCACATTTAATTTTAGCTAGTTAATATAGGTTCACGTTAAGTACAGAACAAAAATCTATCTTTTTATTATAATCTAGAATTTAGATGAAGGCCATAATATTAAATTATTAACTTTTAACTATACACATCTTTACATACGTGATCTGAGAGTCCTCAAAATGTCAGGGCACTTAGAATCAGGCCAATATATATGCTCAAAATAATACGTAGCTAAATAAATAGGTGGTGAAACACATTCTTGTAATCTTGCACAGATTGCGAAGTTACCTAAATTCTCACATTAGAATGTGCAAAGCGTTATATTCATAAATCACTGACTACCAAGCAACACGGACGGTTCTAATTGAAATCTTACATGCATTTCAGTACAAGAAATTAGCACAGTTCATATGTACACAGAAAATGTTAACAGTTAATTAGTATCTTCTCGATTATTATAACATATTTTTCAGATTAATGATTAGAACCTCTTAAAGATTTTGTCTATCAATTCTAATTGGCATGCGAAAATATTTTTTACACGAGAATTTCATCTAGATATCAAGCTTGATCCTTCGGAATTAAGCCTAACACTAGAAAATGTTTCCGGTAATTTATACGAATTCCTAAAGCAGTTGCAAAACTTACAAATTGGCCAGTGGTAAGTCGAGTCGGCCTTGCTTTCATGTTATCTCCGTTTATTCTGCAGAAACTAATTCACAGTCACATTCAAAACCGACTAATAAATCAAACATCACGGAATTATGATGAAATGATTTATTTTTCAAACGCTATCTGTGTCTGTTTATTACTACTAGTACTAGTACTTAATCTTTTCTGCGTATGCATAAGATTTATATCTTTTTTAAACTTCATAAAATATTAGGCGAACAGCTCCTGTCGTGGCAAGCCTAACTATAGGTAGGCTAATCAGCAAGATAGTAGCAGGACTAACAGTTCATAGGGCTTCAACAAAGTGACATTGTCAGAAATAAACAGTTATTGAAGAGTCCATATTGACATGTACTACCTACCAAAATGTCATGAGGATTTTCGAAAAGCAAACCATTGGTTGATGAAATGCTACTTTGCTTGTACTCTTAGATACCCTAGTAGCTAAGGTAGTAAGTGATTTTATATTTAAAGATGAAGATGACAATAAAGCGACTGATTTAGAATTTGTTTAAGACGCAGAACAAGTTGACAGTGTTTTTCCTGAAGATATAGAAATCGTAGTATAAGCTACAGAGCTTATAACACACTGCAGCTAAACTCAAAGACTGTGAATGATGTAAATCCAAAGCATTTTGAAACCAACAAATAAGAGAGATGATACTAATAAAATAAAGCTGAAACACATAATGGATCAGATATATTAACACCATCCTCTTGGATACTTATTGAATTAGACAAAAGACTTTCTTCACTATATTTTGCATTCTACAAAGAAATAGGAAGTTGATCACGATCGTAAAATTTTCTGATCGTTCTTATCCCTCACATGAATACGAAAGAGCTATATTGAAATCTTAAGTAAAACGTAAGTGCTTTTCGTTTATGTTTATCACAAATTCAATTAAAATGACGGCTTTCAAAGAGTCCGCCTTCGAGATATGCTCGTAATTTTGTTCCGAATTGTTAATGGGATTTTTGAAGGACATAAATGTTAATATCAGTATCTTAAATTCTTAATAACAGTGATCTGATTGAAAGGAGTGTAATAAAAAGAAAGTTGAAATGGCCATATCCATGGAATAATTTATGCATGTAAGATTTTGTATCAGAACTAAAGCAGACATAGTCCGCCTTCATTTCAACTTCTGTAGGATTGGCACGAGTAATTAATTTTCTGAAAATATGTCTATCAACCGTAATCCTGGTATTCACATTCATTTTAGTAGTTTCAGCAATATAAAGGATATTTTATGGTGTGCATAATAAAAAGTGTTCTATCTGTCTTTTTTGGTACACGATATCGGTCATTATTTTTTCTCCTTCTTCTTATCTTCCTTTATTTTAGCCGAGCTGAACCCTATTTTTGTAACCAACATCAACTTATTCTAAAATCAGATGGTGAGTATTTTTTCAATTGATGGTTGTCATATAGCTAGCTAGCTTTGTTTGGGCCTTGTTCTCCCTATCCTGTTCTCTCACTGTTTTCTCCATAGTCATGACGGGAATTATTGCAACAAACAGAACTGATGCGGGCATTATTATAACATCAAACTTTGGACTTTTATTTGTTCAGAAGGTTGGAGGCATCGTTAAGTCATCACCTACTTTTGTTTTGTGCAGTTTAAAATTAAAAACGTAGAAACATCAAATATTGACGTTTGCGAGTCCCTGACACTGATACCCAATGTTGGTCATAATAATAATAATCTATATATTTGATTATTTTTGATATCCGCTCCTATCTAGTGTGTCTTTTATCTATTGGACATATTTACGATTACACACAGTCCTTGAATTCGTACAAAAACTTAATAGTTTAGCTGTTTTTCTCAATATGGCCGATATATATGTCGCTAACAACGAACTTAATCTAATAGCGTTGAATTGGCTGACTAGTGACTAGCCATTTCGTTTAATCAGCGGCCTGCCGGCATTCCGGCATGTAATTGAACACCCAGACCACAACAATTTGGTTCAATATCGTTTAATGACTTGCCTAGCCAAGCGGAATATAGAGCACAGATAGGTTAGATTCGAATGGTATGGCAGGAGCTAGAGTGGGCGAAAGAAGTTAGCTCCCAGCATGTCATTCATTTTAGGTTCTTTAATTCTGCATACAGAAATAGAAGCCCTGCAGCGAGCCTCCATCACATAGGTTAGAATTTTTAAATCGATTGTTGTTTGAATTTAGAATTCACAAAATTAAATAATATTCCATATATTTTCGTCACACAAAAATAAACGGCGGCGTTAAATCAAAAGGCTAGGCAACCAAATAAACGGCTGACTAAGCTATTTGGCTCTGATGTCATATTATTTTTACTATTGACTTGGATTTGTAATTCAAGTTTGAATATCGAGCAAGATGGTTCGACGAACGTGAGAAGATAAATGGACTATTGTGGTTATAATATATAGCAGTAAACTGCGATAGTTTATGAATAAACAAACTATTTTTTAGTTGTGTGCCTTTAAAATTTGGTTAAAACTTTTCCAGAGAGGTGTTAGTCTGCTAATTGTTAGAAAACACCATATATACAGGCTATATTCTGTTCCAGCAGCACCTAAATACATTTGTTAGGCCTAGCAGGTGCCAATTTTGTTCAATTTAATAGTATCGATCAATCAGTGTCACCGTTGCAAGCTATGTTTTAGAAAGTTACAAATTCAGTTTTAAGTTGAGCAATCAGTTAAAACAATTTGCAAGTCTACAATTAACTCACTTATCGATGTTTATTTTAAAATTAAACTTATTTGCATAGTTATTGACCGACCTGAGTTTGTTTACGATAACATGACTACCCGAGTTAGCACGGAATTAATACATGATTGTTGTAGCGGAATACAGTAAACAAGAAACGTTAGGTACACCAAATACTAACACTAGGGTTTGAATCTAAGAGTAAACTGCTGATTAACCGCCATTACAGAACGAGCTATTTTTAGAATCCGCACAGAGATCACGTCTTTGTCTGCTGTAATGTAAATGACTATCAACTATTCCATGTCTCCCAGAATCTGTTTGCGCCGACGATCAAAACAAAACGTTACATAACCTAAAACTGAAACAACAAAATGCAGGTAACTCACCTAGTTCGTCTTTTAGAACCTTCGACATTCTGCCAACATTCGTAATTGCACTTAAAAAGTAATAAGATTCACAGTAAGGTTATAAACACGATTGTCTGTTAACGTCACGTCATTTTGACAGGTGACTCGCGCTGTGACAGGCCAGCTCGCGCGGCTAGGGACGCACGGGAGAGTTCCCCGAGCGGTGGTGTATTCTGTTGTCGAATGACATAGTTTAGGGAGTGAAGTAGTCAGAGGAGCGTAACTCGTCTTAGCTTCTCGCGGCCAATGAACGGCACGGCCCGATGCGCCAAGGTCACTGGAGGCAAAACCGGCAGCTCGCAGCTCCGGCAGAGGGCAGCACGCGGTGCGAGCGACGTACACGAGCAGCTTGCCTGCTGCCCGTACGGCAACTAAACAGAAACACTGTAAGTATGGCCCGGCATGATGCGTCGATAAGCGGTATTATGGAATAAATAAAAACGCGACGCGTTCTGAATGTGAATGAATGTGCAGCCAACTTTACGTCATTATATTCATTGTCTTTTTAATACCTACTTGGATGTAACACTGACTACTTTCTATCGACATACAATGGGCCATGACAACGGGTGAGCAAGTTATTTGCTAAATGCCTTCATTGAGTCACAATTTGTTTTCAAACAACGAACGTACGAAAATAGCTCACAATGTTTGTCGACACTGTTAATTACCGGCCGTGTATATACTACACTAGTAGCGCCGCGCGACTTCACCCTCATAGTTCCTGTTCCCTTGGGAATAGCTTCCCAACAGTGAAAAATATTTCAAATTGGTTCAGTAGTTTCGGAACCTATTCAATACAAACTAACAATCAAATATTTCCTCTTTATAATATTAGCATAGATATTAGGTACAAATACTTCAAAGAACTTGACAGGTGGGTATAAAATAAACACCTACATGCCCCCATAGGTACTTCGATAGTAAAATACACAAATTCCGAAGGTCCAGTAGTCTTTTCATACCCAGCTATTTCCACAGAATAATCAAAAACAGCGCTGAAGACTGTTTATTTATTTGAGACGCAGATGAAAAAGATAATATCTAATCAAGAGACCGTGGGTCTTATCTTTATACGCCTCATTTTAAGGCCAACACTGATCTTATTTCATAAAGTTCCTTATTTGGTTCAACATATTGCTAGCGATAAATTTAAGACCACTTAACATAATTTATAAAGTAAAAACTAAATTAAAATAGCCCAAGTATATAATACATCTCATTTAAAAAGAAAATTTCAATCTGCTCGCTACTCGTCGCTAGATGGCGGTAGTAGAACTTTAAAGACCTTGTTCAAAAAACGATATTGTTTTCCTCATAAAACTGTTTTTAATAATAAAATAATATTATTTTCAGCTTCGATAATGTATGATAATTTATAATCTTGATGCGAGATGTAAGTATCATCCAGCGTATAGCAGCTGCTGCTCCTGCTACTACTCCACTAGCATACTACACGCCTCGCGCTACTGTCGACTGTGCCAATAAGAATGATATCACTATTAACATAACTAAAGAAGAACACAGTTATAAAATTATAGAACCAACTATAGACTAACCCAGAGTAACCAATAACATATACACATGGTACAACCATCTACAATATAAAGAATTAGAAACAGTCACTTGCGGAGGCGGAGATAAAACGTGCGTAGGTGCGGTTTGAAAATTATCTAATTATAGCTGAACGGTATTATTCTGTCTAACCAAAACTAATTTATTGAAATAAGATTCACAATATTATCTCGTCTACGACTGTACATGGAATGTTTGTCGTGTAGTAGATATTAATATGCTATGATGGTAAAGTAACACACAGAGACAAAGTAACAGTCATATAAGTAACACTGAAGTTGGTTTGGAAATCCGCCAGAAGCTGTCTTTATCTTTTTATTATCATTGATAGGATCCCGTTTAGTCACAATCTCACCTGGTGAAAAGATATGAATTGGTTGGCGATGGAGCACTCTTGTCTACAAGTACCCTATTTCTGACCTTGAATTTAAGACCCAAATTGCAGCTATAAGGAAATACAGACGAACGACGACGAAAATGATAGGGAATTCCACGCACAATAAAATACAGTTTTGCTTTTTAATTACAGTTCTGGTTCTTTGATCTAAAACCACCACCAAAGCGGTAATTGATTGTCAGTGATGATCAGTCATAAAACTTGATACTTGATATGCATTTGACAGAGATTTGATATTAATCTTGACCCTTATCAAACAAGCTGAGTAGTACTATAGTATACACACAGATGCAAGTATTATGAATCTGTCTGTACACTGCCTCATCTGATTAGTAACTGATCCAGTTCTATTTATTACACTTCGATGATTTTTTCTAGGAGTTCTTGGACATGGGCTTCTTTTAAAATTATGTTCTATTGGACCTTTTTGCTTTTGGATAGTTTTGAATGATATACTTATAGTGGTATACAATAAATGCTGCTGCCATGACAGCTAACCAATCTGAAAATCACACAAACAGCTCTGATTCTGAGATATCCCCAGAATCAGATAAACAAACGTTGGTAAGTTTTCTAAGGAATTTTTCAGTAGAATATCGTATTTACTTCCCATATAACACGTGTAAGAAATACTCATGAAACATACGCAGTGATGCAGGCCCGTCTGTTAACTTGATATAAGATATGTGTCGAACGGAATACTTCATGTATTATGTTATGATACCGACACTAATTTCAATCTTAACACGTGTCTGCACTGACTTTTTAACAGTTGTTTTTGCATCCCACGCATTCACATGCACGTGGATGCTATATTAGAATCATCCGGCTACCCATAATAGGGAATAACAAGTTAATATGAAGAAGCGTAGGTCGCTATGTTAGGGGTTCATTTCATATTAGTCTGGCGGTTTGAGTTCTTTATGCGGCCTGCCCAAATGTCCTTACTTTAGAATTGTTCATCAAATCGTTGTGCTCCTTAAAGTTCTAAGTCTGAGCTACACGATAACTAACAAATGCTTGCACTGTCTGGACAGGTCCTCTCAAATCTGGGTACTTTCCTCACAAGATCACCTCAGATACCATCCTAAATGGTTTTCATATGATTTGATCAGTACGGTCGATACAACTGACTTCAGTAAAGAAACTTTCACCTCTGAGTTTGCTTCGGTGTTCCTTCACAGGGTAGTCAGCTTGGAAACATCGGCCTGAACTAGGTTGAAACGACGAAAAAAGTTTGACGTGTGAAAATGTTATTTACAATCTACTTATAAAATGAATTTTGACCACAACCATCTGTGGCCACAACTGACGCTACTACGAGCAAAATAAACTCGTTGGTATATTCACAATAGCTTTCTACACAATCTCTTTCGTCTGTCTCTATAGCTTTCACAAAAAAAACATTTAAAATAAATAATTGACATGTGCTTCACATAGTATGTATTTCCTTCATAAGAGCAGTCCCTCCGCTTCGTGTCGTGCACTCAACGGAACCCTGCACATTGGGAGGAACTAATTTTCACAAAGCTAATAAGTGAGGCAGGTCATAGGTAGATTGAAATAGTTTCATCAGATCAATAAGCTGTAAAAATTGTTCCGTCCTCGCACTGATACCTTTTTACTGATGCAGAGAGAGAGATATACAAAGCTTCTTATAACTTATTATTATAAGTAGAATAACAATACAATGTTAATATTGTCGGTTATTTTCAAAGTACTTCTGCAAAATAGAATGATCGTATTTTTAGTTCATGGCAACCGTTACGGATCGCGTGAAGCACGAGATTGGCATTCTACAGCCCGATCATTATAATAATCATTACTTAGGATATACCGTGTATTGTACCAAGACTGCGTCTTGACGAATCAGTAATAGTATCTTACTTACTATTAATAAGGTCGAATTCGAAACACATATTATCCTAATCATTGGTTTTACTCACCTCAACGGTCATATTATTTGTATTCCTAACACAGGTATAAATGGGTTAACTTTCAATCACTCGTTTGCTCCTTCATCAACACCATCATTATTCGGAATCAGATTTCACCCATTACTGGACATATGCCTCTCATTTCCCCCAGTCCCAGTGATGATAATAACCTCGCTTTAAATGTTTATAAATTATAACGATTTTTATGGGGACCATACTAGGTAAATACCTATGGATGCCACGAAAATTACTTCAAATTACGCAACTATTTCACCTTGATTGTCTATTGCCGTCTAATCGATGCATCTCTCGTCCAGACCTTGGTTGTCGTTCACCAACATTTTATGGTTCAGGATTTTTTCGTAATTACAAAGGGAATCCGGCAATTTCTCAGAATTCGATGACGTTAAAGAGTTGCCTTACAGAGCACCTCGATAAATTCGAAATTTACTTTAAAAACAGGTATTCAGAAGACACGTTTATCCTGTTGGTCGAAACCTGTTCATGCTAAAGGGGAGGAGCTCTTTAAGGCGTCAGGAATATTTGCATCCAGCCTGAAGTAATGATACCAATCATATTGCCTACTTTTGTGATGTTTACTTATGATATTCATTTTCATGAAAACTTTGCTGCACGTAAATGAGAACTTTGAGCATGTATGTAACACAAAAATAAAAGTCTAGTCATCGAAACGCACACCGCTGCGGTATGCGATGCCGGACGATTAACCATCAACAACAAGACAGACAGCATAGGTATACTGTTTGTTTATAAATAATGTTGAATTTTGATTACCACAGAAAATGAACAAGTTCTTACAGGCTATATAGTTTGCCCCTAAATTCATCAAACTTTGAAAGTCAAATAGAGTTTAATCTATACTAATATTATAAAGCTGAAGAGTTTGTTTGTTTGTTTGTTTGTTTGTTTGAACGCGCTAATCTCAGGAACTACTGGTCCGATTTGAAAAAATCTTTCAGTGTTAGATAGCCCATTTATCGAGGAAGGCTATAGGCTATATTTTATCCCCATATTCCCACGGGAACGGGAACTACGCGGGTGAAACCGCGAGGCGCTGCTAGTACTTTATATTATATCAAATCAAACATGGTTGCATTTCCCATCTAGTCGACATCGGCTTTGCTTGCCATATAAAAATACTAGCCGTGCCCCGCGGTTTCACCCACATAAGTTTCGACCCCGTGGGAATATCGAGATAAAAAATATTTTATATGTTAATCCTGGTTATAAACCATCTGTTTGCCAAATTTCATTCAAATCCGTTTAGTAGTTTTTGCGTGAATGAGTACAAACATCCACCCATCCATCACTACTAACAATTAACATTACCTAAAGACTCATCTCTTCGTAGAGTTCCTAAATACGACAGTATTAAATGATATGTGATAACAATATTGGAACATAATAACACTTTAACGGTCTAATGCAATTACCAAATATGATTACTGAAGATTAAGTAACAAATGGTATGGCCAAAATAATTACTTTAGAAGATAAGAAAATTGTACTCAGATAACAAAATCAAACTGGCCTTGTTAGTGTGAAAGTCGCTTTGGTTCAAGTGCCAAGTTTGGTAAACGGACTGTGAGTTACTGCCCTCTACTATAAACTAAAGTAACTCCTTACGATTATATAGATAACTAATACTTTATTCGAATATAATTTCTCGATATATTATGAAAAAAATGTTTTTCAACCCCCCATCTCGGAAAGATTATTTTTTTCTCTTCGATCTAAGCGTAAAAGCCGTTTTTATCCTCTAGTTGATAAAGTAAATTGAATTTAGAACATCGTGTGCACGAAGTTTGTGAATTCGAAACATTATTAAACCTTTTTACTTCTACCTCTATGGTGCTCTATTGTTCGGAATTTGATTAGGAACTTAAAAAAAAATGCTTCGCGCGTTTTTCTTTCCATATTGATCATATTTATTGTTAAAACAAACCAACTTAAAAATAAACTTGAAAACCAATGTAAAACCTAAAATGAGTGATTCAAGCGACGAGGACGTTTATTTGACGCCTACAGAATTGATTGAAACTGTTAATAATGCGCAAACGAGTTTATTTTTTGCATTTAGTCATTTCCTCGCTGAGGTGGGATGAAAAGTTACGTGTTGCACTCGAGTGCAAAGATTTTTCACCTTGTGCTCTTTTGATTCCGTCGCTAACGCTCGGGATTCTAATTTTTGAATCACTCGTTGCACTCGTGATTCAATTCTAGAATCCTTCGCTTGCTCGGTCATCAAAATTGAGCACGCGGTTAAAAAGCAACTTTGCCATCTTGTATAACAAATAACTATTGTCATCTGCCTAGCCTTTTCCCAACTATATTGGGGTCGGCTCCCAGTCAAACCGAATTCAGCTGAATACCAGTATTTTACGTGGAGTGGCTGCCAGACCTCCACAACCCATTAACTGGGTAACACGGTACTTCTTGGCAAGACTGGAGTCAGATTTACTGGCTTCTGACAATCCGTAACGACTGCCATAAACCTACAAATGACAGCCGAGACCAACGACTTATCGTGCTTTCCGAGGCACGGAGGAAACTAGGTATGTTAAGATGGTCACCCATCCACATTCCAACCTTGGCAAGCGTTGCTTAACCTTGAAGATTGACCCGTGCGGCTGTTAGTTTTTAGCCACGAGCTCCTCGAAAAAAATGTTTTGTATCCCATCCAAATTCAATTATATCAGTGTCTTATTAAGAAAAAATCGTTAACAATGTGTCGCGATTTTACAATCATACAGCGTTTGCAATGTTCGCGTGCGTACATAATATTTAAACTCTTTCCAGCAACGCGTTTTGCGACACATACGGTAGAATTCACAGAACACTGAGTTTGAGTTCATTGTAAACCAAAGGCCTTACTATGACACGTTATATTCGTCCATATAGTCATTTCTCTTGAGCACTGTATGTAATGTATACAGGATGAACAGTACCATCCGTTTCTCACAACAGAATCAAGATAGCATCATAGCATGTCATGATATTCCTATATCTATAAGTACTTCTGTACTCTATAATCGGGAAGGTAGCCAACTTTGATTGCATAGCATATGCCTCTCTATGGTCCCATAGTGACTCATTATTTTTAAAACTGAACATACGAGTAGCTAGGGGTGGAGCGGATTACACTAAAAATTAAACAAAACGAACACAGTTTTTGAAAATTTTATTTAAAAATAAATTATCGTAGTACAACTTGCACCAATAACAACAAAATTTTGGTTTGAACAACATGAAACCGTAACGTTCGCTCAAAGCATATCAACTTATTAATATTGCGTTCTAGAATTACAAAAATTATACACTACACGGTGCGATAGTTTGACCTAGGATTACGTAATTACTTTTATACTATTCTCATCGTGTAAAACTCACTATCATTCACAACATAAACAGAGATTCATCCCTCAGACAATGTTGAAGATACACTGACATAAGACTGAATCGTGACGTCAGCAGTCATGGATATTTCGCGCTAAAATAGTTCAGTGTAGCCCCAACATGAAAGTAACTCTGCACACAAAAGTTAGACCAAATAATAAAAAAAGGACTTAGCGAGTAACAGAAATAGCATCTCACAAGAGTAAAACATCGGTCGAAGGCACGGTATAATGTACGTGTATTTACTTACAATACTACCTGAATGTACCGAAAATTATTTTGGTTCACTATATTACATTATGCGATCAACTTCCTATATTGTCATTTGTTTGAAATTCAGAAAAGCGAATTCTTACTGCATGGTCGTTAAGCTCATTTTCAAAAACTTGTCGTGCCTCTCTCGCTTCTCTGAATACAAAAAATTAATTTAGTTTAGTTTGAATCTTTGCCTATTATCTCATCAGAGATGCAAGATAAAACAACAATAATTTCAATATGTGCTAATCATGACCGTTTCTTCTATGTTGTATCATAGTGTCATACTTCCTACCATCTCGTGTCTAAGTACAATTGTAAAGTAAATCATATTGCTTACAATTTTACCTAATTCTATTTATTGTTTACAATATTTCTTATACAATTGAAATATCCCTGAAGTGATCACCATAAAATGTTTGCTACAGACAATTCCGTTACAGGTAATACTTCCAGGGTTTAAATTCACTTCAGGAATAAAAAATACTGGATAAATTAAAATTTATTGTTACAAGTACCAAGTCAGCGTCAGCAGTAAAATTGTCAGTATGACTGTCGATATCGATTTAATAAATCGTATACCAAATAATCGACTTACAGCGCGTTTAGCATAGATTTCAAGCGTAGATTACGCAATTTGCGTAAAATATCGAGAAATGAAAATATAAAAGTTGAATACGTTTTATCATGAGAGTCCAAATATTAATTGACTGTAAAGGAAACTAAAGTTTCCATTAATTTTATTGCCATTACAATGACTTGCATCTTAGACGGGGAGGGGCAATCGAAAAGTCAATGCGAGATTTCTGTGTATCTTTTGATTTCCTTAGGTCCTTCGCTCCCTCCAAATAGCCCAACATCCCGTCTTACCTTAAACTCTTTAATCTGCTTTCTGCACATTTTTTCCCTACATACTATATAATTTGATTATATACAATGACAATTCTACAGTTAATAATTTAAAGGATTTTCAAAGAGTATTTTATTTTCATTACAAAAATGCGTGAAATCAAACAGTATTGTTGAAATTTAGCACAGTGTTTAGTTTAGCATTTAACGAAGTGAAATGACTAAAATTGTAGCGAACACATTGTACTGTGATAGGATGCTATTGAAAAGTTCATGTGACGTTGTGTATGTCACCGGAACATTGTAAACGCCGTAAGATTGTAAAATATCACGTAAAATTGTAAACTAATTTGTCTTAATAAGACACGGATTTATTGGAAACTATATATTTGCAGGGGATTTATTCTTTACAAACCGATTTTTTCATAATATATCAAGAAATTATAATCGAATAAGGATTTATTACAATCTAACGGATTTTGCAATTTTTAACGGTGACATACACACCACAGTTAAGATTAACTTCATTGCTTCAATAAGTAGAACTGCTGTGACTAATATTTTTATTACCTCTTGATTTGACAATATTTTATTGTTTTTTTAATGACGCCTATAGTGGGTATCATCATCATTATCAACAGCCTGTTGTAGTCCACTGCTGGGTATAGGATCTATTCGGCTTCTCGCATCCAGTTTCTGCCAGTGGTTCTGCGCAAATCGTCACTCCACCGTGCCTGAGGACGTCCTACACTACGTATGCCGAGATATCTGGGCTTACTTCTTGTAGAACTTCAAATTAAAAGTATATAGCACATTGAAGACAAACTGCATCCAGATATTCGTGGTAACGTTCAAGTAGTTTAACCAATTTTAAAATCTCGCTAGCTATGCTATGAATTTTTAACTAAACGGATTATTTCTTGAATTATAATAGCCAATAAAAATGAAATAGTGCGCGTTAAACCTTGGATCAAACTAAGAAAACAAACAAGAAAATAATGGATGACATGAGGATTTAACTGGACATTGATGTTACACCGAATGTATAGTGAAACTTTACTCGATTTAAAGTCGATTCACGTCACGTTATATACAATCGAGTGGAATCGAGTCCAAAAGTATTCTCGTATGGCGTCATCGATTGCGCTAATTGGCACGACCGCCGCTGTATTGTTTGGACCTATACCAACTTCCTTCACCTCATAATTCATTGTGTTGTGTTTTTTGTTATTGAACTTGGCCGCTATCCAATTGGGAAGTAGAAGATAACACATTAGAAAATGAGTTAACATTCTTTGTAGTGCTTTAATAGCCGTTAAAGTTGAATTTCGGCAAATTTAGAAGGCACATTATAGTGTGTATGCGTATGTTTTTTATCTCTTGTTAGTTCTGTCTTAGGCTGTGATTATGATCGTTAATCTCTGAAATAAGCTTTAAAGAGTTGCATTCTTACTTAACTTTCAAGGCTTTACAACTATCAACAAAATTTCACAAGTTTGTAAGACCATAATTTAGAGAAATCCAAAAAGTACTAGAGAATAACGTTTTACTTACGGCCGAACCCAATAACCGATCTATCACATACTGGAGATAGAAAAACAAATGAAACAACAGAAAACCTATATAATTTTTCTGTTGTTTCATTTGTTTTTCTATCTCCAGTATGTGATAGATCGGTTATTGGGTTCGGCCGTTAGTATAAAACCATGTAATGGTAGATAGATAAGTACTCATGATCAACAACAACCCATAGATCTATACCCCACCCTCCATCCTACTTATCAAAGCAACGAAGTCTCAAGCCTCAATCACGTCTTAGTACAGTCACTCACAAAAGTTTCGTCCATCATCTGAACGTATTCCCTACATTATAATGTGTGTCACTGTTATTCCAGATGGTTGTACATGTCTTCTATCTGTGGCTTGAAGTAGCTCCTGATTTCTGGTCGTTTCGCCTTCATCGTTGGTGTCAGGAGGCCGTTTTGTACTGAGAAAGGGTCCGGGTGTAGGTAGATGTCTTTGACCTTGGAAAGATAGAAAGGGATAATTTTATTACGTTTTATACAATTATGTTAGTTTTTATATATCATCATCAGTGTCATTGTCATTTCAGTGAAATGATGTATCTACTAGTCCAAAGTCTTCTGTTGTATTACCAAATATGGTAATACATTTATTTGAAAACAGTAACTATGAAGTTTCTTGTCCGTTCTTCTCCATAAGAATCTACCTTTGCGAATGGACGCTAGAGTCACTTAATTATGATAAATTTTATTGATGACGTTTAAAAGTGCCGTTAATGGCCTAATTGAAATAAACGTTTTTACTTTTGACTTTCTGCCGCAAGCCATAGACTGATAGTTCTGTGTGTTTCGCATCCGGCATATTCCTGCTTTCTTCAATAATACTACTGTCTTTCTTAGGATGAGTCACGTAAACCCAAATTTTTTATTTCTAATTTTTTCATTTCGGCTTTTAGATACGATTAATTGGTCCATAAATGATCAAAGGTAGCAAACATGGCCTCGATAATTTTATATCGGACATAAATCTATCGACGTTCAAGACTGATTTTATGTGTGATCTGATTTCTCTCAGTTTCTTTAAATCTGAAGAGCTAGTGATTTACCAAGGCCTAACCAAGGCTTTTCAAAATACCTCAGCTACATACTTGCTGTATATATAATTAAATTGCAAAATTATTCTTCAAACTTCGAAAGGAAACGACCACACGTTAAAATTTTTGTATATAAATATGGCAAGCCACATCCCAATCTAAACCCGTGTGAAACGTAATGCACTCAAGCACCTAAAAGTCCTTGAACAGTTCATAAAGTTTTAAATCAATTTTTATTTTGAGATATGAAATCATTGGGATTACGACTCAAATTACTTCTTTGTTTAAAATAAATTGTATATTTTTATGTCGTTTTCACAGATGTAACACAATTTAATACAACCATCGATTTAGGCTTATCGTGTTACTGAAATAGAATTCAGATAGTATATTGATAATATTTATCAGAGATTGTGTTGGGTACAACACTAGTTTTGTGCTGTTGACGATATATGTTTTATTTGTCAACAGCGCCTCGCGGTTTCACCCGCGTAGTTCCCGTTCCACGGGTATAAAATATAGTCTATGTTACTCAGGGTGAATGTAGCTTTCTTATGGTGAGATTTTTTTAAATCGGTCCAGTAGTTTTTGAGTTTATTCGTTACATACAAAATACAAATCTTTCCTCTTTATAATATTAGTATACTGATGTTAATACGAAATGCTTGCTCTAAAATGCTATTGTTTATTATAAAAATATTTTTAACTCGTACAAAAAGATGTGCTAAGATTCATTCTTCCTGCTACAATCTCAGAGATTGAGATTATTCCATTGTAATTTATCTACATAGTTTGCCGCTTTACTATCGCTAGTTCAGCAGGATTATTATCATTCTCATAACATTATGAAATTGGACTCGAGATATAATTTCTCATACTTTTTTTATGGGTTGGGAAATCATCAAATGACTTCTCCCGCTCTGGGCTGTGTCAGACTCTTACTGACTATACCCACCCGTGATCCTTCTTGTGCCCTTTGCGTTCCAGGGCCGCCGTGACTCTTTGAAACAAATTCCGCAACCCTGACACAAGGATTTAAGTCTACAAGTAAAGGCCGGGACTAACGGCTTATGTGGGACAAAATTGAAGTCCGAGCAATCCATGCTTATTATATGTCAACCATGAGCCCCAATGCAAAGCAAAAAGGTACGTGTTATGTACAATATTTTAGTATGTTATGTTCCATTGATGGCCTAAGGCAGCGTTTTCAAACACGTCTATCCTCTGCCATTGCAGGCCAGACAGAGTCAAGTTCATCTCCATCCTTCCTGTCCTTTCCATAACATCAATTATCTTCGATCTTCTTCAAGTCCACACGTAGGAACGTGCTCGACGTTTTTACGTTCATTCAAGCAAGATCAAACGTATAGACCGTTAAAACTTAGGACTTGCTACTCAATATTGGACCAAAACGTTTGAAGAACAAGATTCACGTGGCTTATTTTATGTTTGACTTGCTTCTGCCTGTGGCTTCGCCTATTGCTATGTGCTATTATTTTACTCGCTCAGGGTAGAACACCGGCAAGATGGTCCGATGCCATAAAGAGGGTAGTTGGTGGCAGCATATACAAAGCGGTCCACGCTTCAGAAGATCGCATGGCTTGGGTAACGCGTCGTTGTGGTTGCGATCCTCAGCAGTAAGGAAACGACGAAGAAGAAAGATTTTACTGTAAGAGGATATGTCACTGAATATACATATACCTCGCATGCCTCTAGAATACCTTTGTAAAAACATTGATGGATATCACCGAGACAGATAGCAGAATTAACATAGAAAAGATAAATGTGTGATTCCAAATTATATATATCTGTGCAAATTTTCTTCCGAATCCGTTTAGCCGATTGGCGTAATTGAGTAACAAACATCCAGAAGTATGATGATAGTTGCTCATCGAGTATCGACATAAGTGCAGAACTAGCATTACCTGTTCAAAAGTCTTAAGTCCGGCGTTGCGCCCCCACTGCAGCATGTCCTCGAGGATGATCTTCTTGACGCGCGCGTCCTCGCACAGCGCGGAGAACGTGCCCTTGATGCCGTTCTCCAGCGCCCAGCACTTCACCACGTCCACGTCCGGGACCACCACCGCTACTACACATGACTGGAAATAGACGGGAAATTAATGTAAACCTTACGTCCAATTGAGACAAAAATTTTACTCAGAGTTGGTAGCTAACATAAAGCTAAATATTAAGAAATATTTCATATATAATACACCCGTAAACAACTAAGATTTAAAAGGGTAACTCTGGGAGGTACAAGCGGAACTTAGTCTTTAATTCCGACGTAGACTGATTTTAAAGTATCAACCATTCATCAAAGATTTACGGATATTCGTCCTTTAAACCTACGTTTCTCTTGTATTACCTATGGGTAATAGACCAAAGCTAGCTCCAGAAGGAGGTTAATACCAAAACAGCAGACCCGCGCAACTTCGAAACTTAAAAAACAGTTCTTTTCTTTCTCTCTTATGTGACGCAGAACATTACAGCGAGAGGGAGGTAAAAAAAAACATTTTTACAACATTTTATATCTATACATATAATAAATCTGTAGAAAAGTCATTTTTGTACATTGAAGAAATTGAAACAAAAAATAGCCAGCGTGTGAAAAATTAAGTAACAGAACCCATTTCCATCATTTTTGAAATTTTTGTCTGTTTGTCGGTTTGTCTGTTTGTCTGTTTGTCTGTTTGTTTGTGCGCACATCACGTAAAATCTACGAATTCAATGCTGACAATGTTTATATACAAAAATTATACGCAACTTGAGGTTTAACTTAGTTTTTGTTTCATCGAAATCGGTTCACTCTTTCAAAAGATATGATTAATTTAGTGAGTTCAAGAAGTAAAATATTACGTTATTACGCAATTCAGTATAGTACTTGCAACGACATCTTAAGACTAAAAACTTTTTACAAAAAATAAAACCGACTTCTAAACAAAAAAACAAAAAGTATAAAATAACTTTAATTTCGGAACTCGGTGTTTTTGGTTCCTTTTTTGTTGTTGAACACACCGACTTCCGAAATTAAAGTTATTTTATACTTTTTGGTTTTTTTGTTTAGAAGTCGGTTTTATTTTTTGTAAATAGTTTTTTTTTTATTTTTCACTTTTTAGTGGTACCTACACCCCCTCCCCTCCCCCACCTAAACGAACCAATCACATTGGTGTAAAAAAAAACGTACTGCTCCTTTGCAGAGTAAACTAAGAGGTCGTCAATGTAGACAATGTAGATGTTTTTTTTTAGATTTTTCCAAAATCGCTTGGTTGATTTCGATAAAATTTTCATGGAACCATTTGGAAAGTATACCCTTTCCAAAAAAAAAAGAATTTTCCAAATCAGTTGACAAGCGACGGAGTTATGCGCGAACAAACAATAAAAAAATAAAAAAAAAAAACATACAAACATCCGAATTGAGAACCTCCTCCTTTTTTAAAAGTCGGTTAAAAATAGAACTAATGTTGATAGTTGAAATCCAAATCCGATAGATGGCGTTGTGCAAATGACGTCATTTTCTGAATCGCGGTGTTTTTCCGCGCGAGAATGACGTCCACCGTGTTTACTAGGCAAATTGGGTTTCGTTAGGTGTCTTAAAAGTTCTTGCGTGTGTCGTAAAAGTTCTTTGGTAGCTTGGTTTATCGATTTTCTAAATTGGTCGAAAAAAAAGTATTGGCTTATCTTATTGGTTTCGTTTGGTTGGTCAACTTTGGTCATTGGTTTTTAACCGACTTCTAAAAAAGGAGGAGGTTCTCAATTCGGATGTTTGTAGGTATTTTTTTTTGTTTTTTTTTTATGTTTGTTCGCGCATAACTCCGTCGCTTGCCAACCGATTTGAAAAATTCTTTTTTTGTTGGAAAGGGTATACTTCCCAAATGGTCCCATGAAAATTTTATCGAAATCGAACAAGCGGTTTTTGAAAAATCAACAAAAATCTAAAAAAAATATCTACATTGTCTTCATTGACGACCTTTTAGTTTACTCTGCATTGGAGCAGTGCATTTTTTTTACACCAATGTAATTGGTTCGTTTAGGTGGGGGAGGGGAGGGGGTGTAGGTACCACTAAAAAGTGAAAAATAAAAAAACTTTTTACAAAAAAATACAACCGACTTCCACAAAAAATCAAAAAAGTACAAAATAACTTTAAGAACACGGACCGCGACTTTGCGGTCTCAAGAGAGTATCCAGAAACGCGAAGTCCGGCTGTCTGCTGATCGGGAGCGCCACTCTCTCTCACGCGAGTCAGAGACTTTCACAGAAAGGGAGTCGCGCTTAAGTTCGCAAAGAACTCGGACCGCGACTTTGCGTTCTCAAGAGAGTATCGAGGAACGCCAAGCACGTCTGTCATCTGACCGAGAGCGACACGCTCTCTCGCGCGAGTCTGAATCTCTCTCCCAAAGAGAAGAACGATTACAAATAGCTAGAAATAACTATGTAGGTGTACAAAGAAACAAGGAAAGTTATCTTGCATCTGAAAGGGAAAGAATAGATGAACTAAGACGAGCAGAAACAGCAGAACAACGTCAATCTCGCCTAGAAATAGAACGAGCTCGATACCATATGAATAGAGAAACAAATAGCGGAGCTGATGAGTCCATGGAAAATGACGATGCAAATATTTTATTACCTTGGGACAATAGGGAAAAATCAGGGTTCACATATTCGTCTAGAATTGATTATGCTGGCTTTACTTCCGTGGGTGACATGAGAGAAATTTGTAATTTTTGTCATGCTTTGAAATGGAGGAAAGAGACAGACGGAATGTGCTGCTCAAATGGAAAAATTGTTCTTCCAAATTTCCAAGATCCACCACACTTACTTAAAAGTCTCCTGAATGCCGATCATCCCCAGTCGAAACATTTTTTGGATAATATTCTTTTATATAACAGTGCTTTCCAAATGACTTCCTTTGGGGCAAAACAAATAACGGAAGGACCGTTCATGCCAACCTTCAAAGTACAAGGTCAAGTTTATCATCTTATTGGATCTTTGCTGCCAGAAAATGAACCCAAATTTCTCCAAATTTATTTTGTATCCGATTACACGCAACTGCTCAATGTTAGAAATCACAATTTTCCCCAGCTCAATGCTGAGCTTCCAACTCTATGTTTCTCTATCACGCGTTAGCATCCCAAACAACCTTTTTGTATATGCTCCGGGTAATTCCATCGCTAACATAGTATATAGAGAAGCATTAACGTAATCAACTATACCAAAGTCAGGACTCTTATCTAAACCATCAAAAAGGTGATATACTCTTATCTAAACGACGTTGTTTTGTTCTCGACAACCACGCGAACGAAGTCGCGGGCACAGCTAGTTATAATAATAATTTTGAATGGACCACTCGCAGTTCAGCACACTAAGGCTGGTTACTGCTCAACCGGACAACCCTGTGGTGGCCTCAAATTAATTTAAGGCCCCCAACCAGGGCTTAAAACTACTTAAAAACTAAATGACCGCTCGCTAAGGGCCTCGGCTTAGCGGGGTCATTGAGGGAGGGCAGCAAGGGACAGGCTGGGTCAGGTTGGTATTATTTTAGGGATTTAACGCTAATGGCTCAGCAGCGCGGGCTGGCTCGTTACGCAAAAGTCGGGGGGGGGGGGGGGGGTGCGTTTACATTGACGCTCCGCTCCTTTTATTCGAAGCATGATGTTACATTGCCTATGGCCTTCCTCAATAATGGGCTATCCAGCACTAAAGATATTTTTGAATGAAATGGAAAATAATTTTGGAGTTTTTAATTAGGGGTCCTAATGTCTGTCAAAGCTTCCTGAGATTTTTTATAATACTTATTAGTCTGTAGTAGTAATTCTTATTATTATGATTCTATAATGTAAAAAATGTAAAAAAATAAGTATGAAATAACAATACTTTAGAGCTACATCATTGTCATCATATTGTTATTCGGAATGTCTTTTTACTGATGATTGAAACCATCTGAGCGAGGTCAGTGTTCAAATATCCATATTTGAACTCTGGCCTTGCTTATATGGTTTCATTAGATAGAACAACAGGTAACCCAGTAGTATGAAATAATCGACCGAACCGACACTGTAGCGATATATATAGCAATATAAATTTTAAAATTTAAATTATTATTTGCTGAAAATATTTCCGGCAAATAATTGCAGTTTATTTATCTTTAACGGAATTTTTAAACGTATAATTATCTGCACAAATTGGTATTTTAAAAACAAGTTAATTGACACTAATAAGTTGATGGAACTGATTTTATTCCTTCAAAACAGACAATGGATTTCATGTTTTACAATAATAAATCTGATATCTACAAAATAATGAATCTATAAAAAAACATTGTTTACCTTAAGAGATTCGCCATGAACGAAGACTTGTTCGACGTACTGACTCCTAATGTAGATGTTCTCAATTTTTTCAGGAACTATATATTCGCCTTGTGACAGTTTGAAGATGTGTTTTCTTCTGTCGATGATTTTGAGGGTGCCGTTCTGAAAACAGAATACAAGAAATCGTTATTCCAATGCATTAAAATGGTGAGCTGTTCTGATCATAAAAATAATAGCAATCACTCGACTTTAAGAGTATTAATGCCAAGGAAACATCAACAACAATCTTTACTGTACAAGAGTATCAAACAAACCTTAAGTTAGTCCTAATGCTTGTTTAATTGCGCCTGTACAGATCTAGAAAAATTATAATTATTTAACAGCTTTCCTTTCTTCATAAAATGACGATCGGAAGAAGGAATTGCAAACATTTCTATAAATATTTTCGCGATTATTACCTCATGAAATCCACTATTATTAATAGAATAATCATCTTTTCTGCTGAAAGACGTCTACTGCTGGATATATGTACGTCTTCCCGAAGCTTCGCCATATTGACCAGTCCGGTGCATCTCGTATCCAGCGGATCCTCGCTGAATAGATTACAAAATCTTGGATATTAACTTACCGGCAACCACTTTCCAACATCTCCCGTATGGTGCCAGCCGTCCTGGTCGATGACCTCTCTAGTCTTTTCCGGCTCCTTGAAGTAACCCTTGAAGACGTTGGCGCCTTGAACGCACACTTCGCCCTGGCCTTGCGACGCGTAATACTCCATCTCGGGCACGTCCACTAACTGGAACGAAGGATAATGGAGAGTTAAACTTGGTGATAATTGAAGATGAAGATATACTGGTAACGTTAGAGATCACAATATGGTGATCGTATGGAACATCAGACCTCGCCTAAATACTAGAACTATCAATCTTAAGAAGGTTTCTATGACTCACTGGATATAGCAAACACACGGTGTTGTAGAGCTTCTGGTAATTGTCTAGTCAATACTAGACTTGCTAAGTAGGAGATATAAGATATAAAAAAAACATGACTGAAAACGAAATGTCCTACAAGCAATTTCCATAATCATGATTGCTTCACTTAGTCACTGGCTAGTTGAATAGTTTTAAACAAGTAATGTAGTTAATCTGTCAATAATAATATCCCTAGACCGAATTTGGATCAGGGTGGCATATCTCAACAGAGATTAGTCATGAACGCTGGATAATGCACAAGTGTGTGTGTGCAAACACAGGAGCACTCTCTGTTCCTTTACTCTAATAGTCCAATAGGACGGCAATCCTCCACAACCACCCGTGGAGAACTCGCGCAGCACCAACGGCTTTACAGCTCTCCAGGCAGCAGGCACGGGCTGTCACACAACCAACTTCCAAACTACGGGCTGTAACTAAGCAAGCATTTTCTAAAGGAAAAACCCAATTACCCTTTTTACACAATCTGAATATTGGACCCAGGACCTCACGCTTTTGCGGAATTCGTTGGTTCACCGCGGCCCTGTAACGCAAAGGGCATAAGGAGGAACAAGGATGGGTTTTAGTCAGTAAGAGTGCGACACTCCCGTACGCTCCGCCCAGAGCGGAAGAAGTCATTTTATGATTCCCCATCCATAAAAAAGACCCCACCCCGTCGCGCTCACAGCCACGAGACCTGCGACGATCGATCAATAAAAAACACAGTACAACAACTTTTCCTTAATATTTTTCTCAGGGGCTAGAAAAAAACTTTATGCACTTGACGTAAGAAGGAAACAAAACGCAATCAACAGTAATGGGCTAGATAATGGCACGACCATTACTGCATCATGTCCGAAATAGCGGAATCAGATCCCAATGAAGATACGGTAATGACTGCGATAAAACAATTTTGTTTTATCGTTAGCGCCATTACACAACACAAACTACAGGAAACTTTTCATTGGCTTTTTATGATTTTCCAGTAAACAAACCACAAAATTTTGATTGATTGCATTTAGAGTGTTTCATGAAAAAAAAACAAATTTAAGACCAGCTAATGTGAAATATCTCAACCAATAAAAAAATATTTTTAAAGTACAGCAATAACTCAGTTGGCTGGAACAAAATATAGATTACGATTCGAGCTATGAATAAGAGTGTGCATGTCATCACATTTATCATAGATGACGAAGGTCGATCAATGCCGTAGTAAATTTCCCAGATTATTTTTGATATAGAAATTCCCAGCCGTACCTTGAATTGCGCAAAGATATATAAATCAATCATCCACTGAGTAAACAGCTAAAATCCCCCGGGGCCACTTACTGAATCCCAGGTTTAACGGCTGTTTATCAAGCGTTTGACTCATTTGTTTTGGCAGGTGCCGATAACTGGGATAGTGTCGAGTATATCGATCGGTGCAAGAATCTGCCAAGTCGCACTATTAGAATATTACATTCAGTGAAATCTAGTTTATAGCTCTGATTAAAGCTAAGGATTGTTTATTCTAGGGGCTTTTGCAATCCTGTGTTCGTGTTTTTATGTGTGAGAAATCTCTTAGAGAAACGCGTAAATCAGATCGATTCATGTTAACGATATCTCGATGTTTGTTTAGAGTTTCCAACCTGCTATATTAGTTTAATTAATTTCATATTTCCTTATCCATCATCTTTCAGTATTTTTTTTAACGTATTAATACGTTAGCACAGAAATGTACAAAGGCGGACTTGGTGCCTCAGGTATTTTCTATTAGTCAACTTTTAGGTGATGCGGAGAAATATATAAAAAAGTAATAGTGTTTGGTTGTATTGTTGGGTACTGGTAATAGTACATCTCTTCTGCCCTTTTCACATAAATCTGTGAAAATCCAATGAAATTAAATTACCTTCACTTTGCAACAAGCGACGGGAGGTCCGACATGTTCAGGCACGTGGTCGCCCTGAACTGTGAGAGTAACTGGCGCTGTGCACTCCGTCTGACCATAGCCTTCCACGATCTGAGAAATAGCAATTAGAAATAAGTATGAGCATAAAATGATAAAACTTAAAGATTATAACTCTATAAACAAGGATCAACGAGCTTGTTTGCGGAGGACCTCTTATAAATGAAAATAAACACTCCGCATAAGTGGATTCACTGAGTGGGTGGACATGAATGAGCAAAGAACGTCATTTTAGAGAATTTTGTTAAAGCAAATTATTTTAATAACGGTTTTGAAATCACCATATTAAAAAGAAAAACAACAACTCCTAGAATGGAAAATAAAAAGCTCTTAAATGCATACAATGGTAGTCACTGTAAAGAACAACAGTACAATAAAAATCTTGACGTAAATCGTCCCGTTACAAAGTAATAAAGTCCGTTTAAATTAATTTCCTTCACATGATGAAACAAAAGATTTGCAGCAACCTGAAACTACGGTCATTCACTCTGCAGCTGTAGGTGTGGTTATTAAACTAAATGAAGAAACGCCTCTCACTGTGACTCATATGACAACAATAGATGTGAATGATTTTTTTTAAAGAGATGGTCTTGATAGATAAAGCACAAACCATTTTGCGTGTAATATTAATAGAAGCTGATGATATAAACATAATATCGTTGAAAAGAAAACAAACAGCACCGGCGCATAGTACGCCCGCCAAAATAATATATGAACTGATTGATATAATATTATTTTGCCCTGTGGCTATGAAAATGTTATGATATAAAATATATAAATCCGCTCTCGAAATAGCTGAGAGGACTGTTGGCGGTTTTCCATACGGCTGGATAGTATTTAAGATGTGTACAAAGATACATATAATAGATTTCGGAGACATTGTTAGAATGATCTCTGAAGCGCTCAGACGATAATGTAGGTACTACTCTAAAATTAAACCATATTGTTTCAGTGACAACTGTTTTCATTCTAGAACGCAAAATGTACGAATCACGTACCTACAATCGAGAGTATTCTCAGATGATGTAAGCCAAAGGCGAGAAAGCGTTTTCAGCATTCGTGAACCTTCTTTATCCGCGTGGCAGGCTTGTTGCCAAGTAGCACTAGGTTTAATGGGAGCTATTAAATGCCCTCATTAGTAACCTATCATACCATGTAGGTATGAAGTGGCCAATTTCTAATTTTATACGACACGAATACCGTCATACCAATATTTTAAGAATTTTGATTGGGTGGGTTGCTGCAAATATCTTACGAGAATGCATGAACAAGGTTTTGGATGAAGCGAAAAAGTTGCTGGAAACATAAGGCATATTATTTTACTTTTACTAGCAACTTAATTTGCCAGCTAAGTTCCTTGTGGACAAATATTTGCTTCTTGCGGGACACCAAAAACTCAGTTTCTGCCAATTTTTACAAGTTCTGTTGTACTTACCAAGCATCCTAGCGCGCATCTCGCGAAGGTAAGCACGTTGCCAGCGAGCGGCGCAGACCCTACCACCATGATGCGCAGGCGACCACCCATGCCCTCACGCACCTTGCGGAACACCAACTTGTCCCAAACGGAGTCACTGCGTACTATGCCCCTGTAAATATAATAATTTGAAAAACCAGTTGAATATAAAAGAAAATACAGATGTTTTTACAAAAATAAGATCAAGTAAAAGCAGTTCTTCGAATAATATCTCTTGTCCCCCTCAGTTAAATTGTTTTGCCGTGCTCAGCTGAGTACTGATAAGCCAATTATGTTCCATGACTACGATAATGATTGTTACACTCATAATAGGGCCCCTCGGTTCCGGTAAATGAATAGCTACGATTCCATACGTAACAATCAAGTGAATTGCATTTCGGGATATTCATGAGCGATACAACATTGTAATTTTGATGATCACCTCTTTAACTCAGACTCCTTTGCCGATAACGCCATGTTGAACAACAGCTTCTTTATCTTTGAGTTGGATATTTCAGCCTGAGCTTTGTCGTAGAGTCTATTTAGCAGCCTGGGTACTGCAGGCATCATGGTGGGCTTCAATGCAGTTAAATCATCACCTAACCGTCGAATGTCACCGCTGTAGAAACCAACGGCTCCTCCTACCATGTAGAGAGCATTCTAGAAAAAGAGAAATAAATGGTTACAGGACTGTTTCTGAACCTACTAAAGAAGAATGTGCGAGAGTGCAGTGAGTGATCTTTGTAACATCAATTGTACATGATATTATCATTGCACTTGGCAAGCACAATGATAATTTAATAGCAGTATGATGACATCTTACGATTACACAATTAGATCACTGTACGAGTATTAAGGGCGGTCTGTATTTGATCGTACGAAAATAACTCTGAATTTACTTTCGTGTTAACTTTGTAGTTAATAGGGATAGTGACCAGCGTTCAAAATATTGAATCAAATATTGAATACAAAAGGATGTGTTACTCAAAATTACTGATAAAATTAAAAGAGTATTTTTGAACGACAATCAATAAATTAAACACACGAGGACAGTGTATGGTGTTATTAGTCTGTAAAGTAATTGGTCAGTATAATCATCGCCGTTTAGATCATATTAAAACTTTCTTTACTATTTTTAAGCTATTATGCTTTTGTAACAAAAAACGTGAATCATTCATTAGTTCTTTGTTTTTCTCATCCTTCATTGAACGTACCTCGCAGCACCGCTCCAGCATATGTGCGAGGGGTAGGAAGGAGATCATGACGTCATGCTTCATGGGCCGGTGCTCACCGAGCTGCATTATAACGCTGCACATGGACGCAACTACGTTCTCGTGCGTCAACATCACTCCTTTGGGCATCCCCGTGGTTCCTGATGTGTAGCAGATCGTACATAGACTTTCTGGTTTCGGTGGCTGGAATAAGATACACGGAATTATTAAGTACATACATACATCAGATGGATACATATATAACTGGGAGAACAATGGTCATCCGCAAAAAGTTCGAAGAATAACGAAATCTTCGAACATCGAAACATCGACAAAGTATAGATTCATAAGAAAAAGCACAAAAAAGACATGAAAGAAACAATAGAATACTTACGAGACAAGGATGGTCCTTCTGAGCTCCTTGAATTTCAACATCACTGAACTTAAGAATTTCAACGCCTCGGCTTCTCGCTCTTTGATGCGTGGAAGGCGAAACCTCCTTAATGGTTATCAGTTTCCTTAAACATCTCGGCGACTGGTCGAGTAGCAGATTGGCTTTTTTGTCGTCTTCACAAATAACTACAGACATTTCGGCTAGAACGAACAAAGGAAATAGTTTGATTCCAATCTAGTACATTTCTCGCATACATTGTCTTTTTCTAATAGCTTTCTGAGAAACAGGGAGAATCGGAATCTGGATCCGAGTGTGTAGACAAAAAAGGAATGCAAGAAATTCTGTACACGTTATTATTTTATCTGCGTAAGTAAATATTATGTATCTTGTCAGCTTTAATAACAGCTTCAGCGAAACAGTGTTTACTTACTACTAAGTAGACAAAAATCATTTTTATTCAGTTATTTTGTCATCAGTCACCTGTTTAATTATAGATATTATGATGAATGAAAGCAAGATATACGTACTTTGATTTACAATGAAGGCACATGCATTTGCACCAAGAGTATCATACAACGGAACGATGACCATTGAATAACAGTAGGCAGCTTGTTCTGTCATTACCCATTCCGGGCAATTCTGTGAATATATACCTGGAAATACAAATTAGTTTTAGAATAAGGAAAATTCATTCGAGTAGTTCATTCTCGGAAGTTGTTAGGAAACTTACCCACAAATGTGCTCTGGCCAGGGATAAGCCCTTGGCATATAAGCCCTGAGCCGAAGTTTTTCGCTCGCAGCAGAGTCTCATTGTAAGTCTGCCATACATATGGCTTATTTGGTCCGTCGCGCCAACCGAGGCAGTTGCCATTATCTGCAATAAGATTAACGTATTGTCATTTAACATTGTAGGTATTTATTATAGTCTTCATTTATCATGTCTTCAATCTCATAAAGCTGTCTCAACTCGACCGGCAGTTAAGTGGCGGAATATTCCATACAATAAAAACTCGCTTCATTTTTCCGATGTTTTATTTTTATTGAGCCAATGAGTACAAAGCAGCCATGTATTGTGGTATAAAACTAAAAAAAAAACGTACTGTCCCGGCTACTCTAGTGGCACAAATTACGTTTAACTGTATCCTGTAAACCAGTTCGTGAATGATGTTAACAATATTTTGTAATAGTGGGGTATTATCGTATTTATCGTTAACGAGCGGAAATGTTGGATGAGAAATGAGGTGGGTCTTAGAATTGCACCTTGGGGCACTCCCTGCCTTTACAATTGTATGCGCACCATTCTGTTAGTACGAGTGCAGGCAATTGTATATGTAAACGTATACATAGCATAGAACCAGCACAACTTGCAAACTGCAACTATCTAACTAAATGGAATGAGAATCTTGCTTCGTTGAAAGGATTTCTATGAATACATTGAGAGTTTAGGGAAAGACATGAAATTAACACTTGGTTACTTACTTGATTCTTTGACGCCCCGTCGGAAAGTTTCGTAAAGAGTGCGTGTGTCTTCGTGTAGGTAGCGAAGGAAACGACCGTTTTTCGCTTCTTTGTAGAATTTTGATACACGAACCATTTCGGGCCCCTGCAATAAAAGCACAGATTATGTATGATTACATTATTAAACGTACAACGGTTTGCACACGAGGACGACAAAAATGGCGAAACGAAGCATACACAACATAACCGTCAACAGTGAGGAAGACGAAATAAAATACCAAAACAATGTACTTGATAATAATCTCATAAACAAACATGAACAAGTTTAGTGTCATCGCACTGAATCCTTGCAACGCACAGGGAACTAATCAGCTGTAATCTCATTAACAAACTCGCAGTCATCGGATTATTACGACGACCCAGTAATGGCTAATGAGAAATACATATTTAAACATACAATTTAATATGACTTCACAGTTCAGGAATTTCTATCGCAATACAAGCTTGAAATTCAAATGGATTCAAGCTTTGTATTTTGATATATGATATATAGAACAGTTTGTGTGAGGTATTATGTTTATCATTTTCTATATCAAATACGTTTTAGAGTCTCTAAGTTAGTAAAGCACAGACAAGTAATGTATCACAGTTACTAAAATCATATGCAAATGACTTCTCCGTTAACCTAATGACATAGTTAGCCCACTAACTCCGAATCTTGACTCGGAGCGTGGAGCACTCTTACACGTTACGGTATATTATTATTACAGTTTGCACAATGATAAATGGAACGATGAACGGGTCAAAGACACTTGTGGGAAGAAAAAAAAAAAACAATTTGGCGATAGAATCGGCAAACCATAAAATGTTATGTCATTACGGTAATGAACGGTACGGTGTGAAGTTTTGAAGGCTTTTTAGATAATAAGGCTGAAAAGACATGCCACAACTGTTTCTTAAAGGTTTACGGTAGTTTACCATCTGAGTATATTGAACTAATCCTTACAACAAAATAATATACGTTTTCTGACTGATATTTCAAAAATGGATTTGAAATAATGGATTCAATTGCCATATTTTGACATTTCAGAGTCTCATTACAAACTATTTACTGGACGGCTTAATTCTAAAGCATAAATAACTTGTAGACATAACATTGTTGTTATTTGAAAATAAAGTCATTGAAAGAAGCCTCGTTCAAGGAATCCTCGATGAAATAAGAAGTTGTTTATAAACCACCAGTGAAAAAAAATATTGGAGAAAATGATGATAATTTGCGAGAAGCTGAAATAGCAATGACGGATGACAACCCATTAAAATAAAATTATAAAAAACAAAATGTGTGAGAGATCAAGCAACCTGATCTTGAATTTAGTATGCAAGGTCAAAAGGAAATTGGTCACGCGACGCCAACTGAAAAATGTGCCGGTTTTGTGACCGAGTATTTATAACAAAACTACGTGACACATACGACTCTTGTCCACGCTATTCTCAGTTCAGTCTCGTATGATGACAATTTTAGAAAATTGAATAAAAATTGTCGTAATTCTACGTTGAAAACTCAATTGCAAAGCGTGAAAATATTTGTGTTTTAAATAACATTCAGATTACAAGAAAAGATTTTATTATTATCAGTATGGACTTCTGATGTTTGAGATTCACACAAATTATCATGTTTCTTTCATCTTCTTTTATCGAGACCATTACAATTTTTGCTAACATGAATGAAAGCTTACAAACTTTATTTGTTGAATTTGTGTATCTTAATTTCAACGCCAACATTGACAGAAAGACTTCTGTTCAGTTTAACTTGACATTGACCAACGAAGAGCTTTGCATGGCCGAGAAAATTAATGTGACGTAATAAAATTCTATAAATACCACTAGGAAAGCCCTGAAGAGGGCGTGACGGGCCACTACCCGAGTTCTTGGCAAGTGGAATTATGATGTCTCCGAAATAGTTGACATTGTCGTCGTGTTTAGCTGGCAGTCATTTCCGCGTGAATTAGTAACGGTCATACAGCTGTTAACACTATGTTTAAGTGCAGTAAACTGGAGACCGGACATTAACTAAACACTTTTAGATACACACGTATCTATTCCAATTAATTTTAATGTTTAAAACCAATTGTGGGGGAGTTTTCGTTTTAGTTAATTATGCAAACATCTGCAACTGTCACATCGGCGCACATGTGATTAGAGGAAACATTGGGTTGAATTTTCTAAGACATATGTCTAAACCAAGGTCTTTAAATTCTCACGTTTCTATCTTCAAGATTGTAAAACATAACATCTGGTCTTAAAGTTTGTCTCAGTTATATTTATCTACCAATATACATTCACAGATTTTAGAGTATGTCAACTGGTGCAAAGTAGTAAGTGCTAAATGTTATTGTTTGTTGAGTTATGAAAGTAAAACTGTCACAAATTCAAAATCCAGTTCATGGTACACTGAGCACTTAGCGTTTCACCTACCTAATAATTCAATACGGAGTATCGAGGTTCCTCAAACAATCGATATGTTGACTGTCATAAGTCATGCCGCAGTGCTTTGCTCTATGTTTTTGTTTTTTAACCCATCAATACGTCAACAGTAATATCGGGCGTACATATTTGGATTTTACTGCACACACTAGGTGTTTCACTGATGATAACATTAATGATTGTTTTCCATATTCCATATGAAAAATTTACCAGTTTGAGTTCGTGAGTATTTATAATTCCTGAACGTTAGTTTCTGTTGCTATGTAACTTTTCGTGTACTGTTGAATTTATTTATCTTTTAACGACAAGATCGGGCGAAGAATCAATCAACAACAATGTCACTCACTAGCAATTATGAGTGATAGAAAAAATTGGCAAAAGTTCAAACATGTCACGGGATAATACCATAATGGGTTCAATTACGCAACTATATTACTATATTTAGTAAACTGTCTATCATATGTCTTGTCTACATACATCCCTAAAATAGTTTGTTGACATTTAATATTTACAAACAGTGGCAGTAAACGTAGAGTCCAAAATTTAGGAATGATGTTGGAATCAAAGGCTTGGTGCAAATCGGTTTAAGATGAACGCACACATAAAGAAAGCATACAAATAATGACATAAACATCTACCCTTCAACCGTTCGTACGGCTCATGCTGATATTATCTATACTAATATTATAAAGAGGAAAGATTTGTATTTTTGTATGTAACGAATAAACACAAAAACTACTGAACCGATTTCAAAAATTCTTTCACCATTAGAAAGCTACATTTACCCTGAGTAACATATTTTATCCCCATATTCCCACGAGAATAGGAACTACGCGGGTAAAACCGCGGGGCGCTGTTAGTATTTTTATAAATATCTTTGCTTACGAGAGTTTTAAATCCAACATTCATTTCTATTTAAAAAGTAATTTAATTTCGCATTTTCTGCTTTTACAAAAGAATATATTCGTAGTGAAGCGGATAAATAAAATTCCTGAAAATTCTTTTTCTTTTATTCAGAGATTATCGTAAATAAGAATGTAAAGCTAAAGTAAGTCAGACGTGCTATTCTTATTAAAATAGTGTAGATTACATGTTCATTAGTGGTAGCTGTTTTTGAGAACATTTATAACCGCCAATAATTTATAGTTCATTCAGTTTTGTGATTTCATAAATAGGTTCTTACTCCTACGCACTGGAAATAGTTACGAAATTCTTTGTAGATGATAATTCAGTAGTTAATAACTTCGCTATTGATATTTACGAAACCAAATGGAATGTTCAGATGAACCTCGCATTACTGCATATCTTGCCGATGAATAATAGGCTGTCTCTCGATTTGTTGTTTATTATTGTACGATCAAAAAATGAAAAGTAATATACAGCTGATGTAAGAGCGGGAAATTAAAAAAGAAAATGAATAGGAAAGAGCTTCTGTATAAAAGTATAGATATGGCGTGGGCTGAACTCACGTTGATGCAACGCTCTTTGAAAAAATTGAAGTCGAAATTTCGATTTTTAACATTATTTATGTCTTCTAAAATTCACCTAAACATTCATTGCAAAAAGATCTAAAACAATGATTTCAAGTCGTTTTTCAAAGTCATTATGTCAGTATACCAAATTGATTTGCGTAGATAAACGTAACAATAGTTCGTCTATATTCTCGATAGTGTCCCGTGACTTGTCTGGATCGTTTGCCAAAATTCTACGAAAAATAGTAGACCTGTACGCAAACGACCCTTCATTAACAATATTTATGTTTTGTCACTAAGCGTAGCGAATATAATACTTAGTATTTTAAAAACCAAAGAATCAATCTAAGAATAGTTCATTAAAGATGCTTTTAAATAACATTCAAACAATATCTATGTATTTAGAGTATTGAGAGCAGTGGTTGCCGAGGAGAGCTGTGGTAGCCGAGAGGTAACGGCCCCGACTTACGAATTGTAAGTCGCGGGTTCAAACCCAGCCTTCGCATTACTTTGTGTAGTTAAATTCATCACCCCTGCTCTCAAAACGGTGAAGGAAAACATCGTGAGGAAACCAGCATGTCCTAAAACCAAAAATTCGAAGACATGTGACATTCATTAATCCGTACTTAACTCGCGTGGTGGATTACGGCTCATTTCCTCTCCTAGAGAGGAGGCCTGTGTCCCAGGAGTGGGAACATTAAAAGGCTGATTATGTATCTTATGTTATGTAATATCTAAGTTCCTTCGTGAATAGAAGTAAAAGTCAAGCCATCATTTAATGAGTAGGCACGCTAGATCTTCGAGCAATAATATAAATGAGGATCTATTCATAGTATTCATACAGATATTAATAGTAATTATTTTACATAGATCTATGAAACAGGAATGATGGATGCACGTAAACAGTGAGAGGTCTGTCAATTTGTCAAGTTTAAAACAGAAGATGGACATAAATACGTTTACGGTTTCAATTTAGGTTTTTAGCGGGTTAATTTACGTGTCGGTGTCCTAGTAATCATATAACTTTAGATAACATTATGGATATAGATATATATTTTACTTGTATTTCTTGCAGTGATACACGCAATAATTATCTTTACAAGGTATATAAATCACCATCTAACGAGACTATTTCCAACATTCAGTCAGCCTCAAGTTACATAACAAGATGCGGTAAATGTCAGTATTTGGCACATGAGTAAACTTCAGATTTTGAATATACTATCATTAACTTCAACACTTCTATGTATTTAGTAATACATGTTGTAGAAAACATCACCGGAAAATGGCAAACTTCGTTAAATTCCCTTCCTCTTTCTTCTTCGTTAGAATCTTGAAAGATTGAACGAAGAACTCTCGATAAATTGTCAACTGAACATTTGGAACACTTTTTACGCATCAAAATTTGATACTCAATCTCTCAAGGCATTTTAAAATCTTAAGCATTTTACAATTATCTGGTAACATACATAAAACTCTTCCATTACTGCATGATTAACAGACAACGCACAGCGAAAACTACAAGTCGTAGAAACCTGAAATTTAGCATGTAGGTTCATTTGGGACCACTAAGAGAGGATTTCTCAAAACTCCTAAGGTTACAGGTAAAACGGGACATGCGCGTACGAAGTCGCGGGCAAAAATTATTAATTAATATAATAAAAAACAGGCGATGTGGCGGCACTTGGGGTATATAATTATGTCGTATATATGATCAAACAATAGAATAAATTAATCTAACCATAGGCGGTTCAATATCTAGTAAGACTAGTATTGCCCGCGACTTCATACGCGCATATCTCGTTTCTCCCGTAACCTTGGGAATTTCGGGAAATCCTCTCTCAGTGCTCCCCTACACTTCCCAAGGAATCTACATCCCAAATTCAAGCTTTCAACGAACACAATAATTAAAAGAATATTGATATTGATGGGAACATGGGCTTCAAGTCTGGTATTACAATAGTGTCAGAATGGTCTATCATACTCAAATCTACTAATATAAAAGCGTCAGTATGACTTTCCATTGGTCAACCGACACTCCATTGAAAGAAATGGCATAGAATGATAATGTCGTAGATTTGAATGACAGACGTATGCGGAAATATGCTAAAATTTACATAATTTAAAGTTATAAGATAATCAGATAAAATATTACAAAGAAACGAAAGAAAGAAGTTCGTACACTAATATCACTAAAATTATAAAAAAGAAATCTGGCATGACTTAACGTTCAAATTTAGTAGTAATTTTTCGAAAATCATTTCTACTAACGGGTTTTATAATAATGGCAATACAACAATGTCATTCTACCACGATTCTATTACGATATCATTGACCGACCAATGATCGACCATTATGAATTTAGCAGATTATGAACTTTTAGCAAAATGATAATGGGATCCAGGGATCATGCTAGAATGACGAATTTATAAAAAATAGCTAGACTTGGGGCCCAGATAAATTGTTCTTTGTAAAGACCGCGGAAATTGCAATATCGGAAAAGGTTAGCCAGCTGCAATCGATAACGATGAAGTATCTATTCACCGACGGATATCCTTTATAACACTTCTAAAGTAATAAAAACACACACAAGGAACACCATACTAAACTCAGATCAAAGAGCGAGTCTCATCGCGACTTCCTCAAAATTTATTACATATTTTATTCAGAACATTAGTAAAACTATTTGTAACACCAAAGGTCGTCTGTTTTATGTTAAGTCTCCACGAATTAATTTTATCTTTACGTCTTACGGTTTATAGTGTCATTTACTTTAATATTAAAGGATTTTCTCGTTAATATACATTATACCGATAAGTATAAATATTTTGAGGTAAGTGTTGATATTTGTAAAAGTTAAAGTTAATGATTACCTCCAACTTTTTCTCAACTTCTTGAATAGGTAACTGAGGAATATTGATACAGAAGATAGTGTAAGGCGATATCTAACAAATTGCTATTCCTTTCATCTTAAATGCATGATTTAAACGGATTCATGTTTTGAACAAGAGAAACGATACATTACCATGTTTCATAAATCAATGATTTAGAAATGAAGATTTAAAATGGTACAGCCGTGAATCATTGTTTGAGTTGAGGCCATAACAACGAATGAGATATCCATCCGAGATAAACATTTTCTTATAACTTAATATCTAAACAACAATATACATTAATTCGGCCTATTTCAGTTTACTGGCGGACAGATTTACGATATTTTAAGTACGGTCGTATTCTACTGCTATATTATTTTTTGAATTTTTAAAACACGATTTTAAAATGGCCTCGTCGTCGTCTAATCTTGACGAGTCCATTTCTTTGTCTTTACATTTACAGGTGCCTTTAAATGCAAAGACAAAGAAATGGACTCGTAAAAAGAAGAGAAGAAAAGAAGGTTATAAATAAGTTACATAGCTATCATCAAATATTTTTTTCTTTATAAGCAATGGTTTATAAGTTTGAGAAAAAATATTTAGGGATAGAACTTAATTTCCATTTACAGTAATTATACTAATCTTACTACTGTTTTTAAAGAAGAGATAAAGAGACTATTCCAGCTCTAAGCTAAGTTTTGATCACCGATCTAAATATCGACATCACCATCGTTGCAGAGTTCCTAATTCTCGAAGGATTTAATAACTTTAGTTATTTTATAAAAATCTGAAATGAATAATCTAGAATTAAATGCTGCTTCTATTTCTAATCATCAGCACCATGTATCTTAGCCGGTGGGACTTTTAAATGATCTGGATCTAAATGTTACGGAGCTTTGCCAACTGTCGGCAGTGAGCTACGTCTAACAATGTTCCTGCCTCTTCAATACATATCAATTTTACCCATCACTTCACAAATTCCACTGTCTTCTATTCTGAACAGCTCACAACAATTTTAGAGTCTCCCTTCATGTTGACACATTAATCGCCAAAACTACGAACATTCAAAATATTCGACCCTATTTAATTTTATTTTCACAATAAAACCGCTTACAATTGTGTAACGACTCTATTACTTGCTAAATACTCATTAAGGATTGTTAGTTATACGTTTCATTATTTTAAATTCTTTGATGAGCGTTATTTCTTTTATTGCGTCTTCGAAGGTTTCTGCGTTTATATCACTCACTCTAAGGGCATCCGATTGTTCGCTGACGCTTATCGGAGGTCGGATCGGAGGGACTCCGATGCAGCAATCACAGCACGCCATTATTCCAATTAAATGTTAACACAGAACAAAATGCACAGTTTGTTTTTTTTTTAATTAAACCGTTTTATATTGCGCAATCATAGCTACTTTAAACAGAGCGCGTTTCAACTTTTCATTAGGTTCACTACACTTTTCAGAGTTCACAATTCGTATCCTTGCGTGAATGGACCGTTCCGGTTAATAGTTTTGGCCGAGACACTTTGGCGGAGTTTGCGAGTATCTCGTCACTTTCGCTAGAGACTTTTGGGTACTGACAGGAGAGCAGCGAGCTGGGCTGCTCGTGGTACAATGAGTTAAAAATATCGCTCGAAGATGCGCTCTGCCAACTCGAGATCGTCGGCTGTTGGTATTAGGACAACTCGAACTTTGATACCGCAATAAAGAGGAATACCCTGTCGTCATAATTTTATATATATTTTTCCTTTGGATTTAGAGAATCTTCTAAACAATATTTTTATCTATGTTTACACCTATGTCAACTTACATAAAAATGTCGTTCAGAAAATTCGCTACCTACAAATGTATTTCAGTTAGCAAAGATATATACATACATACACGCGGGAAGAGTAGGTATTTTTTTATTTTATCATCTACATGTAGTAAGCCTTATTTATCGTTCATCGACCTCACTAATACGTGCATCGAAACAATAGTCCGTGATAATAAAATTCGTAATCCGTTACATGGCTATAATTCAAATCATTGTGTAAGTTTATTTATACGTTATAGCATTTGCTAAAGGTCCGCTTGCACAATCCAGGGTTATATTTTAACTGCGAGTTAGTAAGGCCTTAATAATTTAGCCATTACGTACAAATTTTGACTCGTGCGTAGGATATTTCTCTGACATGGCATCAGCTAGGCAAATCTTTCGACTTAAGATTATAAGTGTTGCCCCGGGCATCAGGAAACGTCTGGGCGATTCCCGGCCACCGTAGGCGCTGGCCTGCAGATGGCGAGCTATGGGTGGCGCGCCGTCCGATAGCAACCAGGCCCGGGTCGACGGCGCGTCGTGTTCTACGTACGCCTCAAAGAGCTGTCAGCAAAGAAGACGGGGCCCCATAGGATCAGTAAATGATAAATGATATTTATTTTGTAAGTAGGTTAAACATAACACTTTTACACGTCCAATATTTCTTGTCATTCTAAGCTAGATGAAGCCGGTGTTTCCTAGCCGACTACCCTGAGAAGAAACACCGAAACAAACTCAGAGGTCAAAGTCTCTTTCAAAGTCCATACAATCCGTACTGGTCAAATCATATGAAAACCATGTAGGTTAATGTCTGAGGTAGCCTTTTGAGGAAAGTGCCACACAGATTTGAGTGGACCTGTCCAGACAGTGCAAGCATTTGTCAGATACCGTGTAGCTCAAACTTAAAACTTTAAGGAGCTCAACGGCTTGACGAACAATACCAAAGTAAGGACATTTGGGTAGGCCGCAAGAATTACTCAAACTGCCAGACAAACTGAAACAAGACCCTAATATGGCGATCTACATAGTTCCCATTCATAATATGTTATATGAGAACTATGCAGATCTGTGTCTGAAATGGTCTTTTGAGGAAAGAACCATACAGATTTAAGTGGGCCTGTCCATTCAGTGCAAGCCTTTGTCAGTAGTCGAGTAGCTCAACTTAGAAACAATAAGGAGCTCAACGACCCGACGAACAATACCAAAGAAGGGACATTTGGGTAGGCCGTAAAAGTACTTAAACTGCCAGACGTCGTCGTTATAGGTATATACTTTAAGGAAAGAAAAAAGAAAATAATACCCATATAGTCCTCATATTCACAAAATAAATTAAGTAAAAATATAATACTTTACAAAGTAAGTATACATGTCAAACATAATATAAAAAAAGCCTGCCTGCTAAGGTTGCGGAATTTGTTCGAAACAGTCATCGCGGCCTTGGAACGCAAAAAAACTAGAAAGATCACGGATGGGTTTTAGTCAGTAACAGTCTGACACTCCCTTACGCTCCGCCCAGAGCGGGAGAAGTCATTTGATGATACTCGTATCCCACCCAAAAAAAAACGTTATAATTGTTTTATATGTAACTCATTCCGTCAGATTTTCATCGCTACCTCATTCATCCTACAGTCTACAGGCTGTGTGAAGGCCTTCTTTACAAATGTTTTCTTGTTTTATACTCACTGGTTCAAGTAAGCTCTGTTCGTGGAGTGTGACGAGGGGCTTCTCTGGCTTGGGCCTCGTGCTGAGGTAGAAGGCCGAGGCAGCGGCCACGCCAGTCAGAGCCAGCGCGCCCGCGGATCCGCCGACCATCCATAGGTACTGGTCGATCTCGCTTACTGCACAAAAGAAAAGGTCGGATATTAATCGAATAAAATCGGATCAATCATTCTTGAGAAAATCGTGGACAAATACGGTTCGAATACAAAACCTCCTTTTTTGAAGTCGGTTAAAATGACTAACGGATGTTTGTGTTTTTTTTTAACTGCCCTGTAAAACAAAGACTTGAGCTAATACATTATCGGCTGCATGTTGATTGCTTTCTGATATTATGAATGTACGGCTTAACTTTTAAGTAGTAGATTATCGATATTTATTTTGAGCAATGATGGAAGTTACTTTTCCTATCCTACGATTTATAGAATTCCACAGAAATACGCTGTATTGTACACCATTAAATTACAACAGGAGCTAAAATATTGATTTAATTGCACTTTTTATATCACCGCAAAAACAAAGTTTTATTTAACAAGTTGAATAACAGATATTAATATATCATTTATTATAATTATGTTACATCAATCAAACATGTTGTTAGATTATGTTTTTCCAATCTGTTATATTTATTTAACAGTTTCACAAATTGATAAGAAGAAGGAAACAGAAAAATAGATACAAAGGTGACGCTTTTTTATAAAAAAAAACATACTTCTCTCAGCAGGAAGTACTCCGGTTTGAGGACCCAAAATATGCCTACTATATTTGGAGCTGTTAGCATTGGTAATCGTAAAATCGTTGCTCTAACGTGAATACTTCTTACAGTATATCTGCGAAAGGAGAGTCGAATAAAAGAGATGTAGACACAGTGTATAAAAGTATATAATGGGTTACTATGCAACTACTTTTCACAACACTAAATAAAATAAAATTTTAACTTTGTTGAAGTTAATTTCATCGAAGGCAATTGATAACCAATCGCAGAAATTACAGTAAAGAAAAGATATCCTATAAACGAAGACATCCGTATAGACCTCACAACTTCATTCAGTTGCAGTTCAAGCATTTGCAGAGTGGACTTAGAGAGGAGGCAGCAAAGGCAGGTGAGAGAAACTTGATGAGAGCTACAAGAAAACGTTCATATGCTCTTATCGTTTTGAGAAATTGAAAATAAAGTACAGTCAGAAAATTAACACAACTTTTTTATACCAATCGGTCTTGTTTCTAATAAGGATCATAATAATGTTTTTGACTTAATGAGATTTGAGTCCCAGAAAACTAGAAATTTTAAAATATTTTCTCCATGTAAATAGAAGCCCCAGCCCATAGAAGCTGAAGTGACTGAACTTCAAATAACCTTTGAAGGGCACCGTTTGTCAATTATCAACATAAAATGTGAAACACATCAAAATCAGTACAAGCTTATACTTTTAAATCACTACCTTCTTAAAACTATACCTACTACTTCTAAAAACTGGACGTAACGAGAGTTGACATAACGAGATGAAATAATGAGAAAAAGTAACTCAAGAATAATAAAGTGATACCTGCTGATGACCCAACTAGCAAAATAATGTCATATAAATGGTACAATAACGTTTTCTATCTAACTTTCAGCCATATGAAAATGGTTTTATAATAGTTTTTTATACGTAAATATAACGCGGGTTTGGGCGCAGATTATATAACATTTATATCATGTAAGGGTCGTTTTGCAGTCGTGTCAACGACAATTGCGTTTAGTAAAAATCACGTAGACGTTGTAAGTTTAACTAGTAAGGTTTGTAATAGTTTCTTATAATACTCTTACTTAACTATATCATCCTATAGACGTATACATTTTGTTATGCTGGAGGTCGGTTAGTGGTGCAAGCCAGACAATTTATCTGACAATTTACTGTGTTGTGATAAAACTTATAAAAACGTACTTAAGTGATTTTTTAATAATCTATTTATTTATTAATTTAATGTAAAGAAAGCTTATTGTGATGACATGAAGAGCGGTGACTTATACTTGGGAATTTAAATTTTCGATGAAATGTATGGTCATCTTTGTTAATATTTTAATGGGCCTTCATAAAATTGGTGTTTCAATATTGTTTATAAAAATAAAATTCATTAATTGTCATCAATAGTTTCCGCCATATTGCCAATGGACATTGGGCGACCGCATTTAGACGTTTATATAACTATTGGTTTTATACAGGTTTTCATACGATTTATGGCGGCCACCATGATGGTTGCAATTAGAGTTCTGTGGGAAATGGAAAAAACTTTGTGCATAGTTATGGGAATGTTTAGTATTTATTGTTAGTGTAATTTGTTTTTTTTTGTATGTGTTTAAATAGCAATATTTAAGCATAAAATAATTTGTTTTAGATATGACCTTCTAAATTATTATTGTACAAACTTTAGAAAGAGGAAAGTTAATTTAATCAGCGGTGCTTGAAAAATGGGAACAAAATGGTATCCTGTATTGGCCAAGAGGAAAAGTGGAGGATTTTTAAAGAATGCTTTTTCGAATCCCGAGGCATCTTGGTCATTCAATTCAATGTGTCATCAAAAGAAGTGGAATTAGTTCAGTGGAAAGTGCTGAGATAAAGCAAGAATGAGCGACACAGAAGAAGAACGAAAGAAGATTTAAAACGACGCGGACGTACTTCAATTGAAAATATTGCCGAACAGGAGTGTTTCAATCACCTGGAAAATGTTTGTGTTATAAGTATAATATAATTATAATCTACGAATACTATCTGAAGGAATATATGTCATGCACACAAAAGTACACCGCGAAGAGTGTTCCTTGAAAAGTACATCGCGCCTCTGACAGTTCGCCGTGTTACTACTTCTAAGTCTATACGGGCCATTTCAATCTCATACCTTTTGCTATCTGTGAGGATATCATCGTGATTTTATACTCTTTTTTTCAGAATAATTTTCAGTATTTACAACTTTTTGATTACATAAAATATTAAAAGGCTGAATGATGCCAAATAAAAATCATTTAACAATTAGCGATTTTTATTTACAATTGGTATGTAGTAGTGGTATAAAAATATAGTATTGTTATACGTAACGCTAACTAATTTACATTTTATATCATTGACAGTAATAAACATTTTAATCTTAGGGGATTACATAAGCATAATCAGCTTTTCAAAGTTCCCACTGCTGGGACACAGGCCTTCTCTCTAGGAGAGGGAATGGGCCGTAATCCACCACGCGGACCCAGTGCGGGTTAGTGAATATCACATGTTTTCGTATCTTTGGGAATAATATGAGGTAATCTTCAATCAATTAATTCACTATCATTTTTTTAAAAGCTTGCCGGAGTTGATCGTCCTTATCAAGTTCTTCAGAACTTTCGTCAGTCATATCCATGGAGTTGTCTTCTTCAGAGAAATTAAATAACTCGTCAACAACAAAACAAAATTTTGGGTAATGCTTTTGTATACGAATGAATCTGATTAAGGAGCTTTATATGCAATAAATTACTTTCTGTATCTAGTATGCCTTCTGGTAAAAGAATATGAGCGGAAACAATGAGCGGACATTTTTTGTACAGCACCTGGCCTGACTTGATCTAGCATATATACCGCATTAAATGTCCAAAAATGTAAGGAACCACTTTAATTTCTACCACTTTTTACTTGGATGGGCAGTTTCTTCCAGATTAAATGTAGGCATCGTTGCAGTATTTAATAATAATAATTGATCATTTATATTTACTTTTCATCTAAAACCACCACTTCGTTTAATTATTTTTGAAATCTATAATATATATAATACTTAATGACAAATGGCGACTAAGTTATATAAAAGATGTTAATTTACGTTTAAATAACCAATTGACTTCTGTAAGTTATATAAGAGTAACGTTTTAAACTAAAAGATACTTAAAGGTCTCAGTATACGACCTAGTATGATGATTTTATAATAGTTATCTATAAAATCATTATATCACAGTTTGTTATATTCGTGTTGAATAAAAGGTTCTAAATTTACAAATCAGGGCGATTCATCACTGTTTTCTGACTGAAACGTTTACTCGACTTATCGTTATATGACCGTCATATTAAAATATTGAGATAATGTTTACCAGACACATTAATATGACTTAAATTTTATATAACTAATGCGTCGAACTGAATACTACTTTACAACTATTTAGTTGCTGCAAAACTGTTATAAAGCCCTTACATGTCTGTTAGTTGTATAATTCTAATATTATGTAACTATTTTGCTAGTTGGGGACTTGATCATTCATAAGAAATAAAATCTATAGATGTTCGATACATGAGCAAACAATCCGTCAGGGCATCGATTAATAAATTGTTAAAGCCAAATATGGTGATATGATAATGACAAGCCAATAAAACATAACAAAAGAGCTATCTGAGCAACTGGTACTTTCGATAATGACCTGACTGCAAACGACCTTCCTTGTCAAGCTCGACGCCGCTAATGAAGATTGAAGAATTCTTTAAGAAAAACGACACCATCAGCCGGAAAAAGTAGTAATTGTAGGACATCTTTAATTATAACCGCTGGACATTGCAGAAATATGTACTAATAACTTTATATATTCTGATGAATAAGTAAGAAGGTAAGTAAGTTGTTCGTTCTTAGATGATTATTGGTGCAGTGGTTTTTCAGCATACGCCTGCGCCGGCATTATGATCCTCCGCATAAGGAAATGTCAATAAAACAACTTTCATGCGCCCGAGCAACTAGTAGTTCCTGAACTATAAACCGCGCGCGCAGTCTAGCCAGTTTAGAAAGTGGAAACTGGGGAGCGTGCACAGACGACGCATTAGCGCATAGATTTCTCGGGATTCTCTCGCGCTTTCCACTGACATACTTTTACGGTGATATTTACGACATTACTATAAATGTGCATACTTAGAAACGTTATTAAGACTTTTACGTTACAACTAAAATTATGGCTTCACTACTGCTAATGTTTAGTTCAGCAAGAAACAACACAATCAAAATATTGAAACTTTCCCCAAAAAGTATCAAGTATTACATTGTCTCTGCCGAAACTAAGTAAAGCAAGACCAAATCCAAAAGTACAAAATTAGGGACAGGGTTATACAAATCGCAAAAGTCAATGTCGTAATCACAATTTCAATCATTAGAAGGGCTCAAATTATTTGAAGGCAACGTTTAAGGTCACATTGTTGGCCTCGATACCTTGTCGCTTGTACAGCTAAATGTACTCGTCGATTACAAAAGTTAGAACCTTGGTGATCTAATTTCCCTTCATTGAGAATTCAAAGGGCGTAACAAGCATGGCGGCCCTTCGAGAGGCCCTTAGTCTTCCAGTAATACAAAACGGTAATCACTGATTTCTATTGTATATACTTCTATTTCGTTATATTTCTTACATTATTTCTCCGGTCTGGTATAAGTTACTATGTTGAGAATCGTTTATAATTAATGTATTATCGCACATTTTACCTAACTGAGTTAATATACAAAAGATAAGGTAAACCAATAATCCAGATAATTGTCATTTTACATGTCTAGACGTATAGCGATTTTATGCAGCAAGAATTGAATGATTACGATGTACTTATTGTAATTAAACAAAAAAGTTAAAACATCAACTTCAACTTACAACTGTTGCATTGGTTCCACCAGATAGTTTTTTCTCGTGTATTTTCTTCAGTCTTCTTATTTTCAGTCTTCTTTAGTTTTTTCTGTATTTTTTTACACTTTTCCTTAACACTAAACTCAGTCTTTGGGGTTCCCATGTCCACTTTGTCCTTTTTAACTTGAAAACCGAACTTTCCGCTTCCCATTTTGATCAATTTAGCACATAGCGTTCGATTCACATCAGCACAGTGTGCACGTATAGGTACATTATCCTTTCCACTTACGCCTAGGGCATGGTCTGCGTCGGCTGGATTGTTTAAAATGTTAAAATTATGACTGTACTATATAAGTACACGATCGCCACTCGAATGTCGTAAAGATATTCGATATCGAATTATTTTGTTGCGGAATGAAACGGAATCCATAAAACTAAAAGGTTTTATAGAGTTATCTCGAGGAAGCTTTGGCCTTGTAGGGTTCATTAACACTATTCAATCGATAACTGAAATATAATCAAGCACCTGATTCCGTCGGTTGCTTATCTAGTTTTAGTCACTCCTGTTCAAAGATTAGGTGGTCAATGAAATTAAAATGTGGGTAAAGACAATCAAGTACGTTTAACATATTATTTGCGCACCGGTGATTCTAGATACTGACGAGATAAAGAACCATTTACGAATCCAATAATGTAAATTGGCGATATTTTCCACGTCAGTGAAGCGCGACCCTTATACACGACAGAAGTATTATCTAGTTGTAAATATTAATCTAGAACTCGACATTTAATTCTGGGATTGTAATGCAACATTGTTGTGAGACCGAGTACCAAACTGCCCTGTTGTGGTCGTGATTCAATAGTTAGTGTTACTTCTGAGAACCGACTTAATAGGCACTCAGGCAAAAGTAGGTTTAAAACAGTGCAATATTATTAACAGCACGGTGGTAATAAACAATTAATGTTTATTTGCATTCACAAGTAATTGCCGAGTGATGCAGGCGCACAGAATACGGAAGAAATCACTTAAGACCCTAAGATTGTATCTTTATTACAATACATCGGTGCACTGTCGAGCAGAATAATTGATAAACAAAAACAACGATAAAACAAACGTCGCTTGGCATAGCATTTATGATCACAGTATGATTATTAAAAGCGGAAAAATTAAACATCTCACATAATTAAACGTCATCTCAGTGAGTGGTTGCGCTCAGGATAAAACAGCGACTTCTCCCATGGACATTAATGGCTGACGGTTCAATTACACATAAGACCAATGATACATAAGCGGAGTGCGTTCGAAACTTTATGATCATTCAAATTAGCTGGACGATTACTTCGAAATAGTATAATTGCTTTAATTATCCGCAGGATCATTATAGTGTGCACTTTGATGTTCTAAAGTTGAACTTATTAAAACGGACGGTGTGATTAAGAATAATAAATATTTACCGCCCTAGTTTGAAAAATCTTTCGTGTATTGAAGTGAATGTTATCCTCTTTAAATTTTATGTTGATGACTACCCTAAAACTGTATTTATTGTGATTTTACTCGGTAGAAGATTAACTTTTACAAGCTCGTGGAACGATAATTTAATAAACCGTAAACTTCATTTTTTCGTCATTGCTTTTTTGTGACTGGTACTTATTTGCAAACAAAAAATTGATGACAATGGAATGTTTCCTTGGAACTGAACTGCTTTGGTTATTGAGTTCTGCGATGTTTTTTTCTGGTTATAAATAAATAATATGAAGTTAGTTACAATTATTATGAGTTCCGTGTTCGATACAGACCTATCTAAGAGTTCGTGTCGTATTCTATGACAAACTTCATCCTCGTAGGACAAGAAACTCCTAATCCATGCATTGAATGCTAAGAGCATGTTGACCTAATAACAACTTTCATGTTCGTACCTACTAGTGAAGTTATATATATTAATGGCTGAAGCGTGTACTATCGAACTCAAATAAATTTACGTTTACTTTTTCACGAATTCTAATTTTAAATGACCGAACTTTTAAGTTAATTCTTCCAATAAGGAGTAGCACAGATAGTTCCACAATTGAATCGGACATTTAAAAAACCACATAATTATGTAGGTCACACACAATAACATTTTCTCCAATAAGCAATAAAACTGCATCATTCACTCAAAAGGAATATTTTGGACTTGTTTAAGAAGATTGATTTTTCAAATAACCTTCACAATTTATCAATATACATCATAAAAAAACCTGAAGAACTCCTTCTTGACTTATATTATTTTAGTAAGAAACAAGGTTAATTTGAAAAAAAAGAAGTAATAATAAAATGTATTTGATTATTTTAATGTACGTGAATTAACTGACGTCATTTGCAATCACAATATCCTTTTAAATAAGCGTTTACATAAAAAGAACTTAGGACAAAATTGTGAGCTTTGTGTTTTTTAACCGACTTCTAAAAAAGGAGGAGGTTCTCAATTCGGATGTTTGTATTTTTTTTTAATGTTTGTTCGCGCATATCTCCGTCGCTTGCCAACCGATTTGAAAAATTTTTTTTTGTTGGAAAGGGTATACTTCCCAAATGGTCCCATAAAATTTTTATCGAAATCGGCGGTAAGCAAGCGGTTTTTTGTTAATTTCAATAAATGATAGCAAATCTGTCGGGGTAGCTGAAATCGCATGTTTGTTTATTGTTTATACCAATTTAATTTTATATATTTCAATTTTGTATGTTTAGCTGGGAGTGAACCACTAAAAAGTGAAAAATAAAAAACTTTTTACAAAAAAAAACAATCGACTCGGTGTTTTTCCAAAAACACCGAGTTCCGAAATTAAAGTTATTATGTAAGAAAGAAATTAAAGTGATTTTTTGTTTTTGAACACACCGACTTCCGAAATTAAAGTTATTTTGTACTTTTTGGTTTTTTTGTTTAGAAGTCGGTTGTTTTACAATGTAGGTAACGCTTGCACGTCAAGACAGTAATAAAGATGATTTATTGATAGATTGAAATCATAAATGGCATATACAAAGACGTTTTCTCATAGAATGATACTATAAGAAAAACTCTTTGTATATATTTTTATCTCTCTTTCGTAATTGCAATAGTGCTGAAACTTTTCAATTATCAATTTCATTTCCATGATGCTCTCAAAGAAATTAATTATATAAGTTTCTGAAATTTGAAATATTGTCATTACTGTAAGTGGTAGAAATGCTTTGTTTGAATCAATGTTCTTAAACCGCTTTTCCACCTGCAAGTAACTTGCATGCAAGTTTAATAATATTGCGGAACATGATCAAACGTTTGGTCTTGCAACTTGCATGCAGTTGAAAACATGGTCTTATACTGATAGAAAGCTACCTTGTCACTGTTTGTCATTGGCTACATTTTATCCCAGTAACGCACTATTTCTATGGGATATACTAATAAATAAGTCACGAGAAACCAACGCCCATATTTCAAAACGTAAACTGCAACTCGACTCGAACTCTAACAGGATCACGAATATGTCAATGAAAGCTTGTCTAGTTGACGTTTTCCTACTCGAGAGACGAGGAAGCAAATACGTAAACGTGCTTGCTCAGAGCAAAGAAGACGTGGCCCTCGAAAGAGTCACCGCGGCCATGGAACGTAAAGGGCACTGGGAGAAACACGGGTGGGTTTTAGTCAGTAAGAGTGTGCCACTCCCTTCCGCTCCGCCTAGAGTGGGAGAAGTAATTTGATGATTTCGCATCCAGAAAAAAAAGGTGAAATTCATCTCACGAGCACGAAATCTTCATTTTATAACAAGCTCCGATAGAGTTGGAGTTTACGTTTTGGAAGCACAAGCCTTAAGTGTATTCCATCTCGGCTCATTTCAACACATCGGTCAAACGTTTGGGCACGGGTTCAATCAACACCGATAATGCAGGAACAAAGCAGGCATTATTGTTATTAATTGGTCCGTTGTAACATCCGCCTATAAGCCATATTTCATCTACCAACTGGCACTAACTAGGACCACTAAACCTAGAAATAGTGAACGTTTGGTTTATACTCACAATTTGTCGATATTATTCATCGTTATGACGTGAATGTGACAAGAGTTTGGAAACATGGTGACTTGTATTACTTGGAAAATTATTAATTTATTGTGGGCTTAGAGTTATGATTTTGTTTTCTTTATCAGCTGCAGGATATGCTGATTTGAAACCGATTAACCCTACATGATGATATTTTAATAAGTACATATATGATTGACCATCCTACAAACCGGGGTGCCCAAATCCAGCCAACCAGATCTCACTTTAAACGAATTTTTCTTAATTCTATGATCTCATACTTAAAAATTCAATAACAATTAGACAGCCAAATCACTATACCCTGTGAAAAGCCATAAAAATATCGCCGTATTTACTTTTTATATAATTGCTCATTGTACACTAATTTAGTTGGGAATTTCGAATCCTGTATCTTTGTTTTGACCAGTGATGCATCGTCCACGTATATATGCCAATAGTTCTCGGAATTGATATGTGATAGAGCAGACATTGGTTGCTGTCACATGATAACTCGACTGCACTAGCAAATTGAAACAAACATTCATTATTTATTATTGTTTTATTGATTTTACCGTGCCTTGATAGTCGAAGAGCTTCCAAATTCAATTTGCTTGCAAAAAGTTTCTACTCAAAATTTCCTCTCTACACAGTCAGGTAGGCAGCTACCGTAAATACCTCATTATAGAAAACCATCAAGCCATTCAATAGGGACTAATAAATCTATCAGGTATTTCCGCTATCGGCACATTCACACCTAACGGTGACTCTGACATTTTGATCTGGTTCACGAAACAATAAAATTACACGCCTGTCATCGAAACTTGTTATACCGTAGGCCTATTCAAGTGTCATCACCCTCATTTACTTGCAAGCTTAATAATCTGCATCGCTGTAATACACAGTAGTGGCACTGAGGCCAATGAACATAATCGGTACGTAGAATAACATTGTGATGTACACAATTGCAGTGCAAATTCAACGACAATACAAATACTTCGATAGGAATTCCAAGTACCTACTATTGTAGTATTAGATCGGGCAATAACAAAACGCGAGTTCGACGACCTGAGAGCGCAGCGTGTTTTGATAAGGTCGTCAATTCGCCATCTGCGATTTTTTTTCCGAGAGAACCGTAGTTACAGTTAAAAAGCGCAAAGCGGTCAAACGACCGTTTTAATTACTTCGTAGTCACGTACCTGTAGTAAAATTTTACCGTTAGTGGAAAGTGATATTATGACAAACCGGACGCTGTCCGATATTGGACCCACATTTTTTGTAGAATCGCTGTATATACCGTATAGTAACAGCAACCAGTTACGCCGTCATTCAATTTTTTTCATAGAAAATCAGGCAGCCTCTTTAAAAAACAGTTTGGCGATGCATCTACCAAATCAAAACAAACACATCCTCGTGGTGAAATACGTAATTAAACTGATTAACATTTTTATTGCCGTCCGTATAACTTTATGTGTCGATCGGCACTGTTTAAATGCAAATCGAACTATCGCCATTCTATTCGCAGCGGACTACGTACCTTCGAGCACAAAATATTTAAGGTAAAATACTTTCAAAAGAAAAACTCTTATTTTTAAATTAGATGTATAACTAGTCAATAACCTTACAATGAAGATTACCAAATATATCGGCAGCACAAGAAACAGTAAAAAAACGGAAAGAAAAATAAAGTTTCGAATGATCCAATCTATCAATCCGGAACTATTGAAAAGTCAATGACTGCATTTATTTTTTATGGTTGTCAATCAAGATACGTGTTTGGTTAGATTTACCTCTAGCTTAATTGAAATCAAAACTCGAAACACTGAGTAAGCGCCAATTTAAATGTGCATGGTCATTCTACTGTAAAGTTGATGGAATCATCAATAATATGATATAAACAAATATCATCAATAACGATTTCGCACAGGACATTACGCAAGCAAGTACCAATGTACGAACACGAATGCACTTCCTAGGCGTTGCGCTCGCGCATACGAAATGAGACACCCACGGTAAGTGAGTCACGTCCACACGCGCCTCCGGCCCTACTTTACTATTGTACATACATTATGTACAAGCAAAGACAATAATGTTGTTTATTGTACAGACTTCATCGTTCAAATGACGATATTAAATGTCCACAGGATGTCTTTACTGTTTCTTAGAACGTTTAGGGCTAATATTAGCACGGCTAAAAATGTGGTTCCAACTTTGTACGGCTTAGCAACTTTAAACGATTCACCACTCATCTTCACTTAGGTTTACGATAATGTGCAACGCGCTGTCGGGAGCAAAGGCCAATTAATTAAAGAGACAGTTGCAAATAAAAAACGTACAATATTTTGTAGGTCCCAGGTTCCATCAGACGAACAACGTAATTCAACGTTTAAAAGTTTAAGGTCAAACGTTTCTGTCAGGGGCGAGCTTAAACGAGAAAAGGGTTTGATTTTTTTGTTGTGCGTCTACAAGAAGTAGTTCTCTTTAATTTGTATGAAGTAACCTTCGAATCTCGTACAGACAAGGTAACTTTAGATCATTTATCTTCGTTGCGCAGGACGTGAGACGGCGTGATGACTGAATACGTTGCAATTTCTTTGGCAGTGCTCAAGGCCTATGACATGAATATAATTAGTAATAATAAGAACTGTTCACTCGCCAAGCCATATTATTACTGATGGGAACGTGTAAGTCTTGCTTTGAATATGCACCTATAGAGTCATCGCTCCTTGCACATTATTTATTGGCAGAAAGTTGGATTGAATTGTGACTAATAATAAAAGGGATTGCATGCATTATTTGGCTTATAATATTGTGTTCGAATTATATAGATCGAGTCCCAGCCAAATACTGACATACTAATAAATAATCAACAAAGTTATAACTCTATGTAAATTCTAATAGAAACAATATCTTCTCTAAATAGTAATTAATAAACGCATCACAAAGAAATCATTTACGTTATGCAAGAATAGACTATAAATTAAAAGTAAATAAGATCTTTAATACTATACTCGTTCAAAGCATGACTAATACAGAACCATCAATCAAGAACTCTCATTACTCACATGCCATCTTTAGACATGAAAACATAGGTCAGTTGCATTGTATTTATAATAACCCTTTTCCCCAAATAGAGCGAGTGTGTTTTGTTCCTCGTTTTCCTGTTCGAGAAAGCAGGTGTGCGCTAACGAGGAACCAGTATCATTTGGCCCTAATGTCGGATCAAACGACCCTTTCCCATCTCGCTCAGACTCGCACCCACTTTATACACACACCATATCGACGATAGAAGTTTCCAGAAATATTAGATTAAAAAGCAATTTGACCAAATATCGAACGATTGAACGAATACAAAGTTGATCATTCAAATGCACGTTTTTGTAACAAAAAAGAAATATCTGTCCGTTCTTTTCCTTCAAGTTCAGTGTCATTTGTCAAGTGACATAACAACAGCATTCGAATCATGAATTCCTATAGTTTAAGTGATGTTATACGTCATTCTTCCTGATATATTCGTTGAAGAGTTTATAGTTATTTGCGTTATGTCTCTAATTACGTGTAGGTATAGTTGATAGCGAGACCGAACAAAGATTCTCCTCAGAGTGCTGGTGACCCACAAACGCACAATGGCTATCGAATTTCTACCATAGCTAGAGCAAGTCGTGATCGCCTCAGGCACGACTGCATTAGATCGCTTTTGCATATTAAAATGAATCGTCGAAGCCTTATGGGCTTGGATCTTGATCTATTATGAATATTTTCTTGCTTCGATTCGTATAAGTATTTCCAAATTGGACAACATTAATCATAATATGCACCATATAGTATCGCGCCAAATTATTCCAGTCGGTGGACGTGAAACAATACTCCTGGGCTTAATTCAATTATTTTATAAACGAATTCTGTATGTGATGATGAAGATTATCAATATACAGTTACGATATTGGATTCGACAATCGAGCATAACGCAACAAAATATCGTTAAAACAAAAACATGAAAGCTAAACGCAGACGCAATGAACCGCATGACGTCCGTAGTTGCAGTTAAAAACAATGACAACATTAAGGCAACATGCAAAAAAGGAAAACACAAAACGGAAAACACGACATTAAACATTGCGACATTCGAGCGGCGACAACATACACTCTCCGGGCAAACTCGTACACTTTACCTATAAAATTTGTAAACACTCAGAGTTTCGGTTATCGCGAGTCGGTAATCGTCACTAGTATCGTATGTATGGGTCGTCAAAGCTACCAGGCCGTTGAGGCGGTATCGCGGTAAGCGCGTGCGCAGGCTTATACGCGCGGCCGTTGCGCCGGCCGTCCGTTGCGACAATGCGCTTCCATGTTGCCGTGTGCTGCCTCCCCCAGTCTCACCAATTGCCTAGCCACCTCTCTCTTTTGAGTTGTCACGGGTCGGGCCAACGGTAAGCACTCAGGCCCGCACTTTGCTATCTTTCATCAGTGTTGAAAGCGATTGATGTATTTGCAAGGGTGTCATATAAATCTGAACCTGGCTTTGATTAATAACCGAAATTAATAATGAAAAATGAGCAGTCACGAAACACTTCATACAGGCTTGTGGAGCCTTTGTTATTCATAGAACAGCTATATTTCAAAATGAATCAACATAAAACTTTAATAAGCAATATTTCAGGCTTCCATTTGATAGCGTGTTTAGAATCATGTGAAATCAGAGGTGAAATAGAGCGGATATCGTGTGCATAACATTATTGAGATGGATCGATTGAAATGTTAAAGTTAAAAATAATACTTAAAACAATGAAATTGCTGAACCATTACAAACACATTCCATTTAATGATCTCTATCAAATTTTGATAAAGTTCGCCTTATATTTTGTTAGCTGAGTGTTCGTCAACGATAGCATTCCCAATTTACCTAGTTTCCCTACTATCAACAGTGAGTTGTACTACAAAAGCCGCTGGAACCGCCTTGTATGTTTATTTTAGGCTAACCACAAATCTTTAACCAATATTCCGTTTCGTTATAGATGACCAGTTTTAGGTATATATAAATTGCTATATGTTTATGAGAAACACTTAAAGATAAACTGAAGTGCAGTTTGCGGTATCCTTGTGTTTCCTGTACTTGCGTTGAAGTGATTGGAAGATATCAAAATCTATTTCGCGTTGATAGGCAGAGTGTTACTGCACTAATAAAATATAATTATTTAGCCTCTACCTAACTATATTGGGGTCGGCTCCCAGTCAAATCGGATTCAGCTGAATACCAGAAATTTGAACGTGAAGCGCTTGCCAACCAGACCTCTAGACCTCCACAACCCATTAACCGGGTAACAAGGTACTTCTTGGCAAAACTGGTGTCAGATTTTCTGGCTTCCAATCCGTAACAACTGCCAAAGATCTCCAAATGACAGCCGGCAGCAGCGGGTTAACGTTATTTCCGAGGCACGGAGGAATCTCGATAGTTAAGATGCTCACTCGTCCACAGACTAACCTCGGCAAGCATTGCTTATGTTATTATTTAGCCACGAGCTCCTGTAGCCTCCAGTTCCTCTAGCTGTACTAATAAAAAATCAAAGCAAGAATAGTCACATCGAAACGTCTAAATTCAAATTGATGTTTAGTGGCTTCAAGTCGATGGTTCCCTTATATGAGACAACCATCAACTTGAAACCACTAAACTTTCTGAGTAAATCTCAAACTTGTAGCACCCTGGGGTCCTAAAAGGCACCAGGGGCCGTATTATGACATCTTAAAACCATCATGTTTTCTGTGTGAGAAAAGGATAGTGCTATTCGTCCTGTATAGCTCCGTCTCTTTTTCACACCGAAAACATGATGGTTTTAAGAGGTCATAATACGGCCCCTGGTCCTTTAAAAAAACAACGAAAGCAATTTTGCTCAAATCACTATAAAACATTACTATTCCACAATGATATAAGAATATCAGTTTGCAACAATTGATGAGACAAAGGTATCGTGCAATAAACAATTAAAAATACCTCAATTGAACAAGCCGACAACAAGGAAACTATGATCGTACATCATTCAATCATCATCATTACAATCAACAAGCTGACGTCATTAATTTGCCTTGATATAGTGATTTACCGGAATGGTCAATGTTCAGTAATATACAACAATTTAACAATGCATACAGATTTAGCGATTCTAAATAATAGAATGAGGTACTTTAATAACAAAACAGGACTAAAATGGGAAACTGGAATGGAGCCCGCATAGTCCAGTCGCTCAGACTACAATAGCACATTAAAAATTATGGCTTAGCCCTGCCAGCCACTGTCACTCAGATCATTAAAGTGTTGCAGTTGGTAGACTCGACTTCTCTCAAACCTTTTAATACCATTTATGTAACGACGAAGGCATTCAAATTTACGACTACACTGTTTAAAAAAACTATTTGTTTGCTTAATTCGTAAGAACTCGATGTATTTTATCAATATATGCATTATGGTGTATACTGTAAGCATTGCATCTAAACTATTTTGTTTATTCGATGTTTAATTTAGCATGATTTGCGCTTTTCAATTTGTCCTTGATTAGAGTTGTATCAACGATAACAATGACTCAGATAATCCATCCCACATTTACAAAATCATATCTATTGACGTATCAATTGCGGATACAACATAAACATAATAATGCCTAAGGGCATCAAAGTTATTGACTGATACATCCTTTGCGGTCGTTAACACGTACACGCAACTCTTATGAAATCCGTAATATAAACATTGACATAGGCATTAACCGTGTCAATGCAGTAAAATAAACAGACGTACAGTTTGCAAGGGCGTCGAAATAGACCGAACATATTGGCAGAATCAGTGCTAATTTGTATTTGAAATACATGAAAATGTTAGGAACGTGATGTACCTACGTCGCGTTCGGAGAACAGCATCATTGATGCAAAAGGACAGGCTTAGGTCATTGACTCGCTTTTCTACCGTACTAACTACAGGCCTCAACATTTTATTTCGGAAAGGCCAATCATGTCCGGTAGTTCGATTGAGCAGATTTTCTGCACAGTGGAATCGAAAAATGAGATTATAATTATGGTTCAAGAATAGAGTCAGAATTGTCTAGATAAATAACAGGATTGGTAAGCTGAAGTGACTAAACTAGTAACCATGAAGACTAGCCCACACTAAAGGCCTAATAAAGTTATGGATGTGGAAGGTAGAATAATGAATTGTAGAAGTCAAAGGTGATGATTAAATCTGAACCTTGAGATTCACAATATTATGACAAAAAAAATCGAATCATCAGACCCATGCTACTTTAAAAAGTTTAGTTTTAGTTTTCTAGCAAGAGACATGCCCAAAAACTTAGAGCATTTATTCTTGAGATAAGCCCCGATAGTAAAATACTTAATTCTTTCAGTACAGACCAAGCAAGAGATCAATGTACGCAATAAAATCCTCACAAAGCAAAATTGTGTAATCACATAAAAGAGACACTGCATATTAAAATCATATTGTCTTAAAGCTGTATAGCGGAACTTCAGTGATTTGCCAACGGTTCGGTATTCTTGAAAGATGTAATTTGATCCGTAATCTCTGTAGGCAAAACAAAGTAAGGCAAACAATCAGTGATGTTGATAAAAATAGAGGGACAGGCATCATTCAGAATTTTATAAACAGGACTACCTATCTTATAAGGGTGGAGTTAGCACATTTACAAATGAGAGATACCAATGAGAAGTTTTATAGAGGATAATCTAGTTGTTAATATTAACCATGAAAATCACCAAAATATGATTTATAGTAAAAGTATATTAAAAACTAACAATTGTGACATCGCCGATATTAGAGCAGCATGGAAGTTACAGCATAATGTGCAAATATAGGTCGACCGGCAAAAACGAAATTTGCAGTAAGCCCATACTAATATTATAAAGAGAAAAGATTTCTTTGTTTGTACCGAATAAAGTCCGAAATTACTGGACAGATTTTAACCATTTTTTCACCAATGGAAATCTACATTATCAGCGAGTAACAAAGGTGTATTTTATACCCTTCTTCCCACAGGAACAGGAAAAACGCGGGTGGAACTGTGGGGTGCTGTTAGAACAATATACTTGCAAATAGTGCTAGAATACTTGAACCTAATATGAGTTGATCTAATCCCAAAATCTCCATTCGAAGAAAGGGCAGCCCTATTCCGGTTGCACGAAGTAAATTCTGCAAATCTTGTGCTATGTGTAAATACTTTGGCGCAACGCCTGGATGGTGACTATCTAAATCGCAAGGCTAGCGTGAGCGGCGATTTTCAAAGACTTCACGTAATTGTTGTCTCACGTTTTATAAGTAGGTAAATAAAACTGTTTTACATTTAAATTGTATCGTAAACTTTAAGCGATCGATTTTGTTTTATATCTCTGTCAAGTGTCGTCAAACTTAACTATCTATCTATGCTATTGCTATAATATTAAAATAATAATAACGATTTATTTTCTTGTAAATAATGTTTAAAATCGGTCCAGTAGTTTCGGAACCTATTGGGTACAAAAAAAAATCTTTCCACTTTACAATATCAATATAGATGATAAAATTAAATCCAACCCGAGAAAAAATTGAGGAAAAAGCTTCACATTAATATAATACCTACAATAAAACTCTTGCTCACAATAAGTAACAAATTAATGTTCGTCCCACCTACATATTAAAATTGTAGAAGACGCAATTCAGCCAGAGATAATAATAGGGACCAAGCCCTGCCATTTATCAATTACAATGCAAAACTCCGGCTGCTTCATAGACTTTCCTTAAAGGCAAAGCACTTGCAATACGAATACCTTCAGTGGCGTAACTATAGGGCGGCACGGCTGGCAAAATGCCACGGGCCCCCGATCCGAGAGGGCCCCGACCGGAAATGAGCGTCTCCGAGATCCGGAGGAATTTCTAGGAATGACTGCGAGAGATTGAATCAATTATCAAATTTTGATACATAGAAAAGTGTTCCAAATGTTCAGTTGACAATTTATCGAGAGTTTACAATGTCTTAAGATATTTTATAACCTGACGGAGGTTGCCATTTTCCGGTGAAATGTGCTCCTATGCTCTTGAAAATAAAACTGGAAAATCCCCATCAAAAGAATTTGCCACAGGCCTCCAATGGTATAGTTACGTCACTGAATACCTTATCGAAGTCAGAAACCTATCAAACATGGAAATCATAAAGGCCACAAAATTGATCACCTTTAAATCTAGATAGATATTATTCAAGACACACACGTTGATTCAAGTCACTCACGTCTTTGTATTTTTATCAAGTTTGAAACACAGACCTACCTCAACTACCTACTTAAAATAATGCAGAACATTATTACAAACAGGAAGTCTACATAAACACCTAATAAATTGATATGATGAAAAATCATTTGCATAGTCGAAAATATACTCTACGTTACTAATACCTCGTAAACCAGAGAGCTTCCTTTTACTAAATGGTTTTACGGGAGTGTTTAAAAATGAATGAATATTGACAAATAATAATTAGACCCGAGTTAATTGGACGATATAAACGAGAACAATATTAATGACCACAATATAAACGAGAATAACGTGTAAGGTCTGTAAAAATTAAATAGACTTCACACGAAACGTTTCTTAATTTAGTACTGTTTGTTAAAACAATCCAAAATGCAGTTCGACGATTTTATTACCCTGTGTTGCTATAGATAAAGCCTGTCATACACCAGAGCGGTTGCCATTATGTGCACGAGTTTTTTCTAAATCGATGAACGATCAATTCAGTAGACCCAAGACTAGTAGTCAATGTTAAGTCTTTAAAAAGGACGCTAAAAATCCTCGATACCAACTGCAAATCCTTTTCAGTTTGCATTTTTCCTTAAGCCTATCACGATTTACCTGACGAGTGACAATAAATAGCAAGGTGAACAGCCAACTTTAAAGAAATGGCAACATTAAATTGTATAGATAGAATCGAATTTTATTGGCGGGCTACCCACACACTTAGTACACTGAAATTACAGTTCAGCAATAAACCCATACCGCGGGAAATAAGCATACCCGCAGGTGGTAGCAGAAAAATGAAAGACACGATTATAACTCCCCACAATAGTGTCATTAATCCTTTATGGGTTCCTCGACCCCAGTTCTCGAGTGATAGACAATGGTGGTAGTCGTGTTTGTGAGCTGAATTAATGCGTATGCACATGCAATGGGAAGCGGGACTCGACCAGCCTTGAACTTGTGCATGCACTTCTATGCAAGCGATGAATGCGAAAGCAGTCGCCATTTCTAGTCGGCACGTCATGTAACGCGTACGTAAAAGCCGACACGCGGCATTTTCCAACTAGCCGGACACAGAACGTACCTACGCGTCGCTCCCACTGCGCCGGACTGAATGCACTCCGCGCTTTCATCTGTGTTACTCTGTGTGTGACGGCCAGTAACACTGAAATATGTTAATTAAGCGTTGACGACGCCGCATCTAAGTGCACTCGAAAGATAAATATAATCCTGTACTACTATTTCAATAACAGGTAGATCATAACTGTAGAATACCTCATAAAAATTCATTTAAATTCAAAAACGTGTGTTTTCGCATTTTATGATCATTATCTCATCCGACTGAAATGATACAACATTCCATAAGTGGGGACAGTCACGATAGATTTTATTAAACATGTTTTAAAATTAATAAAAAAAAAAGATTAGGTAACATGACACTAGTAGTTAAGAAAGAAAGAACAATGTTTATTTATGACAAGCACAAAAAAAATTAAAAGCTAATTTTTAGTTTTAAATTGTGTGAGGCCAAAAAAGGACCCTAACGCAGCATACGCTGCGATATTAAAAAAAATACCACAAAACCACCTTAAAGGTGGCTGAAAATCTCTAAGCATCTGTAAAGATGGCTTGAAATGAAATTGCGATTTTGCGCAAGTGCATATAATAAATAGTTCTCGTAGGAGCTGGGCAGTTGGCTATAATAAAACTTCTACGTTAAAATACTCGGTTTTATACTAATCTTAGTAAATACATAAACGTCAGTCATGGTAAGTTATAGTCAGTTTCGAAGATATTTTCACTAGTGCTTCTAAAGAAATGACATTTAGCGATCTATTTTTATGCGTTTTAAAATTTTGATATGCGTAAGCTATCGTGGTTGAGATAGACCATGTTTATTTATTAACGGCTGAACCCAATAACCGATCTATCACATACTGGAGATAACAAAGAAAATGAAATAACTTAAAAATTATATAGGTTTTCTGTTGTTTCATTTGTTTTTCTATTGTTATTATTATTCGGCCGTAAGGAAACAGTCTTATGTCATCATTCACATATATTTGCAAGTCGTTTAAAGCGCCTAATTGTTGGCGATATTTTTATAAAGAACATTTTTATTTATTTACTTGTTGCATTTACTCGGTAGCCATTTAAATATACAGCATCGCGTTCCGAGAGTTAAGTAAAGGATAGTTTAGTAATTTTCCAGCGATCTTGCGAATTGTGCGGAGTAAACAGCCAGTAGGTTGCGGGGTCAACGACCCGCCAACCGGTCGAGCTTTAAGCTTTGCCGAGAGGACATAGTGAGGCAAACTTGGCCCACATTTCAAAGCTATTACAACTGGTATAAATGTGTAGTAGAACGCGAGAGATCCTGAATATTCCATTTTTTTCTATGATATTTCTACGATTTTGAAGTTCAAAGGTGAACATTTCTAACTGCACCTCCGCAGTTTCAGATAATAGCCCGTTGTTCACCACTAAAGGATAAAACCCTACCTTTTTATCACAAGATTGCTACAGATCATTTTGTTATTCTGGGGAGTTTGTCGTGCCAGATCTTCATCTCAGCTAAACACTTGGAAGTGGTCATGGGCGGGAGTTTCGGGGACTTTCCTGGTGTAAATGTAGACGTTCAACGACTGCTGACACTTAGCCTTATTTGATAGCTAGCAGCGCCCCGCGATTTCACCCGCGTAATTCCCGTTCCCGTAGGAATACGGGGATAAAATATAGCCTATGTTACTCAGGGTGAATGTAGCTTTCTAGTGCTGAAAGAATTTTTGAAATCGGTCCAGTAGTTTTTGAGTTTATTCGTTACATACAAAAATACAAATCCTTCCTTTTATAATATTAGTATGGATGGTTTTTAATTTAATACATCCATCTATGAATAATAAATTATAACTATAGCTTTTGTTTATTCATTTGCATCACATGAAAAGAAAACTAAAATCATTTACATACCACACTTACTTGAAATGAGAAAGGATATTGCAAAATATCCCAGTTTCTGCAGTACCGTCGACGTCAAAAGTGACATTCAATTAAAATAGACCGCAAGACGTATCGTCGAGTACACTATAAAACTATTTTCATACTACCAGCGGGCCTATACATACCAGACTGACACGTGTGATAAGTAGTTTGGATTGTTTTTCTAACGGATACTGTCGACCTGCCACGGCTTTGCCCGGGTTAAACAATAATTACAGGTGGAAACTATCATCTGAAATAATGAACCTACTATTTGATTTTTTTAAGCTTATATTGTCCCTGTGTTGGGCAAGTCTCCCCCAAATCCATTTTTTTAAATTCGAAGTTTGTCTTCAGAATGTTAGTACAGATTCGTAAAAATCTTCTATGACATTCAAGCAAGATAACGTAATTTTATCTAAAATAATGTACCATTGAAGTAATTTTTCAAATAAGTGAATTAGTTCCAGACATTTTCTCCCACAAACTCACCAAATTCGAACTCTCTTCATAATGTTTGTATAGATTCGACGAAGTCTGAAACCGTGACGCATCTGTTGTCGCGGTTCACTGTATCATTCTCGACAAGAACAATAAATTATATTAATAAAGGCAACACTTTTCTCATTATTTCCTTGTTCGCCTTTGTCATCGACTTTTATTCATTTGCAACAATGAAAAGCTTCCAGCGACACTCCACAAAGTATTTTAATGATATTATAACGGATTATGGATAGTTTCTACCTTTTACGTGTCGTTCGATACTATAAATTCTGTTGTTAATAACTTTATCATGGATAATTTATTGCATACTTTTATTTCTGAGAAATAATTCGAGTTGAGTGAAAAAGTATGAAGGTATATATTTATTTTTGTTGTAAGGAAGAAAATTTTGATCGATTCATTTAAAAAAAAATAAGTTTACGTCTTTGGTTTTTAAATTAAACAATAATTGACACTACAAAAGTTCGCAGCGGGCTTAGTACGAGTTATTTAACGGACTCGATCGCGTTAACGTTAATGTTAACTGATATCAAATTATATGAAAACAAAATGTATAGTGCTTTTGTCACATTCAATTTCAATACAAATTAACGGTTACGCTAACGCGATCGAGAACGTCGGAAAACTAGCACTAGGGCCACATGTGAAAACTTTGCGATTTTTTTGCGTCACAGAAATTATGTGTTGCCAGCATAATGAGTAAATGAACACAGCAAAAATCTCAAGCGATATCACACATTATAAAAAATATATATATAGAAACACATATCTTCACAAGCCATAAAATATTTCTAAAACGGGACATATGTAAATAGTTTATTTTTTTAGTATCATAATATTATCTAATTGTACTGGATGTAATAGGCAATTAAGATTGATTTAATGCCCAATTAGACCATTTAGACGTTTGAAATTAATTTTATGACCCATTAGGGACACCTGTTTGAGTCCTTTAAAGATAATAAAATGTAAAATAAGATGCTGTGGCAGAATAATGAGTGTCAGGCACTATAACCTTTTGCGGAATTTGTTCGAAAGAGTTACCGCGGCCCTGGAACGCAAAGGGCACATGGAGGAGCACGGGTGGGTTTTAGTCAGTAAAAGTCTGACACTCCCTACCGCTCCACCCAGGGCGGGAGGGGTCATTTGATGATTTCCCATCCAAAAAAAAAAGGCACTATAACCTTTATATGAACATCCTTACTTTCCTTTATATTATAGAAAAAAATAACGTTCCTCGGAAACGTAATAATATTTAAAGCATTTCAACGGACGCTGAAAAAGGATAATTTTAATACCTGTTGACATTCCGTTGGGATGTTCCAACACATTTTACGCAAGTATGTTATCATGGTGTGGTTTCAACTAACTATCTGTTAAATTAAGATACCTTTGTATCTGTGGATGTTGTAAAACCAATATATATAATAACTATACATTGGTAAATACCAGCTTTCGATAGAACCACCCAAGTACCGCTTATAACGTCATGTTCAGAGGTGGAAATAGTAACCGCCTACCTAGTGCATGCCATAAAATTAAGCATTTCATGGTTTATGGATTGCATAGTAGGTAATATTTAGTATGAAGTTCAAAAGGTTCAAGATTTATGTTTCTTAATACAGTCTATCGTACTAATATAAAGCGAAAATCTCGCGAATTCGCGATCATCGCGTTAATGAGACTGCACGATGGCAGTGATTGAGCGATTAGCTGCTGCGTTACAACAAATATTTGTATGGCCTACAGATGTTTGTTCCGGGTCTGTGTTTGTATACGTAACCACGATACAGAAGAAATTCCAAGAGTGGGGAAACATTAAAAAAATTTATTGAAAATACCGGAAGGCGTCCTCTATCGGTACGACGACGCGATCGGGTTTGATGTACAAATGACCGCGACAATCCCGTACTTGTGTGATGGACGATAGTTGATCGCTTCATATTAGGTTGACGTCCGACATTATACCTACCTAAAGATAGGTGCCTATTTTTAACTTTTATAAAACTGTGTATAACTTTTAAAGAAATTCTACGATACTTTATAAAATCATCATCATCATCATCATCAGCTCTGGGCAGAGCCGAAAGCAGTGTCAGGCTCTTACTGACTAAAAACCACACGTGTTCCTCCAAATACCCTTTGCGTTCCAGGGCCGTGGTAACTCTTTCGGAGAAATTCCGCAACACTAGCAGGCACGGACCACAGCGGGACCCATCAATTATGCTGACATCTCATTGAGGCGCCCATGGAATACAACACGCCGTCGACTCGTGGACAGCGAACCTCACATCGCTCTCCGTCGGCAGGCCGGCGTCGGAATCGCCCTGGCCCCTGCTACTCCCGACGCCCATGTTACCTACTAGTATTCTTCTATTCTCTCTACGTCGGCATCGTAACCTTTCAAAACACAAATTTGTAATGCCACTAAACGACCATTTTATTATCACACACTATTCACGTGTCGGCACTCGTAAAATAAGTTCTGTTTCAAAGGCAAAGCAGTTAACTCATGTATCTTTAAGTTTCTCTCGAGTTTCTACTTTGTTGTCGGTTCAAAGACTTTGATACCTGAAGCTTAGTTCGCCCCAAACAGAAGAAGATAATGTGCTAATTTCCCGGCAAAGCGTTCGTACGTCGTAAAATGTTTTATTGTTATTGCATCTACCTGAAAGCAAGATTCTGCGAAGTCAGAATGGAAACTATTTTCTAATTTGCCCGTGGAATTGAGTATCTACTTATCCAGGATGTGTTGTTGCGAGTCTTTTAAAATGTTGCATACTTTGTATTACAAGAAATACTAACAAATTAACTCCTGTCTAATAATAAGGGAAAAGGAATACCAAAGACACGATGTATGAACTGCGTGAAAGATGATATGGTTAGAACTGGGGTGATTAGAGTACTGAGATAAAGACTCATCATCATCATCATTATCCACAAGTCCACAGCCCGACTTTGCTCACTGCTGAGCAAAGGCCAGTCATTGTGCCAATCCCCAAGTTCCTGTCTCAGCCTCGTCCAGGTTATTATTATATTACAGGAAGAAGTATGGAACAGAAAAACATGTTGAGACGAGGGCTAGCGAATGATGATAGCGACTTACCCTTTCAAGAAAATGTTTTGTAATTTCAAGTCAATGAACAGAGTAAGCATCCAACTGTACCCGAATTTCACTCGAAAGATGTTTATGAATATGCATAACGCTCGTCTCTGTGCAAATATATAAAGAATAGATCCTACTAACTTAGCATAATGATAGAGGGCCCTCCCACTCGTAAAATACTCACCATCTTCAAGCTTTCGATGTCAAAAGAAACGTTCTTGTACATTTTAGAAAAAACCTAGCATCGGTAACTTTAATGATTCATAAGTACATCGATATAAGAAGAGCGTGTAATCACGCAGGCCCTTTGAACCGCGTTCGTTCGTTTCTTGCTTGCCAAAGACAAAGAAAGCTCCGGCATGATTATTATCATAAAGCCGAGCGTCTATCTTCGACCTATTTCGTGTCGGAATGGAACTATGAACATTTGTTACCGCCCTCTATGCGCCGGAGTAGACTGGTTACATTAATCTCCCGGTTTGCGGTTAGTGTGTCGAGTAACGGTACTGCAGCAGATGGAGGCAGCGCGCCTACACCGAAACATAGATCATCAGCCTTTGTAGAGGCGATGGACTTTAAACACGTGTTGCTAATGCATGAATTCGATCATACTAGACTATATTTGGGATAGGTACATGATATGGCTAACTTCTGAAAAAAAAAAACCTAAACAGGTAGATTTAATTTCGCGAACCCAGATAAGAATCCTTAAAGTTGATTAAACTCAGCAAGTTCCAAACATTTCATTTCTGCTCAAAACAACACAAGACGTCTATTAACAATTTGTTTTTTCAATAGGTTAGTTAACTAAAAAATCTGATTAGTCCGTCTGATAGATTTCCAAAAAATATTGAACAAGTATTTTTTCTTTTTTCACATAAACAAAAAATGAAGGCGATACAGTGCGTAAAAAACTCGTGTGACGTCACTACTCGCTACAATTTTTACCGGGCAGTAACGTCACACGCTCCCACTCCTGATCTTTGATGCTTTTTATCTTCGTCAGATTTTATAGATTTGGTAAGGAAAAAATACGTGTCCAATATTTTTCTATAATCTAACTGACGGACTAAACATAATCATATATTTTTTACTCAGGCAACATCCCTATTCACACTATACTATATTTTTTTAATAGTTTTAAATTATATTTTTACCTAATTGCGTGTCTGTGATACGTTAATAAAAGTCTCTTTGTGCATACACAGCCGATGCCAAAGTGTTGAACTTGCGCAGGACTGTTGTGTCATGAGCAGTTATGAGATGCCTGTGACCCACTTAATTGTAAAACATATTAAAAACCATATTGACCATTGTTCACACTGTCAGATTGGACTCGGGTATAAATAATACGGTCTGGCAATCTTTTTTTGTAGCTGAACTTCGCCTTCATCTTTTATGCTATTAATTTGTAAAATGGCGTCATCAACCAGTATTGGAGGCGTAAACTTAATAACCGACAAAATGCATTAGCAAAAAAAAAAATAGAAAATACCTGCCATAAAATATAATACTTACAGAATTTCAAATTTCACAAATTGTAAATTAAGGTATTACTTAAAATAAAAAATTCTAAAGGTTTCTACTGAAAACAGCCGAAAATGATTGTCATTTCCTTTCTTTTAGTGTTAAAACCATTATAGTAATTGCACCGATCCGTTAGGTGCCATTTCTTTCATTAGTGCTGTATAATGGCGCAAACACCAATTTCCCTGACGTAAATTGTGGTAAAAACGACGAATCTTCCCAAGTACCTACTTAAAAATTTAAACTGTTCAAAACCTCTACAACCTATAGTTTGCGCTCAATTCTATAGGATGACGTGTATATTTCTCATGACACTACAAAAATGATCAACTATAAAATTACAATGAGCGACATCACATATCCAAACAGTTACAAAGTATAAGAGACTCTACTTGCGAGCAAAAAAAAAAAATGATCACGAATCAAATGCATAACCTAGATTTGGAGGCAATAAAAAATCTATACAGTTATCTATCGAATCATATAATCTGTGAGGCAGGACCGGAGCGCTGAGATCAACGACCGCTGCATCTCATGTTTTCGGTTTGACGCTTCGCTTTATAGAATTAGATAAACTTGAAGTGGCAGAAAATAAATTATTTTGATGAGAAATGATAAACTGGTTTTGTAAGACCAAATTGAATGTGTTAACTTATAAAATGACAAAGAAAACGAGTCACTATTTTGTATGGTTAGATGAAAAATTACGGTTCACAGCGTGGCCGCGGGTTACATTTATCAAACACTGACAAAACGTAATTTGATTTATAAGATTAGAAAGTGGCATATTGTTCGATAAGAGAAAGAGAAAGACTTTGTGAACAATTTTCATGGCAAACAATATATGAGATTGAAAGATAGACAAATATTGAGTTATTGAGACAAAGCTAAAGGAATAGTGGAAATAACTGCTCAGATTGGATCAAATAATGTTTAGAGCATAAGAATGAATAGAATAGTATGAAATTTAATAATAAATAAAAAATAAGAATCTGATGAATTAAGTACTAAATTACTATTTTGTTGAATAGGAGTACAGAGCCACTAGCTAAACTAAAAAATGATGGAGTTCTATAGCTGTTAGAGAGAATACATGAGGAAGCTCACGTACATACCCAACGTAAAACAATTCTTAAATCAAAACTTGAATTACTTTTTAGGGATGAGATAACATGGAAGTTGAACATACCTAATAAAAAAGAGTAGACTAAAATCTATACTCAAATTCAATATATCTATATATGGATCTTGTTATTTTGAAGGAATAACTATCAAATCGCACCAGCACTACAACTACACTCGCGCACAAAATGTAAAAACAAAAGACATCAATTTTTAAAAATTATGAATATTGGTAATCAGTCCAACGTTTCAACTAACTGGAAGCTAAAAGAAAATGAAAAATAATCCTATAGAAGTCATTCAAATCGTCATCCTAATGCAGAAAGGGTTGGCTTTGTGTACTATCGTTCAACAGCTTCATCGGAGCCAGTCTTGTGTCCCTGAAAGGAGACTGGTAACTTAGACTAGCATCTGGAAGACAGCGGCATCTGTCATCTATCGCCGAAGTATACTAAGATGACTGATTTGTTGTCACCTGATCGGTGTGGACGTCCAGCAGCAGCGAGGGAGGGCTATTTGCTAGTGGGCAGTGAAGCGAAGACTCAAAGAAGCGATCTTAACTCCAAAAAAGCCAGCCACTAGACTCAAATTGTCTTCAGACCACCGACAAGCCCGGCTTCAGTTTGCGATGTGCCTGCATAGTAGCGACCGTCAACGGAGAGGATACAACTATATAGGAGACTCGGGAAGCGATTCGCACAATGCTGTTTTGCACTAATAGTGGTATACGGAGGTGGGTCCTGTATGATGTGGGTGGGGATTTCTATTGAAGCAAATACGGAACTGATATTCGCACCTGGTGAATGATGGGAAGGGAGTCACATGGAACAACAGATTTCATCAGGAAACTCATTCGATCGATAAAAAACCGTTTACAGGCAGGCCAGGGGGATAACACAAAATAAATAACGTAAATTGTATTTTTTTTATCTTTCATATTACTTCCTATTCGATAGGAGAAGATAGATAGAATCCGCCACTTCGACCTATTGTATAAATTCCATATTATGTTTAGGTAGACAATTTTACTATTTTTAAATCATTATAATATACATATTTTGAAAGCTTTCAAGTGTAGTAAAGTGTAGCTAGTACGGAAATTAGAAATATGATTTGCCAGGTTTTCTTTGCAAACTGAAAACTAAAATCTTGAAAGTTCCACCCGTTTTAACATAGCTGTATCAGTGACCTCGTCAGTCAAAAAATTTACCGTACCCAATTAAAATCACCTGTTACATGAATACATCGCTATTAACAATGATGTAGGTGGAATCGGAGGCTGCCAACTGCAAGTCCGGTTGAGTTGACACAGAAACCTGGTGCGCAGCCGGCACAGCCCGCACTGACCGACACTCGCTCTCACCATAATTGCAGCGGGTGCAACGACCGCCAATCTTCGTGGACGATCGCGAAAACAAACATTGGTCCCCGAATTACTTCGTGCAGGTTACGAAGGGGAATTAGGCGGTGCCGAGTTAACTTTTGAGCCGTGGTTTACGGTTAAAAGAGGATTTATTGTATTGGAGTTTCTTGCGTTAACTTTTAGCCGATCGATGCGACGTTTCATGATTACAGGACTTTTGGTTGGTACGTTTTTTTTTTTATTTTTATTGAAAAGTATAATTTTTAAGTTTTGTAAGTTAAACCTAGTAGTTGTGCTTACATCTACACTAATATTATAAAAAGGAAAGATTTGATTGTCTATTCAATTATAGGCTCCGAAACTACTGGAACGATTTCACTGTTGGGAAGCTATACTATCTCCGGGTGACATAGGCGATATTTTATCCCCATATTGCCACGGGAACGGCAACTACGTGGGTGAAACCGCGAGGCGTTGTTAGTTTACTACAAATATTTTTATATTTTTTCGTCAGATTTTGGCCGCCGTTCCACGATTAGTACAGTAGAGTCAATTCGTAGTTCCTTAGATTAGTGCGTTTAATCCAACAAATAAACTCTTAGGCTTTATAATATTAGTATATAATGTAGATTAGTATCGGATAGGATTTTTTGCTTTAACTTTTAGCCTCACTTTTACGATTAGGTACAGTACAGTACATTTATTTAGAGCAGTGCTTTTGTAATTTGAAAGCTTTTTTAATGCTTTTATGATGCAAAACAATAAAGCTGGTTCTAGCGCCAAGATTGTGTTGTAACCTTGTGTCCTAAAATTGATTTGTCGTACACGTAATGAAAGGGGAATAAGACGGTGTTAACTATTGAGCAGTGGTTTACAGTTAAAAATATTTCGGATTTTCTTGCATCAAATTTTCTGCGTTGCTAACGATTGCAGTACTTTTATTCAGTACAGTGCTTTTCTAAATCGTTATTGTTATTATAAGACGAAAGTTCCTTTGATATAGCCGCTATTGTGTTTCTTTTTCGAAAATGATTTGAAAAGTTTTCTGAAACGAGTAAAACTTTCATTACATTGTCTTTCGAGAGAACATATCACATGCATTGGCATGTGAAAAGTTGATGTCATTTATTTTCTTCTATTTCATAGTCACCCTTTAGATAATAGAATATATAAATAGAAGGATATGATACTTTACATTCTGCTGCTAAGAACTGGTAGTGGGAATCCAAATTTTATGTTTTCTTTATTAGGATTTGAATTTGCCTGCAAGTACCAACAACATTAATATCAACTCAACCATCAGCAAGCAACGACAATTCTCAAAAGAACGCCCACATTATAACATCTATTCTTATATTTCTCTACGGTGTAATAAAACTTTATATTAGAAGGTAATATGAATAAAATGGAAATATGTCCTCTTTTCCCTCATCCATATGGAAATGTATATGCTTATCCCGAATGTAGAGAAAACATTTTTTCAAATTACACAATAACTGCCTGAGAATATTTTCTTGTTTTTCCCCATCGAAATCCGTAGGATACATTGCAAGTGATTTTGCTACCTCCCTGGGATTTTAATTTAGGTTCCACCAAATTTACCAAAATCCTAAACCCCCAGTTTTATTTTTCTGGGTGGAAAATCACTAAATGACTTCTTTTCTCTGGGCGGAGCGGAAGGGAGTGTCAGACTCTTACTGACTAAAATGCATCCGTGTTCCTCCTAGAGTGCCCTTTACGTTCCACCGCGGTGGCTCTGTCGAACAAATTCCGCAACAATCCTATACAGTATACACCTGCTGACGAGTGCTACCATTGTTATTAAACATTAGTAAGTATAGATATGTTTCTATGAGAAAATCCTCATCTTTTGTCACGTCAGTTTTCTATGAACCTGAGGGGTCAAAAACTTTAAAACCCGTTTTGTAAAATCGCAGCAGTTACTGCTTATGTGCGTCTACATTTACGAACAGTATTTATAGGGCTGCCATTCCACGCTCTGCCGATCCCAGTTGCTACGATACACTATAGTACATTTAATAATACAAACAAATAAGTAGGTGGTGGTGGAAGTCAACGTTTCCCCTTTCTCTGCAATCACCGGGCCCCCACTTTCCGCACCTAAACATTAACTAACAGGGGGAGGGCGATCAACCTCGGACCGAACGCAACAACCCAACCATGACTCAGCATAACCTTATTTTCTATGATTTCGTTTTGGGGTGAGCAGAAGTCAAAGTGATAGATGTTGAAGGTTGAATTCATGTTTTAATCGTTAGGTATGTCTATTTTCCAAATAGTATTTTGAACTGATCTATGCGTTGTCAGCGTTATTCTGTAAGGTAAGTGAAATTAAAGAAGTAGTGGCTTTATTTTCAACACCACGACGACTAGTTTGACATTTTTCAGCAAATATTTTCGATCAGAGGTATCATTAGATATCTTGCGTGCTTTTTACCCATGTTTATTGCTTGTTGTGCATTCGCGGGATTGATTCCCGCACGGAACAAATATTGGTGGGCCTAAAGATAGTTGTTTCGAGTCTGGCTGTTTGTGTAGATATATGACTTTGTATGTTTGTAAACCTACCTACGATACAGGGGAAATTGTATAGCAACGTTTATTTTTTGTTTTTCAAGACAGAAATACTTGTTTGTGGTACTTTGTTAGTTTATATAATGTTGACTTACTTTAACAGCCTATTCTAAAAGCAAAGTCGCAGCGTGAGCAAATAAAACCAAGTTCTTTCTGTTCTGCCTCATATGAATGAAACCGATTGAAATCTCAATAACCCGCAAATAGCCCAAGAGGTTGCCAACCTATCGTTTACGAATGCCACAATAACCCGTTTCTAGTAGTTGACAGGGGCGTAGCTACCGCCGTATCAGCCGTATCAATTATACGGGGCCCCCAGGCTACAGGGGCCCCAAATGTGTGTATGCAAAAATTCCTAAAATATTATCCATGATATTTTATTTCAGGTATAGATTATTAACATTTTTTATATACCTAATGTGCTAAAAGTTTAGTTTGAAAATCACAATACACAACATAACGCAGATTTGTTAAAAAAAGAAATACGAAAGCCAATCTTTAATTTTTAACCAATTTAATTTTCAAAATTTGTTTTCAAATCAATAGTGTAGTTTTTTTAATTCAATTGGAGCTTCTTTCGTTTCTTTTATAAAAAAAACTTTATACTGTTGGGGGGCCCCTCATCACATTTTGATACAGGGCCCGTCTAAGGCAAGCTACGCCACTGGTAGTTGACTCTCGTAACTTGCGTAGGACAATGAACTACTAATTATGTTATTTAGAAAATATTATGATATTTATGGAGGATTTATGTAAAACTTTCGAACTGATATAGGCAGCTTAGTGTCCGAAGAATGTATTCATCTATGTAAATAAAATACAGTTCTTTGGTAAATGCATCGCTTGAAAACGGTTGAACAGATTTGGTTCTATTAGGAAAATAAATCTTGGTATGTAGCTGGCCGAATTTTTTTTAAATTCAGAAAAAATAAACTGAAAATTCTCTTGGAATATTGTATTACAGAGGGCAGGACAACGTCTGTTCAGATACTTATACAACGTTTAATAGAGTAAACGCAATAATTACCTAAACATAAATCGTGAAAAAAGTCGACTGCCGCATAATTTTTTTTTTTTTGCAATGACCCCTTTTCAGGCATTGCGTGTACTCAGTAACACATTGTATCTACATATTGTAGATTTAAGAGGTGACTGAGACAGACAGGATGCTAAAGGTGAAGGTCCAGGCGTTAATGAAAAATGCACATAAATATTTGACATTATTGTCTACAAAACATGTTTTATATCCTTGAATTGTGACTTCAATTTATATAAATAATTTGTAATTCTTATTCTAATGATAATTATTTTAATGTAATAATGACCCATAATTTCATAAACCATATTTGTACGCCGGAAACGGTAGAATATTTTGATAGTAATACATAATGAATATAAGAACTTTGTAGAATATACTGAAAAAAAAAAAAAAATGCATTCTATTTTTATGGTGCAGTTTGGATAAGGTCAAATTTAGTACTACAGTGGGCTACAATAGACTGAGTTCATTGGCATGGTTTTTTATTACTACGCCTATCTATTATATTATGAACGTTTGTGCAGCTGTTGTTTTCCATCCACTTTGCTATAATAACAGTATAAGGAACCATAATGATGGTGACGATTCGACGACTTTCACGGAGCCTATTGTTTTATCAGCGTTTCGCTTGCAGAAATATTGGACACTATCCCAAGACATTTACACTATTGGGAAAAAAATTCTATGTCCTAAACCAGGATGCGTTCGGATACGTGCCAGATTTCAGGAGAAAAGTTAGGCGTTCAGCCATTGAGGCATGATTCATCATCAGCCTCTAAAACTCCTAAATATCTAGCTATAAAGGGCATTTATAAATTGAGTATTTGTCAACTCTAATTTAACCCGACGAACTGCCCAATCTTAGCATTAAAGGAGGTTTTGTGACATTCTTAGCTCCAAATATTCAATACAGAAACTAGCCCTAAGTCCAAAACATAACACAAAAACCAACAGAGCTTTTTTCGACTAGTAAAAGTATCGGATTTATGACTTCACGATAAGTCGTGCGAGCTCTTACGACCTTTGCAACTTCAGTTCAGTCGCTTGGTAACAAGAACTTAGGACCTTTCTCTAACTTAAGCGTGGTTTACGGCTTTAAAATAACAATGGAACTAGGTTCAGTTGAGTCGCATAAGTAAAATTCACGAAGAAAGTATGAAAATGCTGGCTCACCATTTAAATTCGAACAAGTAAGTAAAAGCCCTTGAATGTTCCGCTTTTAGGGTCCAGCAGTGCTATTCTATCAAAATTTCACAGTCTTAATTAGGTGAATTTGAACATAAAGTAAGCTGTCAAAATCCATACGAACAATACCTAATATAATAATGTAATGACAGTTGACACTCCATCTGACTTTTCACAGAAACACGTTTACAGAATCGCACTGCAGTTGCACATTCTGTAATGCTGGTTGTGGTCTATGAGCTAAGCTAAGTAAATTTGACTAACCTAATAGTAGGGGAGCCCACGATGCTAAATGGGGATTTACTCGAGCGTCGTAGAGACCTATTGGGTTGCAAAGCTTAGATGATAAGAAGAAAAAAATGTTATATGATAATACCTTTTCATCGGTGGGGGAAGCGGCTATAGATTTTTAAATATGTAAAAAAAAAAAACTGTTGCATGGACATCCTCGAGCGCGTCAGATATTGATAGCATCAATGCCCTACGTATTTTTAATAATGTACGTATGTTAATCTGATCGTTTGCATGATGAGGGTGGTTGTATGTAAGGGTTGAAAATGAAAAAAAATAAAAAATAATCGAGCGCGTCAGATTTTCTAAGGGAGTGTTAAATGCACTAAAAAAAAAGCTCTCATTCACTAATCTGACGATTTCGATGGGACGCAAACTCGCGGCCATTTTCATAATGTGCAAAAAAAAATCGCCATTTTGAAATACTCAAGCGCGTCAGATTAACATATATATGGTTCATCTTTATGTTCTAAACGTACTATCTCATAATCTGACGATTATCTAGAGGGATTCGCCTGATCTGACAAAAAAATTAGAAAAACGGTTCACCCTAAAGGCCATCCCTGCAACATCTCGCTAATTCCATTGCTTAAAATTGTACTTATGACATTTTTGAGCTCAAAATATAATTTATGTGATATTTTGAGCTCGCTGAATTCAAAGAAATAATATTTCTATGCATTTGAGCTCTCCCAGCTCGAAAGTCTGATAGAAGTTTCATAGAACATTATTTTTGGAATTTTCAAACCGCAATAACTTTTGAATGGATCAATCAATTTTCACCCGTTGGCGGCATTCGACGCAGTTTTATCATCCTCATAAGTAATTTTCTAGTTTTAATTGATCGAACCAAAAATTTCGGAGTAATCCCGAAAAAACACTTGTTCGGGTTTCTTTCGTTCACGATATCTCTCGAACGAATCAACCGATTTGGACTAGCGTGGTGGCGATCGACATGGTTTTTCAAGCTCAAGAGCGGATTAGTTTTTGTAGTTGATCGATAAAGCCGTTTAAATGTTATTCCAAAAAAACACTTAAAATAAAAACTTATTTTCTTTGAGATTTTTCAATATTTCTTAAAATCTATCAGTCCAAATCGGTTCAAATTCACAAGAAATCTAATTTTAAGGGAACTCTTTAGAACGCCGTTTAGTAGATTCCGATCGGTTTATTTGTTCAAAGGTTATAAGCGAGTCACATATATAGTCATACACATACATACAGACATAGCGACAACATCGCGGGGGTAGTCAGGGAAGCTTCCTATGACCTTAAAACCTCGAGATCTGATGAAAACTAGATTTTTGCAAAACGGGGTGAAAACAATAACTTCCCGATTTTTGAAAATCTTCGATTTTCTTAGTGGGAAGTTATTTTTTTTTTAAATCATTGATCTTAATTAATTGAAAAGCTCAGGAAGAGAAAGAGTAAGAGAGGAATAGAAACGTGGAGAAGGAAATGTAGGCATCACGCAGCGGCACGCATTTAACTTTATCGACGAATTTTTGTTATTTCGGCTTGCGGTAATCGTCAGATTATATATTTTTCATTATTCTTGAATTATTTCCTTCAAAATAAAAAAAAATTCAGCTACGCTCGAGAATGTCGAGATGACGTTTTTTTTTTACAACTTTGCTGCCCTCCCCTTTCTTTACGTCACTCTCAAATTGTCAGATTAGTGGAATATACACTGTTTAGGATGTAATTAACTCACCCTACCTTAATCTGACGCGCTCGAGAATTTCTGATGGTCAATTTTTTTTTACTAATCTGATCCTGTATCCATCACGGGGGTATCCATATGGGCCTCATGTTTGGTGGAGGTACATAACCGGGTACAAGGCATCCCCCTGTATATTAATCTGCCGCGCTTTAGAAAATCCCGAAATCCCCGCTTGGGCTCCCCTACTATAACATGGCTGAAGTACTTCCTACGGCGCAGTTAGTACCTATAGTTTCAAAAATCTCATCAGTCATGTGAGTTAAGTTAAACTAAAACCGAAAACGCATTGGCGCGTGGCTTGCTTGGCGCCGAAACTAGCCGTAATGCGCTCTCGGCAGCTGGGTTAAGAACAGGCGTAAGCTGCCTGCCATATTGTTTTCGGCCTTAGCTCAGCTGTAGGTCTGCATCCGGCTTTAAACCATAAAATTATTTTTACATTGCCATTACGCATAACAACAAAATAATTATACAGCGATGATATTATTTTTGCAAACTCCGGTAATTTTATGCTTCATAAACGCGGACCGTGAAACAATTATTATAATAGTGGGGCAGTCGTAGTTGGTATCGTACAATATCGACATTCTGCCGCGAGTCAGTACCTCGCACATTTATCATCGATCTGCTAGGCTGAGGTATCCATTTTGTATGTACATTTGTTTCGCCCGAGGTCACAACTGACTAACGCGTTTTATGGATGCTACGTTACGATCAATCCATCTGCCTGGCCCTTTCTTAACTATACAGGGCTTCCAGCTTGACAGGATGCAGTTTAATGCATTTTAGGTAGGTAGTAACTGACTAACACGATACTGCTTTTTATCGGTTGGAAATCATCTTATGACTGCTCCCACTCTCGACGGAGCAAAAGGAAAGAGTTCGACACCCTTGCTGTATAATGCCCACATTCCAAAACGTAAACTTCAACTCGAACTCCAACTCCATCGGAGCATCAAACTGTCAATAAAGCTTCTCATAAATTAAAGATTTCGTGCTTGAAAGATGAGCTAATAAATGCGTAAACGCGCGTTTTCCGCTAAAACTTATCTCTCGAGCACGAATATTTCAATTTAGAGCACGAAAACGGCAATGAAAACTTGTGTAATTGACGAATTACACAAGTTTTCATTGCCATTTTCGTGCTCTTGATGTAGTTGGAGTTCCAGTTGAGCTTTGGATATGGGCCTTTAGGCCCATATCCAAAGCTCAACTGGAACTCCAATCAATCCCTTCTTCAAATGCTCTTATCGTTTCAGGGCCGCGGTAAATCTTTCGACCATTCCCGCAATCTTGGCAGGAACACGATACCGCCTGGACGAGGACACGGCGTTGCTCCACCCAAGCAGGGCAGAGCTTCACCGTATAACACGATACTTCTTCTTTCTAGCTTCTGACTACCATAACGACAGTCAAATATCTAATCTAAATAAGGATCTCCATACCAAGAGATGGCCATCCACGAACTGACGTCGGGAAGCTTTGCTTTACCTAGAAGATTAAACTCTGCAGCCGTTATTAGTTAGCCCCGAGCTTCATTACTAGGAGCACCCCGCGGTTGAAATCGGCACAGTAGTTTTTGAATTTTTTCATTACAAACATACACACACACACTATTTCCTCTTCATAATATTAGTGTAGATGTATTCTGGATGATAAATTACAAATAGATAAACAACTGTCAATAAGAAAGGTGCTAGGGATGTGTTGTTCCAATAATTTAAAACTGTCAGTAACATTTTAGCTGTATCAATAATGATGAATCATTGAAACAATCATATTTAAGTAGAGAAATGAATCACGGAGCTTTTAGAACGATAGATCAACGTTTTAGCAAATGTAAAAAAAATATGAACGGAATAAGTACCTACTTGGATTTGTTTGTCGGTGGACAGAATAAAAATTATGTGGTTGATTGAATCCAGGTATACTAATATTTAAAAGAGACACAGATTTACACTTCTACACTAATATTATAAAGAGGAAAGATTCGCATTTTTGTATTTTTATGTGTGTATGTTTGTAATGAATAAACTCAAAAACTACTATGCCAATTTCAAAAATTCTTTCACCATTAGAAAGCTACATTCACCTGAGTAACATAGGTTATATTTTATCCCCGTATTCCCACGGGAACGGGAACAACGCAGGTGAAACCGCGTGGCGCTGCTAGTTTGTAATAAGCTCCGAAACTAACTGACCGATTTTAACCATTTTTTCACCAATGGAAAGCTACATTATGAGCGAGTAACATCTATATTTTGTCCCTATGTTCCCACGGGATCGGGGACTACGCGGGTGAAGCTGCGGGGTGCTGCTAGTCTCTAAATAAAACAAAGTCGCAGTCTGCCTCTGACTGTTTCTCCAGTTAGGTACGTCTTGTTAACTAGTTTTCAGATTTTGATAAGGCTTTCAAAAACAGAAAGAGCTATAAACGTTGAACTTGTTTGTGGGTAATTTTCCGGCGACATACACGTCATGTAGGTACATCATTATTATAATTTTTCGATATATGATGAAAAAATTGTTTTGATTCGAATAAATCGCACCCAAATTGAATAGTTTCCAATTTCACTCGATATTTTACAATCTTACGATGTTCGCAATTTTCTGTTGACATACTTATATAATGAATAATGATGGTGAGTAATAAAAATATTGTTTTTAGAATAGAAAGCAAACAAACGATCGTTTACTTTAAACTCTCTAATTTCTTTTTTGAGGCAAGGGTTAAGTCTAATTTATCAAATAACTAGAGAATCATAATAATATGTACAATCAGAATTTTAAAACTATGTACATAGAGATGATAAGTAAAGCAAATATTTATTATCATGTCCTCATTCCCTATTGTAACAGATAGCTCGAGTTAATATTGTAATCAACATACCCATGCACATATTATAATCACTATTTATTTGGACATGACACTTACTAACACAGAAGGTTATATAAATAAATATTATTTATTTCTTAATTAAATTAAGCTGTTGATATAAAACTTCTAGAAGTAATTTGAAGAAAACCTTATTTCTTAACCAAATTATGTTACGGCCAGAAGATTTTTTGATTGATGAGAAATATGTTTTACAGAAAGTAGGTGATTAACTAAGGGATTGTCGTTCATATAAATTATAAATATATGTAGGTACCTACTCCAATACTGAAGCCAGAAACAATTATTGAGTGTTTGGTTAAATACTTCTGTAATCCAAAGCAAAAATGTTTGGTATTCACAAGGAACCTTGACATTCTACAAGCGACCTTGAAAACTACGAAGGAATTCAAACTGAAATTTCGGTAATTCAGTAACTCGATATAGTGTTTGCTATGAAACAAAATAGTATATTAACTGAAAAGAAACTCACACTTTGACGACATCTTGCTGGCCTGGATACAAATTATTCAGCACGGAACCTAAAAAAACAGGAAAAATATCACAACAAAATAAATAATAAAACACGTGTGCTATTTTATTTTTCGCATAATTAATTGTACGACTGATTCAACCAACTGACCTAGTGCGTTTGATAATAATATTATTTCAACGAGTGAATACTGGATGGCACGCAGTGAAAATAATTTATATCTTGTTCAAGTTAAAATATGGGTAACTATTACGCAAACAGATGCTATCAACAGAGATATCGATCAAGATAATTTAGAACTGTGTACTATGTACCTGGTATTATTTTTTACAGTAGTAGCTATCATTACATATTTACTATGCAGGGCAGAGCATTTTGAATGACCATCATGGTCTAAAGATAACTGATGTTTAGATGTATTTTGACACAGTTAAAATGTTCTGTTTTCCATATCACGGTTCTTATCATTATTTTATTACGTAAAACGTAATTTGTGTGTCCGACCTGATTATATATAACATTTTGATCGCAGCAGGTGGCGTTCCGTGGTTTCTGTCTACCACCGTGAGAAAGAGGCGTGAATTAATGTATGAGTTTTGTTTTTGGAAAAATCGCCATATTATGCCCAACCGCTCCATTTCCTGACTGATTTCACTACAAGCCAGAATCAACAGTGGCGCCCACCAGAAAACACCGAGTCAGTGAAACTCGACGAATCCCGGAGAAACAATACAACTATCTTGGTGCAACGAAATTAATCAGAAAAAAAAACAGCGGAGGAATAATAAAAACATAATTTAAATATTTATTATTTAATTTATGTTTTTATTATGCAGGAGACAGAACTAGGCAAATAGGAACCAAGGGACATTTAGGTAGGGTTAGGTTAAGCCTACTTTCAAAGCACAATTGATTTAAATAATAGGCATGGTGGAATAGAACGCAACGTATAAAATATATGTTATTGGTGTTTCGTCTTGTATACCTAAACCTCGTAGACGTCAGTCATCGTCATCATCGTAAACAGCCTGTTGCAGTCCACTGCTGGACAATACCTTTCCAATTGCCCACCACTTAAATTTATTTTCGGCTTTTCGCATCCAGTTTCTGCTAGCCGTCCTGAGGACGTTCTACGCTACGTTTGCCGAGAAGCACTCGTCAGTAATTTTAAAAATCTTCCCTCATAGAATTGGTACTAGGAGTAATCTACATATCTACCTACTCGAAGCATAAAAACTTGGAAAGGGAATAACGTTAGCTTGATGTAGAGGGTTAAACATGGTGTGACTCACGAGTCACGTGAATGCGTAAAAAATATCTGCAACGCCATAAATTCTACGACCTTATTTACCGATTACCGATTTAAGGCATGACAAAAACAGTCTCAAAATACGATTTATATGGACAACAGTAGTATTTTCGTATGAATATTCTATTTCTGTAATATACAGGTCGGATAGTACCCAAAAATCCGAACTCAAGGGTGGGTGAAGTTTCTACACTAATGTTCCCACTTCCGTTGGTAAACAATTCCTGTCTACCGTTGTCAAACTGTTTAAATGAACATTTTAGTAGATAGGTACTTATGTATCTATGGTGTATCTATACAATACCAGCAGTATTATTTTCAGAACTCATAACTCAGCACAAATACCTAGGTAACAAGTAGAAACATAATATCAGCATAATAGCAGCAACTAGTAAATATTATTGTAAGAAGATACTATTTTACCTTTATTGAAACCGATGTAACAAAATTTACTGCAGAGCCCGCAAATTTACACATTAATCCAGTCACTACTTTTGTCACAGCAATAATGTTCAACTAACCATGATTAGAATCTAATATTTTACAAATGAAATTATCATCCAACATCGTGAATGTGGAATATTTATTTTTATGTATTCATAATTTTGACAGAAATGTGCCTAAAAATATTCAACCAACATTGGTTTTTTAAACTTACTGAAAGAAGAAAAGAGTTTTCAACTTTAGATCAAATACTTTTTAGTAGATTGTTTTGCTATTTTCAATGCTTTTTTTTTTCTTAGCTGAATACAATACGTTTCTACTTACATTAATTAGTAAAAAATCAGTTTATTATTTCACAGCACTGTGTATATAAATAATTAAAAGCCACACAGGAAACCATGATTTGTATCACGTTGTTATACAAAATTCATTGATAGCGAACGTATCGATCCGGCCGGCTTTATTTAGTCCTGCAGCGTATTGAGATGTGGAGCACATGTGTAATATAAAAATAACGGTACTCAAATAAACAATGCTAAGAAGGTCAGACGTATTCCAGATTCGTACATGATAATGAACTGAGACTATGCACACAGGTTATTATTAGGTGCCAAATTTTACCATCTGGTACTAAAGAAACAATTTAAGTAAAATATACTCACCAAATATAAACTTGTATGCTCTATTTCTAATCACACAATCCCATTCCGAATCAGTAACTCAGATTTTATGCAATTTCAGCTCGATTGGTTGATAACACTAATATCGTTTAACAAATACTCTATGTTCCTAAATATTTACCTAGTTACTATAAGTATTAAACTAATATTTTATTTACAATTTTCTAAAAACATTTACAATAATGTACAATTTCACTGCACTATTTTATACACACCGCATTTCCCGTGATGTGAGTCGCGGAAAACGAAAACGCGCTGTCTAGCCAGCACTTTTTTTTTCTAAAAGGCTTCTTCCCGCGCATGCGTGGATTCTTTGAGGTTATCTATTTTCCCTCTCATTTTCCCTATTACGGGAAAGAGACAGGTGTAAACTAGAGCAACATGCGCAGTGTTATTGATGAAAATTTTGGCGGGAAATCACGCCATCTGGGGTGATCCTTTGGCTTCTCGGGATTTGCTGAATGTTAGTAAGCAATGGTGAGCGTGTAGTTGCTGCCTTCATGTGAGCGGGCTATTGCTCAGAGGTACAAAATGAGCAATGGATAGTGTTATACAGGGATACATACTGTATGGTTCTTGGTTACCATGGCGTAAATCGATAATGCGTGGCAAATTCATTTTTACCATAGGGTATAAATCGCTAGTCATTTAATTTAACAATCTGGTGCAGTTTCATAAACAAGATATCATAGGGATGCCATTTTACTGCTATAAATAGCTGAAAAATCTGATTGTATTGTCGGTAAAGTGGGTGAACTCCAAAAAAAATGTTAAATTTTATTATAGGTTAATCGTAGGTTAGGTTAGGTTTATTAATATAGGTAGGTTATAGAATTATTTTTAACTTTTTAGTGCTTCTAGGGTTTTTTGAAGTAGGTGTTTTTATATTGCAAAAAATAATTTTATTTGTTAATTTTGAGTGACATATTTTTAATCTTTTTTTAAATATGGGTAGGCCTAGTAAAGATGCTTCTCGTATATGAAAACGGCGTGGACCTGAAACTGAGAATGAAAAAGGAAAACGCTTAAAAGAAATTAGAGAAAGAAATGCTCAACGCATTTCTAATGGAAACCCCGACCAGCGCGAAAACAGACTTGCAAAGCAGAGGACCTATAATTATGTTACGTAGGTTGAATTAGGAAAGTCAAGAAGGTCATAATCGTCGACTTAGTTTAATTCGTACTCGATTGGCCACTGAAAGCCAAGAAGATTACGATCATCGTATAACGGAATTATGTACAAACCTTAATATAAAAAAAAAAACATTTTTTTTTTAAATATAATTATCAGTGGTTCACCTGGAAAGTGCATACCGTTACAATTCCAACAAACCCAAACACGGCTAGGATACATTGTCTTATTTTGGAGTTCCGGCCTGTCTCTTGGCTTCATCATCAGATCTGATGAACAAAAAATACAAACATCCGAAAAGAGAACTTCCTCTTTTTTAGAAGTCGGTTAAAAAATGCACTGCTCCAATGCAGAGTAAACTAAAAGATCGTTAATGTAGACAATGTAGATATTTTTTTAGATTTTTGTTGATTTTTCGAAAAATGCTTGTTCGATTTCGATAAAATTTTCATGGGACCATATGGGAAGTTTCCAACAAAAAAGAATTTTTCAAGTCGGTTGGCAAGCGACGGAGTTATGCGCGAATAAACATGAAAAAAAAAACACAAGCATCCGAATTGAGAACCTCCTCCTTTTTTAGAAGTCGGTTAAAAACATCATTGTCAAATCGTTTATTATAAGTGTAACGTTGCTGCAATCAATAGTTTCATCTGTCAAAAACACAATTTGATCTTTTTGGGGAAGGTCAATGTCATAAAAAAAAAGAAATCCAATGTCAGTGTGAAACTTGATGTGAGGTTAAAGTAAAATCAATGTATTTTTCTGTTTCTAATTTCAGATTGCATTAGTCTTACGTTACATAAACATAGAAACCCACTACAAATCCTCACACCAAAATGGCTAAGATGGATATCACCAAACCGGAAATCATATTGCTCCTTTCTGAAGCATATGAGAAAGAAAAACGTCTGCGGTCATATTGGGTTAGCAAACATACAGCACAGATACAGTTGGCGGCAACGCTCACTAGAAAACCAACTAATTATTATGAGCAAGATGTCACGAAACACATCATGGTCGAAGGTATGGCTACAATCAGTCGAGACCATGTAGTTGCTGGCCGTAATAGAAGGAAGGTACCACTCCGCGACGCAAAGAGCATCCCGGGCATTGAGAGCATACAACATAAGCATTCAATCATCAACCTTGGTATAGGTAATGCTAAAGAGGACCCTCGACTAGCTCGTCCAGACACTGACCTGTCACCAGATCCAATAATGCGCCCTGTAGATGCAAAGACCAAAAAAATATTTTTCAAACCAAAGCCTCATTTTGGTAGAGAGAAATATCTGCATGAGAGGGCCAAAATATTACCCGAAAAGAGGTATTATCTTCCAGAATGTATGAGTTGGAACCATGGTTGGCGTATGTGTGACAGTAAGATGGTCGGGAAGGGCACGTATGGCCGAAATTGGATCCTGCAGAAGACGTTACAGGGTGGAATTGGGCCGGCACGAGACCCTGATCATTACCAGTCACCCACACTGAATAATTTCGAAAAATGTTAACCAAATACCTCAACTCACGGTTTCAAGGCTATTTATAAAAATGATACTGTTTTCGTTTACTACAGGTATTTTTTCTATAGGTATTTATATTATATATATTTTTGTTAGAGATATTTGTAATATGCTAAACTTTTAATGTTATTTTTTGTTTTTATAACTTAATTTTTCTTATATTCTTTTCTAAGTTTCATTTTAGATACTAGTAAGTTTGTGTAATATTTACCGGTAAGGCTACGTGTGCGTGGATGTCGGAAAAAAATGTACATCCGTACCTTGCATAACCTGACCCCTCTCAGAATTAAGAAAGAGGGAGAGGGTACTGCAAGGCACTGACTGTAGGTCCCACTTCTTCCGTTTAAAAATGCCGACCAATCCTGTTACCTCGAATGAACATCATCAAAACGGACTATCGAACGAATGATTCAAACTAAGAAATAACAGTTTCTTAGTTAATTAATATTACGTACATGAATCAAGTTGTTTCTTAATTTTGTACTTCAATGAATGAACACTACGAACTAGTAGCCCTAAATGAACAATTGTCATCGATTTTCAATGAGCACATAATAAAGAACACCTATTAATTCAATTGTTTTTCCATTATATGTAATTTAAAACACTTTCTTGCTAAATGGGAACTTCGAAAAACATTGGCTTTTTCGATATTTATAAATGAACAATATTATAAAATTGATTGAGTCAGGCGTTACTTTGCGGAAATCCATTTTAAATTTGAAAATGAAAACAATATATTATCTAGTTTTAATTACCGCGAATATTAGTGGGTTGCAGGTATGCACCTCCCTCCCGCCCGCTTTATTATGCATATGCAAGATTACAAGGCAAATGCAAGGATTTTAAGCACATGCAAGGGACGTGTTGACTCGCTGACCGTTGAGTTGCGACTCAACGGTCAGCGAGTCAACACGTCCCCTGAGGATGCCTCGTGGAGAGGCGAAACACGTGTCGGTGATGGTGTTGGGTTTTGCTTTGCCTTCCTGCATGTGCTTAAAATCCTTGCATTTGCCTTGTAATCTTGCATGTGCATTATAAAGCGGGCGGGAGGGAGGTGCATACCTGCAACCCACTAATATTCGCGGAAATTAAAACTAGATATATTGTTTTCATTTTTTTTTCGAACAATATTATTTTATTTATTTATTTATTTTATTCACATATCAATTACATTTTTAGATATTTCTATAAGAAAACTAAAAAAACATTTAATAATATAAAAAAATAGTAGCCCGCCGGTATCGGGAACAGGGTCCAAGCTACCGGTGGTCAGGGCTGCCGAGAGAGGAACCTTCTAGCCTCTTGAGATGTTGGCCGAGGCTCTTAGCAATTATGCCATTGGCTGGCACGATTATCGGCACAAGAACTGCTGTGTTCACATCCCCCATGTCTACAAACTCGCCAGCCAAGTCAAGATACTTCGCTTGTTTATCTTTCTCAGCCTTTACGAGGTTCTCGTCATGCGGGACTGCTATATCAACAATCATTGCGCGACGCTCTAGTCGGTCTTTCACCACTATGTCAGGCTTATTGACAACAATAGTCCTGTCAGTGATGATAGACCGATCCCAATACAATGTGTAATTGCCATTTTTGAGAAATGGGTCGGGCACATACCTGTAGTACGGTACTTCCGATTCCACAAGATTGTATTTAAGAGCAAGTTGCTGATAGATAATCCTGGCTACAAGGTTGTGCCTGTGCAAATGTCTCCGTTGGCCAGACTAGCACAACTGAAAACAATGAGGCGGTTGGATTCCCCCCGCCGCCGCCGCCGCGCCGGTGCTATACCCGACATATGTCACCCGTAACATCCTTCACAATGTATTTCCGATAGTTCTATCTATTCTATTTTTTTTTGTTCGTCTCATAACTTCTTCTGTAATCGCACAGACAAAACCTTCGGTTTCCCCGAAGAGGGTCACCAAAACGCAGCCAGGCCACGGACGCTAGAAAGTCTATTTCGGGCCCATGTGGGATCTGATAAAAGCGCCCGTGGAGCTCCTTGCTTGCCATACCTCCCTGCGGTCATTAGTATCTAATACCACAGATTTGAGCCAACTATCGTTAGCCAAGGAGAGCGGGGTGAATCCTTTGTCCACGGCGAGCACATCCTGGTGGATACTCACGTCGGCTTCTAGGAAATATTCCCTAAGACTGCATACCTCACAGTTGTGCAGGGTCTTAGCATTTAAGAAGCCGCGACTCCCGCACTTCCGCGGGATATACAGCCTCATCACCGATGATCGTGAGTGATGCATCCAATTTGCCCTGCACAAGTCCGGAGCCATGTACTTTCATGGCTCTCAGAACAGGCCACTATCGGGATCCCAGATAACGATTGGAGGGATTCACATCGGCGTCGGGTCGACGATGAGGTAGGTACTCGATAACCGGTGAAACTTTGCGGAACAACGCCGTGTCCTCGCCGAGGCGATCGGCGGCGGCAACCTCTCGCGTCCGGACCTGGTTCAATCCATGGTCCGGAGCGAGGAGGCATGGGAAACAGTCACCTCCTTTTGCGAAGCAGTAATGTTAGCAAAGAAGGAGGCAGACCGCGTGCCGCAGAGGGAAACCTCACGCTCCAGCCGCCGAAACGCAGGGCGATTCCCGGCCACTGTAGGCGCGGGCCTGCGGACGACGAGCTGTGGGTGGATCGCCATCCGATAGCAACCAGGCCCGGTTCGACAGCGCATCGTGTTCCACGCACGCCTCAAAGAGCTGTCAGCAAAGAAAGAGATGAAGCATAAAGCATAATCAGCTTTGTAACATTCCTACTGCTGGGACACAGGCCTCTCTAGGAGAGGGAATGGGCCGTAATCCAACGCGCGGGCCCAGTGCGGGTTGGTGAATGTCACATGTCTTCGATTTTTTGGTTCTAAGACATGCCGGTTTCCTCACGATGTTTTCCTTCACCGTTTTGAGAGCAGTAGTGATGAAATTAATTACACAAAGTAATGCGCCTGGTTTGGTTTGAACCCGCGACGTAAGTCCGGGCCATTACCACTCGGCCACCACTGCTCTTTCTATGAGCCCAGACGCAAAAATAACATTAGAGTCATTGTATCACTGGCGGAAGCAGAAGCTATCACAAGATCAACGGCAGGTTCTTTGGGAATTGCGAGGCATGAGGAATAGCTCACCACTAGATCCTTGTGGAAGTCGCCCTGAATATGAAATGGCTCGAGTCTGGGTCGTCGCACGATCAGTCAGGCCCGAAGTGGTCAAGTGTTAGTCCTTAAGTACCTACTTGTGCGGTCGTGGGATTGGCCGCACACCCAGGTGATGGGGCTCGCTGAGCAGGACGTTCTGATACTAGTGGGGGTCTTACTTGTATCTTTCGGACCACCGATTCAGTCAGCTCTAGGTGAAGCGGAAGGCCGGGGTAATGCCTTAAAACCAATTCCGCAGCCCTGGAAAGGCAACCTACTGTTATATATTTTTTATTTGCAGGGAAAAAATGATAAGATCCCCCATTAAAACCGAAATATTAAATATATTATTCTCTAAATATTCTACAAACTTATCTGTATAATGAAAACTTACAAAAGAAAATAAGAAAACATAAAATAACTCATTAAAGTAGGTAATAATTAACATTTCCTGATAGTTTTGCATAATAAACTATTATAAATATAGAAGTACACCAATAATACCTACAAACAAATAAAATCTCAATGCTTTCGTTAGTTAAGCTATGAAACTGAATTGCATTTATTGCGCACATTTTTCAAAGCTAGCTAGCGCGGGTGACTTGTAATGATCTGGGTCACGTGTCGGCCCAACACGGCCTCTTAGCGTCTTTTGCAGGATCCAATTTCGTCCATACATGGCCTTCCCAACCATCTTACTATCACACATACGCCAACCATGGTCCCAACTCATACATTCTGGAAGATAATACCTCTTCTCAGGCAGTATATTGGCCCTGACATGTAAGTATTTCTCTCTACCAAAGTGAGGCTGTGGTTTGAAAAATATTTTCTTGGTCTTTGCATCTACGGGGCGCATTATTGGATCTGGTGACAAGTCAGTGTCTGGACGAGCTAGTCGAGGGTCCTCTTTGGCATTACCTACACCAAGGTTGATGATTGAATGCTCATGTCGTATGCTCTCAATGCCTGGTATGCTCCATGCATCGCGAATTGGTTTTTTTCTTCTATTGCGCCCTGCAACTTCATGGTCTCGAGTGATTGTAGCCAAACCTCCAATCATGGTGTGCTTGATGACATCTTGCTCAAAGTAATTAGTTGGTTTTCTGCTGAGTGTGGCCGCCATCTGTATCTGTGCTGTATGTTTGCTAACCCAATATGACCGCAGACGTTTTTCTTTCTCATATGCTTCGGTAAGAAGCAATATGATTTCCGGTTTGGTGATGTCCAGCTTAGCCATTTTGTCGAGAGGGTTTGTAGTATCTCTTTTCAAATTCAAAATATAAAGTAGCTGTTTTGATTGATGTGTAGAATTTACAGCGAAGATTTAAAATCTTTGAATCGCAGTTTAGTTTGCGTAGTACTTACAGTCAGTGATGGTGTTTCAGTTTGACTTTGCGATAAGTTTTGGACTGACATTAAATTTCTTCTTTTAAAATTCTTTATGACAGAGTTTATTTCAAATATCCTGGAGTATTAGCAAAAAGTTTGTCGGCTTAGGTATAGGTTAGGTATATAATTCTTCTTGTCGATATTAGGTAAGTATTAGGCATTAGGTGTTTAAGGGGTCCGGATAAACCACGAAACTAAAAAAGAAAACGCTAATGAATATTGGATGGATGATGACACGGATAATCCGTTCCCCAAAATATATAGCACTTCGTCTGAGATTGGCGGCCACAATTCTGGCTTTTCTGGACTACGCACGTTGACTTACAAGAAACATGCAAATTGCAATACGTTTCGGGCTACCGAGATATCACATGGGCAATCACTCAATCGTGCCTCGCAATGTAATTATTCAAAATTGTATGTGTGTTGCGCGTTAGGGCTGCCATCAGAATCTGCAAAACTAGCTCATTTAATGGCAGCCCTGACGGATATTTTTGGGTTACATTCATTCTGTATGTCGGGGATTTTTATTAATTATTTAATTCTTTTTCAATTGTTTTTACCGGCGTGGGTTTTTTTTTTTCAAAATTTTCAATTTTGCCTTTTATTTAACTTGTATGTATGTACATTCTATCTTGCATTCTTATTACACATTAATGTTATCATATCGTTGGATTGTTCTCATTTGGTTGAGGAAAATATAATTAAAAATAAATAAAAAACATTATTATTTCAAAATTTGTTTAATCATAAATAAATAACATTTTTGTTTGGAACAAAACAACCTCCATATTATTCACACACCATACAACTCGTCTTAGTGAATTACAATTATTAATTTTCTAATTACTTTCTAATAATACTTACAGCAATCTTAAAATTAATGTTGTACAGTTTTATTACCACAATTAATTTGAGATTTTTTTCATGTAAATATCTAATGCTTATAGAGAGAATTATTCCAATTACAAAATATATATTTTTTTTAAATCTTCTTTATTAAGGAGGATTTGGTCATAATAATGTAGGTATGTTAGAAGAAGTACGATCCAAAACGTGAAGTAACGACTCGAAATTGTTTTGCTTCCAAATGTAAAGCATAAATAAAGTGGAAAAACATTTCCCAATCTTAAAGGTTTTACAACTTTGTACGATACAATTTACTCATTTGTAATATGTATTAAAAATAAAAGTGCAAAACGAATCCAAATTACGACATAATCATAGTCAAATTTAATAAAAGACTAGATGAACAACTTATAGTGAAACAATCTTGCATAACGCAATTAGCAGTGTTTATTATTTATAAAAAAAAACGGACACGTTATTTTATTTTTATAATTGACACATTTTTACAAAAAATTGATGGACAACACAAACAAAACCGATGCAAAAAAAAAAACTATTTTATATCGAAAATAATATTGGAATGGATCAGCGGGTGCCGTAACTGTCTTGAAAATAATTAATGCGAGGCCACGGTTCCTATAAGCAGATAGATAACAAAAACTATCCATGTATAATTAATAGAGAAAACCCGAATTTATAATAAGTACTTACCAAAATTACAACATGTTAGTATTAGGTACAGTATTTATAACATTGATTAATTATTTACAAAAATTACGTTGTGCGGCTGAAAATTATTAGTTTAACATACATGAACTGTCGCTAGTGTACTAATTACATATAATCCGCACACACCATACTCATATTCAGAGGTTCAATTAATAGAATTTATAATAATTTATTTAATTCATAATGAAATACACAAGTATGGAAAAATTAATGATAGATCCGAATAATAGAAAACAATAAGATGTTTAGTACAACAACTACATAAAAACTTTTTGGTATTTTGGTCATACAACTACGTCACGACAGTTAGGCCCTGTTTTATTACACTTACTGCGGTTAGCGTGGATTAGAGTATTTTAAAAAGTCGAAATATTTTTGTTTCTATGAGAAATTGAATATTTCATAATCTGTAAAATGTATCTTAAATGATACCAAAACTATCGACACACGAAACGACTTCATGTAATACGTAGTAGGAATAGACGAATGAGGTAAATTAAAACATTACATACCTACTTGTAAAATTTTCTCTTATAGGTACTTAAAAATGTAAAGCTACATAATGAAGTGTATAAAAATAGTGCGGCGATGGTCATGACAACTTATCGAATAATTACGCCATGCGTTTAGATAAACTTCAAATTCGACTAAATCATCTATTTACTAAACGAATATCACACAGCTGTCAGTTGAAACCCGCGAACTGCATATATTTCACGACCTCTTCCGACATTCCAAGCAGACCAATAGGACAATGATGATGCGACGTATAAACAAATGGACAAACACACAATGACGAACAAATTCTTCTTCTAAAATGCAATACAATTTACGAATCACGATTAAAAATTAGTGAAATTTCATTGTTAGCTGTGCTAGATACTTAGAAACTTAAAGTATTCTAATCCTAACATCCTAAATGGACGATTTGGCTTCGCTATTGGCCTTTGAAACGTGGGAGCACTAACAAGCCGCTTATTCACTTTATCACATTGTCATAGTCTATAGAACTTTTAAAAGTCATTGAGTTGACAGAAATTGTTGGGGTCTCTCAGTTTGAGGACGTTGTTGCACAGCAGTCCTACGACGGGGTTCTCGAGGTTTTCGTACTTAGAGTTTGTTTCTGAGGAGAGGGAGACGGCACCACTGCTGTCTCCCTCATACGTGTTCTCCGTGTCGTCTACGTTCTGTGAACTGATGCTGGACTTGTCGTTCCTTTCTGGGAGCTCTTTGTCGAGCCCGTAGTCGAATTTCTCGTCGTTATTGGAGAGATCGATCCAGTGGCCGCGGTTGCTCTTCACTCGGTCGAGCAACGGCTGTAAGGCCGGGGATAGGACTGCGAACGCCTGGAAGTTAAATACATGAACTTTTACTCGTCAATCCTTCTTGTAAATTTAAACTACTAGATGAGGCCATTGTTTCCTAGCTGACTACTCTGAGAAGAAACATCGAAACAAAATCAGAGGTGAGCCACTTTTAAGTCCATAATCAGATTTGTTCACATATGAGAACTGTGTAGGTCAATGTCTGAGGTGGGCTTTTGAAGAAACCACCACTCAGATTTGAGTGGATTTGTCCAGACTATGCAAGCATTTGTCAGTTATCGTGTAACTTAACTCAGAATTTTAATGAGCTCACCGATCCGATGAACGATACTTAAAGTAAGTACAGGGTAAGCCAGGGTAAGTACTATATGGTTATAAGTATTATTTGAGCAAATAAACTATTATTTTGTATATCTGAAGAATTTGGGTACTATTTTATTGGTGATAGCAGCGCCCTGCAGTTTCACCCGCTTAGTTCCCGTTCCCATGGGAACATGGGGATAAAATATAGCCTATGTCACCCGAGTATAGTGTAGCTTCCCAACAGTGAAATAATTTTTCAAATCGGTTCAGTAGTTACGGATCCTATTCAATACAAACAAACAATTTCCTCTTTATAATATTAGAATAGACTAACTAGCCTTAAAAGTAATTTAAACAAATTGTTACCTCATAGATGGGCAGGCAGATCGTATCGATGAATTTGACTTGCATAGCAGGGAGCTCATCTTCCTTATCTCGGTTCATAATGTCCTGAAAAAAAAGATCGACTATGAATTAATTTAATCTTACTCATGCACACTAAATTTAAAAATCATCGGGTTTGTATGGGTTCCAGCAAGTAACACTTTATCCCATCCATCCATGGAAACCAAGTTCAATGTTAATAATATTATGATTGATTGTCGACTTCAGCGACAAAAGAATAAGATCTGAATTAGTGCCAAGTTCTGTAGATAATACTGGAATAAGATAAGTTAAGGCTCAAGATTCAATGTGGCAAGTTTCCACATATGTATATGTTATCTTATATTTAACTTATCATATTTATGTTATACGCAGTTACAGTTTTTACATACATAGAAAGGTCAACATAAAATCATTCTTTTAAACAGATTTTTTTTTGTTGAAAACTAGCCAAGTCAAATCTTCATAATCAAAGATCGTGTAAGACAGTTGCTTATTTCTGAATGAATTTTATCAGTGACACCTTAAATATAAGGGTTATATTCGTATGATACTAACTTTACTTATTCATGTGTGATCTGTCAATCCTGCCATGTTTTAACCACACTTGTGCGGTTGACTCAGGTCAGACGTTGAGTCGCGACATCTCCTTATGGGTGTACCGCGCCGCCCGTAGGATGCAATTATAAGTACTACATCCCATGAAAAAAGTGTTGCAGCACTCACAATAGGCGTCAAATTCAAGTTCTGTCTCTCCAGGTCGCCCTGGCGGAAGAACTCGCCGGCCACGAGCGCGGCGACGCGGCGCTCGACGGGCCAGGGCTTGGTGATGGCGGCCAGGTCGCACGCCGTCATCAGCATGGCGCGCAGCAGCCCGCGCCGCTGCTCGCACTCGCCCCAGCCCGCCGACACCTGCCGCTCCTCGCTCACCAGCTCGATGAAGGCCTTGCGTTTGCTGCGAGGTTCATAACAAGGCTTTTAGCTCAATGTCTCAATGGCACCTAGCGAATACTACTGATGCCGCTGTAAACGTGGATACCTTATGAGGACCAAATATTTGTTATACATTTATGTAGATCCCCTTTTCGAGACCAAGTAGATCCTAATTTCTTGTCATATTACGGTAGACAGTTGGAAAAATTGTAATGCCTTGTGGAGTGATCCGACCATTCATTCCGAGTCTACTTACACCATAGACATCTGCCTGTTGATGCATTTTTTATGAGTCAACAATATCCTGGTAGGTACAGAAATGACATAAGATAAAAAATGCATATCATAACGGCACCAAAATAAGGTTGATGTGGATCATTCAACTTTCACGAGCGCTTGTCGATCAATGTAATTGAAACCTTAAGAAGTGACGGTGATTTTTAGAAACTATATTACTAGCTACACTAAAAGGGCACTGTTAGAATTGGTTTCAATTATAATGGTTGATAAGCGGTCGTAAATATTATAGATTTAGCTATGAACATCACTATGAAAACCTATTTTTGGTATCCAAGTTATATTATAAAATAAAATCTACCTGAAATAAACCGCCAAATCGGTGGACAGGATAGCATCTTCGAGCACTTTGACGACCTTCTCGTAGTCATCTGAGGACAGATTGAGCAGGATCTGGTTCCCGGGAGAGTTGAGGATCATCAGGCACTGGTCGAAGTGGTGGTGCTCCATCGTTGAGGTGGAGTACAGTTGTGCCAGGGGTGAAGATGCCCTGGAATAAGGTAATGGAATGTGAGTATTTTATTTTTTTGGCTGATGGATTGGCTATATTAGATCGAGTGTGCAAGCGTTGGGCGGTGAATTACGATGATATCAGCGTTGAGCTCTTTATTCAGCTTATTCTGTTCCACTAAAGGGCTTGCTTTACTAAAGGTTTGCTCAAAATCCTTCCAGGTGGAAGGCCTTTGCCCTTGATTCGTTTACCGAGCCAGCCCTTTCCTGGCTTTACCAAATCCTTACAGTACTCGTCTAGCCACCTCTTCCTCACTATTGAGTCTCTTAGTCACTATTGATATTTTAAGTTTATTAGTTAATCATTTTTAAAGAAAGATATAAGGTTACTGACTTGATTTGAAAAGAGTTATTGGTCCCCCGGTGGTCAAGGTCGTGACACAGGCATCCGATGATCAGCGCCAGGCACTCCAGTTCCCCGAATATCTTCCACCACTGCGTCTCCTGAAGCAAGGCCAAACATTACTCAAGTTTAATGAAACCTTAACAAAATTAGTATCGAAGAATTTCAAACTATATTTTTATTACAACGGCAATGTAGGTATGTCTCAAACAGTCATCATCTGCCTAGCCTTTTCCCAACTATATTGGGGTCGGCTTCCAGTCATACCGGATTCAGCTGAATACCAGTAACGTGTAGCGGCTGCCTACCGGACCTCCACAGCCCAATAACTGGGGAACACGGTACTTCTTGGCAAGACTGGTGTCAGATTTTGACTGCCAAAGATCTACAAATGACAGCCGGGATCAATAGACCAGGGTAGAAGCCTTTAAAAATAATAAAAAGTGAAATAAAATAATAGTAGGATAAAACCCATTAGAAAAGGAGGAGAATATTATAAAAATGAAAGGAAAAATAATTTACGGGCGATCTGAGGTCGGGAAGGGGGGGGGTGAGGTTTTAAGGGTAAGAAATGGTTTATCTCGATTTCCGGCAAAACTAAAAGTCCTATGGAAAAAAGTCAAATGGCAAAGTTGTAGGTAATAAAAAGATCTAAAACTTTTGTATTTACACTTTTTTCACATAACCTCAAAATTTAGGAGAAAAATTCAAAAAACCAAGTTTTTGGTTTTTTATTTTTATCTTTTACAAAATTATTATTTTTGTCACGAAATTTGGTGAAAACTTACCTTTTTATCTCCCAAATACGCTGTAATTTATTTGATTAGAAATATTTATTTTTTCGCCTTATTTTGAATTAATATCGAAAAAGCACCCTAATTTTCAATCAAAAATTCACCCGTCAAAATATCAGCTTTTTTCAAAAAGCTGGTATGCTTTCTGTTCGTTGAAATCTCTACTTTCCGATGGTGAAAAAAAATATATATGTTACTATAGTAAATCTTCTCAGAAAATGCAAAAAATCAAAAAAACTCGAATCGATTTTTTTTTAATTATTATATACAATTTTGGTCTATTTATTAAAATTTACACTTTAATTACTCGAAAAACGTAAGATTACATGTCACATTGATAAAAAAAAACTGCAAATCAAAATATACTACTATAATTAACCAAGAAATAAGTTAATAAAATTAATATTTAATAAGACATCTACAATATTTAGAGAAAGTTGTAGAATATTCTTTAAATTATATGCGTAGATGCCTATTTATAACTATTTTAAGATAACTTATATACCTGAATGACCTACGAAAAATTTTAGCCCATCAAAAGGTATTTCATAGAAAAGTGGGGAAGGGGCTAGGCGGGTCTGGGTCTTACTACATACATACCTACTATTTCGTAGCAGCTGTAACAACCGTTAGCCAGTATTCGAAATACAGTGCAGTATACAACATCGTTTATAAAAATACACGTGCACGCTGAGTTTTCCTTTCATTTTTATAATATTCTCCTCCTTTTCTAATGGGTTTTATCCTACTATTATTTTTTTTTGGTTTTAAAAATTATCGACCCTGGACTACAACGGCTTAGCGTGATTTCCGAGGCACGGAGGAAACTCGGTATGTTAAGATGGTCACCCATCCACAGACAAACCTTGGCAAGCGTTGCTTAACCTTGAAGATCGATCTGCGCGGCTGTTATTCTTTAGCCACGAACTCCTCTTATGGTATGTCTTAAACAGTAAGGACCATTATTATTGGCAAAATATTCTGAAGTAGATCGATTAACCATAAGCCAAAAATTAGTAGACTATAGTCATATCTTAGTGTCCAAACAAATGTAATAGTTTTTGATTTGATTTGATTTCTACGAACATTTCTGAATCTGCTTTAGGCAACATGAAACACCGCCACGCGGTCTTCGTGAAAAATCGAAATCTGAAATTCGAAATCTTCGTGATGAGAAGACACTCACCGTCAAAATAGCGAACATCATCTGCGCAACGTTGAAGGCGTGCCTCCAGTTATGATAGGTCACATTGCGATAGTTCTTCTTGACGCTCAGCAGCCACCGGCACAGCACGCTGTAGTCTATGTGGAACCGCTCCACGAAGTCCAGGTCCAGGAACATACGGAGACAGGCTCGAAGTGTGTCGTCGTCTGTCATCTCGATGTCGTCGAAAGCGAGCTCGTGGAGACTGAAGTGGGCGGAGGAGGGTATCCTTAGCGTCTGTGGATGGAAGGACAATTGGTCAGGTGCTGGTTGCAGGTCAAGAGGTTCGTGTTACTTGTACGCTATTGATGTGATTAAATGTTGATGAGAACACTAGGTAGTAGGTAGGTATATTTATACATATGTTCCCTCAAACCTAACTTTTTTCGTGATGTGGGTGCATCAGATAGAACTCAGAACGCGTCATGGCATTTCTTCAGTTTCAGAACGCGTTTTGACCTTTTTCGTGAAGTGTCCCGAAACGAAATTCACGATGTGGAATTTTCGAAAAAAACTGTTTTTTTCTGTCGCGTCTTTGGCCGAAAGATCTGCAAACTACCTATTCATGCTTTCTAAAAAAAATATTGATAGTTTTGTTTGCAACGATAGTTTTAATTTCGATATCAGATTTAAACGCCACAGTCAGTCGCACCCCAACTTAGAATTTTTATAAAAAAACATTGGCAACATGTAAAAAAAATCTCTACAAAATATCTATGCCGACGACATCATAACGCTCCACCGCTTATTAATAAATTTAATCGAGTATTTTTTAATACGATTAACTTAAATAAGATTTACCCTTACAGAAATTGATAGTCACCCTCTATACTTGATATTATAAATGCGTAAGTGAGTTAGTTTATTTTTTACACTTTCATGCAAAAATCACTGAACCGATCTTAAATAATTTTAGTACAGAGGTAGATGTGGCCCTGGAGGCGGTTGTAGGCTACATTTATTACGAAAATAAAACTAGAACACAAGCGAAGTCGCGGGCAAAAGCAATCAATAAATATGCAGAAAGCAGGTATCTAAATAATGTGCATATTACAGTGCCATATTAAATACTTCATGTGAGATCGCAGGGAATTTAATTACTCGCATTCAGTATTCACGTTGTGAATGAAAATAGCCTAAACAATGTGGCTAAATTAAATTACGAACCAACTTCAAAGATAAGGTTCCCCACGGTTTAATGTACGTTCGACGATCACATCGTTTAAGCAATCATAGTATCGAATCAGACTTAGGTACATTGTAACAAATATTATTTTAAAAGGTTGGCAAAATATTAAATTTTATGGTGAAAAAGATCTTAATGGAATGAATTAGGTGTACTTATTACTAAATCCGAGTATAATAAAACTGTTTAATGTAATCCGAATTAAATAAGATACTAAGATGTAATATTCTGAGGAAGAATTTATCTGCCAGACAACAATTACTTAATTTTTTTCATGGCCACAGTAACCTCCATTTTTTAATTAGAATATAATATCCAATTAACTATTTCTATTATTCTTCTATATTATATTTATCCTAATTTTTAACACCGCCAGCGGCAACAAGAGCCGGTACCTACTACCAACTTTCCGCGAGCAATCATGAGCCAAGTTTGGGAACAAACCTGTTAACGTAAACATGTTCGTTCATCTAATTACACTTTGAGTTTGTTAATTACATGGCTGGCTGAGGCGTTTTGCCCGGAGCTACCAACTTTACGAAATACAACCAGGGACCACTTTGGTTACCCATTGAAAGGGTTTTCGATAGGGTTTTTCTAAGCAGTTAATCAAAAACCCATAAGATATAGGTAACCCTTTTGAATGGCTTAAAGGACTATTTTGGTTATTTATAGAAAGGGTTTTCGATAAGGGTTTTTTTAAGCGGTTAATCTAAAACCCATACGATTTAGGTAACCTTTTAAATGGCTTAATGGAGCATTTTGGTTATTTGATGAAAGGGTATTCTATAGGGTTTTTCTAAACCGGTAAATAAAAACCCATACGATGTGGGTGACACTTTTGAACAGCTTAAATTAAGTCGTTCAAAAGGGTTCCTTACACTTTCAACTCTTTTGAAAACTATAACAGCGTAACATTTCAACTCGGAGCAATGTAATATGATCTCTCGATGGTAGGCATACGTTACAAAATAGCGACGGCGGGCAAACAGGGATCTAGGTATGATCATTATTGCATGTAGTAGGTATAGAGTTATTTTTAGCTTTGCTGGTCAGATATCGAAATGAGTTATTATTACGATTTTTTCATGTCTGTACTTGTTTACTACTTTATTGTCATTTTTAAAAGCTTTAATCCGTAACGACTGCCAAAGATCTCCAAATGACAGCCGGGACCAACGGCTTAACGTGCTTTCCGAGGCACGGAGAAGTCTCGATATGTTAAGATGGTCACCCATCCACAGACCAACCTCGGCAAGCGTTGCTTAACCTAGAAGATCGACCCGTGCGGCTGTTATAATTTAGCCACGAGCTCCTCATAATACTGGATTAAGAGTAATGTCAGAATATTTTTCTAAACTTTCTCAGCAAGCCTTTTCATTTGATACCTATGTACTTATATTGCAGAAATGCATAAAAAATAAGTTTTCCATACATATTGGATTTAAAATGACGTCACATAGCTTATCGTGTATTGTCATCCAAACTAAACGTGTATACAAAATTTCAGCTCAATCGGTTGAAGATATTTGCTTCAAAATTGAGTAGCACGATTCCACCCGAACAAACATACACGCAAGTTAAATTAAAGCTTTTAAAAATTAGTGCAGACGCCAGTACATCAAGCTACCCGAAGCAGTAATTTTTTACAAAATAATTTTTAATGATAATCATTACATGTTGAATTTTAATTTAGAAAGCAAATTAAGTAGGCACTTTAAGAGAGAACCGTCAAGGTAGCCCACGAAACTCAAATTCAAATTGTATTATGTTTTTTGCTAATTGCAGCTCAGTAAAGGTTGTATGTTTATCAATATGTGATTCACGATAGGAATGGTAGTATATTTACTGATTAATAATAAAATAAATGAACGTATCTAACCAAAATTATTTTTCAAAAGAAAAATTACGTTTTCATGAAACAGTCATATTTCCCATCAAATATTACATGGACAAATAAGTTCATTTTCTTATTCTAATCATTCTCTTTACCAAAAAGGGTAAACTGCTGACGCTAGAACTACCACGGTTCTTCGGTACTACTCTAGGTCTACGCTAAGTGTCTCAACTGAAACCAAATACCTGGGCATCCATTTGGACAAGCAACTGAATTGGGCAAAGCACACTGAATACACCACCAAAAAACCAGTACATGGATGTGGCAATGCAAACGCCAACGAACGCAACACCCATTGGCATCCCAACTATACACCACAGTTATCAGCGCAATAATCACAGATGGCTCTCTAGTCTGGTGGCCCAGGATCGACTTAAGCAGGGCACAAAACGATCTTGAGGAGTTGCAACGACTTGCCTGCGTGGCAACCACTAGCAGCATGAGAACAACACCCACTTTGCCCCTGTAGGCTATGCTGGGGCTACTACCTCCCCACCTGATAGTACGGGAGGACGCCTTCAGGCTCAGCACATTGGGCACTTTAGAAACAGACTCTATTTTCAAACACACGCGAATCATGAAAGATGCCATCAAACGCTCAGAAGATGCACCATTTCTAAAAGCACTAACCACATATTACTCGCACAAGAACTACATGACTACTTAGGTCCCAAAGAGCTGAGAATTTACACTGATGGATCAAAAACAAGCACCGGAACTGGAACTGGACTTTACTCCAACGACCTCAATATCAAAATATCCAGACCGCTAGGAAAGCTCAACACCGTCTGACCGCTTGAATGATGGCAACACATTCAACCTGGGAATGTGTTGCCATCATTCAAGCGGTCCATGCCATAGAAGCCTAGCTGATTTTTGTAGCTGAATATCAGACTTCCTCAGTGAACGATCGATCCGAGTTGTCGTTGACGGCTGCTCCTCTGATCTTATGGCTATTGATGCCGGAGTTCCATAGGGGTCTGTTCCCTCTGCAACTCTTTTCCTGCTGCACATCAATGACCTACTTCAGTTTGGTATTGTTGGATACGCAGATGACAATACGGTTTCAGAGAGATACTTTTCCAGCGCAAAAACCAGCGGGGATGAAGTTCGTTCCTTGAGAAAGGCCATGGTAGAGCGGACAAATTTGACCTTAAGTTTTGTCTCCCATTGGGTGGAAGACAATCTGGTCTCTTTTAACGCCTCGAAAACGCAAGCGTGCCTTTTTACCGCCAAAAGGGGTCGTTTCGACCTAACTCCTACTTTTCGGGGTGCATCTGTTCCTATAACTGATCGGCTCGAGCTCCTAGGAATGGAGTTGGCAACCAGTCTTAACTTTGACCATTGAGTACAAAGCCCAAACTGCGGCCAAAAAGCTGGGCATCCTAAATAGAGTGAAGCGATACTTCACGCCCGGACAGCTTTTAATGCTTTACAAAGCACAGGTCCGGTCTTGCATGGAGTATTGCAGCCACCTTTGGGATGGCTCAGCTAAATACCAACTTGCCGCACTTGACTCGGTGGAATGCAGAGCTAAAAGGCTTATTGGTGACGAAAAACTGGTAAACGCCAAGCTTCACAGCCTAAGTCATCGCCGTAAGGTCACCTGCTTGTCAGTCTTCTACAGATTGTACTTCTACGAGTGTGCCGATGAACTCCACGTCCTCATCCCACCGGCCCCCTTCTACCATAGGACATCTAGACGCACTGTAGGTTACCATCCCTACCTTGTAGCTATTCCACCAATTCGCACCAAGCGTTTTCAATCATCTTTTATAATGCGTACAGCAAAGGAGTGGAACTCTCTGCTGTACGCTCTGTGTTTCCAAACGCATTCAACCCTAATCTCTTCAAAGTTAGAGTGAACAGGCTTCTTCTGGGTAAGCTCATCCAATCGTAGACTTTGTCTCTGTCACCTGTGACCTAGACTAGAGTCAAGAGCAAATCCATTTCACAATAAAAATAAAAAAAAACCAGGAGAGTTATGGATACTCATATTCGCATACTCTCCGACAACGCATCAGTTCTACAATCTCTAGAGAAGCATTTTACTACTTCGAAACTCATACAAGAATGCCACAATGCCTTTGAACGCATCACGGTGATCAACCATAACACTGTGACACTGCAGTGTATAAAAGGACACAGTATTTCTAGGAAACGATGCGGCCGATGAGCTGGCTAGAAGGTGATCTGAAATGGTGACTGTTGGACCCGAACCCATGGTTTCACTCCCTTTTACCCAGCTGCGCACATGAATACAAGAACACACCCACACTTAAGCAGAAGGATGGTGGTCCTCGGTACCTGGCTGCAAGCAGTGCAAGCAGTTTATGTCAACCCTGGACTGGAAACTAACCAGGCGTCTTCTACGCATGGATAGAGGCAGCCTGCGAATGGTGGCGGGGACCATCACCGGACTCTGCTCATTGAACAAACACCTACACACGATAGGTATCACGGACAGTCCTCTATGCAGAGCATGCATGGAGGAGGAGGAAACAGTATCGCACGTGCTCGTTGAGTGCACAGGTGTAGCCGAAATACGGAGGAAAACAATAGAGACACCGAATTCACTTACAGAAATGTTGAACACACTGAGTGGACTGATCTGCCTCTGGAGTAAGATCGGCTGGTTGGAGTGACGGCCGCCATGGCTCACGCACTATGGTCCAAACAGGAAGTCCAGACCGGCGGAAACCAAACCCTAATAGATAGAGATAGATCTTAAATAACTCCTCTTTAGTCAGGAATTCGAAATTCAAGTTTACGCATATAATTACTCATGCACTTTTTGTTTCGAAAACCATAATTCATTTGATTTTTACAAAATGGAAATCTTGAAATATCGCGTTATTCATGAGTAAGAGTTCTACCGTAGCAACAGTGCTGCAGAAAAGGCTCGAAGGATTAATGGTGTGTATGGCGGCGGTGTCGCAAAAAAAAACACAGTGTTTTTGGTTCCAACGTTTTCGCTCTGGAAATTCGACCTGCAGAACAAGCTCCGTGGACGGCTGAAGACCAAAATTGATAATGAAGAATGAAGAATGTTAACTAATTTTGATTATTAGCACTCCCTATTCTCTGTCAAAAATAAAAAATACAAGTGAAAGAATTATTTCGATATGTCAATTAGCTCCCGATTTAGAAGTAAAACAAGTTGTAACTCCACGACGCGGGCTGCCGGTGACGGTGTGACGTCATCGCACAACATGCTCAGTCTGGCTCGCTCAGTCCGCTCGCGGTCGCGCGCCTGTACCGTCGAAATTATACCAAAATACTTTTTAAAATGTCCAATCCAAATACTAGGAAATCATGTGTTGTGCCTAACTGTAAAAATACAAATACCAATTCGCCGGAAAAGTTGTTTTTTCTCCTCGCTTTGACGATGTACCTAGTCACATTAAAAATGCTATAGTATGTTTACAGCCATCTCTGCTGGCGGCACAATCTTCGCAGGTTACATTTAAAACTTCTTGGTCCTTTTCTTGCATTCTAAACTGCAATGATAAGGCGTGGTACGTAGGTACGCCGCGCCGTGTTCTGGCGTGATTCTACATTTAACCATACATACATCACCTACTCTTTTTACTTGAACATAACCAATAGAATCATTGCCATAGCTGTAAATAAAAATAAATGGCCCTACGTATTTTGTTAGTAAAAAAAATACAAATAAAAAAAGGTTTGGTACCTACCTACATCTGTAACGTTCAATCCACTACATCTACATCCTAAGTAGGTACCATCCTACTTCCTACTAATACCTATTATAAATGCGAAAGTTTGTGATCTTTCACGCAAAAACTACTGACCGTTCAGTAGTTTTTGCGTGAAAGATCACAAACTTTCGCATTTATAATATTAGTAGGACTAGGAAGTAGGATGGACAAAGTCTGGAATACTTTTAATCCTGGGAAAATGTACAGTTCCCGAGGGAAACGGGGGCAAAGCTGCTGGCGGAGGCCAGTTTGCAATAAATCAATGTACCTATTAATTTAAATTTACTAAGAAGAGCGGTACCTACCTATATATACATACGTACCTACCTATAGCTACAAAACTATAATACATATTTGTTGTCTCTAACGTAAAAAAATATTGGTAGGTAGGTACTTCTATTATTTGAGTTGCATTCTTCCATTATATTAGTTGGGTATTAAAACAATTTGGAATAGATAAACTATTAAGCATAAGTAGTAGCACAGATAATATAATGTAGTAGCAAGGAAGGTACCTACTTTTGCATTTTTATTCCTCGCATTTCGGCGGCAACGGAATCACTATTTGTTGATAAATAATGCGCAACCATTAATCCATCTAGGTATTTTAGGTAGATTATCCGATTGCCCTTTTTCGAATCCTTCATCCATTTTATTAATCGAATAATATTTACTACTATTAGACTATTAACGTAATACGCGGACAAAAACACAAAAAAATACTGCGCAAGCTCTTAAACCTACTATACCTATAATAGCTGGCCACTAGATACGAAGCGGGCCGCGGCCCGCGAGGCGCGTTGTAACATGATATTTTTCGAAATTTTGAATGCCTATAAAATGAAAACTACCTACTAGGTATTTTTGTCTACAACAAACACTAGTGTATTTGTATACATACAGGCTTTACTGAGACAAAATTTCAAGCGATTTGGCATACCTAGTAACATTCTTCATTGTAGGCTATTGTAGAAGCGAATCTATTGCAAACCACGATTTAGATTAGATGGCCAAAAATTTCATTTCTATTAGCGCTGTCATAAAACTCACATTCATTCCATTTAGTCTTTTTTATGTATGTATTATTATAGGTAATACGTGTTTCGTCTACAAGGCTGCAATGTCTAGTGAAATAAAGTCAGTGCGCTAGCGATGGTGAGTGGTGCTCTATCCATCACCTACTTAGCACAAGTTTATAAAATAACCATAATAATATGGTAACCCGAAGAAAACCCTTACCTATACTATATAGGTTATCTTGATGTAGGGTAACCCTTTCACAGGGTTTTAGGTATAGAACCCATTCAATGGGTTATCATAATGTTGGTGTAACCCATTCATTGGGTTTCAAGTATAGAACCCAATCAATGGGTTACCTTTATTGAAGAGATAGCCCTTTTCATGGGTTCAAGCCTAAAACCCATTCATGGTGTTACATCATGATAAAGGTAACTTCATAAACGGCTTACCCTTTCAAAGACTTAACTCTTAATCGGGGTTGTACGGTCCCTGAATACAACATGCTAGAACATACGACCTGGCACATACATCGAACACTTCTGCAGTCATCTGTGTTTGGAACCGCCAAACAGAAACTTGAACTTTATTCAAATGTAGTTTAGGTTTATACTTCAGTGTGTGTAAAACAGATTACTGCATTCGTGCTCATTTGCGTTGTGAACTCACCCGTAACCGTTGAGCATCGTCTAATGAAGCGGACGCGTGGTAACTTAGTACCTGCAATCATACAAATTACATATTCAGATCAAATGGACCTTCTACCACAAACATTAGAGGGAAATGGCGACTTAATTCAGGAGATCAGTTCCTGCAATAACATTTTAGAAGAGCATTATAATAATACTGTAAGTGAGGAGGTCGAGTTTGGAATAGTGCCAGATACGTGTAGGCGTTTCAGTATGGCACAATAGACAATTACATCTATTCGAAGGCTGTTGGCTTAAGTACTATTTAGCTACTTGGAATAAAAGGCCACGACCCAGCTTAAATTGGGGCACATCATAAAATGAAATGTGAATCGAGAGTTAACTGAGAGATGCGTCATGCTTGGCGCAAATAAACAGTTTTTCTTTCTTTTCTTTCAGTTCTTAACAAATCACAGATACGCCATCAGACTGCGGAACATTATCATCATGTCGCATCCAGCGGCTTCCCGCAGCCTTTGCCAAGTTACCGGTACACCTTGTGAGAGGCCTATCACGTCCTTCTTTGGGTACCTACGCGGAGTATCAATTGACAAAAACCATTATTTTCTCATCGCACGATTTCGATCAATACGTCAAGCAGCCTGCAGTGCTAACATTCATATTGATAATAATGACAACAATTTCAATATTTGAGATGACAATATTGTAGAAAACAATATTTTCGTCAATGATGGTGCGAGTGTAAATAGAACAACCCTCCTTATGACGCAGTCGGGTAAAAATAACGTGCTAGCTTGACCCAAGTATCATGGAACGAGAAGACGATGATTTTGCTAAGAATGCAAATGATAGAATAGCACAATCTTTATTATGTACACCATAAAGTTACAGAAAATATAGATGAAGCAATTACATAGGGTGACACAATGGGCGGCCATATCGTTAAAAGCGAATTTCAAGACAACCTTTGGATGGATTTAAAGAGAAAAGGAAAGACAGTACTGTAGGTAGTCTTAGGTGTGCTATTTATATACATAATAGATAAATTAATACAATAATAATTATGAAACAAAAAGCATAGAACCTAAGTAAAAACGATTGAAGAGAGTGATTTTTGACCAATGGTTTAAAAGTGGACAAAGATTGAGCATGCCTTACTGACACGGGTAAGGTATTCCATAACTGCACCGCTTGAACCGTAAAAGCTGGTGGAATGCATCGGCATATCTAGTCTCTATGCTAATAAGTCTAAAGAAGCTACTCACGTCTAAAGTGACGCTCTGTTTCGCCATCGCGGTGATGGCTTTCTCGTACATGTGTGTATTGTGGATCCCCATGCCGCAGAATATCGCGAACGCTTCAACGAAGTTCTCGTCGTTCTTCGTGAACAGGAGTTCGTCGAATTTGTTAATTAACTGAAAGATTAAAACAATATTTTAATTGAAGAAGGTTTGAAGAAATAAAACATACTTTTTTGTGATTAAAATGAAATATGTAACTGCAATTCCAATACTTTTATTTCCAAAGAGAAGCTTCTAAACTAAAGAAGCCTTTTCAGAATGATGTGGATTTTTATGGTGTTACAAGTATCTAATAAGAAGTATCTAGAAATATAATTTTATTATAAAAACACTCCGGAACATTGCTTCTTGAATATTTCCGTCTGGAAACATGTATGTCTAGCAATCAATCTTATTTTTCGTAAAAGTTATATTAGACTTTCTAAAGAAGCTAAAGAGACCAGCTGTTCATTAAACTAAAACAAAGTTATATATTTCTAATAACGATACTCCGAGCTGATATAATTCGTTACATCAACAAACTTTCATTAAGAACTGTAGCGTTAACAAAATTAAGAAAACAACTAAGTTTGTTAGCAAATGACACCCACGGGATATAACTATTATATATATTTTAAAGAAGCACTTGATTTTAAGTGCAAGCTTCATAGTTAATTTGTTATCGACTTTATCAAAATAATTTTTGCTCATTTTACAAATTAAAATACATTTTGTTTTTTGTTAAAACAATTTTTTTGGCAACCCTCAATACGGCCAGCAAAACAAATGCTTTCGACTGAGTAAAAATGTTACCCATGTCCATAACAAACATTGTTTTTGTAAAGTACGTTTTTGTGTTAGGACATGAACATTTCCTGTTAATGTTACAAACAAAAAGTAAAAAGGCTTACACGAGCACCTCAATTAGGGTCCGAATGACGAATAAAAGGTAAACACAATTAAAAAGAAAAATATTTGTCCCTATTTAAAACTCGCCACGCCCCAAAGATACAGATAATACAAATATACAATGAGTCTCCTTAAAAATTACATTTGAAACTGTTTAGCGAAAAATTATACTTACTATAGTACTGTCAGAAAAACGTTATGAAATTGTTGAGACTATCATAACAAAAATGATAGAAAACTCGTATTCTGTGCGTATATATCAAAAAACCTTTGCAATGCTGCTTGAAATAATGTTTTCATATCAACAAGCATGACAGATAATACAAAGAACATATTCCACAAAGGGGAAACGTATTCTAAAAATGAGCTACAACATGTTCACTAATGAGTACTTATGTTAACAAATAAAGTATAAGAAAAGTCTGCAGTTACAACTCATTTAGACTGAAATAATAATTACGATTTGTCGCATTGCGGAAATTTTTTATGTGTTCCTCACAGATTCACATTAACTGTGCAATAAACATGGTTTTATCATCCGCGTTTGCAATATTATCCAGTACATTTTTATTTTATGTTTTGTTTTATTCATTATATTCATATTTCTTCTTTTCATTATCTTCATACTTCATTACATCTATTAGTATAGATACTAATACTATTATTATAAATAAAGAGGAAAGATTTGTATTTTTGTATGTAACGAATAAACTCAAAAACTACAGGACCGATTTCAAAAATTCTTTCACCATTAGAAAGCTACATTCGCCCTGAGTAACATAGGCTATATTTTTATCCCCTTATTTCCACGGAAACGGGAACTACGCGGGTGAAACCGCGAGGCGCTGCTAGTCTTGAGTATTTTTGTTGTCAACTCCTTTTAACGGTTGACATGACTGAGTAATTTATGCTCACGCGTATAAAGTTGTTCGGGGTTAATATATTCAGCGGGAGACGCGTAAATCTAAAGCCCAACATTTGAAACGAACTGTCTGTGTAGGAACTCAATTCACAATGTGTTAATTAGCAAAATCCACGTCGCTGTGCCTTTCCCCATCTCTTGTTTTATTCCAATATGTATATATTCAGTTTTGTAGTGTCGCATACGACCGCAATGCGCTGTTTCTATAACAATCGTTACTTCGCTCGTTTTATTGGTTTTTTTCATTATTAATTCAGCGTGACGAAGTTTTTGAACAGCACGTTTTTTGAATAACTCAGGTCACTTTATGGAACGGTTTGGCTATTTTATGGATCCAATTACCATATTTTAACACATTTTTGGCAAACTTCGCAGATAATTAGGCTAATATTTAAACGTTTCCCTTGAGAATTCAAAGTTAATCTGATCTTGTGAATAGCGTAAAATAACAAAGTTTCTGTAAAATTTTGCCGACTTACCTGAATGACTCCGATAATCCTTCCCTCGGAATTCTTAATGGCCATGCAAAGTATTGTGTTGTGTTTAAATCCGGTGCCTTCGTCGACGGACGGATCAAAGCGGGGATCTAAATAGGCATCCGGAATGTTCACCGTCTGAAAATGTACAGAAAATGTTATTTCTACCGACACGATGTTAACAGGCCCTAATGTTCCCGCAAGCCCTCTCTTAACCTTCTTCAGAATGAATACGCTCGCGACATTCACCAGAATACGTGCTAAACCCCTCAGCGAGACAATTTTAATGAACCTCCGTGAATTAGTTGAAAAGTGTTTTATAGAAATCTTTGAAATTGCTGCATATCTTAAGCCGTTGGCAATAGATTCTTTTAAACGTTTAGGAGCCGAGAAAAATGAGCTCTAATTCCTAATTTTACTAAATTATGTTCTTAAGCTGAGATATAAGCTCTTATATTTTACTAGCTGCCGCCCGTGGCTCGGCCCTCGTGTTTGTCGAAAATTATCCCAAAGGAGCAAAATCCCGTGATGAAAAGTGTGTCCTATGTGTTATTCCAAACTATAATCAACCTCTGTGCCAAATTTCATCAAGATTTATTTGGTCTTTCTGACGTGATTGAGGAACAAACATCCATCCATGCATCCAAATTTTCACATTTACAATATTGCTATAGAGTATAGATTAAGGAAAATTTAGTTTTTAAGAAATATTTGCAAGTATATCTCTACACCTAATCATAAACTGGACAAATTAATCTTTCTCTTCCTTCCTATCCTCATGTAGCCCACACACTATCAACTATAAGTCCATTAGCTCCAATATAATCGTGGTCCCTCTTAATTCTTATCACAGTTATTAAGCTGACTTGGCTCCGTGGTCTAACAACCGCTGGAACGCTGAAGTTGGCTAAGGTCGTTAGCTCGAGAGCTCTAGGCAAGACACATGTACTAGAAAGTGAAGTTGAGGGTTTTGCTAAACTGAGACAAAGATAGCAACATATTTAAAAGAAAGAACAATACTGGCAGACATGTAAATGTTATCGCTCTAAACATACCTATATGAAGTTGACTTTTAGACGAAAATAGCAATTTCTAAACAGCTTTAGGGCATAGAAAAGTTTAAAAGTCACAATTTCATAAATAAAATTATATCAGAATATAAACAGAGCTTGTTGGAGCAAAATTTAAGTATCTAATAGTGACCTTTTGCAGCTGAAAAGTTTGCCACAGAAATGAACAATATACTACCCACGCGAACGTTATAAGAACACAAAGCGAAAACTGTCACTGATGGTTATTTACACAAAGATTTTATTTTTTGACCTGTAATATCTAACTCAGATAGGTAGTCATTAAAAGCTAGATAGGGATGTTGTTTTTCGAGAATTTTGTGATGCTGCTCCTACAGTAATTTTTAAGCTCAATTCATTATGTTTCGGGCTCTTTCTTTCAGATTTCTGTCCAAAGTTTTCTTTGCGCGTCTTCACATATAAAGTAGCATACCATTTTTGTATCCATTTCTTTTATTGCTCACGTTTTATATTTAACCGACTAGGCGACTTCTATAAAGTTAAAAAAAAAAAAAAAAATTTTGTTCGAAGGAAGGTTTTTCTGAAATTAAAAATGTCTAGGGACTGGTTGGAATGTATAGAATTCTGTGGGTATCTTTTTACAAAAAAGATAACCGACTTCCAAATACAAACTACTACCTACAAAGTAACTTTAATTTTGCAAGTCGATGGTTTCTCCGTCTTTTGACAATGCTTTTTTATTTTTCACTTGCTAGTTATTTACCCTTTTGAACACCGCCATTACAGACATATAAGGAGACCAGGTCTTACCTCTCCCGTAGTGGCAACATATCCTGTAATGCCAATGTTGATAGGGAACCGACTTTCGTAAGGTGACGTCCTTAGCGCGTTTAAGTCTGTATCATCTCCTGCTTCAAGGTCGAATACTCTGGAGAAACTGCCCTTCGACGCCTCGTGGACTAACAGTACCTGGAAATAGAAAAATATATGTAGGTTAACTGTATGATACACAGTGAAAACTGAGATATTCTTAGTTTATCGGGATAAAAAACAGTTGATGTGCTTCAAAACACATTTATTTTCATACAAAACATTGCAACCAGTTCTGCCTTTACGCCGTGAGTGGGCAACAGCGACATGAACGCAGCCATAAATATAAAATCCATTGAATCTATAGACTAAATAAAACTCGCGGGTGCAAATATTTCCCTATGGAGACAGTACAACTACCTTTATTAATGATGACAGCTCTTTATTTAACTACAAACAGTAACTACATAGATCGAATAGACCCATCGAGTGCTTGAAAAGTCACGATTTCCAGTAATGAGGCAACAGCATTTCTGTTATTCTCCAACTTCATTAAATCTATTCAAGAAACTTTATTCAAATAGTCGCACAGACTTAATTGTAAAAGTTCATGCAAATAACAAAGAGAATTTTAATTTCATGAAGTGCTTTCATAAATTTAATATGGGCAATCGTAGTCCAAACGGAATGCAGCCGCGCATTTCAATATGTTAAACGGATTAAATATTACAGGTATTCCTCAGGACTCCTTTATTTAAATGCAAATTAAAATTTACATAATTTGGAACTTGGCTCAGAACTCGGTATAACTGCAATGCAAGAATCTTAAACAGAGCACAAATTCTCACATCATATCGCTTTGCATTTTTGGCTCTAATTATCATGAAATTAAGAGTATTGTCAGCTTATTGTTTTCTAAACACAGTCCAACATGATTTTCTTGTAAGGATTCAGAAGTTTGGAAAGCTTTTATCAAAATCCGCCTAATGGATGTACAAGATTGAAATAGTAAAGTCCTTCAAATAGACACAGATAGTGACTTCCTCCTCTCCGAGATTCGTCGCGAACGTACAGCCCGAGGGTATTGTACCAATAAAACGTTAAGGATGTCTGGCTGTGAGCGAACAGAACCACAAAATATCGTGCAGAAGGCCGGCTCCATGCAACAAGCAGAAACAGTCTCACGGACATACAAATATACAGGCGCAAGCATTACGAACTGTGTGCGAATGTCCGTCGCAAGTGCGCTTGCACTCGTAGTGGTGTGTGCGTGCGTTTTCGATCGTTGTAAAGAACCGACCTTCTGCACCAACTATTAAGTGTCAGAACGACGTGTAACGTGTAGGAATAGCCACACAAGTGCAGTAACAACACGGTTTCTATGATCGTTCCCAAGCCGACAGAACCGGCTGCGTTATGTGTTATTTTATTACTTCTCTAACTAACCATTAATGCTATACCATATTTTTACGATCAGCATGATGACTATTCAATGCCTAGTCTTCACGTTAAAAGATATTCGAAACGTGGAATGTAAAATGCTAGCAATAAGGTTTATTGATGGTTTGGTTATACGATAATCGACTAGTGACTATACGCTTCCAAGTTGTTTACCGTGTAGTTAAAGCAAAATATTTTAATTGGCATTTGCCACGAGCGAAGCACTAAGTAACCAAAGCGATGTTAAACTTCAATATTGTCTTGCAAACAGCGGTAATTGGGAGGCCAAAAACAAAATTCGTTTCGGTTAAGTTTACACTGGCCGGGCCGTCCGATTTTAAATTATTTTTGGGACTCGATTTGAATGCTAATTTTATTTAGCCTATATCGTGGGAAATTGACTATGTTAATATTGTGTCGAACAGAGCACACCTGTTCAATGTTCATTCAATTATGTTTTCAGAGTGCGTACTGAGTTGGTTATACATACTCCGATAAGGATTTGGTAAAATTAGCCCTGCTGTGCTGGAGCTTGGCTAGCTGAATCTAAGTAATTAAATATTGCTGCAGTAATATTGTTTAGACTTAATAGCTTTAACTGAAGCATCTTCTCATTATTTTAATGAATCTCCTCTGTCTCTAGATTTCTCCTTGATTCACTGGGATTACTATAGTAATATAATTATACAAGTATAACATAAAAGAGCGCTCGCTGCAATGCGCTTTGTTGTCCTTACTTAGTTACTTAAACTCTGTCTGACACCAGCGCTTAGTTCAAGGCAAAATGCCAGCAAATATTGTTTTGGATTTAATAAAACAATACAAACTGAATGGAGCTTCATAAACTTTGAAGCGTACAAATACAATATGCAGTGACATTATTTGCCTATGAATGCCAAACGGAATCCTTCCCCGGAAATTATCTTCTACTGAACAAATTTTTACCTCTTGTCCTGTATGGGTCCTATAAGGCGTCGGATAAACCAATTGAAGCTAACAGTTTCTAACTAAAACTAATCACATCTAGACCAGCATCGGTAAATGTCTGAACGAGTTACTTTCATCGCGGTGTAATTTCTATTAACGCCGCACCGGATCTTCCACTTTCGGGTTCCACTTCCATAAGAACAAAACCCAACTTCCATTAAAGGACTTCGTGTTATTTCTGCACATTGTTCGGTCATAATTGAGTTTTCCTTGGATACGATCCAATAAAGTATTTTCCCGAGGGATACCGGGTTCTCGTGCGATATGATCGGACGTAGACGCACGTCATCGGGCCCCGATGGACGATGATCGCCGATAATCTGGTGCTAAGTCATTTCGATAGTAACAGCTTTCATAGACGTTTTATCACGGGCTATTTTTGGGGCTTGCGTCAAACTTGTTTTGATTGTATGAAAGTAAAGGATTGATCTGTTCCTGAACTGTCAAGTCATATTTATATTTTGTGGTTCCATTTCGAGGCATTTCCGCTGAAATACTGCCAGCCTGATTTATACTGCTTAGAATCCAACAGGGACCAGTAATAAAAACAACACACATTACCTACATTAGCTAAGTAACATTTTTTACAAACGTTACGAGGTGATCAATTCAAAGTAATTACAGTTTAAAGCCACCACAAAAACGTTAAGCCAAGTGCTGTTAACGTGTCGTATAATCCTGATTCTTGTCTGAAACCTTTTCATAGTGCTCCCGAGAGTGAAGATTTCGCTCGCCAGCTTATCGCTTTCCATTCTCATTAGGGCTCATGACACGCTTTTATCTTGATCCTGTGGCCCGACCCGACTCTGCTGTAACTCTATTTATTCTAAAGGCTCTTTCGCATAGAATGACGAATTTTTGGTGCTATAACATTTTTGTTACTTTATTACTATTCCGGTTAAATAAATGATAAAAATACCCGACATTTTGCTTTCATGTTATTTTATCAACGGAAACTCCGTTTTTTAGCTTTTATTAAAAATAATCCGGTCCGATACCGGCCATTGGGTGGATTATAATAAAAATGTAAAGAGCTTTTGACAATACATTTTTATCACTGAATATGCTGGCAAACATGAGTGCCTAATCCATCTATTGGAGCCATAAGCCTTTAATACACTTCAAATCCTGTGGGGTACGACTTTGTTCTTGACGTCCATCATATTGAAAAATAAAAGTCAAATTCCCAGTAAAACCTGAAAGTTGGACGACATAATATATTTTTTCTAACATTTCAAGGCACTCGAGGCCATCTCATTATTTGAGTGATGATATCAATCCATCAGTTTTTCTAAGACACTTGGGGTAAAACGCGTGATTATTTCGGGGTATCCTTTGTATAGCGAGAAAATTCGATATAGAAAGATATTTTTATCTTAGACAACAAGAAAAGTAATATAACAAGGTTGTAACTACCTAAGTTTTTTCATAGGTAACGTTTTTCGCTTATTTACGTGAAAGTTTTTCCTATGTTTTTTTTATGTTAACGTTTCGTAGAAGTTAGTGCAGATAATCTTGAAATTCCTTGCTTCTTTATGCATGACACCTTTTGCGCACAAACAGAGACTGTTAAGGTACGTTTAGCATTCAGGCACTCTGAATACGGGCGTCATAGCAGAGGAAGAGTGCTTTTGCTACAATGTACCTATGTTTTTTTGCGCTCATACGCGAGTATTCGTTCAGGAGCGGCATCCGACGCAGTGTGGGAGTGATAAACGACATTCCATTATGCATCTCCCGCCCTATAATCTAACTGTGCTGAACACTTTTTGAAACGGGGCAAAAAAAGGAAGCGAACTTCCGTCTAAATTAAAGGGCCACCTTTAGTGAATCTTCGACAGCAAACAAAGGCAAAGAACTAAATTTTTAAAAGTCATCTACTATTTCCTCTAGTTAGAAGTCTTGCGTTGACGAAACTTAGCATTTACGACCCAGAATGACAGACAGACATAGTAGTTAGTAGTTAGCTTTACAACATTATCTTTATTTTTGCGATAGTGCGCCACATCTCACCAAGTTATAAAACGTTGGCGTTAGTCCAATACACTGATACATTGTTCAATAATACATAGAGTATGCCTAAACCGACTGACAGCCAAAACAGTCTTATCACATTACACGATGAGAATTTCTCGCTTTAGAATAAGCTAGTCTTGTGGGCGAGTATCGCCGGGTGATTATTATCTGTTCAAGCAAGAATCAAAAGCTTCTCTTGGATAATGTCATACGACACTTGTCAAGTAGGTTTCTTGAACCGTAATTCAATAACAATAAGATTCTTAATTAAATGTTTCTACACTCGCGAGCAATAGACTGAAATCATTTCATCGCGCGATGTTAAAACATTATTTTTTACAATTTCTATGCAATTAACTATGGATTGTGTTATATCAATTGAAATGCAATTTTGTTAGCTTTCAAATGATATCGAAATATTTAAAATCAATTATCTAAGGAATTATTGCAATAGGTCGAATTTGTGGGACGTCTCAATTTATTGTACAATTTTTACTTACAAATTATGTTATTTACCCCTCAATATTTTGTGTTATTTTTATCTCTAATCTTATTGTTATTTTTTATATATTGTCTTTTAATTTATCATTTAGTGGAGTGAATAAACAATTGAGTGTATTATCGCTTTCGGTGCAACCACTTTATAATAATATACAATACATGCAAAACTTTTTGTTTTCAACACCTAGTTTAAGATGAAACACGACAAATGAGTGAAAATACATTTGTTAAAATTGATTTTCTTAAGATTTACTTAGAAAAATCAAACCGAATCAAGTTTCCTGTCCTTCTTTTTGCCCTTTAAAATCGCACCACGTTCTCGAAGTAGTTTTGAATTGTTTATAGGGTTCCAACCTTAAACAAAACCTTTAAAAATACGAAATCAAGTCACAGAAATGAACTCTTTTATCTCCTTTACTGTTGTATTATCGAGGCGAGAAGTTATCCTAGTGTAAATGAGCCTTGAAGAGCTAAGTGCCAAAACCGTTTACGTAAAAACATTAACTTTTTTTATATACGGAATGGATAGACATACACTGGAGTACTTTATGTAAAAGGTTTTTTGTGACGTTAATTTCTCTCTGCCGCAAATGTAAGATCTTACGAATAATTCTAATAAGTTTATAGCCAACATTGCAGACCACGCAGACGATTCTAAGTACTAAATTCTTGTTTCAATAGCAATTCCGTTTTTGTGACCAGAATATCTTCCAGCTTTCTTGCGTGCCAGAATCAACTTTCTCAAGTATCGACAAAACCGTTGATCAATTTCATTTTAAATAACTTTAATTGTCAGACCGGAGTTAATTAAAGTTTAATGTCAGGAAACGTCAAACAGTCATAAGCAGGCTTTTCAATACTATCATAACTGTTCTCTGAGGGCCCTTTTTTAGATTGGACCACTCGCAGTTAAGCACACTAAGGCTGGTTACTTCTCAGTGCGATTGTGACGGTTGGTGGTTGTCAAGTTTTTTTAAGCTATTGCATAGCTTCTATCGCGGGCCTTGAGCGTGGCAACCGAATCCAGAAATTCCGTAACGAAAATAACCTAACACCGCTACGTCATTCGATTAGGCCCCGCTTTTTTAAAATGGTAGCTTCGTTACTGAGCTATTATGTCGCCGTCACCGAGCCGACCCGAACGTCTGCGTTCGGAAACAATCGGTGGGACAAAGTTAAGTGAAACGTATGTGATTTACATTAGTACAGTAACCCAGGTGAACGAATCGAGACCATATCACAATGACGCAGAGTACTAAATATATAATTGCATAAGTTAATAAAAAATGCTATGCAATAGCTTTACCGCGGCAGTCCCCGAGTGCCACGTGTATTTTTATTTCATACTAGTACCGCCCCGTGGTTCTACCCGCGTAAGTCCGGTTCCGTGGGAATACGAGGATAAAATACAGCTTATGATAGGTACTCGCTAATAATGCAGCTTTCCATTGATGAAAAAATGATTAAAATCGATCCAGTAGTTTCGATGCTTATTCGATACCAACAACCAAAAAAATCTTTCCTCTTTATAATATTAGTATAGACTAGCGGCTAGTACCGGCTTCGCCCGGGTGAACATTTATTTATTTTAATAAGGCCTATGTTACTCAGAAAAAATTTACTATTCTAATGTTGAAAGAGTTTGTGAAATCGGTCCATTAGTTTTTGAGTTTATTTGTTACAAACATACAAATCTTTCCTGCATAAGTTTTAAGCTTAAGAGTTTGTTAAGTTTGTGGAACTACCAGTCGGATTTGGATAATTATTTTTGTATAAGATAGCGTTCATGATTCCTCCGGCCTATAGCCTTATAGCCGGCCGGTAAGGCTATTAGATAAAACGGCATATGCACTTACAAAGTCGCAAGCAAAAGCTAGTAAAACTATAAAAATTAAAACAAGGGACTCAATTTCAGGATAGTACCCAATAAAAACTTAATTCACCGTTAACAAAAGTAACTATCCACACAATTATTGTTCTGGACGTAAAATTCAACATTTGGGAACTAGGACTGGCAACATTACTTGACAGTTATAGCCATAGTAAAACCACAGTATTCGAGCCTTTGACCGTTAGTAGTAAAAAGTTGAGGACAATTTAATAGGGCCACCTCTTTCTAAATACCGTTTTATTTTCGATACAAGTTGACAAAATGTTATAAGAATGCGAAGATAACTTTGTAAGTGTAGAAGAATACCAATGAAACGATTAATGATGATGATATTTATAGAAAGTACATATATTGAAAATAAATTTAAAGCAACGGAATTAACGCTTTAATCATTTTCTACAACTTGCATTTGGATGGTTATGGTGTTCAAGTTACTAGTTACTACAATATGATTATATTTAACCCTTTGCGCACGAGTCCGACTTAAACTTGACCGGTTTTTAACGAAAACTGCGTTCGTTCTTAAATAAATGGTATACAGCAAGTATTTATAAAAAATATAGAGTGCTTTATCGCCGTGGAACGGCCGTCCAGAAAATTAATATCACCAAGCTCCATGCAAGAGTTATTAAATGTTTTTGCCTCGTATCCGAGGCAATACGGTCAAAATTTAATAAACACTACATCACTTGACTTTAGCACTATGCAGCACTGCGTAGTTTTGGCTGCTTCGATGTTTTTGCTCACGGAATATTACCTCTAGGTAATATTCCGTGAGCAAAAATGGGAAGGTGAAACATTTAAAGAGGAAAATATACATATATTAAAAAAAAACATTTCCAAGGCAAAAGTAAGCCTCTCAGTGACGCTATTAATTTTAAAAGCAAGTTTTAGCTTCTTGTAAATTTTACTACCGAAATTGGATGTCGAAAAACAAATAAACAACCAAAATACCGACTTCCAAAATTATGTTCTTTTTTTACTTTGCAGTGTATTTTTTTTATTTTATTTTTAATTGATTTGAAAATGAAAATAATATATCTAGTTTTAATTTCCGCGAATATGTGTGGGTTGGTTGGTTGTGTGAGGGAGGTGCATACCTGCAACCCACACATATTCGCGGAAATTAAAACTAGATATATTATTTTCATTTTCAAATTTAAAATAGGTAGATTTCCGCAAAGTAACGCCTGACTCAATCAATTTTTTTTTTAATTAATGTAAAAATACTGACTGACATTACTTCTGTCAATTGTTTGGAAATGACTCGATGTTCCTCCTAACACCCATTTCGTTCCAGGGCAGCAGTGACTCTTTTGAACAAAATCCGCAAAAATAACAAGCTAATAACAATATTGCAGAACTGAAATAGTTGCTGAAATGACATTGAATATGAAAGCGGAGTCAAGTAGACTGGTGCCGATTTTATGGGATTATGCTATAAGTACTTATAGCTTGACTTGAGAATCCAATATTCGACTAGCACGCTGTATAATTTTATCACTTCACTGTGCAAGGGATCACTGCAGCAATTGAGGTAAGTCTGTTGTATGTACCTCCATTGTAGCATTATTAAATATAGTTTATTCTTGAAATACACCGAATTTATTCCTTTAACTAAACTAGCGTATTTGTTAAGTATGATGCATATGTACTTAATATACTCGTATGTATATAAGTACATATGCGTCATACTTGACACTCTTATTTTTTATGCCATCATCCAAAATGTTCGGTACATTTTTGTTCGCACTAAAAGACAAAATGAGGAAAACGCCATTTTTTTTAAGATGTGTTTTTTTCATAAACAGTATGTTTTTTTGATAAAACAAACATACTGTTAATGAAAGGATGGACTATGCTTGAAAAAAAAGGATGATAAAAAACAAGTCATGCTCAATCTACTCATCCGTAACAAGCACTAGTTTTTTTTTCTTTAGCAAACCTTCTTAAACTGGGCAGCGCATTACCAAAACATAAATTAGTATGTTTTTTTGATAAAACAAACATACTGTTAATGAAAGGATGGACTATGCTTGAAAAAAAAAAGGATGATAAAAAACAAGTCATGCTCAATCTACTCATCCGTAACAAGCACTAGTTTTTTTTTCTTTAGCAAACCTTCTTAAACTGGGCAGCGCATTACCAAAACATAAATTAAATTAGCCTATTAAGCTAAATTGATGTACGGGAGGAGGAAGTATTTAGGTTATTGAGTGAATTGGACCTTAACAAATCTGCAGGCCCTGATAACTTTTCTCCAATTTTCATTTCTAAATGTGCCAGGTGTCTATCAGTTCCGTTAACTATTCTATTTAAACGGTCATTTGAATTAGGAGTGGTGCCTACTATCTGGAAGTCAGCGTATATAACGCCAATTCATAAAAAAGGACCCAAGGACAGGATAGATAATTACGGACCAATTTCCAAACTTTGTGTGTTCGCTAAAGTCATGGAGAAAATTGTACATAAACAACTGTCTTGTTCACTCAAACTGAGCTTTTCTGAAAATCAACATGGATTTTTAAAAGGTCGCTCTACCACATCCAATCTCATTGTCTGTAGTGACTTTATGACGGAGCACATGTCCAGGAGAGCTCAGGTCGACGTTATATACACTGACTATAGCAAATGTTTTGATCGAGTGGATCATGCGCTTCTAATGCGTAAACTATTACTGATTGGTGTGAGGGGTAACTTGTTTAGATGGTTCTCATCTTATGTGGAGAACAGGTGCCAGACGGTGGTCCTGAATGGGTATACGTCGAGAGTGATGTATATTCCGTCGGGGGTTCCCCAAGGATCCTTATTGGGGCCCCTGTTGTTTAATATTTTTATAAATGACATTGCTTCTTGTTTCTTACACTCGAAAATTTTGCTGTATGCGGATGATATGAAGATTCTTAGTCAAATATCAACCATTGAGGATGCACGCCTGTTACAGGATGACTTGGACAGGTTCCAGGATTATTGTGCTAGAAATAGGTTAGATTTAAATATTTCCAAATGTTTTGTGTGTACATTTACCCGCAAGCCAAATCCTGTTAAATATGATTATCAGCTATCGAATACCTTAATAACCAGAGTCAGTGTCATCACTGATCTTGGAGTAACTTTTGACTCAAAGTTTTTATTTGACGCGCATATAGATAAAGTAGTTAGCAAGGCTTCTAAAGCCTTGGGTTTTGTTTTTAGGATTTCTACTGATTTTAAGAATATTAAGACACTGAAAATTCTTTACTGTGCGTTTGTCCGTAGCCACCTTGAATATGCTTCTCAAATTTGGAACCCCAGTTATAATATATATATCAATCGCCTTGAAAGTATTCAAAAGAAATTTTTAAGATACATTGAATATCGCTCAAATACCTTTCTCCCGAACTATATGAGCCGGTGTAAAAAGTTTCATATTCTCCCTCTACAAGAGCGAAGGAAAATCGCAGATCTTGCTTTCTTATTTAGCGTCATGAACGGATCTACTGACGTCCCTGAGCTGGTGAGTAGGATTGGACTTCGTGTACCGTGTGCGTTTCTTCGTAGTTCGCGTCTACTTCATGTGCCTCAAGTTCGAACTAACTACAGAAAGAACTCATACATGATAAGAGCTTGTCGCACATTCAATACGGTGTGTCAGGAGGTCGAGCTTGATTTGTTTACCAGCAGCATTAGAAAAGTCAAGAAAACTTTGACTGATTGCTTTTTTGGTGTAAATGTAGGTTGCTAACTTGAACGCGTTTATTTTTTATGGTAAAGTGTTAGATTTTTGAGCGTAATTGATCGTATGTAGGTATGCGCGTTAGTCCTAAGCTGTTGTCGTGAGATTTTTATTATTAATTCTTGTATATAAGTGAAAACTTGTAAATGGCCATTTTTTACATATTGTTAGTTTCTATTGTAGTGTATTAGCTGTAAGTTTTCCTAAAATTTATAAAATAAAATAAAAAATAAAATAAAATAAAATAAACAATACTTAGACAAGTATGTTAGCGTCAATAACGCAACAGGTGGGTAGAAATCACACCTCACTCTCGCCAGGTGGTCAGGCTAAGCCACTGCGCTCTTCCTGCAGTTTGAAAAGTTTTCCTGTGGTTTATTCCTACTGGTTTAAAGTTCTATCAATGGTGTAAACCCACTGATCGAAAATTCTGCCATTCCAATTGGTTGAAGATTCTATCATAGGGCTATTCCTCTTATATGAATATTTTAGCATTGGGCTAGTCTGAATAGTCAATCAATCGATAGGCGATTCCTGCTGAAAATACCGCTTGAGAATTCTAAATGTTTCCAATAACATATTAGCAATGACTAATCATCAAGAATATGATGCTAATCTGCGGACTCTAAATTAGTATTCCGCCGTTTGCGTAGATGAGCGTGATAGCGCCTGGCGCCACCTAGCGCCGACGTTTCAATCATCATTAGATAGCTACGATTATATACAGCTTAGCGTATTAATAAGACCAGCTAGTATATAGTAATTTATAAGACCCTACTTCCGCGACCCTGAAACGCAAAAAGCATCTGAAGGAACACGGGATGTTAGTTATAATGAGTCTAACACGCCCTCGCGAGTAGGGATGTGATGATTTCCAAACTCAACAACACTTAACAAAATTGTATTAACACGAAATTGAAGTATCAGAAATATTTAATGGTGCGGGACTGCACATAACATTTTTGATACCTTAGTGACTTAGTATTCAATTAATTGCACCACTATACGAATTCGCAAATCATTATGTAGGTAAGCTCTTAAATTGTTAAGTTGTGATGTTTATCGTATTTTTAAGTATTATTATACGTTTATGTCTGTCTTTTTTTTAATCAAAAATATAACGAAAGTTCCCAAGACTGTGTAGTATCTTAAACGTTTGGTGCGAATTAAGATAAATACTCTATATCACATTCATACCCTCACCAACACACACAGTTTTGTAGCGATAGATTGGCGGAATAGTTATGGCGTCCGTGCATAAATCTACCATACTAAATTGAAATAACAGTTTTCTACGATTTTAAACGTTCGCTACACAATTTTCGTCCGTACCGCAGCCGTCATTAAACGTCTAGTACACTCGGGAGCGAAGTACATTTCACAGAAAGGAAATAAATTGCAAATGGTTTCTTTAATTTTATTATAATTTTTTCCCAGTTACAGTTTGACATATTTGGTTCACCTTTCAAGTAGTATATTAATATTAAAAGCCAAAGAGTTTCTTTTTTGTTTGCTTCAACGCGCTAATCTCAGGAACTACTGGTCGGATTTGAAAAAATCATTCAGTGTTAGCTAGCTCATTTATTAAGGAAGCTTATCATCACGCTAAGACCAATAGGAGCGGAGCACCAATGAAGAATGTTTAATAACTATTCCACACAGACAAATTATCGGGCAAAAGCTAGTTATTATATACACCCTGAATTATACCACTGCTGTACTGGAAGGAAGCCTCCAGTCCTACCGCTAATTAATTATACAATTTTGAAACCAAACCCAATATTTAAGACTTCCCTCTGTAACATTTTTCCACAACCACCATACTTTATAGACGGTTTCCGTCTTCCGACAGGAAAAGAAAGACTGTATTCCGCGTAGTAATATCCGCAGGATATGAGTGAATTGTCTCTAGTCTAAGTAGGTATCAGTAGTTTAATTCCTATTCTAACAGGTGCAATAAAACCTTGCAATCTACACGCGATTACGTCGCAAATACCCATGACATCGTGTATGTAGTTAGTTGTAAGACCTTAAGCATTTACATATCGATATAAAACATCAATTGACGGCCGCAGCCTTTCAAAGTTACAATACGTAAACTAGATAATAAAACAGTTCTGAGTAACATATCGTAATATCATCTGAATTGGAAAACAGAGAAAAAAATGCTGGCAAATAAAAAAAACACAGTTCAAATTGTGAATATTCTTTTTAACTCGACTTAATATCGGAATTCCGAAATTTGAATTAACTCAGTTATCGACTGTACTTCAAAGCAACTTTAAATTGTTTGCATATTAAAATAATATCAACTTCATGAATTATTCCGAAGTTCTGAGCCCTTTGTATAGCCTTGGTCAAGGTTAGCGAAACCTACTGGTACACCCGTCAGCGCTACAATGAATAATGGTCATATAAATATTATTATACCTTGTGTTACTGGCAGAATAGGGTAGTTGACTAAAAAAATCTAATTAGTCCGTCAGATAGATTTCCAAAAAATATTGGACACGTATTTTTTCTTTTTTCACGTAAACAAAAAATGAAGCCGATACAGAGCGTTGAAAACTCGTGTGACGTCACTACTCGCTACAATTTTTACCGAGCCGTAACGTCACAAGCCCCCACTCCTGATCTTTGATGCTTTGTATGTTCGTCAGTTTTTATAGATTTGATAAAAGAAAAAATACGTGTCCAATATTTTTCTATAATCTAACTGACGAACTAAACATAATCATATATTTTTTACTCAGGAAACATCCCTATTATATATTTTAGACTAAAAATAAATATCGAGGTAAGGACTAGGCTGTAAATAATTTATACGCCTTTTAAAATTTAATATACTCAAATGATTTTAACGTTTCATGCTCGTAATTTTCACTTCTGTATATTAGGCTAAAAGAATAAAATCGGTGTGTAAAATTTTTTTATTTTCACTTCCCCAAACCATAGAACAGAGTTTATTATTCATTTTGATGGGAACAAACCCTTTTCGGGTTTCGAACTACTAAGCTTTCAGCGAGAGTACTCATTTACATATTTTACTTTATCAAATAATATTATGTGGTGTAATCGTTGATGGATAACCATGAAATTCTATGAACAAAGGGAAATGAGAAGTTTATGTATAAGTACAAGTAGTAATATCATGATATCGTAGTATATAATTTGATTATTTTAATATCAAACCAACGAGAAATAGATTAACGAAATTTTTATGGGTTCAAAATGTTACAGAGAATTATAAAAATAAACAAAAACAGCTGATTCACGGTCAGCTGTTTTTTTGTTTTTCAAAACTCAATGCGGGAATGAAAAACAAAACAACTGACAGCGACCCTATTAATCATGAATCTGCCAAATTCCTGCATACAGCATGTAAGACAAAAATAAAGCTTCATTCATAACATATCGCAAGCATATCTAAAAATATGAATCATTAGATAGTTTTAATGACCACAGGACGACAAACCAATATAACCGCTACACCCTATCGTTTGGGCCACAAGGCAGCTATAAAACCACGGACGGACCTCTTACGAAGAAATGACGACGTATTAAAGGGCCAAATAAAATTTACCCTGTTAAGTCACTTCTTATTTGATAAAAATAGGAAAGCCCACTTTGATTTACTAAGATTGACAAAACTTAATGAAGAAATAAAAACAGTGACAACGATATTTTTAACCGTTAAATTGGTTCCATCATTGCTGCATAAAGCATAAATATAGTCTCATTGATATCTTTACCATTAACAAAACATATGAAGCAATAAAACAGTAGCACGAAAATCCGATGACTGCTACACCCTAATACTTGGACCATAAAACCACAACCAGTCCCTCTTACGAAGAAATGCCGAAGTATTAAAGGGCCACATAACATTTATCATGTGACGTCACATAACAGCACATTGTTCATCATAAATTGATAACATTACGAGACGTGTTCACCCGCGCTTATTTACTCCCTATTTGATAACAATAGGAAAGCCTCCTTTGATACACTAAATTGATTTACTAAACAAAGACAATAGTCTTGGAACAATTGATGTTGAATTAGTTATTATTAGGTTTCCCAGTATGTAATATTGATTAGTTAAAGTTCGATATCAAATATCTTGTGGGCCTTATTAGGTACAGTTTATTAAACGTAACGCCCTTAATCTTTGAATTATGGTTCTTAGAAGTAGATGGCAATACCTTTACTATTGAATAAAATATTATCCATAACTTTATTTACGTGACTCAAAACAATCGCCCGCGACTTCGTGCGCGCGGATTTTCGTACTTTCCCACGGGTACTTCGTTCAAACCGCAACATTTTCCTTACTTAAAGGCTAGAGCACTTGCATACCCGTTGCAACTTTACCATTGCACTTACTAAACCATTTAAATGGATAAGGAAGGATTGATATCATGATATCAAAATCACCACTATTTCATTCCAACCGGGTTTTGATAGAATAATTTGAAGAAAAAAACATATAGTCGAATTGAGAACCACCTCCTTTTTTGAAGTCAGTTAAAAAACCGGGCATTGTGTCTTAACCATAATAATATTTAAAATTCCTCGCGGACTTTGTGGGTAATAGTGAGTACTTCAATCATGTAGTACATCATTTTTTTTCTCCGTGCACAATCAATAGTTTTCTCAGTGCACACCAAATAATGAATGAAAATGAACCAAAAGTAAGTACTTTTGGTTACATTATTGAAATTTCTTAAGGATCCCTATTTCTTCCTGATAATTTCGTTGGTCCCGCAGTTTCGGAACTTATTCGGTACAAAAAAAACATATAAGTAGATAAACCATGTGCAGGCACTTTTGTGTTCCAAAGTAAAGATCTTGAAAGGTCTGAGTTTCCATTGTTCCTTGTTTCCAACGTGCAGCAAAGATTATTTTCCCATCAGAAAATCCGAATTACATTTTTCCTGAGCCCGGGAACGATGAGGATTCTTGTTATTACTACAGACGACGAGGCGTTAATAATTGCTGGCGGGTCTATAAATAACTTGGAAATTATTACAGCTCTTACCTACAATATGTTTTTGATATGATGAACGCGGCTGAGCTAAAAGCAATTTAATCTGTCTGACACAAAGTTGTACGTAATACTTTAAAAGCTGTTAACGTTTTTCTAGAGACGTAAATAGGACTTAAAGGAATAAAACTAGGTATTTTATTTGTTCTTGGACGGACAGTTGGAGAAGTACCAGGACATCTTTTGAATCTAGCTTCGTAGAAACGCAAAGACGTTTCCAAGTTAAGTCAAGAATAGTCAAGATTGCTAGTGTTCAAGGGTTTATTTTAGTCTTAAACTTGATCCTCGGAAAGATAAAAACGCAACTAAATGCAATAAGAATCGCCACGATGCACTCAACACGTGGATCATCGACGTAAGAAAAAGGCTATCGGGCTTAGATTGAACACAAGACGATATAGACTGTAAAGGTTGGATCAAGGAGTTTGGGAACGAAATACCTGGAAGGATTTGGAGGAGGCCTTTGCTCAGTAGTGAGACAGTATATTTGGGGTGGATAAAAAAAAAACAATGAACACAGAACAATTTTAAGGACCGTAACATCATATTCCATATTACAGCTATTGTTCCCTCAGCATTCAAACATCAAATCGCAATCCATTATCTAATAAACAAAATTGGAATATTCGACCAACCGGTGAATAATAAACAAAAGATATGAATGTTAATTATTCTGATGTAAATTTAACACCTTTCACCCCTTTATGTCGTTTGTTCACAAAGCTGCTCAATTCATTGGGCTCGAAAACGGATTAATTTTCATCCATACAATATATTATTGTGATATTTGTACGAAATTTCCAATTAAAACGGCTAGACCTAGAGTTTACTAGAGTAAACACGGTTGAATAAACATGCAAGAATATTCGTATGCTTGTGTCACAAATAACTTGATTAGTTGGAATTCTATAAATTAAAGCTCAAAGTTCACTCACGGTAGATACGTACTAAGAACCCAAGAAGTATTAATCTTATATATATAAAACAAAGTCGGGTTTGTTACAACACTTATAACTCGAGATCTGCTGGACCAATTTTCTTGGTTTTTGATTCGTTGGATTTGTCTCCGCCCCGAATAGCAGAATACATCTTAAAAACCATGAAAACTCTATTGAAGTAAAGGCAGTGGAAAATGGTTTTAGGTGAAATATATTTAGTGCGTTGTAGATAATTCAAAATTAACAAGAGTGTAACCTAGCAACCAAAACAAAAGATTAATAAAATCCAGAAAGGTCGCCTTCATAGAATAAGGCTGGAAGTGCTTTCCTAGCAAACTCAACGAATACATAATTATGAAAAATGAATCATTTTCCATATAAATGTTCCTTTGTTTCGTAGCTGTTAAAAATTCGATGCTCTAAAGATTCACAAGTACTAGAAGACCAGAAAGAAACATGTCGAAAATTTAAGAAGTAAGGATTCACGCGTACCAGCAGACCATAAACATGTCGAAGCATTTCTGGGGCTGGAATTGTGAGTGAAGACTTACAAAGTACCAGGATACCAGAACCATAATTATTTAACATCAAGCTATTATCCTAGCAGACGAAAGAAAGATCACTGAGCCAGAAAGAATAAATGGCGCAGGCAGGTGAAACCATGAGATACAGCTAAGAAGTATTTTAGCTTTAAGTTTTCTATTTTAAAAATTATTTCACCAATAGAATTATTATTTCAAAAATAGCTACATTTCACCTGCGACTTTCTTTTATATTTATAGAACATCATTCATACCCCCTAAATATTGTTTTTACTTTATATGGCAAAACAACGTTTGCTGGGTCAGCTAGTTCCAAATAATAACATCGCAATTCGCCAACTTCTAATGCAATATGAAATCACTTTAACTATTCTTGGCCATAATACTAATGGTAAACAAAACGCCTCGACTCAAACCATTCATTAGAAAAACAAGCAAAATTAATTTTCTCGACTCAACAAAGCATTTCGAATTTAATTGATATTAAAAGTGAGTCGGCCCAAATTGTTCAATGATTGAATGAATCAATTTATTCAAACTTATTTCGATATTCAAAATAGATTTCAATCACAAAATAAGGAGCGCTATGGAAATATATAATAAATACCAGTAAGAAATTTGTGGGAAAGCTATCTTCAAAGGAATAATTAAATTCAAAATATTACAACTAACATAATAAAAAATGCGAAGCATGATGTCATTTGAGGGTTTAGTGAAAGCAATGACGAGAATGAAGACTTTTTGGAACCCGTCTAGGCCTGCCTACTGCGGAGCTGGACGGTGTATCGAATACTAGAACATTTTATTTAGATTTCCTTCTTATAAACAAACATGTAAATAGTTGTGATAATTCGGGGATCGCACTCCGGTTCGCTCTGACTTCGTATGGATCACCAACTTTTTCGGATTGCGAGATACCTCTACCGAGTTTCCATTTCGACTAACAAGATAAACAACATTTGGAAGTTTCACTACATTTTACCTGGTACGTTACCGCGGGCACGTGCAAGTGAACTAAACTCCGATTTACTTGACGTAGTAATAGATTCGAAAGGAGGAGTTAGGAGATACGATTTGAGAAACGGAATGAGTGGCAGTAACATTTTCTACATCATACATGATACAAATCAAACTCAATCAAGCCGAGTAGATGAGTAAAGAAGATTTACGGGGACAATAATTGCAATAACTCAATATTTTAAGAAAAGGCTTAAAGGAATGGAAACCCTTACTGATAATAACGTGTCAATTCAACTTGATAACAGTTCTTGTAGTAGATTCTACCGCTACTGGACTACAGGCAGATCAGCGTGTCTATTCAACTAGAAAGCAGTTGTAGTAGATTCTACCGCTACTGAACTACATGCAGATCAGTAGATCCCAGCAATAATAAATATTTTGAACTAACCTGTACTCTCTGACATCGAATGAGGCTCTGTGTATGCGTAAGTATCCTTAACACCATGTGTTCTATAGTACTCTGCTCTTCAAACACCATCCTTGCCAGGTCCAAGAGGACCTGATTCCTCTTGACTTCCAACTGGGATCTCTCGTAAAGCTGTGCGTTCCGAAGACCAATGCCGCAGAACTGGAGGTAGGATGAGAAGACTTTCTCATCGTACGACGTGAAGGGACCATCGCTCTGTTTATTTATAACCTGAAAGATGCATCACGATTAGTTAACATTTTTTATTCAAAGTTGTATGTTGTTTTCTAATATTCGATCGAAAACACGTCCTTGAGTGGACGTCTTTGCAAATTCATATTAAAGATGAAAAAATGTCAACAGGGAAATTCAAGGATTACTGTTTCTATAATTCGAGACAGATTTATAGCTCGAAAACAGTCAAAGAATTCTTTCTTCCAATACAAAAGAAAAACGTTACAAAAACAGCTTCAATATTTGACGCTCGTTAATCAAAAGAAAATTTATGAGCAAAAGTAAATGTTAGATTAAAGAATTATCGTTCTTCGTATTTTCAATATTTGTTCGGAAGTGACGTTCAAATTCACTTATCGCTGGGACATTGTTAACAGACAGATGCCACGAGATAATACAAAGTTCGCCAATATTCACCGAGCAATTTCAATTCCACGTCGGAATATTTATAACTTAATACGCTATGTTGGAAACTTTTTTGATTTCATCTTTTTCTGTTTCGCTGAGCTCTCATTTTGCCGTTACCCAGATGTTTTTGAAACAACATTTTAAATGTAAACAGGGCGAAACTTTCTTTAGCAAACAAGATTGATTTAGGTAATGACATAAAAGAAATTTTACATTAAAAACGTCTAATGAAAATTGAATGGTTAATATCGTGCTATCAATTTAATTGAAACCGGCTACATACCTGAGCAACGCCGATAACTTCTCCATTAATGTCTTTAATGGGCATGCAGAGAAGTGACCTCGTTTTATAACCCGTCTGTTGGTCAATGTCGTGGTTAAACCTTTCATCCTGCAACAAAAGTAAAAAAATATAAGAGAGTTGATTTATGAAAAAATACAATAATCTTCTTCCTAGAGCTCTTTGTGTAGTGACATTGGAACAATAACAATGTTCATTGAGCAAGTGTTTAATCGAACCATTATTACTCGTCTGAATGGGGCTACTTCTATATGAAGTCACATATAATAGGAACTGGGCCGAGTAATCTGAGCTGCGCTGGAGACCGCAGACCGCAGTCGTCCTCCGAAGCGCAGGCGCCTCTTACGACTAGTAAACTATTGCTTTTTCTGCAACCTACTCTACTTATCTACTAACTACGGAAATAATTTAATTCATCCGATGTATCCCCTTTACTATGTGGGCGTTTGCATGCACTATTCGAAATACAATACCAACGATTTCAATAAAAGGAATGGAAATATCGTAATGTTTTACGTTTGGCGATTTTCTGGCGAATAAACCAATTTAACTTATTCGCATTATTGTAAAAACGATGTTTCTGCAATTGAAAATAAGGGCTTTGTATTTGATTTAGATTATTGGTATAAGTCATTCCTTTTGAGTTTGAAGTACCTAACCAAGTGTTTCGTCAACCTACTTATATATAGCGTTGTAGTTGTACATGATCACCCAGCCCAGATGCAGATGCTGAAGCAAATCGTTTAATCTTAGAATTTATCGGTAAAATCACGCGAAACGCATCACGTGCACCGATTCGCGGGCGATCACTATGTTCAATTAATGTATTCGAGCAAATATCGTAAATCCGTCGCCAGTGAAGAGTGCGATTTGAGGAATCCGTTGTATCGGCGTTGTGCCGGCAGCCACAATAGTGCGTATACGAACATTTGTCGCACCACACTTCAACATATGGAGCTGAGCCAAAAGGGGAGGTATATTGCGAGCCACCGTTCATTACCAACGCCTGTCAACCAGCCAGGTTGGGCTTAAACCATCCATTGAGCTTACATATTACACTTTCGGTGTAGCCGAGCGAATATTTTGGAGTTTAAGGTAGTTTGTTAAACGTCTGACCGGTATAAATCTGTCGGCGGAATTCGAAATTGTACCTATAAGCCTGTAGGCAACATAAATTCTGATATTCATATTAAATCTGGCAAGTTCTCGTCTTAAATTTGGATTTGCAAAACTGTTAAAGGTTTAGGTTTAAACTTGAGGATTTTAATAAAATTCAAATTCCAGAGTCATACTTTAAATTTTCGATGATATGGGAGCATGTCCCATTCCTTTACGCCATCTACAACAATGTTGACAAATCTAAAAATCCAAACAGCCACTTCGCCAAACATTGAATTATTCTGGTTGGTTCGTTCGTAATGAGAATGTAATGTTTAGCGATACCGAAGTAGTGACTAAGACAGATTGCGGCATTCGTGTAGCAATTCCGACCGCCATTACTGCTTGAGACATTCGGTAATTTAATATTGATTTCGACTAGTACCACGATAGTACACTACGGCACGGTAGTAGATGCACGTGTATCGTTATTTGTGAGAGGTAGTCAGACTTCCAATCATGTTTATAAATTCGACGGGCAGACAAGCAAATCTAACTGTCACCTTCAAAATAGTTAAATTATTATGCGGTATTAGAAATTCTGTCAAATTATATACTGAAATATAACTGTGGTATTAATTTTGTTATGGAATATTTGGCGCGGGATCAAAAATTCTTCTGCATAATCAGCTTCACCAAAGTTAGAGGCTATCCTAGCGTGCAGCATGACCGACTATAAAATTTTGTTGATATAAAAACTCGCTCTTGCCAACTCAATAGCTTTAAATCGAATACGCAAGATTCAATTCGGATACAAGTTTCCCCGAGGAAGAATTTTATTACTTTGTGGGAAAGTATACTATCTCAGTGGGAGTTTTTAGTCCAAATAAGTGTTCACAGAAATCAAAACCTGACATCAAAATAAAACGTCAGCGATCGAAGTTTCCATTTACGATTCTGATCTTGGACGAATCGTAAAAGTAATAGGTACCAATTGGACGTTCAGGAATGCTAAATTCTTTGAAGCGACTGACTGTGACAGTGTTAATATTGAACATCACAGAAATAAAAGCCCTTTGATACGTTTTCATCGTAAATTCTATTTGTGCCTGACAAAATATTCATCTTTAATCGTGTCACACGACATATACACTCATACAATCAGAATTTATTCAAAAGGATGATCGAAATAATATTTATCTCATGACAGATGCAGAACTATCTCAAACTTTATTATAATTGTGACTGGCTTAAGCAGTTTGCTCACTTCGTTTTCTTTTTCATTAGACCTAAAATCTCGGAAATCTTTAGACCCGAACAAAGGATAGAACTTTTTATTCCGCCACGTAACAGATTCGCGGCCGGCTTAGCGTAAAAGTGCTAATGTTAGGGCTTTTCTTCTAAAGGCTCCATTATCCCCTTTGAAAGTTACACGATTCGCACCGCCACTATTGTCTACAAACTACTTGGGGCAACTTCACAAATAATAGAACTAACATTTTAGGCTGCCTAAATAAACGTTGTTTCTTTTGGGGATTTTTTTTCTAAACAAATAGAATTGTTTTATCGGACTTGAGTATGTTTTGTCTTGAGGAAACAAATATTTTAGGTCCATTTTAGTGCCACGATTTCTACCTGCCAATCCAAATATTAGTTTAAAAGATCTAGCGTTAAGACCGCCCATTATGTCACCCTACGTAATCATTATTTCAATTATATTGTTCTTAATGGTTTACATGGTCAAGAGTATTATATTTTTAACCTTCTTATTGGCTCTTACATTCTGGCTCTGTACACTCGAGTCAATTTTCTGAATATTGAGGGTCTCATGTCTCAGATGTCTCAGCGATAGACGTCTGCGGGTTGATACATGGACGAAACCAAGAAGAACTTTGAAAGCCAGATTAAACCCCTTTAATCTGACTACTTTTCAAAGGGTCAAACCCTGTTCGAAATGCGGACGCGTAGATAACTTCAAGCCTAACTAAGTTTCCCTCGGGACAGCGATAGGAACTACTACCAACATACATTTAACGTACAAAATTGACAAATATCTCGTATTCGTAACAGCACTGTTCAAGTGGTGAGCTGTTCTGTGTGTAATGTTCCTTGGAATATTATCGTTGGGAAATAAATATATATTACTGCGGAGCGTAAAAGGCAACTTCCTGTAACCTTCGGGCTTCAATATTGTTATGTAAATTTATGTTTCTTTATTGTACCTACCTCAATACACCATTTCGTATTTAGGATCATATATCAGCAGAATTTAACTGTGGATCACCTGAAAATTGCAAACTTCGTAAGATTGTAATAAATATTATAATTTCTTGTTATATTATGAAAAAAAGGTTTTTTACAGAATAAACCCTATTACTATATATCCAATATATCCGTATCGTTATAAGAAAAATGATTACAATTTCACTCGATATTTTACAATTTACAATCTTACGGCGTTTGCGATTTTCCAGTGATCCACAGCTAAATTCACAAGTGCAGAGGTCAGAAATTTGTTGTAAAATAAATATTAATCTTTCACTCAATCCATGGATTATTATAAATCCGATTTTGTATTTGAATCCGTTTCAACAAGCAAATTACAAGAATAAACATAAAGAATATTGAAAGGATTACAAAGGAAACACCGTTGTTTTACGTCTTCGTAAAATATTCAAAGGCTCTTACGCTAAGAAACCGCGAGCAAAGTCATGTTTAATTACATAACGAGGACGGGTGTCAAGTAACGAAGAAACCATGACGGCGTTTAATTATCTCGAAATTAATTTACTTCAAGGTCACGATGAGGTAGCAGTACCTACACGAATAGAGGCTTCTTGCTAATTCAAATTATAAAGTCAAAAGGAAATTAAATAATCCTTCTGGAAATTTCGGCAACGTTTTCATAACAGGGTTGGGTCTTGGATACAATACAATGGAAATGCTAAAGATATGAAACATACTCGTGACAGAACATTAGCTGTTCTCCATAAAGCAATCACACAATGTAACGGAGCATGAAATAGAAAACGTCGTGACACTAAATGACAATTTTCCAGACAAATTGACGAACATAGTAGCACTTTGTCACAAGATAACGAAGTTTGTCAGCTTCAAACACAGTATCCTATGACTATCGAAGTACAACAAAATAAATGTTGTAGTATTGCTTTAATGTACGCAATCTATTTAGTGCGATCTTTCAGAGGCATTTGTATGCAAATCGTTTTCATAAACAGTGGATACGTGAGCACGCATGAGCTGCCAATCTTGGCAAGGTCAGGGGCTTGGAGGCGGGCCAGGATGGGAGGCCATAGTCATCCAAGATACCATCTAGTTAAGACACAGAATTAATCTGCAAAAGGAGCCTTCAAAAGAATAAAAAACTTTGAAAGGAACAGTATCGGAATAACGGAAAACACAAAACGTCTAAAAAGAAAACTCTTCGTTGGATGCGCTAAAGATAAATGAATCACGTTCATAATTTAAACGAGCTCAGAGCCTAAAGAAAACATGTTCTTCTGCTATAATATTCATGACCGGAGGCGTATGTATCATACACAAAATACTCATAATACACTGAATTGTACCGTACTAAATGTACATTTATAAGTCTCACGTACGAGACGCATCAAACATTTATATATTCTCTTGGACTTTTGGTTTTAATGCTGATTTTCCAAAGTTTACTTTACAATTGTTTGCATGATAGGTCGTACAAGTGTGCTGGATTGGTGGGGTTAAAAGCGACCAGATACTATCACTGTGAAGAAGGTGCTACCAAGTTGGAGATTGAATGAAAATACTATTTCCACTATTGATGGTAGCGAGTACTGTCTCTGCTGAGATAGGTCCTATGTCTCGTAGCAGATCTAAGTCAGAACTATGGCCGGAACTGCTTTGCTAAGATTTTTAATGAGTGGCCTCTCGCAGCTCAACCTAGGAAGTTGTCGGCTGTTAAACCGGATTTGCGACACACAAAGTGACTACACGCTAAGGGCACACCCCACAGGGTACGGACCTGGGCTTAGGGCGTCGCTAGAGGTAGGGCAGCTAGGGACGAGCTGGATCAATCCCAGAAGATTTGCTATCATTTATTGAAGAGTTCCGTTTCCTATCTCGGTTCTTCATCAGATCTTCACCTAACTAGAAACCGAACACTTCAATATATTAAGATGCTCTTCCAAACCATCGTATTTCTTTTTATTTATTTTTTCATTTTACATCAACAATGAGAGATGAGAACATCATCAACGTAGTCGAAGCCACACATTATTATGGATAACTCAAATACTAGTAGTCAGATCTCAATCATTTAAATGGGGCCACATGACAAGCTTTTTGCACTTTTGAACACCCAGTAAAAAAATATGAGGAGGTAACACAAAAAAAAATACAGTCGACTTGAGAACCTCCTTCTTTTTTAGAAGTCGATGAAAATAACATGTACCTGACTATTTACTATAAACCTAATTATGTATGCGGCTGTCCTGAACGATTTATCATCGCACATTTTGCGCCTATCAACTAAAACACGTGTATTATTTGTCAAGCTACTCGTATCTCTAAAGAAAACACTCACGTATTTTGTTTCCCTCACCATGCAGATGAATTAACTAAAGATAGTATTGGGAATTTTGTTTATGCGAGTCTGTTGGTAAATCCAGCTGAGTCGGCATCAGCGAATTCATGAAGTGACTAAAGAGGGATAGCATTTTTAAGCGCGCAATCTATCTAACAGTGGATCGTGTCGCTGGGAATAATTTATGTGCACTCGTCTTGTTCCGACGAATCTCAGCAAGGCGGAGAGCCCGCTCCACGGATTACATGGAATGCTAGAATTTCTTCTGAGGGAGATACAAATTTGGACGCTTACGTTTTTTCGTTGTTTTGGCTAGAGGGACTTCTTCTGCAATTTGACTTCAATGTTGCGGTGTTTCAAAATGGAAGAAAGCGGGATGTTTTAAAATAATTGCAAAGTGTTCACATTTTTCAGAAAACTTTCTACGCTAGCAGTTATAAAAACATGTAAGACGTCTCTGATGGTTCGTGTGCTATTTATTTAAGCAGATAAATTAAGAAATATCCTCAGCCAGCAACAGCAAAATGTATAGACAGACAATACATATTCAGATTCCAGTACCGCAGTCAATTTATATATTCTACTAAATTGTCTAAACTCACGAACTCTTTCAAATGCCTCACAACAATAAAAGCCACTGCTACTCTGCTCTCATCCGAAATTATGAATTCACAAATGAAATCCTGCGGGAGAAAACCACAAGAAAAACCGCTTACATAAGTAAAATCACCTCTAGAGAGATTCTTCGAAGACCTTGATGAATGAGGTACGCTTGATCCTTGCGGGGCAGAATGAAAAATTGACATCGATGAATAAAACTCATGGTTGACGGCTGAGAATGGTCTGCCAGGCAGGACCATCCACGACCAAGTACAATGGACATTTGTCCCCATAAATCAGGGCATGTCCAGCGAAGATATATTACAATATTCGGATTAAGTGATTGTCAATAGATAAGAAACAATTGATGACAGATTTATGTTGAGAATATTAATAGAGCAACACAAATATAAAACTGGAGGACATTTATCATGTCTGATTTACTTTTCGTTTGGGATTGAATTAAATACGGTGTGATTAATATCAGTAATTCAGTATAACAGATGCATAAACATTAATAACAAGTTTAGCAAGATATATTTCTAAAATTCAAAATGCTTTTCAATTGTAGATTTATTTGTGTTTCTAAGTGAGTGATGGGGTCCATTAAGAGAGTGACGACCCGTGTGGTAGATACCTGTCAATGACCAGGTTTCTGCTGTCAATTCTAATATTGAAAAAGTTGTTTTTCTCTCAAAATGAGAATTGATAATTATCAAAAGTTGCAATTTTTAGCAAATGAGGAAGAATTAAAGTCTTTAAAACATCAAATATCTCCCAAGACCTATGTACATATGTTGAAGCTGTCCCTTTCCCAATTATATTTCGGAATCTTTGAAATTACTGTGTTTTAGACTATGTTTTTTACGTTCAGTTTATAGCAAAATTATAACAGGAATTTTGAGTTAAGCCTCTTTAATTCTGAGAGAACGAAGTATTAACTAATTCATCAGTATTGGAAAGCCACTAACGGAGGGTTGTACAATTCAGTCATCTTGCAAGGAATTGCTCATTGAATATTTGACCTCTGTTCCGAAATCAAAACCAAGTAAAACGATACTGCTTCTAAATCATTAAGCACTTTTAATCGCAAAAAGCTAGAATGTACTTTACATAGGTACCTATCTATCTTAGTCTAACTCCGAGAATGTATTCAAATTTAACCCTATACTTCAACCCTGCACTTCTAAATTTGAAATGAGTTGGTTAGTTCAGAAAATTTAAGCAATTTGCTCATTCCCAAACGTAGATGGAATAATGGACAAGAAACTCCATGGACATTTTGATTCATCAAGCTAATCACTATTACTGTTACTTAATGCTGCTTGATCTTTTGTTCTACAATTATGCAATAATAATGAAAAAGAGAATATAAATGATAACCATTTCCAAATATATGTAGATAAGCTTCGGCTGTTAAAAGATGAACAGTCTAAACTGTCAGCGACCGTTCACGAGTATGCCCAACTATTTAGAAAGCAACTAAACGATCCAATAAAGGCACAATGTTTGGGAAAACTTAACTTTTCTTTATTTAGGTTAGTTTACAAGTTTTATTTTACGTCAGAAAAATAAATAGGATAATATAATATAAATCGGATAGTAATAAAAAGAAAACACGTGCACTATTAAAATTCAGACCTTAAGGAGAACTGAGAAGGTACAAATGAAAAACGTAAGCATGTAACGTATTCAAGAAAACTCACATAACACATTTATGTGATTAATACATAAATCTTTTACCAAATTACAGTACAGTTTTTCGGATTAATATTGACGTTGTACGTCTTACCAGATTTTGTAATTTTATCTCGGAAATAGATACTCAGTAGTTTACATTTTCAGTAACATTACGTGGATAGGATTTTTTATAAGATTTTTCCTTATGTCTAATAATTGATATATTGTTTTAGCCACGTCCCCCAAACACAGAAAGTAAATAATTTTGTCAACGCGATACTCAAAAAAAAAGAAAAAACTCGAAGCATTTTTTTTCACCCTTTACAGGCACTTTGGAATTATCAAGTCGAAACAGTTGTGTCATAATATAACAAACAATATGACATCATAATTACTTGTCAAATGCATAGGTACATTGTCAGGCATAAGCTTCAATAAATCTCTAAAATTAGAAAATTATATCATGAATGAAACGCGACGCGATTATTTACGTAAAGCATCCCACATCGACTAATAATCCACACGATCAGTAAATAACTCGTAGAAGTCCACCTTCTAAATATAGTTTTAATTCATTCGCAAACATTGTACCGAATTAAACTGATTTCCTAAAAGCTATCTCAGGTTTACGGCTTCACGCCGTACACCTACGGTTTTCGTTGAAATATTCGCAGACTGAGAGTCCGACAGTCGGTTGGAATTTTCGAAGTAGATACTAGTATTTAAGGCGAAACACCGCAAACAATTACCTAGAGTCTGAAAGGAAAGTTTTGACAGGTGCGAGACTGAAATTGATCTATGAGAGCTGTTACTAGTCTCTCACTTAATTTATACGCCGTTAAAAATACAAGCGGCCAAAATATCCATTGTTATATTTTATCAATATTTGACTTGGCTTTTAAGGCTCCACTTAGCCGTGTTTAAGTTCTTTCGCACTAAACGTTTTTTGCTTTCGATTTATTGTGTGTGTTCTATACTTAATAGCCGTTACCTGCGAATACCTACGTAATTTAATTTTGATGAAAAGTAATGCATAAATTCTTAACTCGACCAATTGTATAAAGTAGGTACTGTAGTTTAGAAGTACCGAGCAGAAAAAGAGATTAACTTACGCATTTATTTTATGCATTAGAAGAGATGTACCTACGCTGGGTAGCGCTTTACAAATAGATAAATGATGGATAGATTAGCAACAAAACATGAAACTATCGTGGTAGCATGCCTCGATTAGCAATTAACCGGATATAAATCTATTTTTAATCGTCTTTTACAAGAACGCGATCTTATCCTAGTAAATGTTTAATGGTTTAGTAATGGTCTTCATTAAATTAAAAGAAATAATAAATGGCTACAGTCATTTTACCAAGAATTCTTCGTTAATTTATTTGCTTATAGTTAATGGCAATGACTATGGAATAAGTTAGTTACAGAGATCCTCAATCTAAATGATTGGGTTTGTAGAAATGTTGACAGTCCATATTTCATTAAATGTAAATCGACAGTTTTGTATTTAATTCATATTGACGAACTTAGTCACAAATAAAAGCTCGTGGCTAAATAATAACAGCCACATGGGTCGGTCTACAAGGTCAAGCAACGCTTGCTGAGGTCGGTCTGTGGATTGGTGACCATCTTAAAATACCGAGTACCTACCGTGCCACGAAAAGCACGTACAGTCGTTGGACCCGGGTGTCATTTGTAGATTTTTGACAGTCGGTACGGTTTTTCAGAAAATCTGACTCGTTTTTCCAAGAAGTACCGTGTTATCCAGTTAATGGGTTGTGGAGGTCTGGTAAGCGGCCGCTCCAGGTAAAATACTGGTATTCAGCTGAATCCGATTTGACTGGATACCGATCTCAATATAGTTGGGAAAAGGCTAGGCAGATGATCAGTCATAATTATACATACCTACATAAATGCACTTCAGCCTGGAAAAATTAATACAGCTCATATAGAGTAGGGGCATGTATGTTTTCCCTTGAACGGCAACTATGGGCGACTACGCCAACAATGTGTCAGGTATAAAAATTGCAACAGTGTTTGAATAATGGAAGTTAGCTATTTCACTGCCTGTGGGCGTGCATCACATGAAATTGCTTTGAAACCTTTCTAGTGAACTGGGGACAGATATAATGTATATCTTACAGGTACTCGTACGTATCAACAATGATAAAACCCTCCATTCTGGTGTCTAATAATTTTCATAATGCTTAAAATTTCCCACTCTTGTTAATTAATGACAGGTTTGCACGACGTCACTGCGGCTTTATTGCGAGTTTTTCGCGTCGTCGGTGATGGTACTGACAAATACTGAAAAACCATTTATTTTTCATAAATTTCAATTTTTTACGCTTACGCAATCATGAACGCGGTATGTGGATATAGGACTATACAGCAAGCATGCCATTTTTTATAGATGTAAAATCATCAATATCTCTTCCACTCCGCCCAGAGCGGAAGAAGTCATCTTCCGCTGTGGGCGGAGCGGATGGGAGTGTCAGACTCTTACTGACTAAACCTCATCCGTATTCCTCCTAATGCCCTTCGCGTTCTAAGGTCGCGATAACTCTTTCGAACAAACTCCGCAACCCTGGCAGGGAACACGCATGCCAGAAGTAACCTATGCAGTCATGACTTACAGACCCCCAAGTTATAGCTATCAGGAGGAGAAGAACCATGTGGCCTATCCCGCAGGAAAAGGCTGGCAAGTAGCTTATGGCAGTAACACTGCAGCTTTCTGTCAGTTAAAATCAGTTCTTATAGTTACTCCTACCAAACATTTTAATATCTTTAGATTATAGTTCAGATACTCTTGAAAAATCTTTTCAGACTACAGTCCCAAAATCATACGTCAAACGCTACCTTTTCAAAAGGTTCCTATATCTTAATAACGGTAATACATTTCTCTTTCACCTTGAACGGTTTCCTAACATAAATCTTTCGAATGTAAGAGGCTACCTAAAAGCTCAGGAGTTGCATAAGTGGATTGTATACAAATTCGGGAGGCAGGGTGTTCAAACTAAAATCCTTTTATGTATAACATGTTTGACGGATGAAATAGCTTTACCGGTTTTCTTAACGCGTTACTGAAGTGTTAATGAACATTTTGGCTTTCAGTAGTGCTTTCAGTCGATTCAGGAGACGTCTTGAATGCCTTCACTTTTTTAGTTCGATTGACTGGCTGGTTTCACTTTGAGCTTCAGAAATGAAAGTTTGTATTTGTAAGTTAAATTCGTAAAAATAAGACAGATTTTATGGAAAACGATCTTAGTGATGTTTTTTTTTATTTCTGCACGAGTTTCGACATTAAAACCAGTTTCTAAAAATTCATTTTAAGTAACTCAATCTTCATTGAGATGGTTAAAAACGGATTTGAACTATAAGCAAAGTCAGACAAAAATGCCACGTAAACTCCATAGGCGGATCCAGGTTCTACTTATATTGATTTATTTTGCTAAAACATACCCTCAGCGGAGTCAAGCCAAAAAAACAACCCTGGATCCGCCCCTGGGTTCCGTCAAATGACATTCGTGTTAATCAGGATTAACACGAATGTCATTTGACGGAACCCAGCCGTGAGCAAGACGTACAAATGTGCGTAGATAAATGTCCAGGTGATAAAACGCAGACTAACGACAGTCTGCTGAAAAATGCTCGACTGTAGTTTATATTCGTGTGTCACGGAGTTAGGGAAAATACGGCTTGTTTTTGTTGCAAAAAGCTTTTGGCAACTCTATGTGTCTATTGCTCACAATGAAGCAAGCTCACAGTGAAATTAGTCCAAAAAGATACAGCAGTTATATTTAAAAAATAATACAAGGCTAAGATTTTTAATTGAATATTTTAAGTTAAGGCCGATTACTACTAAAATGCCAGTTTTATACAAGTTATCACGGTAAAGTAGACTTTTGACAAAAAATCAACTTCAAGAATTCAGAAAAACAATTCAAAAATATGAGGTGCCATATTTCAAGTTTGAATATAATTTGCGTCATTTAAAACACTAATTTGTCTTTTTGGTTTCTGCCTCAGATTCGTTTCAATTTTCTGGGAACTGTTGTCCAAGTTGTAAAAAATGTACATATTCCTCACTTACTAAGCTGGATTACTATGTTATGTATGACCATAAAAAAACTGTTTGTAACCAGTCCACCGAAACCCGATTGAACCTTAGTTAAAAATACATAATGGTCGTGTCATAGCAAAAACCTATATAATCTTTTATTATAAGTTAGAATAGGCTTTATCCTTGAAAAGCACTATATGACGTCGCAATACTCCTTACTCGTAAGTGAAGATCTAACAGACATAAACTAATTGAAGCCCTTGAGTGAATATACTTTATCTTAGAAAGATTTAGATTATTTTTTATCTTGATAGGATAGTAATGAACTATCCTATCAAGATAAAAAGTGAATTTTATCTTCTTTAAACGATACTTGGTTATTACAATCAACGTGTTTTCATTAGTACACTAAAGCAAATTATTTAACCTTAATACTACGAGTTATGTCTACTGTCTGTTGAAATACAGTGTTACCTAGTTGATGAGGAGTGGTGGTCGACAGCCGCTCTACGTAAAAAAGACTTTTTTATACAAAAAAATACTGTTTTTATTTTATACTTTTTGTGTTTTTTTTTTTGTTTAGAAGTCAGTTGTTTTTTTGTAAAAGAAAGTTTTTTTTTTTTTTTTCACTTTTAGTGTTAACACTCCACACTGAAACGTACCCCATCACAGCGCACGCGTTTAAAACTGGTGTACCTAAACAATAAACATACACCCAATTTCAGCAATCCCAGAAGATTTGCTATCATCTATTGAAGAGTTCCGTTTTCTATATCGGTTCTTCAGCAAACTAGAAAAAAACTACCTCAAAACACTAAGATTCTCTTCCAAACCATCGTATACAGATTTTTTTTTTCATTTTACTTTGCCAACGACGAGAAGCCACACATTATTAGGGATAACTCAAATACTAGTCTCACTCAAATTTAAATGGGATCACATGACAAGCACCAGCTTTCGAATATAAAAAGAATCATCACCCAGCACAGTTACGAGGTAACACACAAAAAAAAATACATGTGGCACTCGGGGACTGCCGCGTTAAAGCTATTGCATAGCATTTTTTATCAACTTATGCAATTATATATTTAGTACTCTGCGTTATTGTGATATGGTCTCGATTCGTTCACCTGGGTTACTGTACTAATGTAAATCACATACGTTTCACTTAACTTTGTCCCACCGATTGTTTCCGAACGCAGACGTTCGGGTCGGCTCGGTGACAGCGACATAATAGCTCAGTAACGAAGCGACCATTTTAAAAAGGCGGGGCCTAATCGAATGACTTAGCGGTGTTAGGTTATTTTCGTTACGGAATTTCTGGATTCGGTTGCCACGCTCAAGGCTCGCGATAGAAGCTATGCAATAGCTTAAAAAAATAAAGTCGACTTGAGAACCTCCTCCTTTTTTGGAAGTCGGTTAAATACTGCTATTCAGCTGAATCCGGTTTGACTGGAAGCCGACGCCAATATAGTTAAAAGCGAAAAGGCTAGGCAGATGATTACTTCGAGTATGTCTAATGTTAAATACATTTTTGAGTTTCTACAAGATAGTAGGGATTAGACCTATTCAATGCCCGGTTTGGTAATTAGGATTCTTAGGCGGCGTCCTAATAGAAAACGATCATCGCGCAAATTTTTACATAAGACATTTTTATATGTTTATAAGCGGGTAAAAATTTGCGCGATGATCGTTTGCGTACGTCAAGTTATTTTGTCCAAATTTTAATATATAATTATCATAAAGAGATTAATGATTTATTACCCCGAAATCGAAAAAGAAAACTAAAAAAGTACACGCGGCAAAAGAGTTAGGTATGCAGGCAAAAAAATATCCACACTGTACATACAACCAAACTCTCTGCTTAATACACATAGAACTATGTAAGTCCTGCCACCGTCAGTGTTTAATGACCGCTCGTAAAAGGATATTACAGTAAAATGTTTTTGTTTTGCGTCTCATATATTCCATGAGACCCGGAGTTGGGTCGCTGGGAACGAAATATTATTTTGCTTCATCAACTTATGTCGTTTTAAACGCTGTCATTTGTTTTAGTCACTTGATGTATTGTGTGGAAGACCAAAGAAATATGTGCAGCCAGCAACCTTTTTATAAAGCGTCAATATATTTTCAAACTTTGACAAGTAGAATTCTTCAATATTTTAATGCTTTATCACTTTTGTGACTAAAATGTTTTACGATATTCACTGATGTGAAATGAAATGAAATAGGACAGTGAGACCTAATTTCGTGATTGACAAGACATTTGAAAATCTATTCTCAGTAGCTTTAGATACAGGTTCCAGAAATATACCAGAAAACGAAAAATTCTAGGAAAATTTTATCTACGACTTAACTAGACATAAGATCGCGCCATCAGTGTATCTTGAAAGTTTACCATGTTTCTCAGCAAAGATTTTTTGCTTACTTTACGTATGTACTTCAATTACATATTACAGGAGTGCTGGATGCTGTTTTTTTTTTTAACTTTTTCCATCGCACTTCACGCGTCGTCAAATACAGCACGAACTCAGTAAATATCTTAATGTGGAGTGAACATGGCATTTCTACTCCGATGAAGTTAATCCAATTAAAAAAATGTCGGCTGACTTATTCGGGGACGTAATAAAGTAAAATATGCAAATGTTTTATGTGGTGAAATTGCTATTTTGGTCGAGGTTTCCAAACATTCTTAAAATGCGAGTTTTCATTACTGTGGTTATTTATAGAATCAAGTGGGACGTAGAATGAGGTAGCTTCGAACAAAGTAGTGTTTACTTGTTTTCGTTACCTACACGTCTTAAGGCATAGACTGTTCGCAAATTTTCCTTCGTGATTTTTTTCCTAATTATCTAAGTGTTCGTTAGGTAAAGTAGTCGGGATTTTCATTTAGAAATCCGATGCTTTTTCCTTAAATCCAATTACCTCACCTTTCTTATTTGATTAGATTAGTTTTACTTCGGTTTCCTCCGGCTTATCGTAAGGGTCAAATGGAAATAGTGAAAAACATTTCAAAGATTTCGTTCCAAAAATAACGTTCCAACAATTTTCCAATCGGCTGTAATTCTGGTGTGTTATTTTTTAGTTTTGACAAACATCATTATTACGTCAAATTCCCGTAATAAAGAGCCGCCAGACGAAAATTATGACATTGAATAGATATTACGTGTACTCTCAGACATTTCAGTGCTACTGAATAATTTATCACAGTTGTCATACAATATATTTAGACAAAGCTTGGGTGGATCAAATCGCCAATTTAATATAGGATCATTTTCTAGTTGTCTCTCAGGCTTGAGAAATATCTCTGCCCAGTTCTTTCCATATTAATTACCTGAAAAATCTCTAACTCATGCATGTTTCCACAAACCTTATACGCATCAGGGATGTTGACGGGCTCGCCGCTCTCGGCAACATAGCCGACGATGCCGCTGCCCCACGGTATCCGGATCTCGTCGAGCTGTTCCATCTGTTCGGGTGTTGACTTTGAGCAGACATCGAACAATTTTGACACCAAACACCTGAAAATAACAACAACAATGAAGAACGAATGAAAAACGACAACGATTTTGAAATGTTAAAATTGAACACCTTGTATGAAAAGAAAAATAAGCTAAAACTGGTTCCAGCTAGAAAACATTTTGAATAGACACAAAAATAAAATGTTAAAGTTATCACATATTGACCGTGCAAGGCACCAGACTTTTCAAATAGAATAAATACGAGTATTGAACAACGCGATATCAAATTCTATAGAGGTGCAAATATTTTCGCGTTTCATTTGTTCCGAAAAATGCCAAGCTCTATTTGTGTTTGAATAAAAACAATGTGCGTCAATTTTTCGATACCCGTATAGGCTTTATTACCATTAAGCCGGATTTTGAAATGGGCGATGGAATGGAGGATAAAAATAGTTGAACAATGAAGCCACTACATTTCATTACTATCAGCAGTAGAAACAAGCAAACAAGAGAGGCATACGACAGACATAATCGAATTCCCAGTCCCTCCCGGGGAATTTTCCAATCGGAAAATAGGAAGAAGAATCCGTTTAATAAAATCTCGAGAGCCATATGTCGTTGGCGCACGTGGTCCCGCCTACACATAACTAAGCACAACTCGACACACGTGACATTTCAAACAATTACATTACACGAAACTAATTGAAGATTTATTACCACGAGATTATCTTATACTGACATTTTGTATGATATCTACTTCATGATTTATGTTCCATGACCGTTTATATGGCCGCTCCCTTGCGAGGTAATTAATGTGATTATGTTAATAGACCTGATTAACTTATTATTTGTTTACACACGATGGTAAAACTGAGACACGATCACTGTTGCATTTACATTACTTAGAGACTGTCATATCAATTTTTTTTTCCAACTTTATTTGTCCTGGATCGCAATAAGGCCCTTCTTATCAAGTCTACCCCTTCCGTAAGCGGTCTTTACAGACGAACAACTTACAACGATACATAAATGTACATACATCACACAAGTACATTACATCATGGAATCTTGGACTCCCCAGGAAGCCTCTCCTCCTTAAGAGAGCACTCAAATTCAATAAACCCTCAGGCGGAGGCTTAAGTGGTGACTACACACGTAACTTCATTTTCGTTCAGTCAAATTGAATAATTGGATAAGCTTTATAAGAGAAACAAGTTGACTGCTTTCGTACACTTAAATGTAGAAGGATCAAGTTAATGAAGAAAGGACTCGTGATGATTACTGTCGATAAGTGGATTAAGTTACGCCAAATAATATTTAGGTGCTTTGGACTTTGGACTAAATAAATAAATAAATGATTGTATAGGACTTTTCCTCAATTAGGATTTAATTATTGTTTTTTTTTTTCCTATGCAAAAGTACTAGTTCATTTGTATCAATATCCTATAATAAATGGCCACGAAAATACTACCTACTACCTCACTGAAATGTTTAAATTGATAGCAAATATAGGTTGGTTTCTATATTTGTAGTCAATTCAAACATTTCGCCAATTGAAAATTGGTCCTTTGAGGCATCTAAAGGTTTTATTACGAAAATAGATACCTACATCACAGAAAGACCACCAAGGACGTTATACGAAAGGTTAAGAGTAGAAATAACCCTATTCGGCTGTAAACCATTAAGGTAAATGGTTACATGTTAAAATTAATTAAATTTGCCTCATAATTCTAACCAATCAACCAAAGTGCCTAGTAAATATTGCTTGTTGATATTTAAATAAATATATTCTACGATACCATAGGGCTTGGCTAAACAAGCTTTATTTTACTTATTTAAAACATAAATATGACCATAGCTTCTAAAATAGAAAGATCACATGCCTAATGTAATACAATTTAAGTGGGTATGCAAAGTAATATTTATGATCACCAACTGAAGATACGGTGAAAAGGGCAATAACATAAGGCAATAAAATCCTTGTTACGATGACAAATATGAGTACATACAGGGCAGGAAATATCGAAACTTCATCGGTTGTTTCTTTCCGTTATGATTTCCGCGTACAGGGTCCCGTTTGACCTTGACCTTAGGAAGGTTGGCAACTGTTTCAACATACCCGCGACTCTGGAGAACTTTTAAGTGTCACTCTTCATTTATTATTCAGCCTGTGTCGATGTTCGGGATTAGGTACGAATTTTTTGTTAGCAAGTGTCCTGGCTTTTGGAAATGAGAAAACTATAGTGTTTTAAATGACTTGACTGTCACTTAATTTTATGATGTAAAAGTGCACTTTATGAGGGTGATGAATAGTCATTTCCTTTTGATGGTAAGAGGTGGAGATTACTAAAGACAGTTGTTACTTTGAAATCTTCCTGAAAGATCTCTGTGTTCAATTATTAAAAAAATAAACAGAATAACATTTGGTCTTTCATTAAGTATCATGTTTTGTGGACCGCAGGATCAATCAATTCCAAATAAAATAAAGCCAGTTCCTAATATTAAGTAGCAATGCACGAGAACATTATTCAAAGAAGAAAAGATAAGAGAAAACGCTTTACAGTTTCTTCGTCAATCTCAAATGACCTTGACCTTGTCAATGTCTGCTGTAATCTGTTTCGCGACTGTCCGTTCAAAATATTCGCCAAAGGTCAGTTCAGCCATAAATAATATCTACGAATATGAAAGGGGTTCGCCAGATATAACAATAAAAGTAGAATAATCTTAACATTTTGCTTAGAAAAAAGTTTTATTACATGTAAATAGGATCCTTATACATAAATACGAATGTGTCTGTCAATCTTTTATGCGTCATTTTCGCTAAACCGACCAACTGATTCTGATGAAAATTGGCATAAAGATGTATAGGGAAAGAATATATAGAAAGACAAAGATTTTTTGAACACGTCGCGCGTCGAAATGAAACCACACAAAGGGGATATTGATTTTTTTAAGAGAAAATTAGAAGACTACTTGGATAAAGTCGCGGTTACATCGCTAGTAGGCGATCAATCACTGTACTAAAAGAATTTGTTATCAAGTTTTTTTTTATCTATGATACGATTGGCGGAAGTCGTTTAACACAAAATCAATTTGATTTCTGTTTCACATTTTCGATCTTTTGATCTTGCGGTATTAAGATTTCCATACTATTTAGTACTAATATAAAATACGAATAGACGACTACAAATTTTCCTATACATAGATTGTTAATGTTACATTATATTTCTGCTGAAATATGGCAATGTACAGTATAAATAGATCGACTCTTTCAAGGACTTTAATTAAGTAACATTTTCTCCCTCAATAGATCCCACAGGTAGCGTGGGATGTTAATCCTACTAAAAACAGACATGTATCTTTTTGCTAAACTCAGACGGAAATAAAATAAAAATGAAAATTTTATTTGTGGGATTCAGACGAGTAATATTGTACTATCGTTAGTACCTAGTAGGTAAACCGCTAATTAATTAGCCCCACTACGATTGGCCACAACCACATATCGGTGAAAGCGATCGTACGCTGAGCAATTGCCAAATAAGCTTGTATCGGTATGGCCCTTTATTCAAAATGCGTATATAACATAAATATAAATAACCGTATTGCGTATTGGATTGACGCCAAAAGCTATATAAACGTAGACGCTAAATTTCGCAGCTGGCTTTGTTCTTCTAAATATTCCATGCGATTTATGGAATAGATGAAGTACCACAGATCGTAAAAAAATAGAGATGTGAATACTCTTCATTTTGTATCGAAACAGACTGACGTAACAGATCGTCATTGTCCCCCCCGATTACTGATTAGGTACATTGGATATCATACGTAAGACATTCTTAGAATGTTACTGTAAATTCTTTCGACCATGTGACTTTGCACATTCAAAAAGCGCTGACTCACTTTTTTCTCGAACTTTGATTTTGATTTGAACTTCCAAACTAAAGAAAAGACTTTATGACGCGTTTTTTTTTAATCTTTAAGTATTTTATTCTTATTCAACGGTTGCGACCTGTGGTAACAACTATACTCAAACCGTTCTTGAACGCAATTGATTAATTATTTCAAGCAAAACAGAATCTTCTACGAAATTAGATTGGAAATGTGCGATCGAATATTACATTATTGAAATAACATTAAAACGACGCTACAAATCAATTAGGAAAATTACGTGTTTCGATGAAATTTGGTTTAGCACAGCTGTTTTTAATATCTCGTTCTGGTACGTTCGATGGATTAGACTTGTGTGTGAATGATCTTTCTACTCGTACTTAAGTATGACGTGTTAGAGCGAAGAAATTAGGTCTAAGATGTTTTGAAACTGTTAGTAAATTTTTAATTTCTATTGAAACTGTTAGTAAATCCATTGAAAACTTTGCTCGAATATTGACATTCACAGTTTTAGCACAAGATTTAGATGTCCCGATTGCGTTCAGTTTCCAAACCTTTATAGCACGGCTCATGCAAAGTAGCCTGGACCGTTACTTCAAGGTCGTTAACGCATACGATTTTATTCGAATAACTAGCTTCTGCCAGCGACTTCGTCCGCGTGGAATAGTTACTTTACCCCCGATTTTGAAACTCCCAGCCCGATCGGTTTAAAATTGACAAAGTTTCATACAAACGTTCATCCCGTATTTTATCCCCTTGGAGGTAGAATTAATCAAAATCCTTTCTTAGCGGATGCCTACGTCATAACATCTACCTGCATGCCAAATTTCAGCCCGATCCGTTCAGTGGTTTGGGCTGTGCATTGATAGATCACTATGTGTGTGTGAAATATGTACAACTTACAATAAAAAAAGAAAGTAAAACTGAAATGCCTGTGCAAAATTATATTATAATAACCTATACCTACTTCACTTAAAAATAAATACCTATAACTACGTATAACTAATTAGTAAAATAACTACTAATTAATAAAAGTATCTACGCTTTTACCTATTTAATACTAAAAAAAAAACAGAACATAAATAAGCCAAAACTAACCTATCGGTATCTAAAAATCTATGCTCCTACTTCTACTACTACTTCACCTAAAAAGAAATAAAATTGAAACTATTAATAATTTGAACGAATATTTAAACATTACCAAAATAACTAATAAGTACCAATTTTATAAAATAGCAACAAAAGTTACACAAAAATAATCACAATAACATCTTACAGCATGATTCAGTATTAAAGCGCGACGGCGCGATGGCTTATTATTGTACTCATGTATAAGTTTGGTGTTTCTATACCGATTTCTATGATTCTTTTTTTATTGAATAGGTAATAATGTTAACTTTTTTTAATTAGGGATGAGTGAGATTATTATAAACGTAAGAGTAAACAAATATAATCAGAAAGCTCCGAATTGCTAAGCCATCGGGAGTTACACGTGTTATTGTGAGTCAACCATAAAAGATAGACATATGCTGTTGTGGGATATTTATTAGATAATTTTATGTACAACATTTCCGTAATACATGATTTCTATGTAACTTTAACCATTAAGGCTACACACGCGACGGAAGCTTAAAAAATGGAGTAACTTCTCCCGTTTTCCCAACATTTTCCTACACTGCTCTGCTCCTATTGATTGTAGCGTGATGAAAAGTATACTATAACCTGCCCAGGAGTATGAAGAATAATTGCACCAAGTTTCGTTAAAATCGGTCAAGTACTTTTTGTTTCTATAAAGAACATACAGACAGACAGACAAAAATTTTACTGATTGCATTTTTGCCACCAGTATCGATCACTAATCACCCCCTGATAGTTATTTTGAAAATATATTCCTTGTACAGAATTGACCTCTCTACAGATTTATTATAAGTATAGATGAACTTTGTGAACGTATACGACTCGCGTTATAGCGGAGGGTGTGCGCTAAAGAGTTAACCAACCGTTTTCATCTCTTTGAAAAGCTTTGCCCTTCGATCTATTTATTTGATTGCTGTCAATGCTTCAGCAAGTAAACTCTAGTTCACGTTCACCACGACATTCTTTCCACCACAGAACAACATCTATAATGTGTACACTCGCGAACAGGATATAAACACAACAATAGCACAGAGATCGGTAACCCAGCAGCCCGTCTCTTTGAACCGCAGAAACTTATTTCCTAGATTGTTTTTTATTTTATTTTTGCAAGTATCCACTGTGGTCGACTTGCTTCGTGTATCTTGTATCCGCTGATAGTAGATTAATTTGTGGTCTCTAGACTCAATGCTGTTGCTATACGAAATTCATTTGGTTTCAGACATCATTACTTCTTTATATGTAAACAATAAGTTGTGTAATAGTGTAAGTGGTTTTGGCCGTTCTATTTAAATAAATAATAAATAAATGGCGTGTGCGTCATGAAGCCTGAATCCAAATGAATTTTCATATTTCGCAAAGCTCTTCCTCAAATATTTCATTTCCAACCTCGAAAACCTTTTTACCTGAATTTAATTAGAATTTGATGGCCTACCGTTACAGAACATTTTTAAAACAAGGCTTAGTCAGCACATCGTTAAACCGAACTACGTGAATATCTTGGCGACCGGACATTCCCCCGGGCTCTCGGCCGCTTCCGATACCCGCATTTTAACGGTTATGTGCATGATCTTAAATATTCACTGGCCAATATTGGCCGAATGGGCTCTAAATTGTCAGTTTTAAGTCTTTGTTCAACTTTACGCCTTTAACCAGACGATGCACGGTAGCGCAAAGAAATTGAGCGCAATTTACTGCCTTTGTGCATCGCTTCATAAAGCATGGAAGGTCAGGAACACCTTTACTGCTTTAGAAGAATTTAAGAGTCATACGCAGATTGCATTTAAGGATTAACTGGCTACGATAATGGTTTGTTTTTTACTCTTCTGTGCGGTTTGCTTTGGTTCGAATGACTAGTAAACAAGTAAAACATTCACGAAAACCATCCGCCAATCAAACAAACGTCTGGAACGTTCTATACGTTTCTGTTTGCCCCTTGATTGGCGGAAGGTTTTTTCCGTTGTTAAAATAAATTGCACGCTAACGCCTCTGAGGACCTATGAATACAAAAGCTCCTTGCGGCCTCTCACGTGACAGAGAGTTATATCGGGGAGAGAGAGTGACGTGACAGAGAGTTATATAGCCTTACGGCCGAACCCAATAACCGATCTATCACATACTGGAGATAGAAAAACAAATGAAACAACAGAAAAATCAAGAAAAATTATGTATGTTTTCTGTTGTTTCATTTGTTTTTCTATCTTCAGTATGTGATAGATAGGTTATTGGTTTCGGCCGTTAGCAGACGTGCTACTTTTAGTATAAGCAATCGGCGATTAAGAATCAAAAGCTGGATACAGCGAATGAGCTCTAAAACTCAAACAAAATTAGCATCGAAGATAAGGGTTTTATTTGCAAACTTATATATAGGCTAGTATGTAATTGACCACCAACCAATGCTGCATCGATATAAAATGTGTTAGATCATCATTATCATTCGTTTAATATCAGCCCACTGCTCAGAGCTCCCCTTTCTTCTACTATGCTTCCCGGCTTCGAGTTTCCGTCGCTCAGGTGATTCCTGCAACTCTGGCGATACCAATAACCGCACTCAAACGCAGCTAGTCGCCTAAACGAGAAGAATCGTGAATCACCGATACTTAAAGTTGCATGTCTGCTAAAGTCCGTACAAACGTCCTTCTCGGCAACACCCTAGAGAATCGAACAACCACTTTGTTCACGAACCGAGAACGAACAAACGTAACGCCAAGACTGTAACTGCAGCCGAGATATGACGGGGAATGTGCTTGTTGGCTAGTAGCATGTTATATTCATTGGCTTTGGAAGCTTTACGGTATTGTTGAGCTTGTGAACTATTTTGAGATCTCAGCTTTAATTAATTCACTCCTGTTTTGACTTAAACTTCCGTTTTGGTAGTTATACTACCAAAACATGTATTTTTCGACTTCATTTTCCCAAGCTACAGTATTCTTGCAGATGCAGTATATTTTTACAACAGGGAATTCAAAGTAGAAACTTTAATTTTGTGGTTGTTTAACATCAAATACTTGGATCTCAAAGTACCGTAAACAGTCCATCTTTTAAAGCTGTAAAATGACTAATACCTGACAAAATGAAGTCAGTCTGACCGTATAACGGTTGGGTAACCCTAATTGCATCCTAAGCGTGTCTTCGTCATCACTTTAACCGTTACTTGTGCAGTTCGGTATACGTATACATACATATATTGAACGTGTAATGTCGGCACGTGGATTAAAGGATTGGCTCGCTGGACATGTAAGAGAAAATTAGTCTGTAAGTAACCCGGAGGATGTACCTATAGGTTTTTCTATTTTTCTTTTTCTCACGTAGGAGTTACTATCTTGTCATTTTGTTGGACAACGTTAACTCAATTATTGGTGAACGTGAGAGAGAATTTTTCTGCTTTTTGCTCTTGATGAACTAACATACCACGTAGGACATTTCATAGTACCACCCACAACGCATTCCACGTAATAAGTTTCAACGCTTTTTTATGATGCAAATAAGCGGTTTACAAAGAGCCTTAACAAATTAAAAAGTTGGTATTAATACAAATGAAAAATATTTGTCCAAGTCATTATAACTCCAAAAGGTTCCTAATCAGATTAAAATTATAATAGAAAATTATCGTAATTATGTTTATGTTTTCATTAAGGACGACTTACAATCTGATAATAATATGCTAATAGACGCATGTTATTTGAGTTTCGGGCGAATATTCGTTCCATAGAACATGGTAAATAATTCGCCCTCGACTTTGTAATGTTAATGAAAACCACGATCTTTAATTAAAACTTTCTACGTTACTTATTTGTCGGCGTTTACAATTAGAAGGACCGACTAGTTTATTTTTAATGGTGACTCGCGGGGTTGCGGTAAATTCGTGAAAATACGTTTTAGTACAGGGACGAAGTAAAAGCCCCTTTTAACGTCACTGACGGGTTTTTGGCAAGTATTAGCTTGTGACACGTTTCCGCTATCCTTTCCGCCTTTTTCATGGAAGCTGCCAAAGTGAGTTACGTTTAATTTCCTTGAAGTGTTAATGCGAAAGTTGGTAGTTGTTGCATTAATATTAAAAGCCATTTTAAGCATGTCATTTTACTTTGTATTTTATTGCTGTTGTGTTGGGTCTGTGTCAAATAAATGTTTTCTATTCTATTCTATCCAGTGCTTTGTTTGAATCTTTGGACTAAAACTTTCTCGTTGATAAGATAAAAATTAAAACACAATAATATTTACGGTATTACTGCAGCATACTTCGCTGCATTGCGCTGAGATCGTATAAACGCGGCGCTAATTAGATAATAATGCTTAAAACTCTTTATGTAGGTACGTTTTAATTGTTCTTTAAACTTTAAGAAATAAGTACTTATTCTTTTGTTTCTGTTTTATTTGTAAATTAAATGGTAGTCTGTTTTGTGGACAGAAAACCTCCTTACGAGGTTTTATTTCCTGATTTTAAGGTTTAATATTGGCCAAATCGGGTAGATGAATGGTGAACCATTAAGACCTTAGTTCTTAATATAACCGGCTATAGGTAGGTATAACACTACCAACGCTCTTCGGAACCACAGCCGTGAGAGATTAGAGCCGTGAGGCATGTCATGTCAAAAAAAAACACGACATTTATAGCTATGTGACAATATTAATTCTCGGATCGAGGACACATTTGCGCCTGGAGTACAATAATTCGTATTAACTCAAGCTCCCCATGGGGGTATGATTTATCTTTGCAACAGATAACCGCTATGTGGGCTTTTCCCTATGTCCATTGCTGTAGGTATTATACGGTTTTAATTACACTTGGGCCTTGTCACTCTGGACAAGGCCAAGTGTAATTAAAGGTAAAATTTTAATTAAAGTGTAAAATGATGTGAGGACGATGTAGGCGCGGAAGCGGACGAGATTTGGTGACACGGGGCATTGCTAGTTGTTGTTTCAGGGAGTCCAGACGTGTTTCCTCAGGGAAAAGCAGACGATCGTTAGGAACCGAGTAGCTCAACTTACAAGCAATAAGGAGCTCAACGACCCGACGAACAATGCCAAAGAAAGGATATTTGGGTAGGCCGCAAACGTACTCAAACTGCCAGTCATCGTAAAGTATACTTTAAACAGGGAAAGAAAAAGAAAATAATACCCATATAGCTGACACCCCATATTCACAAAAATAAATTTAGTAAAAATATAATTCTTTAAAAAGTAAGTATTCATGTCGACATAATAAGTAAAAATAAAAAATATTACTCTACAAGTGAAATATTCATGTCACAATAATAAAATAATACTTTATAAAGGGACTTCAACGTGAGGGGTACCTACCTATTAATACACTTCTACGTAAACCTTCGGAAAGTACCTACAGGCGTTAGGTTATTTTGGTCGATTGTATCATCAACTGAATTAATAATAACGAAAGTTTTTTTATAGCCATTATTTTTAAGATAAGAAATTACATCGATCCTTTCAAAGCCCATCGTTACAACAATCTCCTTTGACATCGCCCTAGTTTTCAAATCGTAAGATACTTTTGAAATATATATTTCTGTATAAACGAGAGATGGAATATTATTGTAACGAAACGTAATTGTTAAAATCTCCGAATTTTTCCGATCAAATGAAAACAAAAATAAAACGTTTTGTATTCAGAATTGATTATTCAGAAGTGTTTTTAAGTTAGTACCTATATTTCAGTCTGGTGGGAGAGAAACTGAGGCATCTCTATCTAAAATATTATAAGCATCAATTCAACGCAAAATATGAAGCTGAAAAGAAATAAAACCGGAAACGACGCGAGCAAGACGTCAAGTCTCTAAAACATTTAAAAACGTTCTACAAAATCAGCGGCAAACCAAAGACATAACAGATAACGCAAAAGAAAAATGTTTTTCCGGGCAGATAATGCGATAACTTGATATTATTTCCTGGCCATTTATTTTGTTTCTGTCCTTTTAATGGACTGTGATCGCGGAGTGAATAAATGATACCTTACTTTAGGAAAAGTGAGTAAGGCCGAAAAATATGTTTGCATTTTAAGCTTTGTTTGACGCATAAAAACATATCTAATGAGAAAGTTGACCAGGACAAAAAAAGCTTTGCTCTTTATTCGAAGTATAAAAAGTCGGAAATTCGAGTTGGTATAAAAAAATAGACAAAAATAGAAACCACAGCGGTCCCTGATGGTAAAGCACCTTAACTGCGCGCTTACAAACGAATTTCCATGCGAAATTCCATTTTAGAGAAACCTCAAAGGGGTTAGAGCCGTTGAAACTCAAGAGAAAAATTATACGAATGTACAAACCGGGAAAACGGTGAAAATATTTTATGAACGCGTTTGTACTCGGCTCAATATAGAAGCTGGGAATAGAAAGTATATGCACCAGCGCACGTATGTAGCCTTTTTTGCTTTTAACGCCTACGATCCGCATAAACGCGAATGAGCAACATAAAAATTAAGAGTTCGTGCGTGTGGTAAAAGCAGCATGTTTTTATTGTACTTTTAATGTTTTAACAGAGTCTCTTCAAATTGAGCAAAAGAAAATTGTTTCAAATATATATGTAATCTAATCCGAATCTGTGAAGTGGACTCCAACATCCGTCATCTCCCAGAATAACACAAGATTCCACAATCAATACAAGGAGAATACATCAATACATAATGCATTGTATTCATGTTTGTTATGAACTTTGTGAATATGTTAAGTGCATCCGTTGATCGGAGCCACGTCGAATACAAACTAGTACAAAATTGCGTTAGCTCCCCGACCAATATGGTGTATGCAAGTGGTTTCCATTTGACACAACTATGCACGGTCACGATATTAATTTAACTTTCAGACAGTTGGCCATTCTTTGCAAAGCTTGGTCTTTGTTTCAGAAAGTATGTTAAAACATGCGAATTTAAAACTTCTGTTTCGAAGCGATGTCTTGGGAAAAAATGTGTTAAATTAGAAAACTTTTAGCATTCATCTTGTGAAATCAAAGTAGTATACTAATACTAAAAGAGTTCAGAAGTTTGCTGTTCAATAAATAGATACTCAGAAATTGCAAATCAGTATTTTAATAATTTGAATTCTTTGGATTGCTATAATATCAAAATTCCAGCATCTGCTGGAATTTTGCCATTGCAGCCGATACGCAAAAAATATACAAAAAGGCAAACAACAACACTTTCGGTTTCACACTCAACAGAAAAAGCTATCTTAACTGACTCTATTCATGAAGTCTCCACTTCGCATTAGCATAGTAATTATTTTGTGTATATAAACCTGCCATAAAGTTTATAAAGCCTACACATTGTGCACTCGATGGTGTGGCAGTGTCTTCCAGGGGTTCAATCACTGAAGGTCATTGGCGGGAGACTATTAATTTAGCAATTAATTTTCGCAATCAAATTTGACCCTTCAGACAGCGAAATTCACTTTGATGTCTAGACGTTATTATCCCTTACGCAGTTTCCTTGCAATTTCATTGCCTCCTGATCCTCTTAAATTTGCACAACCACATTAAAGAAAGCTATTAGAATTAGCGAAAGGTGGAACGATTAAACCTTGTACTAATTTTAATCCTGTGATCTGTACCTACATATAAAATACAGCTAAACGTAGGATTTTTCAGCATGACGTCAAGCTGAGATTGTGTGGGAACATATAAGTAACCCTGGCACTAAAATCAGCGCAAGGCTGAACGGAATAATAGTCTTGAATACAGACTTTTATATACATTTTACAACAACGAACGAAAACGCAAATTAGGTACGAGCATTCCGACAAGACGAAATAAATATTGAAATGCATAAAAAGTCTGAGTAACGTTATAACAAATTCAAGAATGATGTGTGTTCCCTTATGATAATTTGAAAAGTACCTACTTGTAAAAGGGGAATGCATTCAAGAAAAGTTTGATGAACGTCTAGACTTCAGACACGTCATGTTTATATTAGTCGGGAAATAAATCCATTAGAACTCGTATAGATTTTATAGCCACCTATTCTTCGATTTAGAAATGGTTTAATTAGCTATGAATCAAGCTCCTCATAAACGTCCGCGCAGACAGTAAAATCACTCTGGCGGAGGGAAATACAACTGTCACGGTTCTAGAAAGCAGCTATCAAATATATATTGGCGGATTCATGCAAGTGTCCATGAGAAACGTATTACGGTTCCACGGCCAAATTACTCTTTCTTTTTCGTTGACGCTGCTTTTCGTACAAAAATAAGAGACGGATATAGTGATGCATAGCAAACTTGAAACGTCTGTAGAATTACACGGGCATCTATCTCAGCACTGCAGTAGCACAAACTCGTTCTTGAAGCTATAAATTCTGATTACGAACGGGTGACTTGCATTCAAGTGCAAATTCTCATTTCGATTTTCTACTTCTTATTGGAGATGTTTTTGAGTTCATTGTGGTACGCCTTTCTAATTAATACTGTTCAAATTACTACACAGGTTGTATTTCCTTATTTTATCTTCTTGTTTTATAGAAAACGATTTCGTACGCGCATTGCCCGTGTTTTGCCGTACCCGTAGGAATTCCAGGAAATCTTCTCTTAATACTCCCTACACTCTATGGAGTGTAGGGAAGCTACATGCCAAATTACATGACCACAGTGGTCGTAGAAAGCTGAAATTCAGAACAACTCAGTACAATATTGATTGCGTGAGTCAATTATCCCGATAAATTGGAAATAAGATTTCAGTGGTTGAGCTTATATATCCATTCTCCATGGTCGGTCCTTTCATTATTCAGAAGCACTTAGTTAACAATTTCGATCGTGTGATTGGCTGTTTGATTTAGCATTTAATAACCTTGTGTATCATTCCGATGGTTAAATCAGGCTTCACAATTTCACCTTTGCTGAGCCAAAGTTAGTTCGAAGTTTGTGGAACCACGTGGGAAGCCCAAGAGACGTAGTAAAATGTCAATCGTTCCCATTGGCTTTACCCATTTTAGTGGCCAGGTAGCAACTACCTTCAACTTTTCAATCGGTAAGCGAAAGACAATCTCTGGAGACACTTAAGCCAGCGAAAAGCGAACGTACAGGAAGAAACATTCCTACCTTTACATTTTGAGACCGAATACCATCTAAGATAAAAGAAAAATAGCAACGAAGCTATGATAGGAAAGAAAGAAAATTGCTTATGCATACATAAAGGCGGTTAGTGCTTATTCGAAATCTAATCTCTGCAAACAAAAATTTAAGTGGCACTATCGAATATTTGCGAAGTAAAAACTCAACAAACATTGGCCACTATAACGTACAATAATCTCGAGATGATAAAATAAACGTAAATAGGTATTACAAGATACCTACTATTGTCAGATCTATCATTTAACGTCCAGTTCCAAATTCTTTCCGTACTAACCTGCCATTTTGTGGATTCGGTGATGCCCTTTCTCCTTGCACCAGAAACAGGGACCCTCGATCTGCATCCAACAGTATTGACACATTTTGTAGGATCTTGTGACACAGCACCCGGACTTCTAGCTCATTGCAGATGTCTTTAACCTATGGCAAAAAGAAAGGATTTTATTGGTTAGTATCAATGTCACAATTGTTTGTTAAGGCGTACAATAAATTGGTATTTCATATCAAAGAGATCACCGATTCTATAGACAACACAATTGTTCGTCTTTAAGAGAAGAATGCCCATATGCATCATCGACCAGTCTATGGCTAATACCAATGTGAACGCATAGACTAGAACTGGTTGATGATGCCTGCTTCTCATCTTTTAATAGGTTAGCTAGTTGCTTCACTTTGCTGGCAACGCACACAACTCATATCATAAACTTTCGCCTTGGATCCGTACCAGGATAAAAGTCAAATTCCTAAAACGAGAAACTAGTTTAAAGTGGAAATCCAGTTTCATATCAATGAATAAAACAACCTGAGCTACCGGGAGTTGGGGCATAAAATTTTAAAATATAACCACTGCAAAAGTTAGTTCGAAACTTTATATAGATTCCAGTACATTAGAAGGAGATGGATCACGCTTTTTGAAGCCAATAAAGTACTGAAAGTAGAAATAGTTTAGACAAGTTTCTACCTTAAATACAGTTTTATTTGTCTTTCAAATACTGCTGAAGTAAGGCTGCTACCCTAAAACGTTGTTAACAATAGAGACGTAGCGAAATTACAAGAGTAGACAAGAATGAAAGCAAATACAATGGGCAGACTAATGGAAAAAATTGTATGAATAAAGTAGTTTTAGCCACTTTTGCAAAAGCGATCAATGACCGTGAAGAAAGAGAATAAACAGCAGTCAACATTTCAGATTCAACCTCCACAATACAACCAACAAAACGGTCGATACTAACAAGTTTTGGAATCCAAAAGTTCTCTACGATTATTGTGTGTCACAAAAAGGATATAAGTTTTCGCCGAGGGACGTCTGACCGACGTCAAGATGCAATGGAGAGACGTCAACAAACGCTGTCCTCCCACGTAACATCCAAACTCGAGTGTTTCGTTATAACTAGACGTCGAATATGATTTCCCTATTAATTTCCGCCAAGAATTTCTTGCAGGGTCGTCTATTTGCTGAATAAACTAATACATTTTGTGAAAATCTTTCATTTATAGTGGATGTTGATTTTGTTTGTATATTAATGGCAAGGTCCTGTTCCCATTGATATCATGACATATTGTTGGCCTACTACAAAACTTCACTTGGAACAAATCGTACTATAATTAATTTCTGAGTATTGCAGGTCATTGTTTGATGGGATTTACATTGGTTCATTAAGTTTGTTAGAAGTATGACCTTACCATATATCACTAGGTACTCGGTAAACGGCAAAATTTTCCTCTTTAACATAACTCAATGATGAAATCAGCCACATGTTTTTCCAAAGCAGTTCTAATTTCATAACTGTAGTGTACAAACCCCCTCGATACGACTCTGTCTCAATTAATACGTACACCAGATGATTAATTATAGCCAATTTGGGTCGAACGTGACGCTCTAGTAATCCGAGACCCCCAGCAACCAGACATTTAGGCAAGACAGGAACTTCGTTTAATAACTCAATCGAGAGAGAACTTGTGAATGGAATGTATTTGCACTGTGTAGGCGTAGGTTTACGTTCGAAAAAGCTTATTCTTTCTTCGTAAATAGAACATTTTTGGGAGAATAAGCGGGTAATAAGATCACACTGTGTGATCTTCGATTGAAGTAGGAAATATTAGCATTTCATTCAAGGTTTATACTCGAACATACATAGGTATGTATTTTTGATCCTCTAATTGATTCAAGATCAAATGTTGAATGAATTGACACATATTTTTTTTAAAATATCGGAACAAAGTTTACACATCCCGTTACTGAAAAAAAAACTCGAACAGCACGAATCGAAAACCATACCAACCGAGATTTAACGAGTTGGAAACAGCGTCTGATACGAACACTGTCGAAGATAAGCCGAACAATCGCGATGAAAGGTTACAAGACTCGAGAGTACGAGTACCTATAACCTACTTATCTATAGCTGGCAGATAAACGGATCATGAGTAGTGAGTAGACGTCAGCCACCATCAATGAATGCGCTATGAATATTCACGGCCACCCACGCACACACGCGGACCGGTGTAGAGGTGTTTATCTAGCCGTCCAGTCAACCAACTACTTTTATACTAGGAACGCCGAAAGAATACAACTCTTAATACAAGGAAGATATTCCCTCGTGTATTTCAGACTCAATACGGTGAGGTTTGAGGAAAGGGTAATTCCTGAAGGTCAAGTTGATATTACAAATTAGGAGTTTAATGCATGATTGAGGATAACCGCAATTTCCTCGTTTATGTTGCACCTGAATGTGCAGGCCATGATGTCAAAATTACACCAGTGTTATGCGAAAATCAGAACATCATCCGTCAGCACACATCCTTAAACGCCATTTAAGTAATTCAATTCATGCAGGAAAATTTTCAGTATGGAGTTACATTAAAATGTGCCTCGTTAAACGCGCATTGGGTGCATGTACCGGCGCGTATGGCGCCCGTTTATCAAATGCGGGCAAACCGTCGGCAAGCCAGCCAGAACGCAGAAACAAAGTTACTGGAAGTGAATTGCGACCGCTTTTACGAAAACCAGACGTGGTCTGCATTATTCAGGTGTTAGTAACGCGCAATAATGTTAACTTGATTGACGAAAGAAAGGTACGTGATAATTTTATTTACGAGTACCCGATAAGACAGTGACAAGACTGCGTGGCGGTAAAGGTATAATCTTGAGTGGATGCGATAACTGCTCCAATCTCAGTCAAGTATGATTATTATATTATAAGGTTGAGACGAGACATGCTTTTACGATCTCAAGTATTTGATAAAATCCTATTATTCAATTATATTGGTGTAATGGACCGTCTTATAAGTAGGTAAATATGAAATCACATGCATAAATAGCTATGAGCAGAATATTTCTCAAAAATATTTGGGTATCCATGAAAAATTCGTTGAATTTGATTGGAATATGAATGTCCTTTCCATTGAGTTATGGGTTTGGGGTCAAGCGATATGTTTACATGTAATTATCAAGCCGGCCCGCTGTTTTATCGGCGCTGACCTCTGTGCTTGTCAGCGGCAAGCCGACAGAGGCCTAATTTAGGTACACATGTAATACGACACCCGATTGTTTCGTAAATTAACTTTTAACTGACGTCACGCCGTGTTAATGGTGTCCTGAAATGTTGGCAGTACTGCGTTTATCGTAGAGACATTTCCTTGTTTTTGTGCTTCGAAAAGTGAAGTTGGAATTTCAGTAAGCCGGGAATAATATTTCAGACGACCCAACCTAAACTTTCAAATATAAGATTGAGACCTACGAAAAGCACGATGTAATTAAGTGTAACGTAGTTCCCGTTCCTGTGGGAATATGGGAATAAAATATAGCCTTTGTTACTCAGGGTGAATGTAGCTTTCTAAGAAAGAATTTTTGAAAAAAAAAACGAAAGAATTTTTGAAATCGGTCCAGTAGTTTTTGATTTTATACGTTACATACAAATCGTTCCTCTTTAATATTATTTATATTTTAAAGAGGAACGATTATTATATATTAATATTACTCGTAGTATAGATTATAGTTTAGATGAAAAAACAAATTGTTATAAGGACTATTCATTCATTCTATAAATCACTGTGAGTTAAGCAAAAAAAAAACAACTCGAAGTTACAGGGTTATAAATTCTAAGAAAAGTGTAACCCAGAGACATAAATTAATTTGCAGAAAGCGTAACTTCAAAATAACATTGCCTATATAACTTTCTCTTTTTTAGAATCTGTGTACAAAAATAAAATAAAACTTCAATTACGAATTAACGAGCTAGCTGATTAGGTAACCTTTTCCAATTTGTTTAAGAGGATTTTCCAGGGAATATCACGATTTCCGCCGAAAGGTAGAGTTGAATAATTTGAATTGATAATTAGGAGATTAAAATTACAGGGCTTGTTATTTTCTGTAAATTTAATTACATTATCTTTTTATATTTTGACTAGTGGCCCGCCCCGGCTTCACTCGGATTTATTGTTTTTGCAAAATTTTCTTTCATATGATCCTTCTTCTCACAATAACAAACACAACAAAAAAGAATTAGCCATATTGGTAGATAAAGATCACAAAAAGCCAGCTGTTCATCTGATACTTGGTCCCCTGTTTTGAGGTGCTAATATCACCATGATTCTATTGTAAGACAGAGACAAATACATGACGAATAACACTATTTCTTTTTGACGAGGGAATCATGATGGCAATACGACGTCATAGTAGGGCCAAGTCTTCGGCGACTTGAGACTTATAACGCCAGACGTATCGTGTAATATCGTGACTGTCTGTTACTACACCTACACATAGCAACGCTGCCATGCTGTGGCCAAAATAGGTCTGGGGCCACAACGTTTCAATCTATACTACCATTTAAAGAGGAAAGATTTGTTTGTTTGTATTGAATAGGCTCCGAAACTACTGAACCGATTTGAAAAATTCTTTCACTGTTTGGAAGCTACGCTATCCCCGGGTGACATAGGCTATATTTTATCCGTATATTCCCACGGGAACGGGAACTACGCGGGGAAAACCGCGGGGCGCTGCTGGTCATACATATAACAGCACTAGCTTTTGCCTGCGACTTCGTATGCGCATATTCCGTTTTTCCCTTTATCGTAGGACTTTTGGGAATTCCTCTCTTAGCTCCCCAAGGAATATGCCGAATTTCAGCTTTCTACGACCAGTAGTTACTCAGTAACGGAAGAATTTTATATTTAAAATTGATGATTCCGTAGTGAAAAAAAGGGTAGTGCCTTCGTCGTGTGTGTTGTGATAGCTTTGCACATATACTTATAAGACTACCTCTCGTAGAAATACTTCAACGGACAAGGTCTTTCACAAATAAAGCTCTACTTCTCTACTACTACTAAATTAAATATCTGTCCGTTAACGCCGACGTAAGATGTGAAGCCAGGCAGTTCATTATTTATTTTCAGTGGCCAAACAAAGGCTCTCTCAACAAACTGCATACACGAGTAGTCTCTGCGATGAGAATGAGTTTTTCATTACTGAATTTTTCATTAAACGCGGCACGTGTTTCAATTTATAACTGTTTACGTCGCTATTTTTAGTACAGGATACACCTACAGTACCTACTTAGTTGTAACCATGACAGTTCGAAAGTGCTCCCACATTCCCCGGAATTCCGAATCTACCAGAATAAGCACTGAAAATAAAAATAAGTCTTTACGTCAAGAGTGAATAAGATATACTTTTAGGCAAACGTGCTCCATCGCCTCCATCGTCGAATCGCTTCCCATTGCATGTGATTTTGGTCAAGCGAGAGCCTATAAATACAGGTGATTGGTAATTACGTGTTTTTTTTAAATCGGTTATAGTAGAGCCGATTTGCAACGATTTTGACCTCAAAAACTTGGAGGTTCGTATTGAGTGGTATTTAAATTATAGAAGTTTAATCATTATTTTAATAATTTAGAAAACGAGCTGGCATTTGGATCATTTTCTCAACTTGAACTCTGGATTAATAGCCTTAAGTAGTTGAAGAGACACTATTATTTTACCAATATTACATTCGTCTTTTTCTACTCCTACTATGATAGGACCATCAAACGTTAATCGGGTTAATATTTTTCAAAACCAAAATGGCTGTCAAATGCCGAACATGCTGATACTTGGCAGTACGTTCCTTCTCCCTATTCTTAAATAGTGAACACAATCCAGACAGTAGGTATCACTACAGTCTATAGGGGATTTCTGATAATAAATTATAAGCGCTATTAATTGACGCGGCTCGTATTATTAAGTTATGCCTTTCATAGGAACATGCTGTAGGTCAGACCATAATTTGAAATATCTTTATGCGGCTTTGCTCGCGTGAAAGGCGAAATTTCCCCAAGGGAAAATACCTCCGGGATAAGGTCATTTCCTATGAAATGTCCTAATCCAAGACTGGTCTACCCGTTTCCCAAGTTTCATGTAAATCCGTTCAGCCGTTAATAGGTGAAGAAGTAATAAACAGATTGATAGATGGACAGACACAGTTACTTTGCGCATTTATAATATCGGATGTACTCCAACAAGATGTTTGGTACCTTCATTACGTTAATCCAAATTAATTACCTGCATTGTTTAGTAGTCACCAATTAATTTGCATAAGCATAAGCATAAGCATAATCAGCCTTTTGATGTTCCCACTGCTGGGACACAGACCTCCTCTCTAGAAGAGGGAATGGGCCGTAATCCACCACGCGGGCCCAGTGCGGGTTGGTGAAAGTCACATGTCTGTCATGTCCTAGAACCAAAAATTCGAATTTTTAGTTCTAGGACATGCCGGTTCCCTCACGATGTTTTCCTTCACCGTTTTGAGAATAGAGGTGATGAAATTAATTACACAAAGTAATGCGCCTGGCAGGGTTTGAACCCACGACCTACAACACGTAGGTCGGGGCCGTTACCACTCGGCCACCACTGCTCTCACCAATTAATTGTCAGACACTAATATAGACTGTGCCTATACTTTTTGATTTGTAATATTAACTAAATAAATACGCCTTTAAATACGATTTTAGTATCGAAATTGTTACTAAAACATTAATTTTCAAAGCTTTCTGCTATGGACATGGACTAGTGACTGTAATTACTATTTAAATTCAAAATACAAGTAAATTAGTATCTGGAATTATTCGACCGTAAAGTCAGCTGGGAATTTAATATCTTATAAGATTGGTACAATGACACTTATTCAAATTAATTTGGAACCTAAAGATAGAAATATTCCAGTATTGAATTGTGAAACTAAAACTTTTTAACCGACTTCTAAAAAACTTTTTACAAAAAAATACAACCGACTTTTACACAAAAAAATCAAAAAAGTGCAAAATAACTTTAATTTCGGAACTCGGTGTTGGTGGTTGCTTTTTCGTTTTTTGAACACCGACTTCCGAAATTAAAGTTATTTTGCACTTTTTTGATTTTTTTGTGTAAAAGTCGGTTGTATTTTTTTGTAAAAAGTTTTTTATTTTTCACTTTTTAGTGGTACCTACATCCCCTCCCCTCCCCCCACCTAAACGAACCAATCACATTGGTGTAAAAAAAACGCACTGCTCCTTTGCAGAGTAAACTAAGAGGTCGTCAATGTAGACAATGTAGATATTTTTTTTAGATTTTTCGAAAACCGCTTGGTTGATTTCGATAAAATTTTCATGGGACCATTTGGGAAGTATATCCTTTCCAACAAAAAAATAATTTTTCAAATCGGTTAACAAGCGACGGAGTTATGCGCGAACAAACATAAAAAAAAAAATACAAACATCCGAATTGAGAACCTCCTCCTTTTTTAGAAGTCGGTTAAAAAGGAGGAGGTTCTGGTCAGTTTACTCTGCAAAGGGTTTAGGTGGGGGAGGGGAGGTGGGTGTAAGTACCACTAAAAAGTGAAAAATAAAAAACTTTTTACAAAAAAATACAACCGACTTTTACACAAAAAATCAAAAAAGTGCAAAATAACTTTAATTTCGGAAGTCGGTGTTCAAAAAACGAAAAAGCAACCACAAACACCGAGTTCCGAAATTAAAGTTATTTTGCACTTTTTTGATTTTTTGTGTAAAAGTCGGTTGTATTGTTTTATACTTGAAAAATTCAAAAATGAGTTTGTTACGCTTTCACGTCTAAACGGCTTAACTGGTTTCGATGAATTTTGGCAGGGAGAACAGATCCTTGGAAGCGGTTATACTTTTTTGTGAATGCAAAACTTGAACGCGACCGAAGCTGCGGACAAAAGCCTGTGTTATAAAACTTGATGACCGAGCTTTATTTTAATAACATCAAAAATTCAATTGTAAGTGTAATTTTAGATACCCTTAGGTTCACCTGCACACAATGTTAGCCAGAAAGGCATTTATGTACGATTGATATAATCACATAATTGAACATAAGCAACCTACTGTATAAGATAGCAAAGACCAATTCCTCGCACTCCTGACGTTTTATCCAAAGAGACGTTGACAAATAAAAGCGACCCAATTGGCGCATTGGCACAAAATAAATGAATTTATTGGCTGTCAACTCTAAGGGACTGTCAACATTTCTGCAAAGCGTAAAACTTCAATGACCAGTGATGGTTTTTTTGTGATTGGTTATTTTCGATGTCCATCAGCTGAGGAAGTCTGGTGATGATGGTTACATCGGTCTCCTCTGACTGCAACCTCAATGTTTCTCCAGATTATGTTGCGGATGTAGCACATGCACTCGGTCCATCGATCATATTAATTTGTTGGCGTTTAACTATCCTAAATAGGACAAGACCCATTTTCTAGAAAGAAAATTTTGTGATAAATCATCGAATTCGCATTAGGTGCTTTGATTGGTTAAATTAATGAAAGTGCCAATCACTTTTTGATGCGTTAATAATTATTTTCAGAAACGTTGGGGTCGTTATTTTTATCCTTGTTTCTTTTTATAATAGCTTTTTCCAGCTGTAGGGTTTGTATCAACTGTAACCTAACATGGGAAAGACAAAGGCATGATCCCTCTTAAAACCGTGTACTCACTAATTCAAATATAAGTTCCTTTTCGTCCAGCTGCCGGAGCTCATGCCGCGACCTCCGCTGCGGCCGCGAAGGTGTGGCGTGAGGGGGCTGGTCTCCAAGGAAGGTGGGTGTGCCGTCTACCGTCGTCACCAACGGCTTCAGGAGACCGCCGCGCTCGAACTCGTGCGCTGAGATCTTCCTGTCGAATGAAATGTGTGTTTTAGTTGTTGGCAGTGAAAATTAGGGTGGGCGACTTCAAAAGACTGATCATTAAAAGATGAGTATGATCCGAGGTGGCTCTGTATGAAGAAAAACCCCTTAAATTTACATATGTACAAGTTAAAACCTGCAATTTCGTCACATTGGAGAATAGCCCATAGTCAGATTTCTGATTGCACGTTGGCAACTCGTTACAACATTTTTACGCAACATTTTAAATCCTCGAAGAAATAAATCAGAGTAAGAGCAGTGTGCCTTCATCAAACCCTCTTTTGCAGACTAAACGCTAAATTTTGGTAAAATTTATACACAAAATCATATAATTTGTTCTAGGTACGTATTTCAGCCGTATTTCTGCCAGCATTCGAATAATAATAATAATCAATGTTATCTTGTATCTTGTGAGCTTAAACAGTATTTACTGTAACATCATTATTTAGAACAAAAATAAATCTGAGAACCAGTAGAACCTATCTTTCCACAAACTCATATCGAATTTTTGCTGAAATATTAGGTACGCAAACACTGAACAAGGATGAAACTAGGAGATATTAGGTACATCAGAAGACAATCATGATTGTTTTCACTGCATCATATAGTCAGCCCACAGGATACAAACTGAACACCTGTGCTGCCCTGTGCAGACTTTGAACTGTGAACATAAAAATTGTTTTGTATGTCTGCAAAGACTTACGACAATTTTGTACGTCTGTTCAAACAAATGTCGGTGAGATAGAATTTTTTTTTCTTCAGCATTCAAAGTCTGCGCAGGCTGAAGTCGGTGTTGTGTATCCGAAGAATGCCACTTTCTTTGTGGGAATAAATGTGACATGTATATTTTCAAGTTTTATTTCTTTATTTTATGTTCCTATGATTCACGTATCAGCCGTGCTTTTGTGAGTTGTGCTCTCTTTACCTAATCTATCAATTCGATTGTCTGCTGGTAGCAAGAAGCACAGGACTGGTCCAGGTGGCAACACTTGGGGATGGCCTATATATGCTATTTTAATAAATGTATCGTTCCAACACGAACCCATTGTCATTTTGTTAAAAGTTCGTAATCTGCTAAATTCATAATGGTCGATCATTGGTCTTGTAATACTTTTTGATAACCGAGCAATTAATGCAATGACTGCACAATGACGTTCTAAAGGTAGGGCACTCAGCAAAGGAACTGTCAACATTTTAGCAGATTACCGCATACGTCTGTCATTCATTTGTCATTGTGTACGAGATTACCATTCTATGCCATTTCTTTCATTGGAGTGTCAGTGGTTGACCATTGGATAGTCATAATGACGCTTTTACATTAGTAGATTACCAAACTTGTCATAATCAACCATTATGGAAAAGGAAATGTTTGATAATTATATTGCTGACATTGAATTAGCCATTTCCAAAAACCCTAGGGCGTTTTGGCGTTACGTGAAATCAAAGCAACAAACCAATGCTTACCCGCCGGTCCTTAAATTTGGGGAAATTTTATCTAACAATGGGGAAGAAATTTGTAACATGTTCGGGGACTATTTTTTTTCTAATTTCCAGGAACGTTGCGAAGTTGATGAGTGTTTGACCTCTGTTGGGATGGTGGAACCTGGTAGGCAGACTGCTGGTTGCGCATCAGACATTTGCACTATTGATGTACGGGAGGAGGAAGTGTTTAGGTTATTGAGTGAATTGGACCTTAATAAATCTGCAGGCCCCGATAACTTTTCTCCAATTTTCATTTCTAAATCTGCCAGGTGTCTATCAGTTCCGTTAACTATACTATTTAAACGGTCATTTGAATTAGGAGTGGTGCCTACTATCTGGAAGTCAGCGTATATAACGCCGATTCATAAAAAAGGACCCAAGGACAGGATAGATAACTACAGACCAATTTCCAAACTTTGTGTGTTCGCTAAAGTCATGGAGAAAATTGTACATAAACAACTGTCTTGTTCACTCAAACTGAGCTTTTCTGAAAATCAACATGGATTTTTAAAAGGTCGCTCTACCACATCCAATCTCATTGTCTGTAGTGACTTTATGACGGAGCACATGTCCAGGAGAGCTCAGGTCGACGTTATATATACTGACTATAGCAAATGTTTTGATCGAGTGGATCATGCGCTTCTAATGCGTAAACTATTACTGATTGGTGTGAGGGGTAACTTGTTTAGATGGTTCTCATCTTATGTGGAGAACAGGTGCCAGACGGTGGTCCTGAATGGGTATACGTCGAGAGTGATGTATATTCCGTCGGGGGTTCCCCAAGGATCCTTATTGAGGCCCCTGTTGTTTAATATTTTTATAAATGACATTGCTTCTTGTTTCTTACACTCGAAAATTTTGCTGTATGCGGATGATATGAAGATTCTTAGTCAAATTTCAACCATTGAGGATGCACGCCTGTTACAGGACGATTTGGACAGGTTCCAGGATTATTGCGCTAGAAATAGGTTAGATTTAAATATTTCCAAATGTTTTGTGTGTACATTTACCCGCAAGCCAAATCCTGTTAAATATGATTATCAGCTATCGAATACCTTAATAACCAGAGTCAGTGTCATCACTGATCTTGGAGTAACTTTTGACTCAAAGTTTTTATTTGACGCGCATATAGATAAAGTAGTTAGCAAGGCTTCTAAAGCCTTGGGTTTTGTTTTTAGGATTTCTACTGATTTTAAGAATATTAAGACACTGAAAATTCTTTACTGTGCGTTTGTCCGTAGCCACCTTGAATATGCTTCTCAAATTTGGAATCCCAGTTATAATATATATATCAATCGCCTTGAAAGTTTTCAAAAGAAATTTTTAAGATACATTGAATATCGCTCAAATACCTTTCTCCCGAACTATATGAGCCGGCGTAAAAAGTTTCATATTCTGCCTCTACAAGAGCGAAGGAAAATCGCAGATCTTGCTTTCTTATTTAGCGTCATGAACGGATCTACTGACGCCCCTGAGCTGGTGAGTAGGATTGGACTTCGTGTACCGTGTGCGTTTCTTCGTAGTTCGCGTCTACTTCATGTGCCTCAAGTTCGAACTAACTACAGAAAGAACTCATACATGATAAGAGCTTGTCGCACATTCAATACGGTGTGTCAGGAGGTCGAGCTTGATTAGTTTACCAGCAGCATTAGAAAAGTCAAGAAAACTTTGACTGATTGCTTTTTTGGTGTAAATGTAGGTTGCTAACTTGAACGCGTTTTTTTTATGGTACTTAAATTGTTAGATTTTTGAGCGTAATTGATCGCATGTAGGTATGCGCGTTAGTCCTAAGCTGTTTTCGTGAGATTTTTATTATTAATTCTTGTATATAAGTGAAAACTTGTAAATGGCCATTTTTTACATATTGTTAGTTTCTATTGTAGTGTATTAGCTGTAAGTTTTCCTAAAATTTATAAAATAAAATAAAATAAAATAAATTATGAAATCAATGATAGATCATTCTGACACTATTGTAATAGCAGACTTGGGGCCCATTGTAATGATAAAGTTATGATAATATTAGCGAAAATTGTCAACGCTTAGCCCTACACAAAAATAATACGCAGAAACATTTAAAAGGAAGAAAGAAATAACGTTAGTACGCATTATTATAATATTCGAACTAAAAGCGAGCTAGATCTATTCAGCAATTAGTGAACTGGACAGCCGCCAAATGGATTTAGCAGAAATGTCACGAAACTGAACAAAATTAAGTCTGATAGACTATTACCGAATATCCTTTGAGTAATGTTATTAATTACTCAGAGGTTATATTTGAAACATAATTAATAACATTGAAAAATGATGGACAAAATAAAACTTGATTTGAGGAAAATATAACATAAGGTTGAATGGAAGATAATGCCTTATTGCATTAAGCCAGCTTATTTATGGACCTAGTTTGTAATGTTTATTAAGACCGTGAGATCTTGGAAGTTAACTAATAGTAAAGGTACTTAAGGTTTTCTAAGAACTATCTGAAGGATATTTTTTGTCTACTTACTTATTTTTAGCCTTTAATGAAACTTATTTGAATAGACGCCCAAGTTTGAATACATAATTAATTCCTTCATTATGTGAACGCTAAGTTGGTTTTTCATACTGCGAGCCTACTTATCTGATGTTTCAAACAAAAACGTTTAGTTATAAACTATTTTTATCAAACGAAACTGAAGTGTATAGAAATGTCAATTCACCAGTTACAACTAAAAACTGACTATTTCTACAAGAAGATTTTCTGTCTCGACAAATTTACCACTTACATGTTACAAGAAGTGTGTTAATACCCTTCCGGTTTCTCGTCTTCCTTAAAATTTTACTTTACAAATAGCTCATCATTATGCATGTAGGTTAGCGTTCAACAAAATCCTTCTAATCTTAGGAGGGTGGTTCAGCACTGGCAGATAAAGACGAGATGACAATGACATAAAATTGATGGTGACTACCGACGTGGATTTCCAACACAGGAGACGGAAATTTATTTTCTCTGTCGTATATTTTCTTATAGATATACTGATCATTCCTAAGCTACGATTGTTTATCTTCATCTTATGAATATTTGCCGTCACGCTGTTCTTACTGGGGTAGGCAGACATTGTAGTCCTGATCGAATCTGATGCTGCCATGCTAAATCATTATCATCACATTTTAGTCACTAAAAATGTTTATAAGAGTGTGTTTACGCAATTAAATCAAGGCGAGTCTTTGAGCCAACCCAATTTCAAATAGACTGTTGAATCTCAATTCAGGATCCAGGAAGCACTTGACTTTCATTACATTGGAAACGGAAAACCTATCACGAATGGCGTCTATAGAGGAATTTTAGGAACAAAAAAGAAACTTTTCCAGTTCAATAAAAATAAAAAGGGCAGGTGCTAGTCTGACTCACGAACCGAGGGTTCCGATCGAGTCTTTTTTTTCGGGAATCAATACCTACGGATGTTTATAAACTATGAAAGCACTCTCATTACCTACTCTGACAAAGACATAGCAAGAAACATTGAAGGCCCAGTTATGGAAAAAATATTTTCCCATACATCAATGTACGTCACGGTTAATTTTTCAACCGAAAAGAACAATTAGTAATCGTAAAAATTTTGTTTTTTTTATTGATGACACCACCACAAATATTCAATTTACCTGTACTTGTACTGTAAGATCTATCTTCTTACCAAATTTCATGACTCTAGAGGCCAACATGTAGGCAGGCCCTATAGGTTTTGATTCCTTAATGAACGCCTTAACATGCGCCGTAAACGGAGCATAATTAGCCTTAATGTCTTAGAAGTTTGATTTTTTCACTACCCCAAGGGTAACAGACCTGAGTATTCGATATCAATTTCAGCTTCATTCCTCCACGCATTCCCGATAAATAAGGTTTGTGCCGACTGAGGTACGAAACTCTAAAAACTGATAAGACACTCATAATAAATGTCATATTCCCAGTTGTATTGGTATCGAAACCAGTAAAAAGACGGGACACGTATTGTTACGTTTCGTTTTTCTTGACCACGGATACATTGAACCGTCCACTGTCCTTACGAATCACCATAATCTTGTCGTAGTCCTATAAACCCGCAGCTTCGCCCTCGTGGACTAACATACAGGAATCGTGCACGATTCGGGATAAAAAGAAGTCTATTGACACACTGTGACACTAAAGCATTCTATCACCTACATTCCGTAATTGGATCAGTGGTCTTTGTGCGAGTTTTCCTTACCCGATCGCGTTAAAAACTCTCACTCGACTCTCTGAACTTCATGAGTAACCTATACTTAGTTAACTTAGATTGAATTTAAAAAAGGTAAAATTATTAAAAAAAAATGTCGTGTGAACATAACAGATATTAGTGTAGACTCTAATATAAATTTCACTTATCCCAATTGTTTATTAACATCAATTATTTATCTTAACCCGTAAGCTGTTGACTATGTAAACGCGTGTTTGCATGTCCTAAACCAACGGATCGGATTTTTCTCAGCTGTGAACATAAGTCTATTTATTTAGGACAAGTTAAATGGAAACAGCTGCCTACAAATTCATTAATTAAAGTTAGACATCGTCTATCATGTCAAGTATCGAATTGATAATGTTTGTTTAGCATTTAGATTGCTATTGATTATAACCGTCCAAAATGTTTTTATTTTTTCTATTATATTTTGTTGCTGTGCCAGGGTTTAGGATTGTATCTTAGCAGGAAACCTTTCCTTGCCATCTTTTCTGTACATCGTAGGACGCAATATAAATTAATATGAATGTTATATTATGATGTTACTCTACACCAGACTAAATCGACAATTCGTGAATATTCATCGCGTGTTTTAAGTTGTCGAATAATTTTAATTAGACACAAATTAATCGATGAATTTTAATTAGACATAAATAGAAGAATGAATAAGGAATTTCATTAAAACTGTGTATTCAGTATGTTACCCAATAAGAGTGTAGGTTTTATCCGATGGGTAACTTTGTCTAGCTACTTCGCGCCCGTTGCCAGCAGAAACCGTGTATTTTTTGTGATATTCGCGTTTTTCGCTAGTTCTTTGTTATCCGAAAATAAAGAGTATTATTATTATATAAAGAAGCATACATATATATAGTGCAGTCCCCATCAGTGAAAACAACTTTCATGACGCCTTAGTGCGAGTATGTAAAATTCAAATTCGCGTTAACGTAAACTTCTATATGTATTGTATGTAAACTGAATAAGTGTCATCTGATGACGGTGACGGAAAACCTTTTTTCTACGTAAGCGAGCGTTACGTGAACGCGATCGAGTAAGTTAAAAATCTCGCACAACTCCTCAGGCCAGAACTTCCCGAGACTTAAACAAATTATTGGTAAACATAACAAGCAATTTTTAATTTAAAGTCTTATTGTATGATGTATTAGTTTACACAATATTTCTACGATAACAACAACAAAAGCATGTGTAGCTAAGAATGTTATTTTCTGATTGTTGTTTTTCAGAAGAAGCAGAATATTACTTTTATCTAAAGATAACTTATTTCTGCTCGTGTAATAATTGTAACGCGTTTTTCGGGAGAAAATAAATAGTATAATTATAGTGTTGAGGAAAATACGGCACGATAATTCTAGATTAAATACTTTTATGACTTATGGCCATTTTGTTCCAACATATCTCATACTAGCAGCGGTCCGCGGTTTACCCGCGTAGTTTTCGTTCCCGTGGGAATAAAATATAGCCTATGTTACTCAGGGTGAATGTAGCTTTCTAATGGTGAAAGAATTATTGAAATCGGTCCAGTAGTTTTTGAGTTTATTCGTTACATATAAAAATACAAATCTGTCCTCTTTATAATTATATTATATACAATTAAAAAACCACTGACTGATTGACTGATTGATTGACTGACTGATTGACATAATTGTTCTCCCACTTCCCGTGCTAGGAGGGGAAAACTTTGTATGGGGTTGTATAGAAGGTGTCGGGGTGAGTATGGGAAAAATCTGAAACTACCCCTTTTCAACCCCCTTCTTTCAACCCCATTGCTTATCTCGGAAACCTGACGTCGAAGAGAAAAATGGTTTTCGGGGTTGTATAGAGGGTGTTTGGATGAGTAGAAAACGAAAAAAAAAACTACCCCTTTTCAACCCCCATTTTACAACCCCTTTGCGTATCTCAGAAATCTGACATTTTAGAGAAAAATGGTTTTCGGGGTTGTATAGAGGGTGTTTGGATGAGTATATGGCCAATAAAAAATTCAACCCTATTCAACCCTTTTCAACCCCCTACTTTCAACCCCTTTGCGTATCTCAGAAACTTGACATTGTAGAGAAAAATGGTCTTCGGGGTTGTATAGAGGGTGTCTGGATGAAAATATGGCCAAAAAAAACTCAACCCTTTTCAACCCCCTACTTTCAACCCCTTTGCGTATCTCAGAAACTTGACATTGTAGAGAAAAATGGTCTTCGGGATTGTATAGAGGGCATCTGGGTGAGTATATGGCCAATAAAAATCAACCCTTTTCAACCCCTTTGCGTAACTCAGAAACCTGAATTTGTAGAGAAAAATGGTCTTCGGGGTTGTATAGAGGACATCTGGATGAATATATGGCCAAAAAAATTCAACCCTTTTCAACCCCCTTCTTTCAACCAAAGGGGTTGAAAGAAGGGGGTTGAAAAGGGTTGAATTTTTTTGCGTAACTCAGAAATCTGACATTGTAGAGATAATAATTGTTACTAAAAATACCAAAAAGACACCGCGGGTTGCTTGCAACTCGCGCCCCCAAGCGAAATACTAGTTATATTATATACAATTAAAAAACCACTGACTGATTGATTGACTGACTGATTGACACAATTGTTCTCCCACTTGCCGTGCTAGGAGGGGAAAACTTTTTATGGGGTTGTATAGAAGGTGTCGAGGTGAGTATGGGAAAAATCTGAAACTACCCCTTTTCAACCCCCTTCTTTCAACCCCATTGCTTATCTCAGAGACCTGACGGCGAAGAGAAAAATGGTTTTCGGGGTTGTATAGAGGGTGTCTGGGTGAGTATAAAACGAAAAAAAAAATTACCCCTTTTCAACCCCCTTTTTACAACCCCTTTGCGTATCTCAGAAATCTGACATTTTAGAGAAAAATGGTTTTCGGGGTTGTATAGAAGGTGTTTGGATGAGTATATGGCCAATAAAAAATTCAACCCTATTCAACCCTTTTCAACCCCCTACTTTCAACCCCTTTGCGTATCTCAGAAACTTGACATTGTAGAGAAAAATGGTCTTCGGGGTTGTATAGAGGGTATCTGCATGAGTATATGGCCAATAAAAAATTCAACCCTTTTCAACCCCCTACTTTCAACCCCTTTGCGTATCTCAGAAACCTGACACAGTAGAGAAAAATGGTCTTCGGGGTTGCATAGAGGGCATCTGGATGAAAATATGGCTAAAAAAAATTCAACCCTTTTCAACCCCCTTCTTTCAACCCCTTTGCGTAACTCAGAAACCTGACATTGTAGAGAAAAATGGTCTTCGGGGTTGTATAGAGGACATCTGTATGAATATATGACCAAAAAAATTCAACCCTTTTCAACCCCCTTCTTTCAACCCCTTTGCGTAACTCAGAAATCTGACATTGTAGAGATAATAATTGTTACTAAAAATACTAAAAAGACACCGCGGGTTGCTTGCAACTCGCGCCCCCAAGCGAAATACTAGTTATATTATATACAATTAAAAAACCACTGACTGATTGATTGACTGACTGATTGACACAATTGTTCTCCCACTTGCCGTGCTAGGAGGGGAAAACTTTTTATGGGGTTGTATAGAAGGTGTCGAGGTGAGTATGGGAAAAATCTGAAACTACCCCTTTTCAACCCCCTTCTTTCAACCCCATTGCTTATCTCAGAGACCTGACGGCGAAGAGAAAAATGGTTTTCGGGGTTGTATAGAGGGTGTCTGGGTGAGTATAAAACGAAAAAAAAAATTACCCCTTTTCAACCCCCTTTTTACAACCCCTTTGCGTATCTCAGAAATCTGACATTTTAGAGAAAAATGGTTTTCGGGGTTGTATAGAAGGTGTTTGGATGAGTATATGGCCAATAAAAAATTCAACCCTATTCAACCCTTTTCAACCCCCTACTTTCAACCCCTTTGCGTATCTCAGAAACTTGACATTGTAGAGAAAAATGGTCTTCGGGGTTGTATAGAGGGTATCTGCATGAGTATATGGCCAATAAAAAATTCAACCCTTTTCAACCCCCTACTTTCAACCCCTTTGCGTATCTCAGAAACCTGACACAGTAGAGAAAAATGGTCTTCGGGGTTGCATAGAGGGCATCTGGATGAAAATATGGCTAAAAAAAATTCAACCCTTTTCAACCCCCTTCTTTCAACCCCTTTGCGTAACTCAGAAACCTGACATTGTAGAGAAAAATGGTCTTCGGGGTTGTATAGAGGACATCTGTATGAATATATGACCAAAAAAATTCAACCCTTTTCAACCCCCTTCTTTCAACCCCTTTGCGTAACTCAGAAATCTGACATTGTAGAGATAATAATTGTTACTAAAAATACTAAAAAGACACCGCGGGTTGCTTGCAACTCGCGCCCCCAAGCGAAATACTAGTTATTATATTATATACAATTAAAAAACCACTGACTGATTGATTGACTGACTGATTGACATAATTGTTCTCCCACTTCCCGTGCTAGGAGGGAAAAACTTTTTATGGGGTTGTATAGAAGGTGTCGGGGTGAGTATGGGAAAAATCTGAAACTACCCCTTTTCAACCCCCTTCTTTCAACCCCTTTGCTTATCTCAAAAACCTGACGTCGAAGAGAAAAATTGTTTTCGGGGTTGTATAGAGGGTGTCTGGGTGAGTATAAAACGAAAAAAAAATTACCCCCTTTTCAACCCCCTTCTTTCAACCCCTTTGCGTATCTCAGAAATCTGATATTTTAGAGAAAAATGGTTTTCGGGGTTGTATAGAGGGTATTTGGGTGAGTATATGGCCAATAAAAAATTCAACCCTATTCAACCCTTTTCAACCCCCTACTTTCAACCCCTTTGCGTATCTCAGAAACTTGACATTGTAGAGAAAAATGGTCTTCGGGGTTGTATAGAGGGTGTCTGGATGAAAATATGGCCAAAAAAAATTCAACCCTTTTCAACCCCCTTCTTTCAACCCCTTTGCGTAACTCAGAAACCTGAAATTGTAGAGAAAAATGGTCTTCGGGGTTGTATAGAGGACATCTGGATGAATATATGGCCAAAAAAAATTCAACCCTTTTCAACCCCTTTGCGTATCTCAGAAACTTGACATTGTAGAGAAAAATGGTCTTCGGGGTTGTATAGAGGGTATCTGGACGAATATATGGCCAAAAAAAATTCAACCCTTTTCAACCCCCTTCTTTCAACCTTTTTGCGTATCTCAGAAACCTGACACAAATTATTATTTTCACAGGGAAATAATAATTGTTAGTAAAAAAATACTAAAAAGACACCGCGGGTTGCTTGCAACTCGCGCCCCCAAGCGAAATACTAGTATTAGTATAGATGTGAAACAGAATAAACGCAATACAAAAGAAAAAGAAAGAAAGAAAAATGTTTATTTGGGACTCAAACAAAACAGTAAACAAAAAAATAAAATAAAACAAATAGAAAAAAAAATTAACAAAATCTGTAGATATCAATTATACCTAAATGTAAATGTGCGAGGCCAAAAAGGTTCCTATCTCAGCATATGCTGCGATATTTTAAAAAAATATCACAGCGCTGGTATTCTGATAGGTCTTTCAAGGTGTAATTTTACTCATTACTATGAACAACTTTTAGTGTGGGAACAAACCCGAAATCGCGAAAAAGCTGATGGGTGCTAAGTTCTTACTAACTTAGCTCCCGTTCCCACCACACCATTCGAACTTAACCTATCTGTGTCGGGGAGCCCTAAGTTCCCTGTGCCCTATCTCGACAACAAGAGATCTGATGCATGAAAAATGTATTCCAAATGTGCAGTTGACAATTTATCGAGAGTTTACAATATCTCAATAAATTGAATAATCTTATACATTTTACAATTATCCGGTGTTCTTAGATAAGTGATAACTTAGGAAACGATCGAGGCAGTTGCATCACGTTAGCGCTATATCCGAATATGAGGTCATGGGTTCGATTCCCGAATCGGACAGTGTTATTGGTTTTCCTATCTGGAATTTCTCAGAAGCAGCCCAAGTTCTGATTTGTGCAAGGTTGGAGGAAATAGGCTCTCTTTTACATGAGACTTAAACGTAACCGGAGAAATTTAATATTCGATCGAAAACAAATTATTCAATTTAAACAAAGAATCGTCAAAACGTCATTCGAACCAGATGTCAAGTAAACTCGCCCAAGCCACGGAACAGAGAAAAACAGCTACATTTTTTTCTGTTCCGTGGGCCGAGCAGTAGGTGTAGGAACGCCTCTGCCTAATGCTACGGGCAATCAATAAAACCAGATATACAATTTATATATAATTATACAGAATAAATAGGTCAGCTAATTAATAAAAATATTTCAGTAATTTCAGCAGACAAACAAAGCCGGGTCATGACTTTCAATATCAATCAATCTGATGTGAACATCATAATCCTTTTGGCTTTCTCCGTATATTTATTTAGTATCCATTTCCAAACAAGGGTTAGGGGTCCCGGCTGTCATTTATAGATCTTTGGCGTTACGGCTACGGATTTTCAGAAGCCAGAAAATCCGACTCCAATCGTGCCAAGAAGTACCGTGTTACCCAGTTAATGGGTTGTAGAGGTCTGGTAGGCAGCCGCTCCACGTATAATATTGATACTCACCTGAATCCGGTTTGACTGGAAGCCGAACTCAACTATGTATAATAGTTGGGTAAAAGGCTAGGCAGATGATGACGTTTACAATCTAACTATATATATTATTGTATTAATAAATTGATCAAGGAATTCGTTCAAGTTCAAGAATAGTTTCGACCTTTCTAAAATTTACAATAAAATAAATTTGTAGGTTAAACAAGGAGTCTTCTTTTATTTGCCAGTCCACTACTGCGCCTTCCCCTCATAGTCATTTCATGTAGTTCTTTCTCGACCCTGTGAAATATACTACCGAATTTTATGTGATATTTATTACCTGACAGGTGTGGTCGCCCCGGAGCCGGAGCCCGCGCGCGACGGCGACGCAAGCTCGGCGCTGGGCGGCGTCGCGTGCGACACTAGCCACGCGTCCACCACTTGCCGCGTCGCCTTCCTGCCGACAATTGTTACCGTTTACCTTATTAAATACGAACAAGTAGAGATGTACTGAGGCGGGAAAGCCGACTGTCTGGCGAAAATAGTCGGCGATGACGACTATTCGCCAAACGCCAGTTTTATAAAATACAGGATTGAACAGATTAAATGCAAAACCTGAATGGTGTAACTCTCACTATATGAACAACTTACATTGGACCAAGACTGAAATCGCGAAACAAAGGAAGCAGTTCAGTATTTTTTTTGAGTTTTGCAAACGGAAATGTATGGGTGATTGTATTTTTTCGCGGTTTTGGGAGTTACAACAGTCCCCTTTTCAAGTTTTGCGCTTTATCAGTTACATCTTGTGTTACTTTTATGTTCTACTAGCTGACCCAGCAAACGTTGTTTTGCTATATAAAGTAAAAACAATATTTAGGGGTATGGATGATGTTCTATATATATAAAAGAAAGTCGCTGGTGAAATGTAGCTTTCTATTGGTGAATTAATTTTTAAAATAGAAAACTTATCGCTAAAATACTTCTTAGCTGTATCTCGCGGTTTCACCTGCCTGCGCCATTTATTCTTTCTGGCTCAGTGATCTTTCTTTCGTCTGCTAAGGATAATAGCTTCATAATCAGCCTTTTAACGTTCCCACTGCTGGGACACAGGCCTCCTCTCTAGGAGAGGGAATGGGCCGTAATCCACCACGCCGGCCCAGTGCGGCCCAGGCGAATGTCACATGTCTTTGAAATTTTGCTTCTAGGACATGCCGGGTTCCTCACGATGTTTTCCTTCACCGTTTTGAGAGTAGTGGTGATGGAATTAAATACACAAAATAATGCGCTTTGTCTTGGGTTTGAACCGGCGACCTACAACTCGTAAGTCGGGGCCATTACCACTCGGCCACCACTGCTCTTAGCTCATAATAGCTTGATGTTAAATAATTATGGTTCTGGTATCCTGGTACTTTGTAAGTCTTCTCTCACAATTCCAGCCCCAGAAACGCTTCGACATGTTTATGGTCTGCTGGTACACGTGAATCCTTACCTTTCAAATTTCAGCCCCTGAAATATATTACTTCGACATTCTTCTTTCTGGTCTTCTAGTACTTGTAAATCTTTAGCGCCTGCAATTTTAGCCCCGGAAACTATACCATTTTTAACAAATGAACGGCTAGACTGATCACGTCCCACGGAAACGGGATAAAATGTTCTATATAAATATATCCTATGCCTGCGCCATTTATTCTTTCTGGCTCAGTGTTCTTTTTTTCGTCTCCTAAGGATCATAGCTTGATGTTAAATAATGATGGTTCTGGTATCCTGGTTCTTTGTAAGTCTTCACTCACAATACCAGCCCCAGAAATGCTTCGATATGTTTATGGTCTGCTGGTACTTAAGTTTTCGACATGTTTCTTTCTGGTCTCTTTAGCGCATGCAATTTTTAACAGCTACGAAACAAAGGAACATACATATAAGGAAAATGATTTATTTTTCATAATTTATAATTCGTTGAGTTTGTTAAGAAAGCACTTCCAGCCTTATTCTATGAAGGCGAACTTTGTAGATTTTATTAATCTTTTGTTTTGGTTGCTAGGTTACACTCTTGTTAATTTTGAATTATCTACAACGCACTAAATATATTTCACCTAAAACCATTTTCCACTGCGTTTACTTTAATAGAGTTTTCATTGTTTTTAAGATGTATTCTGCTATTCGGGGCGGAGACAAATCCAACGAATCAAAAACCAAGAAAATTGGTCCAGCAGATCTCGAGTTATAAGTGTTGTAACAAACCCGACTTTGTTTTATATATATAGATTTGAAGAATTATATTAGCCTTACAAGGAGAGTGAATTGAATCAAAATTATTTAAAACATAGGCTGCGACAAGTCCATCTCTAATTAATAGGACGGCACGACTAGTGGCCGACTATCCGCATATTATAGCAGCCGAGGAAAAGCAAACGGCGACAGACCAATCTGTCATTTGAGCGACAACTAGTCGTTTAGTCAGCTAGTCGGCCCATCTCTACTAAGAACTTCCAAGTACTTCGAACAGTTCCAGGAGTTCAAAGAATGTCTGTTTAGTGCGCGTGATTATGAGATTTAAACGTTAACTCGTCAACAATGCGCAAGCGCATCTTGGCAATGTTGCGTTCTTTGTGTGCTTGAGCAATTGAAACAGTTAAGGAGATTGGATAAACAAATAATTTACAAATTATACTCGTAGATATGTATACTAGGTTTAAAATATCACAGATACAGCAAAGATTTCAACCGTTTTTATAATACATTTTTATAACAATAGTTGCATTCTTGAGATAATCATGGATATTAATATTACCACGACGTATTTTTTAATAATAAATTTAAAATACATATATTTACTTCAATGGAAAAACTTAACTTACTAAACTCAAGACGAATTTGAGAACATTGCAGTGAATACAGTGGCAACATAAAATTCGTCCACTCGATGATACATTTTTTAAATTATGTTCTAAAAATATTCCATCTCTATCTAACAGCATAAACCAAAGCAGGACAAAGTCATCCTACTAGAAACATACGAATATACACAAACGTAATTGTAACGGAAACTTTGATAACAATATTCATATGAACTAGTTGATGCTAACTAGCATCGTTGTCAATGTTTGTATAGGACTATAATATCTCTGCACTGAAACTAAGTTTAAAGTAAATATGAATGCGAACATTTGTATTCAAATGTGATGTGATAGTTGACATTTTGCGTTTCGTGGCTGTGACTCTTTGAAATATTATTCGGACAATAGGCTGATATCGTCTATGGACCTTACGATATTTAACAGTGACATCAAAGGTATCACTGGGAATATATCCACCATAGCATCTCAACGACCAGAATTTAACAATCCATGTACCTATTAATTAATAATCACATGATTTCACAGTTGAAACCCTTGTTATGACAATGATTTGAAACATCATTAAACGATTCGTTAGATTTAAAACAATAATCTTTTTGTATTAAGCCCCAACAAATTTCGAGCATGGAATCAATTAGTGGATCTACATAAAAATTGTGCGGATTGTGCCCTATTTTCTTTGTTTTCCAAATTATAATGAGTTAACTTGAAGGGACAAAAGCACTCAGGGATAATAAGATTAGTCGTAACAGGCCTTTCAAGTATTAATGTTATTATAATCATTTCCACGTTAATTTAACAACAGAAGAAAGCCTTTTTGATGTCGCCTTTATTTTTCGGGATGACATGGTTGCTGCGGGTATAAACTTACTAACGGATATGAACTTCAAAAGTTCAACATCAGTTTTGGAGTTTCAAACTTTGCACAGACAGACTAAGTAGACTCTTCTTAGCATACCTGCATTATTAAATATCAATGCACTACGAACTGCGACCGCAATGAAATCCCGCGAGAAGCGCTAGAAACTGTAGCAGGATGTTGTGAAACCCGATATCAAAACTTGCAAACTGGGTACTGAAGTTACTTAGTAGGAAGGAAAGCGGATCTTGGCACTAGAACGAAATAATGTAACAGAAAAGACAAATACAAAGTAGAACCAAACTATTTTCATTTCTTTAACAAACTTGAGAAAAACAGGCAATAAAGAAAGACAAGCAACAGCAAATGAAGCTTTACACAAAATAAGCACAAAGACGGCCATATTAAACTAATAAATATTCAGCATGTTCATTCCATACGGTAGAATAGCACTGACATCCTACTTCCCATTTTCCGGGCGTCGAACCAAAGGACAAATGGAAATTCTCCAATGTGACAATATGTATACCAGAGTAGAGTTCAACAATAACATACGGTCCGTATATTTTCAAATTTATTTCAGTGAGTCTGCGAAACTTGAAATGTGCTTGTGATAGTTAAGAATATTATACGCTGTCACGCTAGAGTGCTTATGCAGCGTATCGCATTTTACATTCAATGAGGTTCGATAAAACTACATTTAACGTGTTCGCGACATTAACATTACGTGCAAGAGAATTTATATTAGGTTTTATAGTGCACACGTCTCGGTAATCTAAATCCGAGTGTTCAATTGAGATAAATGTAATAAAACGGTATGGCGAATATTAATGAAAATTACCTGAAATAATACGCAGTATACTGAACACGTTTTATATATCTACACCATTGTACGATCATTTCGTGAATAGATCCATGTGCCTTATTAATTATAATTCATACTACTGTCTGCCACCCATCGCCATAATTATTCAAGCCAAGTTATCCATTCATAAAACTAATCAGTGTGTTTATATCTTAAACGTTTTATGGCTCATCTAGGACCGACACAAGCATTGTCATTTTAAACTTCAATAAAATAAAATAAATTACTTCCGGAATAAGTTGGTTTATGTTAGGGTTTACTGCATTAAGTGCTTTTACTGGTTCAAAACTGTTGTTACTGTCGTAACGGCAGTTAAAGTTTTACGGTAAACATGAGACTACTGAAATGGAGTCTTCGAGTAATCTTCTTTTTTCGACTTCAAAACGGAAGAAAATTTATAGTGTAGAATTTATTGGTGACTGGTTTTTACAAGTCTTAGAACGACTCTGCTTGAACTTCGTTTAAAGCTTCAGTTGAAAAGAACAGGACTCATTGGATGACGCAAATGACGTCAATACAATACCGGAACAGATCAAAACCAGAACAGAGCATACTCAGTAAACAATGGAAGGTGATGCAGATTTAATTCTTCAAATCGAAATTATAATCAGTGTATTCATAAGATGCTAAAGAGAACACGTCTGGATGCTGTCAGCTCTGATATGATCTTTTTATCGTATTCAACACCCACGGCAATTGGAATTGCGATTTCATCACACAAACCACACTTGTATGATCCGATAAAAAGCGGTTTATATTATTCTTGTAAAGTTTATAACTTTATGCAACTGGTCACTAACAAGTAGGTATCAGTCAATTTCCTTATATCCAAGTTTCCTTATTGTACGGTCTCCGTTTATTTGTTTTATCTGTCGGAAGTATTTTAACCGTAAAACCAGTGAGTTTATTACCGAAAAAGCGGCATTAATTTTATGATTTACGATCTCACATTCCTCGGAGCAAGGAAATGTCTAATTTAAAAAACATGGCGTCGATTTATGTAAATGTTTTACGTGACGTTATTAGCGGGATGATATATTGTTTTTCTAGTTAAAGGAATTAATATACATGTCGTGGATTGATGGCGCTGTTGTGCAGCAGACAGCGCCATTTGAAAAATTGTTTTGAAACCTAATAATTTGAAATCAAGATATCGTAGGTCGTCGTCGGTAGGATAGGGTCAGTGCCTGCTAGGGTTGCGGAATTTGTTCGAAAGAGTCACCGCGGCCCTGGAACGTAAAGGGCACAAGAAGGATCACGGGTGGGTTTTAGTCAGTAAGAGTCTGACACTCCCTTCCGCTCCGCCCAGAGCGGGAGAAGTCATTTGATGATTTCTCATCCAGAAAAAAAAAGGGTGGGTTTTAGTCAGTAAGAGTCTGACACTCCCTTCCGCTCCGCCCAGAGTGGGAGAAGTCATGTGATGATTTCCCTTCCAAAACAAAAAAAAGGAGTGCATCATGAATACGTGAATGCAAACGCGCTTAGACACGAACCTCGATAGAAGGGACAGTGAGAACTGGCGGGACTTGGAAAAAGTGGCGTGGAAGTGTGAATTATGAAGAAGACCCGGTGCTTCCCATCTCAGCCACCCATGATGCGACAACAACACTCAACAGACCTCAATGGATAAGTTATCCAATAAATGAGTTTATATATGACACTTTGTCGCTTCACAATCATATGTACGTACTATAGTCGTATGTATTAACTGAGACACTTTGTCTGATAAAGCACAGCGATGATCCATGTAACTCGTAGTTAGGTAAAAAATCTCTATTTTTCTAAAAACTGATAAAGTGACTGAAAAGTTCAAGAAACATTCGAAGACTGAAAAATATAAGCCCATTTTCACTAACGCGCGTAGGTACATTTAAATGAACGAAGTTTTATTTGACTATTGGATTTTAAGAACGTTATCACACAAACAGTATTTTCGCTTCACACAGAAACCTCATTATACAAACACCTTTAAATGTAAGTACACTTTGGTAACTACTTCAGACACAAAAGGAAACAGTGGTTACAAATATCCGCGGCATGCGACTATAAACGAAGCTTGTGCCCATAAACTAATCTACATAACACTAATTTTAATTAAACACAAAATTGTTGAGCAGCCTGAATAAACCAAAAGCTAAGTGACAAAGCTTGAGGGTTTCAACAACTGGGACAGAGTAATTAAGAGACCTAAACAAAACCATTAAGACTTGCGGCCTTCTGCTAATAAATTATAATTTATATTAGGTAGGTACGGTATATTAAGTCTAGGGCTGTAACTTCTAAGATATGTCACCGTATAATTGCAAACGCCTAAGATTGTAAAATATCGCGTGGAATTGTAAACACATTTTTCTCCGTAACGAATAAATTGGGAACTATTCTTATACTAATTTCGATTGGATTTACTGTATCGATAATAATATGTTCAAAATGTATTGAGAATTATAATCTAATAAAGAGTTATCACAATTTTATGAAGTTTGCAATTTTCTGTTTTAATTTAATGTTCACAAATACATTTTTTTTCGCGTTCGACAAATTAAACGCTTGACGTTGCACAACTTAAAAAAATGTCAATTTACATAAACGTTAAAAGTTGCTCGCTAATAAATGTTCTTATGAAAATAGTTGGGCCCAGTATACTGTTCCTGGAAGATGGTAATAGTTCTGATAGCAGATTCCAGGAAAAGTTTTGATTGACTACTATGGAAGTTATTGTCATTCTCAAAGCTTGTGAATAGGGTGGTCGCAAAACTATATTCCTTAACAGTTTATTTTCGAAATAAAATAACAATGCTACAACCAAGCTAAGATAAGATAATACAAAAAGAGTCTGTGACATTATAGATATTAAACAAAACTAACTAATCAAGTTGGTAAAGTTAGTACTTAACGAGTGGGTTGCTAACTTGATGGTGGAGATTTCAATATTAATATTGTTGAAGATAATTCAGATAGCAATCGCTTTTTAAGTCTCTTTAGGTCATTCAATTTATCAAATGTGTTCATTGAACCAACCCGAACTACGTCAACCACTGCTACTTGCATTGATAATGTTTTTTGTTGCTGCAACTACTTAGAAAAAGCCATTGTAAATTGTCTCCCTTCTGATCACAGTGGGCTAACGGTAACTTTTGAGTCCACCTCACCTATACAACAAGTGCAGATACAATCAAGACCGATAACATCAGGTAAATTAAATAAATTTAACAGCACTTTAAGCAACAAGTTAAGTGGTCGGGATTTCACAATGAATAATGGCAATATTCTATATAAAGAATTTTTTTCTGTTGTCCAAACTGAGTTCAATAATACTTTTAAAAAGATAACTAAAACTATCTGCCCTAAGTTTTTATTTAGTGACTGGGCGACTAAAGGACTCAGAAAAAGTAGGGAAAGACTTTATGAGCTATACGGCCTTAAGCCTTATATTAATACTGAAGCCTTTAATAAGTATGTAGCTACTTACTCAAAAATTTATAAAAATACTTGTAAGGTAGCTAAAGCTTTATACATAAGCAAAAAGGTAAAAACAGCAGACAACAAAGTGAAGACGGTTTGGAAAATTATAAATAACGAAACAAACAGGAATAAAAGACATAATACGGATTTCACATTGGAGACTACTCAGGGTCTTATTAGTGATAACCTAAAAGTTGCTCAAGAATTTGTAAATTTCTTTACCAGTATCCCTATTAAAACTACTGAAGCTTTAAATTCTTCGCCTTCGCTTGCTTTTGATTTATTGCAGTCGAATGTGTCAGCCTGCCCGACTGAATTTAATTTTAAGCATATAAACCCCTTAGTAGTAATGAAAGCTTTCAAACAAATCAAAATTAAACTTACGGAAGATTTATGGGGATTGTCTATCAAAGTTTGTACCTCAATTATTGAGACTGTAGCCCCTTTCTTAGCTTTAATATTTAATTTGTGTGTGGATCAAGGAGTCTTTCCGGACCTAATGAAATTCAGTAAAGTAATACCACTTTTTAAAAACGGGGACAGTAAAGACACAAATAATTATAGACCAGTATCCGTGTTGCCAGTCTTCAGTAAGGTATTTGAAAAAGTGATGCTAAATCAAATGCTTTATCATTTTAACACGAATAACATCTTGCATGATAAACAGTATGGTTTCACCAGAGGACGTTGTACTACTGACGCTGGTGTCACCTTACTGAAGCATATATTTAATGCGTGGGAAGAGGCACAAGATGCCATAGGCATCTTCTGCGACCTATCTAAGGCGTTTGATTGTGTGGATCACGAAACATTACTCCTGAAACTTGGGCACTACGGACTGGGCAAAACAGCTTTAAGCCTTGTTAAATCTTATTTGAATGATAGACAGCAAGTAGTGCAAATAAACGGTGTTAATTCATCGGGCTTAAACGTGAAAATGGGCGTTCCACAGGGCTCAATTTTGGGTCCTTTTTTATTTTTAGTTTATATAAATGATTTACCCCATTTATTGCAAAACAAGCTAAACATGGTCTTGTTTGCTGACGACACTTCTTTGATTTTTAAAATAAATAGACGTAGTAATAATCTTGACATCGTAAATAATGCCCTTTTGCAGGTCCAAAATTGGTTCACTGCTAATAATTTGGTTTTAAATGGGAAGAAAACGAAGTGCATAAGATTTGCTTTACCAAATGTCAAAAGTAGTAATTGTGATATAGTATTGAACAGGGAAAAACTAGAATTCGTCGATAGAACGGTTTTCCTGGGGATTACGCTTGACTCAAGGCTACAATGGGGTCCTCATTTAGCATCTCTTGCAGGACGTCTAAGCTCAGCAGCATATGCTGTTAGGAAAATCCGCCAATTTACTGATGTTGATACCGCGAGACTAGTCTATTTCAGTTACTTTCATAGTATAATGTCTTACGGTATCTTGTTATGGGGCCGGGCTGCAGACATCGAGTCAATTTTTATTCTGCAGAAAAGAGCCATCAAAGCCATTTACAATCTACGCCGGCGTGATTCTCTAAGGGAACTGTTTAAGGAAATTAACATCATGACGGTACCTTGTTATTATATATATGAAAACATTATGTACGTTAGAAAAAATCTGCATCTCTTTAGTAAGCGAGGCGACAGACATAATTATGCTACTAGAAATAGGGATCAATTAGTTCAACCAGGTTTCAGACTAGCTAAAGTAGCCACATCTTTCATGGGGTATTGTTTAAAATGTTACAATAAAATTCCTCCCCATATATTAGAACTGAATGAAACGAAATTTAAAACTTGTATTAAACGCACATTATGCAGGCAAGCATATTATAAGTTGGGGGATTACATTGAAGATAATAATGCTTGGCTAAATGCCGGTCCTGCTCCACAGCCTCAACCACTTGGATAAACAAGTTTAGGATTTTATATTGGAAGAGATGCTCGCCCTTTTTTTATTTTTTGTCTCATTTATTTATTCTTTTTTTTTATATATAATATTAATTTGATAATTAATAATTTCTCTTTTTTTACTTGTAGTTGCTTGGTTTTTGTAAACCATAGTTTTGTATAATGTAGAAGCATTTTATTTTCAAATATTGTAAATGTGAGTACCATGGAGCCATTTACATGTGATAAGTTATAGTTTACTTTGTGACTTGAACTAAAATGGCAGTTGAGAGCATGTCATGCTTGCTCAAATGTTTCGCTGATGGTGGCGTGTGTGTTGGATCATTCGGTTCCCTTCAAAATGGTTGAGCTAAATGGTGCCAATACACGCGTCATGTTCGTGAACGGGCGCCGTCGGTTGAGACTGGTCACCTCTTAACTGCCACTGACTTGTTTTAATCTTTATACTTTGAATTGTTTTTATAGTTTCCTTTTTTTTTTTTGCATTGTCCTCACATATAGAAGCGACCAAGGATGTAACCAAGGTTATGTAATACAGAACATAATTTAAAAGAGTGTCCGTGGAGTTTCTTGCACGTTCTTCTCCATAGAGATCTACGCTTTGGAACGTGCAGATAGCTTCACCTCTTTCGACTTGACAATTCAAAAGTCCCTGTAAAGGGTTTAATTGAAATAAATGCTTTGAATCTTGAATCTTGAATCTTGATGTACTACGGTTGCCAACTGAAAGTGAATCAGTCAAAGAACTTAAATGTAAATGTGCAATAACTAAAAATATATATCTGTTAAAACTACAGTCTGTCTTTTATCTGTTAGTATATTGGCATCTCTTAACAAGTCCGGCTGAAAATGTCAGATAACAGTCCCTTTGGTTTTAATATTCGTTGGACTGGATGGTGACCCTAAAACATAACTAAAGTTTACAAAGATGAAGAAGGTAAAGCTTCTTGAGACCCTTTTCATAAGCCAGTTTAACACTCAAACACACTACACCTATTTGGAGAGTTTATTTGTTTGTCTACCTACTAAGGAAAATCGAGTTTAGTAAGGTCTCTCACACTCACAGTCACACGTGATCTTCTCATCAAAATGTTACTATGGCCAATAATGTAAAATAGGCTAAAGATTCCTTCGACCTTGCCCAACCAAATTCACCGCTACTTCACATTATCGCCGAAGCATTTCTATTGTTCTATTTTTTGGTGACAACGTGATTATGACACAATGGAACAATTAAACCTTCAAATCAAAACCTTAATTCAATTGTTTAAAAAAACAAACAGCAGGACATTTGAATACGCATAGCATTGAGATAAGACTGAAAATTAATTGAGTTTCGACAAATGGGCTCAGAAATTCTATAAAACAGTCCATTCAGTAATCAAAGATTTACGATTAAGTGAAAGCAAATTTTATTCATGAAGGCTGTAATCTTTCCTGAGAACAATGACGTTTGTAGATGAAATTCTAATTGTTATCGTCAAAGAAACTGAACTTTTGAATAATAAAAGCATGACAAGATGACTTTTTCAAGGTTATAGGAATCATTAGTACAAGATCATTTGAAACGACGTTATAAACTGAGAAGCTAATGAATTGTTTTAATTAGTACATGGGAAACCCACTTTTGATTATGTTTACTTCCTGCAATGTTGTGCTTTGACATGTGTAATAGGCGGTGAAACTCTTAATAAGTAATTATGACGAGCTATGACTTCAATTAAGGCACGTTTGATTGTATTTTTGTTCTTTTAAAGCAATACATGCGCATTAATTATGCTACTATTCTAAATATATAACTTTCTAGTTCAACCCAATCACCACGACAGAAATCTAATCTTCATTAAAAACCACAGAATGTTCAAAAGTTAAAATATCACTGAAACTTTTTTGTTTGGTGTTATAATTATTATGCTCTTATCGAGTTGGTCAAAGGCTGTCAAAGGCCTTACTGAAATATTTATGTAAGGTTGAATGTGATGACGACTTGTCTCTTATGTGTCGGAGATATAAATAATGAATGAAAAGGGTGTAACGAGACCCGTCAACGAATTATATCAATCGTTGTCTCTTCTCGAAACAAATGTTGTCGACCCAGTTAGCAGGCCTAGTGTTTTGTAGGACATGTCAATCCTAGACTCATCTGTCATGGCGGCTAACTGGGTGTCCTGTCTGGGTATTTTCTTGTTAGCATCACTATTCGACCTGGCTGCTGATTTTTCAGTACTCAGTGAGTGACGGGAGTCGAACGGGTTATTTTTGTAAATGTCATTTGGAGAAAAGCTTTTCATTACTTTTGCAGTTTAGCTACAAGCGGCCTAAGCTTCCGCGAATCTTGTTATTTGATTTTATTTATTCGGGAGAAGATACAATTACACATAGTAAATGAACTTAAAGTAAGCATTCCACAATATGACATTATTCACATATTATATAAGTAATAAAGCTAGTCGTTTAATATAATAATATAATTTAACATTCAGATGTACCAAACCTAATAAGGGGCGGTAAATTGAGATTGAATCAAAAAAACAGATTAAAGATTCTTCGGAATTTAATCTAGAAAAAAATAGATTCCTCCTTGATTGTTTCCTTTGTACCTATTTTTCTGTTTCCATCTTCTTATCTTTTTATTAAATGTGTGTACATAAATTGTTAAATAAATAAATAAATAGATTCATATCCGGTAATATAAAAAAATCAGGCAACATAAACTTCTTTCAAAACAAAATAGGTAATACGGATATTTTTGAAAATACATTTACTAAAAATTCTTGTCTCTTCAGAATAACTAGCAGGATTTCATTATAGAGATAAGCTATTGGCCCACCAACGCCCAGCGGACATGTAGTACGGGATTAACGGAAAGCTTTCGATGATAAATACAATTATGTCTGTGTTGCACGTACGATGAGATAAAACCGTGAACAACAACAACAGCCCATGAATACGAGCCGAGCGACAGTTTATTTGTATAGTAACTTAGTAGTTCGCCAAAAAATCCGAATCGAAAATAAATCGATTGTACAACAGTCAGGATGCGTGGGTGTTCGTCAATGACACGAATTTAGAATTTTGTAAGAATTTGTATTCATAGTTCGAACATTTTTAGATCGTATTCTGTGGCGCACGAATTTCATATAGAGAGTGGTACTCTCTATATGAAAAGGGGATCGTGCCAAGATGTCAAGATAAGATATGTATGTCATTATCATATTACTGTCACTTAATAGGATTTATATTATTAAGATGTCGATGAGAATGAGTCAACGATATAAAATCCAATCATATTCAGCATCATACATATTACTGTAACTATAATGAATGAGTTTGTATCCCACGCAGATAGCTCATAAAGTAGACCCCAGTTTCAAATTAATATTTGAAGTAAATCTCTTTAAGCCAGTTTTCAGTGGTAATTCGCATTTCACTCGGCTGCAACCGGGCTATTTGAATTGGCCATTGTATACAAATCCGTACGACCTGAATAGAACACATTCACACAAGGAATGTTTTCAACAAATGCGTAAATTATTGTGGATGGGTTTTGTAATGATAATGTGTATAAAACTAGCCTGTACTTAAATCAAAACAGTAGTGATAGTTGGCATACAGGATGTAATGTACAATGAGTTGCGTTATTCAATTCAGAGATTTGAATCAAATTGAATGGGGGATTCAAATTAGAATCAATGAACAGGTTTTCGCATTGAACTGTATCCTAATGCTAACTCGAATATCGTATTGAGCAATGTATTAGCCAGATTAATGTTAAGCATTGGGTTTGTCGAGTCACTGCACTATGGTTCCCCGGTACGACAAAAATCACCCAAAGCTACTCTGCGATTCTCTAAAAGTAATACTCATTATAACATCTACGATGTCCGGACTTAACAAAAGTATAAATTAAATGCACTTGGCTAATTGCTTTCATTCCGCTCCCGACGCCCGCCCGCGACGGACGTGCCGCTCCCCGCTGCTCTCCCGTTATCGTGCTCAGTGTCGTGTGTGTTCGTTTCGTCACGCTCCAGTCGTGACGTCACCTGTGGTCGCCGACCACAACTTTGATCCGAAGCCGCCTTTTTCAAGGCAGTGGACGACTTCTTGTTTCTGTTTTGGAGGTCGTTGAAACGTAGTGCCCCTTCAGGGAAAATCCACAGTTTCGTGGTCCTTGGTGGGATACCTCACGGTGCCAACGAAGCCAAGGGGTGTTGACCCGATACACCGGCCCAAGCCCCTTCAGGGCTAAGTCAAATCGGAAGGGCTTTGGTACGCGGCCTTGGGGGCTTCCCTAGTCGCTGCCATCTGTCTAACCCCGTTCTCTTTCAGCAATCACCCGGTGTGGTTGGGTGTCTCAACCCCTTCACACCGGACCGGTCTTCTGACCCTAGGGCCCCACTGCACAATAAGATCGGCAGTGGGTTTACAAGCTTAGGGCACACAAAACTAGGCACTCACCTCCCTGTCTACACCCGACAGGGAGGGTACACATCCCCGGGATATCCCACCCGGGGAGTTAGGAAGTAGGAAGCGCTGGGAGTCGCGGAAACGTTGCTCCCGGATGCTAGATAGGAACTAAAATCCCCCCCCCCCCACCATGACGGACGCTGATTTATTAGAGTTCGTCAAGGACACCGTCCTCAAGGACGCCGAGCTCACTGCCAAATATGGCGATCTGATAGCAGAGGCGCTCTGCAGGGATCGGGACCTGGTTGCCAAATTTGGCAGCGAACTTGCCCGCATGCAGCAAGAAGGTCAGGTCCCTGAGAGCCCTCTCTCCCCGCCGCCTACTGAAAAGCAGGCATCCAAGAACTGGGTACCCAAACAGGTACCCATCACCAAAAACTCTGCCCCAGCCCCCACGACTTCCGCGAAACCGGCTGTTGTCCTCAAAACAACAGTCGGCGCCGCCACCACCCAACCCGCTACCGGGAACCAGAGCCCCGCCGATTCCCGTTCACCCTCCCCAGAGGAAATGGACATTGCCGCGCCCTCTGAGCCATCTGATTCCTCTTCCTCCGAAGACGACTTCCAGGTCGTAGCCGGAGGGAAGAGGAAGAAGAAGAAGTCCCCACCCTCTGAGCAGGCCCTGAAAAAGGCCGCCCCCACCCACCCCTCCCCCCCGTCTTCAGCCCCCCAATCCCGCCCCTCCTCGGCAGCTGGGTCCTCCCAGCAGGCAAGCCGATCCGCCAGCCCGATGGCGGTTGAGGCCTCAGTCCCCAAAACCTCAGCCCCAAAGGTCCAATCTCCGCCACCCGTGTTCATTCACGACAAGGCCAAATGGACTGAGGTGTCCACTGCCTGCAAGGCCAGGCAAATTAACTATACCAATGCCCGAGCTGTTCAGCTGGGCATCAAAGTCACTGTCCCGACCGCAAAGGACTACCGAGAGTTGCACAAACTCCTCTCGGTCAGGAAAATCCCCTTCCACTCTTTTACTCTCCCCGAGGACCGTCAGACACGCGTGGTGGTCAAAAACGTCCCACGCGAAATCCCCACGGCTGAAATTCTCAGCGACCTTCAGTCGCAGAGTATTCCCGTAGCAGAGGTGCACCGAATGCACCGCCGAGGTGGAGAATCATACAACATGATTCTGGTCGTCTGCGATCCGACAGACGGTCATCACCCCATATTTAACATCTCCCACATCTGTGGCCTCTCGGGCCTATTCATCGAAAAGCCCCGCAGGAGTGGCATCATTGGCCAGTGTCACAACTGCCAATTGTACGGCCACTCCCAGCGGAATTGCTTTGCGAAGGCACGATGTGTGAAATGCCTGGGTGACCACGGCACCTCAGACTGCACTCGCCCCAAAGACCCGTCCCAGTGCGCTGAGCCGCCCAGCTGCGTCTTATGCGGCAAGTCTGGCCACACGGCCAACTACCGTGGCTGCCCAAAAGCGCCCAAACCCACCGCCCCCAAGCTAGCCAAGCGCGCAAGCGATCGCCAGCAGAGGGAATGTCCTCAACTGGTAGGAAAAACTACCATAGCCCTCAGTCCACAACGCCCCAGCCCATGGAGCGCTCTTAATCACCAGGCCCACTTTCCGGCCTTGAGGACCAGCGCTCCTGCCCCCAAAACCACAGAGGCCCCTAAGGCCACCCCTACCACCCAGCCCACCAAAACCATCCCGGCCCTCATGGACGTAGCGCTCCCACGCCCCCCCTTGACAGAGGCAACCCGGGCCACAGCCCCAGCCCCTGCCCCTGCCTCAGCGCAAGCCGCCACTATTCCAGCTGGTGATGTGTCCAAAAACATCATTTTGGTCACATACCAAGCTTTTTACTCCCCCCGCGCCCTAGCCATGGCCGAGGCGCTTCAAAACTGCAGAGGTGACCACTCAGCAGTTTTCCGCGAGTTCGGTGACGTAGTTCACCACGTCCAAATCTACACAACCCTTACCCACCCATAATGGATAAGTCCCGAGTAACGTGTAGGTTCAAACCGACAGCCCTCCGGATAGGGTTTTTCAATGCCAACGGCCTTAGAGCCCAACGTGATGAGATCGCCTTATTCCTCCGCGACCATCACCTAGACATCTTATTAATACAAGAGACCTTCCTAAAGCCTACCCATCGGGACCCCAAAATTGCCAACTATCGCATGGTTCGCAATGATAGGACCCGCTGCCACTTAGGAGGTACCCTAATTTACTATAAATCGTCCCTATACTGCATTCCTATGGACCCTCCCTCCCTTGAAAAGTTTGAGGTCTCAGTCTGTCGGCTAGGTATGACAGGACACCAACCCGTCACGATCATCTCAGCCTATGTCCCACCCAACAACTCCGTGGACACTCCCGCTATGAGAGATGACCTGACCAAACTTCTTGGCCTGAGCGACTCCGTCATACTGGCGGGGGACCTCAACGCCAAACATCCTTCCTGGAACAGTCACACGACCAACCCGAGAGGCAAGGTAGTGTTCGAACTGTGCAGCGTCCTGAATTTCGATGTCATCGCTCCAATGCATCCCACCCACTACCCGCACTCACCTTCCCACTCCCCCGATGTTCTCGACATCGCCCTCCTCAAAAATGTCAACCTTCGGTTACATTCTGTGGAGACGCATGACGAGTTAAACTCGGACCATAGACCCGTGATTCTGGAGCTTGCTCCTAGATCAGGGCCGATGGACCCTACCCAGCCTCCTCCCACCCGAATGACCACTGACTGGCGCCAAGTAAGCGAAAAGCTGAAGGCTACCACGTCCCCCCATCTCGACCAGATCCCCGACCTAATCGAGTCTGTCGCAGACACGACAGCTGCGATCAATTCACTCACGGATCACGTGCAATCTGTCCTGAACGAATGTTCTAAGGAGTCTCCGGTGGTGAGCGATCACCACTGGAAACTCCCGGACGAGGTACGTGAGCTCGTGACTGAAAAGAACGCGGCTGTCCGTGCCTACAGCGCCTTTCCCTGCGAAGCCAACAAGGTTCACATGCGCTACTTACAGCGTAAAGTAAGTAACAGCATCGCTGAACTGCGCGAAAGTCGCTGGGATAAGTTGCTGGGCGACCTCGAACCTACCCATCAGGCATTCTGGGAACTTCAGAGGAAACTACGCGCCTCAGAGGTTGCCTCAATGCCTCCGCTCACGCGTCCCGACAACACCGTCGCCTTCGATGACGAGGACAAAGCCGAATGCCTGGCCGACAGTCTAGAGTCCCAATGCTCCCCCAGCTCCCAACCAGTAGACAAGGCTCATCTCGATATGGTGAATGCCGAAGTCGAACGTAGAGCCTCCCTCCCACCAGTAGAGGACCCCGATGATCCCCTCCCCCCCGTCACACCTGATGAGGTGAAGGAGATCATCGGCCGTCTCAAACCCAGGAAAGCCCCGGGCTCCGATGGAATCACCAACAAAGTGGTTCGTCTCTTCCCGGCTACTCTGATCATGTTAATGACCGCCATCTTCAATGGCGCTCTGTCCAACAACATGTTCCCACAGACGTGGAAAGAGGCTACCGTCATCGGTATCCCCAAACCTGGAAAACCCAAGTCCTCCCCGTCCAGCTATCGTCCCATCAGTCTGCTCAAAGTCCTAGGTAAGATCTACGAGAGGCTTATTCATAAGCGTCTCAAGGATTTTGTCGAAGCCAAGAGCCTCCTCCCCAATGAGCAGTTTGGTTTTAGATCAAACCACTCTTGCGTCCAACAGGTCTACCGTATCGTTGAACATATCAGCGCCAAATACCAGCGCGGTCTCGTTACGGGGGCCCTGTTCTTCGATATAGCGAAAGCTTTCGACAAGGTCTGGCACAACGGGCTGATATACAAGCTATACCAGCTCGGTGTGCCGGATCGTCTCGTGCTCATCTTACGAGATTATCTGTCGAACCGCACCTTTCAGTACCGAATCGAAGGTGCACTTTCGTCCCCACATCCCATTCGCGCCGGAGTACCCCAAGGCGGTGTTCTCTCCCCCCTAGTGTTCTCGCTATTTACTAGCGATATCCCCACTAGCTCTAAGACACAGCTAGCTCTGTTCGCTGACGACACGGCGATATATTGCTCCGGCAATAGCGAGAAGGCAATAGCCGGCCACCTCCAGAGATCCGCAAACGCACTAGGCGCTTGGTTCCGGAAATGGAGAGTGGAAGTCAACCCAGAGAAGAGTCAGGCGATCTTGTTTTACAAGCCCAAGACTCGTCTCTTCCCCCCCCGTCCCAGTCCGATCACGTTATTTGGCAAGCCGATCCCCTGGGTTGAGAAAGCTAAATATCTAGGCGTGATCCTCGATCGAAAGCTTACCTTCAGAGAGCACATTAAGACGGTGCGCAATCGTGCCGCATTCGCTCTCAGTAGGCTTCATTACATGCTGAACGCACGCAGCAAGTTATCCCTGAAAGGCAAACTACGCATTTTCACCACGTGCATACGTCCAATAATGACTTACGCGTGTGTAGCCTTCGCACACGCTAAGCCCCGCCAAATCCATAGGTTGCAGGTCATCCAAAACCGTTTTCTCCGAAAGGCTACGGGAGCCCCGTGGTACGTTAGAAATGAGCGTCTCCATGTCGACCTCCGTATCCCCACCATCAAACAATTCATGAAACGTATTTCCAAGCGTTTCATAGAGTCCGCTGAAAAGCACCAAAACCCCCTTATCGCATCGGCCACCCGATACACCCCCTCCCAGATCAGCAAGATCCGCCGACCGCGGCATACCCTTGTAGAGCCCGATGACCCCATCACCCTGACCCAAGAGAGTAGTAGGGAAACCAGCACTCTTAGGAAAAACAAACCCAGAACGCGTTCCGTATTCCGACCTCGCCGACGAGGTCCATCGCGACGCCCCCGTCAAAACCCTCCCCGACTTTTGCCTAACGAGCCAGCCCGCGCTGCTGAGCCATTAGCGTTAAATCCCCTAAATAATATCAATCAGACCCAGCCTGTCCCTTGCTGCCCCTCCTCAATGACCCCGCTAAGCCGAGGCCCGTGTCCCACAGGGGATGCCCTTAGCGAGCGGCCATTTAGTTTTAACTAGTTTTAAGCCCCGGCTGGGGGCCTTAGAATCTAAGGCAACCACGGGATTGCCCGGTTGAGCAGTAACCAGCCTTAATGTGCTGAACTGCGAGTAGTCCACTCAAAAAAAAAAAAAAAAAAAAAAAAAAATAATTGCTTTCATTCCTATTTCGTCATCGAAACTGTGAATACCACTAGTGCTCCGACACGTTATTAGTGACTCACGCAATTGTTACGTTTCTTTGTTCACCGATTCCGGGCAACCTGCTGCATAAGTGATTTATTTTCGAGATGGATTTTTAAGGTGATGGTATGTACTTTATTTTTTAATTTTATTTAGAATTTTATAATCATTAGTTTTCTTAATATTTGACTGCTACGTGATATACTGTTTTTCGAGAGCATTTTAAATTGTAGATAAATACTCCTTGATTTTTAGTACATACTTCCGCATAATTCCGCCTTAGTTTTTATTTTATAAGATAGATGAGACCTTATTCTTTATGATCTCACTTTAATTCATTCCCCGTTTTTCCCCCATTTTGAGTAATTTAGGTGCTACGTGAAGATAGTCTCTCCGTAGCACTTTGCTACGCACACGTGATTTACTTTAAATATCGCCAAATTTCTTTTATTTTGCATTTATTTATTCAAATTGTTGTTTTTCTTGCAGGTTCAACTCGGCAGTATATGTTTTCACGCAGGTGTATCTTTGAAATTTGGTTAAAGTATGGCAACGGCAAGAAGTTGAACGTTACTAAACGGGCCGAGCTTGTATTTCAAGATATACGTGGCGTGCTTTCATTAGACGAAAGCGATAAAGAAAACGTAAACTTTGGAGAATTAAAAAATCGAATTTTATATATATGCCAAAAAATCACAGACCATTAGAAAAAGACTCACTATAACATGAAAGATCGAATCTTGACGAGTCGGAACGATTGGCTTGACAGTCGACACTGTCTTGTTGGAGAGATTTCGGCAACCAATGACCACTACATCCCAGGATGTTGATAATTTACGAGCCGGTAAACGGGGGCGACCTAGAAAACAGTACTTAGAGTGCTCAAAACGCACTCAACAGAGAAAAAGGAAGGAGCTTGCGGAGTTAGATGAATCAATAGCATCTGCATTGAGTGACCGATCTTCTACTGGGGATACTGCTGATAGAAGTGGTACTGCAGCTGCATCAGTGCGTGGTGTGCTCTCTTTAATTGTTGAAGCAAAGCTTACAAAGCATCAGTACTTACTTATCAAGGAATCTGTAAATAATAGGTTAAGTTTTAATTTGTTGCCCTGTTATAAAACTGTGTTAAAAGAAAAGGATAATTTTTACCCTAAACATATTACGGCTTTTATTAAGTTCTGACCCACTCATAACAGGACTTAGGAGGATGCCTGAAAAATAAAATCGGTTTTATCAAAATCTGTTTTGAAACTACTGAGCTTTTAAGATATTGTAATTTGTGTATGTTTAACATTGTATAGTTGCATTATTTTATAAATTTTAAGGGTTTTGTATAATTTTTTATTTAATTTAACATAAATTTATGTTTAGATATGTTAAATCTTCAAGGATAATTTTTATTTGTAATTTTATTTTACTTTTATTTGTATTTACTAATATACAATTTTTTATTATTATTTATAACGTTAAATCGTTAATACACCTTATCTAACACATTTCATTAATTAAATCCCAGAAATAAAGTAGTTAGTATTTTTGTCGCACCTTAGTATGGGCGGGAAACCACAGTGCACTGGTTCGTTTCCACATCAAGACACAAATGATACGCCTACAGATTTATATTTGTCCCTGCATTTGCTTGTACCAACACCATTTAACGCTTGTTTTACTTAACAAGATTAGGAGCAACTTTTAGGTAACCTGTGCTTTCAGTGCTACCGCTAATTGCGTGGGTACCGGTAAGCTTAGTTCAATAAACGCCACACTTTGGGATCTACCAGCAACTTTGTACATAAATTATTGTGTTGCAAGTAGTTAAAACGTTGGAACTTTCAGAGAATACATTTTGATTTCATGTTACGGCAAATCCTGTGCAAAGAAAAGTAACAGCAATCAACTCGCAATTAGAAGCCCATTAGCGTACTGGTGGAGTCTCAGATTGGGAATTGAGACCATTATAGACTGCCTATGTGTGATGACAAATTCGTTTCAAAAGATAAGCCGTGTTGGCTCAGCTCTGAAGACACTGGTCCTATGTTTGTCCTTGCCCACACTCCAGCCACGATGACCGAATTCGTTTCCTTCAGCTGGCACTTACAACTTACGCATGGACATGAGTAACACGCGTAGGTTGTAAGAGTCGGCTTACAGAGACTTCTTTCTGAAAATATTATCATTGAAAACTTCTTTAAATTACATGAATCCGATAAGACTGGAAAGTTGCGCTGAAATATGTCACGAAACAGTATGCCAACTCTTAAGCCAGAGAAAACCACCTTTATCACTGTCCTTTCCATTTTCGCCTATGCCAGGTCGTTAGAAAGAGATCAATATATTTACCTCAAGAAGTAGTCATGCACGAACTCCTGGTTCTCGTCGAGCCAGGCTTCGGTGCGTGCACATTCAGCATCGTAGCAGGTAGGCGCGGGCATGCCGCCGCCCGCGCCTCCCGCCGGCTCTTCTATGCTCCGCAACTGTAGGCCTGCGACAATACAGAATGGCACTCAGTTATGGGCTTAAACGTAATTAAAATAAGCTTAATTTTAGTTATAAATATGACTAAACATGAGCTACATATTCGCATGCATTGAAAATATTTGGGAACTTCAATTTAGTTGTCGAGTTTTTATCAGAATTTTTTACTTTATTTTCTGTCATTTTAAAGAAGAAGACCAAAACAAAAAACACAAAATACTGCAGGACATTAAAGGTTTACTAAGCAGACATTTTAGGACCAATGAAAAAAATGGTGTTTAGTGTAAATATGAAAATAAATAATAACATCGAAAATCACTCCCTGGACAACTGATCTATTTCTGCATTTGCCGATTGCGACCTTACTATCATAAAGCAACAGAATAATAACCACTTCAAAGCTTTTCTATAAAACGTGTACTAGAATATTTTCAAGATTCGCGAGCGATGTTAATGAGGCTCTTCTCGGAATAATAATGAAACCAACTCCAAGAACTTACTGTTTGCATCGAATCATACATAAACCCGAGGTAAATGTTACAATGAAAATACCTATATGATTGCAAAATGAGATTTTGATTACAAAACCGATTCTTGGCAAAGACATGGTATACCTGCTGACGACGAAGTTAAAAGTGCAAACGCAACCTAGTATCAAGTACCAGAGCTTGCCAACAATACCCAGTTATCAGATTTTATTGTACCTGTGATTGAGAATCTGTGTCTAGCTTTCCACGGACATATATTATAAGATTACAACATCTAAAGCAAACCGACATTGTACTATAAGTAGTCGAAAGCGCTATTAAAATTGAATCTAAAACATTTATGGGTAAACACATATTGAACATAATGCAGACATGGTTAAACGTCAAACTGTGTTTTCCTCTATATTATTATATGACTCTTTGGATTACCAACGACGTTACACACGTCATGTCCAAGGCGTAGCAATGAATACCACATAGACAAGAGACTTTTAACTAAAAAGTTCGACCATAACCGAGACTAACTAATGGGGTAGATTTTGTAACAAAAGCTCGATTCATTCTATCGGGCGGAGTGCGAGGGCTTTATCCATGCGCTCCCGCCATAGAAGCTAGATATGTCATGGCTCATCCACACATGCTGAGCGGCACGGCCGGCGGCCAACCCGGCAACCTGGCCGCCGGCACGCGCATCATTTATATCAAGGCAGCCTGAAATCCGGCGGCAAACCCGGCGGCATAAGCCGGCGGCATGTGTGGATGCGCCATTACGGATACCCACATTCGGATACTCTTCAACAGTGCCTCAGTTCTCCAATCCCTAGTGATAAACTACACTACCTCGAAACGCATACAAGAATGCCACAATGCGGTCGAACGCGTCACGATGATCAACCGCAGTACTAAGACACTGCAGTAGATAAAAACGACGAAAATGAGCTGGCAAGAAATCTGGTTCGGCGACTGTTGGACCCGAAGCCGTAGTACCACTCCAATTCACCCGTCTGCGCTCATGTCTACAAGAACACGCCCACACACAAACTGGTATCCTTCGAATAGTGGCAGAGACCATCACTGAGAGTACTCACTTCCATACGATTGGAATTGATGCAGACCATGTATGGAGGAAGAGAAAACGGTAGCACACGAGCTCCTTGAGTGTATAGACGTCACCGTGATATGGAAGCAGACAATAGGAACACTGAATGCTCTATACTGAAAACACTGGGAGGCCTGATCTATTTCTAAAGGGAGGTTGGCTAGTTAGAATTACGGCCAACCATTACACGGCACGTACAATGGTCCAACATCAGGAATAAGTGCGTAAGCCAAACCCCAATAGATAGATAGGTGCGTCCTGCATTGGTAGTGGTATGTAAATCGGGCTGGTTTCCGCAACTCCATGACTGAGCGCGTATTTTGCGCTAATTTGTCATTCGATCCACCCCAACTCTCCAAAGAAGGCCAGCAAAGCCTCGGTGTGTGTGAAGGCAAACCTTGTACAGGGTTAGTATATAAAAGTACTTCATTATTTTTTTTGGTGAATATTTTTACTCATTACCTTAGATTAGATTTAAGGTTACAATCATAAATCTGTTAACCTTGTATTATGGATTGTATGAATAACGCACAAACCATAGCGATTTCGACACCTAGTGGGAAAAAATTGCAAATTTCTTCCTCATTTCTTACCTAAATAATTTCTGACGCCAACAAAGAATCCAATTTATTTATTACACACAATAAAATTACATCTGCTCTTGATAAACGTGCTACACGTCCGATTGAGACTACTAAAGTGTTTTGGAATACCAATTCCCAAATCAGATCGATGGAATTTTAGAGATTTAGATTGTTACAAGAGTACCTAGGATTGTTAAGGTAAGACATAACAAGAACATATTTCTTTTCTCTTTAAAACATATTTCCAACAGTACGATTGAAAGAGATAAAAGCTTGAACAATCCAGAAAATTCTTAAATTTTATAAATATACTAAAATATGTAGATTTTACTTTTCCTGTTTAATACTTGCGCCATCAAATAGCAGCATTTATCTTTATTTATTTATTAAAACTTTATGCACTAGTAAAAAAAACTGTACAAAGGCGGACTTAATGCCATAGGCATTTTCTACCAGTCGACCTTATGTTTCATTCCAGCCTAATCCCTCTGCTCTCCTAATCTGTTAGTCTGTGCGACTGAACTTCAGTGTGTTACATGTCTTCCCTAATCAACAGTACCCCGATAATTAGTTTAACGTCTAGTTCTTCGGTAATAACGTTACTTATTTTGTACACTGTGACTCTGTGACCTTTAGGCGTTTCCTTCTGAGATCGAACGTGACATACATTACTTTTGGTATACGTGCTTTAGAATCACCCTTCCGGCGTTCACCTGTTGATCGTTCATTTAAGGCCAGTAGTCCTTCTGCTACTTTATAAAGTGCAAGCTATTAAGAAATCAATATAACGGTTGCTGGCATTGAGAAACAAAATGTGACATCCGTATTGTTGTTGTAAAGGAGCGGTTCCTCACTATTTTTTTAAACGGGCCGCTTCGAATGTCATGATTTTAATATCAACAACATTCATTTATGACAACATTCTCAATTTATATTACGTTCTTATTTTAGTAACAGAAACTTAAGCTTAAAGATATCGGAGGAACCGCTCCATCTGTTGTAATATCCCGCAATTTATCTTTGGCCACCTAAATAATGGTCAGACTAGCCGGAGGGCCACACTTACTCAAACAGTTTCGGCGAAGATTCTTAGCTTTGCAAAACGTATAGCCAACATTTGTCAAATATCGCATATATCAAACATTTGGACTACAGCGATAGCAATAATGCTTGCAGAGCGTCCAAACATGATCTTTTTATATCTCTAATAAATGATCTCTCTCTTCCATGTTACCAGTTCACCGAAGCTATTAATTTCTAAATAAACTATAATGTTAGTCACTGTAGGGCATTAACTGCAATATAATGGTACTGTCGTATAGTAGTTATATCAAATATGTTGTTAATTGAGCTAGCGAGGATAAACATTTGCTTTTGCCTAATTGAAATTGACACGAGGTAGCATAGGTGATTTGCGTCGTAATTGAAGATACCGATATAATTGTATGGTTACGTGTTGTTTTGATAATAACAAAGACTTTGAATATTATCTAATGTTATTGTGAGATTTCTCTTAACATTAATGGGATTTTGGTCGAGAAGTACCTACACTGTAAAACGTTAATCAAATGCTCGATGTTTTAAATAGTGTGAATTTTCAATTTTGTATTCGTAATCAGTGGTTATGCTTTTTAGGTCAATTTTCTGTCAAAAAAACTGCTACGCTTGTAAAACTTTTATGCAAGCTACGCTACGCTATGTTTCCTTTTTACTTGTAGTAAGTTTTAACACTGAAGCCTCTTCTTATCAATAGGAGCTTTTGGTCAAACAAGATGTCGAAGAGGTGTAGATTAGGATTGGACTATCAACCGGGAAAATATAGAAAAAGAAAAATCCTTTTTTGCCTGAGTTTATCAAGATTCAAGACACTATCAGACCTATAGAAATATAGCATCCATAAACTATGTTCTACCAATAAAACATACTGTCCGCTGGCGTGAGAAAATAGTGAACATTTGCATTCATTCATTAATATAATCAGCGTTAATGACTTATGCAGATTACGGCAGATATAGGCAATTTAGATAGCCCGCTTAGCTACAGAGTAAATGTATTGGCAATTAAATTAGTTTCTAATTAGCTTTTACGTAGTTGACAACTCTAATGAAGCTGAATTTTTAAAATAAGAGGAATTAATAAAACGACTGTCTGGTGGAGTTAACTGTGTTTAGGGCTGAGCGCATGTCAATAGAAAACATAAGCTATTTATTATTATTACATATTTATATATTTTATCGAAACCGGTATTTTCAAAAACAACACTCAAAGATGTGTAATTAATTAATGGAGTGTATTATATAATTGATATCGTTCAAAATATGTATATTCTAGTTTTAAGTTATTTTGGTGCGCCCTGAAATGTATTCTTTAGTTTATAATAATATTGTTCATTGTAACAGTGTGTATATTGTGCAATAAATAAATGTCCACCCTTCTTTACTTCCTAACCTAATTTAATCTGGAGAGAAGAAGCGTCGCAAAACCTTTCTACCAAAACATTTGTTCTAAACCTTAACTGGGGAAACTTAACACATAGCATGTGCCATGACCTTCATTTACAATCCAATCGTCGAAAATATACAAATATTTTAAGTTAACTTTAAGAGCGTATACGCCGTACGGCATTTCATACAAATTTTCAAGTCCCTATTTTCCGAAATGACTAAACCGATTTTAATTAAATTTTACACATATAATCAAGATAGATAGGTCTAAAAAGTTAGTTAAAACATTTTCGAAATGTCTTATTTAAAAAAAGATAGCTAGAAAATGTTTGCATGGGAAATTTAAAATGGGTCTAATTTAACTGTAACACTATTTATCGAAAATGTTTTCAGTGACTTGAAAATTAGTACACGGCGTACACGCTCTTGAACAGAATCAAGTTTTCACTGTGCACATGATCGAAATACAGAAATACATCTCATGAGCCATCCACGTGTATTTACACGTGGGATCAAGAACAGAGATTTTCCTGCTTCATAAACTAACACAAAATTCTATCGAAACATTAATCTCAAAATAAATTATATTAATTTTATGTTTACCGCTAACACCCATAAACTGTTTAGAAAAAAAAGAAACAACATAATATATTATTATAATCTAATAAAACGTTATCCACGGACTCTAGGAAAGAATTAACACTACGACTATCATAACTGTCTGTCGTATGAAATTAGATTTTTTTTTAACTTTCTGTGTCAAATAGCCTATTTATCGAGGAAGGCATATCATCTCACTAGAACCAACAGGAGCGGAGCAATCATTAAAAATGTGACACAAACGAAGCCGCGCGGGTCTGCTAGTCCTCAATAAAGTGGGCACTCGGACTATATGTCAGCCCCTACAAAAAGAAGCCTCTCAATGGTCCGAAGAAGTTTGCCGAACTTTTGTAGAAAACATTCCTTATCTACGAAGTAATATTATAAAGAGGAAAGATTTGTATTTTTGTATGTAAAGAATAAACTCAAAAACTACTGGACCGATTTCAAAAATTCTTTCACCATTAGAAAGATACATTCACCCTGAGTAACATAGGCTATATTTTATCCCCGTATTCCCACGGGAACGGGAACTACGCGGGTGAAACCACGGGGCACTGCTAGTCTACTATACAAATGGTCTATGTCATATCTACACCCAAAGGTCTAATTTATTTCTGTGGCCGAAGCTATAAATCAACGAAACACTATCGCGGTATAATACATAATTTAAAAGCAAATCCCACAGGACAGCGTTTAATATTTATTAAATTTCCATATTCGAAACTATTTTCAATCTTTTACAGCGGGTCTGTTGTTTGCATATTTATTGAATTTATTTAAAATAGAGCTTTGGTCGTCCAATTAATCCGGGCTTAATTACTGGTGCCGCATTATTATAATATTTCAATGCAAATAAAAATATCTCGTTTTCATATTTTGGCAATTGCCATATGTGATTGCTTTCGGGCTAAACAGATGTGCCTTAATATTGAATCAATGTGTTATACAAAACTAGGGTTATGAGACCTTATTAAACCAACGACCTTTAAATAACACGAATATCTACAAGTTTCAGGTAGGTATCAACCTACCTGATTTCACTATAAATTACTTATGCGGGCAAAGTATAATACTTAATTTCCTGGAATAAGTCAATACTGAAAAATGATACCAGAATGACATAATATGTTCGGATGGCAACATGCCGCCTGACTTGTGACTCTTCATATTTGTATAATATCATATAACCGTCACCAAGCAAGAGGGTGACATCATACATATGCACAGGTATAGTTATAGCGACATAAGTCCCATGCGAGTTGAAACAACCCTTCGCAATCTAGCAGACACGTCTGGCTCGGCTGAGAATTTTGCAAACAGGAAATATCGATCATGCATACAGGAACCGAGGCAGTTTCATTCTTGAGCAAGTAAATAACATTTCTACAAGGTTTGCTTCATTAAGAAGTCTTCAATACTTACATCAGTGTATAATTTGAGACTGTGTCAGTGTGTTATCGAGATGACGCTTCAAATACTGTAAATTCTCGTATTTTGAATATTGGCGTTGAGCTACAAGATCGAATAAATCTTGGACTATTTTTATCCCAATTTGTGGAGAATTAAAACTGCTCACTAGCATTGCGTAAAGGAAGCAAGGTTTCAAGTTGTTAGCAACAAGAGCAATACAGCTGATAAAGGAATATTAATTCTGCTTTAAAAGAAACACAATATGCGCACAAGATTGCATACTCAGCGCTGACGTAATCCCGCTTCCCGTAACAATCCAACACTGCTAATGGAAGCAGCTTGATAATGAAAAACACAGGATACCGCACGCGTTACTAGAGTGTTGTTATTGCGAAACAATATACTGGGAAACAAAGCAATCACTGCATCTTGTAAAACTAAGACGCTGCCTGTCTGAGAAAACGACGGGTTTCTCTTAAAACGTATAAATGATGAAAAACAGGAAATGCCACTCTAATCAACTCTTCTTGTGTTCTTGTAGAAGGTTCCAGTATTATTTACGATCTTGGGAATTTCTGGGCTTCTGAAGTTCAGTTTAAATAAGAGACCCCAACCAGGTTTTCTAAGGGTCGACCGGAAAAGCCAGATCATTAAATTCTGTTATTTCCCACTGCTAGGAGATTCCTATGATCTTTATCTTGGGAATTTCTTGGCTTAAGTGGGGCATTCAGTACAATTAAGCTTCTGAGGGAATGCCTATTAATATTTTTAAGAAACATTAATTAGCAAATGGAAGTGTTTCAGTAAAAACCCGACGTTTGTTTTCCAAAGGGTCGATGAAGACCGAAAGCATTTCGTGATAAACAAGCAATCAGCAAGCATATTTAGAAAGACTAACTTTGAAGAACCAACTTGGAGGTTGGAAAAAGGTATAGAATGTTTCTCCGAAGACTTTAGAAATATGAAGGCGTTGTAACTAGCTAATTAAAGTTCAGTGTATCTTTCAGTCTTATCATAGACGTTAAGCCGAAGTATAGACAGGCATTGTTAAGGCTGAATTATTGTTATGAATTAAGCCTAAATAGAGGATCGTTAGTCGACTGATCGCAGTTCGCCTAACTTGTGTTTCATCGCCAATAGGGTATTTTACTGAAAAAATCTAATTAGTCCGTCTGATAGATTTCCAAAAAATATTCGACTCGTATTTTTCCTTTTTCATGTAAACAAATAATGAAGACGATACAGTTCGTTGAAAACTCGCGTGACGTCACTACGTGCTGTATTTATTAGTGATGTGACGTCACCAGCCCCAACTCCTGACCTTTGATGTGCATTAATGCATTATCTTTGAATTTTCTTTGTCGATTTGTAATGACAAAAAAATACCAGTCCAATATTTTTTCGAAATCCACCGCACGGACAAAGTAGAATTTATTATGATTTTAATAACTAGTAAAATACCCAATTTGGTATTAATCTATTTAATAGAATGATATATAGCGTACGCACATTAGCTTACTAAACGATCATTTGTCTTGAAAGCTTTTTATATTAAGAAAAGATTAAAACATAATTCAACAATTTATTCTCACTTATATATCTCATCACTTCTGAGATTGCAGGCTCTATGATTCATATTCCCACAACAATCTCAAGAAATCACATTTACATAATCGTTTTAGTTCCCAGAGATCACTGATTACCCAGTATCGACTCCTACACGTATTTTAAATGTGAGGGCGGAGTTATTTCTCCCAACAGAAACAAATTCATACCAGAACAAATTATAAGATTATATCTAACAAGATTGCGAAAGTATTTAGCCTTTGATTTTTCATCCTCCCTTTGTACATTAATGGAAAATAAATTACTTTTCCAGGCTTACGTGCCCATCTTTGTTATGGAGTCGGTAATACGATCTCAGAAGATATTACTGAATAGAGTACCTATATTCCTCTAACCCGTTGGTCTGTTATTTAGACAGCTGAAAGCCTCCATCTTCTTTTGATCCATCAATATGGCTATTTTTTATTACCTTAACATTATGAAAAAGTTATAAAGTTGCGGTAATGGCTTCGGTCGATTTTGTTACAGAAATATCAGGTAAGTATCGTTTAAAAGTGATGTAATATCTTGTTAACAAAATCGTTTTACTTTCCAAATAAAAGACCTTTTACATGAACTTTTTATATCGATAAAGTTTTCTTAATTTTTATTACGAAAAAGAAAATATGAAAGGAGATTTTCTTTCCTGTCTTTAATCTCAGTTTTTGTCAAGTCGTCTTTTGAAAAGCAACTTTTTGGTCGATGATACGTATGTATATGTATTGAATTATATTTTACTCACTACTACAGTAATGCTCATCCAAGAAATAATATAAGAATGAAGGAAGGACGGAGGAGCACAAAGAAAATATAAAATCTTAGTAATAATCCACCTCTTGTTGTAAGTAGCAAGTCTTGTAGCTAGTTTAAGAGCTAGAAACCACCTGTGGAAATAATGGATTCTAGTTTAACACAGTGCTTGAAAGTACTTTCTATGTTTAATCTATTTTATAAAACCGGTCAAATGTGAGCCGTAGTACCGAAAATATCTCCCCTTATCTGTATCGTCCCCTTTCATTTGATTATAATTTACTTATTTACTTTTAATTAAACCTTTATTATAGCAATAGAAATACACGTTCTATGAAAATGACAACAGTCTATTTTGATATAGCCCGCTGACAAACGAATGGACAGACAGCGGCGGCTTAGTCTTATCGTTCCATTCGAGTACGGTACCCTAAAATCATTAAATGTTGAGGGAGAAGTCGACATGAACAAGGTAATACCACTGCCAAGGCAGACTTTATTTTGCAGGGTCTCTAGCATTTCGCAAAGATTGATCATTAGCGGTTGACCATAAGGTCAACCGCTAATGACCAATCTTTTGTTCGAAAGAATCACCGCGGCCCTGGAACGCAAAGGGGCACTAGGAGGAACTTGGGTGGGTTTTACTGGCAGAAGCTGGAGAAGCCATTTGATGATGCCCCATCCAAAAAAATAAAGATGAAGAGAACAAATAAATAAAATTTTAAATACAATTGTGTTTATATAAAAGATGTTTATTTTTTATGCACACACAAAAAGCCATATGAACTTAGAGGACGAAGGTATGTTTGTAGAAGAGTAGGTTCAAAACCTTTCTACTAAACGCCAACCACGGCACTTATACCACGACAAACTCAAGGAATAACAACATTCCCATGCTTCAAATTCCTTCTTTGAGAGATCTAACATCAGTCGGTAAAACAAATGACTCGCAAACATTTGAAACTACTGAGGGAGAGAGACCGGATCAAAGTCCTAACAACATTGCTTGCATGCATAAAATTGTTGGTCGAAGTTTCCAGATGGAGATGAGGAGGGCAATTGTTAACATTTGCATAACTAGCAAGGGAAGGCATTTTAACTAAACTTATGTGGAAATTCTTGCTGGCTTACGCAGTTTCTGTCAAACTAAAGGTACTTAGTGTGGTTTGTAAGTTGTTACATGTATCAAAGCTGTATAGCAGAGATGCACATAATGCGGACCGCGGGCCACATGCGGCCCCTCGGCAATAAGTCAGTGGCCCGCCAGCAATAATATTCCCTAAGCTAAGGCTAACAGATAATATTTATTTGAATCTCACGCGTTAATAAGTGCGCTCGCTGTTCGGTGCATGACGCCTATATAGTACTGTTGCAAATGAAAGTTTGGAAGCAATTTCACGTGTAAATTTGAAAGCCAAATGTCAAAATATTGTAAGTACAGTGCAATGCCACGCGAACTAGTATATTATTTTTTAATTTAATTTTTATGTTTTTATTTTGTGCTGGTGGCCCGCCATTAGTTCATCATTTGCCCAAACAGCGCATGGTCTCAATAGTAGTCTGTGCAGCCCTGCTTTATAGGTATCGATTATTTATGTATATACTAACTACTCTCTATTAATTTATCTTCCTACCCACAATAGGGAGAAATAGAAAAGGAGACCTCTCTCTCGTTCCTTTCCATTTCCTCTAACGTTGAGCAAGTGTGGAACAACCCTGTCGATAGGCGCTAAGTCATTGGTTACCTTGTTCATGTCGACCTGTCCCTTATTACGATTGATGATTATTCTTGTTTTCTTTTATCTATTAAGCATAATATGACGAATAATGATACGCATGAAGAATTACACATACCTACGCATTGACATAAGAAACTTAGTACTTAATCAAATATCTTAACAATTACCTACGTATCTTTATCTTTCAATCTTTACTTACATAGTGAATTTGTTTAGTTAGAGATACATAAAGATCTTAAATCTAGCAAAAGCGCCTTTAGTCAAGCAAGAACATGTTTGAAATAAAAACACTAAATGAAACATGCCAGTTCAGTTACTTCTTTCTTTCTTTACTTGTATTTTTTTCAGAGAAAAAAAAACTGCCCACAGGGTGTTTTTCAGAACGTAGGTAGGTATGTACATGAATTTAAACGTCCTCTATGCATATGACAATCGTTATTGCTTTATCTTTGAAAGATGAATCCTTTGTTTGTACTGCACCACAGAACAGATTATCTGTTCTGTGTACTGCACTTTCACTACATAGTATAAATCTATACTACTGACTATTATAAGGAGCCAAACATTTGATTGTTAGTTTTTACTGAATAGGCTCCGAAACTACTGAACCGGTTTGAAAAATTCTTTCACTGTTGGGACGCAAACTATAATTCATATCTCTCTGTAACTTAAATGGTGTACATAATAAAGAGTATTCTATTCTATCCCAGGGTTACATACGCTATACTTTATTCCCGTATTTCCACGGGAACGGGAACTACGCGGATAAAACCGCGGGGCGCTACTAGTCTATACTAATATTATAAAGAAGAAAGATTTGTATTTAACGAATAAACTCAAAAATACTGGACCGATTTCAAAAATTCTTTCACTATTAGAAAGCTACATTCACCCTGAGTAACATAGGCTATATTTTATCCCTGTATTCACACGGGAAGGGAACTACGCGGATAAAACCGCGGGGCGCTGCTAGTATAAAATAAAATCGCTTCCCGCTGTCTGTCTACCTAGATATTTAAAACTACGCGACGGATTTGTATGTTTTTAATAGATAGAGTTATTCAAGGGGAAAGTGTATATCTATAATACTTGCATAGTATAGTAGATATTTAGTATCAGCATTGCACCCTTGCGAAGCCTGGCGCTACGCTAGTGCGGGATAAAATTACTTTTAACTAAAACCTTCCTCAATGTACTCTCAGCTATTTAAAGCAACTCAAAGAGTAGAAACATGACTTCTTACTCCAGCTCCACCGTAGCCAGTAAGCCTGTTTACCTCGTTAAAATATGTAAGGCTCTTCCACACAATATTGGATAATGCTCACTCGTATATTTAAGCTTGTTAACTTACTTATTGTTTACTTATATAAGAAGAGGTTCCTATGCGAGGTTTTTACACAAAGGAAGGCGTAAATACTTCTTACAAAATACTTCGGTAATATTAAAGAATAAGCTATGGTAAACCACGAAAAAATCGGGTTTTATTTTGCGCTCTGAGTGTAAAATGAAAATAACTTTTCGTTAACTAAACCACGTTCAGCTAGAGTATAAAAAGAAAAGCCAACCTAAAGCAATGCTGCAGACACAAGGCCAAAAACTTTACCGAAACGTACCCGACGTTTAAAGAAACATTTACAGAATTAGTTCAAGATACATTTACACTGAAACTTTAGCAGGACCAACAATTAACAGGGACAAAGTTGGGGACAAAAGCTAGTTAGACAATTTCTTAGCAAACCACAAACTTATAAGTTGAGTTTACCCAAAGGGATGCGACAACCGCGACAGTCAAAAATTGGACAGAAAAGGTTACTAGAATTACAAACTCTTATGTCCCAAAACAGGTGTAGAGTATTTGTATTTTCGGCGTATTTATTAACAAAAAAGTAAACAATATTCTATAGTAAGAATATAATAGTAATAGAAAAGAAAGAAAAAGAGTTTATTTGCGCCAAGCAAGACGCATACCAGAATATAAACAAAATTAGAAAAGTTATGCAATTTTGATTTAAGTAACTGAAGAAACGTACCTACCGCAGTTTGAATCAATTAAGCTTCGTATTTTCACGGAATAAAAAACTTTAATTAATTATTGAAAGAGCATTCTTATTTTCTATAACAACAATTTTGGCAAAGAAGTAATTATTTCATAAGTCCATATTGACCAAAGTCGCCGAAATTATTATTTCCGTTCTCATTTTCTTTTTGTTTTCTTTCCGTAATTATTCGTTACGAAACTTGGTTGGAAATTAAATTATATTTCGTATTTTGCGAGTACCAAGTAACACTGCCATACGAAAGTTTTACTTTGTCATAGCTTTAACCTTAATTTGATTTAGGTATTGAAAACCTAATCAAAGTTTGCGATCAGTAGGTACTCAACGCCCAACTACGCCCAAAGACTCAAAAGTATGAATTAAAATACGAAAAGCCTCAAATATTTTTCTTTAGCAACATTAAATCTCATGAATACATCAGTCATTAGTCATACCGTCAATTAAAACCATGCGAACATTGCCAGCCTCCAAGTGTCAATTTTCATACAGTTGTTCCCTTATCAGATCCTACGAACTTGACATAAATAATGTTAGGACATGACGATGAGGCGAGTTAGCTAGTTCAACTCCCACATATTGACGTAGTGCTTGCTATTAAGACCCTAATCTTTAGTGCGATCTAGACAACAGTTATAATGGACTTGACTACATGAGTGTGGGAGAGGAAAATGTCGTTGGAGGATTTCTTATTTGTGCAATTAGGCGATGCTAATTCCCCTAAGACAATGATGGACTACGAAAATAAATTATATGAAGCTTTCGGGAATTCTTAATTGTTCTTTATTCACGTTTTTCTTTCATTTTTTATTATTGATAGGCACGCGATTGACGACTATATCACCTGATGATAAGCGATCATATAGTCAAAGATGAAGGACGCTTACTTAGAACTAACCTATTCACTCTTGACTGAAAGACTTGCAGTTATCAGGAAACACAGACTCTGGCAGGGAATTCCACTCGTTAGCTATACGCGTAAACAGTAAATGTGTTTCATGAGTTAAACGCATAGTTAAATAATAAAAACAGTAATTTGCCGGTGTCGAGAGCAGTTCCCAAGCTACCAGTGGTTGGGTTCAGTTCTAAAGATCACTCCTCACCATGCTTGCCATATAGAGGGGCCTTATGCCTTTATTATCAGGACCTTTACTGTACAACGATAGCTTCGACGGACAGTCGAGGCTTCAAGGCTTTCGAATGTCAGCTCGTTGGCAGAAGTTACTATTTGTTATTGATATCTATACTAATATTATAAAGCTGAAGAGTTTGTTTGTTTGTTTGTTCGTTTGCTTGAACGCGCTAATCTCAGGAACTACTGGTTCGAATTAAAAAATTCTTTTTGGGTTGAATAGACCATTTATCGAAGAAGGCTTTAGGTTTATATAACATCACGCTGCGAGTAATAGGAGCGAAGAAAAAATGGAAAATGTGGAAAAAACGGGGAAAATTATTCATCTTTGAGGGCTTCCGTTGCGTGCGCTGCGAAAACGGTTCAAGATACCAAAAAATATGTAGGAATGAATTATTCCTCTTAAAATGATCTAAAAAAATGTTCACGACAGTATATGTCTATCTTTTAAGATTAACTCACTAGAACCGTTTTTATGGTAATCAAATTTGGTCGAAAGGGATGAAAGTTTGTATTAAACTTTGTCAATTTTAAACCGATCGGGCTGAGAGTTTCAAAATCGGGGTTAAAGTAACTATTTCACGCGGACGAAGTCGCGGACAGAAGCTAGTCTCATATAACAGGCTTCAGCCTTAAAGTTTTTCTCGTTTTAGCAAACCAACTTATTAATTCAATCGTCTGTGGAGTTAAATATTGAAGAAGAATCAAGAATCAAGAATCAAAGCATTTATTTCAATTAAACCCTTTACAGGCACTTTTGAATTGTCAAGTCGAAAGAGGTGAAGCTATCTGCACGTTCCAAAGCGTAGATCTCTATGGAGAAGAACGTGCAAGAAACTCCACGGACACTCTTTTAAATTATGTTCTGTATTACATAACCTTGGTTACATCCTTGGTCGCTTCTATATGTGAGGACAATGCAAAAAAAAAAGGAAACTATAAAAACAATTCAAAGTATAAAGATTAAAACAAGTCAGTGGCAGTTAAGAGGTGACCAGTCTTAACTGCCACTGACTTGTTCGACCGACGGCGCCCGTTCACGAACATGACGCGTGTATTGGCACCATTTAGCTCAACCATTTTGAAGGGAACCGAATGATCCAACACACACGCCACCATCAGCGAAACATTTGAGCAAGCATGACATGCTCTCAACTGCCATTTTAGTTCAAGTCACAAAGTAAACTATAACTTATCACATGTAAATGGCTCCATGGTACTCACATTTACAATATTTGAAAATAAAATGCTTCTACATTATACAAAACTATGGTTTACAAAAACCAAGCAACTACAAGGAAAATAAAAGAGAAATTATTAATTATCAAATTAATATTATATATAAAAAAAAGAATAAATAAATGAGACAAAAAATAAAAAAAGGGCGAGCATCTCTTCCAATATAAAATCCTAAACTTGTTTATCCAAGTGGTTGAGGCTGTGGAGCAGGACCGGCATTTATTTTTTTTATTTTTTTTTATTAAAGTGGAGATGCTCAATTCACTTTATAATATGAGTAAGAAAAGTCTTTCAACTTATTGATCACAAATATATTACTGTCAATTTCAATAAACCGTGAAAGAACGAATTCTGATGAGATAAAAGTTAGAAACATTTTAGTAAATAAGACCGAAATTGATCCAAGTTGCGGCACATTAAGTGAATTGAAACGCTATGGAACGAATAGACTTTTGACTTCGAGTGAACTTTGATTTGAGATAGAGGAAACTTTTTTTTGTTATTCAATGTTTTTATACATTATATTTCAAATTCCAAGCTAAGCACCATTTATTGCGCCAATTTTAGATAGAGGTTGGAGATCAATTTAAAATGAACTCTTTCAACATACTGTAGCAACTGTTTCAAAAGTCTACACAAAGCCTAACTTAGAAACATTAGTAGGTATCCATATAAAAACATTGAAAGTACCTAGTGATTTATAAAAAGTTGAATTGTATGTCATCATGATCCAGAAATAATACAATACACATGTTTTCTATGGATGGGAAATCATCAAATGACTTCTTCCGGTCTGGACGGAGCGGAAGGGAGTGTCAGACTCTTACTGACATAAACCTATCCGCGTCCTTCCTAATACCCTTTGCGTTCCTTGGTGACTCTTTCGATCAAATTCCGCAACCCACCATAAAACCTAGTACGTTGTGGTGGAATTTTCTTGTTTCTAATACGTTACATAAGAAACGTATAAATAATCGGTATTTCCACGAGAACCTCGAAGCTAAACGCATGAACGACGACACAGACAAAGTAGTCGAAAACGTTATTACATTTGTTTGGCGTCGTTACGAAAGCGTAAACTGAGATAAATTTATCGATTCGCAAAAAGCGAATATCGGCAGATAAACCCCCTTGCCGAAATATATGACATCGTAAAACAAGGCTTATTTTTATTCATCATAAAAGGCTTTCAATAGAGGAAATTAAGTTGACCATAAAATGTGTATCTCGAGCGATGTAGGAGAAGTTCCCACATGGGTATTTTTAAGCTTGTTTTAGTTGGTAAGAAAGAAAAATATTGCCTCGTAAAAACATAGGAGTCGGTATGTTTAACAATATGTCGTTAGCGATATCAGCAGCATGTTTGTTTAAAATCAATGGTGCAACCAATATGCTTCGTGTTAAGGCCAATGACCACTTTGTATGCGGCGCTAGTCGCTCTGCCCATATTAGTGCTAAGTTAGAGCAGCATTTTCGTTTGCGGCCGATGTGTTGCATAACTGCGTACAATAACTATCAAAGCGAACGGCATTGTCTGGTATAGCGATTAGTTTATTACACCACCATTGTTTTGATGAGTCGCCGACCAGATTTTGTCCTGATATAGGTATTAAGGGTTTGGTGCCTTTATATGGATTAATTGACCATCTTGAGTTTCCTGCAGTTCTGTAACTTTTAGAGATACCTTACCAAACCTTCGTGTATTTCTTTCTAAGTTCTGCCTTTATTACTTTGTTCGTTCTGATTAGCCGCGAAAATATTACAAATTCGCATATGATTCGGACAACATTATTAGTTGACACACTTAATACCGTCAATGTAACACACAAAGATGTTATTTTTTATTAATAGCTGCGTAACCTTAACCAACATAGTAATTCAATGTGAAGGGCGTGTGGAGTACTGCAGTCTTCAGTACTTTAATTCTTTGTGAGTGGACGGTAAAAATTAAGTTTGATTTACTTGAGTGCAATGGAAACGTTGATCGTGTGGTTCGCAGACCAAATAAAATTTGTTATATTATAACATTCGGAGGTTTGCGAGGAAAATTCCTTAATAAAAGTTATGATATGACAGAACGTTGGAAACATTTTTGAGGAAATTGGTTTTTATGAAAGTTGTCAGTTTTTAGTTTCGCGGTAGTGTTTGGAGTGCTATTTCTAGATGAGTTTTAAGACTGTTTAATCTAAATAAACGTTTTCTTCTTTTTCTATAACGTGAATGTTAGAGAATCCAATCCCGGCTGTTATTGAACCCCGAAAATCCCGGGATTTTACTTCGCTATACTCGAGATTTTCGAGATATTCACAAGCAGGTCTAGTTTCAATTCACGAACGGGAATAAAGGAGATTATTCATTAAAAATCGTAAAATACTTGCAGTATGCTCGTTAGAACACGATGGAGCATACGGTGCAGGTCGGAAGCTGTCACCTCTTTCTGCGAAGCAATAATGCTAGCGAAGGAGGAGGCAGACCGCGTGCGGGAGAGTTAAACCTCACCCTTTTTTTCTTTCTGGGTGGGAAATCATCAAATGACTTCTCCCGCTCTGGGTGGAGCGGAAGGGAGTGTCAGACTCTTACTGATTAAAACCCACCCGTGATCCTTTTTGTGCCCTTTACGTTCCAGGGCTGCGATGACTCTTTCGAACAAATTCCGCAACCCTAGCAGGCACTGACCCTGTCTTCGTTGCTGACAGCTCTTTTATGGCGCGCGTGGAACACGACAGGATACGAGTATTAGTGTTTAAAAAATCAGCATAGGTATTAATTTCCCATAATTACCATTTAATAAATGAATATTCCTGATAATTGATCAGTGCGACTACCTACTTTCCTATTGAATGAGCACACTGAATATAGCCCACGTGTATTAACTATAGAGAGCTCGGCTGTCTTTTTTCAAAACCGAAAACCATACAACATTGTATAATCGTATTAATTTCATCAATTGGAAAACCGTATATAAAAGAGAATAATAATATTCTCCTTTATTTCTACACTAGATTCTGCCAAAAAATAGCAAGAACACTTGGTGCCAAAATGAAAAGTAACGTAGTGTTTTGTTCATAAATAACATTATCTGTGATGTTGTACATTGCATAATCGTATTAATTTCATCAATTGGAAAACCGTATATAAAAGAGAATAATAAAATTCTCCTTAATATCTACACTAGATTCTGCTAAAAAGTAACAAGAACATTTGGTGCCGAAATGAAAAGTATCCTAGTCTTTTGGTCATAACATTATCCATCCGTGTTCCTAAAAAGTTCCATCAAAATTCGTCCAGCAGTTTAAACAAGAAAATGTAACAGACAGATTCACTTTTGCATTTCTATTACTTGTACCAGTATAATTACGTATCAAGCTCAAGCAACTATCAATATACATTATCAAGTTCTTCATATCCTTCAACAAATCGGTTGCTATTAAATTTATCTTGTAACTGCGACCACCTACAGGCAGTTGTTCACAGGAATCGTTAACATATCAAGTTAGCAACCTACTAAACGTTACCAACTAGTATCGAGTTGCAGTCGCTACTCGGAACCGTCCACGTTATTTGAAATAGTCGACAGTATGAGTTTGAAAATGAAAATAATATATCTAGTTTTAATTTCCGCGAATATTTATGGGTAAATTAAAACTAGATATATTATTTTCATTTTCAAATTTAAAATGGATTTCCGCAAAGTAACGCCTGACTCTATCAATTTTTTTTTTTTGATAGTATGAGTATTTATGAGAGAGAAAAAAAATTGCTTTGTCACTGAAGAACGAACTTTTTTATATGATTCGTTTTTGAAAATTGCCTAGAGTTAAATAAATTTGGAACACAGTTATTAACGTTTACTTAATTTAACGATGATTAACAGGACTAAAAAAAATATTCCTCTTAACCATCATCGTATAATCGAAAACGTGTATCTCAAATACACAATTTACCAACTATACCTTCGCCGTAACTTTTCCTGAATTGCAAGTAGATTTCATTTGAGAGACCTTTACTGCAAAAAGGCAAGAACCTTTTTTAAAGTAAATTAATAATGACACAATTAGCTCGAATCTCGGATCCTATTTAAAAAAAAGAAAAACGTGTTAAAATCTTCAAATCTCAACGAATCACCGTTGTTTATCTACTCTTTAGATAAAGATTTAATAACGACGATTTGTCCCGAAAATAGAATAAGTAATTCGACAAAACCATTACGTCCCTTACACTTTTATTTTTCTTTACGAAAATAGACTCCAACTTTGTCAAGCGACAATTTTCATCTAAGAAAAAACTGGTCTCAAATACTCTTGCGAATTGAGGCGTAATTTTTTCACAGGGCCCTTGCCAAAGAAGCTAAGCTTGAGCTGGAGTAATAAAACATCACTTTAGTATCTGGTTCAGATCAATCAATCAGAAACGAGATACTTCAAGCTTTTTTATTCCTATCTATACTAATATTATAAAGCTGAAGAGTTTGTTTGAACGCGCTAATCTCGGGAACTACTGGTTCGAATTGAAAAATTCTTTTTGGGTTGAATAGACCATTTATCGAGGAAGGCTTTAGGCTATATATCATCACGCTTAAGCCAATAGGAGCGGAGCAGCGATAAATAATGTTTTAAAATTGGGGATTCCACGGGGACGAAGTCGCGGGCAGCAGCTAGTGTTGAATATAGGTACTAAAGTAACCATGAGGAGCGGAATCTCAGATGACCACATGTTTTCTTGAATTCAAATCACGGTCGCGGACTTCTTCGGAAACCGGTCAAATCGAACCAAAGCAAATCGTTCTTCAAGTTTAAATTGCTTTGTGGCAACGTAACTGTCCCAGGCCAGGTGGCGACCACTCGTATCTACCCTACTCACTACCCACTATGGTTTTCCAATTCCACTAATGAGTCACACGGCTTTAATAACCCTCAACTGTTCTAATTGACTCCAGGTTTGTTAGAAAGTTAGACCGCTTGTGGCCTTCGACGCTCGTTATTCAGAAAATGACTTACAACTGCTTTGATACATTTGTAGCGAACCTCGGGGTTAATAAGATACAAAACTTTATGATATTTAGATACCTCAGTATTATGTATAGCTTCTCGGAAATAGGAACAGAGTTATTTCATAAACAAACTATGTAGTTTAAATATAGTTACGTAAGAGACAATGATCCCGTTTTAAAACCCCCATTGCTTTCTTAAGTACTAAAATTTAAACTTATGCAATCAGTTTACAATGTTACACAAAGAACTGTAGTAAAATTCCCGCCAACGCGCAATGTAATAAAAGACTTGGTCATGTACGAGTATGTATAAGGAGACAAAGTAAGAATCCAGAAAACTGTATAAGGATTGAAGTGCACTTGATTCTCTTTGCAACCACGTCACATCCTTTAGGAGTGGACAAAGAGACCAGCTGACTCATGTGAAATGTGAACATCATAGGTATAAAAACATTCTCTAAATATTTTCAACCATTTTTAGTAACAACTCGTCCAAATAGATCCAAGGAAAAGTTCCCAGTTTCGGGTCCATTTAAGTGGAAAACGCGAACGTTCTGAATACAAATAAAGAACAAAGGAACAGCTATTTTTGGAAAACAGGACGAAGTAGAAAAAGGGGATATAAAGTAAAATTAAAGGATAAAAACGAGAGCAAACAAGTGGAGGGTTGAAAGATAGTTTGAGACTGTCATGTTGCTTCAAGGTTGAGAAGTAAACGTTAGTGGATGTATACGAACCACTGAAATAAAGTCCAAGATTTTGAGAATTCTGTGAGTTCTATTTTATTACTTACAACAAATGAAAGCTGCTGGATGATACCGCTAATGAAATAAAGAAGCATCTAATTCTAATAACGTTCGACGATAAAAAAAAATATTTATGCCAAATTCAGGTGACAACCGTGAAAGCAAAATCCCACGGAATTCAGTTAAAATGCCAGCGTTCCAAAAAAAGAAAAAAAATCAAACAAAACCCGATAGTTTCAAGGCTCGGCGTTTCAATGCAGCCAATAAATATTTCCAATTCAGGAAGTTAGCCCACTCCCAACTACGGTCACAGATTACTGCTACGGTAGGCAATATAGGTACTCTTCCGATTATCGATTTCATTTTACAACGCAGTAAACTATCCTCCCACGTGCTATCATTTCTGTACTTGGTATACCACGACCCAAAACTATTGAATACAGATCACCTCTGAATTCATCAGCTCAGACATTATTTCTCCTTAATGAATCTAATCTTAAGAACGTGGGAACTGGCTTTCTGTCTACAGTCAGTTGCTTGTATTTTGGGCAGTCCACTGCAGTCGGCGTGTAGGTCTGACTAGCGGCTTGCTGAGATACGCAGGTGTTTCGGTATATAGCGGTTACCCAGTGGCGTGCAGTGGTTCGAGTTAGGGTAGGCCAGAGAAAATGTCCAAAAAAAAACACACCACGTTATTCAGGGTTGAAATGTGGAGCTTTTTTTTAAATAGGTTATTTAAAAAAAAATAAAAAAACTCATTTCATTAAAAATCAACCCTGAATAATGTGGTTATTTTTTAAAAAATATTTGGACATTTTCTCTGGCCTACCCTAACTCGAACTACTGCACGCCACTGCGGTTACCCATCCATGACTTGACCTCGGCAAGCATTGCTTAATCTTGAAGATTGACCCGCGTGGCTGTTATTATTTAGCCACACGCTCCTCAGCCAATGAAGAGCCCTTACCAATTTACATGAGTTACACAAATAATCTTTAATCAATGAGACATAACATTTTTCTTTTCGTTCCATAGACATCTGTCGGCTCGACGGCTAATTAGCATCGACAATGCTTCTTATTCTTAATTAAATTGGGACCTAGTTTCTCCTTCAAATAATATCATAAATTGAGTTTGCTTTCTTTAACGTAATTGAAGAACACCAACAAAATAGGTCTTTGAAGTGCTAGCTAATTTCATGGTTATTGAATAGGTCTCATCGATTTGAGACCGATATTCATATACGCCATCGAACAAATAAATCACTATAGTTATGTGGAACGAAAATCACGTTAAAATAACACCTGTAAATGTCAGATGGTACAGAAACAACGAATTATGTATGTACGTCAGAACCGCGGGTTTACTTTTCAGATCAGCCTAAAATTGCAATTATTTGAAACTTGTACACCCGCGGTCCTGACGTACATAACGAATTCGAGTGTGGGTGTGAACGTTTGTAAAAACATCACCGCCAAAGGTTTGTTGTTAGTTTGTGTACTTAAGTATGATGTGGACGAGTCTTGTAAACAGTCGAGTTGGAGCTGATCATAAATTTTATACGCCTATTGTAATCTCGGCAGGCATCTCGGCAAGAATCGTAAAAGGATTCACTAACAATAGAAAGTATAATACAAGCTACCATCTGTCTTCAAATGTCAGCAATAGATAAACGATCTCAGGGTCTGCAGAGTTGAAACTAACTGGATTCTCTTTATTAATACCACAAATTAGGAGTTATTTATAGATGGCATAGATTCTTGGCCATGAAATTATGGAGTCTACACAAAAGGTATCAACTTGTCGTATTACTCAGTCATTGATTCACAAGTAATGTTATTTTCTTTATAATGTTTTGTGTTTATTTACGTTCCATACATTTACAGACAAATAAAAAGGTCCCAATAACTTTTCTTTGAAAAAAGATTTGCTTACACGAGTCTATTATAAAGTCTAGTTTAGCGAGCAAAGCCAATTCAATTTTGATCATAGCAATAAATCACAGTAGGTGGTCTGTTTCTATTATCTTGATATTTTTTTATAGTCGTTCTTATGTGATCACACTGATTAATGTGATCAGTTAGGTACAAAGACATCTTCTACAGTATAAAAAACAACTTATAAAAAACCAACGCGACACCGACATCCGAAATTAGAGTTATTTTATACTCTGTGATGTTTTTATTTGGACGAAAGTTGTATTATTGTGTAATAAGTTTTTTATTTTTCACTTTTCAGCTGTGAAACCCCACAACTAAATTGTTATTATTCCTAAAATGAGTGGTTGCGCTACTAGCCGTTAAGGGAGTTACTTTGACTGCCGAAAACCTGGACACAGTTAATTAATATTATATTCCTTAAACATTTATTTCCAACTTCTATTCATTTTATTGTTATTATAACTGTTACTATATACACTTAAATAAAAAAAAACTTAACTAACAAAAAATTAAAGAAGTCAAAAGATGGCGTCGAAAAATTCCTCCGCATCGCTGGCGACTGGCAATGTACCCAAAAGGCTGGCAGCATTACTACGCTGTATGGCAATGCCTATTCTTTTAACCAAGGAAAAAGAAACTAAACGTCTTGATAAAACTTTAAATAAGTTATGAGCATTCGGACCCCACGAACCAAGAGCTTCAACCCCAAAAGGCTCGAAGATATATGTAAGTACCAACAAGGTTATTATTATATTTCCGCCACTTGAGGTTCTCCGTGGCCGCAGCGGCAGCGCAGCACAGCACGATGTGGTAGGAAGATGGGATGGCGCAAGATTATCGACACACGTAGCGTCCCACACTACTGGCCTACCCATCTTCCATTGAAATAACGACATGCCGTCCGGTCTCTTGCCATCGTAGCGTGCCAGGCCAATTTTCCAAACAAAAAAAAATTAATATCACACACGAGCACCGCCTAACATCCTGAAAGCTACTTCTCATACACTTCAGAGGTTCCCTACATGATAAATGGTTCACTACTTACGGTACATCAAACACAAATAATACATACATTCCCCCTCTCTGGAACCACTTATGATTAATCAATAGCAGCTACTTTAGAAATTGTATCCAACTAATATTACGAGAAAGTCTGTATGTTTGTTGGCCGTTAGTATAATATATATTTTTTTATATTAACTATAATGGATTTTCTTTTGTCTCTAGTCTAGGTCACAGGTGACAGAGACAAAGTCGATGGCATGAGCTTACCCAGAAGAAGTCTGTTCATTCTAAATTTTAAGAGATTAGGTTTGAATGCGTTGGGAAACACAGATGCAGGCAGAGAGTTCCACTCTTTTGCTGTGCGCATTACAAAAGACGATTGAAAACTCTTGGTGCGAACTGGTGGAATAGCAAGAACGTAGGGATGGTAACCTACAGTGCGTCTAGATGTCCTATGGTAGAAGGGGGCCGGTGGAATGATGACGTGGAGTTCATGGGCACACTCGCCGAAGTACAATCTGTACAAGACTGACAAGCAAGCGACCTTGCGACGATAACCCAGGCTGCGAAGCTTGGCATTTACCAGTTTTTCTTCACCAATGAGCCTTTTAGCTCTGCGTTCCACCGAGTCAAATGCGGTAAGTTGGTATTTAGCTGAGCCATACCAACGGTGGCTACAATACTCCATGCAGGACCGGACCTGAGCTTTGCAAAGTATTAAAAGCTGTCCGGCCGCCCGGCCGTGAAGTATCGCTTCACTCTATTTAGGATGCCCAGCTTTTTGGCCGCAGTTTGTGCTTTGTATTCAATGGTAGCGCCGAAATTAAGACTGGATGCCAACTCCATGTCTAGGAGCTCGAGCCGATCAGTTGAAGGAACAGATGTACCCCGGAAAGTCCCCGAAGCGTCTTAAGAAGGAATGTATAAAGACTCACCAGACTCCACAGTCAAACCAGTACTAAGGTTTTGTGGGACTTAGTTTATACATAAGTGGTATACCATAAGGTATGACCTTCACAAATAAAAAGAAAAAACAGTGAATATTTGTCAAAATCTGTTTTATTTCTCTGTCTGTAGGTACCTAATCTTTTATCTGACAAGCTATCAAAAGGCGCCACCATAGAAATATAAATACATGTTTATATAGTTTGACACGTTCCTAAATAAAAATACTCAATTTATAATCCGGTTTTTAGTCATCTGTATACGGCAACATCATGAACATTGTCTAACTAATAATACCGGGAACTCAACGGATCTATGCAGTTCTATATATTATGTATTTGTGGGGGCAATATATCTTGCACTGGACAGCTTGAGAGAAAAACATATTTCCAATTTCGTGTGCTTCAGTGGTCTAAGCTGTTATGTGTGAGTCAGTCAGTAAGTACTCTTTCAGCCAAAGTTATGCTTTTAACTTAAAGCTGTATCATGTAAAGGGATAAACAATACAATTATAATTTATATCAACACATAAATAGAAAAAAAAATGTAGATGCATTAGATGAAGATAAAAGTATTTTTGAAGTTAAAGGAGAGGCGTTTGCCCAACAGAAGACAAAATACTGCAGGTCTGCAGGCTAACACTTAAAACATGCAAGAATGTAGGTTTTCCATCAACTTCTTGTTTTTTCAGCTAGGGATTTCAGCAGTACGCCTGATGGCATAACTTAGAAGTGCACAAAACACAACGACATGATTGCGAACTCGAATATAATTCGCCTTGTTTGATGTATGAATAAACATGCAATTAATGAGCTGAGCACCATGTAATTTTAAATTAAAATAAATACTTATTGCCCATGCAGTAAATGTTCAAATACATACCTACAAAAACAAATGGCATTGGCAGGGTGACTTTAATGAAGTACCTAGGTAGTTGTACATTTTTCAAACAGTAAAAGTATGCAAGTCCATAGTCTATACCTGCTTTCTATAGATTATGAACTTTTAAGGAATCCTAATGAAACATGAAATTAATTCAGTAAACAGACATGCACAACTGTACATACAACATCACATAATATTATGAAAGGTTACGAAGTATTTAATTACGCGTGGTATAATTGCTTTTGGTATTATATCTACCAAGCGTAAGAAATACAATTTAAAGATTTTCGCATGAAACAGAGTTACGAGTAAGTATGTATTGCTACTATCATTGATTGAACCTGAACAAAATCGTGACAGGCCCACTAGTACAGAACAGAAAATCTATTTTAATGCAAGAATCGAAAGCAATACAATTATCACATACTCGCCAATAATATTGTCATCTGACTTCAACACAAACATATACAAACGTAAGTACAGATATATCCGATTGTGCCCATTTTACATTAGGATACATAAAATGTTACAGTAATGCTCTTATCAGAGTCAATGACCTTATGCTCAAATGACAATAATGTGCGCACAAGGTTCCTATACGTTAAGGCGCGAAAATATACAGACAACAAAGATTGCGAACAATTTGTGAATGAAAAAAAATTGAAAATGGAATTGGATGGGTCTGAGTTATTTCTTCAACGCCGCTGTCATAGGGTTTGATTTCATAGTGGGACTCTAATAAGTAGGATACGTGCGAATGAATAGAACTGAACATACCAGAACGAAATAATTATCTTAGCCTTGGTTATCCTCTGTCCGAAGTAAAATCAACTACACTAAAGGAGAGGAGACTAAGCATTGCCATACAACGTGGCCATGCCGCCATTCTTTTGCGCTCACTTACAGTCGGTAGCGATGCGGACGAGTTTTTTGATGCCATACTGTAGTTGGGAGGATTTTAGTTTATTTGTAGGTTGTATATGTGTATATAGTTAGATTAAAAGTTTACTTATATAATACATATTAATTATACCCTATAATACCTTTATAAGCCTTTTCCGAACTATATTTGGGTCGGTTCCGAGTCAAACCAGATTCAGCACGAACCGGATTGAAACCAATAATTAACGTGGGGCAGTTGCTTACCAGACCTCCACAACAAATAAATGGTTAACATGTTGATTTTTCTGGTGTCAGATTTTCTGGCTTCTGACAATCCGTAACGACAGCCAAAGATCTACAAATGATAGCTGGGACCAACGGCTTAACGTGCTATCCGAGGCACGGAGTAGATTTGGAATGTTAGGGTAGTCACCCATCCACAAACCAAACTCGGCAAGCGTTGCTTAACCTTGATTTAGCCACTAGCTCATACAGACTGGAAAAAACGAAAAAGATTTTTACGTAAAAAGAGGCCAGGAGTGTTCACAATAATCGTTACACAGCTGTTAAGGCTGCGTAATAATATAGCCTTGGCCTCAGTGCGAATGGAAGATTCCTTTCAGTGAATTACTTTGCAGTATAAATTATTTAATAGAGCTACTACTGACCATACCAACCGATGACAGACAGGTCCAATCCGATTACGTAATATCGTTACGATATCGTTTTAAATTGCATAATAATACCTATGTATGTTGATTGACGTTTATTCGTGATACAATCAGGTGATTATGCGGTAAATACATTTCAGCTTTGAGTTCTATTGTCTCTTTTCACATTGCGGTCGTATAACGTTGCGGTCAGTGACTTCGGTTGACAAGAAAAAGTTTCTACAGTAATCGGAAAAGTTACGTTAGAATATCGACCATGTGCTGCCGTAGGTCGGGTTCGAAAATAACATAAATTATGTCTGTTTAATGACATTTCTTTACCTTGACACATCATTACGACCTCCTTGAAAAAGAAATAAAAATCTTAATGCGCAACCAGTTTAAAACTGGTATTGCCAGAATAACCTAAACTCATCAAAAATTCATCAAACATTAGAATTATGAGCATTACAACTGTTACAGGTTAGAATATAATCTTAAGGCAACCTAAAATGGTTTTTATACAATACAATAAACGGCATAATAGAACAACCCAATACTAAACATTGGCCTTGCTTGAACAAGGCCGCAACGAATTATTGTAGTTGTATCTATAATACGGATTATACCGTAATAATCATCACGCTTGGCCTACCGATTAGTGATAGATTGAAGCCTGGGTTTCAGCAATAGATATACCTATTACTGGCTAAATTAATCAAGTAATTGTACAATACTTATGGTACCATTGCGCAACAGCCGCTCGAAGAGCTTTTTGGGATGGCCATTTGGATTTAAAAGTAGACTTATAAAGCCTCTTCAAAATCATCCTTATCATAGACCATATTATTGGAATTGTGCAGATCCATCCTCTTAAATCTTATCAACTGGTTGATCAGTTTCATTACCTACCATTGAATCATCAATCAAGAACACCAGTTGATCAAGGTAAACAATTGAAGATAGATCGAAAAATCTCGTAGTTTTTTCACGAACTTAACTAAATACGTACTTTTCTTGTGGTGCAGACATGATCCGTGGAGGCGGCACATGCTCGCCGTTTGCCCCATGCGGGCGCTACCTTGCTCTAGTCGCCATCCGTGCGCCACCAGACGCTTCCAGTCCTGTCTACATCTCGAACTTTATCGACACTCCATAACACTTCACTGGTACAACACTATTCGTCACACCTAGCATCTTTTGTACACTAAAACGCCGCAGTTGATTTAGTATACGGGCTGTTTTTATTTACTTTTTTTAGGCTGTGGAAATCCCGTTAATTACCCGTATAGAGTAACTGAATGATCTGAGATGACCTTGTGCTGTGATAATGTAGCTTTTGTATGAAATCATTTGGTGTGGTCAATCATATTCAAGTGTTTCGTGGATTTCGATTACAGAACGCTTCTGCGACAAAAGTATTGATATGGGTAAGCAATAGTCTTGATATTTTATTTAATATTAATATGTATTGTATGGTATTCTAAGAACCGCATGACCAGATAAGATGACGTCTTGGTATAAAACGACATTTTAATTAGGTGTAATCCAGTAAATAATAAATTCACTTCGTGCTGAATTTATTAAGCAAGTTAGCTTGTAATACCTACATTTACTAAGAAACGCCAACGTTACTCGAGGAGAGAAGAGGAAAACTACCTCATTACCCTATTTCTACTTGGTAGTCTAAAAATACACCTGAAAAAAAAAAGCAGTAGAATATGGTACCCATTTCCTGAAAAGGGGTAACCACGCTGATGTTTTAATTTAGTAAAAAGCTCTAAGCGAATGTTGTTTTACATTTCTTTGAGAGAAAATATTGAAATAGATGGGAAACCCCAACAAAATTCAGCAGAGATTGTTTGCCTACTTCAGTATGTCGACGAAACAACAAAGACATCAGTTCTGCAGATTTTAATCTTCTTAAAAGCGAGAGCGTACGGCACGCTGTGACTTTGAATTTAATGATACTGAGCTAGCGAGCTAAACGCCTATTAACACGGTATTTACGTTATTCGAACACATTTTAAAGATTAGACTATTTGTTCAAGAGCATTTCAGCCTTGCTTTTGCGCTAGCCGAAAGACTTCTACTACAGTAAAGACGACTACAGATTAATATCTGTCTTTGTAGGGGTAGTTTCTAAAAACTTTCAAGTCCCAGAAGCATAGACAAAAGAAACTAAAGAAGACCGACTCTATAAAACAGGTGCGAACTAGTGACAGAGACAAAATACACATCATAAGTAAAGCTGAAGGTGAAATGGTTCTACGAATGGGTGAATAACATCGAAAAGAGGATACATCCCGGAAACAAATGACAACACAAAACAACAGTTGTCACTGATGAATCGTACACGAGTCGAATGGAATGTCATTCATGAATGGAGGTAGTAGTAGTAAATCATTGTCGATCGATTCCGCCCCCGCCTTACCTCACAACAGGCGGGGAACACACTGGACAATCATACTAAAACTATATGGGGGAAAGTTTTGTCTGGTACGACAAGGTTTCAGGGAAAATGACTTTTCCATTCATGAAACAAAGCTTACATTACTATGTCGTTATCACCGAAATGGTATTTCTTTTCGTTTTGTACTATACTGAAACTATTTAGTTTTAATATTCAACAACAACTTAAGTTTGACATGTTAATAGGCTTCACACACGTGGATATTTCGAAGTAAACACGTGACATAACCGCAAACGTGATTAAATATTCTACAGCTGTTTCAATGTTTAAATTCCTCTTTGCGTTAAATTGGAATAATAAGTTAAACTTTATTAAAACAACTAGGAGCGCCCCCGGTTTCATCAAGGTAGTTCCCGTTCCCGTGGGAATGTGGGGATAAATTAGTGTTTGATTATGTAGCTTTCAATCGGGGAAAAATAGTTAAAATCGGTTACCGTACTTTCGGAGCTGATTTGGTACAAATAAACAAATCTTTCTTCTTTTTAGTATTATTATGTTTTTGTAAACATATTTCGACTCGGGTTTGGTCCTGGTGATTTTTTCTTGCTCCCCTGAACCCCTCAAGAAAAGGGAGGTTCGAATCCCCTACTAACCGGTTTCGAATAATGTGTCCCCGAGTACTTTGCTTAAGATACTACTACTACTACTATGTGGACTACTGTATGGATTGCTCCTAATATGATTATAAAGTTTAGTACAAATAAATAAAATATCTAACTCAATATCCACGATAAAACTTGATCGCAATACAGTACTTAACGTTTTTTACAAATTAAACACACAGATGAACATAATTTAATTTAAGATAATATACTAAGTTACTTTTTTATGGAATTGTTTGATCAAGTATACGGAAACAAGCCGGAGTGATTCAAGAGGATGGTTTATATGTATAATACATGCATATTATAATAGAGAAAACATTAGTATCTACATTGCATCCGTACGAAGCCGGAGCGGGTCGCTAGTAAAATATAAAATGGACCTGAAAAAGTAACCTATAAAAAAAACATTCCTAAGGAATAAAACAATATTACTATCGTTTTTCGTTACTGTTTATGATAAGATAATGCTCGTGCGTGACTAATAATAATTATAAAATAATGTATAAATATTATGGCACTGATTAAGTGTAATAACCTGGGTGGGACAATGGAAAAATATGAGTCATAAATACATGACTCGTGATGATCGAACACTGACACAAGCAATTGTTTTCGAGAAAGTGAAACCTTTCGCTAATGAAATAAAGGCTAAGGAATCCTAGACGCTGTTTATTTTGGTATTCACAATAATGAATGAGACGAATTTTGAAGTTGAGTATTGAAAGTCAAATTCTACTTTAGCCTGAAAACCTGAACAACTTTGTCATCGATTATTTACCAAGTAGTACGGAGAATGTGAAACACCCACATTTGAACAATTAAATAATAGTTTGGTGGAGCACAACTTCTTGCCAATAACCTCGCAGTAACGATTTTAGATTGCAACTGATTACTAATCAAGTGTTACATAGTAAGCCACACGGAAGAGCATCTATCTGCAGTCCGAGTGCCAATTCTACAAATTATTTATGCAACTCCGTCGCAATCTGTCGAATAAACCTCAATTTCTATACATTTTGGACAGTTTGCGACTGATTGCCTTTAAAGTAACCACAAAATCTTTAAATTGCATTTTTAATTTTAGAACGCCACTAGCATTTCGCTCGTTACTTCGTTCGCGTCAATTTTGTCTGATCCTTGCGAACTTCAGACTTCTTTCACTCGATTCTAAGGGTACCTAGAACCAACTGCCAGATTAAAAACTTCAATAATGACTATATTCCATAATCGTGTTAAGTTTTCAAGTATATTGGCCCAAGTAATAAGATTTTGCATACAAATTTCCACCCCCTACTTCACCTCTTTGCGGAAACTTCCTGAAATCCTCTCTTAGCGGTCATCTACTTCTTAATACACGTCTACTACTTCCTTGCCGAATTTCATCTTTATACGTCAAGCGGTTTTCGATATTTCGTGTGTCCTTTCGCTTTTATATATTTAGATTAAAATAGCATTGATCAAGTTGTCGAATCATACGGTTATTAAAAAATTATTAACCTCCTTTTTTGAAATTGGATAATAAGACAAATTGTGAAATATTTTACTGTTAAAAGAGAATATATTTTTAGATATTTTTGAAAGAGTTTGCCAATGATAATGCAATAGGTACATTTGCAGTTAATAGGTAGTTCTTTCTTATTTCTTCAAGGACCATAGTTTCTTACTTTCTTGAAGGTTCGGATGCAATTAGCTTCAGAAACATGACGATTGAACTGTCTAATTAAACACGTCGGTATTAATAAGCATTGTCGTGTTTCATTGGTAAATACCCAAAACCTTCATGATTTACAGAAAGAGGGCGAAATACTGTTTGGTTTTGAAGTTTAATAAAACAAACCTGTAAAAAAGTTCCAAAATAAAAAAGAGAAAAGAGTTTAAGAGACATTGATTAATTGAAGTTTTAAATACAATTTGGAAAATAATTCAGCTGAATATCTTACGATGTTTTTGCAGCAATCAATTAGTTGTTAGGTTGACTGGTAGAGAATGCCTTGTTGCACTATAGTAAAAAAAGTTGAAATAAATAAATAACACAATCGTTTTTCTTTCTTTTTTGTAGAATAACATATTAATTATCGTAGGGATTTGATTACAACAAAAAAAATATTTTTATTAATGTAAAAAAATAATTTTCTGGAACCGCTAATGACTGTTTTGTATTTCGGTAATTCCCCACATAACTGTTCGGGACTTTAAACCCTTTTTTTTTTTTTTTTTTTTTTTTTTTCTGGATGGGAAATCATCAAATGACCCCTCCCGCCCTGGGTGGAGCGGTAGGGAGTGTCAGACTTTTACTGACTAAAACCCACCCGTGATCCTTCTTGTGCCCTATGCGTTCCAGGGCCGCGGTAACTCTTTCGAACAAATTCCGCAACCCTAGCAGGCACCGACCCTATGGGGCCCCGTCCTCGGTGCTGACGGCTCCTTGAGGCGCGCGTGGAACACAACGCGTCGTCGACTCAACCTGGTATCGGACGGCGAGCCACCCACGCTCACCGTCCCCAGGCATCAGCCACTGCGCGATAGCACAGCGGCCGACTTGTCTCTGGAGGGGGCCGAAATGGGACCATTACTGGCACTCCATCTCAGCACCTTCCCGAGCGTTGGGAGCCGCAGCACCCGCAGCAGAAGCGGCAGCGGCGGCGACAGAAGCCGCGGCGGCGGCAGAGGCGGCGGTGGCGGCGGACCTCTTGCCCCTGGTCGGGGCGGATGGCGCGCAGGCCCTTCCCCCAGCCCAGTGCTCGGCCGGCTTGCCAGCAGCCGCACATGCACTGCAGTGCGGCGTGGCCTCGCACGAGCCGGCCTTATGACCGGGCTGACCACAGCGGAAACAGAGTCCGCTGCGGTCGACCTCCGAGGGGCACATAGCTCCCGTGTGGTTACCCACATGGCAGCGGTAGCACCTCAGAGGTCTGGGTTCCAGCAGTTTTACCCGCGCAGACACCCATCCCACCAAGAGCCTTCGGCCCTCCGACACAGTTCTGGCCGCCGTCACGGGGCAGCTCACCACAAGGGTTTGCATGCCCGTGTTGTCAGGCCGGAGGGTGCCCGCCTTGACGAGCTCGGCAGAGCACCCCCCAGTCCTGGCGACGGCGGCCACAACTTCCTCCTCCGTCACGGAGTCATCCAGGCCCACTATGCGCATGTCGATGCGCTTAGTCGGCCTGGACACCCGGACCTCGTCCGCGGGTAAGACCGCCCTCAGCCTTTCGGCCAGGGCGTCCGCGAACGGGCCACTCTCCGCTCCGGCGAGCTCGAGCTTGCGGGCACCGGTTAAGGTCCTCCTGACCCCGATGCCCCCGCTGATGCCCAGCTCTTGGAGGCTCACCGCCTCCTTCGCCCGCTTCAGTACGGCGAGATACGTCACGCCCCTCTGTTCCGCTTCCGGCTGCAGTGTGAGCACTACAGCCGCGGATTTCGGGGCGCGAAGCCTCGCCGCAATGGCGTTGGCCTTCCGCCGCTGCCTCCTCGCCTTGTTTTTGGCCGCTTTCGCGGCCCGCCGCTTCTGGCCAGCAACCTGCCACTCGGCCTCGGCCGCAGGAGGGTCCGAGGGTGGGGGTGGGGGCGGCTGCGGCACCGCTGGCGCCGCAGCCTTAGCCGCTCCTCCAGCCTTCCTCCTACCCCTCTTCGCCGGGGCCGCCTTAGTCGTCGCCGGCGTCGCAGTCGCCGGCGTCACAGGCGCTGGCGCTGGCGCCGGCGCGGCTCCGCCCTTGGCCTTCGCCTTCGCCTGGCCAGACGTTCCCGGGCCGGCAGCCACGGCGGCCGCGTACGAAGCCGCCTTTTGCCGTCCCGGGGGCCCCCGCGTCGCCGCCAACGGGGGACGCCGGACCATGTCCTCCAGTACGGAGACCTGCCTCCGGAAGGGAGCCAGCTCCTGCCGCACCAGGTCCCGTACCTGGCTCAGCACTTGGCCTCCCTCCGGCGCTGCCGGACTCAGTCCCCCTCGCGGCTCCACAGAGGCCGCTCTGGCCATCCCCGCCAGGTCCCTCCGGAGCGACTCATTCTCCCGAACAAGTCGCTCCGTAAGAACTGCGAGGCGGGTGACCTCCGCCCGCAACTCCGACGCCTCCTTTGAGGCAGGTCCACCAGCGTTGGCTGCCGCTGCCGCCAGGATGGAGGCTTTGGCCGCGCCGATGGCCTCCCGCTTTGAGGACTGCTTCCTCTTGAAGGCCACAGCGCGGATCGCGGCCTCCACGACCTCCGCGAACTGGGCCTTCTGCTCCTCAATAGTTGGAGGCACCTCTCCCGGGGGCTCCGAGTCGTCCGAGTCGAGAAGAGGCGGAAGAGTAGAGGGAGCCCCGCGACCGCTCCCTCCAGGGCGACGCCCCTCCTCCACCAACCTCCCGGCCCAACGCTCCTCCCGGGTAGAGGGAGCCAGCCCCCTCCCTGCCTCACAGCCCCTGCCCCGCCTAGCGGTGGGGATCTTGCGGGCGGAGGCAAGCTCGCCTTCAGAGGTCGACTCCCCGTCGTCCTCCCGCCTGGGCCGCTTGCGGAAGAACTTGGCGTTCTCCGCAGCAGCCCCCCCTCTTTCCTCTCCAGAGCCCGCCGAGCTGACCGTTACCAGGTCAGGTGCAGAACCAGAATCCGATTCTGCACCTCCCCGGCGCTCAGGCGAACCCTCCTCAACACAATCGAACGCCATCAGCTCCTTGTAAGAAGCGGATCCGGATGACGTCGATTCGGAGCCTCCTCGGCTCTTGTTGCCACTGGCAAGCGGAAGGCGTTTGGTGCCCATCCCAGAGTACGGAGGGCAGCCCGCCGAAGCGGGGTGGGATTCCCCGACCGCTGAGCAGTCGGGACCCACCTGGGGACTCATTTTACAAAAGCCTTTGTCCATCATTTTCCTTTTAGAGGGTGCGGTCCCTTACTCCTCCGCCCTTTCTCCATCACAGGGCCTCTCCTCCCACCCGCTCACTGCCCTCACAGCCACGTCTGATGAGCAGACGCGTACCAGAAGGCAGTGAGCGGGATTCCTCGCGTGTGTGTCTCTCTTGGTCTGATCCCTCACTTGCGACCTTCCGGCATGAGTGGCTCTACCGGGAAAGCTCGCAAGATCATTGAGACGCTCAAGCCCCACCACGACGACAACGTGGAGACACATTCGGTGGGGGGACTTTAAACCCTTAGAGTAAAAAGCTATCTGTAATGCAATGGCTGTTATAAATCTTTGCTAATTATGAAAATTTATTTATACCGTGACATTAAATGCTCGGACTTGACATAAATTGTTATCTGTCTTGATTTATTCGTATTTATTCGCCAACGAACCTTGCTTAAAAGACCTGTAGGTTTTTGCAAAAAATCTGTGCATAGATAATAATTACCTATCGATTTATTTCACTATTGTTCAATAAGAATGTCGAAAACATATCTCTGTGAAGAATTTTCAATTAATTACTAGCTGATGTCTGTAATTTAAACTTTAATCAAGTTCTAAATTGCCTATCCCACATCAGTATAACATTAAATTACGTTTAACGATAAATAGTTCGTGACTATTAACTGGGGCGCCTATTGCAATTTAAAGGGAATTTCATCGTGAAATTATACCAGGATTGTAGTAAAGTGCGGTAGGTTGAAACTTAAAATATCTCGGTAATCCGTAACAGTGAGTCTGGTCCATAGCAGGGTGGAGGTACCGCGCCAGCCCGGACACTGCAAACTGCGATATAAACGTCGCCAGGTCGGGGATTATGTATTCAGAATACGGCTTACAGTCAGCTCTTTCGAAAAACCTGGAATAACTTTATAATTCAGGTCTTTTTATTATTTTTACAAAATGGTTCAGGCCGGTTACCGGATTTGATACCTTTAGCCCATATTTAAAATCTAGTACGTAAAGATTTTAATACGAAAATGTTATTAACGTGGCAGAGCTGAACCACAGACCACACAAACCACAAATTATGATTTCTAGATTGATTGATGCTTAACTATTTTAATTATAAATAAAAATATAGTGTTGTGAATAATGCAATTTATATACCTACGATAGCGATTAAGTATAGATTTTAATATTTTTTTTAAGTAGATAGGTTTCAACTTTACTGTTTCAAATATTTTCCCGTGTTTTCTTTTTCCTATTTCACCAGTTTCCCCTCAGACATTCACCGTTACCTCATGCAGTATAAATACCTAGTATCTAACTATAAATATTACCTGGCGCCTCTAAAAGCCGCAGACCACAGTTAGGTACTTACATAGAAATGATTAGAGCACTGTACAACGACCAAGTAATTTGTTTACCTCGTTTCACTCAAGGAAGGAATGGGTATACAGTTTATGTTTTCATTTAAGCCATTGGCGTGTGAGAACGTTCCCGCAGTACGCTGCTTTAATCACCGTTTTGTACCTTTTACAACAAATGAGTTACCACCAATTTCTGAATTAGGCATTTACAGTTTGGTATTTGTCAGTCTGTTCAGTCTGAAAGCCTGTCAGGCTTTGAGGCAGAGTTTGACACGTTTTTAACTCCAATTGTGTAGCCAATTCATGAAAAAAGCTTAATTATAGTTTTTATTTACAATTTTAAATTATTTTTTTCACAAAAGCAGTATAGACTTTTAACAATATGCATAGTGCCAGTATTGTTAACACTTGGTGCAAAAAAAAGTAAAGTATTTTACGCAATCAAGCTGCAGAATACTTTCTCAAGGTTAAAATAACTATTGACTCTCATGTCTGGCCGACTTATCTAGCCTTTGCTTAAATTCTCTTCAAATACTAATCATACAAAATAAACAAAAGACAATCGAATTAAGATGACGGCCGACCGAAACGAAAATTATCCCAAAATTAATTAAAGAAAATTTCCAACCTTAGCTGGTGCGATTGGTGAATGAATGTTCAACATCCAATGGCATTTGGGCCTAAAGTCTCCTATTAAAATAGTGTCAGAATGGTCTATCATTGGTTTTATAATGGTTGATTTTTACAAGTTTAGTAATCTACTAATATAAAAGCGTCACTATGACTTTCCAATGGTCAACCATTGACACTCCATTGAACGAAATGGCATAAAATGGTAATCTCGTACATAATGACAAATTAATGAGATACGTATGCGGTAATCTGCTAAAATTTTGACACTTCCTTTGATGAGTGACCTACTATTAGAACGTCGTTGTGCAGTAATTTCTTTTAATAGCTCGGTTATCAAATGTATTACGAGACCATTGACCGAACAATGATCGACCATTATGAATTTAGCAATTACTAACTTTTAGCAAAATGACGATAGGATCGTGTTGGAATAACAAATTTATAAAAATAGCAGACTTAGGGGCTCTGGACTTGCGTTTTATTTCTATTTAGGTAATTAATTTTTCCTGATAAGCCGGCTCTCTTTGGTTGAGTTCTGATGTTGGAGCTAGCGCGCCCATAAGATACCCGTTCTCTTGAATTGAAGGCAGACAGGTAATAGGTAGTAGAGAGCTCGCTTGACTTTCCAGAAACCGAGGGTACGCCCATTGACAGTAAGGGCATTTGGGACAATGCGTGGGTTAAGGTCTAAAGTGCCATTACAATGTCTGTAAGACAATTGTAATTAATGACTTATTTAGAGGGTGTGACAACTATGTATTACGACCTACGCTGTTAGACACATGTTTATTTGACAATTATCATTCATACGGTTAGTACAAGAACGAATGTGTTTTTATACGTTTTAGATAAATTGTTCTATCCAGACTAGGTATTAAATTAATTCAAATAACCAAATAAATATAATCCAATCCTTTAAAAGACTTCCTTAAAAAATGGAAGGGAAAAAAGAAGAAGTTTTTCTATCGGTACAGCAATTTTATAACAATTTCTATGAAAACTTGTTGTATCATCGTTGTGCTGCTGCGTTGCAATCGTTTGCAAGATCCTTTAAAATGCATACATGATTGAAAAGGCCAACTGAACAACCAGCTAAACAATACTAACGGATAAAAACGAACTGTCTTAGTAGAAGCAGTTGTCTCTAATTTTCTGTGCCTATTACTACCTACACTCGGCGGCACAGAATCTTGGCCAAGCGCGTATATTGCAAATAGTTGCGATGGCAAACGCTTTAATTCTTTCCAATTATTCTACAATATTCTTATAAGAACAGATTAAAAAAACCGCTTACCCTTACTTCAAGAGGTAATTCAGAACTTTTGTCGGTTTGTGCTTTTTATTGAATGTCTTAAGTCGCTTTAAAACCAACAACAAATCCATTAGGTAACACCAGTAGAAGTTGCATAGGCTGCAGCAATAATCGACCAAAAGTTGATACAGCACGAAGTGGCTTTACCACGTTCGTGAATCAATAAATCCTGAAGCGAAACCTTCAGATAGGCAGTGAGGGTTTCACAAGCACAACCCGGGACGGCCGCTTTATTGTCCTGGAACCGCCACCTGACCGCTGTTGAGGTAAACCAGCGCATCCGTTTCGCAAAAAGCGTGAACATTGGTGAGCATACAGTGAGAAGACGGAGGAAGTGAATTTAAAAGCCCCTAGACCAGCATGAGTTCCAGGTCATCTCAGACGTCACCGAGTAGCTCGACTTCAATTCGCAACTGTACATGGCGCTTAGACCCGTGAGCAGTGACGAATCCCTTTGTCGGCTCCAGACGGTGGGAAGCGAATGTAATGAGAGGAGAGAGGTTTCTACCTATTACCACAACACAAACTGTGAATTTCCATAGAGGCTTGAGCTCTACAGTGGTTTGGAGAAGAATAAGTTTCAATGGTCGTGCAGAGTTAGTTATCGTCGACAACCGGCTAACTGCAAACCGATATATCAAAGAGGTCACTCAGGAACATGTGTTAGTAGAATCGGGATACATTGGGCCCGACCTCCTGATTGATGCAGAATATCTGCAAAATTTGGCATTCAAGAATTGCAGTAGCCAGCTCGTGTTCCGGAATTAAATCTGGTTGGGCATATCTATGACATGCTTAAAAGTAAGATAAAGTTTACCTCCAACCCACCAGAAACTCTGCAAAATGCAATTCGAAATGCAACATTGACCTTTGGGAATTCCGCGTCGTTGAGTGTATAAGGAACTTGAACCTTATTAATGTGTTAAGGCATGGTTTATAAGCCAGCCAAGAAAGGGCATTGTCCATTAATATCGTTGTTATATCCCATCAGTTTGTAAGCGATACTGTTGTGTTAACGGTCCCGGAAGGTTCAATCGTCTTCCTGTTACGTGTTCATAGTTAACACATCTGACATTTATAATTGAATTGTTTACGTCTATAATCATACCACTATTATAAATGTGAAAGTTTGGATCGATTTCCTTACCTCAAAAGGTAAAAACGGAACCCTCATAGAATCACTTTTTGTCCGTCCGTTCGTCTGTCAATCTGTCAAGACTCTTTATCTCGGGAACGCGTGGAGGTATCAATTTAAAATTAAAACCATATACTTAACCGTACTCAGGTCTACAGTCTGAAGCTGTGACAAAATCAAACTTCTAAGTTACCTTAAGAAAAAGATACGGCCGTTTATGCCGCATAAAATGTAACTCACGAGTTAATTAAAATGTCTGGGGTATTTTATTAAGTTATAGGATATTGACCAAGAACTATGAAATTTGGCAAATTTGGAATATCTTCGACTGCCAGTAAAGGGAAAAATCTGAAAACTATACATATGGATACATATTATCATAATTATAAAAAAAATATAATCTTTATTTAAAGTACGTTATCAAAGCTCGGACAAAACTGCGACAAATTCGTACAGAACCATCGGTGGACGACTGCGACTTGCACTTGTCCGTTTTTTTTTTTAAATGATATGGGTAAATGTTCCCACCCAAATAAACATTTTTATTTCTTTCAAATAATTACCATCATCTTCCTATCCTTATCCAACGAGGGTTTTCTGAAATGACGTGAACCAGATGGCAGCACTGAGGCGTCAGGTTCAGACACCTGCCAAAACTCTTACGTTTTCCGATATAGTTTAAATTGACGTGGACGTCATGTTTACGTCAAAGTTATGTTTTCACAGAAGAGTACCTCTTGCCAAATGTCGACATCTGGTGGATTGCTTTTTTATTTCTTTTCTCAGTGGGTCAGCTCAGTGTGTCTCCTTCCATATATCACCATTCGCTGACATTTCAATAGTCACATCTAATCTAACCCAGTCATTTTTCACTCAATCCATCAATCTAATGAAATAATATTATTATTTTAAAATAATACAGAAGTTGATTCGACCCAAATCCGAATGAAACCGAAGGAATCTGTGAAATTCAAAAGATTTTCATACAAGAATTTATTGCTGGACTACCTAACTCTATGAAAATCATGCATAATTCAGAAATCGGAGCCGAAACCAGATTCTTATGCATGAGCAGATTGCACGCCCTCACGTTCTTCTGCTTTTGAAATATCTTGAAAGATATTCAGGAATTTAATCTCAAACAATCCTAAATGAAATATTGAAATGAATGAAAGTTCGTGAGTAGTGAGGAGGGCCTGTGTTTTTTGTTTAAAAATGTTTGAAAACGGAATGTCTGAAAGTACTGACCAACACATAATTATGATGTTCTTGTGGGAGAAATTCTTCAAGTTTACAGAAACTTGGTACACCTCAATAACTGGGACATGTTCCTTATGCTACACCGAAGCATCATAATTGTATAATATACTGTATATGGTGTACAGATTTACAATAGTTATGTACAAAGGCGAGCTTAACCACACACGAAGGCTCTGTTATGATTTTCAAAAATATAGGCACATAGGTACGAAATCAATTCAGGTACTTTATACCTTGATAAAGACTAGTTTTGGTCTGTCGTTTCCATTTGAAACTCACATTTATAAACGACTAACCTCGGTTACGACCGGACTCAAATTTGAATGCACTAACTTCAGATGGATTGGTATTGGGAAACTTTGTTCTGCAATATTATTTATCAGGTACCTGCCCGGGTATTAGAAAGATTAATGACAGTCAAATATTCATGTACTTCGACAGGTCCGCATTGATAGTTCCTACCTACGAAAGTGAGTCATTGTTTTTTGATCTTCTGAGCTAATTTTAAAACACGAATTAAAAGTTACACAGGCGTGGATAAGGCTATTTTCAAGCTGCTAAAATAACATGAGGAGTTAGAGGCACCACAAGGAATATCACAGCGCTAAGAATCTAACCAACCATGCCAGTAACTACTCGCAGATACTTCCATAGTTGACATAATCAACAAACACAATTCCTTGTTATCAACTCCCAGCTGATAAGCCGTGCACATTTCAAAGTCAGCAGTATTTCACCGGCTGCTACAATATGCAATGTGCCTCTAGACAAGGTAACGCAATCTGATACCACAGACCTGAATACTAAGCGACCGTAATGTATTCATCTTGGAAAAATCGCGGTCGCAACCCTCCCCTGAATGTAATATCGAAAATATGATATGACACTTATTGTGGACTTCTTGTAGGTATCTACAACAACTGGGGTCTTGAAGTTAGGGATGAAATTGAGAGTATGAAGTCGCCAGGACATCTCAAATATGACGGAGAATCAAGACAGTAAATAGAGCTGAGATTCTGTAGAAAACCAGAAGAAAATGATATTCACTAAAATTCTCGACATATTTTTTTGAACATGTAATCATGCATCATCCAATAAAGCTCAAAACTTCAGGGGAGCTATTAAATTCGTGACAAAAATGTCAGAAATCATTCGTGGTGGATTACGACCCATTCCCTCTCCTAGAGAGGAGGCCTGTGTCCCAGCAGTGGGAGCGTTAAAAGGCTTTATGGATTATGACTACGAATGATTTGGTATTGTTATGGAACAATACCTAATCAATTATTTGAATGTACAAAACTAAATATAAGTCGAGAATTAGCACAACAATTTCTGTAAATTACAGTTTCATGACTAGGTATGAGTATGGAATCCCTCCTTCGATATTTCAAAGAAGAGCGGGTGTTTTTATAATGGCCTGGATGTGGAAGATTACAATAAAAGTAGCTGTAAGGATGATAGCTCTACGTGACAAGCTTGGCGAATAGCCCACAATTTCCAAAGGCAGAATATTTTAAGAATCACTAAGACCGAAAGACGTTCATAAAAGATTTCTCCAACGCATTCAAGATAGGAAGTCAGCACTTGAAATAAAAATGACTGATTAAAATCAACTTAAAACAGCTAAAAGCGAATCGATCTAAATCCATCAAGATAGAAAACCACCAGAACAGCTTTTTGAAAAATAAAACCCTCAATAAAAGTCAAATCATATTTCAGGATGCCATTTCTCTCAAGTGAAAACGCTTTAATCGAAAATAACCTCAAAGATCGACGTGAAGGAGAAGGACCCAATATCCGTTTTTATTTAGTTCGAGTTCTATTAATAAGGGATTGCGACTATTTATATCTGTTTTTGTTTTTTAACACAGACGTGATTTTATAAATGGTATCATCGTTATTTAAATCAACGATTGTATATATGTATATAGGAGCGAGGACACTGCGATTTTAATGTCGCTAGTGATTGTGTGACGTCTTGTACCATCACAAACGGATGTCGCATTTAACGCACGATTTACTAATTTGTCGACCGTGTGTATCTGGATGGAGGACGCTTCAGAAAGACTATACTGTTGAGCGCATGTACACAACTATTGATGATTATTTAGCCGATATTCTTGCAGTCATAACATCACAAGATAAACAAACTGTCTGCTAGACCAGTAGCAGATCGTGTTACTTAGCTGACAATGAACGAAAATAATGGGTCCTTATTACAAAAAGATGTATTGAAACTGTCGTAAAAGAAGCAATTACCGCAATAACAACAATGGTTTATAAGTAAAAAATAATAATTAATTTTATTTGAGAAATAAATAAACGTTTAATTAAATTTAAAAGTCTATGTACATTCCGTAATACTGTTGTTACTCGTGCATTCTACGCATTCGTTTTATTTTACACTAGCAGCGCGGGGTTTACCTGCTTAGTTCCCGTTCCCGTGGGAATATGTGGATAAAATAGAGCTTATGTTACTCACTAATAATGAAGCTTGCCATTGGTGAAAAAAATTTTCAAAACAGTTCAGTAGTTTCGGAGCTTATTCGTTACAAAAAAAAAATGTCCTCTTTAGAACATTAGTATAGAATACCAACGCCCCGCGGTTTATCCGCGTTATTCCTGTTCGCGTGAGAATACGGCGATAAAATAGAGATTATCATGGCATTAAGTCCGCCTTTGTACAGTTTTTTTTACTAGTGCATAAAGTTTTAATAAATAAATAATTATCTTACTAGCTGATAATATAGAATAGATGAATCGATCCAGGACTTTCGGAGCTTATTTGGTACAAACAAAAAAATCTTTCCTCTTTATAATATTAGTATAGACTACGACTAAAACATAGTTTCAAAGTTATAAAAATCTAATTTTTATTTCCATAAAATGCATAAAGTTTTTTCAAAAGTTGCTTTTACTGCATTTTGCTTGGAAGAAATACAGTGTCGGCAAATTGCGTTCAGTAGTAAATCCCTGGAGATACCACTCTTGGCGCCGAGGGCAATAAATTTTGCAAGCGAAAACATTAAAATCTCGTTAAAATGCTTTCCAGTATTGGCAATGGCACAAGTAGTTACAGCCAGTAGCCACATAAGGGCGGGTTGTTTCAAATTCAAATCATTTATTTGCCTGAATATGGGTAGGTACATAAGATGACATACATAATAATAACTACAAAATTCTTTGAACCATATTCTACCTGAATGGATGTGCAAATATCTAATTTTTGACATTTATTTTTTACATCATTTTTATCATCACAAGAACAGCTATTAACAAATTCAAAATAAATTATGAAATTTCTTTTTTTGCTATTGTTCTATTTGACGCGATTAAAGTAACGTTAACTAGTGCTCAAACCATCTGTTACCGTAACCGTTATTTTTTTGTAGGTTAACGATGACAATTTGTGAATCAACTCATTTTTTGGTTTAAATAATAATATAATATATGGTTAGCGCCATTTTTAACGATTACGCGTGCATTAACGTTAAGTGTCGGTGAAACAACCCGCCCTTAGTCAGTTGAAAATACCGAAAAAATAAATTCGAAAGAAGACGCAGTAATTTCGTTTCAATAGTCAAGACACGTTGATTCTTATTGTGTTTGAGAATTAGAGGAGTGAAAAGATCGTGAAATGTCCGGGTTTTTGTTAAAGCCTGGACTTTGTGAATCCGAGATTAGATTTGATTAAGGCTGTGGTTTACAGCTCATCAGGTTTGCGGTGAGTGTAATAGGGAACAAGCTGCAGATAGCCATGGCACACGGCGGCAATATTGGTAAAGCAACAAGTGTGTTCGCTCAACTGATCTCGCGACAGGTCAATCAACAACATAGAGATCACGAGGAGTTCCGTGCAATGATTTTTTGATCCGGTCTGTTGTTTCAATAAATTCCCTAATTAATAGGTTACAAATGACTGGGAAAAGACTAGAATTTGAATACAATAAACATTAACAAAAATTAACCAGTTTTCTAGATCTCCGTTGATTAAATCAACTAATGTTTTTCAAGTTACGTCATCATCTGCCTAGCCTTTTTCTAACTATATTGGGGTCGGCTCCCAATCAAACCAAATTCAGTCGAATAACAGTACTTTACGTGGAGTGGCTGAATACCAGAACTCCACAACACATTAACTATGTAACATGATAATTCTTGGCAAAACTGGTGCCAGATTTTCTGGCTTGGCTGATTTCACAAGTCACGCATAATCGAATATGTAGGTACTTACATTTCTTGAGCAACTTCATGTTCACTAGGCAAAGTATGAAAAGGTACTGGCAAAAATACGAAACACAATGAAGGGATACAACATTTAAAAATTAAATGTCAAATGAAATTTAAAGAGGTCAAATTACTCCCATCGGTATACCGATTAGACATAAAAGTTTGAAATTATGTAATTAAAGTTAATTACAAAATGGAACTTTTGTGTCGCAGGTCGTAGCGCGACTGACATAAATTACTAGATATAATCGACTGGGGAACTGAAAAAACATTACAAACATGAAACACAAAAACACACCTGCGCAGTTTTAACGAATTTTTATGATAATCCAGTTTTTCAATGCGTACATTTATTAATTAGGTAATAACAAAAAGTAATAAATGACAGGCATGTTCAGTCAAGTCCAATTACGTTAAAATATTTTTTGCATGCGGGACTCTTTAAATCGAATGAGTCATGTGTTACAAACGCAAATCCAGTTCTAGTTTGCGCGGCCGCGGTCTCCTCGTACGGAATGGCTGATACATCGCTCGACTAATCGACATAATGCTAGACGAACTTGATTCTTGTTTCCTTAGCACTGAAATTCCCTGAAGAAATAAAACGAACGGTGTCATTGTCTCCATACAGTACGTGCCTAATTGAAACAATGAGCAATGATTACCGTTTCGAGCGTTCGTTAAAATTTTGTTCGCGATACTTCTACGATTACATACCGGTAATGATCTATATGTGTGTCCTAATTTGAAGAAGTTTACTAATAAAAATAATTAGGGTATAGGTCATTAAAATTATAATTGTTTGGTTATGCAAGGTAGCCCTATATGTGTGTTATTTGTAAAAAAAAAACATACTTAATATCACTGAAAAATCCTGAGCATAGATATTAGCCTAACTCATAAACGCACAAAAGTTCGAGAAAACCGTACAATTTCTTTGAAAAAGTATAAATAAGTATGCCACTAAAAATATTGTTGGTACTTGTTTCAATAAGGTCAGTATATTACTGTGACAAAGCCCAGCTTTCACTGAGGAAGAAAGATGTCAAACTTTTTGCTCTAATGATTAATAAGAACAAGATTATTTTGAAAGTCACTGAACTAGTGAGCGATGATAGTCGACCACTACCACAGTATTACAATATTACAGTAGGGAAACGCCTTTGATGTCGCGCGATGCCGCCGCCAGCGTAGGTACTTACGCTGCCACATGCAAGTATGGAAGGGTTGTCACCAAATGGGAAATAAAACAATTGTGATTATTACTATTATGATATAATCATTTATTCATATTTACATCTATACTTATAATAAATCTGTAGAGAGGTCAATTCTGTACAAGGAATATATTTTCAAAATAACTATCATGGGGTGATTAGTGATCGATACTGGTGCCAAAAATGCAATCAGTAAATTTTTTGTCTGTCTGTCTGTCTGTCTGTATGTTCTTTATAGAAACAAAAACTACGTGACCGATTTTAACGAAACTTGGTGCAATTATTCTTCATACTCCTGGGCAGGTTATAGTATACTTTTCATCACGCTACAATCAATAGGAGCAGAGCAGTGAAGGAAAACGTTGGGAAAACGGGAGAAGTTACTCCATTTTTTAAGCTTCCGTCGCGTGTGTAGCCTTAATGGTTAAAGTTACATAGAAATCATGTATTACGGAAATGTTCTACATAAAATTATCTAAAAAATATCCCGGAACAGCATATGTCTATCTTTTGTCAATTTTAAACCGATCGGGCTGAGAGTTTCAAAATCGGGGGTAAAGTAACTATTCCACGTGGACGAAGTCGCTGGCAGAAGCTAGTTCAAAATAATTGTGATTATTAAATTTAATATAATTATTTATTAAAAGTGTAAACCACATACGTACCTACATGTTATATAGGTAATAAGGATGTTTCCTGAGTAAAAAATATCTGATTATGTTTAGTCCGTCAGTATGATTATAAAAAAATATTGTTCACGTATTTTTTCCTTTATTAAATCTATAAAAACTGACGAAGATATAAAGCATCAAAGATCAGGAGTGGGGGCTTGTTGCGTCACGGCTAGGTAAAAATTGTAGCGAGTAGTGACGTCACACGAGTTTTCAACGCACTGTATCGTCTTCGTTTTTTTCTTATTATATGAAAAAAGAAAAAAAATACGTGTCCAATATTTTATGGAAATCTATCCGACGGAGTTATCAGATTTTTTTAGTCAACTACCTTATTGTACAACTGTTTTACTTTTCAATTACCGTCTTTGACAAGCTTCTATCCACAACTCGCGCCTGGAAAGTAAGTAGGTACCTATAAATTCAATAAACAAACACATACCTTTACAATAGGGTAGTTGCCTAAAAAAATCTAATTGGCCCGTAAGATAGACTTCCCAAAAATATTGGGCAAGTATTTTTTATTTTTTCACGTAAACAAAAAAACGAAGACGATAGTGCGTTGAAAACTCGTGTGACGTTACTCCGTGCGACGATTTTTACCACGCCTTGATTTCACAAGCCAAGCGAAGCTTTTTATCTTCGTCAATTTTTAGAGATTTCATAAAGCAAAAAATACGTGTCCAATATTTTTCGATAATCTAACTGACGGACTAAATAGGATCATATTTTTATTCCTCAGGAAACATCCCTATTATAATAGGGTAGTTGACTAAAAAAATCTAATTAGTCCGTCAGATAGATTTCCAAAAAATATTGGACACGTATTTTTTCTTTTTTCACGTAAACAAAAAATGAAGACGATACAGAGCGTTGAAAACTCGTGTGACGTCACTACTCGCTACAATTTTTACCGAGCCGTAACGTTACAAGCCCCCACTCCTGATCTTTGATGCTTTGTATCTTCGTCAGTTTTTATAGATTTGATAAAGGAAAAAATACGTGTCCAATATTTTTCTATAATCTAACTGACGGACTAAACATAATCATATATTTTTTACTCAGGAAACATCCCTATTATCAGACATAAAATTATAAACACAAATGAAAAACCTAACAGAACAGTTTATGCGCACCATTATAGAATGTAAGTATAATAAAATTATTACACAAAAACACGCCCGCGCCTGCCCTTCGCGCTCGGTACCGCAAACTAAGCGTGTTTGCGGTACGCGGCCCGCGCCGCCCGACACCCCGCGAGTTCCCCTCCGTTGCTCTGCGCAAGTACATTCGTCGCCGTACTGTAGGAAATATTGTAATACTGTGCCACTACACTCACAAAGACGTACTTATAGACCTTATAGTACATTCAAGAACATGATTTGGAAATATTTGATAAAACTATGAGAAACCCTGTTTTAAATATTCAATGCTAACCTTAATCAAAATAGTGTTTTGGAAAAAATATCCTGCCCATAACGGGCCATAACCCAACTTGTTATTTTCTGCCATACATCTCAATTTGTGTGTGACATCTTTTCTATGCACGCCCATTCAATGAAACCCAATTTAAATTAAAATTTCTTCAGCATACTCATTTCTTATTCTATATCCGTTCCCTCGTACCTTTTGTGGCCCAAAATTCTAAACCAGAGCAAAACATATCTTGTCGGTATTTTTTTTGTAAGCTTGTATTTTGGTTAAATAACAATTAAGACTGTTGCTTTAGCATATAAATTACAACAAGATTAACTAGATACCTTTTTTTTTTGGATGGGAAATCATTAAATGACTTCTCCCGCTCTGGGCGGAGCGGAAGGGAGTGTATACCTAATAAAGTTTTCTGTAACTGAGGTTTAATATGTAAATTTTAACATTATGGAATAACATTCACATGGTTACCCTTCCGGTTTGGTTACATGCCATCAATATAATCTAAATCATCACATGTCTCCAAAGATTGACCGAATTTGAAATTAAAACTCATGTTTGCTGTTATAGGGGTACGGAACAATTTATTAGAGTTCCAGACTATACAAATAAAAGTAACTATTCTAATGAGATAACAATATTCTGCAATGATACTTGTATACAATTTTTATATGAATAAAATCAAGACACGACGTTAACATTTAATTTTCCTCCTGTTTCGTCATGATGGTAGAACAACCACTTAAGTTATTATTTTTTCATCACGTTCTTTGCCACGATACCTTTGTGTTTCGGGAACATTGTAAAATATTTAAGAAAAATAATATTGAATACCTTTTATATTTTTGTTTCCTGATTGCTGATGTCAGAAGATGAGCGATTTGTGAACAGTTTTGAAAACCCAGTCGTCCTTCTAAGCAATTTCAGTTTTTTTTTTGTTTGCGAGAAAAATACGTACAGTATTAACATGCTGAATCTTCATTTAAAACATCCCCTTCCAATAAACATAGCAGCACCAGTAATGTATAAATTATAGAAGTATTGAAGGTCAATTCTTGTATTCTCGAAGAAAAAGCAAATCGTCCAGCAAAACGCAACGTACTGAGACCACTGCAATCTAAGCTCAACACTGTTATAGTCGTATACGACCTCCATATACAGCCTCCATTTACAACTAGATTCCTTCCTATCCCGTAACGAGAAAGAGCAATACTGCGATAGTGGTCTTTAGTACGGCAGTTGGCTTAAAGGATAGCGTGTGTTACTAATGTTAGTATACCTACTAAATGTACAGACGCGTGGCAATAAGAGAACAAGCCTATACTCAGCAGTGGGAAAAATACGAAGAACAAAGATGCCAACAATAATTATGAGCATGTGATGATAACTACACGAGTTTGTACCAATAATATAGAAAAACAAATTGGACAGCACAAAATTTTCTATGAATAATCGAAACGAAACTATTACCTACACTAAAATACTAAGTAAATTTCTAAGGTACTTGTGTAACAAGTTACTATTCTTTAACATTTTAGCCGACTACAGCAAAGCCAAAAGGAAGAGTAATTAATTCAATGATTGCTTCATGCTTCATTGCTTCATGACCTATGGGTGCAACAGGACATGTTACGGTTCAAACGACTGTCCCTTCTGAACGACTACAGCTTAAATATTTATCTAGAAACTGTAGATGTAAATCTGCAGCTGCTCTTATGGTACTTCAGGCCGTTGCGACAAGTCGAGTTAAACGTCGATCGGGCAGTCGGGACGCGCCGGAATGCCGCCACAAGGTCGGGTACGTTCATCGGCCGTAGATCGTCCGAGATTTACGCTACACACATCATACGTATAACAGTATGTTGGATGATTAAACATTGAAGATAAAAAGACCTACAGACGTGCTGACTCAAACGAGTTCGAACATTGGAAACAAATGTACGCGCTCACCAAACCACAACATGGTTTACCGCAGTAATGTGACAAAGCATAATATTACCATTTTTTTACGTAAATATATAAGACAATACGCTAAAGAAGACGAATTACGTAAAGCAATGCAATCAAAGCGATAATGATCATTAAAAGTCAGTAGAAACGTAAAATAAACAATGACCGTCGAGACTGTTAACTGTAAGCTTGTGATGCGGAAAGTGCTGTACAAATATTATAATCTGAGCTATGAAAATACAGTTGTTTTAGAGGTTAAAGTCGAATCGTCAAGCTATTAAAGTAAACATTGACGTCACTAATGAAGTTAAATAAGAATAAGTACCGGTATAAAACAAGAATTACACTTTTCAATCGTATTCAAAAGAACTTTGAACTAGTAAAAAGGGTTTCCTGAATAAAAAAAATATGATTATATTTAGTCCGTCAGTTAGATTATCGGAAAATATTGGACACGTATTTATTGCTTTATCAAATCTATAAAAAAGACGAAGATAAAAAGCATCAAAGATTAGGAGTAGGGGCTTGTGACTTCACGCCATGGTTAAAATTGTAGTGAAAAGTGACGTCACATGAGTATTCAACGCGCTGCAGTCTTCGTTTTTTATTTACGTGAAAAAAAAAACGTGTTCAATATTTTTTTGGAAATCTATGTATCTGCCGGACTAATCAGTAAATCTTCTTAATTAATAATTACACTTTGTATTCCTAGGAAGAAAACTCTTGATAAAACCGAATCAATTATGAATGGACGCAAATCAATACTTGTTTTCAATGTGGGCAATCTCTTGACTTTCAAAATTACAAGAAGTGTCGCAACAAAAACCGTTGGATTCAATGAAATCCTGGGACTGTATCTATGCTGTCTAAAAACAATATGTTTTTACAAATTCTTTGCGCCAAACATATCAACGTTTTAGAAGAAAATGATATGAAACGCATTTCAACACTTCTATCAGCTGTACCTCCATTCTAAAATATCGTGTATGCTGTTGTAACATCGAAGGTAACACCTAAAACTGTATGTACCTACTTGGTCATAGAGTTCCATTGTATCCTCATGAAATCCAACATTCGATTGACTCTGTTCAAACGACATTTTCATGATAATGAATATAGTAGATGCCTTTAGGATTATTTTATCCTCCAGACTGTAATGCAAGAACTGCAAAAAGCTCAAGTTCAAACAATAAACTGTTTTATGAACTTGCTGGGAAACATTATCCTCTTGCAAAGAATAATAAAATACTCAGTACAATGACCGGTTAAACACAAATATTAAACTAACAGTTAATGTACTCGTACGTAACATTCTTAAATTTAATTAGTTATGTCAATGATACTAATTTGTTCAAAAATGTAATGGCATTGCGAAAAATTATGGAGATTTCATAATAAAGAAACTGTTTTTGTCTGCACATTTGTGAAATTATCGCGCCCACTCAACATCGGTAAACTGTAATCCAATGAGATCGGTATCAATCGAACTTTCTAACCCTTAATGGCAGAATCCATCCGCGACGAGGCCAAGCAAAGTTTTACCCATTTAGCAAAAACTTTGAACATTGATCCTTCATCGTTGATCATTTTTGATAAAACCATTATACAAGAATTCTATTCATCTTCCAAATTCTGAATAAAACTGTTGAAGTTGCGTCAAACTGTACAGCAAGTACTACCAAATGATCGATTTGTAACTGATAAGGTTTATCTCAGACTATCAGAGACAGATAAAGCAGCTCTTCATATCAAATCATTATAGCCCCATTACACCCATTGCATTATTATTACGTTCCTAGGCAAGTGTAGTGCCTGTTCACTGTTTTATTATTTGCATTCAAGCTTGTCTTACACCTTGTTACCATAGATATTAATTTTACTGAATTCAATCAAGTTAATTTATGTCGCAATTATGTGCACTTTAAATTCATCGATCGCAATCTTGACCTCATTAAAATGAGTTAGTTCACCTACACCAACGCCAAAAGTTTAATCAGAAATAAAATAAAATGAAAAATAAATACCGTACCAAAACATTTTCTAACAAGTGGGCAATTCATCAAGTACTTCCAGGGCGTGTGCGGAGCCGGTTTTTTCTTCTTACAGCCCCTATGCGAGTGGGGATGGTGGCACCGCTCAGCGGGCTTGCCGTGCTTCGTGAACATTCCGAGTCAACCCTGACGCTTCCATAGACTGTCACATCACTGGCACTACTGGCATAACACTAACCACACTGGCCTGGCTTAAGCCTTAGACAAGCACTCTCGCTGCCAATCACTCACTAGCACCAATCACAAAAACAACCACTAAATCAAAGTCATCCGTAGTCATCACCGTCCGAGTGAAAGACTACATGGGAGAGGCCCCGCACAAATGCAACTGAAAAGAAAAAAAAAAGAAAAAATGTAGTTTTAAACCCCTGCCCTAGGCAGAAAAACAATAAAAAATAAGGACATGATGTTGCATGTTCTATCGTCTCCAAAGTGGGACGGACACATTGAATAGTTCAATCTGAGTGTTCCATAATGTACGGTTGTTTCCGCTGTGGCATGTAAAGACAGAGTGAAACAAAAAAGACATTTGAGCGACGAGTCAGCGTTTTTTTTTTGTCGTTACATATGAAAGTGGAAGTCTGCGCCAATGATGTTTGATCATTACGTTGCCAGAACTAGTTTGATTCCTATATGACAGATCTGTAATTAATAAAAAAAACGAGCGTCGTGTATACAACAAAGGGCAATTTACAATCATTTATAAAAAAAACTTTAGTTCGCATCTTAGTCGCAATCTGTCAAAAATATATGGAAATTCAGGGTTTTTTGACAGATAGCGACCGAGATATAAAATGGGGACTCTGGTCCATCGCGACATTAACTTGGAAATGTACCTTTTGGCGGTCAAATCAACTGTTTTTTAGCTTTTTAATACGAAGCAGATGTTATTAGGGAGTCTGAATCCGTAACGCGAAGGCCTGACAAAGAAACCTGTTTCAAAACTGTTTTATTTTATTTCGTTTTGTTCACCAACCCAGGTCGCAGATGTCTGAAACAAGTCGCAAAAATGTTCTATGCTTATTGTTTTATTCATGATGTGTTCATACTCAGATTTTTAATGTTTTTTCTCAAATTAAAACAGTTCTCATTTTTTGAAATGTCAAAGATAAGTGTGATATTTGATTTTGACGCATTTTTAGCAAACTTCCTCGTATTTTACTTTTGATCAACGAATAACCAGTTTGGTTAATATCATTTTTAATTAATAACGTTTTCGTATACACAGGACGTTTTATCAAAAAGTCAAGGTTATCGTGGGATTAGGAAATGTTGATCGAAGCAAATGTACAGATTTGAATATACATATATGTAGTCATCTAAATATCTGTAATAAGGACTAAGGCTGTTGAGGAACACAAGGCCAGAGGTGAACATTAGATATTCCGAAGCTTAGGCTTGAACCTAGTCAGTTGGTTGTAATATAAGTATTTAGAAACGGTATTATGACAAAAGAGATTTTGCATGGAATAGAGGTTTAGCTACTGTGACTGAAAAAGAGGATTTTTATAGCCAGACTGAAATCGTTCATCTGTCTCATAATACTCAAAGAGCTGTTAACGAAATCATTCGGTGGGCTCGTTTAGCGTGCGTCCACCGGCCACGGAAGGTCAAAGCGCGCTCTCACATATATACACATGTACAATCATCCACATATGCATACACAGGCACGTATCTAAACAAGGACAACCTTATCGCGCTTCCGTTTACTTTATAAAAGCAACGTGTGTATTAAAGATGATATTCTCAATACGGGAGAAAATACAATAGTTTGCATTGTACTTCAATTATGTCAGCGTTAAACTTAACTTCTGATGCTGATAATAAATAGTGTTATAGCTAATATCAATTAACCACAATCTATCACAATTGTGGTTAACATATCGAAGCTAAACTTAACATTTCTGCTATTCCTAATAAATATTTTCTACCAGTGAAATGCACATAGAATCTCAAAGCAAAATTATTGATAGTTATCAGTATCTATTTTCTTTGTTACCAACCATTCCCAGTCCAAGAGTTTGCCGACCGTTTATTTCATAGAATTACAAGTTGTGCACTAGCAAAGAATCGTCGATGTATGGCTTCCACGAACTCGTTTCCATTTTAGGGAGACACCACGTCATCGTGCCCTGATCGCTAGTGTGGGCAGTTTTTGCTTCAACCCTAGTTAAGACGAAGTTTCAGCTTAATGAACAAACTTATCTTAACTTATCTCCCTGTAATAAAGAAAGATGAATAACTGGATTTAAGAACATTCTCAGACTTGAGTCTGAGAATGTTCTTAAATCCAGTTATTCATCTCGAAACAGAAGTTTCTGTTGCAAGAAACAATGAACAGTTCATTCATAAACATTTAAAGAAGAATAAGATTTTTTACTTGTTTGCATTAATACTTATCCCAAGAAAGCTTTATGAATAATTCCCATAGAAGACGATTTTAAACCAAAAATTATTGTTAGTGCCAATGATACGGGTAAAAATAAAGAGAGTACCTATAAAGACAGACAGAGAAAAATTACAAACAATCTATCTACTCGTAACTGACAAATGGATAAAATATACGAGGTTACAGAACGTTCATCTATCAACAATTCTTCTCATGCGAGTATTTCTATCGATTTAGATTCTCCTTAAAACGGCCTCGATATGGCAACAGTTAACGCGAGTCGGTGCGCGGTGCACACTCGATGACTCACCATAAACCAAATATGGAACTTGACCAAGACCCTTGGGCGTTGTTGCACCGAGAAACGGAGCCGGATTCTCCATATTACTCGACTCTACTATTATTTTCTATTCAACTACATGTTGAAAATTTCTTTGTTCTAGTATCGTTGTTTCTACAGCGTGGGCTCGCATAATGGTATTAATTATTAAACATCTATTCATCATCACATAAAATGCTGTAAAAACATATTTAAAAGTAAGCAGATAAGGAATTTTTTCGACCACCAGATTAACAGTTGTTTGACGTTATTTCATCAAACTAGTATCATGCTAAATCTATGAATTGATAAAAACCGACAATATATCAGTAATAATGGATACGAGTTTCATTCAAATTAACTCCAATTTACAATCTGTACAAGAGCTTAGATGCAAGAAAATGCCTCGTTCTTTTCGAAGATTATCATTGGAAATTTTCATTCATAAAATCTCAACATTCCATTTCCCCCAATTCTTTTCAGAATATTCGTATTACATGAAAACATTGGCGGTTTATGCGTAAAAGTCGTTTTGACTCAACGACAGATGTTTTGACTTCAATAACTGTGCTCATCGCTAGCAAGCTGACCGCCGGGTGGTGGGGGGTGGGGGCCATGGGGCAGGGGGTGATGTTCATTCATCTGAAGCGTGACGTCACGGGCGAGGTCGTGCCCTCGCGTGCCCACACCGCCAGTAGAAAGAACGACAAAAAAAAACTCACTGAATATCAACATGACCTTTGGCTACACTTACATTTCAGAAAATCATCAAATTACCGTCGATCTAGCATAAACTGACACTTGTCCTTAATTAAAGTTCTTTGACACTGATTGATTAGACATGCTCTAGTTAATAAATGGTCATTCAGTCTTCGTATTAAGACGAGGAATTTTGAGGTTTCCATTGTAACCCCAGGTTCTCTTGATAATCGTAATAAGTCTATAATTTACTCTCAAAACGTAGGCAAGTGTGTGAACCAGTTGCGAAGCGTTTTAGGGTATTTTTAACCGGCTTCCAAAAAAGGAGGAGGTTCTCAAGTCGACTGTATTTTTTTTATATCACTAGTACGTTTATAATGCTATTTGAATGCAGCTTTCGTTTGAGTAGACAAATGCTTCAAAGCTGTGCTGTTTAAGAATTTACAATATGATCGGTTTCAAAAATTGTAAAAATGCCCTAACCTGATGTAAAAGGACTCACGAATAAACGAGAAACATAACACGTATCGGTACGGCCGGGCCAGCACGGCGGCGGTTGCTATTGACAATCATAAAACAAGCGACATATACGAGAAGCCGGTTCTGAGTATGGATGTACACGGCGAGATAAAGCGTCTGAACTCAACCGGTTTGCACGGCAATAAAGTAGTGCTATAGCGTTACTAACATAATGTTTTAGTGAGGGCGTATCGATTGCATTAATGAGATGTGGCCGCACGTGGGGTCCGTGTGTAGAATTGTGGATGCGATTGCAAATGGCCGGGTTATCGATATAAGGACGCTTTATGGCCCCTTTATGATTTAGAAACAATAGTCAGCGATCTTTTGTAACGCGTTATGGCCGCTATTACTGTTTTGTGTGGCAAAATAGTCATACATGTTGTGCAGTTTTGGACAGTCAAATTTTTAGACGTGACACATCATTTCATAAAGGTTGGAGAAAAAGAATTGGGCCTCGATCACGGATCAGAGACGGGTAGGGTTTAACCCGACAGGGTGTTGATAGGACCGTTGTCCTCGTTGATCCCTCAGGAGATTTAGCGGCGCAGGTAAATAGGGCTGTCATGGATACAAAGCCCTGACTGGTAAGGAGAATCTATAAGCTTGAATGATTTAGGCTATCATAGTATCATGGTCTTGGAAAAGTAGTCTTATGTATGACAAAAGGGTTCAGATGTGATTAAGAAGTAGTATAATTGTTTTGTACTCAACTAGGTTTGTGCAAAGTGGTTAGCTACTTCAACATTCACGTACCAAAAATTTATCTACACAACAAAACAATAAAATCAGAATTGCTGGATTAATTTAACACGTAACTATTGTTGTCCGGTAGTTGGAACTCAATTTTGCCGGTTTGGTGTAATTGAACGGCAGCCAAAGTTGGGAAACATCACTTTGGGACGGAGCTAAAATTTTCCATCCATGAACTAGACTTTGCCTTTCCGTTCTTTTACAGGCACTAGGCATAAATTGTATTTTTATAAAAATATTAACTTAGTGGCGATAAAAACTTGGGTAACGAAGTAGTACATAATTTAAGCGGCCAGGGGAATATGTTAGACAACACTCGCACTAGGCTTAAATTATAAAATAAAAAAAATGACACTCCATTTTTAACGGGGTTAAGAAAGTTAAAATTGTTTTAATCCTGTATTCTTTTTTTCTTACTTTTTGTGAGAATCTTAACTTAGTGGCGATAAAAACTTGGGTAACGAAGTAGTACATAATTAAAGCGGCCAGGGGAATATGTTAGACAACACTCGTTTAAGTTTTATGACAGAAAAAAGTATAATCCTATTTTTATGACTTAACTTACCGTAGATGAAGCGAAGTATGACCAGTAGCACATTGTCGTGTATTATGTTTAATCTACATCGAGTTTGAAACAGAAGTACTGACAATTCCAAGACCCTTATAGACCATTCCAATTAAAGTCACGTTTCGCGACAGCCTCGTGAAGATAAGGCCAGTCAAGTGGGCGTTTTGCGCTTGTTCGAATCCAAGTACCCTCCTAGAGTTATTTTAATACATCGTCCCTGAAACTTATATAGAACCCAATATTACGAAGGATAACATAATAAATAATAACAAAAACCCAACAGCGAGCGATACGTCATAGAGAGCGATAAGCGATGACTTCGAAGATGACGGAGGCTTGTCGCGATAACACGAGGTCAGACAGCCAATAAACCGTTCTGATGTACAATAACGACGCCTGTATTCGTGAATATGATTTACCTACTCGTGCAGACTTTAAAACGACCTCTTTCTTCCACATATACTTGTTTCCTCGTGACATAATTTATGACTGTAAGAACACATCATGATCGACGTTGGGATTCTAAATGGAACAGACGACAACGGAATTGGTAAAGAAGAGACCCATGTTGGCTCGAAGTTTTGAAAAGTATCTTCTTCAAACAATAAAACCTCTTTGAAGATATTCAATTTGGTAAATCGTTCAATATTATAAAAACTTGGGGGTATTAGTGGCCTATTTCTTGCCAATGCTCGAAGTATATTATTATTTGGATTTTTTTTTGATAGGACGATTGTTTGCCTAACTGACGTCATAATGCAAAATATACATTATACAACCAAGAGAAGCTGTGTAAAATCAATAAGCTTGGTAAAATTGTAAAAAACCCCGCAAGAATTCTTTACTACTTGTAAACTACTAGAAATATGTTGTCTACTACACATGTTTTCTAAGATCTTGAGAAACTCGATAGCGGAAAGGCCCAGACAACTTTATATCAACCGGATCACATGGAAGACTTTATGGCGGTCGCTTTTAGTTCCATCAGAGGGCTCTCCATTACGATATTTGGCCAAAGTAAAGGAAAAATGGGAGTGGAACTAGACCGAGACCGACCTGCCCATAAACACGAAGATTAGCAACTGGTAAAACAAGATAGATTTTTAAAAAATAATAACAATAATTTGAATATGTTGGCAAAAAAAAAACATATTTTGGACATTAAAAGCACTACCATTATTGAAATTTGCCCAAAGCCAAATATAAAGCACTTCGAATCTGATTAAAAGAGAGATTTCCGAAAGATCCACAGATTAGGATAAGGTTTCAGTTATAATCCGATGTGATGTGTTATACCTGCATAATGATTCATAATACAAAGAACCAACTTTTGCAAGCCAGATGAGTGACGAAGAAACAATACAAAAAGCACCTGATAAAGTATCCTAGACGATACTTTATTTGGCCGTTGACACGAAGTAGAGTAACATAGTAGTTTTCAAAGCAACAATAATAATTACTATTCCAGACGAGACGTCTTCGAGAACGACGCAGGTTATTCACCCGTTAAAGAATTAATGGCACGACTTACTAATGCCTTAGTGGCACTTAATCTTGGTTTCCTCAAGGGGAGTCGCGTAAACAATATTAAAATATTCACTTTCGTTATAAAAACAGCCGAAGATGGCTAGAAAATTCTGCTGTAAGGCCAGAAATGACGATGCATGTATTGTGTTTTGATCATGATGATAATGCATATAGAGAGAGAGATGTTTTCAAACAACTTGACGATACGTAATGCAACGGTTTGGCACTGTTTCAATGCAGTTTCCTAAGCCAAAGTTTGCTATCTCATAAACACACACAAGATATAACATTCATACAGTTGAAGAGGAGGAACAAGTGTATTTCAATATTACAAATACACGTGATTCCGCTTCAACTTCGGCTGAATCAGGTGACTTCGAAGAAAATTGCCTTTACCTATTACTTTATTATCATTGAAAATTAATCCGTCGCCGCGTAATATTTTCCCGTTGCGATGGCAAAACAGTAGCTACCCAGCACGTGTTTAGTGTTGCCTTATGTATGTGTCTGTGTGTGTGAATGTGTGTGTATGCAACATACATTAGTTATTGCGTATCTGAGTAGTCGAGCGGACGGGGGGGCGGGGCGCCGCACGCGAACTGATAATAATTATTAGTCTGAAGCAATTAAGAGGCGCCAGATATACGCCATGGATGAGATAGCGGCAGACTTTATAGAGTGAAGAGGCCGGCAGACCCACCTCGACACAGTTCTGGAGGGAAATCCGCTTGATGCGAAACTTGTATTTTCACATTGCAGGTTCGACATTTTTGCAGAATCATAATCATTTATGATAGGAACGTAAGTATGTACGATAGATTTGAACTGAGTCGATACTCAGTTAAAATCTTAATTGGTTAGGCTAGAATCTGCTTACTGCTTAGAAACAATCAATCTATATAAAACTCTTCAAATACAGAGTGACTGACAGACAATGAGCAGCCGAAAGTACTACGGAAGGATTTCCCGAGACCGACCGACCGACCGGTTTTTCTCGAACGGGGAAAAATGGATTATGCACGTACGAAGTCGCGAGCAAAATCTAGAGAACTACAGTATATAATATATTCAAAATCGCCATTGAGACATACTACCCAATATGTAATCTTTAAGATAAGCACAGACTAAAATTAAAAAATGTACCTCAAAACACGAATAAAAGTTTCAATAAAAATCGCTTTTCAAGCAGTCTGATTCTATTACTAGCATCTAATCTGTTATTGTAAACGTAAATGCCACCAACTGTATCAGAATGTTCAAAGAATGATTTGAACAACGACAGTTTTGAACTTTTTAGCCGTTTTTGAAAAAGGTATTTTTAAAGGTTTTTCTTTACTCTAGCAAATACATAACACCACCTTTAAATATGACCACGTACTTCTTAAACACCCTGTATAGATTATTTTTTCTTGGAAATAGTAAGCCCTAATCTCATTCACATGATTCAAGCCGTCACAAAAATATTATGCAGTAGAATTACTTAGTGTAACTTACAGCTATCGATTACCGGTTCCTCTTGGGAATGTATCGAAACCGATACGAACATCGATGGGTACATTGGATCCTCGTACCACGCATTAAGATCTGTATCACAATATAATACTTCATAGTTACTAGCAATATATCTTTAAGGAATCGGGTATAACAGGAAGTTTCTAAGTACTTATTAAACTTACTTTGACCATTTTGTCGTACGCAAAAATTCTTTATTTTCTGAGATTTGGTGTCCCATAAGTAGTAATCCAGGAAATATTAGAACTCTGTCCCCAAATTCTATCCAAATCCGTGCACCTGTCACGATGAAATTTTCAAAATCAACAGAAAAAGGAAAAATATACTTTGAATAGTTTATGAAATATCCTGGGTTTTCCAGGTTATGGGCCCAGTATAACATTTTTAATAAAGAGCGGTAGTTTCGTCCTACTAAGATTTGGATACTGGTACAAAAAAAAAGCTTTAGCAATCAGCTTCAACAAAAGAATCAGAAACAGTAGGTTGCCAGTTTCCTATAAAACAGAAAAAAAAATCTCTTAAACGACTCAATTTTTCTACGCCTGCCAGTTCTTTTAGATTCATTAGCCCGAGTGCTCGTGAGACTACTGTTTCACGAATAAGTAAACAATTTTCTCACTGTGGAAAATTTACTACGAAGTATTGTTAACAGCTACATGGGTTTGCGTGACTTAGAACATTACATGTGCGATGTTGGTATGTATAATTATCATTTGCGTTTTTCTGTATTATTAAATAGAAAACGCTTTGACAACACATGCTTGCACTAATGAAGGGAAAGTTTTGCAGTTGTTATTGTTTTCATCTAAATTAAAATCACTTTTCGCTGTACCGTAGGTGGTTCCTAGAATCAAATGGGATGAAAGAACGTTTGAACCATAAAACAGACAGGAACTTTCTTGTTTCAGAGTTAATAGATTTTATTACTCCACGTGTTTTAAAATTACATCACAGTCTTGCAAACACTGATAATGGCTCGAACAAAACCACAAGTCATACTCACACCCTATCGTTTAACTTGCCAACATAACACAGTACTTTAATAACAAAACGCAAAGAATACGTGCAATAGTAAAACTGAACCAGGAGATATTAAAATAATTTTCTTAATCATCAATTTGTTTAATCTAAGCAATATTCCTTCAGGTCGCGATTAAACAAATAATCGACGCCCTCAAACGCTACTGTGCCATCAAAAATCACTTAGGGCCAATAGAAAAATCATCAAGCAACATTTGCCTCGAAACGCGCGAATAATATCTTTATCAATATTTACCGAGATGTTCATAGTAATAAAAGTTAATCGTTCAGTCAATTAAACCGGAGTCCGAGCCAAATTGTCAATTATCATTTGCGTTACATTGTCTTGAATGGTTCTAAGATTCACGAGGGGCCTATCCGTCCTTAATTGCTACTCGACTAAATTCCTATTGGAGTTTCTACGATGACCGTTCATAAAGTGTCATATTGTTTGAATGGACACTTTGTCGTGGTCCTTGAATTAATTTGTATTGTTACAGTTTAAGTGCTTCCGCACCAAGAGCTGTTTTTAGGACGATGTTTAAATTAAAGAATCTTCATTCAAATTGCTTGCTTATAGTTGCTACTATTCGTATGTTTAGGTTTTGTTAGTTATTATTTTATGCCCAGCTACTGTTTCACTCAGATCATGCGGCATTTCTGTCTCGTATATACATACATATATGTATGTATATTGAATATCTTGACTGTAAGAAAATTCCTCAGTGAGACACTACAATCTGTTAAGCAATCTTCCCTTGTAGTGGATACACCAATTTCCATAACGGTTCTGTCTTGTAGTCTTGTATAAGCTGTAAAGGTCTCATCGATACCCATTGATTGGACTGCGGACTCAGCGGTACAGGAGTAAACACAGGCTGAACCAAACCAATTTGAGATTACAATAGCCAGCCCCACACAGTCACAGGCCTAGCCAACAATGCTGACCTAATGAAATACATTTCAGGTAACTCCATTTACGTCGTTACGTATATACATGCCTACTACCCTCGAGTATACTTTTCATTATAATAATGCGATCATTCATTTCTTCCTCGGGATATCGCCTAGAAATAGAACTACGAACAATGTCCGTGATTACGAATCTCCTAACCCGACTTCTGATTAATCCTTATTGATATGAAAATGGATCAAGAGACGAGTCGAAATTCTCGTAATGTGCCAAATTAGTGAGCATCGAGATAAGGAACATCTTGTAATATATTTTATCTCGGTGTGGCGTATGTTTGTCGTATGAATAATTCAGATGGATTAATACCTTAAGGTTACTGTTTAAATACGTATCCGTTATTCGACGACTTAGGCCTTTTAGCGACTTCCCTAAATTTGTGCGGAGTGGATCCGTTTCTAATGTCCTATACGGTCTTTCAAACAGAATGTTTTTAAGGGCTTCAGGAAGCTTAGGACCGTGGGATTACAGCCATACGAATAATTGTGTGCGGTCGTTAGAACTATTGGTTATACCCATAGAATACCCAGGCTTGCTCTACATTTTGCTGCCGAAAGTTTCAGCATTTTATCCATCAACTGTCTCTAAGAAAATTCTATTTCTTAGTTTTGTTATACGGAAGCTTGACCTCATCACCATCTACAGCCCGACTCTCCCCACTGCTGAGCATAATAGGCCTCTCTTTTCCTGCGCCAACCAAGTCCTACGAGAAATTATCTTACTGATGATCAATAGACTAACTAAGAGATAGAATCAAAACGTACGTGTTTAAAATTGATTGAGTCAAGCGTTACTTTGCGGAAATCCATTTTAAATTTGAAAATGAAAACAATATATCTAGTTTACGGCGTTTACGTGTTTATTTACATAATAGATTTTGCCCACTACTTCGTATGCACATATTCCGTTTTTTCCAGCTCCTGTATCGCCTTATAGCCTTCCTCATGAATGTGGGTACCATATAGAAAAAAAATCAAATCCGTCTGGGAGTTCCAGAGATTAGCGCGTTCAAACTAACAAAGAAACTCTTCAACTTTATTATATTAGTATAGATATACTCTGTTGTACACGATTTCACTGGTAGTTAGGTACCAATAAATTCGATTGCGATTGTTTCGAATTTGCCAAAATCGTATAATTTCGTGCTTTGTATGACAATGTTATATTTAGTCGTTGGAATCTCAAGATGGTAACAGTGATGGTGGCATGATAAATCGATGAGGGAATTATGTATATTTAGCCATGTGGAAGTTAGACAAAATACTGAAGATATTTTTTGATGTCAATTTATATAAAATCAAGTAAAGCAATAAAGAAACATGAAACGGTGAAGTTTTTCGGAAAAAAAATAAGATTGTAGGGTTATCATTTTCTTAGTCGTATAGACTGTGCCGATTCTATTATATAAGTTCTTTTCTTTACTAGCAAATTGCCATCTTATCTCTATCTCGTGATACTACAGAATGCACGTGGTCGCTAAACGTAATTAATTGCATTTTGTTCATAATTATCGATAAATTACTCATAAACAAACCTAAGATATGCGCCGGCGCAGTTCAAGTAGATCCGATGATGATGAATTAAAAACCAGGTACCAGGTGGATTTCCCCTCGCCCTATCTGGAAATTATCAATTAATCTAATTTGTCGGACTTTTTGGTGGAACTGATTGATTAAATTTTTATCTATACTGGAGATCTTGAACTCTACACTACTACAACACAACATACAATTATATTTTTGGATATAACCGGACTTGTTCAAGTTAATGTACATTCAATCCCAAGTCCCAACAGCTCAACATTTATCTTTGTGTTACATAAAATTCATTGAGAAGCATGGACAATATCTTTGACACGGATGACCTCTAAGGGTGGGAGTGGGAGGGTCCATCTTGGATGTGCAATGACGCTTAATCTATCTACGTGTGCGTGAAACGTGTATGCGTACGGTTGTGTAATGTACATTGATAAACCGCAAAACACTACGCGTTAGAATGGAATTGTTTGGGTTAGTACATAGGTACCTACATATTAGCATAATATTTAGATAGTATAATGAATAGCGTCACCCGTTATACTATAATTTACCATGTATTCTTGTACGGTACTGTGTGATATTATATTTTACTAGCTTTTGCCCGGAGACTTCACTAAGTGCTCCCCAAATTTCAGCTTACTATGACTAGGAGTTTCGGCTGTGCGGTGTCTGTCAATCACTCACTATATATGTATATTGTTATATTACTTATATATACTTTTTGTATATATTACCGGGTTATAGTATAAGTTTCTAGGGTTGGCTGTTTGTCCGTCCTTTTGTCTGTCTGTGAGCGGGGCATGATTAGGTACCCATGAATTGTAATATGTACCATATTCAAAATTTTCGGTGTGTGAAAAACAAATAATAGATACAAATTAAATGGAAACCGAAATAATAATGTCGTTTACAATCAAGATAAATTGATTATTTCGGTTTATGAGAACGAAGAGTTTGCTATCTCTCGAATTTGTTAAAAAAATATCCGAGTTGATCCGAGTCGGTCACACGAAATTTCGTGTTTGACCGATTCGGAATTGGCCGGTTTTTTTTTTTTGACTAACGCTTCCTTCTGATATTGTCATTATCAACAAAATTAACTGTTATTTGAATGTTCATAATATATTATGATTTTATAATTAGATTTATTACAAATTTACGCGTGTTTCAGACAAGCGGGTAACATCTACATACAATGATATATCATTATCTTGAAAGGTTCTGATAAAAAAAGAATAATTACTATATAATATAAATATTAACAGTAAATAATAATGAAAGGAACTTTGACTTCTATGAAAGAAACTTGTTTTTCAGCTAACGAGAGAAAAGTACCAATTAAAAGAATATTATTAGAATAGGGAGCCAAATAAGTACGGAGAAAAATTCTAAAAACTGTCCTCGTATATGTGTGCCAATAATACTCGTTATTTGAAAACCATTAAACCTGTTTTCATTTATGGTTTTATAAAATCTAGATTTTTTCTAAATAATATTTGCATTTGTTGAAACTGTGAGAAAGACTCTAGCTTGGATAATAAAACTTTGTTCTACACACGTTACGTGTATTCACAAAATTTAAAAAGCTTTGTACATTATCCCATTAGGTTTTATACTCCATAAAAAAGGACATATTTTGAGACTAGCTTTAATGGCAAACTATAAAAAGACAAAATAGGATTTTGCTGTAAAGTTTTAATTTCAGGTAAGTTTTGAACTGTAGAAGATACAGTTCAAAACTAAGCTAAACATTACAGTCAAATGTCTCTAGCTCGCTAGTGTTTCATTTGTTTTGTAAAAAAAAAAAAAACACACACATACCTAACTGTCGCTGGGAATAGGAAGGCACCATCTCTTAGTCTAACGACGTAGAACAAGCTAGAGCAAAAAATACTCAAGTTCCATCGAACATCACATGACTTCTGAAGAATACAAATAAAAAAAAACACAATTTTCGAAAGGTAAGCTACAAAGTCGCCAAAACCGGTTAAGCCATTTTTGTGTTGGTCTCTCATGGACAACTACAAAACTCAAAACTAAATAGGTTATTTAAATATTATGTTTTGGTGATTCTTTTAACATAATCATCAGCAATTATAGTATTCTATGTGGTCAGAAAACTAATAGTACTTTTTTTTTTTGCAAACGGTATATTAAAAAAGACACGCTTTCATAGATTCCACTAACGCTCTAAATTAATTAAAACGTGTTTCTAACTCCCTGACTTTTGATTGAGAAAAACCCTCTAAACCTTTCCATCAATCGGCCGCAAAAACAAGTTTATACCTACGTATGACTATGTTCTATGGTTCCAAATCAAATGATTGAAAAAAATAATCCACCAGCGACCTAACACGAGAACGTCGTGCGTGTCATTGTGCGCAAATCGTAAAAGACGAATAAGGGAAAAGGGTTCCGTTGATGCTCGTAAACATCGGGTTTACAACTGTCACACAATGCATTAAAGAAAACGCTTTAAACCCTTCCCTGTACCGGCAAAATTGTTGCTTCAATCTTTGCTTAGGTGACCCGGGACTTGCTAGCTAGAGTTGCTACCCTAAATAATAAAACAAATTGGCAACCCCGCATTACTTTAAGTCATAACGTGTGTTATCTTGCACGCCACATGGAATAAACGTTGGCTTCTGTTTGAAGAGGATCACAGGCCTCCATAAGGAACTTCGAAACTCTACAATTAGTAAGCATGTGCTTATTGGGGACTGTATACATGCTTATCATGTTTGTAAGGAACCTGCTTCTAGTTTTGTTTTGTAGATACCTTTTAATTTTATTCAATTCAGAAAACCCGTCTCTTGAAGATTATCATGATTATGTTTATGATTTGTCAAACATCTGCGTAAGTACCTATTTAACTAATTTAAATATGAACGAGTCAACAATTCAATAAACTGAGTTGACACAACATGAATAATAAAAACAAAACGCTGTCGAAGAAGTGTGTTAAAAAGATAAACGTCCGTACAGTGTCAGTCTCGCTTGACCAAACAACTATGAATCATGTATCACTTCTGATAGAGGGGAATCGTAAGTGAACTAGAAGTGGAATCAAACTCGTTCGTTATAATCAGTCCTTATTCCTTCACACGATTGTAATTAGAAGGAACCCTTCGCTCAGTACAAGCAGTGCATGCAGTAATGTATAAAGGTTCACGTAATAAATGCTTTATTATGTTTGTGCTAAAATGCACGTAGTGAACACCGACACTATGGACTGATGTGTATTGTGTATGTTTGTGTGCACACATACCTACTTGTACCTACTCGCTCACCACATGTATGCGCGTCGATATGAATGTCGTTTGTTTTTTTTTTTGCATACTTCATTTTACTCAATTTTGGGTAATTAACAGCCACAACTCTTAACCAAACTTAATAGGTATTAAACTAACAAAATTGCTCTTGCTTTAACTTATTGTTACAGTTTAGAATTAAAACACAGCCAAGCTAGTATCGTAAATCAACCGGGGTCATACTTACAGATAACGTTTGTCGGATACAACTGTGGAGGTTAACAACAAAAATCCATCAACAAAAACACAAGAGACGTGATGCAGGCGTGCATACACAGCGGACGTTAACCCGGCTCCGGCGGGCTGCGTTTCGAAAACTTCGCCGTCAAGCGTTTAGAGAATATTCAAAAATAGACCGACCAACTCGTATAAACACGCAACAATGATCGTTCGCACGTTTTACTTTACAACGCGACTCGAAATTCGAAACGAAAGCGATCCGCGGCCATCGGATCCGTCCGGAATCGCTTTGAAAAGTTTCCAGTGCACAAAGTTATTGGGATCGCGAACTAGGGCTCTACGCGACAAGAGCGCGGCAGCCCCGTGGCGCTCAGAAGTGAACTGGCGCCGCCGACCGACCGCGCTCCGCCGTCCGCCGCGCCTCGCGCCGACACAGGAACACCCACACCGACGCCGCTACACAAGTACACACATACGTGGCCGCATCATAACACAGTCACACTGCTCGCACGGCTCACACACACTCAATCCGAAACTGATAAACAGCATAAAAACACAACATCACTCTGCAACTGCACATATAAACATTCCACGTTTTCCTGCTTTTGTGTGTTTGATACCGGAGCAGAGACACAAATGCTATATAGAATAGAAAATATCCATCACCTACACGCGAGGAAAAGTCATTGGCGAGTGACTAATATGATTGACACAAACTGAAGATAAAGATATAGCGGCTAGTATGTAAGCCTAAAACAGGTTTCTATTGACGACTGAATAATGAGTGTTGAGCAGAAAATTCGAATATAATCGCACAGTGCGCAACGGAACATTGTACACAAACGGAGCAGGAAAACACGAACAATAAACAGAGAGGTCCAATAGCGATTGACGAGACTCAACACGCACTCACTCTTTAACCTACGAGTATGTACGTGAGCCGCGTGTCGTATAGAGACAGTTATCAACAGCAGACTTGATAGGAGACGAGCACGGGGACTAATGAATGAAGTCCGGAGATGCTGCTGCATTCAACGATACGTAAGGGTTTAATCTATGCAACTATTCGTAGATACTGGCTCCTACCGTAGTATTTTAGAGAGACACACAGACACCCAACAGAACAAACATAACTCAAAATGCTAATAAACATTTCAAAATTATTTATTCAACGTTTGTCCGGACATTGGGTTAACTGCGTAATATGACCACAATTCTGATAAGAGCGATAGTAATGATCGTGATAACGATTTAAACAATTGTGTAACTTCATTACTTGTTATGACACCATTCATTAAAAAATAAACATATACAAACCTTTAATTAACAATAACAATGTACTGCGTGTGACAGATGTTAGTGATGTTGCGCGTGATGATCAAGATGCAATAGGAGTTATAATTAGAAATAATACTTACGGAAATAGAATCCATCTGTTTGGTCGCATGTACGGAAATTACCTGAAATCACAAAATAAATTTAATCAACATATTAGACGTAGAAATTTTATTTTTTGCAAAATTGCTTTTGTATAATCTTCATTGAATGCTTTCTTTGTTGGCACTGCTGTATAACAATATTTCAAAGTTGTATTGTAATCCCCGACATGACATGGCGTGTGATTTCTATATTCGTGAAACTTTTCCACGACAGCCTTTTATAAAATGTTTCTATCTTCAACTCGAACGAAGTGGGGTCAACGTTTGAGATGCCAATGTTTGCTTCTATTGTGATCTCTATGGCTACTGATTTCTGCTGGAACTGACGATGGAACAATATAGATGTTTGTACTTTTTTGAACCTTGACAGCGAAAATGTGAATCCAATTTTCTATATTTTTATCCAAATACATGAAAGTCTGTTACGCTTGGCTTTTCAGTGTTTAAGAAAATCTTAAACTCTTCCTTAATTTAAACGTATTGAAAACTCTTCCGCTACCTCAGAATTAAATGAAGGCACAATTGTATTTCTCGTAACTTGATCTCTGAAAGGATAATCATGTTCGTGTCAATGTTGTCACTTTGTTTCCAAAATAGCTCGAAAACAATTGAAGCATCACCTATTATTTACAAGGTATTTTCTCGAAACGGTCCTATTTACGACGTCGCCTTCAGAAATTCAATTTCAGCTTTCGTGAAATTCTATTTGTGTTTCGAGTTTCGACACACGTCTAGCGTTAAGAAAAAAATCGTTGGAAATTGATTTATCTGCTGTACCCAGTTCTTATCTATTTGTTACCTGTTTAATGAAAACCTGTTTTATTGGTGTAATTATTAAAATCAGCTTTTTATTAATATCATCCAGATACATAACTCCGGGTTAAGTTTGTCAAATCTCGCAGTTCACAAATTGGCGAAAGATTCATAACTGTTGACAATTTCAACCCAAAAAATACTCATTAGTCTTCAGTCTATTTATTATTCACGGGATGTGCTACCAAGCATTGAATAGTAAAAACAACGTGACAACGAAAGGGAAAGTTGTAACAAATGATAGTGCCTAATAATAAGTGTGTCGAAATTCTTCAGACCTTCGTAACTCGTTTTTATAGGTAAACAGGACCCGTGGATTTTGATGATAGACTTGTTAGAATAAATTACGTATGTTTTTATTTTAACTTCTGCAAATGTCTTCGCTGACGTGAATGTCGGGCATCATCCCACGGGAACACACTCCCGGAATAAAAGCCAATATGCGAATCCAGACTATAATCTATCTCCGTGCCAAATTTCATCCAGATCCGTTTAGCCGCTAAACGGATTTAGATGAAATTTGACACGGAGTATATAATATGTTGATATTTATAATAGGCATATGTTGATGTTTATAATAGTAAGTAAGATACTGCAAAGGGATCACATTGGAAAGGCACAAGATGTTAAATTGTGGTTAGGTAAGAGATACGTAGTATGTGTTGATTTATTAGATGTATTGTGCTCGCACAAGGCAAAATAAAAATCTCAATATAAGATTAAAAAGAAGAAGATTAGAAATAAAGCTTCCCTTAAATTCCTGTAAATGAACATTCAAATCTCCCCCTAGTTACTCAGTCTCAGGCACAGGGAGGTAAATGGTATTTTGTCAAACAATTTTAGAAATGGTAGACATTCCTCAGCATTGTAATAAAATTCGAGGCTCATGATTTTATTACATTTTCCGAATTGAAGGTTTTTCATTTTGCCACCTTATATTAATAACTTTAACCTTCCTCATTTGAAACTTTATTTAAATTGTATGTAGGTATAGTAATCACAATCACACCTGCTTGAAACTTCTGCGTACTATATTGACAGAAAATTGAAGTTGTGTTCGCTTCCTCTGAAATCAAATTGTTTCTACCTGATCACTTGCTCTTACCATGATCGAATACTAAAATAAACGTAGTTTTGAATAATCTATAGGAAAGCTAAACAATTAGAACCCTACTAAATACTTTGTTAACAAACTAATAAAATTAAAGCTCACCGTTTATTTTTAGACTATATCAGATCCAAGAACTAATAATAAAGCCCAACAAAGTTAGGAATTTTGATGTTTCTGAACTGAAACAAATAGGGTCACTATCATTATTATAACGAGTAAAAAGAGTATTTACAACAACTTCAATTATTCACGGAATAAATTTAGACCTGTGCTGTGTTTTGTTTTTTTAATAAAGTTGCTCCACACTAGGATTTATTCCTGTATCGTGGGTGCGTTCACAAACATGTAAATTAACATACACAATACAACCAGATTCGGAACAACTATCGATAGGCCATACAAATATTGGCAGCAGCCGAACGCTTAACCACTGCACCAACTGTGTAGTAAAATTTTGAGTATTTCTAAAGAAAGATGTTATAATAAAACAGTTAGTAAAACTATCAATATTTTAAAGACAAATAAAGAGCCAATAAAGCACAAGGTACAGATAGTCGAAACGATGAACAAACGAAAGGGTTAGACGAAGATATAGAAAGACAGCTACGCTATACACATGGGTAGGTAGACACAAAAGCAATGGAGAAACGTCCAGTGTTCAGCCCACACACTCCATCTCGTCCGTGCGATTAATTTAATCGGGACAATCCTTTATCCAATACACGTGTTTCACACAACTATTCTCAAACATATTTTCCTGACACATATTGTTACGTCAGCAATAATTTGTTCATTCAAATCAGGGGAAGTAAAATTGTAGATGAAGTGTGAATATATATTTAACTAGTTTATGCCCTTCTTGGTACACGCGTTGGTTTGTTGAAAAGCTTGGTTTTTGAAAATCCTCTCTCAGTGCGTCCCTACACTCTCCTCAAGGAACATACAAGCCTTTATTTCTATGACCAGTAGTTCAGCTGTGCGTCGCCTGTTAGTCACTCATCAGTAACGGAAGAGGTTTTTACTAGTTACAGAAAAAAAAAATACTACATTCTTTATTAGATTATAATTTCTCGATATAGTGAAAAAATCGTCTTGTGTAGAATAAATCCCATCCAAATTCAATAGTTTTCAATATAGGGTATATCGGAAACTATTGAATTTGGATGGGATATGAAATAGTTCACAATTTCACGCGATATTTTTAAATCTTGTTTGCAATTTTCTGGTGAGATTATATTGATTGATGATAGATTGATTGATAAGAATTGGTATTGCCATCCATTTCGGTTTTGGAAATGACGAGCACTATGAATGAGTTCAGTAAATGGAATTTGCTTTTTTAAATAAAATATTGACATGATTCGAATCCAATTCGAACAAGTAAATAAAACTGTATTGCGTCTGTATTATTCATCTTTATATCCCATAATACTAGACTATAAGCACTAAAAGAAAATATATGCAAGGATATAGACAAGATCTTGGGGACGTCTCTGTATATCTTGCAGTCTCAAGAACACTGCTTTTTCCCTCATAAAAACGCGTGTTTTTGCCCAATAAAAGCTAATGGTCCTGTAGATGGGAGGTTCTATGAAAAGGACAAAACATTTAATACTTTCCACAGCGTTTAAAATGATTGTGCATTTTAACAAAAGCTCCACTCAAGCCAACAAAAGATTCAGAAAAACGGAATATCAAAACAATTGTAAAGAATTTTTCGTATCGTTTTCACAGTACACCGATTCTCTTCACTGAAATAGAAACAGTTAAAACTAGACAATGCCACAGTCGTGATTATTATTTCGTGGATAAAAAGGAATGAAACCAATCTGGACCCTTTCATTTTGTACTTTTAACTAGAAGAACTTTTTTCTAAGCTACAAAGACTACAAAGGCTGTGACATTGAATCCGAATATAGATATTCCTTTATTTATTTATTTCAACTTTATATACAATAGTGGTACATGGGCGGACTCACGGTTGTTTGCTCTTCTATATTTTTATTGCTTTATACGAAAGTACGTATAAGTATTAGGTACTTCAGTGTAGCCATGAAATGTTGTATTACACTAGTGGTTGCTAGCGAATTTGTCCCGGCCCGGTCCCGTATAGCCTATTGCCTTCCTCATAAATATGGCTATCATATACAAAAATAATTATCCAGTAATAATTTTAAAGAAAACTTCAGAGATCAGCGCTTCAAACAAACTAACTCTACAACTTTATATACTAGCATAGATACTAGATACACAGGTGAAGTGTTGTATACAGTATGTATGTATGTGTTTCAGAATGTTTTTAGTTAAAAACTATCGTAGGTGTTGTATCTAACAACGGATATTCATAAGACAACAAAACGTCATAAATCTAATACAAAATTCAATGCAGTAAATTCAGGAAAAAAAATTGACTGAATGAAATAACAGTATACTTAAGTTTTGTCAGTTTTTGGCAAGGAACTGCCTCAGAATCAGTATTATCGGGCTACACATTTGGGTCAATGCTATGTTCTAAAGAAAATATAAGTTTTTTTTTTAAGTTTATTGTGGTAGAAGTGCCAATGGTTTGCCAAGTGCGAAACAAACGCAGGTTCTTTAAATGTTGGCAGTGCTTACGTCATTTATCATTCGCCCGCAGAACAGAGCCAAGCATGCTCTCGATCCTTATCAGAAATAAATTACAGTAAGTACGCAACGAATATATATGTAGGTGTAATAAAACTACATACAACCGCGTGTTGCGGCGCCTTTTCATGTACAAAATTACCACACCCAAACCCCAAGTTTATATTTTACGTGACTATCTTTGGAGCTGTCCCTGAAATCAGAGGCCTTCGTTAGCCCATAATAATACTTGACACTTTTCAAAAAGATTCCTTAATAAATTCTCAAGTAGTCTCCTAACAAAGATATTTAATAAGGGTCCAAAATAAATAACGACTATCCAGTCTAGTCATTTTACAAAAGGGATCTCGGAAAGCTTGACGCCTTTGGAAATAATATCGTTTTAATAAATTATAGTAATTTATCCGAGTTCTAGGACATGCGTCTTAGTTGGGACTTTAATAAATTATAGACGATATTTTCTCAAGTTACATTATTTAAAGTAAGGGACAGTTTTGATTGACTGCTGAAGTTTCTACACAGACTGTAATTAGCCAGTGGGATAACAGCTTCGAAGTTTCCCCTTTAAAATTCTTCGGCTAATTGGATTCATCGCTTTATTTAGATGTAACGTTATCTCAACAGTTACATTGTGATTATTATGACTTCGTTGTGTCGCTTGACAAAAGGGAAAATTCTATATGATGTTGTGCGTAATTTAAAAAAGGATCAAATCCTTTATTAGTTCATTTACATTACACAAACGCTGAAAATATTCAAACATTAACTTTTCATTATTTGAATTTATTTCGGGGGCGTGTTTACGCGTTGATACGAAGTTCAAAGAGGGTGAAAATGTTTTTATTTATGCCTAACCTACATCAATGAGTTTTACTGAAATATTCGCCGTGTAAACGCATTGTACAGCTATCACATGTCACCCGGTGTAAATTAACGTGAAATAAATTTCCGCACGCCAGACATCTCGAATTTGTAAAATATTTCACGTAAGTTCAGTGTCACGACTGACACTTACACGTAGCGAAGTGTTCCGAAAATAGAGTGAGCTTACACGTTGTGCTCACCCTTACATCTGAGGAGCGTGCGGCACAAGCCGAAGATTAAGCACCCCATCATGACAGGCGAATGGTTCCGTGCAAATTACCGGGATTTGCGGTCCTGCCGACACTGTAATGACTTAGATATACCAAGGTATACATCACTGGCTTTAAATAAAAATGTTGGTTTGGTGAAATATTGAGTAGTGAATTAAATGCCTGCTGAAAATGCAAGTATCGTTGTTGAAGTACTTAGCTTTTCACAAATTGAATATGAATATGAAGCCCTTTGTTATTCACACCTGGCTTATCCTATTTCGAATGCATGAGCATGAACAAAAACAATTCCTGACCTGCCTTCTATGATATCTAAAACCCTTAATCTACGTGAACAAAGTCCATTTTTGCGTGACGTCGACGGAAGGTTTCCAGGCGATCGCCGGATGTGAAATTTTCCACAGCAGCTTCAGGATCGCTCGGAATTGGCGGGATTCGTTCATTCAGTAATGTATTTTTGGCTTGCCGTTCGTATCGGAATGGTGTCATCGCCACGCATGTGATGTGGGATTGTGGGTTGGCGACCCCTGTAGCGCAATGCAAACAAACAGCTGATCGATATCGCTACTGCGATAAAATCGTGTCCCAACAAGTAAAAGCTGAGTAGTCACACGATCGTTGATACTGATACACGAATACTGTTGCTAGTGAACCCGACAAAGTAAACGAAAACGCATCCTATCCTTGTCCTACTAAAGCTCACTTTATAATGAGTATCTTTTGAGGTAGATGAGGCGACCTACGCCAACGATTAGACTATCAAAGTATTCATCCTCTAAAAAGTTTATGTTATCATTTCAGAATATTTGCTCGAAACTTGGGACTACGTCAGATTAACGTGACCTTGACTACGTTAGTGGAGGTATGTAAATACACGTATTTTGATACCTCTCAAGTCTCACCCTTACTCACTCGAACATCTGTTCACGAATCCATAGAAAGACATCCGCATAAGCAGTTGCTAGCTATACATAGTACAATACAATACTTTGCCCGCCACGAAGGGGGAACGGAGCCGGTGTTTTATATTCAAGGAATATAACAACAATACAGCGACTTAAATGGATAATACTTTTTGAATGAACAATGTACGAATGGATAATTTGAAAGATATAATGCTATGTATAGTACAGCTTATGAAGGACGTGACGGAGATATTTTATATGACACGTAGTGTTTTCAAGTGATTTTGTTATGAACATAACATACATAGTTAGAAAGAACATATACTTGAGTTGCTCTTTATCAATTTGATAGGCTTTAGAAGTTATCTATATAAATATTGGAAAGATTTGATTGTTTGTTTGTTTGTATTGAATAGGCTCCGAAACTACTCAACCGATATGAACACATTAACCCCGAATAACAGCGGGGCGCTGCTAGTATAATATATGTAGTAAAAAATCTAGTATGAAATCGCTACTAGTTTCTTATATTATGAGATAAAATGGAAAAATCACATTAACTTTACTGATGGACGAGCAGTTTTCAGGAAAACCTTGACAATAAGAAAGAGTAAAGTAAAGCGTATGCTTAGCTTAGGACGCAAAAAGAATTGGAAGATGACGATTATGACACAAAAAAGCTAAGTTGGGTTTTACCCCAAAAAAATTTGACACTTTGTCTTAAAGCACTTAGAATAATGTCTAAGATAACTAAGCTTTCAACAAATTAACCACGAGATACCTCTGTATTTTACCTATGTAACTTAGTCGTAGATGGGATAGCAACCGAATAGACTTCCCTACGTGAGATAGGGTTACAGTAATGGCTTTGGCTGGCGCTTGGATTGTACCAGGGTTAAATGTTTGGTCGATAATTCTAGGAGATAGACCCGTTCGCCAATTTTGGGTTTGCTCTATTTTTAACTGACTTCAAAAAAAAGAGGAGGTTTCGTTATATATACATATATGATGTGTGTTCGCGGATAACTTCGTCATTTATGGACCGATTTTGTTTTTTTTTTTAAATAGAATGATTTTTTAATTTTCATTATTATTATTATTATTTATGTCCATTAAAATTTGTGGAATATCTACGGTCAATTATAATAAGTAGTACGTATATTTATATTTTTTATAATCGGGCACTGTTCTTGAACACCTGGACAATTTCTAAATATAATCAGATTAATAAAAACATAAATCAAAATGAAACATTATTATGACAAATTATTATGCAATATGTAATATACATACTTCCTATGGCTTAATTTAGATAAATTAAACCAAATAGCGAATATTTTGCCCTCTCACTTTAATACTGGGTTTGGGACAAGCCACAGGACTGTTTTGGAGTTTTTGAAAAAATCATAATAAATAAATGAGTTGAGATATCGTGGAAAAGTTATGAAATCCATTAATATAACAGTAATTTTTTGTAAAGAATTACAGTACCTACTTAATATTTTTTTTCAACGACTTTCCGTTAAAAGTGCTTGGGACAGCGCTTTTCCAATTAGTGAAGAAATGCCAAAGAGAACAGGTAGGTTGGTAGAATTGTTTTTTGTGAGTCATACTCATCATCACAAACATGGCAACTGCACCAGACAATTTTTCCGAAATATTGATTTCGGAAAAATTGTCTGGTGCAGTTGAAAAAAAAGCCGAAATAAAGGAACCTTTGCAAGCTCCTTTATATTGATAAAGGAGCTTTCTATGCTTTTTTTTTTTTTTCATTTCAGAACTAACACCCGATATTTCCGAAAGATCACCAAGTGTGTACGGAACGAAGTTTTTACGGTATTAATATACTCGTATGAAAGTCTAGAAGCGTATGTTTGGTTTGGATGCGTCGCGGGCCGGTTATGAACCACGTCACTGGAATAAGCCGTAACAAACACAAACAGAGCCCTCCCGAGCCACGAGGACCGCACGTGCTCATCCTCATATTTCGTAATAATTTATGAAGATTATGAGTCACAGTTTCATTACGTTGAGTTTTTTTGCAGATTCATAGTAAGTTTTTGTCGAATCTTGCTTGCTCACAAAATATAAAGATACTCATGATCTATTTGCGTTTTTTTTTTTCCAGGTAACTTGGGGTCGGTGTATACGTTTTCTGGTTCTATTCCGGCTTGCCAATCATCAACTACACAATCCATATTTTCTTTGGTCTCCCCCTTTTGTTATAGTGTCTGTAAATCAATCCAAAGTATATTTCGGACCACGCAGTGTTAATGGCTGGTACCATATTCAGATCTAACTTTGCCTGATATGCAGGGGAGAATCCAGGATTGTCGTTTAGGCTTGACCCCGCTAGAACAAGCCACCTTGAGTTACTTTTCGTAAATTCTACATTGACTTCGTTAGGTTGTAGAATACCGAGAAATCTGGGTCTTTTGATGCCTTCCTTGGATCCGCCAATGCAGATATGTAACATTGTACGTCTCTCACCTGAATATTATTTTGTTGTGACTTTCATTTTTTCTTTAAATCGAATGGAAATCGTGGAAGCTCACCACTACTAGGTAGGCACTTTGAGAAATTTTGGTTACTTTGTTGCGCAAAAGTGTTACGGGAAATGGAAAAATTCCATTACGTATTGCGGTAATATAACATAACAATGTAATACAATAGCAAGTTATGGGTATAGAAGTTGTAGGGAATTCGTCACAGTCCTCAGATACACGTGGAAATGAAACTGCGATAAATTGCGGTTTATAGTGGATTGTAAATAAACGTAGTCACGCGGAAGGCCTTTACATAATACGAAATAATGTTTGATATTCAATTTGGTCCCACATTTGGGTCCAGTTTGAAACTATGTTTCGTCACAGGACGAACAGCTTCAGATATAAAATGAAATTATTGGAACATGAATCCTACACACGAAAACTTTGTTCATATACGCCTGTTTCTGAAGTTATTCTAGTACATTTTCAAACCGTCAAAACAAATTTTGGAAGGTCTTCGTTCCTCCATTATCAAACACTCTACGTAAGCTTTATGAGGAGCTCGTGGCTAAACAATAACAGCCGTACGGGTCGATATCTAAGGTTAAGTAATGCTTGCCAAAGTTGATCTGTGAATGGGTGCCCATCTTAACATACCGAGTTCCTCCGTGTCTCGGAAAGCACGTTAAGCCGTTGGTCCCGGCTGTCATTTGTAGATATTTGGCAGTCGTTACGGACTGTCAGACGCCAGTAAATCTGACTCCAGTCTTGCACAGAACTACCCAGTTAATGGGTTGTGGAGGTCTGGAAGCCGCTCCTTGTAAAATACTGGTATTCAGCTAAATCCGGTTGACTGGTAGCCGACCCCAATATAACTGGAAAAAGGCTAGGCAGTTGATGACTCTAAGTAAACTTTATATTAGCTATACCTCATCAACTCTGCTAACACTATGCCCATACAGACTTATCAAAATAACTCCAAGAGTAAGAATGATTGTAACCTACATAATCAGAACGTGTAAAGATTCGGTTCAGTAAATATCAGACCTTATCGAGAGAAAAAAATATGTTACCCATATTATCTACTTATCCAATATTTGGCCAGCGAGCATGACTCAGATATCGTATGTGGCCTTAACCCTTTAATATAGAAAAAAAAAAACACAAACAGACGAGAACGGTCGAGAAACAAGTGCTATCTACGTTAATATCAAATAACATAAGTCTCATTGAAACGGGGATACCTTCGTCAAATCCATGTCAATTTAACACGTGTTATATGACATGGAACGATGAAAATATCACCCAGTTATGGAAATATGATGCTCATTAATAAGTCGATGTCGATATTGCAAGATCGCAAACGAAATAATGTCGGATTTCTATTCGGTTTTTAGAGTGTTATTGCTCAGCGTACTTCACAGACGAAATTGTAAATTCCTTCCCATCTTAGTTGCGTATATGTATGTGTTATTATTTATCTTTTAATATTATTTAGTATCTATTAGTATGATAATTATGAATTGTATGTTATATTTAAACTGTATTGTTTTCATTTTTCCTACTCAATACTTTTACACACAATGTCTACATCTCTTTTTACTCGACTCTCCTATCGCAGGTATCCTGAAAGAGATTTCTATAGAAATAAGCATTACCTTTCTACCTATTTTTCTGTTTCCTTCTTCTTATCTTTTTATTAAATGTGTGTACATAAATGGTTCAACAAAATAAAAAAATAATTTTGCGCTTCAAGCCTCTATTTTCGACCTACATTATAACTTATCATTGGACATTTTTGTACATATGGCATTGGCTCGTCTTTACACACAACAATGCATGTCGGTACGATGGAAACATATTTCAAATAAGGCGAGATACTTTTCTTCCATTTCAGGATTAGTGTTTTTATTGAAACCTCGAGCTGAATTAATGCTTCAGAAACCTTCTAATTTAAAATCAACTTCACTTTTATCTCCGATCCTTAACAGATCTTGATGTTTAATGTCTTAATAGAATACCATAGTTCCATTGCAGTAAACCTTACGTATACCTATCTAAGTAACATAATTTCAGAGTGCAAAGGCCGCAGTTCAGTGGTTAGCTCACGGGACTTATACGTAAGCGTACCAACAAAACAAGAAGTTTGTAACTTTGCAAGTAATTTGAATTTATTCAGTATGCTGCAAGCCAGTTTAATACTTCTTTGTTCATTGCCCACGAAATAAATGAACAAACAATTGCTTATTTTATATTATAACTAGATTTTCCTCAGCCTTGCTCCCGTGGCCTAACCCCACATATACATTTTTTGCGAGATAAAACACGCTGTCCATCAGGCATAATTAAACTTAATAGGACTGGAAGAATTTGCAGAATAAAGGATTACTTCTATAGATTCCATATCCTTTTAAAACATTAGGAAGACTGAATAATCAAACAGTGTTAATACCAAATTTAAAAAAAAAAGTTCGTAAAGGGTGCCTTTGTATGTGCGACAAGACCATTTACAGCATCATATAAAACCTTTTTTTCTTTCAGTTAATTACAATCTTAAATTGCATCTAGAACATAAAAATCATCCAGTTTTATGGTATTTACTCACGGATGTGTGCACTCAAGAAAGGTTTATTATTTTTAGTTCGTTAAGAAACTGTCTGAGTCTAGACTTGTTTTTACACGAACTGTTTTGTTTGGAAATAAACCATTAACAATGATAGTTACAGTTCAAGCGTTGATAGCAAATGAAATAGCAGTGGTCCAAAGACAATTCGCACTGCTAAAATGAACATTCTGAACAAAAAACAAAAATTATTAACCGACTTCTAAAAAAGGAGGAGGTTCTCAATTCGGATGTTTGTATGTTTTTTTTTAATTTTTTTTTTATTGTTTGTTCGCGCATAACTCCGTTGCTTGTCAACCGATTTGAAAAATTCTTTTTTTGTTGGAAAGGGTATACTTCCCAAATGGTCCCATGAAAATTTTATCGAAATCAACCAAGCGGTTTTCGAAAAATCAACAAAAATCTAAAAAAAATATCTACCTTGTCTACATTGACCATCTCTTAGTTTACTCTGCAAAGGAGCAGTACGTTTTTTTTTTTACACCAATGTGATTGGTTCGTTTAGGTGGAGGAGGGGAGGGGGTGTAGGTACCACTAAAAAGTGAAACTTAAAAAAAAACTTTTTACAAAAAATAAAACCGACTTCTAAACAAAAAACCAAAATGTATAAAATAACTTTAATTTCGGAAGTCGGTGTGTTCAACAACAAAAAAGCAACCAAAAATACCGAGTTCCGAAATTAAAGTTATTTTATACTTTTTGGTTTTTTGTTTAGAAGTCGGTTTTATTTTTTGTAAAAAGTTTTTTTTTTGAGTTATTTGTTCCACTGAATAATTTTATCATTATCATGATCTATGTACCTACATAAGTTTTTTTTTATGGTTGTTAATTGGCACCGAATTTAGTAGTGACTGCAATCTATCCTAAACTATATTGATCAATCAGTACCTAAGTTTATCGACTATTTCCAATTTACCCAACCCACTTTAATATTGCAAAAAAGTTTTTTTTAGTATCCAGATAATTGGTTTTCCGCCAATAACATCGCGTGAAGCCATCGATGACGATGAGGGCACACACACCGTGATAAAATTTTATAGCTTTATCTGATAACAGCTTTTACAAGTACCCATTTGTATTTCCAAATACTTTAGGAATGGCTGCGTTTGCGCGGATCGATAAATTGATGGTATAAATCTACTCTTAATACTTTTAAACGAAGGTCGTAAAACCTGCACTCCAATTGCACTTTGTAGCACAATACGATAATCCGAGGAAATTCGTGATCCATTGCAAACAAAAAAAATGATGATGATGTTAGAAAACATCTGCTTTGCAACTTAAATCACGCTATGAATGTTGTTAAATGTCAATGTAAATGTCACCGCAAATTATGAATTAAAGGGAACGTGCAGAAACTATAGCTGGCAGCACAAGTCAAATATTTACAACATAAAAGTTTCAGATTTGCAACACTAGATGGCATAGTCTACGCCGTCTACGTTACCTATACAAGCTCTGTAAAAACCAACTTAGTCATAAAACCACACTAGTTACCACTATAGGGCATCATGCACCAAAACACCGAGCCTATCCGAAAAATTAGATGTCTTGAAGCTCTAGACAAAGTTCAATTCCACTAATATTAAAGCAACTTTCGTATTCGCATCTCAAAATACCACACTTTCCATATACGTTTTTCAATGATTTTGACTGAGGTCCGAATGAGAACGTTGCTTAAAAAATAGTACAATTGACACTGTTGGCGAATGCTATTGTCAAAATATGAAAATATAAGGGATAGATCACATGAAATTTCGACAGCGTTTGTAAACCCCAAACATTTTTGATATTTCGATAACGCCATCCCAACGCTACCGCCATACTATAACGCCGCCGCAGCAGCTCACATTTCAGCGTCTCGGTCTGTCTAATTGGATGTATGCTACACCGTGAAGCGACACTTCATCCTTTTTAACTGATTTTCAAAAAAGGAGGAGGTTCTCAAGTCGACTGTATTTTTTTTTGTTGCTTATTTTCGAAAGCTGATGCTTGTCATGTGGTCCCATTAAAATTTGAGTGAGATGTGACGACTAGTATTTAAGTTATGCATTATAAAGCGTGGCTTCGAATACATTGATGATGTTCTCATTTTCACCAGTCTATCCATCGTAGTATTTCGAGGCGGTCCCTTTTTAGTTTAGTGAAGATCTGATGAAGAACTTCAACAGAACTCTAGCAAATCTTCCGGGAAATCGAATGTCTGTTTATTGTTTAAACAGTTGTTGCACGTACGCTGTGATGGGTGGCTGTGGGCCACTAAAGCGAAAAATAAAAAATAAACTTTTTTACAAAGAACTCTACAACTGACTTCTAAACAAAAGAATATAAAATAACTTTAATTTCGAAAGTCGGTGTTCAAAAAACTAGAAAACAACCAAAAACATCTGCTTTCGAAATTAAAGTTATTTTATATTTTTTGTATTTTTTTAAGGACTCGGTTGTAATTTTGTAAAAAGTTTTTTCATTTATTTCTCTTCGTAAAATAATCAACAAACCACTACCGCTATTAAATAACAATTTTAGAAGTTGCATTAGTTGGCAGACCTCTAAAAGTTTTCAAATTAATTGAATTTGTGGCCGTTTCATATAATTTTGTAGAACAATGTGGTGTCTAATTCACATAGTTCTCTCGAAACGGACGATTAGCGTATCTACTTATTTTACTATACACAACGACCGCAGCAAATAGTAAACGAAAATCTAGAAAGGGGTATTAAAGCTCTTATTCAGCAACTAGAATTAAATTAGAGATTCAGTTTGTATTAAGACAAGTTAATATAAATTTCACCGGAAAATGGCACTTTCAAGCTTTTTCGTTATTGGATATTGAAAAAGCTTGAAAGCTAACAATATTACCTTTCAAATTATTATAATTATTTTACAATCGCTATGCAACGAACTATAAATTGTGAAATCCATAGTGCATCGGATAGAAATTGTAAAAAATTGTTTTGAGCAACGCGCGATGAAGTGATTCCAGTTTATTGCTCGTGAGTGTAAATAATTAGGCCTTGCATAGGTGTCGAAAGAAGTGACATCCAACAACGGTTAGGTTTAAGCATCCGAGTTAAGTTACCTAACGATAGGTCTAACAGTAAAGAGAAAACTAAATTAAATAATAGGTAGATACATTAAGTCTGCTCTACATTCTTAATTTAAATCTTTTTTTTCTCTTTGTCAATAAACAATACAAACGCTGCTATTAAAAATTCAGATAACGTAACAACAATAAGAAATTCTATAGGCTTAGCACTTTTGAATATTTTATTACAGTTCGCATTTTCACGACTTTCATGCCACCATTATATGGTAACTAATGATAAAATATGGTTTAATTCAGTCCAACAAAAGCCAGCATTTCAAGTGAGTAAGTGGCGAGGTTTCAGCTGAATTAATTTATAGTCCTTTGCTGCAGTGTCGGTGGTTGCCAGTAAAAACGACATAAACGTGAAATTCTTCGGTCTGACCTCGCTGTGGCCCGATAAGATGAAGAGAGGCTATTGTCATCCTCCGCATAGCCCGAATATTCTGCCATGAAATGTGCTTTAAAGAAAATAGAATAAAGTTCCTGAGCCATAGAATAATCAATATTATTATTTAAATTACACTTCAAAATAACTCTCTTAAAAAGAATTGAACATTGATTCGTGCCTCAATGAACCTAGAAAAGAAAAACGAAATTTTCCAGAAAACTAATCCAGCTCCCAAGAAATATAAACTAACTTATCTGACCTGTGAACATGAAAATTGACTTACATGAACTTAGAAAGAAGTAACTACGTTAGTTTTAAATTCAACGCGGTCTGTTAATATTTTTGAAGAGGGCAAGGCGAGCACAACATAGTTCAGAACTATAGAATAGATTAAAAAAACTCTTCTTTACAATGTGCGTATATCGATGGTGTCTTCAGAAATCCACGATTGAATATAATATTCTTACAAGTAGCGCGACCCGGTACTCCACCTTCCGCATTCAGCATTGAGCATGCGACTTTTACAGAATCTACATACCTCGCTCTGTTAGCCGAAACGTGACCAGCTATGTAGCTTGTAGTGGCCCTTTAACTTTGAAGGCTATTTAGTGACTTGCGCTTGCCCGAAAGCAACAGCCGCACGGGTCGATCTTCTAGGTTAAGCAACGCTTGCCGAGGTTGGTCTGTGGATGGGTAACCATCTTAACATAACGAAACTTCTCCGTGCCTCTTAAAGCATGTTAAACCGTTGGTCCCGGCTGTCATTTGGAGATCTTTGGCAGTCAAAAATCGGACACCAGTCTTGCCAAGAAGTACCGTGTTCTCCAGTTAATGGGCTGTGGAGGTCTGGTAGGCAGCCGCTTCACGTAAAATACTGGTATTCAGCTGAATCCGGCTTGACTGGGAGCCGACCCCAATATAGTTCGGAAAAAGATTAGGCAGATGATGACTTCGTTATTCAATAGCTATAGTCGGTCCCGCTTGTCACAATAAAGACAAGAAACGGCGATACGTGCCTATGTTAAGCGACTAGTTTTATGAGGGTATCTGAATATACCAGCAAAACAGTTACAAAAAAACCAGTCTAGTGCGAGTCGGACTCGCGCACGATGTGTTCCGTACCATTATCTATAAAAAATATGTTCTCCCCACACACTCTACCTGCAAATGTAAGTTGGTGCGCACAATATTGAGTGATTTACCATGTTAATATCATAGACTTCTTTTAGGTTTTCCTATAATCTATAAGTATAAAAGCAATTTCGGTATGTTTTTTTTTACAAAATATTAGGTTCAGTAGTTTTGGAGATAAGGGGAGGGGAATGGTCAATTTTCGTCTATTTTCTTGAATAGCTTGGAAAATATTTATTTTAAAATTACAGAAATATATACTTAAGTTTTTCACAACAAGACCTTCCATTTGATATGTCACACGAAGCAGTTTAAAAAAGAAAAACCACCTTCCCCCAAAAATGACCTTCCACATACGCAGATTTCATCTAGTCACGTCACACCTCCGCGTTTGGGTCACAGAAATTGATATACGTACCAAATTTCAACTTAATTGGTCTAGTAGATTCGGAGATAATTGACTGTGACAGACGGACACATGAGAAAGGAAAAAGAGCACAAAAGTCTACAATGATACTATTTCGAAATATGTAATGTTAAGATTTTTAGCGAAAATATTAATACTACGTAGAAGATGTAGATGTAGAGAAGTCCGCCTCAGTAATTTTTGTGCTTAAAGAATTAATAAATAATTATAAATATTTATTTTCTAATAAGTGATACCTACTATTTAAATCTATTAATAGTGGTTTGGGTTGTGTCACGTCTGGTACACAATAAAAAAGATTCAAATTAAATTAATTTGACAGTCGAAAGAAAATATTTTGCCTAGTTTGCCTTTTCTTCGGTCAACGAATTAGCATTGCCATTCAATGTTGCCAGTGTTCTGGGCACAAAACTTCGAAGATATGTGACATCCACCAACCCGCACTGGGCCCGCGTGGTGGATTGCGGCCCATGCCCTCTCCTAGATAGGAGGCCTGTTTCCCAGCAGTGGGAACATTAAAAGGTTGATTATGCTTATGCAGTAAATCCGTGTCTTATTATGAAATAATACCTACTTTACAATTTCACGCGATGTTTTACAGTCTTATAGCGTTTGCAATTTTCCGATAACCCTGTATATATTTATATAACGCAATTTTCCGATAACCCTGTATATATAACGCAATTTTCTGATAACCCTGTATATTGTACTATTAAATAAGGTTTAAATTTTCATTTTTCCTTCAAATTTCGTACCCACTCAGTATTTTCATACTTCCCTTATCTTCAAGTGCTACTTAACTATGAGCAGATGAGTTATAAACACAACAAAAGAGAATATGTTATATCCTAGTCAGTTGATAACAATAGTAATATAGACATAACCCTAACTTTTATTGGCCACATAACAACCACCAAACATGATTTTATACCTATAAAATGCATTTTTGTACTATCATACTCATAAAAATATGTTGACATAAAGTTAACCCTACGTTTTAGAAAGCAGGGTCAAAGATAATTTAAAAAGCACATAATTATTTATGTTTTTTTTCAGCTTAATTGCGCTAAAACATATCAATTTTCATACTAGTTTTTGCTACATATGTATATTTTACTAGCAGCGCCCCGCGGTTTCACTCGCGTAGTTCCCGCTCCCGTGGGAATAAGGGGATAAAATATAGTATACTCAAGGTGAATCTCAAAAGCTCTCTAATGGTGAAAGAATTTTTGAAACCGGCACAAGAGTTTTTGAGTTTATTCATTATAATCAAACACACACACAAAAACACATATCTTTCCTCTTTATAATATTATATATTATGTAGGTTCTGGAAGAGTAATATTTTTTTAACCGACTTCTAAAAAAGGAGGAGGTTCTCAATTCGGATGTTTGAAGTTTTTTTTTTTTTAATGTTTGTTCGCGCATAACTCCGTCGCTAGTCAACCGATTTGAAAAATTATTTTGTTGGAAAGGGTATACTTTCCAAATGGTCCCATGAAAATTTTATCGAAATCGACCAAGCGGTTTTTGAAAAATCAACAAAAATCTAAAAAAAAATATCTACACTACATTGGCGACCTCTAAGTGCTCTGCAAAGGAGCAGTACGTTTTTTTACACCAATGTGATTGGTTCGTTTAGGTGGGGGGAAGGGAGGGGGTGTAGGTACCACTAAAAAGTGAAAAATAAAAAAACTTTTTACAAAAAAATACAACCGACTTTTGCACAAAAAATCAAAAAAGTGCAAAATAACTTTAATTTCGGAAGTCGGTGTTCAAAAAACGAAAAAACAACCACAAACACCGAGTTCAGAGAGTAAAAGTCGGTTGTATTTTTTTGTAAAAAGTTTTTTTTACTTACATGATTAACTCACTAGCAGCCGTTTGAAAAGCGGTATTAAGTCTGATAATTTCTTCCATCTAGGCATGTAATTGTTTATGTAGAAGACGCATGCAGATTGCGGCACCAGTAATCCACTATAATTTAATTTATTTATGTATTTAACTTTAAATCAGGTAGAAGTTCTACCTGATTTAAAGTTAAATACTAACAAATTTATGGGTTCTACCGTAGAACCCATAAATTTGTTAGTATTTCTTAACCTATGTTAGTATAAAAGACTAAAACACACAACAACAATACAGTAATCTTAATTTCGCCACCTCACGGAGACACCCGGCAACAGGACATGCACTGAGCACCTGTGCTTCATAAGGCGGCCCTCAGTCTCACTAGCAACAACGCTCAGATGACTGTTGTAATGTAGGTATATGTAATGGGGAACAGAAATAAAAACTATTTGAAAATTTTCGACTTAATAACTTTCGGTCGCTAAGCAAATTGCTACAACATTAATCTACATATATAAATTTGAAAGCAACTAATAAACACACCGCTCTGAAAGCTGATAGATTTTTCAAATAAAAATACCAATATTTCTATCGATCAGCCTGCTCTACATATAAAAAAGCCCCGCGAGCATCCTCAAAAGATCATTATTCATTACATCACATCGCTTCAGACATTATGAACTTGACCTTCAAAGCAACCTTGAGCCGTACGAAAATAGGAAAAGTCCACAGATGATGAATTGGAGCGAGATTATCATAATACCGTCGCACTCAATTCTCGAAGGAACAAAACGCCGCCGGTCCATTGTGCGTGCGATATGGATAATTTATTATCCTAGCTAGTTTCCCTCCCCGCCTTGAGGCGAATGATTAATCATAACAACCTAAGAAATTAATTATAAACGTTTTCCCGGAAACAAATGCTGGAAATCGCATTTGCAAAAATTCGTTACAAATAAACAAAATTCTATGAAAATCCTGGATACATGCGTAAATGTGGCTAATTGCTTCCAATAACTGTACTGTAAATATCGTATTGTAAACACTATTGTGAAAAAATAAACGGAAAACAGCATTGGCAAGGCGTCGTTCCAGATCCAACGCATCCAGCAGTCATTACAGGGTATGGACTAATTGGATTCAATAATGTCTGCTCATGCATAAGGAAAAGCTAACATTAGTTTTATGAAACCTTACATCGGATCGGTAGTACTGAAAAGTAATTTTGAACCGAATTCAGGAAAATAAAAACACAATTCGAATTCACTAGAGCAAAAATAAAATTCTTAAATTAGTTCTTTCAGCTGGAATAATGTCGGTATCGAAGTAATGCATTTGAATGAATTAACCTAAATGTAAAAGTCTAAATGAGTGTCCTTCAGTGAATTTACAGTGTCTATATATTTCAGTAGAACAATTAAAGAAAATGTTTCTTTAAATTAAATTCTTTAAGCAAACGATCTGAAGAAGGGCTTCATTTACTTATCCAGTGTTCCTCTAAGATTTGTAGAGCTCGCGTCAGCCTTAGTTTTTCTATTAAACTGTCTTCTTTCGACGTTACGTCACGTTAATTGCCAGGAGATTGTCACTAAATTATATGAATTAATTTGTCTTTCAATCGTTTAAGTTTAACTAAACAAAAAACATTGTGCCTTTTATAAAATTTATCACCACTTGTGGTGTTCCTATTTAGATGAAATCATTTTCTACAAAGTTAGCACTGCTTATTTTCATTTCAGCTTTCACGGTCAAATCTTCCGCATCGTTTAATATAAGGCACTCGCGCCCGGACGATGAACAATCTTGCTACTATTTAAAAATTAAACCTGCGCAGTGTACAGGGAACTTTGGCGTCGGAATTAAAAATGAATTTCAATTTCAGCGCACAGCAATCCAAATAATTCAAGTGACTTACAACATGAAGTGGAGCGACAAGTAATTAATTTGTGTCGGAGTGGAGGGCACCTAAGCCGGGAAACAAATCTATCAGGACACCCATCAAACTTCAAGCTACGCTACACAAATTAGGAATATCGACAACACTTCGAATAACGTAAAGGAAAATTACTACCACGCAATGGCTAGTGGTGAAGTTTTCCAACTTCAAGACTCAAATATAATTACGAGATGTTATCTCGAAGATGGAAGACCATTTACGTTTATTAGACATTAAAAGGCTACGTTTACGTAGGGTGAATGGCAATGAATAACACCATCAGTTTAACTAGTTCACCCTGTTCATTACCAGTTACTAGTTTAGTATGTGCATTTCGGTTATGAAAATAATTGGTTAGACTATTGTAGCTAGAAATAGTTCAGGTGCCCCACGTGTGATTATTTTAGAACTAAATGATGCGACTAAATAGTTCCGTCAATAATATATTTAGCACATGTAGGTACTGACACATGTTTCTAACATATTCCAACAAAATTAGCACTCGTTTGTAAAATCATAATTTGATACATGACATAGTTTTCTGATTCAGCTTATAATAAACTAGCTGCTGCCCGCGACTTCGTCCCCGTGGAGTCACCGATTTTAAAACATTCTTTATCGCTGCTCCACTCCTATTGGCTTAAGCGTGATGATACATAGCCTAAAGCCTTCCTCGATAAATGATCTATTCAACCCAAAAATAATTTTTCAATTCGAACCAGTAGTTCCTGAGATTAGCGCGTTCAAACAAACAAACAAACAAACTCTTCAGCTTTATAATATTAGTATAGAATACATAAAATACTTTGCATTTCCTACGAAGCACATGGCACGAGAAATGTTGTATTGATGTTTTTGGTTGGACACTAATCGTAAAATTCGAATTAGTTATTTACATATAATGATAGTATTTAGCTTCATCTCGCTAAATCGAAGCCAACACGTGGCAACAGCTAGAATGATTCATATACCTACCAATGGTCCATGAAAGATAAGAATTTTAAAATTAAACGGTTTGCTAGACTGACAATGGTGCAACTCATCTAAAAGCTCGTTTAATTTTTATTGGTTGCATATACTCGTAACTGTCCTAATAACTCAAGATTTCCAGACCAACAATAACATATTTACAACAACTCTCAGATGCATACCAGTCATCAAATCGCACAATAATCTTCTACGATAAATAAAGGGTTTTATGAATCATGAAACAGTTCTCGAGGAAATCGTTTGTGGGTTTTATGAGCATATTTATCACATCATCGTTTCACGGGAATCGTAAAATGAATCAGTTTTACAACATGGGAAAGGTTAAAATAATGGTTGTACAAGAAAATTGTAAACTTTCCTTCGTTTCCTATGTCTACGATGCCATAAATATGAGTGTCATTGACATTCGTTACCGAGTGAGTAAAAGCACTACGATGAAAGTTAATGGGGGATTCGTCTTCGTTATGCTCAAAACAGAAATGGATAATCATCATCTATTACATTATGCATATATGTAGGCCCAAATATGCCGAACATGATTCATCTGACTGCCAAGTTTCATTGAATCAGTACAGGTGTTTGGCCTACCATGTAGCAAACACATATTTATAAACATTAAACACAGTTTCTGAATTTCACGATTGATGTGTTTGAAAATATCTATATTTAGTTTGATTTAATGTTTAGTCCACCAATATTTTTACATTTGAGTTTTCGGTATTTACCAGTTCAGTTGGATATCGTTCTTCAGATATATCGATAAAATAAACGATGCTAGATAAATAGGTCAACAGAGATTTATCATTGACGCGATCGAGAAATATCGTAGTGTTATAATCTAATACATACATACGTATTGTTGTCGTATAGGTTTTATTGCTTTTGGAGTGTTATTGACACATCTATCATGAGTTGTTTATAGTTGTTTGCATACTTGGATAATGCGTGTAGATCTTGGATGGAATAAGATCTGCAAAGTTTGTGAACTGTGTAGGATGAAGGAATCGCTCTGACACAAATTTTCGTTCATTGATGAATCGAATTCATTTCTTTCGTACCAAAAATAATTTTTGTTTTTCATTTCAGGTTTCTGAGTGACTGAAACGTGAAATTTTTTTTGGTGTTTCTGCGAAAAAAAATCATCTATACTTATAATAAATCTGTAGAGAGGTCAATTCTGTACAAGGAATATATTTTCAAAATAACTATCAGGGGGTGATTAGTCCCCACCGAATGTGTCTCCACGTTGTCGTCGTGGTGGGGCTTGAGCGTCCCAATGATCTTGCGAGCTTTCCCGGTAGAGCCACTCATGCCGGAAGGTCGCAAGTGAGGGATCAGACCAAGAGAGACACGCCTGCTCGCTGCTCTCTGGTACGCGTCTGATTATATCAGACGTGACTGTGGGAGCAGCGAGCAGGTGGAGAGGTGAGTTAGGAGAGAGGGCCCTAAGAAGGGGCGGAGCGAACAGGGACCGCACCCTTAAAAGGAACAAATATGAAAAAAGGCGAATGTAAAATGAGTCCCCAGGTGGGTCCCGACTGCTCAGCGGTCGGGGAATCCCACCCCGCTTCGGCGGGCTGCCCTCCGTACTCTGGGGTGGGCACCAAACGCCTTCCGCTTGCCAGTGGCAACACGAGCCGAGGAGGCTCCCAATCGTCGTCATCCGAGTCCGCCTCCTTTAAGGAGCTGATGGCGTACGGTTGCATAGAGGAGAGTTCGCCTGAGCGCCGGGGTGGTGCGGAGTTGGATTCCGGCTCCGCGCCAGACCTAGTAACGGTCAGCTCGGCGGGCTCTGGAGACGAAAGAGGGGGGGCTGCTGCGGAGAACGTTAAGTTCTTCCGCAAGCGGCCCAGACGGGAGGATGACAAAGAGTCGTCCTCCGAGGGCGAGTTTGCCTCCGCCCGCAAGATCCCCACCGCTAGGCGGGGCAGGGGCTGTGAGGCGGGGAGGGGGTTGGCTCCTCCTACCCGGGAGGTGGAGAGTCGGGCCGGGAGGTTGGTGGAGGAGGGGCGTCGCCCTGGAGGGAGCGGTCGTAGGGCTCCCTCTACTCTTCCGCCTACTCTCGACTCTGACGACTCGGAGGCCCCGGGAGAGGTACCCCCCACCGCCGAGGAGCGGAGGGCTCAATTTGGGGAGGTAGTGGAGGCCGCGATCCGCGCTGTGGCCTTCAAGAGGAAGCAGTCCTCTAAGAGGGAAGCCATCAGCGCGGCCAAGGCCTCCATTTTGGCGGCAGCGGCGGCCAACAACGTCGGGTCCGGAGAGGCGACAGAGTTGCGGGCGGAGGTCGCCCGCCTCGCGGCCGTAACGGAGCGACTCATTGCGGAGAATGAGTCGCTCCGGAGGGACCTGGCTGGCATGGCCAGGGCGGCCTCGGAGGAGCCGCAGGGGGGGCCGAGTCCGGCGGCGCTGGAGGGGAGCCAAGTGCTGAGCCAGGTGCGGAGCCTGGTGCGGCAGGAGCTGGCTCCCTTCCGGAGGCAGGTGTCCGTCTTGGAGGACATGATCCGGCGTCCCCCGTTGGCGGCGGCACAGAGGCCCCCGGGACAGCAGAAGGCGGCTTCTTACGCGGCCGCGGTGGCTGCTGGCCCGGGAACGTCCAGCCGGGCGAAGGCCAAGGCGGGAGCTGCGCCAGCGCCTGTGACGCCGGCGCCCGCGACGCCGGCGACGACCAAGTCGGCCCCGGCGAAGAGGGGTAGGAGGAAGGCTGGAGGAGGAGCGGCTAAGGCTGCAGCGCCAGTGGTGCCGCAGTCGCCCCCACCCCCACCCCCACCCTCTGACCCTCCTGCGGCCGAGGCCGAGTGGCAGGTTGCTGGCCAGAAGAGGAAGGCCAAAGAGGCGGCTAAGAAGAAGGCGAGGAAGCAGCGGCGGAAGGCCAACGCCATTGCGGCGAGGCTTCGCGCCCCGAAGTCCGCGGCTGTAGTGTTAACACTGCAGCCGGAAGCGGAACAGAGGGGCGTGACTTATCTCGCCGTATTGAAGCGGGCGAAGGAGGCGGTGAGCCTCCAAGAGCTGGGCATCAGCGGGGGCATCGGGGTCAGGAGGACCCTAACCGGTGCCCGCAAGCTCGAGCTCGCCGGAGCGGAAAGTGGCCCGTTCGCGGACGCCTTGGCCGAAAAGCTGAGGGCGGTCTTACCCGCGGACGAGGTCCGGGTGTCCAGGCCGACTAAGCGCATCGACATGCGCATAGTGGGCCTGGATGACTCCGTGACGGAGGAGGAAGTTGTGGCCGCCGTCGCCAGGACTGGGGGGTGCTCTGCCGAGCTCGTCAAGGCGGGCACCCTCCGGCCTGACAACACGGGCATGCAAACCCTTGTGGTGAGCTGCCCCGTGACGGCGGCCAGAACTGTGTCGGAGGGCCGAAGGCTCTTGGTGGGATGGGTGTCTGCGCGGGTAAAACTGCTGGAACCCAGACCTCTGAGGTGCTACCGCTGCCATGTGGGCAACCACACGGGAGCTATGTGCCCCTCGGAGGTCGACCGCAGCGGACTTTGTTTCCGCTGTGGTCAGCCCGGTCATCGGGCCGGCTCGTGCGAGGCCACGCCGCACTGCAGTGCATGTGCGGCTGTTGGCAAGCCGGCCGAGCACTGGGCTGGGGGAAGGGCCTGCGCGCCATTCGCCCCGACCAGGGGCAAGAGGTCCGCCGCCGCCGCCGCCTCTGCCGCCGCCGCGGCTTCCGTCGCCGCTTCTGCCGCTTCTGCTGCGGGTGCTGCGACTCCCAACGCTCGGGAGGGTGCTGAGATGGAGTGCCAGTAATGGTCCCATCTCGGCCTCCTCCAGAGATAAGTCGGCCGCTGTGCTATTGCGCAGTGGCTGATGCCTGGGGACGGTGAGCGTGGGTGGCTCGCCGTCCGATACCAGGTTGAGTCGACGACGCGTTGTGTTCCACGCGCGCCGAAGGAGCCGTCAGCACCAAGGACGGGACCCCATAGGGTCGGTGCCTGCTAGGGTTGCGGAATTTGTTCGAAAGAGTTACCGCGGCCCTGGAACGCATAGGGCACAAGAAGGATCACGGATGGGTTTTAGTCAGTAAAAGTCTGACACTCCCTACCGCTCCACCCAGGGCGGGAGGGGTCATTTGATGATTTCCGATCCAGAAAAAAAAAAAAAAAAGGGGGTGATTAGTGATCGATACTGGTGCCAAAAATGCAATCAGTAAATTTTTTGTCTGTCTGTCTGTCTGTCTGTCTGTCTGTATGTTCTTTATAGAAACAAAAACTACTCGACCGATTTTAACGAATCTTGGTGCAATTATTTCTTCATACTCCTGGGCAGGTTATAGTATACTTTTCATCACGCTACAATCAATAGGAGCAGAGCAGTGAAGGAAAATGTTGGGAAAACGGGAGAAGTTACTCCATTTTTTAAGCTTCCGTCGCGTGTGTAGCCTTAATGGTTAAAGTTACACAGAAATCATATATTACAGAAATGTTTTACATAAAATTATCTAAAAAATATCCCACAACAGCATATGTCTATCTTTTATGGTTGACTCACAATAACACGTGTAACTCCCGATAGCTTAGCAGTTCGGAGCTTTCTAATTACATTTGTTTACTCTTACGTTTATAATACTCTCACTCATCCAATCAATTTCAAAAAGTTAAAATTATTACCTATTCAATAAAAAAAGAATCATAGAAATCGGTATAGAAACACCAAACTTATACATGAATACAATAATAAGCCACCGCGCCGTCGCGCTTTAACACTGAATCATGCTGTAAGATGTTATTGTGATTATTTTTGTGTAACTTTTGTTGCTATTTTATAAAATAGGTACTTATTAGTTATTTTGGTAATGTTTAAATATTCGTTCAAATTACAAATTATTAATAGTTTCAATTTTATTTCTTTTTTGGTGAAGTAGTAGTAGAAGTAGGAGCATAGATTTTTAGATACCGATAGGTTATTTTTGGCTAATTTATGTTCTGTTTTTTTAGTATTAAGTAGGTTTTTACCTACTTAATACTAATTGTAGTGTGGTGCGTAGATACTTTTATTAATTAGTTATACATAGTTATAGGTATTTATTTTTAAGTGAAGTAGGTACCTATAGGTTATTATAATATAATTTTGCACAGGCATTTCAGCTTTACTTTCATGTCTTTTTTGTTGTAACTTTGTAAGTTGTACATATTTCACACACACATAGTGATCTGTCAATGCACAGCCCAAACCACTGAACGGATCGGGCTGAAATTTGGCATGCAGGTAGATGTTATAACGTAGACATCCGCTAAGAAAGGATTTTGATTAATTCTACCTCTAAGGGATAAAATAGGGGATGAACGTTTGTATGAAACTTTGTCAATTTTATACCGATCGGGCTGAGAGTTTCAAAATCGGGGGTAAAGTAACTATTCCACGCGGACGAAGTCGCTGGCAGAAGCTAGTACTAAATAAGTCAGTAATTCTGTACTAAAACTCTTGGAACTAGCTGCTATGTAGATACCTCATTAACTATCCGTTAAGATGAAAGGTATAGCTCCGCTCTCACCGTGTATGCTTAGGTGAAGTGGACAGGAAGCGAGCTGTCAATCCATACAGACAAGAGATAGAATGTACCTTGAGATGCTGACAGAATAGACCAGCTGGTGTTCCATCCAGTCAAATTGTTTGGTGTTTACTGTTGAGGACTGTCTTCTTACAGAGTGTATTGAATTTCATATTACCTGGCTTTCTCCGCATTCGCCACTGCACCGGCGGCGGCGCCGGGCTGCCGGAGCCCGACGATGCCAGCTTGATGCCGTCACCTGTAAACAAAATACGTTTCTTTAGCACTGAATCAGTTATTGCGATTATTGTTAAGACTATTTCGTCACCCTGGACTATGATCAACTGAGTGATGTTGGTACTTGCATGTTGATCTTAGTTGATTGTTTAATGGTTGATTGTTTAATTTGCATCAGCCCTAATAACTGAAATAATGTTGTAGGCACCAACTAAATAAGAAATTGTTATTTGTAGGGTGACAACAATTGCGGAATTTGTTTGAAAGAGTCACCGCGGCCCTGGAACGCAAAGGGCACTAGGAGGAACATGGGTGAGTTTTAGTCAGTAAGACACTCTCTTCGGCGCACCCAGAGCGTAAGAAGTCATTTGATGATTTCCCATCCAGGAAAAAAAGTGTTGACAACAAACGACCTCTTAATTATTGCTGCATAGAGGAAATTGCCAAAGACGGTATTAATTTGCTCCAACTTCTATTTCATGAAATATTTCCGTACTAAATCAAATTCTAAACGGATTAATCATCATATGCGAAAGGAGTGAAGAAACAAAACGGTCATCGTAGTAAATTTTCATCTAACGACATCTATTGTCGACAAAGCCAACTAAACAGACGCAAAGCAGGCGACGGACGTAACGGTGCCGGTGGACAGCTGGGTTTGTTCCGAGCGTGTATTCTGATGGTTTGAAGTAGTGAATACAGACACCGCTAGATGGCGCTAGTCAAACCGTTACGAAAATAAACGCAGTTTCTTTTTTCTTGATTTTAAAATAATATTTTGTAAGCAGACAAAATCTATGCTAAGTACACTAGATAGAATGAGACATTGTGTTTGTTTTTCAAGGATACTCATTACTTGAAGAATGTAGCTCTACGAACGTGATTTGAATAAGAAATAGAAACAACGCAATTTTCAGTTAAACATCCGTAAGATACGCGGGCTCAAACAGCAATATTGAAATTTCTTATACGCCGAGACGTAAAACGCGTAAACCATAAAGATGATGGTGAAAGAGTATTAAGAAAAGTTTAGAACAATTTTATCATAGAACCGATACAGTGAAATGCTTTTAATATCTCGATAAACTACATATAAACATCAGATGAATTTGAAATTCTAATAGGCTTTGGACGACTTTCCGCAGCATCAAGAACGGAGTGGATTTAATTTGGAACAGGTACTGAGAACAGATGCTTCTTTACTATTCAATCTTTAAAATTAGGCTCATTTTTGACTGATGAATAAATATGGCTATTGATATATGTATTTTCATTAAAAACCTATCAAACCGCCATTTTTATTCCTCAACTTATAGTTATTTGACTATTGAAAACAAAATAAAATGTAGCTTCTCTTAAACCGTTGTTTAAACTACAGTTAAGCACTTGATACATCCTTAAATATAGTTTGACGAGAATCAAGATGAAACAAACAATACCCGTCAAATTTTGCGAAATAATTCAAATGTGTGTAGTTTCTCATTTTGTCCCTTATATGGTAGATTCACTAACTCGACTCAGTCATTGTCAACAAATACACATGTTCATTAAACTTGAAAATGAAAACAATATATCTAGTTTTAATTTCCGCGAATATTAGTGGGTTGCAGGTATGCACCTCCCTCCCGCCCGCTATATTATGCACATGCAAGATTACAAGGCAAATGCAAGGATTTTAAGCACATGCAGGAAGGCAAAGCAAAACCCAACACCATTACCGACACGTGTTTCGCCTCTCCACGAGGCATCCTCAGGGGACGTGTTGACTTGCTGACCGTTGCATTGCGGCTAATATTCGCGGAAATTAAAACTAGATATCGACGGTTAAAAGGAAGCCGTCTTAAGTAGGCCGAGGAGGCTCCGAATCATCGTCGTCATCCGGATCCGCTTCGTTTAAGGAGCTGATGGCGCACGAGTTTGAAGAGGAGGGTTCGCCTGAGCGCCGGGGTGGTGCGGAGTCGGATTCCGGCTCCGCGCCAGACCTAGTAACGGTCAGCTCGGCGGGCTCTGGAGACAGAGGAGGGGCGGCTGCTGTGGAGGGCGTCAAGCTCTTCCGCAAGCGGCCCAGACGGGAGGATGACAGCGGGTCGTCCTCTGAGGGCGAGTTTGCCTCCGCCCGCAAGATCCCCACCGCCAGGCGGGGCAGGGGCTGTGAGGCGGGGAGGGGGCTGGCTCCCTCTACCCGGGAGGTGGAGAGTCGGGCCGGGAGGTTGGTGGAGGAGGGGCGTCGCCCTGGAGGGAGCGGTCGTAGGGCTCCCTCTACTCTTCCGCCTGCTCTCGACTCCGACGACTCGGAGGCCCCGGGAGAGGTGCGTCCCACTGTCGAAGACAAGAAGGCCCAGTTTGCGGAGGTCGTGGAGGCCGCGATCCGCGCTGTGGCCTTCAAGCGAAAGCAGTCCTCCAAGCGGGAGGCCAAAGCCTCCATTATGGCGGCGGCGGCGGCCAACGTCGGCGGGTCCGGAGAGGCGACAGAGTTGCGGGCGGAGGTCGCCCGCCTCGCGGCCGTAACGGAGCGACTCATTGCAGAGAATGAGTCGCTCCGGAGGGACCTGGCTGGCATGGCCAGAGCGGCCTCGGAGGAGCCGCAGGGGGGGCCGAGTCCGGCGACGCTGGAGGGGAGCCTAGTGCTGAGCCAGGTGCGGAGCCTGGTGCGGCAGGAGCTGGCTCCCTACCAGAAGCAGTTCTCCGTTTTGGAGGACATGATTCGGCGTCCCCCACTAGCGGCGACACAGAGGCCCCAGGGCCGGCAGAAGGCGGCTTCGTACGCGGCCGCCGTGGCTGCCGGCCCAGGAACGTCTGGCCAGGCGAAGGCGAAGGCCAAGGGCGGAGCCGCGCCGGCGCCAGCGACAGCGCCTGTGACGCCGGCGACTACGACGCCGGCGACGACAAGGTCGGCCCCGGCGAAGAGGGGTGGGAGGAAGGCTGGAGGAGCGGCTAAGGCTGCGGCGCCTGTGGTGCCGCAGCCGCCCCCGCCCCCACCCCCACCCTCGGACCCTCCTGCGGCCGAGGCCGAGTGGCAGGTTGCTGGCCAGAAACGGCGGGCCGCGAAAGCGGCCAAAAACAAGGCGAGGAGGCAGCGGCGGAAGGCCAACGCCATTGCGGCGAGGCTTCGCGCCCCGAAATCCGCGGCTGTAGTGCTCACACTGCAGCCGGAAGCGGAACAGAGGGGCGTGACGTATCTCGCCGTACTGAAGCGGGCGAAGGAGGCGGTGAGCCTCCAAGAGCTGGGCATCAGCGGGGGCATCGGGGTCAGGAGGACCTTAACCGGTGCCCGCAAGCTCGAGCTCGCCGGAGCGGAGAGTGGCCCGTTCGCGGACGCCCTGGCCGAAAGGCTGAGGGCGGTCTTACCCGCGGACGAGGTCCGGGTGTCCAGGCCGACTAAGCGCATCGACATGCGCATAGTGGGCCTGGATGACTCCGTGACGGAGGAGGAAGTTGTGGCCGCCGTCGCCAGGACTGGGGGGTGCTCTGCCGAGCTCGTCAAGGCGGGCACCCTCCGGCCTGACAACACGGGCATGCAAACCCTTGTGGTGAGCTGCCCCGTGACGGCGGCCAGAACTGTGTCGGAGGGCCGAAGGCTCTTGGTGGGATGGGTGTCTGCGCGGGTAAAACTGCTGGAACCCAGACCTCTGAGGTGCTACCGCTGCCATGTGGGTAACCACACGGGAGCTATGTGCCCCTCGGAGGTCGACCGCAGCGGACTCTGTTTCCGCTGTGGTCAGCCCGGGCATAAGGCTGGCTCGTGCGAGGCCACGCCGCACTGCAGTGCATGTGCGGCTGTTGGCAAGCCGGCCGAGCACTGGGCTGGGGGAAGGGCCTGCGCGCCATCCGCCCCGACCAGGGGCAAGAGGTCCGCCGCCACCGCCGCCTCTGCCGCCGCCGCGGCTTCTGTCGCCGCCACTGCCGCTTCTGCTGCGGGTGCTGCGGCTCCCAACACTCGGGAGGGTGCTGAGATGGAGTGCCAGTAATGGTCCCATTTCGGCCCCCTCCAGAGACAAGTCGGCCGCTGTGCTATCGCGCAGTGGCTGATGCCTGGGGACGGTGAGCGTGGGTGGCTCGCCGTCCGATACCAGGTTGAGTCGACGACGCGTTGTGTTCCACGCGCGCCTCAAGGAGCCGTCAGCACCGAGGACGGGGCCCCATAGGGTCGGTGCCTGCTAGGGTTGCGGAATTTGTTCGAAAGAGTTGCCGCGGCCCTGGAACGCATAGGGCACAAGAAGGATCACGGGTGGGTTTTAGTCAGTAAAAGTCTGACACTCCCTACCGCTCCACCCAGGGCGGGAGGGGTCATTTGATGATTTCCCATCCAGAAAAAAAAAAAAAAAAAAAAAAGCCCCCTATACTACCTATTATGTCGTGCTAATGCCATCATGACTCCGGCGTTAAAGAGAGACGGAGCTATGCAGGAAGAATAACACTATCCTTTTTCGCAACGGATTCATGATGGCAATGATTATAGTATAGAAGCTGGATTGGGCATTATCGCCACAGAATTGACTAAGCTGTAGAAAGAGATGAAGCGAAACTGTGCAATACATGTGTCTTTTCTCATGTCGAAGTTGGTCGTACTGACACTATCAGCCTACGAAGTGATCAATTGACTACTCAGAATTCTTGAAAAAGACAACAGCTGGCCACCAACCGCTTTGTCTTGCTCACATTTTTCTTACGCTTTCCACTTGACAGCCAGACGGGGACGCTTAGTCCAGCAGCCGTACCATGACGTCTTAAATCCATCATGATTCGTGTGTCAGAGAGAGACGGAGTTACACAAGATGAATAGCACTATCCCTTTCCCTCTCACTGAATCATGATAGCATTGGGACTTCGTAGTACGGCCAGAGGTCTATAAGTCTATGGATTGGACCCTCTCAATGCCTTTATCTGATGGCATCGAGGATAGCCACTTTTGACGTTCGTAATTAAGTGTCACGAGGAATGACATTTTGTGATACTTTCGTTTATGTCAATAGGCCATTAAATTAATTGAGTGTCGAGCATTTCTTTGTTGTATCAATATTTGCTTGATGTTCAGATCTGAAGAGAATGAAGAGGGCAGTTTATTTTTGTCGGAAAACTATAACTGCTTATATTTATTGTATTGAGGTTTGTCACTAACTCATTGACATGATGTTACGAAAATTAATTAATGAAAACAGTTCAAGAATTTCCCACAAGGTTTTGTAGATAATTGTAAAAGTTTACACACGACCAAAAAAAAAACATATTATACCTAACTAATTTCGCTCAAATGATAATTGCTATTTCATTTTAGTAATATTACAATTTCACCGCATTTTCACTCCGCTAGCATAGAATGGCACATCGGTCTCATAAAGGAAAATTTGCCAATTCGCAAAGGGAACAAAAATCCGCTAACCACATACATCTGGGTAGATTATATTTTTTAATTTGCGTAAAAGCATCGGTCCTTTTAATTGCGTTACGTCGACCATAATAAGGGACTAGCCGTAGATTTCAAGGCAGATTTAATCAGAGGTATCCAAAATTCTTCTGTGGCATGAGTGATTCGAAGGTCCATTAATTGGGGCACTACGACTGTTTAAATCACAATTAACACGAAGAGCTTCTGAATTATTGATTAGCAGCCTTATAGAATGTCGATTTCCTCTGGTATTTGTAATAAAATACAGGTTTTATAGGTTTAGCCGATTTGGCAATGGCATTGGCAATAACCCGAATAATGTCAAACGAATTGCAAACACGAGGCAAATTAAACATTTACAACACGTTATTTTAATTTTCGTAGCATTGTTCCGAGTCCCAAGCAGTAGGTAGGAACCTACTTGTGACGCCTCGAAACAGAAATACAATTGAGTGCGTATGAACTTAATTACCGATTCAATCAACGCTTGAAAATCGAATGCTTATTTAATGACAGTTCATTATGTACCATATTTATTCCAGTAACAACACTTGCATGTAAACAAACGGATTAACACATCAGTGGTGAATTCATGGAACATACGATAAATATAAGTACCTATCTGTTGAGAGTGGGTTTTCTTAATACCAGGCCCTACTCTGACGTGTCAAAACATCATGATTCCGAGTAGAAAATAGAAAGGTCCTATCTAGCTACGTCCCTTTCTCGCAACGGAATCAGGCACCTTAGAGAAAGGCTAGGTTATTATTAAACTTTTGCCAGTAACGCCAGCGTAAAGATTGTAAATGATGCCTTGGGAATGTATTGCTGATCGTATGTCCTAAGATCCTGTTATGGTCTTCCAGAGTGCTGGCTCATCCATTTTTTATTCAGAAGCGTTATTGATTACTAAACAAGCAGACTTTCAAATTAATACTATAAGTAGGATTACATATGTTTAGGGAGATTTAGATCAAATCTGCTAGTTTTTAGCCGACTTCCGAAAAGGAGGCGGTTCTCAGGTCGAGTCGTGGGAATACGGAGATGAAATATAGCTTATGTTATTCGCTAATAATGTAGCTTTCCATTAGTAAAAAATGGTTAAAATCAGTCCAGGAGTTTCGGTGTTTATCCACTACAAACAAATAACCAACAAAAAATATTTTTTACAACATTACTAGTACTTATAGAAAAAACTTTTAGTGATTACAAACTTATATTTTCAGTTTAAGAATTGACCATGACGTACATCTATGTATGGTAGAACTATATTCCAACTTAAAAGTTAAGTTTTAACCTTCAATCCTACCTACTTTCCTTTTTAACCGACTTCCAAAAAAGGAGGACGTGCTCCAGTCGACTGTATTTGTGTGTGTGTTATTCTACCTCATAACTTTTTATTGGGTGTACCGATTTTGATTTAAGTGAGATCTGACGACTAGTATTTGACTTAACCCTAATAATACGTGGCTTCCACTACATTGATGATGTGCTAATTCTCATGATAATTAAAAAAAAATGTATACTATGGTTTAGAAGAGCATCTTAGTATTTCGAGGTGATCCTTGACTGAACTGACGTGAACTTTTTTACAAAGAAATACAACCGACTTCTAAATAAAATAACACAAAAATCATACATTTCGGAAGGTGGTGTTTTTGCTTGTTTCTTCGATTTATTAAAATCTAAATCTAATCGTCACAACCTCCCTCATGACTTCTAGAGATTAGTAGATTAGTCAATAAATTGATCGCATTCTTTCAAAATAATGTGACTAATGTAAATCTCTTCTAAGTCTTCGCAACAGGACCAATGTCTCAGATAGTAAGAGGCTAATACCAGATTGATACGGTCACTATCAATCTCCATTAGGTACTTCCAACAATTTCTCATCAATCTTGAGAATGAAGGTAGTTTTTTTTTTTCATCTTGCTCATCAATCTAGTTTTAAAACTCCAGAAACAAGATCTGTTTGACCTAGCATAATTGCAGGGTTAAGTGTATGAGGTAGAGTTTTTCCATTGAAAATTCAACCACTTTCGCCGGAGCTTGAACTGCTACGAGCGCAGTTAATTATGAAAGTGTCTAGCTAGCTTTCGCCCACGGGTTCAAAACCGTGCTTTTTATTTTGTCGGGATAAAATTTACCTTTGGCCACTCGGCAATAGTGTAGCCTTTCAGTTTTACCAGTATATAATTGCTAAATAGCAGTACATATTATTATCTGCTATCGGCTCATTACTTCCAGAGATTACCTTTTACAAACATATATACAAACAGTTTTATCTGTATATTATTAGTGTATACAGCATATTTGGAGCTGACCCAAGTTTCGCTGTACATTTCTACTTCATACACATGATGAACTCTATAGCAAGCAGATCAGATACATGGACCATGAATGAAGTAGTAGGTAGATAGGTACGTAGAGTATTCTTCCTAGCCTGCGGGACAGATATATCCCTATCAACCCGGTTCTAACAATTAAATCGATATGTGATGGCGTAAGGATGTACACAAAAAAGAAGCTGAGCGGAAAGCGGAGCGCTAGAACACGCAACACGATTCGTTTCTCAACATTTGACAGGACTTACGTGATCTATCGACAAGAAGAAAGAAAAGTTTGTCCGCGCTACCACAGCATAATCATAAAATAATCGTAAAATACTAATTCTTAAGCTGCATAAATCTAATTAGCTGATACTGTCTCACTGCAAGGCTAAGGCCTGCAACAGACGCACAAAAGGAGGTATTATAAAGATTCTGTTTTACTATGAAAGTCGGAACCAAAAAACCTTAATATTATCCCCCCTTCTGCCTCGGCAATAGTAAGGCGTAGTACCTACCTACTTAAGCGCTTCCTTTTCCTCACTAAAATTTCCTCGCTCCGCTGTCACTAGTCCCCTACACTCGTGCTGAAAATTACGAGCGATTTGTGCTCTCATCTACACTGATACAGGTACCTTTAAAAAAAAAAGAATGTATGTAGTACCTAAACATGCATTCTTTTTTTGGACGTGGTCACTCGCCGTTAACACGCTAGGGTTGGTTACTGCTTAGCCGGACTATGCAGGCACGACATATATAGACCACGCTTGTATATATAAATATATATTGCCCTGTGATTTTAGCTCCGAAAACTGCATGGACGAACCAGTAGAACTCTGAAGAATTTTATTTCGAATAGAAGATAACAATATTAGATAAAAAAGTCCTAACTAATATTTTAAATGCAAAAGTGAGTTTGTTTGTTACGGTTTCACGACTAAAACGCTGAATCGATTTCGATGAATTTTAGTACAGAGATAGATGAGATTCAGCTTTTGTTACATAGTAGTTACTTAGTTCATTTTTATTCCGTAGCTACGATTCGATTAATTTGTCAATGAACGTTTGATTAGTTATACAGAAAACAGAAAAAATTACGATGTTCCAATAATCTGTAAAACAACGGCAACGCCGTCTTTAATTAGGTTCTGAGTACTTAACTCAGAACCTAACTAAGTTTATTATAGTTGACCAAAACAGTTCTTTGGACCGTTCCGTTAATTATATAGTTAGTTTGAAAGCAAACGGATGACCCCTAAATATCCAGAAACAGCGGTTTTAGCAACGAACTCTCTCGAACTCATTTATTACTTTGTCGCATAAAATTAACGTCTATTTTTATCCTGTTATAATGAACTTGAATTTTCATAGCGGATTTATGAAACGGTCTTCACAAAGGAACTTTGTAGTCTTCTTCTCTTTGGCTAAGCATTTCCTGTCTTTAAACGGTTGTCTGCTGCTACCGCAAGAACTGCCCCTTTGTAGTCGTTGAAAGCATTCGAATGCAAGGAATAGAAAATGAGTAATAATATTTCTCGGTACTTAATATATCTGTGCGTTGTTTTTGGAAACAGGATATATCTTCAGGGAAAATATAGCTTCGGACAGGGCTAGAATCTGGGAGAATCAACTAGTATTTTACGATATAGCTACATACACATATGTATGTACATATGTATATTCGACTCCCGAATAGATTTGTCTTGTTTCAAACCTGCTGATGTTCAGTAGTGTCGATAAATAAAATGAATCTATCTATGGATATTTTTCACAGAAATTCATTTTCTCCAGCGGTTGAAATCATCGTCTTATCAAAGGGAGCTCGTATGCCCTTTTCATGAGCACGATCCATCCCCTATGCGTAAAATGAATTTTATTCAGAGTTGCTTTTATGGAATAAAATTTACATGGAGAGACTGCCGTCTAAGATACGCAGACTGAAAATAATCAGATTCTTTTTAACCTTACAGAGATTTGAAACGTGATCAACAAAGCGACCAAATAAGGAAATGTAGGTTAAAGAGAGTGTTTAATAAAGTTGGACTGACGAGTCGGGGAAGAAGACTATCCGATCATGTTCATAGGCCGCGTCTAGTTGACGGTTAGTGGGTTCTTAACGAGCTATAACAATGACATATGGACCCAGAGTCCTGATGCAGTGGGAGCCAGAGGACGGACGTCGTCACCGAAGAAGGCCTAAGAAACGCTGGCGTAATAACTTGAAGACATTCATGACAGATCAATCAGAAAGGACAACACACCGGGAAGAGTTGATACACCGGGTAGAAGGTTGATATAAAAAATTAGCTACAAAACACCAGGAAATAAAATAAATAAATCACAAGTTCTTAACGTTTTATATTTTCAAGAACTACAGTACCATTGTGTAGCACTATTAAAAACAAAAATACCTAGTTAATAGTGATGCAGCGAATAACCTAGTCACCAGCCAACCAAGAGTGGTGAAGAGATAACATGGCAGGTGCAATAAACACAGAAAATAATAGAAATTTGGGGAAAAAATCCAAGCCATTTGAGCGCCGACTCCTCCAGTCGGCCATATATGCGGTTCATCCCTAGTATTTAATCAAAAGACAATCATTGAGGAGAATATTCGACACTCGTCTTTATATCCACCAGGTGTGTCCTTATCTACCTTAATAGCATTTTCACGGCATGAAAGCCGTTATAATTTATTAAAGACATGAAAGTTTACGGTTTTTTTCCTCCGTTTGGATATTGTGATAAAATTTCTCATATAACATTAAAGGCCTTCCAGATCTTTCTGAAGATTCTTTTCATCTACTTTTCGTTACTCCTCAAACAAGATTGTTAATATACAGAACGGGAGGATAGAAAAAAAATCCAATTAGGTAAGTTTTTAAGTCTAGAGTGTTATAATAAAAATATGCTGTCAGTACATCAAGCACGCAAAATCACTTTCCTCCAAGTTAGTCGCATGAAGGATTCGAAGCAAGACAATCTGCTCCCCCCTATACCTCACAAAAGCGTCGTTTATTTAGTGAGTATTCGAGCAATTCCGCCATCGGGACTGTCGGCGAACGGGAAATTAAACGGGACGCAAATGTGAACACAGTCAATTGACGGGGAACCCGACAAAATGTTTGTTTTGCTTGTGAGTTCGGGGAAACTCGGGGTTGTTCGGAATACCGGAGTGTTCCCAATAATTGACGTTTAAATGGTATGCTTGAACGTTTGAGTCGTCGAAGCATTCATTGCAAATAACCCTTTTCAGGAACTTTTGAATTGACAGTCAAAAACATGAAGCAATTTGCACATTCTAAAACGTAGATATCAATGGAGAAGAACGTGCAAGATACTATTTTAAATAATTTTATGTTTTACAAAAATCCCGGTAAAATTATGCCTGCTTCAATAAATGTGAGAACAATATAAAGAAAGAATAAACAACTCTAGTTAAAATGTTTAAATAAACCAGTGGCAGTAAGAGCAGACCATGCAGTCTCCACTGATACTGCCCATTCACGAAAATGACGCCTGTATCGGCGCCACGACACGCGCCACCATCAATTGATATACATTCAATAGCGATACATTCAATTGAGCATGACACACTGTCAACTGCCCATGATCTTTCATGAACACTATCTACATACATGTAATTAGCAGTGATTTGGGTAAACACATTTACTTTCACACAATAACAATATCAGCGCTCGTAGCTAAGTTCTTAAAGCACCACTACATATGAGCATATTATCACTATTTAGGAAAAAAGCTTACATAAGACAAATTTCTAACACACGAAAATTTCAAGTTGATAAGCACGAAAAGGAAATCGATCCCCATAAGCAAAGCATAAAACATTCTATTACTTTCACCCACCCCCAACTCTCAAATACCCATTTAGCCAATCATAATTAGCTATACCTAAGCGTATTTTTGTTGCCATGCCGCAATAAAAAGTTCCATAAAAGACAGACAGATTCCATCCAAATATTGTCGCTACAATCTCGTCTTGAGTATCATCATATATTACTGAGTATGTAAGAGAATATAGGCGAACAATGTGTGTACCAACATCTGCCTCGGAAACCTTCCATTCTACATCGTAAAATAACACGGGTTTTTCCGTAAAATAAAATGGTCGTCAAGACCTCAACCCGCAGCAAGATTGAAATATCACAAGTATTGCATTATTCATAGAGTGCCCATGAATATGTTGTTAGGTATTTGGCTAAGTATATAAGAAAGAAGGAAAGAAAGACGTTTATTTAGGGCTCGCACAAAACAAACAACCAAAAAAATAAATAATTAATAGCTCAATATTAATTTTAAACTGTGCTAGGCCAAAAAAGGCCCCAATCTCAGCATATGCCGCGATATTTAAAAAATAAATAAATACCACAGCGCTGCTGTTCTGATAGGGCCTGTAATGGATACACTCACGAAACACATACCTACTAAAAAGAAACATATAAATACAAATAAAATAATGAATAACATGGCTATATATGTATATAGACATAGAACTAACTTATGTTGTACAAGTTTGTTGTTTCACATGTTTACAATAGCAAAACAATTTGTGTAGATGTTTAAATGATAGATCATACTGATTAATTTATATACTCAACTAGCTTTTGCCCGCGACTTCGTACGCGTACCTATATATACATATATAGCATTTTTAACGTTCCCTGTCGACTTATCTCCGAAATCGATCTTGTCGGGACTTTTACTGACAGATTGCTGATATAATAATAAGAAACATAGGCTATGTCTTTTTTCAAAAATAACTTTTTTTAAGCTCAAAAAATTAAAATCCCATTCGCCAAGATCTTATGTGACCTGTTTTATGTGCAATGGTGTAAGAGCCGCGAACAACAGCTTTTGTTTAATAAATACCGTAGCAGCATTAATTAACATTTCACAATTCATACGATTGTGCTTCAAAACATTTGTTTCGCAAAAACCAAACTTTCCAATTAATTAAAATGTACAAGAGTTTTAAACAAGGTAGAAAATAAAACTAGCAATAGTAGTTTTAGTTTTCCAAAATCGTCATGTTGAACTGCGAAAACTTTTAACAACCTCCAGTGGAACTAACGAAAAAGATATATAACTGTAAACCTAAATTTATGTAAATGTAGGTTGAGCAGATCAAACCAAACGAAGTCATGGAGAATTAAAGGATAAAGCTTTTTATAAAGCAATCCATGATAAATACATTTAAATACAAAATAATGAAATATATTCTTAAAAAATTGAGTAGTTGATAACATTCAAAATAAATAAAACCTACATACGTCGCAAAACCACTAAGCTTTGATGTCGGGAGCACAGCCACCCAGTCTACCGGCTGACTGCCTCTCTTAAATTCACATTCCATTGTTTTAATTAAACCGTACTTTGACGCGAGTATAAACGTACGCAAATAGTAGAAATAGCTCCACGCTACTTCAATACATGAGTAATCAACTGAGGCAATGATGTATGTAAATGGAAACCCATTACAGTGTAGTTTGTGTTGTAGCTACGATGAAAGATTTGATGTGAAACCACACAGCTTGGTATTTTTAGGTCCATTGTTGTAACAGGCACATCATAAACGTCTGCTTTAAAGTTAAGGCCTCCTGGATAAGATTAGAAACTTGAAAGTTAGAGTCAAATGGTAATTCTGGGCCAGCGAACGGCGAGCTATGGGCGGTTCACCGTCCGATAACAACCAGGCCCGGGTCGACGGCGCATCATGTTCCACGCGCGCCTCAATAAGATGTCAGCAAGACGGGGCTCCATAGGGTGAGTGCCAGCTAGGGTTGCAGAATTGTTCGAAAGAGTCACCCCAGCCCTGGAACGCAAAGGGCACTAGGAAGAACACGGGTGGGTTTTAGTCAGTAAGAGTTTGACACCCCCTTTCGCTCCGCCCAGAGCGGGAGAAGTCATTTGATGATTTCCCATCCAGAAAAAAAAACCCTATGATAGTTAATATTTTCGCAACAGTTGTATAGAGCAGTATAACTAAACATACAAAATTTTAGTACCTAAGAAAACATGCTGGTCCTGCTCCATAGGACAATCAAGGATGTTGACAAAATCAAACTGGCTCATTAATGTATTTTGCTGTTAACTCACACACTGTTTAATTAATGGTTTCAATATTTATAAATGTGTGTGCACCATGTACCACTTATTTACATAATTTATTTAGACAATGAATAAGTTTACCTCTGCTTGTATTAGTAAATGCATCGTCCTCGCATAAGTATATTAAATTATTTTTTGTATACCAAATATTGTAAAACATTTATTTTGAAAACAGTAACACTAGAGTTACTTGTCCATTCTTCTCCATTAGAATCTAACTTTGCGAATGGACACTATAGTCACTTGTACTGTAAATATTGACGTTCAATAGGCCGCTTACCCTTATTGAAATAAACGTATTGACTTTCGCATTTCTTAACTTTCCAGTCTCTTAAACATCTCCAGTCTAAAGTCAGTCAGTGTTTCTACCATAGAAATATAAAATACAGGAGAAGTGGCAAGGGGGCGTGTCGGTGTCCACGCGACATGGTCTGGGCGAGCATGTCTTACGCAATGGTCGAATCCGCGAACTAGTGCGCTTCCGACCGTGAGCGTGATAAGATATAAGAATTCCGTGTTGTTCAGTGTTTTCTTGTAAAAACCGAAGCCTAAACCAAAACTTTGTTAATTATGGAATCACTTACCATATCAAAATACAAGTATTTTGTCTTTAAAATCATGAAAAACAACAAATCGTAAAATATTTCTTGCTTATACTATGTTATTTTTGTTTTCAAATGTCAAAGCGACAATAACATATTACAATGAATACACTGCTCCTTAACCACTACCTAAGTTTGTCGCTAAGTGACTGGATGAGCAATGTAAAAATCACAAAACGATACTTTAGCAAGCCGATGTATCGCATAGTACGGCCGCTGCTTCTTGCCGCGAGTTAGTGATGTAATTGTGCAGATACACTGTCGACAACAATGTCGATTGTTGAATGAAATATTACAAAAGTGTACCAAACTTTCTTAGATTTCATTAAATTTTTGGTAAATAATCGTTCAAGTGTTTTTGGCTTTGAATTATCGTATTTATGCCTTATCCTCGTGCTACTTCCTTACTTTTTATGGTGATTGTATTTTACTTTCGATAAAGTTTCGAATGCATTATAGTAATCGGCATGTTTAAGATAATATATTAGTGACCTTTGCTTAAAATTATTTGTTATACATGGGCAGCATAGTGTGTGTAATAAATGCCAGAATCGATAACTTTCCGATTAGTCAATCAATCACTAGCGTATATGTAAAATAAATTGCTTTTGCACAGCACAACGATACCCACCGTTGTTTTTGTGTGAGTAAGTTGCACGGTGTATTGTAAATATACGCTGTGTTTATTAGGATAAGGTTTATAATTGATTGTGTAGTACAGTCCGATTTTAGAAATGCGGGTGTGTGCGCGACTGCGTATCTATTGCTTTTACTGAACTGCATGCGTAGTAGTTGCCGGGTGGTAGGGCAAAACAGGAGACACAGGTTCCGATACATTTTCGGCTACAGGGCATATCTCCTTGTTTATTATATCTATGGTTTCTACTCACCAATAAAAAGTATGCGAATGTCTGTTTTCTAGATGCAACAGAGGTTCTCCTACATAAACTCGAGTGAGAGAGACTAGAACTTGCGCATTTCGCTTTATTTTTACGATCACGTGTCGGAGTTCCGGACCAAATTGAAGTGGCTGTCAATTCGACGTCGGCGAGATGGCTACTTCCCGTTATGTCACATTCCCGATTGGACAACATGTCAAAAGTTTTAAAAACAACTGAACGCTAGTGGCGTTTGGTCAAGATTTTAATCTTCATACATTCATTCCCGATTCGTCACCCTTTTTTTAAACTAGTTCTTTGTACGGTACAGTCAACTACAAAAGTTACCAAGTTCTTTTTGACGATCTTTTTATCACCCAACTTTCCCAAAGGTTGGTATATTGTTTTCTTAGCATATGTAAAATCTGAAATTATATACGTTACGTGCATAGGTATGTACCGTGGCAATAGTTTTGATTTCCATGTGCAGCTTTCATCTATTTAACTTTGAAAACCGATAGTCCTAACCTTACTGAAATTGAATCAGACTGTGGAAGTGCAAAAAATCCAAGTGTGACCACTTGGATTTTTTGGACTTCCACAGATTTACAATACAACTACCAGGAGACTAGAAAAATGTCGAAGTATTTTCGGGGCTGGACTTGTAAGCGGCAAAGACTCACACACTACCAGGATACCAGAATCATGAAGATATATTTCCGGGGCTAGAAGAAGAAGTGTTAAAATCTCAAAAACTACCAGCATACTTTACTTGTTTTTTTCTTGGGGCTAGGATAACTTTTTAACATCAATCTATGACCCTTAGGAGTCGAGGAAAAAGCCAGAAAGAATAAGCCAAAAAGAAGAAATGACGCTCCAGCCTCAAATACCTGAAATTACTGAATTGCGAAACCACGAGATAACTTTAATTATGTTTTGCCTTCCTGAAGCCAGTTCTAAAGTTCACGCAGACGAAGTCGCAGATAGAAACTAATTTATTAACAAAATACAAAGAGCTCACTGGGATAACAATATGCTAGTATCACGAATTCAATACTGATCTAGAGGAAACTTAAAGTGATAATCAAAACACTTTTGACGCGAGCGAAGTCGCGGGCGGAAGCTAGTAAGTAGATAGAACATGAACGGAGGCATTTCTTTTTGTTACTGATTGTACTTTCCAAACAAAATGTTGACCAAACGGGAAAGAATATAGGCATTTTCAAATGTTGACGAATCGGGAATTAATGTATGAAGATTAAAATCTTGACCAAACGCCACTAGCGTTCAGTTGTTTTTAAAACTTTTGACATGTTGTCCAATCGGGAATGTGACATAACGGGAAGTAGCCGGCGAGATACTCACATCCTATCCCTGCTCTATACTATCCTGCACAATCCTGATTCTCCTCAATACTTTCGTGAACGCTTTGAGTACCTCGTCCCAAGGGGTAAACCATGTCGTACTGCCACTTCCTTCTCATTCGTACTCCGCGTCACACCAGCCGCTGAGGTAGTTCCTTCCCTGTTACTGCAGTGCGTCTCCGGAACTCACTCCCACACTCCCCTAGCGACAGCCCTTCTCATGATGTCTTCATGAGGAAATTTAAAGAGTATTTCCTTTCACTATGACATACGAGTAATATTCCTAGATCATATATATATGTATGTGTGTGTGTAGTTTAGATATAGGTACATTAATGCATCATACATTTTGTGCACTAGATCCTAACCTCTATTGTGATCTCTCTATCACTCAAAGGTTTGCTGGTAGAAAACTCAATTTTGAGTTGAAAGAAAACTTTTTAATCACAGTAGAAGAATATATAAGTAGTAAAGGTGCACAATAAAGAAAGTGATAGCAGTATCTATTGCCGGATGAAATATGTATGAAGATAAAGGTCTATAAATATAGTAAGTACTTTCATACATGAGTTTAAACATTGTACTTAGCTATAGATAAAACTACAGTCCTTCCTAAGAATCAACAGCGCATACTTCAGTTTAATTTGCACGATATGCATTCATACATGAGAATGTGAAAATGTGTTTGATTAAATGCGGAAGTCGCCTAAATAACAATAAGTTACCATGAATGCTACAATAGTAGTCAATATGAAATTCAAAGTGCCTGCCGTCGATACGGAGGATTTTTCCACCCAATAATTGGATTAAAGAATGGCATCTTTTGTCTTTATTGTTTACCAATGCCGTCGAAGCGGTCGCCCATGTTGAATATTCAGTGTATGCACATGACCATTTTGTTCCACAATACTGAATATATGGACTAATCTATGGTTCGGTACGCTCATCAGAATTTTAAACAGATCGTTATGTATTTCAGTTTTTATTTAGTATCTTCTCAAAATGAGATGAAAAAACTTTGCACATATTGTAATATAAATTGTTATTGTTCGCGTCGACTGACTTACTTCTCGAACCGATCCATTTGATTATTCCCGGATTTGTTTTCGAGAAAATGGTGTCAACTTTATAAAGTGTATTACGAGTTCCGAAAACTTCCAACTTTCTCGTGACGAAAAGTTCAAAATGATATCATTTGTTGTCATACTGATCGGAATGAAAGAAAAACAAAGTAACATCTGCCCCATGCCGTTTCTGTCGGAGAAGAAATTAAGAGAAATGTGTCGGTTTTTCTACTCGAGACGGATTTCGTCCCTACGTGTTTGCCTTTGAGCGCTTAGGGATTATTTTGATCCCAAATACTTTGTGGGGTTTTCCTCAACTGAATAGGAAAAGGTATGAAAGGTAACCAAACCACCTGTAATTCCCAATGGATGTTCTCGAAAGAGTTGGTCAAAGCTTTGATTTCATACGCCCGCAGTTTCACCCACGTTTCCAAATATATATGAGGATTTGCATAATAAAGTAGTCAAGGGAATATTTTCAAACTCAAATAAAATCAGAGGACTTTCAACGTTATTTCGTATTACCGTTAGTGGATTAGGTTTAACAGGGCGTGTCTAATTAAGTTTCCAACGAAATTAGTTCCAACTCTTCCAGCGGCTAACTTCCGCGAACACTAATCACGGTAGAGTAGTTTGACATTACGTGCTAAGTACAAGCTAGTTTGGAACGTGTAATGGGGCAGACGGGCAAGAATAGGGTCAACTTTCGAATAACTGAACCTGACCTTACGACACTTTTGATTGACATACTATCCTGACAAGCCCGGAGGTTGGATAATTAAATTCTGAACTGACGCTCAAATTATTTTCGACTTGCAAACAAAGCAGTTATAATAAACTAGCAGCGCCCCGCGATTTCACCCGCGTTGTTCCCGTTCCCGTGACAATACGGGGATACGTAGCTTTCTATTGGTGAAATAATTTTAAAAATCGGTCCAGTAGATCCAGAGATTACCCCTTACAACGTCACAAACTCACAAACGTTATCTATTTATAATATTAGTATAGATTGAATGGTTGAATCGTCGAAATAATAACGATGCAGCGCTTACAATTCGTTAATTTAGCTTTTACACTTGCAACCCATTCCTAATCATGAAAAATTCACTAATCCATTTTCCACAAATGATTTTTAGCTGCACATAGGCATTTGTAAGTAGGTAGGTACGATATTAATTAACAACAAAAATGTCACGGAATTGATATATTAGAACATTGTTAACCAATACTTAAAGCAAAGTTTGATTGGAAAGAAATTATATAAAGACAACTATTTCGGAAAGCATTTCAACACCAATGTCAAATTCATTTTTGGAAAAAAAAACCAGTCTAATTAGCTTTTTCTTGAATCGTGTATTTGATCTTAGCTCTTCTAATAATATAAAAATATAGATATCCCATAACATAGCTTCCATAATGAGCACAAATATCTGACTGAAGAGAAAATATAATATGAAGACTGTTATTTGTGGCTATAAAATTTGAGGGTTGTCATCGATTTCCCTGGGGCGATTTATATATTTAAAAAAAATATTCGTATAATATTTTTTTTAAATCGTTCTTCAATTGGCGGAGAAATCGGTGAACATACATTAAAAAAAACACAAGAAGTATTATAAAATAACTTTGATTTCGGAAGTCGGTGTTTTGGTAGCTTCTTCGTTTTTTGAACACCGACTTCCGAATTTAAAGTTATTTTATACTTTTAGTAAGAAGTATAGCAAAGTTATCCTAATTTTCGGCGTAGGTAACGACTAAAAAAACCGAATGTATCTTAAGGTGATAAAAGAAAACGAATGAACACATTTTCCAAACAGAAAAGGCAATACTAACTGTTTGAAAAGCGTGTGTATTGAACAGTAAACAGGCGTGATACAGCGGTCAATAAAACGCGCGAGGGATACCAGGTCGTTAGGTAGAAGTATAGAGGAAGATAGAGCCAGGCAATTTGCCGCCGGCAAATGAAATTGTGCATCTGCACGAAAACGCTTTTACACCGAGCCCGTATTTTCCCCTTCCGCTATAAACGTTGAGGGAACAATCTAATTGAGATTTAATTAGAAGTTTTTCTTCCCAGTTTATTAAGGTCCGATTGAGACTGAATCTAGTGGGAATTATCCTTTCGCGTCTTGTATTTTATGTTAGGATTTTTTTTAAATATATTTTTTGCGTAATTTTAGATTAGGGTTTTTAAAACAGAAGTTGATTATAACTGTAGTGGAGAATGCTCACATATAATGGATTGAGCATTAATCACTGTCACAATGTTTGTTTCCTATGCCGTTTATACCTTTAAGTTGCAAGTTCCCTTAAGAATTTCTCCACGGAAATCGGCATTTTCAACCAGTCAGCTCAAAAGCAAACTAAAAGATGTTTAAAAACTGTATGTAAAAAAAAGTTATTTATTTATGAAGCGTTGACCGAAAAGGGAAAGTCGATCGATTTTGATAGCTTATAGGATACTTACTGGTCACAAGGGATAAGCCCCGGATAAGCGTCAACATGGATACTTTCCCTGCCCCGCTTCTTTAATAATGGCCAAGATTTCATGAAAACGTTATATTTTTAGCCTTTTTTAACTTCTAATATATAGGACGAAATTATTTGGGCTGACTTGACACTTTCCAAATCGTGGATTACCCAGATTTTACGTAAATCTGAGGATTTAAAATGTAATACCTACCCAACATCGATTAGAGTAGCCTCACATTTAGGGCCATCCAAACTGAATTTAAGATGTTTTAGGGAATCGATATCCCCTAATAATTGGGTGTCAGAGGCTCAGGTGATAATGGCTCTAAAAGGTAGGACCCTAATAAACCCGAATTCTTGTGATCTTTTGAGAATATAGAAAACAAATGTGTATCTTCGTGTTACCCAGTCGTTTCTAAACAATGTCTTGTCCTAGATTATAAAGAGGAGGCGAAACTAAACCCTCTGACCTAATTAAACTGTCTTCATTCTGACAATTCAAGGAATTCAACTCCACAACGCAGTACTTCATGAAGTGACAGTCATAAAAACGCTTATGACTTCAGAAGGAAATTCAGAAAAGCTTACAAGTCGGTAATAGTCCCCCATTGAATCTATAGTGGAAAACTTGTTACCATATGTAAAGTACTTGTTTTGTACCGTCTCAAGGACGTTGTATTGTTTAGTTACTAACAGTCTAAAACTTAAAATTATAGTCGTACCTAGTCATCATTTGCCTAGCCTTTTCCCAACTATATTTGGGTTGGCTTCCAGTCATACCGGATTCAGCTAAATACCAGTATTTTACGTGGAGCGGCTGCCTACCAGACCTCCACAACGCATTAACTAGGTAACACTGTACTTGGCAAGACTGGTGTCAGATTTACTGGCTTCTGACAGTTTCAGTTTTATACTATGTACTGATAATAACATGGAACGTATCCTGTGGTCATTTATGGAAGCATTTGTACTTGGTGCTTAAAGAAGCATCGAAAATTATTTAAGGGACCATGGGGAACTAATAGCTAAGAGTCTTTGTTTTGATGGTTTTCTTCGTTGCATGAAGTCAAAAGCCTGAAAGTTTGTCAACCAGATGTACCAATATTTTTACCTAGTAACTAAATTGCGGTGGTATAATAGGCAGACGTTCCATAAAAATAAAGCACATCTTGACTGTAAGCGGATCCGAACATAGGTTTGAATAGGTAAAGCTGTGACCATCACAGCCATCTCATTAACTACTAGCAGCGCCCCGCGTTTTTACCCGCGTAGTTCCCGTTCTCGTGGCAATATGGGGGTAAAATATAGCCTATGTTACTCAGGGTGAATGTAGCTTTCTAATGGTGATAGAATTTTTGAAATTGGTCCAGTAGTTTTTGAGTTTATTCATTACATACAAAAATACAAATCTTTACTCTTTATAATATTAGTATAGAGTCGCGGACATTTTTTTAGATCATTTTAAGAGGAATAATTCTTTCCTACATATTTTTTTGGTATCTTGAACCGTTTTCGCAGCGCACGCAACGGAAGCCCTCAAAGATGAATAATTTTCCCCGTTTTTTTCCACATTTTCCATTTTTTCTTCGCTCCTATTACTCGCAGCGTGATGTTATATAGCCAAAAGCCTTCCCCGATAAATGGTCTATTCAACCCAAAAAGAATTTTTCAATTCGAACCAGTAGTTCCTGAGATTAGCGCGTTCAAACAAACAAACTCTTCAGCTTTATAATATTAGTATAGATTTTCGTATTTGTGTCGATACGAGATATATATAAAGCTCCTTCTGTAAATCGCATTACCTAAGTAGCCTCACTGAGGTCGTGTTTGATGCAGCTGAACGAGCTTGAGAGTTACTCGACCGGAAAATAACTAAGCCAGAATAATATAACAAATGATGTCTTACCAGATTGTGAATTCAAAAGGTTTGGCGACAGGACGTAAGTGTAAGCCTTCCTTTTGCCATTTTACATAGTGGCACAAACGTTGTTTTCGTCTTGCTTTGGGTCTTGGTAAATATATTATATTTTCACAGTAGTGAGTAGTGAAGGTTATACAGGGTTATTTGTAAAACACCAGCAACCTCTTAAGAGGTCATTGTACTCATCATTATGAACAACTTTTACTATGGGACCAAACCACAAATCGCGAAAAAAAAAATAAGCTGTCCCCTACATTTTGATGAGTTATACGAAAATAAATGTAAGGAACAGCTGATTTTTTTTAAGGGGTAATTAATACAAAATTACACGCTTTAATTCGAATCGGAGCTCATTGTTTCATCATCCTAGTGATAAGATATTCTGTCGACACAAGTATCTCAAGAAAGATAAACTTTCAAATTAGATTTAGATGGAAAATTATTCATTCCAAAGATTGAATTTGTTTCTTAGAAAAAGGAAAGAAACAAAGGATTGGCCTTTTTCTAAGAATCAATTTCAATCTTTGAAAACACGAAAATGTCGAAGACTTCGTAATCAAGGTACGAGTTTCCGCCCCTTTCTTATTGTTTATTAAGTATGCAAATCGAAGTATAGCAGTTAAGTTTTCTGAGATAGATAAAAAGAAACATTTTATAATAATAATAATAATAATAATAAATAAATAATCTGTGGTCCGGCTGTCAAGTTGACGGACACCAAAATTTTCACCCCGTATTTTTATTACTGATTTTAATAAAAACAAACAATCTACAACATGAATATAATACTAGACACAACCAGAAAAAAATTGAATAAACTACTGCAGATGGAGTAAAATGGAAATGACAAATTGAAAAGCAAAACGGGATGAACCAATTTTGACAACATGCTGACAAGAAGCCGGACACGAGCTCAAACCACACAATCAACATCTTCGGGTTCGTCGCTCAGCTCCGCCTCGCAGCCGCCGGGACCTACGCCAGCCGTGAGTCCAGAGATTCCGGTAGCTGCAGTTGCGTCGAGCTCGAGCGACGAATACTTCTCGCCGCCGACGACACCACCGCCTGCGCGTCGGCGCGGACGAGGCCGACCACCGACCAGCTTAGGACCTCGAGGCCCGCCGGCCTCTGACAGGGTTCCCGCTATCGGTGGAAGTGTGCAGCGCATGCGATGGACGCAATCCATTAATGAAAATGTCATGCGCTCATACTTTGGGGCTACAGAGGGGGGAACTAACCTGACTGCGTACCGTGGTCGGATGCTCTCTCTGTTTCAGGTACTTGAGCCAGCTGTCAACGTTTCAGCCCAACGATTATCGGATCAGGTTCGGGTCATCCAGCGTAACCGTATGTTGGATGACGCCGTGCTTGATAGACTGCGTCTAGAATCACGGAGTAGCCGCGTCTCACCTGCTTCGCCACCGGCCGCGGTTCAAATACAACCCAGTATTTCACCGCGACCCGACCATGTAAGTGAAGATGTTGACGACGGGGCTATTACCGTGAGTACTCAATGCAATGAGCGATTGAGGAGCGCTTTGGAGGATGCTTTCCGAGAGTATCGTTCCACACCGCCTGAGCTTAGACCTCGTTTGCCACGTTTGCCCATGCATAACAAAAATAGGGCGCTGGTGTGTGCTCTAGATTCACAACTAGAAAACTGTTTTAATAGCAGCAAAGACCTCGCCGATACCCACTCGATTTTGTACTGTGCGGCTGCAGCAGCATGTCGTGTAGCTCATGTTAAATTTCCTAACAGTGACAGAGCTACACGACCAGCTGTACCAGCTTGGCAGTGCAGGATCGAGCGTCGTATCGGTGAGGCTAGAGCACTCATCGGCAAACTTATCTGCTTCAGGGAGGGCAACACTCGTCGTAGAGTGATGCGCTTTGTGAGGCGGGCGTTCTCGGGGACTGATATTAGTCCTCGAGACTATCTGACCCGCGTCACAGAGCGTATCGACTTCCTGAAGCAGAAAGTCTATGCATGGGCAAGCCGTATACGTCGGTACAAGCGGCGAGTGGAGCGATATACTCAGAATCGCACGTTCCAAAGCAATGAGAGGTGGGTTTACAGGGCTTGGGAGCGACCGGACCAAGTTGTGACTGATACGCACCTACCGGATGATGACGCCATGTGTTCATTCTGGCGCAGCATCTGGTCGGTGCCTGTCAGTCATACCGAGGGAGATTGGACTCGGGAAGTCGAGCGCACGTGCGATCCAATACCAGAAATGGGGGCAATTACCATCAGCCCCCAAGATGTAGCACGTGCATTCCGTCCGTTGCCTAACTGGAAATCTCCAGGGCCGGACGGGCTGCACAATTTTTGGATTAAATGGTTTACAAGATCGCACGTTCGCTTGGCGTCTCAGTTTCAGTCTGCCTTAGAGTCAAGGTCGCTGCCCCAGTTCTTAACTACAGGAATAACCCACCTGCTCCATAAATCAGGTAGTACTGCGGAACCCAAAAATTATAGAACGATCACGTGTTTACCGACGGTCTATAAAGTTCTTACATCCATTTTGAGAGCAAAGATTAACGATCATATTGAAAGTAATTCAATAATGTCTACCTCTCAGAATGGATGTAGGAACGGGGCCCGCGGTACTAAGGAGCTGCTCCTCATCGATGTTGCCATTAGCCAACAGGTTCGTCGTTCCCGAAAGGATCTGTCCACATGTTGGATAGACTATAAGAAGGCCTATGACTCAGTGCCACATACATGGCTCATGAGGGTGCTGGAGCTGTATAAAGTTGATGCAGTTCTACGCGCCTTCCTGATGTCGTGTATGGGGCAGTGGAGGACGGTCCTTCACTATCCAGGATGTCGACAGACCCAGGCGAACAGTGAACCGATAAGGATCGAGCGTGGCATATTTCAGGGCGACAGTCTGAGTCCACTGTGGTTTTGTCTGGCCCTCAACCCTCTTAGTACACTGCTGGAGGGTTCGGGCCAAGGCTACCGGTTGAGAAGAGGTGGTCAGGTCATATCGCACCTCCTTTACATGGATGACTTGAAGCTCTTTGCCCCCAACAACTTGCAACTGATGAAGCTACTGAAGGTAACAGAAACCTTCAGTAGCGACATCAGTATGGAATTTGGTGTGGACAAATGTGCGGTCATGCATGTGAAGCGAGGTGAGATTATGGAATCCGTGGGAACCCAACTCTCGGATTCCATACACCTTAGATCCCTTTGCTCAACCGAAACATACAAGTATTTGGGTATGTCGGAAGCGTTGGGCATCAATGCTACTAGCGTGAAACAATCGTTGAAGGAGCGCTTCTTCGGCCGCCTGAACAAAGTACTAAATAGTCTTTTATCAGGCGGAAACAAGGTGCGCGCCTTTAACGGTTGGGTCATGCCGGTATTGATGTACTCTTTCGGCATACTCAAATGGACTCAGACAGAACTGGACGCCCTGGATAGGAGGGTCCGTTCACTGCTGACCGCAAATCGGATGCATCACCCACGATCATCGGTAATGAGGCTGTATATCCCGCGGAAGTGTGGGGGTCGAGGCTTCTTAAATGCTAAGACCCTGCACAACCGCGAGGTATGCAGCCTTAGGGAATACTTCCTTGAAGCCGACGTGGGTATGCACCGGGATGTGGTCGCAGTGGACAAGGGCCTCACCCCGCTCTCCTTGGCTAACGAGAACTGGCGCAAACCTGTGGTATTAGATACTAATGATCGCAGGGAGGTATGGCAGAGCAAGGAGCTTCACGGACGCTTTTATCGGGTCCTACATGGGCCCGATGTAGACTTTCTAGCGTCCGTGGCCTGGCTGCGCTTTGGTGACCTCTTTGGGGAAACCGAAGGTTTTATCTGTGCGATTACAGACGAAGTTATGATGACGAACAACTACCGGAAATACATTGTGAAGGACGGTACCGTTGACATATGTCGGGCATGTCACCGGCCGGGGGAATCCATCCGCCACATTATTTCCGGTTGTTCTAGTCTGGCTAACGGAGACTATTTGCACAGGCACAACCTCGTAGCCAGGATTATCCATCAGCAACTTGCCCTTAAATACAATCTTGTGGAATCGGAAGTACCGTACTATAGGTATGTGCCCGACCCAGTTCTCGAAAATGGCAATTGCACATTGTATTGGGACCGGTCTATCATCACTGACAGGACTATTGTTGCCAATAAGCCTGACATAGTGGTGATAGACCGACTAGAGCGTCGCGCAATGATTGTTGATATAGCAGTCCCTCATGACGAGAACCTCGTGAAGGCTGAGAAAGATAAACAATCGAAGTATCTTGACTTGGCTCGCGAGGTTGTCGACATGTGGAATGTGAACACAGCAGTCATTGTGCCGATAGTCGTGACGGCCAATGGCATAATTGCCAAGAGCCTCGACCAACATCTCAAGAGGCTCTCGTTGGGCAGCTGGATCAAGGGCTTGATCCAGAAAGCAGTACTCCTGGACACGGCGCGTATAGTGAGGAGGTTCCTCTCTCGGGAGCCCTGACCACCGGTAGCTTGGACCCTGTTCCCGATACCGGTGGGCTACTATTTTTTATATTTTTAAATGTTTTTTTTTTAATTTTTTTATAAAAATATTTAAAAATGTAAGTAATATGTAAATATAATGAATAAATGGAATAATAATAATAATAATAATCTGGCTGTCAAAACAATTTTTATTTCGTCTCCACAACTTTACATACGGAAAATTCGTTTACAGCTTGATATGTGTACAAATTATTACAATAGAAGACCACTGGAATATAAAAATAATTAGTAAGAACTCGGACAATAACAAAAACTCAACAAAAATGCAGAAAGAAGAAATAAACTCCGTGACCGACAGCTGACACCTGTCACGAATAAAATCCAAAATAATGATGATAGAAATAAAAATGTTTTGATAATGTTAACACGAGCAGCTACCCTACGCGCACGCCATCCACCCCCGGGCTCGCCGCTCAGCTCCGCCTCGCCGCCGCCGGACATCGAACCACAAGTGTCACCGGCGGCCGCAGTTGCGTCGAGCTCGAGCGACGAGTATTTCTCTCCGCCGACGTCGCCAACACCTGTACGTCGGCAGGGGACAGGCCGGCCACCGAGGGGCTTGGGACCTAGGGGCCAACCGGCCCCGAGCCGGGTCCCCGCTACCGGTGGTTGTGTGCAGCGCATGAGATGGACTCAGTCTATGAACGAGAACGTCATGCGCGCATATTACGAGTCTACAGAGGGGGGAACTAACCTCACTGCGTACCGTGTCAGGATGCTGTCTCTGTTTCAGGACCTGGAACCGGCTGTGAACGTCTCGGCACAACGATTGTCGGATCAGGTGCGGGTCATCCAACGTAGTCACAGGTTGGACGATGCCGCACTTGAGAGGCTGCGCTCAGAGGTACTGAACAACCTTACCATCTCGACCCAGACACAGACCGCGGTTCAGGCGCCAGCCAGTGGCGCAAGTATACCGCGGGCCAATAATGATAGTGATGAGTTAGATGAGAGGGTTGTTACGGTAAGTAGCCAGTGCAATGATCGACTGAGGAGCGCGCTGGAGGATGCGCTTCGTGTATATCGATCAACTCCGGCCGAACTTAGGCCACGATTACCACGGTTGCCTATGCACAAAAAGAATAGGGCGCTGGTGTGTGCCTTGGACTCGCTGCTACAGAACACCTTTCTAAGCAGTGAGAACCTTGTTGATACGCACTCAATCCTGTATTGCGGGGCTGTTGCGGCATGTCGTCTAGCAAACGTCAAGTTTCCAAGTTGTGACGAAGCTATTCGACCAAAACCTGCTGCACCAGCCTGGCAGTGCAGGATCGAGCGGCGTGTCGACGAGGCTAGGGCACTCATTGGCAAACTATACTGCTTCAGGGAGGGCAATACACGACCACGTGTGATGCGCTTTGTGAGGCGGGCGTTTGCGGGGACTGGAATCAGCCCTCACGAATATACGTCCCGTATCACGGAGCGCATCGACTTCCTGAAGCAGAAAGTTTGTGCATGGGCAAACCGTATTCGGCGGTATAAGCGGCGGGTTGACCGATACTCACAGAATCGCATGTTCCAGAGCGATGAAAGGTGGGTGTATAGAAATTGGGAGCGACCTGAACAAAGTGTGACGGACGTATGCCGCCCGGATGATGTCGCCACGAGTACATTTTGGCGAAGCATCTGGTCGGTGCCCGTCCGTCATACCGAAGGTGGCTGGATGCGTGATGTCGAGCGCGTGTGTGAAGCTATACCACAAATGGAAAAAATCATCATAACACCAACAGATGTAGCCACAGCAGTCCGTCCGTTACCGAACTGGAAATCTCCAGGACCGGACGGACTGCACAACTTTTGGCTTAAGTGGTATAGCAGCTCACATGCGCTCCTAGCATCTCAATTCCAGTCATCTTTAGAGTCTGGGTCGCTACCACAGTTCCTAACAACTGGCGTTACCCACCTGCTCCATAAGACAGGTAGTCCCGCGGAACCCAAGAATTATAGACCGATTACTTGTTTGTCGACGGTCTATAAACTTCTTACATCCATCCTGAGAGTGAAAATTAATAAACACATTGAGAGTAATTCTATTATGTCCTCCTCTCAGAATGGATGTAGGAAGGGGTCCCGCGGCACTAAGGAGCTACTCCTCATAGACATGGCCATAAGCCAACAGGTTCATCGCTCCCGCAAGGATCTGTCGACATGTTGGATAGATTACAAGAAGGCCTACGACTCTGTGCCACATACATGGCTCATGAAGGTGTTGGAGTTGTACAAAATAGATGCAACTCTACGCACCTTCCTTGAGTCATGTATGAGGCAATGGAAAACGGTCCTTCGATATCCAGGATGTCGACCGATTCAAGGGAATGATGAACCTGTATGGATTAAACGGGGAATTTTTCAGGGCGACAGTTTGAGTCCACTTTGGTTTTGCTTAGCTCTGAATCCTCTAAGCACACTGCTGGAGGATTCAGGCCTAGGCTATCGGTTGAGAAGAGGTGGTCAGGCCATATCTCACCTACTTTACATGGATGATCTGAAACTCTTTGCCCACAACAAATTGCGACTGATGGAGTTACTGAAGGTAACTGAAAACTTCAGTAGTGCCATCAGGATGGAATTTGGTGTGGACAAATGTGCAGTCATGCATGTAAAGAAAGGGGAGATTGTGGAATCTGAGGGAATTCAACTCTCGGATTCCATACAGGTTAGATCCCTCAGCTCGACCGAAACCTACAAGTATTTGGGTATGTCGGAAGCGTTAGGCATTAACGGTGCTGACATGAAACAATCGCTGAAGGAGCGCTTCTTTGGCCGCCTGAAAAAGGTTTTAAACAGCCTTTTGTCGGGCGGAAATAAGGTGCGCGCCTTCAACGGTTGGGTCATGCCGGTACTAATGTACTCTTTCGGCATACTCAAATGGACTCAAACCGAACTCGACGCCCTGGACAGGAGAGTCCGTACACTGCTGACCGCAAACCGGATGCATCACCCACGATCGTCGGTGATGAGACTGTACATCCCACGGAAATGTGGAGGTCGAGGCTTTTTAAATGCTAAGACTCTCCACAACCGCGAGATGTGCAGTCTCAGAGAATATTTTCTCAAAGCCGATGTGGGTATGCACCGAGATGTGGTCGCAGTGGACAAAGGACTTACCCCGTTGTCCATGGCTAAAGAGAACTGGCGCAAACCTGTAATACTTACTACAGATGACCGTAAGGAGGTATGGAGAGGCAAGGAGCTTCACGGGCGCTTCTATCGGGCTCTTTATGGGTCCGATGTTGATTTCTCAGCGTCCGTGGCCTGGCTACGTTTCGGTGATCTTTTCGGAGAAACTGAAGGTTTTGTTTGTGCAATTATGGACGAAGTTATCCTGACGAACAACTACCGGAGGCATATTATGAAGGACGGGACGGTTGACGTGTGTCGGGCATGTCACTGTCCGGGTGAGTCCATCAGACATATTATCTCTGGTTGTTCTCGTCTGGCTAACGGCGAGTACTTGCACAGGCACAACCAAGTAGCCAGGATTATCCATCAGCAACTTGCTTTGAAATACAAACTTGTGGAATCTGAGGTACCGTATTACAAGTATGTGCCCGACCCAGTTCTTGAAAATGACCATGCCACATTGTACTGGGATCGGTCTATCATCACTGACAGGACTATTGTTGCCAATAAGCCTGATATAGTGGTGATAGACCGATTAGCGCGCCGCACAATGATAATCGATGTTACCATTCCACATGACGAGAACCTCGTGAAAGCTGAGAAAGAGAAACATATCAAGTATCTCGACTTAGCACACGAGGTTGTCGATATGTGGAATGTGGACTCGGCTGTCATTGTGCCGATTGTCGTGACGGCCAATGGCCTAATGGCCAAAAGCTTCGACGACCATCTTTCGAAGCTGGCGTTACACGGTTGGTTAAAGGGCCTGATACAGAAGGCAGTACTCCTCGATACGGCTCGTATTGTGAGGAGGTTCCTTTCTCTGGAGCCCTAACCACCGGTAGCTTGGACCCTGCTCCCGACACCGGCGGACTACTGCTTTTTGTATTTTTAAATGTTTTTTGTATTTGGTTTTGTTTAAGAAATATTTAAAAATATAAAATTGTATGTTTAATGAAATAAATAAAGAGATAATAATAATAAAACTTTTGGCTTAAGTGGTATAGTAGCTCACACGCACTCCTGGCATCTCAATTCCAGTCATCCTTAGAGTCTGGGTCGCTACCACAGTTTCTAACAACTGGCGTTACCCACTTGCTCCATAAAACTGGTAGTCCCGCGGAACCCAAGAATTATAGACCGATTACTTGTTTGTCGACGGTCTATAAACTTCTTACATCCATCCTGAGAGTGAAAATTAATGAACACATTGAGACTAACTCCATTATGTCCTACTCTCAGAATGGATGTAGGAAGGGGTCCCGTGGAACTAAGGAGCTACTCCTCATAGACATGGCCATTAGCCAACAGGTTCGTCGCTCCCGCAAGGATCTGTCGACATGTTGGATAGATTACAAGAAGGCCTATGATTCTGTGCCACATACATGGCTCTTGAAGGTGTTGGAGTTGTACAAAATAGATACAACTCTGCGCACCTTCCTTGAGTCATGTATGAGGCAATGGAAAACGGTCCTTCGCTATCCAGGATGTCGACCAATTCAAGGGAGTGACGAGCCTGTATGGATTAAACGGGGAATATTTCAGGGCGATAGTTTGAGTCCACTTTGGTTTTGCTTAGCTCTGAATCCTCTAAGCACACTGCTGGAGGATTCAGACCTGGGCTACCGGTTGAGAAGAGGTGGTCAGGCCATATCTCACCTTCTTTACATGGATGATCTGAAACTCTTTGCCCCCAACAAGCTACGACTGATGGAGCTACTGAAGGTAACTGAAACCTTCAGTAGTGACATCAGGATGGAGTTTGGTGTGGACAAATGTGCAGTCATGCATGTAAAGAAAGGGAAGATTATGGAATCTGAGGGAATTCAACTCTCAGATTCCATACAGGTTAGATCCCTCAGCTCGACCGAAACCTACAAGTATTTGGGTATGTCGGAAGCGTTAGGCATTAATGTTGCTGACATGAAGCAATCGTTGAAGGAGCGCTTCTTTGGACGCCTGAAAAAGGTTTTAAAAACAGCCTTTTATCGGGCGGAAATAAGGTGCGCGCCTTCAACGGTTGGGTCATGCCGGTACTAATGTACTCTTTCGGCATACTCAAATGGACTCAAACTGAACTCGACGCCCTGGATAGGAGAGTCCGTACACTGCTGACCGCAAATCGGATGCATCACCCACGATCGTCGGTGATGAGACTGTACAGTCGGTGATAGCAATTAACTGACCCCCCTAAAATTTGAACGAATTTGAACCTTTTGCTTATTAGCAGTAAGCTTGTCGAACTAGAACCACTGGTTCAACCGTCAACGTCTACGATCAATAAAATAGTTATTCGAATTTGATCTTTAATACGCAGTGTTAAGGTAGGTATGATCTTGAATATTATTTTAACTTGTAATATAATACGTAATTTCGATCACGTTAAATGTGTTTCGGGTGGTCTAGTGGTGACTGTAGTGAGCTGACAAATCGTGCGTGTAAGTTCGTAACCAACGTAATAGACGCGTTTTTTTCTGTTTTGTATATTTGTTTTAAGTTATAAATAATAATTTATAACTTTAGCAACAACAAAAAAGAAAAACAAACAGAAATAAAAAACCAAAATGATGTTAAAAAAGATTTTATTTTATAAAAAAAATATTATAAGAATAACATAAATGATATTGATGACGACAGAAAGATGATAATATTTACCTGCTTACTAATAACGTTGTTAACTGCACTGAGTTTAATGTAGTGAATCAGCATGTTATAATATTTAGAAATATAGGTATGTATTTCTATTTCATAACAATAACATCACCACATTAAATATAATTTAACTAAATAAAACGGCATTATACGTTGAAGTTCTACTTACTATATATCAATTTATTTTGTGAATGTTAGTTATAAAATAAGGTTTTGACAAAAAACTAGGTATTCGAAATACTTCGTTAGAAATGATAACAATAGTTAATTTAACACACACACTGACACAAGTCATTCATTCAGAACACTGGTTACTCAAGTCATTCATGCTTTTAATAGCGAAGTGGAGCACCATTTTTTCTATTACTTATTGCAAGCGGTCCCGCATACCGCGCACCATATTCCAACAACAATCACTTCCACTTGCAGTTGAATGAGTAGGCAAAAATGGGTGTTCAGTATGCCTTCTAACAATTGCTTGATGACGTTCTGACACAGGAGTATAGTATACATAGTAGGTTTTGGTCCAGGACGATCTTTTTGAATATTCCCTGTTTCTTCAAAACGTCTTAGCCACAATCTGACTGTATTTCTCTGAAACAACACAATAAGCATAATTTTAGTAACGAATAGGTTAACATAATTTATCGATTAAGTTTGAAAAAATACGTTTATCAAATTAGATTATATAAATAAAATTAGACCTATAAATGATCTCAAATTAGACTCATAATGAAACACAGTTAATTGTCTATTATTCTACATTCACCGGCTTTTAAGCAAACTAACGAATTAAGGAATAACTATAATTATTATAAATTCAGCATAAAAAATAATACACTTACCGCTATATCAAGTTTCCTAGCAATTGCTTTAATACCAACATTCTCCTCATGCAAATAGATTATTTTGTATTTTAAATAATCACTCAACTGAGACATGATGATTAAACTATCAAAACTGATAACAATGAATAAAAAGGAAATAAGCGTGGATTTTCGCAATTGAGTAAGGCAAGGTAAAAATGTTCGCGCGTATTCACTGCTATTTGTGCATAGAATATCTTGTTCAATTTATTCTTCTACCCCATATTCCTAATATCATATCTATAGCAGTTTTTGTTGAATACGCATATTGACGTCTAACTACCCACTTATTAAAAAAGGTGAAAAGTTATAAATAAATGACCTAATACCGACCTCTTAAAGCTCAAGTTTGCGTATCAAAATTATTTATTGTTTCTGTTCAACGAGTAGTGTTAGTCTGATTAACTCATACATATTGAATAACGTTTAATGTTATGAGCATAGGGTGTAAAATCGAGTAATTTTTAGGGGGGTCAGTTAATTGCTATCACCGACTGTACATCCCGCGGAAGTGTGGAGGTCGAGGCTTTTTAAATGCTAAGACTCTCCACAACCGCGAGATGTGCAGTCTCAGAGAATATTTTCTCAAAGTTGATGTGGGTATGCACCGAGATGTGGTCGCAGTTGACAAAGGACTCACCCCGTTGTCCATGGCTAACGAGAACTGGCGCAAACCTGTGATACATACTACAGATGACCGCAAGGAGATATGGAAAGGCAAGGAGCTCCACGGGTGCTTCTATCGGGCTCTCTATGGGTCCGATGTAGATTTCTCAGCGTCCGTGGCCTGGCTACGTTTCGGTGATCTTTTCGGAGAAACTGAAGGTTTTGTATGTGCAATTATGGACGAAGTTATCCTAACGAACAACTACCGGAGGTATATTATGAAGGACGGGACGGTTGACGTGTGTCGGGCATGCCACCGTCCGGGTGAGTCCATCAGACATATTATCTCTGGTTGTTCTCGTCTGGCTAACGGCGAGTACTTGCACAGGCACAACCAAGTAGCCAGGATTATCCATCAGCAACTTGCCCTTAAATACAAACTTGTGGATTCTGAGGTACCGTATTACAAGTATGTGCCCGACCCAGTTCTTGAGAATGGCCATGTCACGTTGTACTGGGATCGGTCTATCATCACTGACAGGACTATTGTCGCCAATAAGCCTGATATAGTGGTGATAGACCGATTAGCGCGCCGCACAATGATAATCGATGTTACCATCCCACATGACGAGAACCTTGTGAAAGCTGAGAAAGAGAAACAAATAAATAAAGGAAATAATAATAATAATAATAAAGAGAAACAAATAAAGTATCTCGACTTAGCACACGAGGTTGTCGATATGTGGAATGTGGACTCGGCTGTCATTGTGCCGATTGTCATTACGGCCAATGGCCTAATGGCCAAAAGCTTCGACGACCATCTGTCGAAGCTGGCGTTACACGGTTGGTTAAAGGGCCTGATACAGAAGGCAGTACTCCTCGATACGGCTCGTATTGTGAGGAGGTTCCTTTCTCTGGAGCCCTAACCACCGGTAGCTTGGACCCTGCTCCCGACACCGGCGGATCACTACTTTTTATATTTTTAAATGTTTTTTTTTATGTGTTTGTTTTTAAGAAATATTTAAAAATATAAATTAGTATGTAAGTTAAATAAATAAAGGAAATAATAATAATAATAATAATATCTGTGGTCCGGCTGTCAAGTTGACGGTCACCAAAATTTTCACCCCGTATTTTTATTACTGATTTTAATAAAACAAACAATCTTCAACATGAATATAATACTAGACACAACCAGAAAAAAAAATTAAATAAACTACTGCAGATGGAGTGGAATGAAAACGACAAATTGAAAAGCAAAACGGGATGAAACAATTTTGACAACATGCTGACAAGAAGCCGGACACGAGCTCAAACCACACAAGCAACATCTTCGGGTTCGTCGCTCAGCTCCGCCTCGCAGCCGCCGGGACCTACGCCAGCCGTGAGTCCAGAGATTCCGGTAGCTGCAGTTGCGTCGAGCTCGAGCGACGAATACTTCTCGCCGCCGACGACACCACCGCCTGCGCGTCGGCGCGGACGAGGCCGACCACCGACCAGCTTAGGACCTCGAGGCCCACCGGCCTCTGACAGGGTTCCCGCTATCGGTGGAAGTGTGCAGCGCATGCGATGGACGCAATCCATTAATGAAAATGTCATGCGCTCATACTTTGGGGCTACAGAGGGGGGAACTAACCTGACTGCGTACCGTGGTCGGATGCTCTCTCTGTTTCAGGTACTTGAGCCAGCTGTCAACGTTTCAGCCCAACGATTGTCGGATCAGGTTCGGGTCATCCAGCGTAACCGTATGTTGGATGACGCCGTGCTTGATAGACTGCGTCTAGAATCACGGAGTAGCCGCGTCTCACCTGCTTCGCCACCGGCCGCGGTTCAAATACAACCCAGTATTTCACCGCGACCCGACCATGTAAGTGAAGATGTTGACGACGGGGCTATTACCGTGAGTACCCAATGCAATGAGCGATTGAGGAGCGCTTTGGAGGATGCTTTCCGAGAGTATCGTTCCACACCGCCTGGGCTTAGACCTCGTTTGCCACGTTTGCCCATGCATAACAAAAATAGGGCGCTGGTGTGTGCTCTAGATTCACAACTAGAAAACTGTTTTAATAGCAGCAAAGACCTCGCCGATACCCACTCGATCTTGTACTGTGCGGCTGCAGCAGCATGTCGTGTAGCTCATGTCAAATTTCCTAACAGTGACAGAGCTGCACGACCAGCTGTACCAGCTTGGCAGTGCAGGATCGAGCGTCGTATCGGTGAGGCTAGAGCACTCATCGGCAAACTTATCTGCTTCAGGGAGGGCAACACTCGTCGTAGAGTGATGCGCTTTGTGAGGCGGGCATTCTCGGGGACTGATATTAGTCCTCGAGACTATCTGACCCGCGTCACAGAGCGTATCGACTTCCTGAAGCAGAAAGTCTATGCATGGGCAAGCCGTATACGTCGGTACAAGCGGCGAGTGGAACGATATACTCAGAATCGCACGTTCCAAAGCAATGAGAGGTGGGTTTACAGGGCTTGGGAGCGACCGGACCAAGTTGTGACTGATACGCACTTACCGGATGATGACGCCATGTGTTCATTCTGGCGCAGCATCTGGTCGGTGCCTGTCAGTCATACCGAGGGAGATTGGACCCGGGAAGTCGAGCGCACGTGCGATCCGATACCAGAAATGGGGGCAATTACCATCAGCCCCCAAGATGTAGCACGTGCAGTCCGTCCGTTGCCTAACTGGAAATCTCCAGGGCCGGACGGGCTGCACAATTTTTGGATTAAATGGTTTACAAGATCGCACGCTCGCTTGGCGTCTCAGTTCCAGTCTGCCTTAGAGTCAAGGTCGCTGCCCCAGTTCTTAACTACAGGAATAACCCACCTGCTCCATAAATCAGGTAGTACTGCGGAACCCAAAAATTATAGACCGATCACGTGTTTACCGACGGTCTATAAAGTTCTTACATCCATTTTGAGAGCAAAGATTAACGATCATATTGAAAGCAATTCAATAATGTCTACCTCTCAGAATGGATGTAGGAACGGGGCCCGCGGTACTAAGGAGCTGCTCCTCATCGATGTTGCCATTAGCCAACAGGTTCGTCGTTCCCGAAAGGATCTGTCCACATGTTGGATAGACTATAAGAAGGCCTATGACTCAGTGCCACATACATGGCTCATGAGGGTGCTGGAGCTGTATAAAGTTAATACAGTTCTACGCACCTTCCTGATGTCGTGTATGGGGCAGTGGAGGACGGTCCTTCACTATCCAGGATGTCGACAGACCCAGGCGAACAGTGAACCGATAAGGATCGAGCGTGGCATATTTCAGGGCGACAGTCTGAGTCCACTGTGGTTTTGTCTGGCCCTCAATCCTCTTAGTACACTGCTGGAGGGTTCGGGCCAAGGCTACCGGTTGAGAAGAGGTGGTCAGGTTATATCGCACCTCCTTTACATGGATGACTTGAAGCTCTTTGCCCCCAACAACTTGCAACTGATGAAGCTACTGAAGGTAACAGAAACCTTCAGTAGCGACATCAGTATGGAATTTGGTGTGGACAAATGTGCTGTCATGCATGTGAAGCGAGGTGAGATTATGGAATCCGTGGGAACCCAACTCTCGGATTCCATACACCTTAGATCCCTCTGCTCAACCGAAACATACAAGTATTTGGGTATGTCGGAAGCGTTGGGCATCAATGCTACTAGCGTGAAACAATCGTTGAAGGAGCGTTTCTTCGGCCGCCTGAACAAAGTACTAAATAGTCTTTTATCAGGCGGAAACAAGGTGCGCGCCTTTAACGGTTGGGTCATGCCGGTATTGATGTACTCTTTCGGCATACTCAAATGGACTCAGACAGAACTGGACGCCCTGGATAGGAGGGTCCGTTCACTGCTGACCGCAAATCGGATGCATCACCCACGATCATCGGTAATGAGGCTGTATATCCCGCGGAAGTGTGGGGGTCGAGGCTTCTTAAATGCTAAGACCCTGCACAACCGCGAGGTATGCAGCCTTAGGGAATACTTCCTTGAAGCCGACGTGGGTATGCACCGGGATGTGGTCGCAGTGGACAAGGGCCTCACCCCGCTCTCCTTGGCTAACGAGAACTGGCGCAAACCTGTGGTATTAGATACTAATGATCGCAGGGAGGTATGGCAGAGCAAGGAGCTTCACGGGCGCTTTTATCGGGTCCTACATGGGCCCGATGTAGACTTTCTAGCGTCCGTGGCCTGGCTGCGTTTTGGTGACCTCTTTGGGGAAACCGAAGGTTTTATCTGTGCGATTACAGACGAAGTTATGATGACGAACAACTACCGGAAATACATTGTGAAGGACGGTACGGTTGACATATGTCGGGCATGTCACCGGCCGGGGGAATCCATCCGCCACATTATTTCCGGTTGTTCTAGTCTGGCTAACGGAGACTATTTGCACAGGCACAACCTCGTAGCCAGGATTATCCATCAGCAACTTGCCCTTAAATACAATCTTGTGGAATCGGAAGTACCGTACTATAGGTATGTGCCCGACCCAGTTCTCGAAAATGGCAATTGCACATTGTATTGGGATCGGTCTATCATCACTGACAGGACTATTGTTGCCAATAAGCCTGACATAGTGGTGATAGACCGACTAGAGCGTCGCGCAATGATTGTTGATATAGCAGTCCCGCATGACGAGAACCTCGTGAAGGCTGAGAAAGATAAACAATCGAAGTATCTTGACTTGGCTCGCGAGGTTGTCGACATGTGGAATGTGAACACAGCAGTCATTGTGCCGATAATCGTGACGGCCAATGGCATAATTGCCAAGAGCCTCGACCAACATCTCAAGAGGCTCTCGTTGGGCAGCTGGATCAAGGGCTTGATCCAGAAAGCAGTACTCCTGGACACGGCGCGTATAGTGAGGAGGTTCCTCTCTCGGGAGCCCTGACCACCGGTAGCTTGGACCCTGTTCCCGATACCGGTGGGCTACTATTTTTTATATTTTTAAATGTTTTTTTTTTTTTTTTAATAGAAATATTTAAAAATTTAAGAAGTATGTATAGTAAATAAATAAATGGAATAATAATAAAGAGAAACAAATAAAGTATCTCGACTTAGCACACGAGGTTGTCGATATGTGGAATGTGGACTCGGCTGTCATTGTGCCGATTGTTGTTACGGCCAATGGCCTAATGGCCAAAAGCTTCGACGACCATCTGTCGAAGCTGGCGTTACACGGTTGGTTAAAGGGCCTGATACAGAAGGCAGTACTCCTCGATACGGCTCGTATTGTGAGGAGGTTCCTTTCTCTGGAGCCCTAACCACCGGTAGCTTGGACCCTGCTCCCGACACCGGCGGATCACTACTTTTTATATTTTTAAATGTTTTTTTTTTATGTGTTTGTTTTTAAGAAATATTTAAAAATATAAATTAGTATGTAAGTAAAATAAATAAAGGAAATAATAATTTTATTTGCTCCCAAAAACTTACAGATACAATAGTTATGGTTTAAAAGAAAAATATAGGAAACAATATTAATAAGATACAAAGTAGCGTCAAAGTAAATACGGCTGGTAGAGTGGTACTAGACGTGTCCAGCGAACAAGATCTGTACAAAATTGGTGAACCCTGCCTCTTAAACTAGGATTATCCTGTATCTTAAGAGACAGTGATCAGCTATTAAGTTTATTTATACAACAAAAACAAAACTTGTGGAGTGTGTCGATCTACCATAGATTTGAGGGGAATTGGTGAAGGGTTAATGCTATAAGAAGGAAAGGATTTTGGTGAGTTTGTGAGTGAGTGAAGGACTGTGTGTAACTGCACACCCAGGTGTTTATGTAGAACTGAGTGCTAATAACGTTGGGTTGCCCTTCGGCTATACAACAACCTTGAATCTACTGAAGAAGATTTTTTGTCAAAAAATTTAGATGTTAACAAAAACCAGTAAGTGCCTACCCATTTGCTAGCCTCGAAGTGTACTTTATTGTAAGTAAATATTTATGCCTAGTACACTTAACAAAAAAAAACTAGCAAACTGCGAGTTGGATTCGCGCGCAAAAGCTTCGGAACCAATAGAACTAAAACATTTCGGACTGAGTATACAAAACCCCTTGGAAAGGTAAAAGAAGCAGAGGAAGACCATTGACACGTTGGGAAGAAGAGTTACATACAAGGTCAGAAGGTCCAAACTAGAAACTGTACTGTGCGATAGTACAGAGATAATTAGGCATTTTTGGAGGACGTCTTCAGCTAATATGGGGTGCCTCTAGAGGCTGTAGATAATGAGAAAGAGGTTAGGTTATGCCGACTTCCACGCGAACGAAGTCGCGGTCACAGCTAGTATCCACACTAAAATTATAAAGAGAAAATATTTTTATGTTTATAACGAAAATACTCAAAAACTACTGGACCAACTCCGAAAATGTCTTTCACTATCCCTAATGTCCACCCGAGCAAAGCCGGAACAGACGACCAGTAAAATTTAAATAATAGTTCCAGGACAATGTCTGACTTTGTACTCACAAACACTGCAGCGTCATATAAACACGCATTGTTCTAATTACTCTTCATAATGACCAATTTATCATCACAGTTAGTCCAGCTGACATCTGTAATCAAGCACCCAGGGAATAGACCATGATGGATTGGGAACAAAATTGGAGTTACAATAAAGTTAGGTAAATTATTATCAATAACGGTGCAGACAATATTATTCTCTCAGATGCCAACTAAAATATTTGTTTAATTTTAAATGTCATAGAAAAATATTCTGACATTTTCTAAGCAATTTCTGTCGAACAAATATTCATAATTAATTTCTTATAATCGCGTCTGTAGGTACTCCTATTTGTCTAATACGCGAACACGAAGTGGTCAAGTTGTCAATATGTAGTGGAAAAAGCAAGGTCACTTATCAAGTAAGCGAGTTCTTAGCAATTTAAAAAACAAATACAAAGAATAAACGATTTGTAACAGAAACACGTGTAAGCAAACAGCATAAAAATACGTCATTGCACAATCCTCGTAACAGTATATAACGAAATAGTATAAACATTTTAAGTTAAAGTAAAATCTTTACTTTATATGACATACTAGCTGCTGCCCGCGACTTCGTCCCCGTGGAATCCCCGATTTTAAAACATTCTTTATCGCTGCTCCGCTCCTATTGGTCTTAGCGTGATGATATATAGCCTATATCCTTCCTCGATAAATGGGCTATCTAACACTGAAAGATTTTTTCAAATCGGACCAGTAGTTCCTGAGATTAGCGCGTTCAAACAAACAAACAAACAAACAAACTCTTCAGCTTTATAATATTAGTATAGATTAAGAGACCCACACATTATTGTTCATAATGTTTATTCCCATTGTTCACGAAAATTGTCTATGAATCCGAACTTCGTCTACGTGTCCCAAAACAAAATAGAGTAGGGTCAATAACGAAACATCGTTTAATTTTCATTCGTTTGCGAAGTTTCATTTCAGAGAAAGAGAGTTAATCCCCAGTAATTCGCAGTAACGATAATCGGAAATCGTAAGTCCCGTCTCAGTGGACAGTGTTAGTAAATAAGCCGTCCGAAAATCTGGGTTACAAAATAAGTAGTATGGAAGCATGAACTCGTAAACTACCAAACTAGACTACTTCCTATACGACCAGTAACTGTTTTTTGGATTCCGTGACCGAAAGGTTACCAACGGAACCATATTACTAAGCCTCCGCTATCTGTCTGTCCGTCCACCTCTCTGTCAGTGGGCAGTCTGACAGCGGACTGAATCTCATGAGAGGTAAGTAAACAATTGAAATGTTTACAGTGTGTAAATAATAAAATAAAGTAAAGAGACCAGGTAATTAAATTAGGGTGAAAAAATAACCAGGAACGTGAAGTTTTCGGTTTATGGTACGGAACCCTTCCTGTGTGAGTATAACTTGCACTTGTTCAATTTTTCTTCATTTACTTGACAAATAAACTATCGTGGTAGCAAGCTTATTCCAATACTAAGGACTTTTCAACTTGAAGATTTAACTAAAGTACAATCGAATTGTATAAAACTGGGAGTACCAGGAATCGAGTCGATAGTTTGACTAATTTCATAAAGAATGTTTAAGGAATAATTAACTCATATGTATAAAAACAAAATACAAAACATCCGTCTATTAAATCTACTATTCAGAAGAAAGAGATCTCTAATTTATATTATGTTACGGTTACAAAAATATTCCAGTGACACATACAAGTAACGTATAGCAAAACTCAGAGATAATCAATTTGCTATAGATTACAAGAATCCCATGAAATTGCTTGTAACTCCATGACGGGCACAATCTGTGTGTGATTACAGGGTGACCTACCCTATTGTAATGTGTTCAGCCATGAGAATCGAGACTGCTCTGCGTACACTAATAAAATTTTACTTTTAGCAATAGTATCAATGCAACAATTTTCATATGGACCGTCCACACGATATGTCTGTGCAACAAAGTCTGAGCAGACAAATGTCGGTGTGATATTTTTTTTTAGTTCAGTGTTCAAAGTCAGTGCAGACAAAAATCTGTATTGTATGAATCCACTATTAATCTATCTACCCTGTACCTACCTACTACTACATGATGTTACGTATAATATTGTATTCCATAATTAGTAGTTTCAGCAGAAAAACGAAATCTCGAATTAAGTGAGCGTTAAGTAAAAAAATAAAGGTTTTAAAATAGACAGATTTATAAATCTATACTAATATTATAAAGCTGAAGAGTTTGTTTGTTTGGTTGTTTGTTTGTTTGTTTGTTTGTTTGAACGCGCTAATCTCAGGAACTACTGGTTTGAATTGAAATTTTTTTTTTGGGTTGAATAGACCATTTATCGAGGAAGGCTTTAGGCTATATATCATCACGCTTAAGCCAATAGGAGCGGAGCAGCGATAAAGAATGTTTTAAAATCGGGGATTCCACGGGGACGAAGTCGCGGGCAGCAGCTAGTCATTAATATCTATACTTAATATTATAAAGCTGAAGAGTTTGCTTGTTTGTTTTAACGCGCTAATCTCTGGAACTACTGGTTCGAATTGAAAAATTCTTTTTGGGTTGAATAGGCCATTTATCGAGGAAGGCTTTAGGCTATATATCATCACGCTTAAGCCAATAGGAGCGGAGTTTTAAATCGGGGATTCCACGGGGACGAAGTCGCGGGCAGTAGCTAGTATCTATAATAATATTCAAAATTATTAAAAACCGATACCTATCTATACTAATATTATAAAGCTGAAGAGTTTGTTTGTTTGTTTGTTTGTTTGTTTGAACGCGCTAATCTCAGGAACTACTGGTCCGATTTGAAAAAATCTTTCAGTGTTAGATAGCCCATTTATCGAGGAAGGCTATAGGCTATATTTTATCCCCATATTCCCACGGGAACGGGAACTACGCGGGTGAAACCGCGAGGCGCTGCTAGTTTAGATATAAATGTATTACAAAGTCATAGTTACATTACTGGCTGACCCGCGCAACTTCGTGTTGTCACATTTTTCATGACAGGACCGCTGCTATTGGTCTTAGCGTGATGTTATATACCTTTATATAGCCTGTAGCCGATAAATGGGCTATCTAACACTGAAAGAATTTTTCAAATAGGACCCACAGTAGTTCTTGAGATTTGCGCATTCAAGCAAACAAACTCTTCAGCTTTTTATTGTTGTATGTAATTGTGTCTTATATTGTTGTATGTCTTTATACTGTTTGTATGAAATTTAGTACAGAGGTAGATAACACATAGGATCCCTTTATTACTCCCGAGTATGTTCCCTTGGAATCATTTTCGCCATTCATGCGAGCGGAGCCACGGGCGGCAGCTAGTATTGTATAATTATTTATCCAAAGCTTGCTCAAGGCAAAAATTATGTCAGCACAAAAAAACAACTCATTCGTTTGAGTTGTTTTTTTGTGCTGACATAATTTTTGCCTCCGTCAATTAGTAACCGATGTCACGGTGTCAACCTAATATTATTGGTTTTATAACAAAGGTAACAGATTATGACATCATTTGAGCCATTGAATAACAATTTCGTATTATCCTGGTGTGTAATTAATCCTAGATAGCGAAACCAGACAGGAAATGTGCGATGAATGCATGTGTTGTGTGCAAAAGCGCAGCTAGTATGAACCAACACAAATATTACATGCATATTCCTAAAAGCCATAAAATCAAATCAAAGCATTGCCAGGAAACATCGATAAAATGCGCTTGCGGTGAAGGTAATGCATGTGTAAGGTTTTTTTTTTATGCTAGCCCAAATTATATCCCACTGCTGGACAAAAGCCTCCCTTCATCTTCCAAACCTCTCTTTTGCGATCTCTAGACAAGTTTGGCAAGTTTTTCCCACAAACTTGATGAGCTCATTATTCCATTTAGTCATATTAGTCTTATAATAAAACAATAAATTATTTAAATGTTTAAACATTTTAAAATAATTTTCCATTGGTCATTGGGGACAGGGTCATTTATATTATTATTTTATTATCACAATAATATTTTGATGAGTTAAACATAAGTCATCATCTGCCTAACATTTTCCAACTACATTGGGGTCAGCTTTCAGTCAAAGCGGATTTAGTTGAATACCAGTATTTTACGTGGAGTGGTTATCTACTAGACCTCCACAACCCAGTAACTGGGTAACACGGTACATACTTGTTACTCTTGTTAGCAAGACTGAAGTCAGATTCACAATCCACAAGAGAAGCCCAAAGATCAAATGACAGCCGTTTTACGTTCTTTCCAAGGCACATGAGTCAAACATATGGAAGTACACTAGAAGATTATTTTACATAATAATTTTGGTGAAGCAGTATTTTGATTAAAATAAAACTTTTTTTATGTAATTTATTATGCTAAGAGCGCCAGATGAAAAAAAGTACCTGCCTATTATAAAACCAATTTACGTGAATGATCTTTAAGTCGTAGTTAAACAAATTATGGATGCAAAATGATTGTGATTGTCCACGTGACATTTCGATAGCGCAAGTCAATTCCTACGGGGCAGGCTAGGGCCAGTGCCTGCTAGGGTTGCGGAATTTGTTCTAGAGTCACCACGGCCCTGGAACGTCAAGGACATCAGAGGGTGACACGGATGGGGTTTTAGTCAGTAAGAGTCTCGACGTTTCCTTCCGCTCCACCCAGAGCGGAAGAAGTCATTTATTGATTTCCCATCCTTAAAAAAGGTTTTTAACAGAATGCCATTTTGCCTTTACTCAAAAGTTCTAAATATCGGCATGATAAAAATGCTCTCTCAATTTAGGTGTATTTACCTGAATCAGATATATAAAAATGTAGTTTTATAAAAATCAAAACAAAAGTGTAAGAGATTGGACCCCTCAACGTCTCACTAACTGAAATTTGTAACAAAACAAAGTGAGAAAACAGCTCCTACTTTTTAGCCGTCCTTAAAAACCCCATTGGACGATAAACCTCCATTCCTGTCCTCTTAAAAAAGGACATTTACAACCAGTAAATAGTTATTGGGGGCGGAAAGCGGTGAATTTCCTACATTTTTGGGTCATTACGCTAAAACACGATCCTGTCCCAGTTTGACGTCATCCCCGAAGGAGACCGAAGCGGTTAACATTGAGCTTGTGTAAATATACGTACAGACAAGGACAAAACTGCGAAGCTTTGTCTATTCATGAAATTCAACTCATATATTTTCTAAAAATACTATTGAATAGATGATTAAAAAATATGTTGTGTTGGGCATACAACATCTTGGCACATACACATGTGCGAATTGTTTCACATTCCAATAAATTGAACCCTCTACGACTTATAATTTATATTCTTCTTCTTTTTGAGTAGATGATTTCTGTATGATATATTCTGTCCGACGAGCTTTTGTTAATAATAAAGGCAAATAGTACCTAAATAGGCTGTCGTCCCTTTATGTATGATTTATATCAAACTGTATAAATATTTTTGTAACCGACTGTACCAAAACGGTATCAAGTAAACACCTACTTAAATTTAATAATTGTGTAAACCCTACGACTGGTAGGACAGATTGTGTTCCCAGCTTTGCGTAAATTATTTAAAATTTTGCAAATTAGCATTGTGTAAATTATAGCAGAGATGGATGGAGAATTAGTTCCCTTTCGTTAGAACGCTACCTACAATGTAACAGGTTTCTGCTTTGTATAGTAATGGGAAATAACAAGCAATTGGCATGTTGTATAATACCAGCCTGTTGCTGTCCCTATGCTGGGCGGAGAAGGCACGAGCATTAACCACGCTTGTTCTTTGCGGGTTGGCGATTATCAAGCTCATAGGGTCATCGCGTCGGTGTCGCGATCACCTCTGGTAAGCGACCACTAACCTGACTAGATCCTTGGGTGGCTTGACCAATAGCAACGAAAAAGTACGCTCAATTCACATGTTGGTTCTGGAAGTGATCCGACAGAACATAAGGCGCGCGGCGTTCGAAAATATGTTTTGTTATTTAGTTTACTCAAATTACCGCTGCAAACTTGTTGTTTTCATAGTGTTCCGTAGTTAAATATAGGGATATTTAACTACGGAACACTACGAAAACTATTAATGACAGAAGACCAGCAGAAGACCCATTAATATCGCCGCAATTCAGAATTATTATTTTAACATTTTTGGATCGTTATTGATTCTTTCAGTGAATTTCACTTTGAATAAATAATTTTCTTAAAATTTTGATTTCAACATGAACCGATTCCCATAAAAGTGAGTTATAGCGTTTTTACAGAACCATTACAATTTCTACATCGAAATTGAAAGAAATTGCATCGTTATAGAGCGAAGACATCATTTGACACAAGCTGGGGTGATGAGAGCCGTCGGAATTTGTCAAGCTGGTGCCAGGCAACGTAGATACTGTGGCTGTCGCTCTTGGCACTACACAGAGCGTCATAAGCTGCCTTTAGACACTAGCGTGTCTAAAGGACAAGGAAGGAATTGTATCACAGACAGCGTGGCCGACCGACATGGAGGACGATCTCGCATCACCACTTGCAAACAGAACCAGTACATTCAAGATACTGCTCCACGGAAATGATGGTTTTGGGCTGGTATTTGGATCGGTGGAAGAACGGATCTCATTTGAATTAGAGGCCACCTCAATGCTCAGATTTATGCGAAGAGGATTTTTTCAGACGTGATCATCCCTTATCGAGACCGTTTGGGTGATACGTTTCGACAAATGCACGACAATGCACCTCACACACAACAATGTTCTACCGTGTATTACCAATCGCCACACCTCAATCCAATTGAGTAGGTACCTATGCATGGGGTATGCTCCAAAAAAGAGCTCTGCTGAGTATGACAACTTTTTGACATGTTCGAGAGAACGTGGGCGGCCATAATTTTTTAATCTTTTTTTTAACTTATTTATTTCCCAGGTTAATTTTCCGCCATTTTTTTAAATTACTCAAATGAATAGTCATTATTAGTCATGCAAAAAAATATCCAGTTAATATTCCGGACATTCAAAAGATAACATAATATGTTATAAAAAATAATATAATTTAGCCAAACAGCCGCCGACGACACGACCGACACGCTTGACACGTTGACATAAAAAGTTTTTAATGTTTTGAAAGAAATATTTTAGTTTGTTTGTGTATGAATTTACATCGATTCTATTTTTTTTTAGGATTGAATATTTTTTGAGAGTAAAATAAATTAAGAGCGAGCGTAGCCGCGTCGGTTACATTTTAATATATCTCACCTGCTCGACGCAGCCGGCTGATACGACAATACAGCTGGAAATATATATACATATTGTACATATTATACTTAGCTCGTATTATTGATACTTCATGCCCAAGAGTTCAAGACTTCCCGTTCGCTTTTGTCTTTTCCTAGCATAAAGCCAAGCGTGAAAACACAACAATCAAGCGTGACGTCACACGTTAACACAATATTGAAAATACGTCTTACTTTTCAGAATTCTTTAGCACACACAACGGTAAAGGCGATTCCCTACAATATTATCATTGATTTACAATATATTGTGAAACGTACGTACGTAGTTCTAATGAATGACGAACGGATTTACATAGGTATAGTATTTACAGAGATAGTGCTGATAGCTCACATAACGTGATAGAGCTACTAACAAATCTCAGATTTTAAGTAGTTTAATTACTTAATTTCTGAGATTTTGTTAGTGTTCAGTCTCGCCTCGTCAAGTCAAGATTTCCAAGCGATTTCAATTCAAAACGGTGAAGAAACTATGGTGAGTTCTCTCGCCATAGTTTCTTCTCCCAAATGTACCAATCATCACATCACTCAGGTGTGATGATTGGTACCTTTGGGTACCTTGGACCTACCGAATATTTGTTTTAGCTTTTAGTACAGTATCTACATTATTATTATTCCGTTTATTCCTTCTAATACTTACCTACAGATTACATTTTTAATTATTTCTTAAAAACAACAAAAAAGAAACATAATTATTATCTTTATTGTTAATAAAAACTTAACAAAAAAAATATTTTGCTTTGCATAGTTTATGTAGAGTTGAAACAAACTGACGTAGATTAGACATGGTCCGATGATTTTATGGCCGACATATTAATTTACTAAGGCGCTACTATCCTCACAAATCTCTGTCCAAGTAGGTAAAGGCGGTTATTTCTAGTATATCCAGTATAGTGCAGTCAATGTTTTTAACAGTACTTACAAGTGGCCACCTATTCTAAATTAATATTTATCGAAGACGCACGCACCAAACCGGCGCTGGCCGAAAGTATGAGTGGATAGTCCAAATTATGCGTCGTATATTTGTTAAATTGTACATTGTCCATTAAAACAAATTGATTCACTAACGATGTATGAACTAGCTTCCTCCAGCCACATTTTTCGTGTGAAATTCAGAAATGAATCCAAGGGAACTCACTCCTGGGACAAAACGTATCCTCGAAGGTCCAATCTATCTTTATCCGCTATAAAGACTAAAAATCATCAAAAAATTTGAAAATGAAAATAATATATCTAGTTTTAATTTCCGCGAATGTGTGGGTCGCAGGTATGCACCTCCCTCCCGCCCGCTGTATTATGCACATGCATGATTACAAGGCAAAAGCAAGGATAATATGCACATGCAGGAACGCCTGAGTCAATATTTTTTTTTTTTAATCGTCAATCAAACTTAAACCGCTTTACTAATACAGCGGTTTAAGTTAGAAACGTTACAAATAGACAGAGTTTCGTATCTATACTAATATTATAAAGCTGAAGAGTTTGTTTGTTTGGTTGTTTGTTTGTTTGTTTGTTTGTTTGTTTGAACGCGCTAATCTCAGGAACTACTGGTTCGAATTGAAAAATTATTTTTGGGTTGAATAGACCATTTATCGAGGAAGGCTTTAGGCTATATAACATCACGCTTAAGCCAATAGGAGCGGAGCAGCGATAAAGAATGTTTTAAAATCGGGGATTCCACGGGGACGAAGTCGCGGGCAGCAGCTAGTATAATATAAGAATTCTAGATTGTCACGTTAGTCCAATGGCCGCAAGGACAACTGCTGAGCATTAGATACTGAGTTCGCTTATAAATGATAGGATGAAGTGGGCTTTGCCATTCAGGATTTCTAAGCAGTAGTCGGTATTTATGCTTCGTTAATAAAAGTGTAGGTAAAACACATCTGCCCGTCCCTCCGGGGAATATAAATATGATGTTATGTGTTCTTATTTTATCTAATCAACTAGGTTTTATTAATAAAATAACCATGGTTTTCATATGACGTGTTTTGGACTAACTTTTGAACAGGTGTTGTGGTTTTAACCTAAATACAGCAATTAGCACAGTTCTATTTTAACATACGATGGTATTTTCCGGTTAACAATAACAAAACAGAATAATCATCGAGTTATTTTTAGCGCCATATATGTACATGTTCCAATCGATTTTTTATGCAAATATTTTCTAATCCTCTCATTAAATAATGCTTTTCTTTCACTAGAACAAAAAGCTATTTTCAATACCTACTTTCTAGCAGAAACCAATCTTCTTTATGCCCTGCTTACGGTTAGTAACCTAACTTCTCGATCGAAAACCGATATTATCTTAATTAAGAGACCACTACCGTTTATACAATCTGTTGGCAAATTAGCACACGAATGTAGGCGGGTAATCTTAGTACCTACGCTCTTAAACCAAGTAAACACATCTTACCAGTAACTGTACCTCGAGTTTGCTAATTATCATTGCAAATAAACAAGGTGGTAGGTAAGATAGGAGTAGTATTGGCATTGTCTACTTTTAGGAAGAAACCTTCCAACGACCCTTCGGAATCCGCTCTATGCTATCTGCTCTATGTATGTATGTAGCATAATAGCATAAGCATAATCAGCCTTTTTTACGTTCCCACTGCTGGTGGTACACAGGCCTCCTCTCTAGGAGAGGGAATGGGCCGTAATCCGCCACGCGGTCCCAGTGCGGGTTGGTGAATGTCACATGTCTTCGAATTTTTGGTTCTAGGACATGCCGGTTTCCTCACGATGTATTCCTTCACGGTTTTGAGAGCACTAGTGAGCAATTACACAAAGTAATGCGCCTGGCCGGGTTTTAACCCGCGACCTCAAATTCGTAAGTCGGGGCCGTTACCACTCGGCCACCACTGCTGTCTAAGATGTGTGTATATGTTATGCCTCAGACCCCTTAACAGTCTCTTGTAAAGGAGTGCCCTGAGCCTCGCTGTACACGATAGCACGTGATCACTGTGAGAAGTAAGTAAGAGAAAGTTTGGTACACTCAAGTGTTGAGTTGGTTGATGCTCAAGTGTGATTCGCAAAGACCACACTAAAAGAATGGAATAGGGTAGTTGACTAAAAAAATCTAATTAGTCCGTCAGATAGATTTCCAAAAAATATTGGACACGTATTTTTTCACGTAAACAAAAAATGAAGCCGATACAGAGCGTTGAAAACTCGTGTGACGTCACCACTCGCTACAATTTTTACCGAGCCCTAACGTCACAAGCCCCCACTCCTGATCTTTGATGCTTTGTATCTTCGTCAGTTGTTATAGATTTGATAAAGGAAAAAATACGTGTCCAATATTTTTCTATAATCTAACTGACGGACTAAACATAATCATATATTTTTTACTCAGGAAACATCCCTAATTATTCCCTATTCTCTGCTGGAGGTTTTATAGTCGAGAGTGAATGATTTACTTGCCAGGCAAGTGTGCTCCATCATCGACCACATCATCGCGTTTCATCAAGCAAGATTGTCGTCATAGGTAGGTACGTGGAGGCTTTGAATATTAAACAAAACATCCAATGATGATGATGCAGCTACTGCGCACAACACAAGGACAATACAAGAAGTCAGTGACGAACAAGCACTCACTGTGAAGGTGTCAACGTCAATGGCTCGCGTTTGTCCGGAGATGCCCGACTGTTTTCGGATTTAGACAAAACCGTTTCGATGGACTACATTTTTACATCTACATAAATATCTCGACCGATGGCCATATATGTACATCTACACAAGTACATGAAAGTTCCATAATGCTATTTATCACCGTTTAAACTGTAGAGCGCGTTAGCTCGTCTTTGAAACTGGTGATAAAATTAACTCCTGCACCTAATGTTTACTAAACACATTGTTAGTTCGTTACGGCCCTGGAACTGAGAGCATCGTAGCTCTGCTCAGTGTCAGCGATGCAATGTTTGAAATTGCCGACTTTTACGAACTGTTTCGCGTTTTATATCAGTTTTTTAGTTCGATACTATGGTATAAAATATACTGTCTTTTTATGTTTGGAAATAAAAGAGAGCTGCAGTTTTATTCTGTATGTATATCTTTGTCCGTAGTTTTAGCCATGCCCAGTTTTGTATGAATGCAAATAGTCGCAATGAACGCCTATACATGACATTCACTTGTGGCATTTTCATTTCAACTTGACAATTACTTACCTATTCCTCAAAACTGATATAAAATCATTTCGGGTTATCCGCTGGTTTCAGATTTTAGATTTTCATTTGACTAAGCTATCCTTCCCTATCCGAAATTATCTAAAAATTGTATATCGAATTCGATTACGGTTACGGATAGTTTTTTATTTCGTATATCCGATAGTTTCGGTTACAGTTACGGCGCTCCTTGACATCCCTGATTCAAACGCACACTCTGTGGACATCAAACTGAAATGAAAATAGTAAGCGTAGGACTTTGAATGAATTTCAACCACAAAGCGCTGTATTTTGAAAAGAATCTATTACCATTCTTCAAGCAGACGTTCCCGAGGTATCAGATCAGATTGTCTGAAATTCTCATGAAATGGCAGCAGCCTGGTGGATCGGATGCAGTATAATTGTTTAGTATACCGCAACCCACGTAATCACTGATATTGTTTTCCAGAGTTGGGTAAACGAACGGGTTAAGATTCAATTCGCAAAATGTTTACTTAGTAAATGAAACGAATAGTAATGTCTTAAAGATTTAAATATTAAACACAGAAGTTAAGTTTTGCGTATAAAAAGAGAAAAAGATGTTTAATGTGAACTTCTACGAAATAAATCAAACGTGATTCTGACAGTCATAACAGTATAATTCCCTCCGATCGGCATGCTACCGATCTCATCAATGCAGTAATTAAGAGCACTAACGAGACAAAAGGACTTTGACAAAAAAATAACAGGACGAGGACCTATAAGGACAAAATCGTCAGATTTTGTAATTGTTTCTTTGTCTTCTAATGAGATTGTATAAGCGGCTTAATTTGTACGTCAACAACTATATTTTAATATTGTCTTATTGACTCAATTCTGAATTCTTATTCAGTAGCACCAGAAACCAAAATAAAAATCATGGAGTTATTAGAAAACCGGTCACAAATGTACAGGTCGATTCATCGCCATCGTAAGCGCGGGCCTGCTGCGTCGAGCCTTGCAGTTGGGTGACTCGCCGTCCGATAACAACCAAGCCTGGGTAGCCACGCAGCGTATTCCACGCACGCCTCAAAAAGATGGCAGCCTAGCACACGGGGCCCGCTAGAGCCAGTGCTTGCCAGGGTTGCGGAATTTGTTCGAAAGAGTCACCACGGCCTTAGGACGCAAAGGGCATTTGGAGAAACACGGATGGGTTTTAGTCAGTAAGAGTCTGACACTCCCTTCGGACTCTGCCCGAAGCGGAAATAGTAATCTGATGATTTCCCACCATTTAAAAAAAATATGAAAGCAGGTGCTCTACAATTCTACAAAACACGATATTAGAGAAAATCAACCGAAAAGGTGAGCACACAGGGGAAATTACATCACAGTAAGTAGCCGGTATGGCATTTTGTACGAATTCCCGTCAGTAAAAACAGACTGTTCAAACTGCCAACCCAACCAATCATTAAATCCCTTGACACTGTGGTATTCCAATTACATCGATATGTAGGTACACATTTGCTTTTTGAATAAAACAGGAACAGCCGAGGGAGTTTCAATAAAGATAATTTTATATGCATGGCAGAGTTCGCTCTGATCAATAGAACGGGAAAAATGTAAATTTTATCGATAGCAGTAGTAATAGAATAAGAGTTAATTTGAAGGCATTGAAATTCTAACAGTTTTGCTATCTTTTTAACCGACTTCAAAGGAGGAGGTTTTCATTTCGACTGCTTTTTTTGTGTGTTACCTAATAACTTTTGTTACCATTTGGTGAACCGTTTTTGATGATTATTGTTAAATTCAAAAACTGGCGCTTGTCATGTCGTCCCATTTAAATGGAATGAGATCTGTTGAGTAGTTAGTACATATTTGAGTTATCCCTTATAATGCGCATTTGATTGGTGATGTTCTCATTTTCACTTGTCGATATGAAATTAACAAAAAAAAACTGTTTACGATGATTTGGAAGAGCATCGTAATATTTTGAGGTGTAATACATCGTAGTAGTTTGGTGAAGAACTTCGGAGGTAGGCAATGGACCCTTGGAAATGATAGCAATTCTTCCGAGATTGCTGAAATCGCATTTCTGTTTATTTTTCACACCAGTTTGTAACAACCTCAGTATTCACGCTGTGAAGGGGTACGTTTAGCACATATAACTAAAATACGTTTTTAACCGACTTCTAAAAAAGGAGGAGGTTCTCAATTCGGATATTTGTATGTTTTTTTTTTATTGTTTGTTCGCGCATAACTCCGTCGCTTGCCACCCGATTCTTTCTCGATTCTTTTTTTGTTGGAAAGGGTATACTTCCCAAATGGTCCCATGAAAATTTTATCGAAATCGAACAAGCGGTTTTTGAAAAATATCTACATTGTCTACATTGACGACCTTTTAGTTTACTCTGCATTGGAGCAGTGCGTTTTTTTTACACTAATGTAATTGGTTCGTTTAGGTGGGGGGAGGGGAGGGGGTTTAGGTACCACTAAAAATTGAAAAATAAAAAACTTTTTACAAAAAAATACAACCGACTTTTCCACAAAAAATCCAAAAAGTACAAAATAACTTTAATTTCGGAAGTCGGTTTTCAAAAAATGAAAAAGGAACCGCAAACACCGAGTTCCGAAATTAAGGTTATTTTGTACTTTTTTGATTTTTTATTGCCAAAACATTTGCTTGAATGCTATTAAAAATACTTTGTCACAGAGAAATACAATCAACTTCCAAATAAACACTACAAAGTGTAAAATAACTTTAATATCGGTAGTTAAAATAAAATAAAATTTATTTTATTCAGATTAATTTTTGGTTGTTTCTTCGAATTTTGTCTTTATTTGGAAGTTTGTTTTATTTTTAATTGCATTTAATGTTACTTCTAATATGACATTATGTGTTATTAAACTCGTATCGGAAACATTTTTTATTTCATAACCCCAAGAAAATTAAACAAAAGGAAAAAGACTAACAATAAGTAATCTACTCGAAGATCTTGATTCACCTGAACCTATTAAAAGAGTTAAGATAACAGACCGGCCCATTAAGCTTTGTTTGTGAAGACTGAAGCTCAAGGAAATGTCCACCCACGCCTTAAGCAAACAATACCTGTTTTATTAACAATCCTTGCTTTTAATCAAAGGTTTGCCGAAATCGTGGATCTACCTTTAGTCTCTAGGAAATGGCTGGGGTCGGAACTCGGAAACTGTTTCGGGACTAAGGAAGCGCTCAATTCGCAGCTGACGTATATATGACTTGATTGGATAGGTTTAGGAGGTGAAAATGGGACAGCATTTGACTGTCAACATGCACACCAAACTCAGGATAATAATTAAAAACACGCGTGCCATGTCACGACGGTTCCTTTGAATAATAATAATAATGCTTTATTGAGTCACAATAAACAAAAACCAGAAATTAGATTACATTACAAAACGCTTTAGGCACATTCACATTGGTTTCATATTCACAGTAGGTATCGCAACTGGCATCTTAGCTAGGTCACATAGCAACCTGTGTTAAAGATACCAGTTCCATTCCCCAAAGGGTTACAATTTCGCTGTTACAAAAGAAAAATAAAGAAAGATGATTTGTTTTGGGTAAAAAAAAAATAGTTTCTTAAAGGTCCCCCGACTGCAATGAAAAGATTATTATTTATCTTGTTTTTAATTTTTTAGTCCACATTTTGACATGGCAGCTTACACGCCGAGATGTAAAACACGTAAACCATAAAGATGATGATTAAAAAGTAAACAATTTTATCACAGAATCGATACAGTGAAGTACTGTTACGAGTAATATCTCGATAAACTGTAAACATCGGATGAATTTGAAATTCTAATAGGCTTTGGACGACTTTCCGCAGCATCCAGAACGGAGTGCATTTAATCTGGAACAGGTACTTAGACAGATTCTTCTTCACTATTAACTGATGAATAAATATGGTTATTGATATATTTTAACCGACTTCCAAAAAAGGAGGAGATTCTCTATTCGACTGTATTTTTTTGTGTGTTTTACCTCATAACTTTGTACCTACTTGATGTCCTGATTTTGATAATTCTTTATATTCGAAAGCTGGTGCTTATCGTGTGATCCCATTTAAAGTTGATTGAAATCTGACGACTAGTATTTGAGTTATCGTTAATAATGCGTGACTTTGGCTACATTGATGATATTCTCATTCACTCTTGATGATGTTCTCATTCACTCATCACACATGACGCATCGCCACAGACCCAAAGACAACGGGTTGATTCACTAGCGAACGGGATAAGATGAATCAAACAAAGAACGCCGATGACAGACCGCAATTAAGCTATTCAACGTTAAAACAAACTCTCGATAGAAATCACTTCTGTATCCAAAGAGTATCCGCTCTATCAGGACAGGCTGAAGAAATTTACAAATACCACTGCTGTTAACAAGCTGAACTGAAAAATAATACTCCATCACTAAGCCAATATTAAATAATAATAATTTATTAATTTAAAAGACTACATAGGTCCAATGGTTAGTTAATAAAAAATAAAATTTTAAAGACAATATCATTATTACAATCATTCCACTTCCTAAACCTAATACCCACCCATATTTGATGCTTAAGAATAGAACAGACAAATTAGTCAGCAATAACCGCCAGAATTATTAAAGCGACCTTACGACAACTTTTCACGAATTGTTATAGGACTCGTTCAGTACGATAATTGGAGTCTTCCCTTACCGGGTACCGATGCACAGTATTACAATATTTTTCCTACAGTAGGGCAACGCCTTTGATGTCGCGCGATGCCGCCGCCAGTGTAGGTACTTACGCTGCCACACGCAAATATGGAAGGGTTGTCACCAAATGGGAAATAAAACGATTGTGATTATTACTATTATGATGTAATCATTTATTCATATTTACATTCAAAATAATTGTGATTATTAAATCTAATATAATTATTTATTAAAAGTTTAAAACACATACGTACCTACATGTTATATAATAAGGATGTTTCCTGAGTAAAAAATATCTGATTATGTTTAGCCCGTCAGTAAGATTATAGAAAAATATTGTTCATGTATTTTTTCCTTTATTAAATCTATAAAAACTAACCAAGATAAAAAGCATCAAAGATCAGGAGTGGGGGCTTGTTACGTCACGGCTAGCTAAAAATTGTAGCGAGTAGTGACGTCACACGAGTTTTCAACGCACTGTATCGTCTTCGTTTTTTTCTTATTATATGAAAAAAGAAAAAATTACGTCCAATATTTTATGGAAATCTATCCGACGAAGTTATCAGATTTTTTTAGTCAACTACCTTATTGTACAACTGTTTTACTTTTCAATTACCGTCTTTGACAAGCTTCTATCCATAACTCACGCCTGGAAAGTAAGTAGGTGCCTATAAATTCAATAAACAAACACATACCTTTACAATTATAATTATCAGACATAAAATTATAAGGGAAAGTGGCCAAAATTGTGTGCACAAGTCAGTTTTGTCTTAGCGGCGGCGGCGGGGCGTCTGTAATATTCCATAAGTCTATGGTACACAAATGAAAATACCTAACAGAACAGTTTGTGCGCACCATTATAGAATGTAAGTATAATAAAATTATTACACAAAAAACACGCCCGCGTCTGCCCTTCGCGCTCGGTACCGCAAACTAAGCGTGTTTGCGGTACGCGGCCCGCGCCGCCCGACACCCCGCGAGTTCCCCTCCGTTGCTCTGCGCAAGTACATTCGTTGCCGTACTGTAGGGAATATTGTAATACTGTGACCGATGACTAAATCAACAGCCTGTACAATACGAGGTTCACAGAGAAAACATGATTCTAGAAACTGATACAAATCAGATACCACAATCATTGGATCGCCACAATACGGTAAGTAATATAAGAATCGTTAAAGCCTGTCTGCGCTGATGTCTGCGGTTGATCAGACCATTGTTACCTACGTGCTGAAACCACCACATCACGGAATATAAGTATGACTATAACTGCCTTATTCCCGCGAGCTAGCCAGCCCACAGTTTTGTTATAGTTTCCGCCTTTTCGACGAAAGTTGCTGTTTGCATTCTAACTATACCGCCGGGAAAGTTAAATGGAAATGTTTTTTCTGTGTTTTATTTAAGCGATAGGGAAGGTACGGTAACTTTTCGTGTTATCGATAAGTATTATGTAAAATCAGAAGAAACTCATTTGGTACGAAAAGATAGTTAAGAAAAACATAGTGTAGCCTTGTCAACGCACTACTTAACAAGGACGGTAGAATAATCAAAATTAGTAGGCATGTAATGATCAAGATTTACAAATTGCGTTCTTATCACCCCGAAAAAAATCAAATAATAAATTATGATATACCTCACGCCTACGTATTATAGTAACACCTCAGATAAGATTTGAGTACAACTACGAGTACAAGCTAATCTGACATCGCGATTTAGATAAGCATTTAATCGAGGGCCCGACGTTGAAGCAAAGGCTTTATCTAAAAAGCCTTTTTGCGAAATCGACGTAATTTGCGACTGACAGAGTAAAGTATGAAATTAGTGGAACCTTGATTAAACTGTCAGTAGCCATTAAGCCGCTAATTGGTTTTTGACAGGGCACTGTTTATCGAACAATTTGCTGCGTCACTTAACAACGATTAAATAATTAAGGGAATAACGATTTAGTTCACTTCACAGCAGACACAACTGACCACCAAATAATGCGTGAAAAACTTCAGGAAGATTACTTGAATGGTGACATTTGCTCTGATCATAACCACTAACAAGAAACGAGGACAAACTACTTATCAAACCTGTTTGAGCCAAAAGGAAATAAGAAGCTGTTTGGATGCCAGGCGATAAAACCGACCCCTGTCCCAACTTGGCTTTGACGAGGATTGATATACGAGTATGTGGGGCCCTGTCTGCCGTAGGTCTGAAACTTGATCTTCGCTACTAAATAAAAAAAAAAACCTTTTCTCTACAACAGTAGCACCTTACATTTGAGAAGATATATTTACTAAGATTGTTATGTGTATACTACATGTATGTACGTGGAGCAAGAAAATTAGAAGTTAAGTGTTAAAGGCTCGAGGTGTTTTGTATATTCTGCTTGCTACAGTAGAGAAGCCAGTTCATTCAGTAGTATAATTTCAACTTAGCGAGATTTAATAAAGCTATAGCTTTTGTTGCTAAATGAATTGTAATTATGTTCAACATGAAATTTGTTTTAACAAACAACAAAAAATGTGTTACAAAGGAGTGTTATGTTTTCAGGGTTAATTTATGTAATGTATGTCTGTGAGTTTCATTATGCCATTAAAAATTCTAAACCCCTTAATCGATTTCGATGTATGGTAGTATCGTTAGAAGCCTTACGTTATCCCGGGTAATATAGGCTAGTAAACATTTAAAATATAATAATGAGGTAGCCATGGTCCACGAATAAAAAACCAAATAATAGTAACAAAAATACGTCTAAGTAAACATCGTGCGAAAAATCGAGCGTCTTCATAATGATAATCAGCCTTTTAATGTTCCCACTGCTGGGACACAGGCCTCCTCTCTAGGAGAGGGAATGGGCCGTAATCCACCACGCGAGTCCAGTGCGGGTTGGTGAATGTCACATGTCTTCGAATTTTTGGTTCTAGGACATGCCGGTTTCCTCAAGATGTTTTCCTTCACCGTTTTGAGAGCGGTGGCGATATCTACCGTTTCGACCGATCGCGCGATCGTTCAGTAGGTTCCTAGTTTCCGACATCCTACAGAAAAGGGTGGAAAATGTTCTTCACATTCAAACCCACGCAACAAGTCGGTAAGCAAACAACTAACCGCTGAAGGTCAAGAAAACATCAAACGAAGATGTGGCTAGATGAAAACAAATGTCTGCAGGAAAAAGCTTGGGATCACTTAAAGTATTTACGCCCACATCGGGTCCGTGCGCCGTGAAAAAAGACCACACTTGTTTATTACCAACAGAGTACGGAGTACGGTTTCATTTGGCGAATATCATGTTTTTGTTGTAGGGTTGTGGGATAGTGCCTCTGTCAAGTCTTCATAATCTAAAGATGGTTTCCGATCGCTGACCGAGGGAAAGTCCTGGATAAGACTTACAAACTCACGGCTGCAGTCAGTGGTATAACACATAATCATAGTTTCTAAACCAACACCCGTAGCAAATCATAACCCAAATCAAAACAAGAGCTCGCTGCAGGGAAAAAAATCACTGATACTGTTCCGTAACTTAGAAAAAAAGTCGTTCGCAATCTCTACCTTACTCACGAAGCGGAAAGAAACAAGAACACCGTGAACCGAATTCAAATGAAGTTTTTGAATGGAACCAAGTGATCAATAAGGTGTGGTGAATAAAAATCAAGAGACGAATTTCCTGGGTACCTTAATCGAATGCTAAACATTCGACGTAGGGAGGCAGCACCGGATGGGGGACCGCCGTACCGCAGATGACTGTTTAAGGGGTCTGGTCGACGTAAACAAAACATCAGAGGGTCAATTCTAATCTGACACTCCCTACCGCTCCACCCAGGGCGGGAGGGGTCATTTGATGATTTCCCATCCAAAAAAAAAAAAAAAAAAAAAAAAAAAAAAAAAAAAAAAAAAAAAAAAAAAAAAGGGTCAATTCTAATCATTAAAAAAAAATAAGGAATCTGAGACTTTTTTGACAGAAAGGGAGTGAGACGCGAATGCGTACATGGTTTAAAAATGAGTAGAATTTGCTATCTGTTTGCCAGCTATGATATAATTATATATGTTACGGGTAATGCATGGAGGAGGAAAGAGGGAGTATACCTAGGTCTACCCGAGTTTACTTAGTATTACCCAAGCTTTTTGGTTAAAGTCCGAATTACAATTGAAAATACATGAATTCGGATATTACCCATACTCACCTAGGTCTATCCAATTCCAGCATTACCCGTAACACATACGTAGTACCTATCATATACACATATTATGTATATATGATAGATACTACGTAGTATTGGGGAAAATTACCATTCGAATAAACTTTGTCGCTGCAAAAGCGCAGTTTATCAGTTTTTTAGGTGTAGGAGAAATCTTGACAGAATTTGTAAGTTAACAATTTAAGGCATCGCAAAATAAATGAAAGTACTAAAACTATAGTAGGGAGTGAAAGTAGGTCCCTCATGATGAGTCATTGAGTGTTGACGCTACTATTAGTCGTAGACAAGGAGGATACACCCAGCTGTTTAAGTATTCTAGGCATGCCTGAGCTAAATCATAATAAACCTTTTATAACGGTGTACATACAGGGTGAAATTGAATAGATGCGACATATTTAAATATACAATAATACGTGTTGTCAAGAAAATTTAGAACATACCAAATGTAAAATTAATGAATTTTTTTCACCGCAACGTTTAATAACGCGAGTACTCCACAACGATCATTGAGCACTGCGATTAGTTGGACGAGATTTTTTGATACTTTAATTTTTCTTATTTATTTTGCATATTAATTATTTTTCTGGAATACCGATAATTCTTACTTAAATAAAGATATTAACATCGATGGATCATTTTAAAACGCCAACCACGTAACTTTTTTTAACGATTTAGATTGTAGAAAAAACAGTTTATAATTACTATGTTACTGTAACTGAAGCTCCCATTTCATTTTGTCGCATCTATTCAAAGTCATCCTGTATATGTATGAATGATGAATATAATATGAAAAAAATAATATGATGATATGAAAAAAATAATATGATGAAGGACAATGCTCATTAGAGGTGTTCGCGTGATGTTATCTTTTGATAAAATTTCAGCTATTGATTGAATAGTCGGTCTATACGTTACATTTTTGAAAATCTTAATTATGCCTAGAGTGACAGAGAGAAAACGTTGGAAGTAGTTAAGTTACAGAAGTTTTATGGAATCACGAGATACAGCACAATATTCTATAAAAATTGTAAAAGATACAATAAAATTCTGTCTGTAGCCAAGAGTACGCTTCAAGAATGAATAATTCTGTACCTAGACTGATGTCCTATTACAATTAGTTTTTGAACCGTACTCTTTTCGTTAACACAATAGGTTCAGATGAAGTTTTTGGATACCGATTTCATTTTATTTTACCTACTAGCAGCGCCTCGCGGTTTCACCCGCGTAGTTCCCGTTTCCGTGGGAATATGGGGATAAAATAGCCTATGTCACCCGGGGATAGTATAGCTTCCCAACAGTGAAAAATTTTTTCAAATCGGTCAAGTCGTTTCGGAGCCTATTCAATGCAAACAAACAAAGAATCAAATCTTTCCTCTTTATACCTAATTAATATTAGTTGCAAGTTTTGATAATCAGCACGAGAAAAATAATTAAATAAAGAAGATCCAAAAGGATTCCCTAATTGCTTTTCATATTTGGATAGGTTCTACTGTTCCACAAACAACACATAACTGTACTAACGAAACCACCCCAGAAGGGTTTTATTTTCAACATTGTTGTTCTGAATTTTTATAGCCAATTATTTCGGAGTCTCTACTCGAAACTTACCTCGAAAGAATTTATCCATGGAATCCGTCTATAGATGTGCAATCATTGGAACAGTACGACGTAGTGGACAACTGGACATCTCGGAGTCCTGATTGTCACTGACTGGTTACTCCACCATCTTTGTGATTTTGTCGGCCCAATAATGTCTAGACGTTTCTGTACGTGATGGATGAAAACGTACATGCATGGGTGAATGTTAGCACGGCAAATTAAACGTAACGGCGAAATGAGATCATCTGCGTTGGGTAAATACCAAACATTGAGATGAAACCATGTGACTCTATATTATCCGATTACATGGCTGGCCTTCGAAGCTTTATTACAATATGTATGTGTGCAAATGACTCATTTTACTGAAGAGCTCGGTAATTGTTGACATACTCGTAAAATATTTCATTACATGTCACACCATTTTCACTACCCATTTAGCATTGAGTTGGTCGTCAATGTTTCATAAATCTATCTTTGCTCTTAGTGATTAAGTCCGCTTAAAGGATCAAAATAAATCACGATCTGATATTTTCAACAATATTCAAGACACGGGCTATCATACAAATTACTACAGACAGTTTCTCTCAACCAACATCCAGTCAACAAGGCATTCTATTTCCCTATAATTCATTTAAACCTTGTGTGCAGCAGTGGTCATAAATTAATGAGATAAACGAATACGGGAAGACCTATTATATGGCTGGATGCGGCCGTGATAAGGAGATGCACACACACATTCTAGAACATTTCAAGTTCTAGAGAGCCGAATCCCGAGCAGCTGCAAGAAACGTACCTAGTGTGTCATGCACGTGCCTTATTCCTCCTACGTGAACGAGAATCTTGATGTAGCAATATGATTACAGTGCTGTTGCACAGAGTAAGAAGCTAGCTGCTGGAGACGATACTCGATCCCAGCGCTAACGAAAGTTTCTTACACAGGCATACACACTCGCATGACTAAAAACTACGAAACTTGGGCGTAATATGGCAGAGAGATCAAGTACAGTACAAATTATTAGTGCATTGCCAAAAATTGTCAAACACCCTATTTTCGTGGATCGCGAGTTTTTTATTCCTTCGTCTCTTTGGTTACATCCTATTATTCGACTTTGGCTGGGCAGGGGCAGGTTGTACGCTATGAGTAAAAGGTATATATATATTCTTTACAGTGACAGTATCTTGTCGCCTTTCAACCCTCCAATCCAGCACACTTGTACGACCCATCGTGCAAAGTATACGATACGATACCGTTTCTAGCAGTACCACTAAGGAGTCTCCACGCTCTGTGAGCTGTTCCAACTTAGTTCTGACTTGAGATAGTCTCGCATCGTGTCGGATAAGGTTATGTTCTGACGTCGAGTAGTGCCTTACCTATAACTGTATGGAACAAGTTATAACGATGCGTGAACGTGCGTATACAACAAGTGCAGTTGTTTTTTTTTTTCATAGATACCAAACAGCACTTCCACATGTGGTATATGTAAAATTTGTAAATGGCGATAATTTCCTTTTATTATTCATCTTTATTTAAATGAGCTATGCTAGAACAACAGATTTATAATGACTGTGTTTAAATATCAACAGAGTTATCTTACAGGAAAATAATAAAAGCATAATAATTGCAGACACAGTACTTTTGTGATAAGAAGTTCCGAGTTAAAAACAAATGATGGCGTTGATAAAATCATCATTATGTTGATAATACGTATTCTTTGTGCATTTCCGCATACGAGTACCTAAATTGGGGATTGACCTAAAATACGGAAGCACAAAAGAGACCCCCTTCAAACTCCGTAGATATTAAACCACACGAATTCTGCCCGGACTAATGATATATTATAAAAGCTTACATACCTACTTTAAGACCAAAACAAATACCGATTGACACTAAAATCTGGTACTGAAGCCAGTCCTACAGGTCAATCAACCTCTCTTGGAAGTTGCAACAATCTCCATCATAGGCAAGGCAACAAGCGAACACAAAACCAGTTATCAGCTAGCTTGCGATACAAACAATGATTACCATCGATGACAGTAAAAATCGTGTATGAACTACCAAACAGTGTGTTATGGTATTGGACAATCGGAAGGACGGTCAAGGAGGTTCACCTTGCTGGAAAACACAGGACTACCCAACTTCAAGGTGAACAGACTTTGTTTTAGGAATATTTTGGAGATCCAATACAATAAGGACATTGCATTCTTTCCTTGTAATTACTTGGATGTTTTAAATCTCACGAGTTACTTAAATACCATGAGATTGAACAAGGATACACAATCCTTAGATAAGTTGCAACTTCATAATATTTAACAGAATAGCACAACAGAACATCTTGAACTAAGTACATTCGAATTAAACTAGATATCGTCCGGTTCCCTATTGCTTTGGTTATTACTTAATACATTACGAATATTCTAACAGCTATCAACAAAAACCGAGTCTTGTCTTGGAAGTCAAAATTTCTCAATTTCATAAAATTAAAGCCGTAAAAATTGCAATTAGTCATGTTAAAAGAATGTGTCTGTTAAGTAAGCACGTTACAGTCACAAGGTCGCCTCGTGTTTCAGCAACTTGTTGTTTTTCGTTGTCTATAAGCCAAGTGGTTTACCTTACGCGTGAACACGTGTATTGAGTTATTTTTCGTCTGGTCAGCCTCGTGTAAGAACTCACTTGGAAAAGCAATTCTTCGGCTTTCTTTTTATATTATTTGTGTTGTTGTAAACTCAATTTGTGCCAGAGGCTCTGAGAAATTGGTGTTAGCAATCCTTAGTCTGGATTTGTGCTGAAATGACGCAAATGAGCTCGCCCCTATTGGAATGAGACTTAAATATGAGGTGAAATCTCTCTGCTTAACTTCTGGGGAATACATTCCGTGATGTTATATTACCTCTGACTGATACTTTTGCGAGTAAGACCACATGACACACGTGTTCACTCACATGAAAGTAGGAACATACTACTACACATACTACATCATCGCCGTCGACGTCGATACAATGTCGTCGTTCCACGTGGCCCGCGTATTAACACGCGTCAGAAAATATCAATAAGACTAGATCTTTTCCTTTGTAAACAACATACACAGTATACACACATATCTGGCTGAAGATTCGATGGTTAGTTCGCGTCCATTAGTTGGCCATAATGATTGAGGCGTCAATTGGGTTCATCACATCCTCAAGAATGCAGGTGTATGGATGGATTCTTGAGGCGCTCTAGAATGTGAGTCAATTTCTAGACGGGGCGACACTCACTTTATTAGACCACATATCTAATATCCAATCAGTGCTTTGGAGACCATGATTAGTTAAATTGGAGATGATCTTATGACCCGGTAGCAAAGGGACAGTAGGTGTGGAAAAAAATGTGGGGATGCCTTGGCACATCAGTGAGACAGTTTCCATTACAAAGAGAAACCAAAACCCATTCAGGATATAACCTTTTTGTCCCGAGCATGAGCCATTCACGGGACTAATACACAGAAAGAAGTAAGTTGATTCATATTTTACCTATCCTATTGCTAAACTTCATTAGCGACTACCTATGGAATTCCTTCGACATTTCTCTTCAACAATTTGCATTGTGTTGTTCGTCGCTATCACGAGCAAAATGGTTGTAGCAGTAAGGAGCAGTTACTTACAATTCCGAATGCGTATCTAAATAGGCTTACAGGCCCTATTTGCATAATATCGCCGTCTGCTATTGGCACAGTCTATGTTTGTACTAAATTAGCATTATAATTAGCGAACAAAATCTATGTAGGCGTTGTTAATTAAATTGAGTCTTTTGCTTGTTTTCTGATATTCTTTCTTTTCCAAATGTAATTTATAAATATTATATGTTTTTTTTTTATTCACAGATGATATTATTAAACACTATATGTATTACCGGAAAATGGGAAACTTCTTTTTTTGGGATTATGAAATATCTTGAGAGATTGTAAACTTTCAATAATAGTCAACTGAACATTTGGACTCTTTTTTGTTTTCTGTAATTTTAAGAAATTATAGGGCAACGAAATCGCAACGAAAAAGGGTCCAGAACACTGGCAGCATTGCCACGTTGAATAGCAATGCTCATTCTTTGGCCGAAGAAAAGGTCACCCCTCTGGACCCCAAGTCTGCTATTACAATAGTGTCAGAATGGTCTATGATTGATCTCATAATGGTCGATTTTGACAAGTTTGGTAATCTACTGACATAAAAGCGTCATTATGACTTTCCAATGGTCGATCACTGACACTCCATTGAAAGAAATGGCATAAAATGGTAATCTCGTACATAATGATAACTGAATGACAGACGTAAGCGGTAATCTGCTAACATTTTGACAGTTCCTTTGATCAGTGACCTATCATTAGAACGTCGTGTCATTTCTCTTAATAGCTCGGTTATCAAAAAGTATTACGAAACCATTGACCATTATGAATTTAACAGATTACGAACTTTTTGCAAAATGACAATGGGATCGTGTTGGAATGACAAATTTATAAAAATAGCAGACTTGGGGCCCTGGTCTTGTGAAGAGTCGACTAACAGCTCGCGGATTCCACGAATGAGTGAATGATTGTATAATTAATCACAAAAAAGAACTATGTTGCATTTCTTCTTCTTTTTTTAACCGACTTCCAAAAAAGGAGGAAGTTCTCAAGTCGACTGTAATTTTTTTCTTTTCTGTGTATGTTACCTCAAAACTTTGTACTGGGTGTCCTGATTTTGATGATTCTTTTTGTATTCGAAATCTGGTGCTTGTCGTGTATCAATACCATCATCATCCTATTTAAATTTGATTGAAATCTGACGACTAGTATTTGAGTTATCTCTAATAAATGTGTGGTTTCGACTACATTCATGATGTTCTCATTCATGTTTTGGAAGAGCATCTTAGTATTTCAAGGTGGTCCCTTTCTAATTTGGTGAAGATCTGATGAAGAATAGAGATAGGAAACGGAACTCTTCAATAAATGATAGCAAATCTTTCGGGATTGCTGAAATCGCATGTTTGTTTATTGTTTACACCAATTTATACCGTGTACGCTGTGATGGGTACTTTTAAGTCGATCATATTTGGCTCTAAGTACCCACAAAACTACCATTTGGTTGTTTCGAGATTATTTCTTAACGAAATAGAAGAAGAAGAAGTTGGGATACTTGTACCAAGTATCCCAACTTCCCCCATACCGCACGATAACACAGTAGACTAAATTAGCAATTCGTATCATTTTATTCAAATTCGACCAATGACGCACGAACCGCAAGAAAATACCAAGTGCAATATTTCTACAATGACGTAGGTCTTGAACTTTTTACTTTGGCCCACACAGTTAAACGTAGGTACATACTAAGCTAAATGGTCAGTTCCTGGCACATAACAATAAATTAATTATATTATTATGGCCAGTCATTGTTGAACAACAAAGGAGGAACACACACAAAGTCTATCCTCAGGAAACCGCAGGTGGTCCTCATATACTTAATAGATTTTTCCTTTAGATGTCACTGGTGACTGGTGACCCCGAGGTTGAACACTGAAGCCTACTGGAGCCTGCAGCATCATCCCGACTCACTGGGACATCATCACCCCGACTCACTGGGGCATCATCCCGACTCACTGAGACAGCACCACCCCGACTCACTGGGGCATCACCGCAGACAGTTCCGACTCACCGAGAACTCTGCGGCATTCGGTTCCGACCCACTGGAACCAACCTACCACTGGCCTGGCACGCATCAAGAAGCATCAACCATCGATCTCCGATCTCCGGAGGGAAGTGATGTAGCGACATCTATGGCGTCACATAAGAACTAATCCTGCATCGCGCAATCAAAGTTCTCCGCGCGATTAGAACATATACGACAGCCCGAAATCATCTATCGGGCAGTTGCCCACCAGACATAACAACCCGTCTGGCCGGAGGATCCTCCCTTTTCAACGGAGGTTTACGGAAACTATATTTTTTTGTTTTAAGTAATGTGTTTTTTCTTAGTAAGTTTTCCCACAGGAATCCTGCAATATCCACAGGTTGTAAAAAACAATTGCTAAAATGGCTCGACCGATTTTTCTTTTATATCGCCTCTCTTGGTGGTTTAAGGAATCTTAAGTGTTACAACCAAATCAATATTAGGTTTATACTTAATTCAACGGATCATCAAGTTCCGAATTAAAAAGTAGCTTTCGATCAGTCGAAGAAGACTTATATCGGGTCACTAGATACCTGGCGAGGTTACCTCCTGGCTGCTGCAAACAAGCAATTCTACCTCTTTTCTTTTTTGGACGGGACCACTCTCATGTCAGCACACTAAGTCTGTGGTTACTGCAATTTTACCTCATTGTATAATATCGGTTTATATTTAGATTAATTTTAATATCACCTCAAACTTAACCGTATTGAAAATCCACTGCGTTATAAACCATGTATGTACGCACATGAATCAATTCAATTATGAAGAAACATACGACTGAGAAACAGAAATCAATTACGTTAAGTAATTGTAACTAATTGATTAAAACAAGCCAGTCACATATCCATTACAGAAGTACATTGCGATTTAAAATTTTATTCGTTTTAGAACTAACTCCACTCTTATTAATTATGTAGTTCTAGGTACACATGTATTAATTACTATTGGTGTATAGCACTTGTTGCATAATAAATGTATTATTATTAATACTGGACGCATGTACTGCAAACTCTGTATTAAAAGTAAAGTTATAATATCAATGCATGTATTTGTAGGAAAATTACTTAGTAGGTATGTGTATTGTGTATGACCTATTTATCGAACTATCATTATGCAGTAGGTATATCTATAGTTTAGCATAATTAGGTAGGAATATATAAACTACTAGCAGCGCCCTGCGGTTTCACCCGCATAGTTCCCGTTCTCGTGGGAATATGAGGATAAAGTATAACCTATGTCACTCGGGGATAGTGTAACTTCCCAACAGTGAAAGATTTTTCAAATCGGTTCAGTAGTTTCGGAGCCTATTCAATTCAAACAAACAATCAAATATTTCCTCTTTACAATATTAGTATAGATTAATGATTTATAAGTTCGTTTAAATATTTCGGAACATTACGATTTTAATTTGAAGCTTCTCTTCGAAAGTAGGTATGTCTGAAATAGCAAAACGGGTTATGTTCAATAGTAAAACGTAAACTTTTACGCGACGTGGCACTCAGGAACATTCGTGTAAAAGTTATACAGTACCTAATTTAAGTTTGCGCCATCGATGGTGAAAAAAAAAGGTAGATATATAAGAAAATTCTCATATTTAAAACAGACGTATCAGATCAACCATTTATTAAACTTATGAATAATACAGTTAAATATAACACAATTTTTAAATCAAGCAGTGCGACGAACTCTCCAGGATAATCTCATGAACCCTTCAGTTCAAACATCAGAATCCAATTTCCTGCTGGAGGTACTGCACTCTTCCACCTTTATTAACTTAGGAAGTTTATCTTGCAAGCCATATCTCTAATCTCGTAGTCTTGAGCAAATATTACGTGACTTGGCCCATTACTATGATAATACAGCTTTTTTTTCGATTTTGAGCTGCGGATGTTTCTGACAACTAATTCTCGAATTCAAAGACCCCTAAGGCTCAATTGTATCAAAAAAATATCTATTAAGTATATTTATAATTTTACAATATTTATTCAAATCAAACTCGACGACTTTTTTCTGATCCACAAATTATAACCCAAAATAAATATGCCCGTCATGGTCGTCATGTTCCTACGTTTCAAGCCAAGCCAGGCCAGCCAAGCCTAAGTATAAAGTCAGTTTATATTTCAGATTTAGGATTTTTTTATTACCGACCTTGATCTACCGATTTGCGGACTGTAGATCCAAAGGAAAATGAGCACCTAATTAAATTACCCAAATAATTATTTACACGAGTAGAAACCTATCAATGGTACACGTGTAATCTATAAACTAAACCATACTTTGTTTACAATTGATAATGAACCCGATGACACAAATTATCATTCATGAGTAGGTACCAACGAGGAACTGATTGTGAGCGTAATTTACGTACCCAGTGTTTATTATGAACTTGACGATCGCCAAAACAAACTACTCCAATCCATTAACTCCGTTGTATTGTTTTTATCTCATCGATTTGATTGCTTTGGCGTAAGCGCAAGATATTTTAAAGTTTATCTCTTTAATTCTCGTTATCAACGTCACATGATCGTACGTTAAAATTCGAAGAAAATTAATCCTATCAGCTAATTAAAGGTGAAGGCTTTCGAGCAACAAATGATAAAGTTATCAAAATGTTATCAATTTGTAATAACGTAAGAATAAAAGAAAGTATCTTGACAAAAAGCTTCTGAAACAGTATCAAGGTTATTATTTTGATTATAAATTGTAATCTCTTGGATGGATATAAAATATTCGAACGATTCTATCATTTTGTTAAAGAGACGCTCGCAAACATAAGCACATAGCAGAAATATCGCTACTAGCAAATGTAGTGTTTATAATTTACTAGCTGTCCGCACAACTTCGTTTGTCACATTTTTCATGACTGCTCCGCTCCTATTGGTATTAGCGTGATGATATATAGCCTATAGCCTTCCTCGATAAATGGGCTATCTAACACTGAAAGATTTTTTCAAATCAGACCAGTAGTTCCTGAGATTAGCGCGTTCAAACAAACAAACTCTTCAGCTTTATAATATTAGTATAGATTGTGAAATGCATATATTTTACAACAGTTATAGAATATAAAAACCATTTAGAGTATGAAGAAGCTTTAGTTTCTCTAAAATACTAACAAAGCCATCGTTAGTACGAATGACAAGCTGTTCCAGTCTCCCAGTCTCGTTCTTGAATTCCTGAAGTGCCTTCGTTATGTGCAATTGTAAAACTGCGTCCTTGAGACGGAAAATTTGCACTCCAATATCTTTCTGGCTTCTGAGGAAATGGTTTATTTTGGTTTTACTTGCATCAATAAGTGTGTACTACATATATTTTGTGTAATTTGGTCTACTAGGCTGGATTTTCCCATAACCTTGACAAAGCCTGACAGCAATTTAAGTCCGCCTAAGATTTATTTTAGCCCCAGTTATCACTTGGAGATGGAATCTATTCAATAAATATCGACTGTTTAAAAGGAATTAACAGTATTTTCTGCTATAAATGCTGCATTTCCTAAATTTAATATAACCAACCCATTTTGTTTTCATAATCCAAGTATGTTTTGATTTTCGATATTATAACGCAATTTTTATTGTTCACTTAAATGATACGATAGTGATTTCCTCGACATTAGTTGATACCCCAAATTTTAGTAGATAGGTAAGATAAAACTTGAAGATAAAGAACAATACCACCTATCGTTTTATGAAATACTTCTTTAGGCCTTCTACGGTACCAGGAGCTACCTAAATCGCCAATTACTAAATATTTAACGCCGAAATTATATGTACTTGAAGAAAGTACCTGACACAATGTGTTGTTCATAGTCAAACAAGATTAGACAGAAATGTCTCTATCTTTCATTCATACATACAACATGAGATTAGATACACTGTTACATGCAAGTACCGTAACCACAAAGGATTTAGCAGAATCAGACCCACCTGCTACAAAGTACGAACTACGTAGATTTACGTAACTAGTCTATGGTTTTCGAGTTAGCAGGAGGCGGTCGGTAGTTTTGCCGTCCGGAGCATGTTCCTTCATTTCATTAATTGATCTTTACACATTTGTGGTGCTCATTCATTACTGGTTGTAGTAGTTTATTAATATACACATATATATAATTAATGCGAATTTACTATTTGAGAGTATGAGTACGAGTATGAGTTACATCACAGTTAGTGTACAATAAAAATATACTAAAGAAAAATTTGGGCACCAGCGAATAGCAGCGATCAATAGACATCAAGAAAGAAACATTTGATTTTTGAAGGAGGTATATTATAAGCAATTAATCCATGGATTTGAAGATTTAATCATAAACAGTAAAATACATACATAGGTACAACAAATAAACATAAACGTTTTCCGATTATAATCAGTAAGGGAGTCGTAGTTGAAGATAAGGTTAATTACAATCACATGCATGTGAACATCAAGTTTATAATCCCCGACGGCATAGCTATTACATAATTATGATGATAATTAATTACGTATTGATGAGTAATTCATTATGTAAGATAGCATCATAGAAAATTCCACATTTTTCCTTTATTACTAGCGCGGAAACAATGTTAACGATATGATCATAAAATATTTACCTAGTTTCTTGTTGTGGTATTGTTAACATAACATTCCAAAATTGATTTCACGACCTTCAATACAAAGTTTAGGTACATAAATGGCTCCCAAAGGATATGCTAATAAAACCCAAGATTACGATTCAAAACACATCGCATTAAACCTTTGATAATGTAGATTTAGGGAAAAGACCTTCATGGAAAAATAACCTCGGGTTTCGGTCCAACTACATCATTGAGACCTACGAAAGTAATAAGAAAATGTTCCAAATCCTGCATCACGTCAAACTTTTGAACACGATATTTTGAAACATATTTTCAAATGAAAAGGCTTTGCAAAACTAGACTAAGGTGAGCCAGAAGGAATAAACAGCCAATACGGCTTCGAATTCGTATTCTTTGATCTAAATGTAAATGGTCTCGTACAAAACAAGCAATATATAGACAAAGCTGCATGCACAAAGCCCGTGTTATTTTCTAATTACTATGTATGTAAGCGATCTTAAATAGTGTTAGGTCATCGTAATAGAATCCTAGCCGGTGGACGCAAACTTAATTTGTGATGATATTGTATTTAGAACAACATATTTTGCATACGAATACAATGGCTAGAAGGTGATATGGCTAAAAGAAAAATATACATACATACATTATATACTGAGATTGCATCTGGAATAGATGATGAATGAAAGAAGACATGCTGCACCACCGCCAAATTAATTATGTATAAGGGCAGGATGGTGATGTTGGCACAAATACTGAACATCTTTCATTTCTTTTTAAACGATGTATCAGTGCAATGACCCAAAGAAACAGGTTTGATTTGTTATCGTCCACTCACCGCTTGAATGCAGAAAACGACTACATACCAAGAAATATTAAGATGCGGTCTTGTGTTTACCCAGGATTAGTCAAATCTTATAAGATAACATTTAGGTAAGTATTCAAACAATAAAAAATTTTGAAGCCTAAATTACAAAGGAGATGACAACTGAAATAGATAAAGAAATTATAATGTACGTAAGACGAAGTTATGCTGAAAGGAAACGAAATCATTTTTGACAGAAGATAATAACAGGAAAATAAAAGGCGGAAGGATAGGAGGATGAAGTTAATGTACAATAAGAAGTATATGATCACCAATGAAGACATAGTCTACTATAAAGGTAGTACCATCGATAAAGAGAGGTAAGTCCCTATAACCGATAGTTCGTCGTAAGTACGTAAAATACGTTTTATTATCTAAGCAAGGCAAGGCGTTGGCAGCCATTACGAGGACCATAACTAGTTAAGGGGTGCTATGGACTATTTGTAGAAGGTTATTGACGTGGGGGTCGATGGATTGCGTTACTATTGTACTTTGACCAACAAGGAATTATGTCCGGGTTACGCAAGGGAAAAATAAGTCATATCAATTAAATCTAATTCATTTAGAAACAACTCCTATTTTATAGACCAATGTGTTGTGAAGATACAAGCATCAGATATTGATAGTAATCGCAGTTTTAGCTGGACATATTCCGACGTCCGGCCAGAGTAACGAAGATATGTTTACATACATATCTAAATCTCTGCTATAGTCCTATATTTTTGTATCCAGTATCCAAGGTTAAGGGACCCCTCATATTAATTTATTTCTATTCAGTGCAAAATATATTCTGTCTATGCTCCGATCAGTTAAACAAACTTTGTTTTGGCTCGCATCCAACATCAAATTCACTAACAATCATGCATACCATTTGTAAGGATTCTCATGTAGTTTAATAAATTGTTTAACTTCTAGCAAGGTTCGACGACCTACTAGTAGTGTATCGATTGCCTTCCAATTTTTGATGACATAACAGAAAGGGCATTTGATAAAACTGATGATTATACCACAATTGTTTAACGAGTAGTAGAGTGTATCTGCTAGCTAAACTCGATAAATATTGACAAGTATTAGGCCATTAGAATTCCAAATAGATGAGGCCTTCCTATATAATTTGAAGCAATAAATAACACTAAATAAGGTTTCAAGTGGAGGCGAGCTAGCATAATTTGGGCTGATGAGCAAAAACTTGAAGCACTGACGAATCTAGAGCTAGTAGGTATGAACTTCAAATATCCGTTATAAGAAGGCAACGGCGATTTCAAGATTTAATATTATGAAGATGTTACAGAATTATTTGGTAGTTTGTAAAGGGTAGCTTTGATATACTGATACTAGCTGCTGCACGCGACTTCATCCCCGTGGAATCCCCGATTTTAAAACATTCTTTATCGCTGCTCCGCTCCTATTGGATTAAGCGTGATGATATATAGTCTAAAGCCTTCCTCGGTAAATGGTCTATTCAACCCAAAAAGAATTTTTCAATTCGAACCAGTAGTTCCTGCAAACTCTTCAGCTTTATAATATTAGTATAGATTAGCCGTACATAGTCATCCAGGATAACTGCTTAGTTTCTGTGAAAACGTAGGATAAGCCACAAGAAAAAAAAACGAAGTCGCGGAAAAAGCTATTTGAGAAGTTCATGTTACAGTTTGCTTCACAAAAAATGTTGACAGAGCAACACGTGTCGATACAAAAAGGAAATGATGACCTCGTTAACAAGTTGACATAATATTTTGATCTGCAACTTTATGACCGGTTATTAGTCATTCTCGACAGTGTTAATTTGTTTTCCTTGGTACAAACAATTTATCGTGTTATCTTTATGATAAAATAATGCGTAGTACTGAATGGTTATACACTGCAGGACAGTCAAAAAATACTACAAATCTGAAAATCAAAACCACTTTCATTTTCATGCTCAAAATCTGTTTTGTTTTTGGTTTACTTAATATAATTATTTTTGTGTATTTAAAGTTTTCTCTTAGCAGATGACGGAAACGATTTTGCTTTCTTTACAATTAATTTTGTGGAGCCCTCAGAAGTCTAGAGATTGCTGGAGTGTATCGGATTCTTGCACCGTAATTACCTGGTTTTTTTGGTTGGTTTCTTTACAATTAATTTTGTGGAGCCCTCAGAAGTCTAGAGATTGCTCGAGTGTATCGGAGTCTTGCACCGTAATTACCTGGTTTTTTTGGTTGGTTTCTTTACAATTAATTTTGTGGAGCCCTCAGAAGTCTAGAGATTGCTCGAGTGTATCGGAGTCTTGCACCGTAATTACCTGTTTTTTTTGGTTGGTTTCTTTACAATTAATTTTGTGGAGCCCTCAGAAGTCTAGAGATTGCTCGAGTGTATCGGAGTCTTGCACCGTAATTACCTGGTTCAAGACTCCGGTGCAAATTGGACCGATTTACGGAGACCCAACACGACATAATCTCAGCCTGTGTCGCCGGTAGTTATTCCAAAAATATGAATATGTCGTACACGTGCAGACGACTAGAAATAGTTGCGTGATCGTTTGCATTACAAATGCCAATTTGGCAAGCAAATCCTGAACCAAACGAATCTCAATAAGTAATAGTCTGCCGTCAGTCGACAATAACTTTTTAATTTTGAATTCAGTAAGCCGACAGGAAGGAACTACCGATATGAACTCATGGGAACGTATAAATTGAACTTGTAACAAAATACAAGCAAGAGCAATTTAATTCAATTGATCTAATACAGATGCTAACAAACATTTTCAAAAACTTAATGATCTTGCAAGCGATTACCCAGTACAGCACATATTACATGCGTTACGCAAGAACTTGCTAATCTTGTTATTAGATCCTAGATCGCAAGTATAAAATCATCGCAATTCAAATTATATCTAGAAGTATACAACGTAATAGTTCCAGACATATTGGACCTTGATCGTGAACTCACTACCGCAGGACAAGGTGAGTTTGATATTAATCAAGTTACTTACGGATGGAACCTGTTCGGTTTTTGAAGCTAAAATTGTAACAATGACATCATCACTTTCCAATACACGAGACGATTTATCAAAGACCACGCAAGCAGCTGCTATTATCGGTTTATGTAAGACAGTCTTAGCAGAGTCTTAGTCTTAATTTACGAGTTTATAGTTTGCCATTTACACTGAACTCTGGCTCTGTACAGTGCATATTGTGCATACTCAAAGTGGAACGGTGGAAATAAACAACGCGACACAACAGGCGATGAATTTACGGATGGCCGCTTGTACCGGCCCCATTATTGAGGCCATTGTATTTTAAGATAAACTGTGGTTCCAGCAAGATTGATTTTTTCGAGTCCATACTATGAACAATTTTACTTAGCTAGTCTACGCTTAGTAAGATCAGAAAAAGTGAAAAGACAGTAGGTAATTATTAGAGACTCCATAGCATTCGCTTCTTTCAGAAACCATGTACAAATGCTGACGATTTGACGCAGACATGATTGTTTATTCACAATCAGTTTTCAAGCAAGCACAAAGATTACAAAACACTACATCAGCTCACCAATATTTGTTACCAGACACATTCACTCTTGATCGTTGTTTACGTCAACAATTTGATTGTATCTTTCCTTTGATGTCCAATAAATTTTCATTCAACGTTAAGTGTGACGGGCGAGGATTACTACAAATTGTTCCGATGGCGACGAAAAGCAATCAAGGAAGTGGCCAAGAAGGACGTAATGAGGGGCTTCGGGTTTCTAAGCTCTGTGAACTGAGCTTTCACTTAATGTCCATAATCCAGATTAAAATGCTCTCGCTTTGTTTTACAGGAAACTGAATAACTTGTGCTTCTTTAACCGAGCGGGTGAAAGTCTTAGGAGTATCTATCCCTTTTCTTACATCATGTAATATTTCATGAATACAGGTTAGAGGTCGAGGATGAATACGAAAATAAATAAATATATATACATAATAAATCATTATAATACGAATAGAATACATATATGCTAAAATAATAAACTAATAAATGTTTTATAATAATTTTACCAACCCTGTTGTGTGTTGTATTATTGTTATATCTCTACAAACGATCCAGCTTAAAACCTTTACATTAAAACCTTCCATTATGCTCTGATCAAGTTTTATTTATGTTTGAGAAGGCTCCTTGGAGGCGATCAGCATGGTCACACAGTTGTTGCTATTATTCCAAAAATAACTCCAAATGATAATTTAAAAAGTAGATTTTTAGAAATCAATTACAATATTATTATTCGCTGTTTGCGAAACGAAATGATGTTTTTTGCCACTCAACCAACTTCTCTAACCAGCACAGGGATGGCAGCAGAAATGTGAACCCTGCTATCCACCTGGTAATTATGTCTTCTTCATACTAAACTTGTTATACTTGTTTTTTAACCGACTTCCAAAAAAGGAGGAGGTTCTCTATTCGACTGCATTTTTTTTGTGTGTGTTACCTCATAACTTTGGGGTGTCCCGTTTTTTATGATTTTTTTGTATTCGAGAGCTGGTGCTTGTCGTGTGGTCCCATTTAATTAGAGTTAGATCTGACAACTAGTAATTGTTATCTCTAATAATGTGTGGCTTCGACTACATTGATAATCGTACTTCTCATTCACTGTTGTGAAGTAAAACGAAAAAATAAAAGTGTAATGGTTTGGAAGAGCATCTTAGTATTTCAAGGTAGTCCCTTTCTAGTTTCGTTAAGATCTGATGAAGAACAGCGATAGGAAACGGAACTCTTCAATAAATGTTAGCAAAACTTTCGGGATCGCTGAAATCGCATGTCTGTTTATTGTTTACACCAATTTGATTGGTACGTTTAGGTGGGGGGACCACTAAAAAGTGTAAAATAAAATAAAAATTACAAAAATAAAACAACCGACTTCTCAACAAAAAAAATATAAAATAACTTTAGTTTCGGAACTCAGTGTTTTTTGTAAAAAGTTTATTCTGTAACACCATTGTTTACTGAATTTTAACTTGCCACAAATGTATCAAAATGAATTGGTATTTTTTTGGAATTTCGAGACATGATACTATAAAATATATATATATTACAAATTACTACTTACATATCAACTCGTATTCAGCATGGGTAGACGAGCAGAAATTAGTTTAAATTATTTCGAATACTTTTCCACTGTAGACTAGTGCTAGTGCTATCAAAGATGTTCATTCTATCACAGAGGTTGTTTATTTGTATTTTTGTAACGAATAAACTCAAACAACTGCGTGACCGAATTCCAAAATCCTTTCACCATTATATAGGCTATACTAAAATAAATAAGTAAATTAAAAAAAGCACCCGTGCGAATCGTGGACGGGCCGCTAGTCATTATACATAATATTATAATATTTAGCCTTTCTGATTTCTCTAATTTTCCATTTTCGCTTCTTTTTCACTTTCTCTCTTCTGTCCTCCATGAGGTTGCCTTCGATACTATGCTAGTCACTAATAGACCAATGTTCCATCCTAAATGTTTCTACGAACAGTAATAATTCAAGTAATTTCCATCACTACGGTTCGTTTCATTTCTACGCAGCGCAGCGTTGAGCATTATCTTAATCGATTTCCTTCAGTTACCCCTTTCAGCTTGTATGTATGTGCGCGGAGATAAGAAAACCACGTGACAACGAAGTAGGTACACTAGCTAGGTGTACTTTTAATTGGGCACGCCATTATCGTGGCGATAAGTCCCCTGTTTGAGTAGTGGTTGGAGAGGCACCACGGCGTCTAGTGAGCAGGGCAGATCTCCTGTGCAGGTCTGACCTGCCCTGCTTGGGCAGAGCAACGTCGTGTCCTCGTCAAGGTGATTGGCGGCGGCGACCTCGCGGCAATCCTAGCAGACACTATGATGGGACCCGTCTTCTTTGAGGCGCGCGTGGAATACGACACGCCGTCGACCCGGGCCTGGTTGTTATCGGATGGCGAGCTTGGTTCTAATATAATCCAAACTAGGTCGGTATATCTGACACTCACTTTTCAAAGTTCTCGATCCTTAGGGAACTTAACATGAAAAAAGTCAGTTCATATTCCACTATCATATACAGTTCAAATATTTTTATCTCATTATGTCAATGGCATTGCGGGAACCGAACGATGACCTTACGTAGGAAAAATCTTGATTCATCATTGGCCAAGTCTGCATCAATATATTTCAACGTCACACGATGCAGTGATAACTGGCGTAAAGTCCATAATGTTGCACTCGTGGCATTGATAAAAGTAACAGTCAGATTACTCTGAGATGACGAACCTTTCCTTTGGGAAATGCCTAGTTTCGTTGCATCACGAAGCCATAATGGGAGTCGACCATTTTGAAACTATGCGAAGCCCAGGTCAAATTTTCCCGCGCTCAATTTGTCCACTTGACGTTTCTAATAAGTTGTGACAAAAACATTCATGGGCAATTATTATTATGTATTAGTTTTGTAATGAAGGTTTTTGTAACAGTCAATTTGTGATCTTGTTTGGAATAAATTGTAGATTGAAACTTCGAGACAGACTTGGTAAATTGGCTCCATGGTAGGTTTACTATTCCGTCATTAATATGCATGGTTTCATCAATTACGATTTATCATGGCGGTTAAAAGACATTCGTGGATTTTTCATCAACATTTAAAGTAGGTTTTATTATTTTAAATTCAAGGTCTTGGCCATGGTCTGGATGTTTTTAAGTTTAGACCTTTTGAAGACAATCTTGTCCTTGTTTAATTCCGATAAATATAAACATTTTAGTATTAAAATTAAATAAATATAATTCGTGTCTTTCGACACACTATTTTTTAATAATTCAATGACCTTTTGTTCCACTCAAGTTATTATTATTAAGCAATGGTCGCACTTTTATCAATAACAAATTATGTGTGCTTATGCTGATAAACTACTGTGTAGATTAAACTTTATCGTATCGTAAGATTTTCATTAGGTACTAGGTAGCTAGTGGGCGGATAACATTATTTTACAGATTAAATATTAGAGCAAAAGAGAAAGAAAGGAGAAAAAATATGTACCTACTGTAGGTACGAAAATGTCGCAAGGAAAGTATTGAGTATGAATGTGGCTTTAAGACCAATATAACGGATGGATTCTGTGAAGTATGATATGTATCCCAGAAAGGGGGTGATGGACGTGAGTCTTCGGTATAAGAACACGTTTTGCGCCGATCCCGGTTAAGATTAAGACAGGAAAATTTAAAGTTAGTACCTAGGTACATATCTGTGTGGTCATAGTTGTGTGGAAAGAGATCTATGAACAACACATTACCATGGTTACCATGTATCTCAAATCGTGTATTTGGCAATCGAGTTTCCGATTAGTAACGACAGTAGGTATCTACAAGACGGGGCCCCACTAGGGCCAGTGCCAGGGTTGCGAAATTTGTTCGTAAGAGTTACCGCAGCCCTGGAGCAAAGGGCATTAGAAGGAACACGGATAGGGTTTAGTAAGTAAGTCTGACACTCCCTTCCGCTCCGCCCAGAGCGGAAGAAGTCATTTGAAGATTTCCCATCCATAAAAAAGATACCTTCAACTGCACAGTATAACTTTAATTGCCTAGAAAGAAATACTTAAATGAAGCGGAGATTCGATTAAGAATTAAGTGTAAGTTTATCTAAGGGATGCCTAAGTAGGTACCTAGGTTATATCATTTTTTTATGAAACTTCTCGCATGTCAACCTACGAAGTTGGTTGCTTTACCGGACATGCTTGTGGCGCCGTAATATAAATATTAAAACCTCCAACTAGTGCTTATAAGAAAAAAACTTACAAACTAGGTAAGTAACCACACGCTAAGGGCATCACCTGTGGGGTACGGACCTTAGCTTCCTAGCTGTTCTCCCCTTAGCGATGCCCATCGCTAAGGGGAGTACCTACAGCTAGGGACGGGCTGGACCGAACAAGATTACCAAGGTACATTTAGCATTTATAAAGTGCAGTAATGTTGAATACTCGCAATTTTTTAGGCGTGTGGACTGTGGGCCATGCACGCCACTAGGTATATCAATATTCGTTTTATACGTCCTACCCAAGAGCTTTCCATTATTTTTGCTTTGCTTCAATTGTGATTGTAAAATTGTATAAGAACAATTACAGTTGTGTTGGCAACTTGGCATTGTTAACTAACACTATTTCTTACGAAGTAGATACGCACAAATGCACATTTCGTCACAACAATTGAAAGAATTACCCAGATAAGTAGCTAATAATCTCGTCTATACTCTTCCTTTTATACTTACTAAACTGTGTCTTCTAATTAAATTCTTAGTCGTCAATCTAATTCCTATTAGCCTACATTTGATCCAATGGCACCTTTATATTCCAACAGGTAGCAAATCGCTAACAATAGGTATGAATGGATTTACGGCCAGTCCAAAACGAGTTTGACGACCCTATAGATAAGTGTAACTCTTTTATGGCACGAAAAACATACAACTTATTCTAAAATCAAACAATCAGTGTACTAGGAAGTAAGATACTACGCATAACATTACAATGTAATATAAACAATGTTAATTCTAAAGTAAACATTACACAAAAGTAAAAAATAACAAGTTCGTCAATAATTGATCAAACGTCAATAAATAGCAGAAATACCTACTTAATATTCTTACTTACCACAAAGACGGGTTCAAAGCAACAAGTTCACGGCCAAAACACAAAAACTGCAAACTGAACACTTCACCGAGAAACGAATAACTTTGTAAACACAGCTTAGCACACGCGGCCAAAATTAACAAAATAGTTTAAATTAAACTCTCGTTCAACCTTACAACACTTGCAATAAGTTCAAAACTAATGAGAAACTCATTCGAAACCTGCCGAGTGAAAGTTTTCGCGATAACCACAAAGAGGTTATGTTATTGTTGTGATGTAACAGAAGCGTCGACACAGTACGAAATCCGCGCTATTACTGAACGAACTGAACTGAAGTGAATTGCGAACCGCCGGAACCGCAAAACGGTTAGCGAGAGAATGGAATGACGCACTACATTCATTCGCTTGTATGTATGTATGTACGCGATTTTGTTAATTTTACGTTTGTTTCTTTGCAAGAGAACACTACAATATTATTTCAGAAAGGGCTTGAACGTTATCCAGAGGGTACATATATTATAACATCTCGTTACAACTGTTTTGCAAATAAACTTGAAACGGATCGGAAAACCATAATTCGGATCGGTATTGTAACAGACTGACAATGAATCGCTAAAAAAAGTCTTGGGATTGAATTGGAAAATATTTATTGAAGAAAGGATCAACTTGAGAAATATAATCATGAAAAAAGAAGAAAAATTTAGAGGACTTCAGGGAGCAAGTAATAGGCTAGTTGAATCATATTAAGTTTAAGAATCACTTAGTTAATTAAAATCTTTATTTCATGTAGAATAAGCCTAAACTACGTATTTTATTTAACATTAAATATAAGTAGAAAATGGCTGTAAAATACGATTTGTGAAAATAGTTTATTTTAAAAGCTTTTATTTAATTGCAATGTATGTATGTAGGACATTATATAATCAAAGGTACCGTAAAATGGGGTGAATAGGGACAAAATCGAACTTGTCACTGAAATTAATCGATGTTGTAGGACGAATGCAATATTGATAACTCTTTCCAAGGGTTTCCGGCAGTTAATACTTTTCATAAATGTTAAAATTATCCCCAGAATTTGTTAAAATTTAGATATTTTAACAAAAATATAGGCTGTCCCTATTCAAGCTTGAAGTGGGGTGACCTGGAACGAGACATGGGTAACTTGGGAAAAAGTAGTAGGGTTGTCTCTTTAGAACTAACTAATACTTTAGAAATAACTCTTTATGAAGAACTAATTACCTACCTTCTGCTAAAAGATTAAACTTCATTAAATTTAAAATTTTTGGAAATAAAAATAATACAATAAATCCAAAATCTTGCAGAAAGCTACTTAGCGTTATAATATTATAAAATCTCTGTAAAAATGTGCATACATGTTTATCTTTTTCGTCAATTTTCTAAAAAAAAGTGATGAACCAATTTTGATAAAATTTATTATGAGGCCTGCTCTGATGTTATATACTATCATACAAAAAAAAAATTATCAAAATCAATTCACGATAATGACGGAGTAATAGCGCCACATACAAACCAAACAAAAAACATACAGTCGGATTTAGAACCTCCAGGTTTTTAAAGAATATAGAAACCTATAAATGTAAAATATTAAAATGCATAAAACAACGAAGACCCATATATTGTTAGTTCAACACACTACGTATTTTTATTATTTGTTTGTAGGCTTGTTTTTTAAATCATACAAGTTCGTACCTATGTATCTCTTATTACTTCTCATTAGTTCGCCTTGTACGCATGCTTGTATATAAGTTAAAAATAAATAAAATGAAAATGCCTTATTTTAATAAAAAGTGAAATCCTGCAAAACAATGCGATAAAATGTTCAATTCATGTTGTAGCAGCCCTGACCCTATTCAAACTTTACCGTTCCTAATCAACTTTCATATGTCCCTATTTACCAAGTATAGGCGACTCTATTTGTACTTTAGCCGTCCCTTGTCACCCCGTTACCGTATTTATTCACCTCGAAAAAATAAACAATCCCAGAGGTTTTAAAGAAAACGATTTCAAACAAAAACTATGTAAAATCTAGACTTATTTCTTTTTGTGTAGCTTCTTAAAGATATTATATCGTTGGCTAACTCCACACGTTGTCAAAAAAACACTAGAACTTCCAAAAAACGGCCAACTTAAGGGACAATACCGCAACCTCACATCTACAGTCTTATTTGAAAGAAGATTTTTGACACCTTTTACTAACTTCACAACGCTTCGGTGTTGCCAGCTAGAAGATAATATATTCTACTTTTAGAAGAAAAAAAAGGTAGCAATTGGAAGTTCTTGTTTTTTTTATTTTGTGGCTTCGAAACTAGATTCCTCGATTTGACCCTATTTACCCCTGAGTCCTTATTCACCCCGTTTTACGGTATGTAGGTACCTATGTTTGTTCGGGTGGAATCTTGCTAATCAATTTTAAAGCAGATATCTTCAACCGATTAAGCTGATATTTTTTTTGTATACAAGTTTAGTTTGGATGACAATATACGATAAGCTGTGTGACGTCATTCTAAATCTAATATGGCTGACCATCCAAGATGGCGGAATGGTTATTTTTAATGAATTTCTACAAAATGGGTATCAAATGAAAGGGCTAGTTGAGAGTAACTCGAAAAATAATGTGACGTCATTCTAAATTCAATGGCGGAACATCCAAGATGGTGGAATAGTTATTTTTTATGCACTTCTACATTAAGGTTATATTACTTGTTTGAGAGTAACTCGTAAAAGCTTGTCGCGAGGTTTACATAAGTAGGTACCACTACCTATAATTATTGAAATTAAAAAAAAACTTAGCAGATTAATTTACTGAATGATATAGGTATTATTACTTACTAGTTTATTTACGCAAGTAAATCGCACGACAAGCTTTTATGATCATATAAATTGTGTATGTGTTAAAATTTTAAAGGAAAATGTTTTAGCATTTAAATATGAGATTTTTTTAAGGTTTTTTTTTGCTTTTAATTTATTTTTCTATATTACAAATATATCCATGCAAAAACTTATTTTTTTTTTGCAGACTTTTTTTAAGTTTTGGTCAGTTCATGAAAGGTAATAAAAAGGTAGGTAACGTAAGGTAGGAAAAACCTACTCAAAAGTTATGGTGGTAACAAATCCATTGAATCAAAATCAAAATTCTCTGTAATATATGTATAACATTATGATCAATTTAGCACTTATTTCTTGTCCCACGTTCGTTCGATTGATTGATCAAGATCATTCACACAGGCGCTTTTAAGGTTTTTTTTTTATCGCGCTTCGGATAAAACTTCTACATCACTAGTAAACAGTTTATTATTTTATTAAGTACTTTATAAAATCCAAAAGCACCGAGTGCAGCTTACCAAATAGTTAAAAAAGCGCTTGTAAGTTATTTAAATGTAATAGGATAAGTACAGCTAATTTGCGGAAACCCGCAAAGTGAACATCCCGGGCAAAGCGAATAGTGCATTTGCAATCTATTCACTTGGCACCAACCGTGCGGTCTATACAACGTTCGGCCATCTTGTTTCTGTGTGCGGCACACACTCAACGCGAGGGACTGCGAGGTTCACAGAAAGGCGAATTGTGATTTCGTAAAGTATTTTTTTAATATTTTACTTGTGCGTATTATATTTTTATTGCGCATAAAAAGGCCTTTGTATAATCTGTTTTATAAGGAATTAAAATCATTTTTTTTTGTATGAATTGACTTATCCTTAAATGTGGTTATGTTGGGCAAAGTGAATAGGGCAAAGCGGATTTAGTACAATTATTTACTTGAAATATAATAAAGCTCATATTTCGTTGCAGATACAAAAAAAAAACGAATCAAGGCTCTTGGCATAAAGACGTCATGCAGACGGCGACAAATTTAAGCAAAGTCAAGAGTATCAGTGCACAGTATAGGATGGCTTATGCGACGTTATACATGCACGTCAAAAGTGGGTCAAAAGATTCTTCTCAAACCTCAGAAACTGTGAGTATTCAGACTGAAGTCCTTTATTATTAAATTGGAACCAGAAACAGAAACCCTCAAAGCTTCTCCTACTTCGGAGATAGATTCTGCAAGTGTACATTCTCCAAAGAGTGATGCGATTTTTCCCTAAGCCTCAGATAATACCCGCAGAAGTAATGACTGTGACGACCCACCGCCGCTGCTCTTTACGGTGAATATATAATTATTATTATAGAAGATGATCAACCGATTGAGGATTGGATTCGATGTAATACCGAAGAATGTTCACCTTCAAAGGCATTGGCGTCTATAGGTTATGTACGTATTTATGACTGCCAGCCTTAATTATGATAATTTTAGTTTGTTCAATTTAATTTCATACTGTAACATTGAGTGTTGTGCAATTACTAGATAGTTATTCACTTTGCCCTAGCATCATATCCACTTTACCCAGGGTTCTGGGCAAAGTGAATACTATACCTAACATAATTTCGAATTTTACTTTTTGTTCCTAATTGTTTTACTTTTAAAGTTAAATGATTGTTCTAAATATAAGAAAGAGCAATAAATAAAGTGTAATTCGTGATATTCGGTTCGCTAACTTTGCCCGGGTCTCCCCTTCATATCGCCGTTTACCGTCCTATGAAGCTTCAAAAAAAATGCGAGGACAGCTAAGCTAATGTAAACATACTAGTTATGTTTCCATTCGTGCAGCCTACTAAATCAATAAATAAATTCAAAATTTTATTAAATTTTGGAACAACAAACTACCTATGCTCTCTGTGATACAGAATAAAGTTTGACCGTTGCAACCCTTACTTAAAAAAAAAAATACTAATGGACAATATTGGAAATATGCATACAGTGTTTTATTTGCAAAATTAATTGCTTATTACCTCTATTAAACAATTATGAAATAATTTTCAAAATACCTTCATCAGCGATGAAGTTATAAAGCTTCAAAGTTGAAGATTAGAAAGAGAAGTCAGATACTAACTCTGACTTCAAATTCAATGACATAAAAAGCTGCTATCGAAAACAGCGTTTTCGCGAGCGGGACAGATGTATTTGCTTATTTTGCTTAAAATACTGAGATCTCGTTTCTTTTTCAGTCAATTTTGATTCTATTTTCACTTGGTATTATATGTTTAGATAAACTGTTTAGATAATACAAATTGTTTTATGCATATTCCCAAGTCAACTAAAACATACAAAGTAAAAAGTCAATGCGTGAGTCGATTGTGATGGATTCAAATTATCTCTAATCATAATAGTATGTTGTATACGAGATTTCATAAATACCTTTTAAGTTTTTTAATTAGTCAAATAACGGCAAAGCTACCTTTTTTCTGGATGGGAAATCATCAAATGACTTCCCGCTCTGGGCGTAGCGGAAGAGAGTTTTAGACTCTTGCTGCAATGCAATTTTTCTGCGTTTCATAAGTTAAGGGTAGAAAGCGTACCTACTTTTTCATAATTTATATTGAGATCGACATCGTTAGCTTCGATCTGTGCCCTTTTTGCTTTTGAATATCTGTACCCATTCTTTTTAGGCACCGTTCACGTCCGCATTGCGGAATGCGGACGTGAACGCTGCCTATCTCTCTCTCAATCGCAGTCTGTCAAAAAAACCTTTAATTTCCATACATTTTTGAGAGATTGCGACTAACATGCTAAAGAGAATCTTGATTGAAAATTAGTAAAACTGTTTATTTGTCGAAACCTGGAGAAGTTAGGATGCCACAGCAAGTCACTAGCAACGTTCTATCGAACAAATTCCGTAAAAGTTTTATAATGGTATACAGTTTTATACTGTACTGTACTTCACGTAATGTTCACTATCTATATACGATCTATGCACGAGCTAAATATCCATTTATTTTTGTCTCAGAGTTCTTATACAGTGCTTGTGCGTGCGTCTACCGAAACTGTCTTAACTTTGCGTCCCGCGGCAATGAGGCACGTTTACACCGCTCTTTTTGTCAACGAATCATTTCAATCCATGGATGTAATATTATGTGCTATCTGATCGTGTCTTACTTGCCAAGTAAATGTAGGGTCACTTAAGTCTCCATATTAGTATAGGGTGTATAGATGGTTATTTTTTTTAAGAACCGACTTTTGCTTACTGCTTAATAATTTCATGAGGTCAAATCTGGAAAATAATTATCGTATAGGTACATAAGTATTTTATTTTAACGGAATCCCATTTCCCACCAGCCAATGTAAGTTCACACAGTAAAAACGGCATTTAAAATGCGGAAAATTGGAATCCAGCAATTTTATTAAATAACATTGTTGTATTGGGATTAGGTAAAGATCATACCAATTTTTATGAGGAAGCCATGTTACGTGATAAATAAATAATCTTAGACGCAGGCGCGAGCGTCTGCGGTACTATTAGCTCTCGCCTAAAAATCGCTTGTTATGTGTAAAAATGAGGAAAAAAAATCGGTTATTTATCCTGGCAACAGTTTTACCGTTTTATGTTATCTGTGACCGTGTAATGTCAATCATACGGTTATTATTTGAATCAAAACAAAGTGTTGTCTAAGAGTTTTGGAAATAAAGTACAATTAATAATCAAGATGATTAAAACCACGCCGTGGACCGGTGGTAATGACGAAGAATATGAAACACAACACTTTGGTTTTGGGGCACAACGCCTTAAAATCGCGGTGCGACAAATGGTTGAACAGAAAATAACAAACGGAGTCAAAGGTATGGAATCTTATTTGCAAGAATCTTTGGATCTCAATGAAACTGATAAATTAACACTGACAAGATCTTGTGATAAGTTGATTCGATTGTATTGTGAGCGTGCTGGGCCATCTCTGGGTGCTATTGATGAAGAAATAGAACGGATGTTGAAAATCCCACAGAATGTGTTGTTGCCTGAAGATGAAGTTCAATTGGAGCAAACATCAGATTCAGATTTTGAAAAGTTAAAGGAGGAGGTGTCATCACTAAGGAGAAGAATAGAAAGAGGTGCTCTTATGGAAGCTTTACTGTCTGCTGAAGAAGAGGAACTTGCTACTGTGGAAAAAGTATGTGAGATAGCAAAGAAGGACATGGAAGCAATAGACCTTCTTTGTAAAAGTGCCGACAATGGTGACAGTTTAAAAGTCGTGCAGAGCGAGACGCAGTTCTTGTGTGCGAGTGCTTCGTTTATAAAAAAGCAAAATAACTTATTTGACCAATGAATATTGAGCTTGTTATGATGCTGGACACATAAGATTCTGCAACTTATTTGTACACCACAACATCTGTGCGGATTTTCGTACTTTTCTTTACATAATTGAACACACCCTCCAATTTGTCTATAGGGTAGGTAGTTTATCTATACTAATAAAAATGTGAAAGTTACTTGCGGTAATGCAGTGTCTGGTAGATGCTGTACTGTATTTTGATGAAGCATTTCAAATTAAGAATTAAATTAATGTTCAAATTAAGGTTACTATTCAACCAGTTTGTTATTATTTTCTAAAACATAAATTACTTTTAACCTAAACATAGGGTAGTTAGCTCGAACTGCAACAATTTTCTTACTTGTAGCATTTTTATACCCATCCCGACTTTTAAACTGATTTTAATAATTTAGTGTAGTTTCGGTTTACAATATCGACAGCCTGTTGGGAGTCCACTGCTGGACCTTAATTATCAAACAGTTTAAATCAGTGGTCCTTAACTTTTTGGTTATAAGGGATCATTTGACAAAATTTCTGGCTTTCCTTGTACCTCCAACTTCTTGGAGGAATTAGGAATATCATTTTTTTTTGCGATTTCATACTCTACTGATCACTTCTGAATTTGGTTCTGTGCTCAAAGCGAAAAACATGTTAATACTGAATCATAATGGACTTTATTGCTATTTTTACAGTTATCAGAAGTGCGGAGAACACCTGTTTGCATAGACACATTGCAATTGCAACAAAGTTAGGAAGTGTGTAGCACTTTTTCTGAAACTTAAAAATATTATTCCTGTAAAATCTTTTCTCTGTTTTTAATTAATTTCCTATCTCTTACAAGATAGTATTGTATTTCATTTCAATCACCATTCTTTCTTCCGACTGATTTCAGTGGATAAAGATTAATATCATGATCACTAAAATGACAACTACTCCATTCCTCCTGGGTGTTGTTTGAATAATTTGAACAAAAAGCCGTCATTGTCTCTTAATCGTAATAGTCAGACATATACCCTGACCGATTTCTTCATAGGTATCAATAATGAGTGTTTGAATCGTGTCATACTTAAATTATTTTTATGTATCATCATTTTCTCAGAGCACACCAAATAATAGGCAAGATTTCGTACATTGAGTTACCTACATTATTGCAATTTCTGTAGGGATCTATTTTCCTAAAATAAAATATAGCACATGTTATTATGTTAATGATGCAGTTTTCTAATGGCAAACAATTTTTGAAATAGGTTGTTTTTGAGCTACATTGTAATGAACAAACAAATTAAACATATAGCATCTTTATTGTGGTTTGAAGAAGCACTGCATATTAAATACCTGCTGTTTTTATAGTAGCTATTTGCTTTTAGCTGTTTACAAAATAAATACTCGCACTCATTGGGCTTGGGTAAATAAAACATCAGAAACAGTCATTTTTATTTTAATGTAAAAACAGAACCTCTTACATAAAATTCACCTAGAAACGAGTATTACAGATTAACAATACTTATTACATCAATACTAATATAACACCCATGTTACATCATGATTACTATTTAATGGTTTTAACTCCAAAGAAACTATCAAAAATTGTTACATTTAATTTTTATATTCACATCAAAAAAATTTAACTTGGCACATAGAACATGAAATCGTTTAGTCTAAAGAGATTCAAACTGTAAAATTATATTCAAGAAAATAACATTAAACAATATATTGTACTAGTTTTATTTATATCACAATTTAAAACCCAAGTTACTGAAACACTTGAAAATGAAGAGTTTTACTCTGTTGTCTAAAATTATTTAGATTTTTACTGTTAAATTCTATAACAATAATTTTGTTCTAATTGATGTTCAAGCATTTGTCTTTTATACTATTCTGTCATATAATTTGAAAAGGTTCTGTGCTTTCAAGTACTATTAGGGTATGTACACAATTCATGACTGGAAATCATTATTCATATTTCATGAAGTCCCTTCTTAGGATGCCATCATATTTGCAGTTATGTATTCCTTGTATCAATTACGATTTTAAAATGAATAAACAATTGTATAGTTGTTATAGAAGACCTAAATTTAAGTTTACAAAATTGTTTTAAACACTTCAAAAAATGTAATGAATAATTAAACTTATCATACCATTGCCAAACTTTAATGTAACCCATTCTCTTAGTTTTATTAAATTTTATAAAATAATTTCATACCACTTTCCTAATTTTTTTGATTGCTATAACATCCTTCAAATCTGCTTTGAATTGAAGCTTGAAACATATTCTATGCAAACTGAATACAGTAACAGTTATTCTCTTACATCAAAAATTTTAGAATAGCCAACTAGCATCAAAAATTAAACTTATTAAAGTATGTATAATTAAAAAGTGAAGATCAAAGATTAGGCTCTGCATAGACTAAATAGCACAACGTTTTTCTGAATAATATACTTTATTTTCAGTGCTCTAATGTGCAAAGTTGTATGAAGAAGAGGCACTTAATACTTTAACTCGCAGAAAATAAGGTTAATTATTCTAATGGTAAAAAAACATGCTCTGCTATCCACCTTTGACTGAGCAGAACCATAGAAATGAATGAATACAGACATTCTTCTTTACAATATTATATTTTTAAGTTATGCAATAAATCTATAAAATGGTAACATGTTGTATGAATCTTTATATTTTTAACATTGTTTTAAGAGGTGGAAAAGCAATACCTAGTGAGAAAAGCAATACAGTAGCGAAATCTCCTTTTTTAAATTGCACTAACTTGTTTACTTTAATGTAGTACAAAAAGTAACTCGGGAAGTCAAACCAAATACTGTTTGTTATAAGGATTCATACAACCTCCGAACATGACACAACATTCATAATTGATTAATACTGCTTATCACAGATGAGAAATGAAACAAAACAATAACTAATCATCTCTAATGAGTTTATATACAACACTTTAGAATTTATGCTTTATCTTGACTCATATTTACAATTTGTTTTACGCCTATAACTATGCAAATGGATTATGATGTATATCCTAGTTTTACAACACATAAATTGATAACAAGTGTTACGTTTTTATTTAAATTCAAACTTAATAATTAAGTTTTAATCTAAACTAAATAAGATTTTGTTTAAATTCCGTATGACTTATGAAATTAATTTCTTTCAAACTTTTATTTCTTATTGTCTGTCCTAAGGATGAACACCCAGTGTCCAACATTTATATGTATAACTACAAATATATTACAAACAAATAATTTTATGTTCACTTTTCATACATTTACTTGACTTAATCAATTTGGTAACATTACCACAGAAATAACATTTAGAAAATAACACTAGACACTATAACTAATTCATGGCATTAATCTTTTAAATTTAATGTTTGGAATGTTTACAATATTAAAATGTATGGAAGATACAACTAGAATAAGCGACAATATAAATTATAACAAGTCTTACAAGAACACACTTGTCTGTAGTTGAGAACAACTACATTATTATGTCTTTTGGTGGCACACTTTGTACTAAAGATGTTAAATTGATTAATACAAATATTTCTTTGGTATAAGTTACAAATAGTATATCTGAGCTGAGTAATGAGTATTTAACGATATCAGTACTGACCACTAGCCTTTTCTACAGCAATGTAATAAATACTTTACTATCGGGAACATAAGGATTTCTATTTCGAGACTATTTCATGAAGTATCCTATCTAAGAATCAACAGTAACGATTTAACATCGCCTGAAAATATAAAATAGATTTACAGACTATTAACGTAATTTGACATAATGCAATGCAAAGAAATATATTTTGAGATAAATAGACACAGTTTAACTACCTACTCAATACATTGGTTTCTTTGTTTACTGATTTTTCACATTTTTAAAAAAGAACCTCTTACGTCCCGTTTTGAGATAACTCGTGACATCATTTCCACGTCGCAACTTCTTAAAACGGATTGATTTTCCGACTGTACAGAGTAAGATAAGCAGACTGCACAATGAAAAAAGTTCCTTAGCCACTAAAACATGCAAATGAAAGTCTGATCACTGAACTGAGCGTGTGTAAAGAAAGCAAGGTATCCGTGACGTCACACGTAGGCCGGCGGCCGCGCGTCCACCTGCGTGGTGACGCGCTGCGCCGCCGGGCCCGGCCACGACCAGCCACTGTCGCTCAGTGCTACCAGTCACACTGGTCCACTCCACTCTGTGTTGTCCTGGGAAAAGTTCTCGTTCATTAGTGTTGGCAATCTGTTGCAGAATTGTTTATTTGCAAAATGGTTTAGATAAAGGGACTGGTATTGGTCGAGGCATCACGATCAAATGCTGAGCAGTTAAGTGGCCTACAGCCATACTTATTTGCAGTAAGTACATAGTTGGTATTAGCACTTTTCTTTTTATAATATTGTCCCTTCTTGTCAAATAGGTATTAAGTGTATGGTAAGTACCCAAGTTAGAATGAAGTGACTTTTAAAAAAAGATTATGGAAGGGTGCGTGAAAAATTTCGCCATTTAAAGAAAATTGCCTTCATTTAAAGAAAATTGCCTTATTATTAGTAACTTAGGCAAATTTCGAAACTAGTTAACTATGGCTAATTTCCTTATTGAGAGAATTGTTCCTCACTACCATACCAATACTAGACTTTATTAGGTTGTGTTGTGAGTTCTTGTTAGTAATAGTTTACCAGTGAAATGTTAACAGTCTTAGGGTGTATCGGGCTCAGCGGCACGTTGGAGTTGGCGCTGGTGGTGAAGTAGCCGCCAGGGCGCGGCCGCAGGTGCCGGTTGTGCATCTCCATCTGCACTATCTTCATGAACTCGATCTGGGCTGCTAGCTTTTGTACTTCTTCCTGTTATTTTGAAAAATAAAAACGTTAGAAAGAGTAGGATTAAGTTACGAGCCGGTTTGGATTACTTTTATAGCACTTGCATAAGGTTTAAAATAAGGATCGATGTTCGAACTGCTCGTTGGGAAGGAAATAAAAGTGGACTGTATTTTGAAACATAGACTGGTGTATTGCCGTTTATCATACACGTAACTGTCCCGGTCAAACATAGAAATTTAGAGTAATCGAGTGTCGTCCGTCGCGGTGGTCTCCGAGAAAGCGAGTGCCGCTGGTCGGGCCGCCACACCCGCGCCGCACCTCCGCTCGCTCGCTGATGGTGACGCGCAGCTCGATCACGCCGCCTACGCGTGCCGTCTGCGTGTTCGTTGGGTGCTATTCCCAACAATCGACAAGCGTGAAATGAAACAACACGAATGCAAAGTTTTTTTATAAAAGCGTCACGCATAGAAACATCCGCGGGGACTCCTCATCGTGACCTCAAGCACTCGAGCTGCGAGTCATTCAGCCAGCCAGTATCCACGGCTTCTACGGGTATCCTGACCACCAGCATGCAGCGGACGCGCATTCTCGATTATAATGATCCTCAACCTCATTAGCGACCTTGGCAAGCACACCGCACCTCCAGCCGGTTACATGAAGAACCTTTCGTGGTCGAAGCCATCAGTCACGTCACTGCGTCACACAGCACCACTCTGACTCACTGGACCAACACTGCCACCGCCGCCGTCTGCTTAACAGGACGTGGCGGCCATAATAAAAAGAAAAGCTAAGCTAAGTTTTAATATAGGTAAGCTAAGCTAAACCTAACAAGAAGGTACGAACCTTAAGTTCCTCGTTCTCCTGGTAGAGGTCGGGCGGCTCGTCGGGCACGAGGCCGATGCCGTTGAGCGAGGACGAGGCGGGCACGCCGCGGGCGCGCGCGCGGCTGTCCCACGTGTCGCCCGTGCCGCGCACCACGCGCAGCACCTGCGTACAGTACCACGGTGCTAAATTTATTTATTTATTTTTAAATAAAGCTTACAGGCTAATAACAATCATATCTTTTTAAGTAATGTAAATTGCTATAACAAGCTTCCACATATTTATCTAGCTACACATTGCGTTGACATATTTTAGGTTTATGATAAAGTTAAAAATTAATTTCAGTAGGTATATGAATTCAATCGAATCATGTAATATCAAAGATGGAGAAAAAGGCTACATAGCGTTATGTTAAATAACAACTAGGTAACTAAGTTATCTATGCTTTTCTCCAAAAAAAAATCTTTTCATATCAAATGAAAAGACTTATTGCGAGGGCGTACATATTTTTTTTTTTTCAAATGATGCGGTAAAGCTCTACAATGACATACCTACATACAACGCTTACCTTAGGTAAAAACACCAGCAGAACAGTGGTTGACGTTGATAGCTGAGTTCTTATGAACCCAAGTAGATATTTTATATCCGGTCCTGCCCGAGGTAATATTAGTAAACTGTTAACAAATACAATGTTTAATTAGTAGGTAGGTATTCCTTTAAGCTGTTAGGATTCACAAAAATGTTGATCATGGAATTGAGTGTAGGTAGAATAAATCCATGTGGCAAAGAGAGCAGAGTGCAATCAATCCTAATCAGGGTCATTTGTTTTTGTTTGTCATTAGGAAATCACACCAAACAAGACAGAGAGTTCCTTTTTTCGTGATGGGAAATCATTAAATAACTTCTTCCGCTCTGGGCGGAACGAAAAGGGAGTGTCAGGCTCTTACTGCTGATTAAGACCCTTTGTGTTCCAGGACCGCGGTGACTCTTTCGAGCAAATAACGCAACGAAGGTGAATGGGTTCGATTTCCAGGTCGTGCAGTAAGAGCCTGACACTCCCATTTGTTGATATTCCATTCATAAAAAAAGTCGTGCAAAAAGTGTTGCTGGACTAATTACTTCGCCCGCATTTTGTTGGAGGTATGAAACCTCGTATCGGAGGGCACATAAAGCCGTTGGTCCTCGTAGTATCGACACGATGAGGTAGATACTACGAGGATACCTTTTTTTTTGGACGGGAAATCATCACATGGCTTCTCCCGCTCTGGGTGGAGCGGGAGGGAGTGTCAGACTCTTACTGACTAAAACCCACCCGTGATCCTTCTTGTGCCCTTTGCGTTCCAGGGCCGCGTTGATTCTTTCGAACAAATTCCGCAACCGCAGCTGACACTGACCCTATGGGGCCCCGTCTTCGTTGCTGACGGCTTTTTGAGGCGCGCGTGGAACACGACGCGCCGTCGACTCGGGCCTGGTTGCTATCGGACGGCGAGCCACCCATAGCTCGCCATCCACAGGCCCGCGCCTACGGTGGCCGGGAATCGCGCTGCGTTTCCCGGTGCGTCTTCTTCTGTTGCGGCGGCCGGGGCGTGAGGTTTCCCTCTCTCGCACGCGTTCCGCCTCCTCCTTCGCTAGCATTACTGCTTCGCAGAAGGAGGCGACCGCTTCCCATGCCTCCTCGCTCCGGACCATGGTTTGAACCAGTGCCGGACGCGAGAGGTCGCCGCCGCGTGTCCTCCGGGCGATCTACACAGTGTTGACACCCGGACGTGTCCTCCCGCTGGATCCGACACAGGCACCTCCCGAAACAGCCGTGTCCGGTGAGCATCTGCTTCAGGCGGCAGGTGAGGACGCCATGGCGTCTCTCCAACCACTCCTCAAAGAGGGGAGTTATCGCCACAATGGTGGCGTGCCCAACTACGAGGACACCTGTGTTTGTGCACACACTTGTACTTTATAAAATCTCCTAAATCTACAGCTAATCTCTTTATTATATGTAATTTATCACTTACTGGAAAGCTATCATGAGTGAGTTGACTGTGAATATGTTGTAGATGGCTATGGAGATGAGGCGCGCCTCGTTGTACAGACTCTCTGCGTGGCGCACGCGGTAACACACGCGCACGCCCCATAGTAGGAATAGGATTTCACCTGAAAATTCAGTTAACAGGTAAGTACATATTGTGCGAAATTGAAAGGATAGTCTACAAATATAAAACAGTTATTTTATAAAATCTCAAATGTCTTCTTTTTGGATACCATTTACAAATGTTTTTGTAGGTAGAATTGTACAGTTAGTAAGAAAGTTAAACACATAGGATCTAAATTCTTACCTATAGCTAAGCTGTGATCCCACCAATTGTAAGTACACTGCTTGAATTTCAGTCCTTTGTTATCAGTAATCTGAAAAAACATAGGTAATAAATTAATTAATTAAGTTGTAATGTGTATGTTCAATTTAATTTAATGTTTTTTTTTTAAATTATTTTTCAGTAGAACTTACAACTTCAGCATCAGGCGGCGCAGACAAAGTCCAGGTTCCTAAATAGACTAGCATGATGAGAAGGATTGGTGCCATCCATTGGAGCAACTGCTTGTCTGTCAGCTTCAGTTTGTGAGCTGACTTCACACGGTATGTAAGAGATACTCTGTAGGTTAAGATGGAAACTTATGTCAGTACATATTTTAGTGCCATAGAAGATGCAAAATACTAGTCTAAGCCTGGTAGCACTCAGCTGCATCTCCTTAGGCTGGAAGATGACTCCAACATAGTTGGAAAAGGCTAGGCAGATTGATTGGTTGAAAAGACATATTCACTGCACTTTAATTATTTAGTAAGACAATTAGCAGCTATTAGCTGATGTTTGTGTTCTTGCAGCATTTCAGTGTGGGAGCTATCACAATACTTTCTGGAAGCCTTTTCCATGCTTTTACAACCCATGAAGCAGATTGACGTAGAAGCTACTTGTTCTGCTGATAATTTAGTTGGCAGGCAGGTCATCATAAAGTCGTTAGTGGGTGGTGGTTTTATACGTCACTAGCAGCGCCCCACGGTTTTACCCGCGTATTTCCCGTTTCCTTGGCATTACAGGGATAAACAATGGTTAAAACGGTCCAGCAGTTTCGGAGCTTATTCAGTACTTACAAACGAAAAAAATAAATCTTCTAATATTTTAGTATAGAGAGCCAAATAATAATTTAAAAAAGTTTCTGTGATACCTCCATGTTTTCATCAGAAGTGCAGTATAAGTGATACAGAATCCCATGTGTCGTGTCCATTTTGTAGCAATACAAGAGTATCTGTCCAACACTGGAAATATAGCTGCCATCTAGAAACAAAGAGATGGTTTGTATTACGATATTCATTTCAGCACCGGGCTTGTTTCTTTCCTAAAGTCAACATTTTAAACTTATGCGGATTCACTACTATGGTTGACTTGAACATACCCCATAGTTGAAGATTTTGTAACAAGCAAGTTTAATCAATGTTAAATGATATCAAGTATTATCATATTTTGATGTTTGTAAAGGCATGTTTTGTTTACAAATTAACTTTGTTGTTGATACAAATGTCATCAACAACACCTGTTGTTGATGACATTTGTAAACTGTATTTTAAACCACATGTAGGTACTAATAAAGACCTTTGAAAAAAAAATTAAAAAGAACAGAACTGAAACTTAGAAGAACATACTCACTTCCATATACATGATAGCACATCCAAGAAGTGTAATAGACAGAAACACAGGACTGGCTACACGGAACACTTTCACTCTACGGTGGTGACGAGTGTAAATTGTCAGCAAGACAGTCATCACCGCACAGGTTACTGATATCACTAGTAAAGATATCCTGAAATCATTAGCAAATACTAAAATATTACAAAGTTAGCTTCAATTAGTGTCATAAATGTGTCAAATTATATTATCACTTTGAGACATAGATTGTTACTCAGCTATAGATCTGAATCATGGTAGCTTCATAAAGTCATATGTCTTCATCATAATAACTTTGAATGTAATACTCTATAGGTATGAGTATAAAGAAGTAAATTGGTTGATAAAAAACTATTTATTAAGTTTATTATTGTTTGGAAGTCTAAAAGTGAGTCCTATGCCAAAAATAAATGAACAAGCAATAATGCTTGCCCTATTTATACAAAGCATCCTGCCTAACTATCCTGACAAGAGTTATAATCAATTTCATTCATTGAACTCATTTGTATCCTTACCGGAACGGCCAGTTGTAAGTGGCAAGGCATGGCTCCGGTCCCTGACACGTTTCGCAGCCCGGCTGACATTTCAAACATTCGTATGGCTCGTCCCAGTTTTCTAAATCGTTTTCTTCGTATTCTTGGTATGCAACTGAAAGAAAGCGCACAATCCAGTAAAATAATTCCAAAATGTAGCAACGTTTATACAAAATATGTACATAACTACGTATAATTTGGTAGAACCAGTTTACCTAATACCCAAATTCGGGTTCGGAGAGGGTTGTCTTCACACAAATGTTTATAATAATCAAAACGAATTTAATATTAAGTAAACAAAACAAAATACAACACAACGGACTGTCAAAGTCAAAATGTCAAAATAATCTTTTTTTTTTGTTCTTCCCATTTTGACAGAGAAAGGCAAAGGCAAAGCCATGCAGTCATAGTCAAACAAAATAATCAAATTCAAATAGGGTGACGTTTGCTGTAACTGCCGTGAACTGTGGCCGTGAACGTGCAATCATCACAAAAACAAAAGAAAATAAGTATTGTATTCCTCAATTTATACTTCGACTTTAGAATGGTTGTCTTGAAAAGATCGCTTTTCACCACCCATTATTTATGTCACCCTATGTAATGTTTTCACAATCTATATTTTCTGTAACTTATATGATGTAGGTACATGACATAATATTTTATAGGGTATTCTATTCTATGATCTAAAATCGATTAAAAGTCAATAGTTTGAACACGAAAATTTTAAATTGTATTTTATGATGCTGAAATGTGTCCGAACGAATGTTGATTTTAAACTACAGCATGAAAACTATGTAATACCTTCAACAAGGGATCCATTATATCCTTCACGATGAAGTAACGAGTAGTAGCCCGGACGGCATTTGCAAATATACGATCCTCGCGCCCAGCCAGCGTGCCGGACATTCATCTCTCTGTTTGGCCTATATTCACACTAAACAAATAACAGTCACAAACAAATAAATATGCTAGATAAGCATTTTGTTTTAATAAATAAATTAAATTCAATGTCTGGATACACTTACTTGAGTAGTTTCGTTGGGGCATTTATGTGTCCCGTGAAAGGAATATATTTGGTTATCATTATCATCTTCTGTACCCGCCTCGCACTGGTTTATTTCCAAGCTAGATATGTCTATGTCGAGCGAGACGATGCCTTTCAATCTGTAAGAGGGAAATGTATTAGGTACGTACAGCCAAGTTAGAATACGGAGATAGGTAGTTACCTATAGTTTAGTAGTAAAATATCATTCCAGTAGGCACAGGCTAAATAGGGCAGGCCTAACTAATGTATAAATCAGTATTTATTTTGGTTTAGTATCTCACGGTTTACCTATAAATTGCTAGTCGGGTCCTAGCCTAGAAGTTCAAAGGTAGTCGATTTATCTAAATTAATGATGTACAGTAGGATTTGGTGAGATTGCAAGTCAATCTTTAAACATACCTACTTGGATAGAAAATGCTTAATGACTCCATATAGCAGGTCAGCCCAACTTTAATACCTACAAAGTCTTAGATAGGTATGATCAAGTAAATTGCCAGTATTGGTAACGTATGTAGGTAACTTGTACTTACCCACGTATAGTTGAGACAGGCACGGTGTAAGATAACAACCATCGTTTCGCCTCACAGCTGTAGTAAGGATACGTCCACCAGCCTTCCATAGTCGCACCAGGCGGAGATGGCATGAACTTTGGAGACCGAAGCGTTTCACTGTCATGTGCAGACACGTACCTGGAATCGTGGATTTTTCAGATTAGTACTTAGTATGTTTCAGATTAGTACATGGTTTCCATTTAATTGCGGTGGCGATAATGGGGATTAAAGTCGACAAAATTCCGAATATAGCTTCATACATCTTGACCAGCTAACACATAATACTGGATTATACGGTACAGTTCTGATTAATATTTTCTTGGCTTTAGTATCAGTCTTTACATTTGGTGGTTATAGTTCTATAATGATGTGCGTTGGGTTTCTTACCATGGATATTCAGGATCAGGCGGTTTCTCAAGCTGCGGGGACACAACGGCAACTGGGTCTGCAGTGCCATATCTCTCCCACGCCACGGCACTGTTGACCACTCCGTCTGCCCTCAAGGCCAGTGCTCGAGCCCCTACTGCCCGCTCCGAGGGACTCGCGCCTAGCACTAGGCCTTGGGACACTGCCATCAGGACTTCTGCACCGAGAAAATTAAATGTTTAAAGTTCCTTTTATTTTCGTCATAAACCGTGAACACTTTTTTCGTTTCGGTTTAAAGGAGGTTAGTTAAAGGGTCAGTGCCTGCTAGGGTTGCGGAATTTGTTCGACAGAGTCACCGCGGCCCTGGAATGCAAAGGGCACAAGAAGGATCACGGGCGGGTTTTAGTCAGTAAGAGTCTGACACTCCCTTCCGCTCCGCCCAGAGCGGGAGAAGTCATTTGATGATTTCCCATCCAGAAAAAAAGGCTATTGTAGTTAATCTTTGCCATTTAATTATTTTATAAGCTATCCCACTACACTCCCCAAAGAACCTGCATACCAATTTTTTTTTTATGACCAGTAATTACGGCTATGCTTTGTCTGACAGTCACTCAGTAACACTAGAGTTTTATTAATTGATCGTGAACAAAAATTGTTAGTAGTAGTAGATGTTTTTAAATATTAGATATCAGTTAATCATGCTCCTCGTTTGATTGTGCCCCCACCAGTTTTTATTTACAAAAAATAGAGCACGCACCTAATAGTTTATCTGATTTTGGGTTTCGGGCTCTTTTATTTGTTTTTTTGAGTTCGATGCTGTTCTGGCTTACCCAGCCTGTCCGTTCAGGTAGATTTTCAGCTTCTGCTAAAATATAAAAATAGAAACAGAAATTTTAGAATGCATCTGCATAGTATTTAGATCTGGCTTTCACCCAAGCCGTTTATAATTTTGATTCGTCTGTTTGATTTCTGGGGTCGTCAATTAATTTAACAGCGGTGCTAAATCAAATCAAACAAAGTTGTTTACGGGGCGCCGCCGCCGCTCGGTCCCTTTCGCCCTTGTTCGAATCGAACCATTGTTTATCGAAACTTCTCCGGCCCCGAAGGTAACTTAAATTCTGAATTACGTAAGAATATCAATAGAAATGGTTTCAGGCGAGTTAGTCAGTTAGAAGCCTGATAACGTTTTAATGTTGGTATTATGTATTTTAGGTATCTATTTCAACTTTAGCATCCTCGTGTTTTCTGTTCGAAATGCTGTCTCTGCCGCGTCGTGATGGTATGTGTGGATTTATAATTAGTTTATACGAGCTGCCGCTCCTTTAGTATACGTAAGCTTTTTTTTAAAATTTTGTTTTCAAAAGCTGTAATGCTGAAATGACCTCCAGTTTACTTCATCTAACAACACTTTACGTAATATTCATATAATTTAATGTTCAGCTTGAATAACACCTTATGTTTTGACTAAACTTTCTCTTACGTTCAGTAGGCACCTGTATTAATATTTAGTACCTACTAGCGGCTCGTCCCGGCTTCACACGGATGGACTAATACCTAGGTATTTATTTTAATATAGCCTATATGTTACTCAGGGATAACGTAGCATTCTGATAGTGACATATCCGTTGAAATCGGTCTAGTCATTTTTTTATTTATTAGTTAAAAACAAGTCTTGCCTGGCTCTTAGTCTGTGCCTGTGTGAGGTGTCAGTTTGTACCTACATGAGCTTTCCTGTATTACGTACCTATAAAGGTAACACTCTAGCGGCCGAACCCAATAACCGATCTATCACATACTGGAGATAGAAAAACAAATGAAACAACAGAAAACCTATATAATTTGTCTGTTGTTTCATTTGTTTTTCTATCTCCAGTATGTGATAGATCGGCCGTAGATGTACTGATAGTATTACCCGCATTTTCCAGGCCCAGCTGATGCAGAAGGTTAGCGGCGAGGTCTGCCCTGGCTCTCGCAGTGTCCCATCGCGCGGCGTGGAGCGGTGCTTTCAGTCGTCCATACCGATTTGTGACGCACAACGCCCCCGTTGCACCAGTAGCTACTGCGTGCACCAACCGAAGCGATGATTCTACTTCTTCCTGTAAAAGAAAACAATGGTTTAACCACTATTTATCATACCTATTTCTTTTCAACTTAAAAAGAAAGAAAGAAAGAAAACTCGTTTATTCCGCCAGAGTAGACGCACAAAAAAAAAAAACTAAAAAATAAAAATAAACAAATACATAACTTAAAACGGACGTAACATTTTTACGTAACTTCTCCATAGAATACACAAAATTTACGATTTTGAGCCTATAAGGCTATTCGAGAGTTTTTAACGAACTTCTAAAAAAGGAGGAGGTTCTCAATATTTTTTTTTATGTTTGATCGCGCATAACTCCTTCGCTTGCCAACCGATTTGAAAAATTCTTTTTTTGTTGGAAAGAGTATACTTCCCAAATGGTCCCATGAAAATTTTATCGAAATCGAACAAGCGATTTTTTGTTAATTTCAATAAATGATAGCAAATCTGTCGGGATAGCTAAAATCGCATGTTTATTTATTGTATACACCAATTTAGGTCAATTTTGGTCTATTCTGTCAAAATCTCATCGAGTGAACGTAGGTTACTTAGGTCAACTATCATTCCATCTTGTGTGTTTGGATTGTCAGCTCACGTCATGTTCACGTCACCTTAAGTTCACTTAGTGAGATGTTTGCAGGATCGCACTGCTGTAACTTAATAAACTCATCTATATATCTACTGCTATATGTAGGTTTATAGGTCCCGAAAATAAAGAAATTGCAACGCGGAAATTCAGATCCTACTGAAATTCCGATTCTGCAGTCAAATTAAAGCGTTGGTACGTATAACATACTAGCTGCTGCCCGCGACTTCGTCCCCGTGGAATCCCCGATTTTAAAACATTCTTGATCGCTGCTCCGCTCCTATTGGCTTAAGCGTGATGATATATAGCCTAAAGCCTTCCTCGATAAATGGTCTATTCAACCCAGAAAGAATTTTTCAATTCGAACCAGTAGTTCCTGAGATTAGCGCGTTCAAACAAACAAACAAACAAACAAACAACCAAACAAACAACCAAACAAACAAACTCTTCAGCTTTATAATATTAGTATAGATTTAGATAGTATGTAAGTATATTTGGTTTAACTGGAAATGCCTGTGATCCAAGCTTTAAGATTTTCCAACCAGAAGGCAAATCTCACAAAGAAGAGAAACGGCTGAAAATACCTCCGTGTTATTGTAACGGACGCCTCGCTTCCCAAGTAAATTAACGAGTATTGATTAGTTACAAAATTTCCCTTTCAGAAACATTGGGCCTGAAAAATAACAAGAACTTTGGCTGTTGCCTCGCCGAACAAATAAATCGCGGCAAGAATTTGTTTTACATTTGAAGTGAATCAGTAAAGAACCAAGAGTTGGGTCGTAGGGTTTTGATTTCCCATCCAAAAAAAAAGGGTTTTGGATTATTCATGTAGGTACCTATTTGCTTATATTCACTTACTAGCAGCGTCCCGCGGTTTCGCCCGCGTTGTTCCCGGTCCCGTAGCTATACGGGGATAAAATATAGCCTATGACACTCCACAATAACGTAGAGCTTTACCTCTTACAACGTCACAAACTCACAACCTCACAAACTCACAAACGTTACCTCTTTATAATATTTATTATAGTATAGATTTTTGGCTTGCTACTAATGAGGGATTTAAGAAGTTGAAATTATTTTGTGAGTTGAGTGTTGAAGAAGCGGCGTCACAGGCAACCAAGTAGATCCTGATAAAATTTTAACTTAATTTTTGAACTCAAATCGGAACCTATTCTATTCTTTGTAATGATTATATGTCCTAATTTATTTGTTTTTCTTTTTTATAGTTTTAATTTATTTTGTTTTTCTATTCCAATTTAATTAATGTTTATTTTTTAAATATACTGTATTTTAATTTAATTATTTGATATTTGACATTTTTATTTCAATGTAAACTTTGTAAATTTAAATTTTGTTAAATGATATTTAGGTATTTTGTAAGTAGGTTAAACGTAACACATTTACACGTCAAATATTTGTTATTATTATCATATATTTCAATCTAAAAAAAAAATGTATTATTGATTATATAAAGACCTGTGCATGTGCTATAAGTGACGAATTCACCGCAAAGCTGCTGAAACAGAATTAATTTTATGTAATGATTTAGTGAATAAGTCGTTGGTGTGTCAATAAATAAATAAATAAACTAACTGGCCCCTGCTAGCACCTTCGATTTCGTGAAAATGATCCCAGACACATATTCTCGGGATTCAAAGTTTAATACGTGCTAATAAGGCCCTTGTACCCGTGTCTAACTGAGTACCAAATTTCAACAAAATCCGTTCTAACGTTATGACGCGAAGAGCTAAAAAATACACAGACAGAGTAACTTTTGCAATTATTGTACCTACCTATTAGTATGGACTAGCTTCTGATAGCGGATTCGATCGCATTTAAATGCTCCAAAGACACATGCACAGACAGCTACTCTCAGGATAAAAGTATCATATTATGTCTTTATCCAGGACACCCGTGTACCAAGTTTCATCCAAATCCTTTAAGCCATTTTTACCTGAAGAGGCATCTAAGAGACATTCAGGCGAATAAGTGAACAGAGATGTAATATACTTTATTTATTGTACACCAAATATACGAGTAGTTACACAAACTACTACACGCACTCCTCTGTCTATTCCCACTACACGCACTGTTCTATTGTATCAATTTGTCTACTTCTCGTTATTTCAACTGGCAAAACAGTCGCATAGCCTAGCCATAATAATATATATAACATCACAACCGCATAAGACAACGTTTGTATCATGACCGCTTTGAATGATACCGATCCACAAGAAGAACATTCGCTAGAATACTAATATCACTTTCATTCAAATTCCATTTCAAACATGTTTAACATATCCTGAGAGATGAGCACGAAACTCGTTCACAAAATTGAATTCAACTTGTTGAATGTTTTTGTGGGTAGCGCTTGTTTTAATAACACATAGCAGGCGGTATTAATGTCGCTGGTAGCTGAAAGGGTTAAATTTACAACAGCGGGACTTGTAATTAAGGAAAAATTGGAACGGAGGTGACAGAATTTATATATTCGTTGTAATTTCAGCAATAACACATGAGACAAACATATTATCTCGTTTTCCGCCTCTCGGATTGGGTCGACACGGCGCTAATCTCATTTCGGGATCACCCATAACTTGATTGGAAGTTGGAGCAACAAATAATATAATTATTTTTCTATCACTGAGATGAGAGGTTTTGTACCGTCACATCGAATAAGACTTCATAAATATAATTGTAGGTGAAGCACAGTAACGATTAGCTGTAAATGATTAGAAACAATAATAAATAGATCATTTATTTAGATAGTCAAGACCCGTTGTGTTAGTAATTACAATATTGACTTATAACTATTGTTAGTAAGCTGACTGACTGAATATAAGTAATTAGAATGTAAGTAAGACAGTTTGTAATTGCACAGAGATAGTTTTGATTATAGGTATTTTATTAAATCATAATAAAGATGGAAAACATAGGTATACAATTTAAGTAACGTTCCACAAGTAAATATGACAAAGTTCCATCCATCTAAGTAAACAAACCCGCTGATTGGATGAAGATTTTACATCCGGGTTCAAGCTCGACAAGTCGAAACCTGTCGGGGTTTGTTATTGTTAGTCGCAGGCCAAGCTTGAGGAAGACAAGGGGGAAGGGGCGGGCGGCCATCGCTTGCGCGCCCACGCTTGGTAGATCCGGCGCAGATAGAAATCAGTGTACACAATACTTGCGCCCATGTGCGTAATCTATAAATAAGACCGCCGTTAGAACAATGGGTCACTCCCGATTGGCTGTCGAAGTGGAGGTTGTCGGTGAACGTGGGTAAGACACAGGCGCTGCTCGTCGGGTACGCGCACCTCCCACCACCCCTCCGACTGCAGGGAGTCGACATTGATTGGTTGGCCCGGGTCAAGTACCTCGGAGTCACCATCGATCGTCGACTCTCCATGGGCCGTCACGTCCAGCAGATCGCCGCCAAGGGCAGAGTGGCCCGCGCGCTGCTCGACCCAGTGCTCTCGTCACGCATCCCGCTGCGAGCCAGGCTGGGCGTATACAAAACGTACATCCGCCCGCTGCTCACATATGCCGCCCCAGCTTGGCTCGCCCTCACGAGCGAGACGAGCAAGAAACAGCTTCGCGCTCAACAAAACTTGACGCTGCGAAAGATCGTCGCCGCCCCTCGCTTCGTGAGGAACAGCGTGATACAGCGCGACCTCAAGGTCGAGAGCCTGGATGAGTTCTGCGCCCGCCTCGCGTCTAACATGTTCGCGCGTGCCGACGCTTCTGCTTGGCCGCATGTCAAGGACATAGCGCCCTGGCACGCGCGGCCACCCGACGCGAGGCGCTTCCCACGCGATCTGCTGCCAGACGATGACCCCCCCCCCCCCCCGGACTTGACGCTGAGTGAGTTGCAGACACCGACACGCGACTCTCTCAAACAATAAGACTCTACATACATAACACGCACTCGCGGCGCTCTGTGTGCTAAGTTAATATAGGCATAGAGCGTTGCGAACCCCACACATTCATGACTCTACAACATATGAACTCACGCGACGAACGTGCGGCGCGGACGCGCGTATCGTTCGCTTACAGGGTATTCGGCGTTACACAATACAATGCCGGCCCAACTCACCCATCGGCCCCTTAGCTCGGAGCGTGGACGGCTCGATCTGGAAGCGAAACGAGCGGGGGTCAACCTTCTCAGCAGAGGGCGCCACCAAAGTCGGACCCTACGTCGCTGGTCGTCTCTCGCCGGGCCTCCCTCGGGTAACCGGGGGTCTCACCTGGCGGGGACTGACCGCCGTAGGGCCGTGAAACACGGCACTGCGAGGCAGTGCCGGGCGCTCCTGCTGAAACACCAATGACAGCTACACATCTAGGCACGCTGCGGCACTACTGCCGCGCGCGCCACATTCCGCGCCTATATCGGCCACCCAACGCCGCGCCCGTAGTTACGGGCGCGAACACCCCGACGCCGCGGGATTAAAGGCCTAGCCTACGCCCGCCGCCGCGCCCCCTTGCGGGGGCGCCGCGAAAATCTACCATGCAATGGGTCAGTCTTCACTTGTCCTCCAGCAGAGTAACTACTCGCTGTCTCCCTGTGCTGTGAAATTGTATCAAAGTATAAAAAGTCTGTGTAAAGTTGTGCCGAGTTTATTATAAATAGCGCGTGTTAATTATTTTGACTCATATCGTTAGTTTAACAAGTAAAGTAGAGTGATTGTATTAGAATTACGTGAATACAAAGTGTTTTTACCTCTATGTCGCTTGTTTTATTCCACTACCTCGTAAAGGGAACAACGTCACCCCCGCCTAGCCTGATCCCGGTGTCGTGTGTCGACATTTTGGTCCTTCGGAGCCGGATCTAGTTCATCAAGAGGAGTGGAATAAAATGAGTCAAAAGAGTGCTATAACCACGCGCAGCAAGTTACGTAAATTAGCCGACGAGATGAGTGAGCGGCGCAAGAATGACGTCCCCTCGGACTCAGGTTTACCGTCTGAAAAGACGCCAGGCTCGCCGTCGGTCGCACCAACTGTTGCGTCAACGTCCGTTCGTAATATACCTCTGACGGGCCCCGGCCGAGTGTTCGACCATACGGAGCAGACAACTGAGAGGAGGCTCCAGGGATCAAGACAAAGCAGCAAAGGCTCATCTAAGAATAGTCGCAAGAGCGTCGAATTCTTACGAAAAAGGATTGAGTATGAAGCTGAACGCGAGCTAGTACAGTTAAAAGAAAAACTCGTGAGGAAAAGGGTGGAAGCAGATATCGCCGAGATAGAGGCAGCTGCTGAAAGTGATGACTCAAATTCAGATGTGGATACGACACATCGCGTTGAAGAATGGATTAACACAACGCCCCAAGTAATTGAAAAAGATACAGTGTTGCAGTCTGTATCGCGCGCGCCTGTTGAAGTGGCCGCGCCCCGTGAAACCTCTGTGACCCGGGAACAAAACGTAAGTAGAGTGAATAACGTATCTCTTACGTACCGTGAACCTACAGTGTCCAGCGAGATAAATGTGCCACGCATAATAGAGTCGTCGACGTCAGTATCGGTGGGCAACATAACGACACCTACTACGCCGGCGTACTTGCCAGTGTCGACAGCAGTGAGATTCCGTCTGCCCGAGAATAATCCCGTCTTTACCACTCCGGTCGCAAGTGTACCTCGAGTATCAACGCTTGAGTCGGATACACGGCGGCAGAGATATGACAGAGTGGGTGAAACAGAAAGACGGCGAGAGTCATCAGGGGAAAGAGACAGGAAGATAGACCAACTGGCAGAAGCGATTACGGGACTGGCACGACCGCGACCGGTACCTAGGCAGGCTTATGAATTGCCTCATTTTAATGGCGACCCCGCCGAGTGGATTTCCTATCGAAACATGTACTGGGACACTACTGAGTTGTACAGTTTCAAATCACATGAAAACCTAGCACGCCTGAAAACCTCACTGCACGGCGAAGCGAAGATAGCGGTTGAAGACTTATTGCGAACGTCAACAGACCCGTCAGCAATAATGCGTGCCCTAGAGGAAGAGTTCGGTCATCCGACCCTAGTATTACAGTGTGCACTAAAAAAGGTCAGAGATTTACCCAGAGTGACGGAAAGCTGCCGAGAGCTGAGGAAATTCTCAACGACTGTGAGAAACTGTGTATCATTGTTAAAGAATATTCGTGCAGAAGGTTATTTGAATAACCCACAATTAGTGAGTGAGCTACTAAACAAACTGACACCAGTGCAACGCGCGCAGTATGGTGACTTTGCTATGGGCCTAGATAACTCACAAGGGGTGGATTTAAGAGTGTCACCAAGCTTAGAAATAATATCACACTTCTTAACACATTTAGCACGATCGACCTCCTATTATGTACAGCCGATCATGAACGAGCCTAGTGCATCTAAACCTCCCATGAAGCAACAGAAGCAAGTCTACGGTCAAACTAGACCATTGAACAGCGCACGTCATGTCACTAACAAGCCACCACTGATGCAACGAGTGAACGCACAGAGTGACGAGTCCCTCTCACCTAAGGAATGTGTAATGTGCAAAGGTGAGCACGCTATTGAAAAATGTGAGCAATTTGGAAAGTTAAGTGTTCAACAGCGTTGGGACACAATCAAAGAAAAGAACATGTGTTTTAAGTGTCTTATTAGAAAACACCCCAAGAGGTTCTGCCGCGCCGACAAATGTGAGAAATGCGGTTATGCACATCACCTATTGTTACACGCGGACAAAGCGCAGAAAGTAAACAAAACAGAAAGTGTAACTAACATCGGGGAATGGCGAGCCTCAGCCCTACTGAAGATAGTGCCAGTGACTATAAACTATGAAAACAGTGTCGACGTTCAGTGTTACGCGTTATTAGACGATGGTGCGACGGTATCGCTCATAGACAATTCACTCGCCGCTAACTTAGAGGGACCGTGTGTACCTCTCACACTCAAAACAGCGGGCGGCTACGGAGTAACAGACTTAACTTCGCGAGTGGTACAAGTACAAGTAAAAGGTCCTAATGGACAGTGCCATAAAATTAAGTGCCGCACAATGGCAAACATAAGCTTACCAACGCAAACAGTGTCCGCCGCGACGATTAACGATAACGCGCACCTCAGCGACTTGGGTTGCGTGGAAATGAGGGGAGCCAAGCCGCTACTACTACTCGGGCAGGACAACTGGGAGCTGCTCGTCGGCCAGGACATTCGACGGGGACGATCTGGTAAGCCAGTTGCCTCACTTACGAAGCTAGGTTGGGTCATACACGGACCACTTCAAAATAGTAACAATAATAATTCAGTAAATTGCATGACAGTCTCCCTCCCCGACTTACATAATTTAGTCAAATCTCAGTTTGAATTAGAAGCCCTAGGCATTTCACAAGATACTCGTAAAAATAAAGACGTAGAGCGAGCTTTGCACGTATTAGAAAGCACCAGTCGTCACACTCCTGACAAGTCACAATGGGAAGTAGGTTTACTGTGGAAGCATGAGAACACTCAGTTACCTAATAATTATAATCAGGCCCGACAAAGATTATATGGCATAGAAAGACGCATGCGCAAGGACGCTGTGTTCGCCGAGGCGTATACGAAACAGATAGAAAGATTGTTAGATGAAGGTTATGCGCGTAAAGTGATAAGTAAAGAAGATAATTCTCCAGTTTGGTACTTACCGCATTTCGGAGTAGTAAACCCCAACAAACCGGGGAAACTACGTTTAGTTTTTGACGCGGCCGCCAGGTCTCACGGTACGTGTCTGAATGATAACAGATTGACAGGACCTGACATGTTGAATCCATTGTTAGGAATACTATTAAAATGCAGGATAGGCCCTTTATATATATATGATATAGATAGGCTGTCAGACAGAGGCAACTGGCGCTGGGTACCCTCGGAGGATAACCCTGCTGACGAAGCGACCAGATTGTGTTGGCCCGATAATTGCACGAAGTGGCTCTCGGGCCCCTCGTTTTTACGTGATCCACAGGAGCAGTGGCCAGCGTGTCATGAACCTGAGGCGGCGGAGGTGGACCTCGAGCGCATCCAACGAGTCCACGCGTCAACTGCACCCGCGACACCGCTCCTGGACTACGAGCGATATTCTTCATGGTCACGCATTCAGCGTGTGATGGCACGCATACTTATCTTTATCGGCCGGTGCCGCAAACACCGGGCTACGACGGAGCTGCAGTCTCAAGACCTTGAAGAGGCGCACGACTGCCTCATTAAGTTGTGCCAGGAGGACAGCTTCAAAGAAGAACGGGCTGCCATCCTAAAAGGGCTTCCCGTACCTAACAGTAGCCACATAAAATCATTAGACCCGATGATCATCAACAATGGGTTGCTACGAGTGAGAGGACGTCTGAGTGCCTGCGAGGAACTTACATTTAATGAAAAGCACCCAGTGATTTTAGATGGACGTCACCCATTGTCCCGAAAGTTAATCGCACACTACCACGCGATGGCTTTACATGCTAACCACGAGACTGTTGTCAACAACCTTAGAGAAAAATACTGGGTTACGAAGGTCAGAACATCAGTAAAAACGGTAGTCTCGAATTGTCAGCTCTGTCGCATTCGCAGAGCCAAACCCATTACACCTAAAATGGGCGATTTACCTCTCGCACGGCTGGAGTCTACAAGAAGAGCGTTTGTGAGAGTGGGGGTAGACTACTTCGGCCCAATGGAAGTGACAATTGGCCGACGCCGTGAAAAGAGGTGGGGGGCGCTTTTTACTTGCCTGGCTACGCGCGCCGTCCACCTGGAATTAGCTGCCACACTGAGTACCGACTCAGCAATATTAGCCTTGCGGCGCCTGATAGCACGCCGCGGGCAACCAGCACATCTATACTCCGATCAGGGTACTAATTTTATCGGAGCCAACACCGAACTTCGGGCAGCACTCAAAGAATTTGACCACGACAAAGTCAAGGACGAAGCCACAAATCGAGGTATAACGTGGCATTTCAACCCCCCGGCAGCCCCACACATGGGTGGCTGTTGGGAACGCCTAGTGAGGTCCGTAAAGAACGCGCTACGGGCCACGCTGAAGGAACGAGCACCACGTGAGGAGGTCCTTTACACCCTCCTCACCGAGGCCGAACTCATCGTGAACAGCCGGCCACTAAGCTACGTGCACGACGACCACAATCAACCTGTGGTCCTGACGCCGAATCATCTACTCCTGGGCACTGCCTCCGGGAGTACGCCATTTGCGCCGAGCGACACCGAGGACATCGACTCCCGCCGGCAGTGGCGGCGTGTCAACGCGCTCGCCGACATGTTCTGGCGGCGCTGGCTCCGAGAGTATCTCCCGACTCTACAGTGTCGTGAAAAGTGGGCAAATAATGTGCCAAATGTGCGTATCAGTGATGTGGTAGTGATCGCGGACAATAACAAAGAACGAAGTGCATGGACAAAAGGTATTATAAAAGCAGTGTACCACGGAAATGATGGTATTATCCGTGTAGTAGATATTAAGACTGTGAATGGGGTCCTGCGTCGGCCCGTTACTAAAATTATTGTGCTTCCCACAGACCAGGAAGTAATGCGGCTGAACCCTGTTACTGGGGGTGGAATGTAGGTGAAGCACAGTAACGATTAGCTGTAAATGATTAGAAACAATAATAAATAGATCATTTATTTAGATAGTCAAGACCCGTTGTGTTAGTAATTACAATATTGACTTATAACTATTGTTAGTAAGCTGACTGACTGAATATAAGTAATTAGAATGTAAGTAAGACAGTTTGTAATTGCACAGAGATAGTTTTGATTATAGGTATTTTATTAAATCATAATAAAGATGGAAAACATAGGTATACAATTTAAGTAACGTTCCACAAGTAAATATGACAAAGTTCCATCCATCTAAGTAAACAAACCCGCTGATTGGATGAAGATTTTACATCCGGGTTCAAGCTCGACAAGTCGAAACCTGTCGGGGTTTGTTATTGTTAGTCGCAGGCCAAGCTTGAGGAAGACAAGGGGGAAGGGGCGGGCGGCCATCGCTTGCGCGCCCACGCTTGGTAGATCCGGCGCAGATAGAAATCAGTGTACACAATACTTGCGCCCATGTGCGTAATCTATAAATAAGACCGCCGTTAGAACAATGGGTCAGTCTTCACTTGTCCTCCAGCAGAGTAACTACTCGCTGTCTCCCTGTGCTGTGAAATTGTATCAAAGTATAAAAAGTCTGTGTAAAGTTGTGCCGAGTTTATTATAAATAGCGCGTGTTAATTATTTTGACTCATATCGTTAGTTTAACAAGTAAAGTAGAGTGATTGTATTAGAATTACGTGAATACAAAGTGTTTTTACCTCTATGTCGCTTGTTTTATTCCACTACCTCGTAAAGGGAACAACGTCACCCCCGCCTAGCCTGATCCCGGTGTCGTGTGTCGACAATAATGTCGAGGATTTTTTGGATTATGCTCATTGATTTCTCTGTAGGATAATAAATTAATGGTGAAAGACGAAGAAAATATGAAAGAAAATAGATAGAATAAATGTTTATCTTCATAAAAATGTATTTCGAGTTTCTACTTGATAGGAGTACGTATGATGACCTTTCTTAACGTTGGTCTTAGCTAGTTTGAAACTTTGAACGAAGCCTTTTGTTAGGAAAATGTCCACTTAGTGGCCAAATTCATAAAATTGATTGAGTCAGGCGTTACTTTGCGGAAATCCATTTTAACTTTGAAAATGAAAACAAAATATCTAGTTTTAATTTCCGCGAATATTAGTGGGTTGCAGGTATGCACCTCCCTCCCGCCCGCTATATTATGCACATGCAAGATTACTAGGCAAATGCAAGGATATTAAGCACATGCAGGAAGGCAATGCAAAACCCAACACCATTACCGACACGTGTTTCGCCTCTCCACGAGGCATCCTCAGGGGACGTGTTGACTCGCTGACCGTTGAGTTGCGTTGTTGTCGCAACTCAACGGTCAGCGAGTGGCAACGGGAGGGAGGTGCATACCTGCAACCCACTAATATTCGCGGAAATTAAAACTAGATATTTTGTTTTCATTTTCAAAGTTAAAATGGATTTCCGCAAAGTAACGCCTGACTCAATCAATTTTATGAATTTGGCCACTAAGTGGACATTTTCCTAACAAAAGGCTTCGTTCAAAGTTTCAAACTAGCTAAGACCAACGTTAAGAAAGGTCATCATACGTACTCCTATCAAGTAGAAACTCGAAATACATTTTTATGAAGATAAACATTTATTCTATCTATTTTCTTTCATATTTTCTTCGTCTTTCACCATTAATTTATTATCCTACAGAGAAATCAATGAGCATAATCCAAAAAATCCTCGACATTATATTTATGAAGTCTTATTCGATGTGACGGTACAAAACCTCTCATCTCAGTGATAGAAAAATAATTATATTATTTGTTGCTCCAACTTCCAATCAAGTTATGGGTGATCCCGAAATGAGATTAGCGCCGTGTCGACCCAATCCGAGAGGCGGAAAACGAGATAATATGTTTGTCTCATGTGTTATTGCTGAAATTACAACGAATATATAAATTCTGTCACCTCCGTTCCAATTTTTCCTTAATTACAAGTCCCGCTGTTGTAAATTTAACCCTTTCAGCTACCAGCGACATTAATACCGCCTGCTATGTGTTATTAAAACAAGCGCTACCCACAAAAACATTCAACAAGTTGAATTCAATTTTGTGAACGAGTTTCGTGCTCATCTCTCAGGATATGTTAAACATGTTTGAAATGGAATTTGAATGAAAGTGATATTAGTATTCTAGCGAATGTTCTTCTTGTGGATCGGTATCATTCAAAGCGGTCATGATACAAACGTTGTCTTATGCGGTTGTGATGTTATATATATTATTATGGCTAGGCTATGCGACTGTTTTGCCAGTTGAAATAACGAGAAGTAGACAAATTGATACAATAGAACAGTGCGTGTAGTGGGAATAGACAGAGGAGTGCGTTTAGTAGTTTGTGTAACTACTCGTATATTTGGTGTACAATAAATAAAGTATATTACATCTCTGTTCACTTATTCGCCTGAATGTCTCTTAGATGCCTCTTCAGGTAAAAATGGCTTAAAGGATTTGGATGAAACTTGGTACACGGGTGTCCTGGATAAAGACATAATATGATACTTTTATCCTGAGAGTAGCTGTCTGTGCATGTGTCTTTGGAGCATTTAAATGCGATCGAATCCGCTATCAGAAGCTAGTCCATACTAATAGGTAGGTACAATAATTGCAAAAGTTACTCTGTCTGTGTATTTTTTAGCTCTTCGCGTCATAACGTTAGAACGGATTTTGTTGAAATTTGGTACTCAGTTAGACACGGGTACAAGGGCCTTATTAGCACGTATTAAACTTTGAATCCCGAGAATATGTGTCTGGGATCATTTTCACGAAATCGAAGGTGCTAGCAGGGGCCAGTTAGTTTATTTATTTATTTATTGACACACCAACGACTTATTCACTAAATCATTACATAAAATTAATTCTGTTTCAGCAGCTTTGCGGTGAATTCGTCACTTATAGCACATGCACAGGTCTTTATATAATCAATAATACATTTTTTTTTTAGATTGAAATATATGATAATAATAACAAATATTTGACGTGTAAATGTGTTACGTTTAACCTACTTACAAAATACCTAAATATCATTTAACAAAATTTAAATTTACAAAGTTTACATTGAAATAAAAATGTCAAATATCAAATAATTAAATTAAAATACAGTATATTTAAAAAAAAAACATTAATTAAATTGGAATAGAAAAACAAAATAAATTAAAACTATAAAAAAGAAAAACAAATAAATTAGGACATATAATCATTACAAAGAATAGAATAGGTTCAGATTTGAGTTCAAAAATTAAGTTAAAATTTTATCAGGATCTACTTGGTTGCCTGTGACGCCTCTTCTTCAACACTCAACTCACAAAATAATTTCAACTTCTTAAATCCCTCATTAGTAGCAAGCCAAAAATCTATACTATAATAAATATTATAAAGAGGTAACGTTTGTGAGTTTGTGAGGTTGTGAGTTTGTGACGTTGTAAGAGGTAAAGCTCTACGTTATTGTGGAGTGTCATAGGCTATATTTTATCCCCGTATAGCTACGGGACCGGGAACAACGCGGGCGAAACCGCGGGACGCTGCTAGTAAGTGAATATAAGCAAATAGGTACCTACATGAATAATCCAAAACCCTTTTTTTTTGGATGGGAAATCAAAACCCTACGACCCAACTCTTGGTTCTTTACTGATTCACTTCAAATGTAAAACAAATTCTTGCCGCGATTTATTTGTTCGGCGAGGCAACAGCCAAAGTTCTTGTTATTTTTCAGGCCCAATGTTTCTGAAAGGGAAATTTTGTAACTAATCAATACTCGTTAATTTACTTGGGAAGCGAGGCGTCCGTTACAATAACACGGAGGTATTTTCAGCCGTTTCTCTTCTTTGTGAGATTTGCCTTCTGGTTGGAAAATCTTAAAGCTTGGATCACAGGCATTTCCAGTTAAACCAAATATACTTACATACTATCTAAATCTATACTAATATTATAAAGCTGAAGAGTTTGTTTGTTTGGTTGTTTGTTTGGTTGTTTGTTTGTTTGTTTGAACGCGCTAATCTCAGGAACTACTGGTTCGAATTGAAAAATTCTTTCTGGGTTGAATAGACCATTTATCGAGGAAGGCTTTAGGCTATATATCATCACGCTTAAGCCAATAGGAGCGGAGCAGCGATCAAGAATGTTTTAAAATCGGGGATTCCACGGGGACGAAGTCGCGGGCAGCAGCTAGTATGTTATACGTACCAACGCTTTAATTTGACTGCAGAATCGGAATTTCAGTAGGATCTGAATTTCCGCGTTGCAATTTCTTTATTTTCGGGACCTATAAACCTACATATAGCAGTAGATATATAGATGAGTTTATTAAGTTACAGCAGTGCGATCCTGCAAACATCTCACTAAGTGAACTTAAGGTGACGTGAACATGACGTGAGCTGACAATCCAAACACACAAGATGGAATGATAGTTGACCTAAGTAACCTACGTTCACTCGATGAGATTTTGACAGAATAGACCAAAATTGACCTAAATTGGTGTATACAATAAATAAACATGCGATCGCTGACCGTTGAGTTGCGTTGTTGTCGCAACTCAACGGTCAGCGAGTCAACACGTCCCCTGAGGATGCCTCGTGGAGAGGCGAAACACGTGTCGGTAATGGTGTTGGGTTTTGCATTGCCTTCCTGCATGTGCTTAATATCCTTGCATTTGCCTAGTAATCTTGCATGTGCATAATATAGCGGGCGGGAGGGAGGTGCATACCTGCAACCCACTAATATTCGCGGAAATTAAAACTAGATATTTTGTTTTCATTTTCAAAGGCCAAATTCATATCAGCTCTCGGCAGATGCAACCGTCTACTCTTTGGTACCTATAGATAGATCTATTAGCAAGTTAGTGGGTACTATATTCATAATAGAATGAGAAACAAAAGTATCATAACTCATCTATTTAAAAGCATAAAATGACTAGTAACACCCCGACTACGCACGGGGAAGCACAGGATAGCAAGATCTTTAAATAACATTTACATTTGGCATGATCTTTTTATAACAAAGTCACATTACAGCTCATATACACAAACATTTCAGGAATCATATTAACACCTAAGCCTTCCTCACATATTACATCCCTGAAAACCATATGAAAATCTGTTCGGTAGTTTTTGATGTTCGTAGATGAATAGACGCTGAAGGGTGAGTTTGTGTTAATAAATAATAGGTAATGTTTAATGCTCAATCACGCCAAAACTGCTGAATGGATTTGGATGGGTAGAGAGATAGATTATATTCTGGAATAGCACATGAGATACGTTTTTATCCCGGGAGTATGTTCCCTTGAGATATTTTTCGAAAACGCGGGCGGAGCCACTGGTAGAAGCTGGTAGTGATATCTACTGATGGCCATAAGTAAGCTAAAAACATTAATAACAATACATTTCAACTAATTAATGACACTATCACTTATCAATATATCATAAACGGGCATCCACCACTACAGCTACACATAGAACTACAGATATAGGTCATCATACCTTGCCATCACTGTTTTTGCGCTAAAGCCACTAAGAAAATTACAAGATTGAATTTCCAGAAGGTAAATAATTGCTTTCTAATTACTACGTCACTGTTCTATTAAAGGCACGTGTCTAGTTAATTAAGCAAGACATTAGGTAAGTGTTTGTTCTAACTCAGATGACACTTTTGTCTCTAACGAGTTTTCAACGAGCCACCTACCTACATGTTCTTCGGTTTATACTTGACTACCTCTGATTTTGGCGAGTGTTTGTGCGATTGTAATTATGTTATATGATCTATATACATTGAAACAGTCACACCAAACGGCCAAGTGCGAGTTGAACTCTCACACCAAGGGATCTGTACCTACCATAAACCGAAAGAAAACACGTTTCTTGTATGGGAGCCCCCTTTAATGTTTAGTATTTGTTGTTATATAGGGGCAATAGAAATACACACTTTGTGAAAAAAATCAACTGTCGACCTATTACGGTGTACGGATGAACAGCAGAGACTTAGTAATAGGGTTCCGTTGGTTACCTTTCGGGTACAGAACCCTAAAAGAGTAATTTGTACATTTTGATGCTAACTTGAGCTTATGGGTCGAAGTATTTTTATTCTGAAGCGAGGTTCGAAACGAGAGTGCAATGAGAAACGCAAATGTGAATTAGGAAAAGGACGTTTTACAACAGGGTTGTGAGGAAAAAATCATCAAAGTATAACAGCAAAATAATCTGTAGCAGTGTAACATCTGTTTTTTTTTACTTTATGATTTGCGTATTTGGTTCGTGCAGTGTAGGTATGCCTTTTATGTCCAACCTAATATAAGATACGACTGTTAAAATAATACGATTTTTAATAAACAGAATATATATTACTTATGCATTTTTCCACTCGAGCGCTGCACAATATTGTGAGCCTAAAAGCTAGTACGTATGTTGGAAAATACTTTGGTCACTCTACATTCTAAATGCGAGGTTTATTTTTTTATGTTTGGAGGTGAACCTGAAATAAGAAACTAAGTACAAAATGCTTGAAATGTTAGATCCCTTCAGGGACCTCATTAAACATGATATTGAAGCGTACCTATTATTAATTAAATTAGAAAATTCTTAGATTTCAGGCGTACCTTTCAGTTTAATGGGTAACGTTATGTTTATAGCTATTAGGTATTGTCGGTATTTGTTTGTTATAGGTATTTAGTGGAAGGATATAAAAAATGGGTAAATGAAGACTGGCGTCGCAATCGAGCCAGGACTAAGTAACGAAATGATTGGCTGGAAAGGCTAAACACAAAAACATTGTAAGAGTTAAGGGGGAAACCCTTTGCACTTGCATAATAGCAGTTGGACGATATAGATATGCAAAAATTAAGTAGATAAGATCTAATACCTAGCAATCCTTTTTGACGTCACACCGTCTAATACATAGAGAGATAGAGAGTGACGTCACCATAGATATAATAAACAAGGAGATATGCCCTGTAGCCGAAAATGTATCGGAACCTGTGTCTCCTGTTTTGCCCTACCACCCGGCAACTACTACGAATGCAGTTCAGTAAAAGCAATAGATACGCAGTCGCACACACACCCGCATTTCTGAAATCGTACTGTACTACACAATCAATTATAAACCTTATCCTACTAAGCACAGCGTGTATTTACCGTACACCGTACAACTTACTCACACAAAAACAACGGTGGGTATCGTTGTGCTGTGCAAAAGCAATTTATTTTACATATACGCTAGTGATTGACTAAATCGGAAAGTTGTCGATTCTGCATTTATTACACACACCATGCTGCCCATGTATAACAAATAAATAGCATGAAATTATTGAGTAATTTTAAGCAAAGGTCACTAATATATTATCTTAAACATGCCATGATTACTATAATGCATTCGAAACTTTATCGAAAGTAAAATACAATTACCATAAAAAGTAAGGAAGTAGCACGAGAATAAGGCATAAACACGATAATTCAAAGCCAAAAAAAATTGAACGATTATTTACCAAAAATTTAATGAAATCTAAGAAAGTTTGGTACACTTTTGTAATATTTCATTCAACAATCGACATTGTTGTGGACAGTGTATCTGCGCAATTACATCACTAACTCGCGGCAAGAAGCAGCGGCCGTACTATGCGATACATCGGCTTGCTAAAGTATCGTTTTGTGATTTTTACATTGCTCATCCAGTCACTTAGCGACAAACTTAGGTAGTGGTTAAGGAGCAGTGTATTCATTGTAATATGTTATTGTCGCTGTGACATTTGAAAACAAAAATAACATATTATAAGCAAGAAATATTTTACGATTTGTTGTTTTTCATGATTTTAAAGACAAATATAGTAAAATACTTGTACTTTGATATGGTAAGTGATTCCATAATTAACAAAGTTTTGGTTTATGCTTCGGTTTTTACAAGAAAACACTGAACAACACGGCATTCTTATATCTTATCACGCTCACGGTCGTAAGCGCACTAGTTCGCGGATTCGACCATTGCGTAAGACATGCTCGCCCAGAGCATGTCGCGAGGACGCCGACACGCCCCCTTGCCACTTCTCCTGTATTTTATATTTCTATGGACGTCACGGAAGTCTTTACGGAGCATATCAGCTGTTTGTGTTATCTCTCAAATAAAATAGCGTAATAGTGTTTTAGTATTGCATTAACATCACGCTAAGACAAAAAGAATCAATTAAAAATGCACCAATGAAATATTGCAAGAACTTTTTTTTTCTCGTTGTTATCTGACGCAAACGAAGTTGCGCGGCGCGACCAGCTAGTTACCTTATAAAAGTATAGATTTCTGTGTCGCAAATTATGCTAGCACTTAGTTCAGTTTATATTCTGTACTTATAAGCAAAACATGTAAAAAGAATTTAATTCCAGACTGTGTCGTCATGTTCTCAATTCTATTTAAAACCGTTGGCGAAGGAATCTGCCACCGCTATCGAGCTGCGGGGCATCGTGAAAGCTATTGAGAAGCCTTACTTTATGTAGAGGGGAAGATTGCAGTGCTGCGACGCGCGACGCTTCAACTGGTATTGTGCAATTTTTTATACTCAGGAACTACTACGTTTTATTTATTACTAGTTTTTGCGTGCGGCTTTGCGCGTATTTCTATAGCTTATAACCGTCTCCAGGGTCCAATCTAACTCTGTACCAAGCTTCATCAATGTTAGTTTGGCATTTTAGACGTGAAACCGTGACAAACAAACAAATTTATCTATGCTCTGTCAAAGCAGAAACATTGATCTTTGGTTCCATTTTTCTTTTCGGTGTGTCTTCATTTTATATGTGATAAACCCTTATGCATATATGCTAAGGTCACTTATTATCTAAAAAATAGGATGTACTTTTGTTAGTTTTACGTGAACGGTTTAAAAAAGTCTACCTCTTTAATAGTTACTTCGTTTATCAGAATTATAATATTACAAGAACGAAGCCAAAAAAACATAATAAATGTTTTTTTTTTATGATCCTCGATGTTTTTCAAAATGACACAATATGTCCTACTAAATGTATGTAGGTTTTTACCCACATAAAATCGGATCTTAACAACGAATATTTGGTTTCACCAACCTCAGGGAGGCTAAATTATTTGGCATGTTAGTACTGGTATCGAGTTCAATATTCTAATGGTAGTTATCTACCGTCCGTAATTGGGTGTAAGGTAAATCATTGCGGCGATAAGTCCCCTCTTTGAGGAGTGGTTGGAGAGACGCCACGGCGTGCTGACCGGACACGATTGTTTCGGGAGGTACCTGGTTCGGATCCAGCGGGAGGACACGTCCGGGTGTCATCACTGTGTGGATCGCCCGGAGCACACGGCGGAGCATACGGTGGAGGTCTGCCCTGCTTGGGCGGAGCAACGCCGTGTCCTCGTCGAGGCGATCGGCGGCGGCGACCTCTCCCGTCCGGCCCTGGTTCAATCCATGGTCCGGAGCGAGGATGCATGGGAAGCGGTCACCTCCTTTTGCGAAGCAGTAATGCTAGCGAAGGAGGAGGCGGAACGCGTGCGGAAGAAGGAAACCTTACGCTCCAGCCGCCGCAACAGAAAAAGTTGCCCCGGGCAACGGGAAACGCAGAGCGATTCCCGGCCACCGTAGACGCGGGCCTGCGGATGGCGAGGTAGGTGGCTCGCCGTCCGATAGCAACCAGGCTCGGGTCGACGGCGCGTCGTATTCCACGCGCGCCATAAAAGAACTGTCAGCAACGAAGCCCCGTCTTCGTTGCTGACAGCTCTTTTATGGCGCCCCATATGGTCAGTGCCTGCTAGGGTTGCGGAATTTGTTCGAAAGAGTCACCGCGTCCCTGGAACGTAAAGGGCACAAGAAGAATCACGGGTGGGTTTTAGTCAGTAAGGGTCTGACACTCCCTTCCGCTCCACCCAGAGCAGAAGAAGTCATTTGATGATTTCCCATCCATGAAAAAAAAGGTAAAGTCCCAAAAAAATAGGTGCTCAATTGGATATCGTTCAGTACGCCTGACCAAAGATGTCTAATGAAAATCCATTTCTTTTCTAAAAAGTTAGCCCTACCAAACGTACAAAAACTGCTAAATTATAAACGCAGTATGAACCCTTAATTATCTAATACAAATCAAAACTCGAGATTTCGGGACTATATTAAAGTAAATGGACCAAAACATATTACATATCTTTTTACTTTGTAGAGATTTTTTGTCCGGTGTTGTACAAACTTTTAATTATATTTATTTCATACTCTATTTACTTATTAGCTATTAATACAAACTCTTCGATTAACACACCTAAAGAGTACAACAACGTATACCAAAATATCATATCGATTGAACAAGTGAAAGTAGCTGAGCAACTCTCATCAGCCCTTGATCACAATTATAACACTAATTATTACCTATTCATGGATAATATTTGAATAAGTCCAAACACGAAACGTCTGCTGTACGTAAGTGAGGAGTAGGGTACTCCGCAGATTCTAGATCATGCAGCATCATCAGGTCAAGGAACAAATCATCCTATAATCTGCTCATTGAAAGCATTCCAGTTAACTCAAACATGATGCCTCTGCTGTTGCGAGGAGTTGGGTATTCTCCAGATCTCAAGTCGTGCTGCAGAATCAGACCAAGGTTACCATGTTCTTACAGTAGTATTGAAATGACACAATACCAAATTTCAACTCGATCAGACCTATGGAAGTTGCTCAAATCTCGCCATCAACTAGAAAATAGCTGATGATCTTCTAACAGCTGAACTGATTTTCTTGAATCATAGCTTAGAACACTCTATATTAATTTATTTTTCCGACAAAAATAACTCAATCAAAATTAGTTTATCCGTTTAGCAGTAACGATGCCACAGACAGACACACATCAAATTTATAACACCCCTTTTTTAAGGTCGGGGGTTAACAAATGCTGTACTTACAATTGGTCATAGCTACTTTTTATGTCGAAAAATGTACGTGTGTGAGTGTTTTCTCGTTTTATCTTCACGGAAGTGAAGCCACGGACAAAATCTAGTGGCATAACAAAAACTCTTTTTTAGAAATCTACAACAATCCCTGAAAAAGGATTGGTACCTGAATATTTTTATCTCTCCTAAAACAAATCGTAGGGAGCACTCCACTTTTAGAACTGACAGAAAATGTACTGAACGATGTTGACACAAAAAAAAATAATGTTGCTCACCGCGGGTGCCGGAGAGCTTTATAAAAATATCCCTTTTATGCCTATTTTGATTTACGAACCCCTCGGGCGGTCATAATTATTGACGTAAACCCGATGAACCATTGAAGGTGAGAGATATATGTATATATACTAGTACCTACGCAACGCCAGCCTCATTGGGGAATGGGTCGATCGTTAGCAATTCAGAGTCGCAATGATTTGCGTCACTATTCAGTACCTATGTATGTAATATCTGTTGCATTTGTATGAATTTTGTAGTACGTAGGCAGTATAGGTAATGCCCCGCATGCATGTGATTAATTGTTCAACTGATTGGGTTGTGATGTTCGTTTGTTTGTTTATTTATGACGGGCAGTTAATTACGGGTAGTTATTAATTGAATGTAATTAACGCATTTATATTTCAGGATTTCTTTTTACAACCACGAACTCGACGTGCATTTATATACAAAATTTAAGCTTTTAGGAATGAACATCGCCTTAAACTCGATGCAAGTGCGAAAATGGGCTCATTCGTTCGAGGCGAAATATTTAGTTACAGCCAGCCGTAATATGGCTTATAGAGTTTTGGTTGCATCAAATTATAGAACATCGAACGTCTGTTCTACTAATGACTTTGTAGCAGTACTAAAACTCAATGCGTCGGTTTTACTTTTGGCTGGGTTCGTACCTTCACGTTTATTTATACAGAATGGTAGAAATATAAACCAATATTTCGATTCGTGTAATGGAATATTACTGTGTAACCGTTCTCTACATACGTCAACCCTTTTTTCCCTTGGAGGTAGGCAATGATTATAAATAGTCAACAGATACGATCCTCACATTCATTCGTTTCGTTTCTGTTAATGCCTACATCTAACAATTAAATTCAACGAAGGGAATGCCATGTTGTATGACATGCTTATCCTTTGTCCAAGGTAAAAGCCAGCCCTTGGGTCACGCGAAATGTCAACGAAGCGTCTTAATAGATCTTTAAACAAGTTATGAGCACTCGGACCCAACGACACGAGTGTTTTAACCCAAAACGGCTTGACAATATAACTACCAACGCTTGAGGTTCTCCGAAGCCTCAGCGATATCGCCAGCACAGCACGATGAGCTAGGAAGATGGGATGGCGCAAGAATATCGACACTAGCAGCGTCCCACACAAATGACCATCTTCCATGGAAATAACGATACGGCGTCCGGTCCAGAAAGACCGAATGGTTTTGGTTAAAGCAAGTGTAGTTACAGGCAACACATATCCAAGTCTCTTGTCTCAAGCATATTGCGCTAATTTCACATAACGCTACAAATTACGGTGTGTTCATGCTGAAACTGCGGCGCCTAAGAATTATTTTGTGTGCACTTTCCATACAAAGTTATGGAATAACAATATAATGAAAAGCGCCTACTCAGTGAGATATGTTTCAAGGAACACTGTTGGAATCTTTTATGAAAGATGCAGTTGACGACTGACGAGCGTTTGGGAAAATTTACTTTTGGATCACTCTTACTCAGTTTTTCTTCCGTCTTTCGATCTTTTAAAAATAGTTTTACTACCTACCCAACTTTTCTTCTTCTTTTTCAAATAACCGTTTCTATGATTATGATTTCGACTTATCGGAAAGGGTTGGTATTATGGATATTCTCATAACGTGGTTCAAGGGTGAAGGTGTTATAAAGTTTTAAAGTAGTAGTGAAGCAGTTTTTGAAGGAGAGATCCTTAAGATCCTCCTTGGAGAAATGCCAGTTAGCAACTGCTTCCCTAGAGAGATCCAGGGAAACAGTTGCTAACTGGCACCTATTTTTGCTGCTAGGCCGCATTTCCATGCTCCGGTCTAAGGGTAATGGGATGGTGAGTATGGTGAGTTACAAGAGACCTTTCCGTCTCTGAGATGACCCTAGTAATAGTACTTGTTGTAGCTGTGAGGGTATAGAATATAATAATATTTTTATGTACACCATACATACGTTACAGAAAATAAAGATGAAGAAAAACATTAATAGGTTAACGTACGCGTGGTATTATCAGTGGCTAGCAAGGACATCAGCGTCGCAGCAGGACAGTAGTGACGAAGGGCAGCCCCCCTTCGTTACTGCCCACCATTAAGCTGTCTATCATGTGTCAACGTACCCGGTAGGTGGTGGTGTTGGCAGCTTCCGCGGATGACAGGGACATCTGCGCGAAGGACAGCAGCAGCGCACTGGAAATGCGCTGCGGCCCCCCCATCACTGCCCAACATTTACCTGTCTGTCATGTCTCAACGTACCCGGTAGGTGGTGGTGTTGGCAGCTTCCGTGGGTGGCAGGGACAGCAGCGCGAAGGGCAGCAGCAGCGCACTGGACATGCGCCGCGGCCCCCCCATCACTGCCCACCATTCGCGCGCGCACGCGCCTTTCTGCAACAATATTTTTAGGACTGAAAAGCAATACACACTTTTCACGGTCCAAGACCCGTGCCAAATTAAAAACAAAAGACCTTCACGCGCAGTCACGCTTGAAAACAAAAGTTACCATTATTTGCTTGTATTGACAAAACCGCTGATTCTCTACGAGTGGAATCTATTAGGAACTATCTCGATAAAAAATCTCGTGTTTTAACTACCACGAGCAACGATTGGGTGACGCAACCTTAAAATAAACCAAAGAATAAGTCTCTGATTAAAGAACTTACCGTTGTATTACGTCTAGTCTACTAATTTCGTTTATATTTTTTTGGAAATTGTGTAACCCGCACCGTAGATAATATTATTTACGGTATCTCAAAAGTCAGCGAAAATGCCCTGCTACAACATTTATGTAATTAGGTTTCCTTAGAGAAAAACAACTAAGACAAAGCTATACAAGATGAATAGCATTACCGTGGTATTCGTCCTTTATAGCTATGTCTTTCCCACAGAACGGAATCATGATGGCACAACCCCAGAAAGAAGTACCAACTTAGGTACAATATGTATACGCACTGAGCTTTAGAACGTACTGGGCTCATCATCATCAACAACATAACGCACGTCTCAAACATTAGATTTATCAAATAAACAACCTCGCTTTTCGGCTTCGTCGTATAATGTACGATCATCAACAGTTTACGTCGTTGGAAGTTATATTTCATCAACGCCATTTATCACGGGGACGGTTGGCACACAGAAGCCATAGAATAAATTGCCCTTTCCACGATTTTCAGGTGGCGAAACACGGGATCCCGAAAATTTTCTATGTAAGAGTAGGAAAAAGAAAACGTGTTTCTTGGGGCTTTTTAGTACTTTCACTGTTAACTACTAGCAGCGTCCCGCGGTTTCGCCCGCGTAGTTCCCGTCCCCGTGGGAATACGAGGATAAAGTATGTCCTATATTACTCTCTGAATGTAGCTCGGTCAAGTGGTTCCGGGGCTTATTTAGTACAAATAAAAAATCTTTCTTCTTTATTATTTAGGACCTGAATAATCATGCCTCAAACCTACAAATGCTTAAAACTACCAGCGATCCCTACGTTTTGTTTACGAATATCTCGTTCGTCAGGTGATTGCAAGCGTTACTGCTCAATACAATGTGCTAAAATAATGTTTTTTTTTTCATCTGGAAATTCTCAGTATCAGCCCGGATTTTGGATTTGTGCCCGATTCATGGTAAAAATCTCGACCAAATTGTTAGATAGGTCTTTTTGGGGATTATTTCAATAAGAGAGATTATATTTGGATACTTTTTTGCGCCACTTCTTTCCAACAAAAGATAAAGAAGCGTAGGGGCTGACTGTCTTTATAAGTAAATTTTGTTTGTATCACGGCCCACCTGCTCGCCCCCTCCCTACGCCTATGGTGACAAGAATAGAAGAATAACTTCAAAGCTTGTAGCTTCTCCATTATTCCACTGAATTCATTATTATTTCGACAAACTGTGTATGTCTTTATGGCATTAGTATTCATCATAAATATAGATTTGAAAGCAGTCAAATACCCAATGCCATCCACAATAATCAAAACACACCATCACAACAGTTCCGAAGATAGCTCCATTATTCTCTAATACAACGAGTTATTATTTCCTCACAGAAAATGTGTCAATCACCCGTAAATATCTTATTCTCTAACAGTTATATATACGTGGGTGTTGTTCACAAATAGAGGTCTCAATTTTATTACGAGTGGCTCCATTTCACTTTTGTGACAGCCGCTGAAGTTTCCTCGCGACTTGTTTACTGCTTTGGTAATAGAGTTTGACTATAGTCGTGTAGGTACGGTATTTTTATTATTTTACAGCTCATGGCAAAACAGCTATTGTTTTTTTAAGACGCGCTGCTGAAATGCGAATACCCTAGAGAGTAAACAACTTGTCCTCAGTAAAATAATAAAGCTAGAGAACTAGGAAAGTAATTTAATATAGACTTTATAGACTTGATCAGACTGGTCGTGGTAGTGAATTATGTCTAACCCTTTTTTAATGCCTTTTTTCAGGGTTTCAGGCTAAATTAGGTAGAGATTGACAAATACTCAACTTCGATTTTAGTATTAAGAAATTTACTTTTAACGTTTAAAATACGAGATACATGTAAGATTATGTTGTTTGGACCCATTAAGTGGCCCCTTTTTTTGTTAAGTATGGGAAATACTCAAACGATTTCTGCTCTGGGCGGAGCGGAAGTGAGTGTCAGACTCTTACTGACTAAAACCCATCCGTGTCCCACCTAATGCCCTTTGCGTTCCAGTGCCGCGGTGACTCTTTCGAACGAATTCTGCAATTATAGCTTCGATGGAGGTAATGTTAAAGTGAACTAGGCTGCATGTGAATGGACATTTTTGACACTCCAGCAAATGGGACATATTTGTAACCACACCAGGCTCACACCGGGATACATTACCTAAAGAACTGAAGTTGAGCATTTTCTAAAACTCTATTTTAAGTTTTAGTTTAGTTTTGACCCGTTCTTAACTCAAAATAGTCAATTCAAAAACCAGCCTTTCATACAAAAGTGGGGAGTTTATCTATTATTAGTTACCCAGATTATATTCAAGCTCGTTTGAATATCACAACTATTTATAAAAGCTATCCCACACGCCACTAACATTACCATAATCTCTTTAATCCATCATGGATCAAAGCGTTTAAATGTTATGCTAGTTCCACACATAAGTTTGTTTTATAACCTCGGGATTCGGCCATTAGGCTGCGCTATCAAATTACCCAAATCAACAAATCTTGAACTCCAAAATCCTTAATGGGATCGGATTTATGGTTGTCCTAAAATATCAAGTTCCATATATGTATATCACAGTAACCTGCTTTTAAGGACAATTCTGTATTTTTAACCGACTTCTAAAAAAGGAGGAGGTTCTCAATTCGGATGTTTGTATGTTTTTTTTTAATTTTTTTTTTATTGTTTGTTCGCGCATAACTACGTCGCTTGCCAACCGATTTGAAAAATTCTTTTTTTGTTTACTTCCCAAATAGTCCCATGAAAATTTTATCGAAATCGAACAAGCGGTTTTTAAAAAATCAACAAAAATCTAAAAAAATATCTACATTGTCTACATTGACGACCTTTTAGTTTACTCTGCATTGGAGCAGTGCGTTTTTTTTACACTAATGTAATTGGTTCGTTTAGGTGGGGGGAGTGGACCCTCCACTCCCCCCACCTAAACGAACCAATTACCACCACCAGGTTTAGGTACCACTAAAAAGTGAAAAATAAAAAACTTTTTACAAAAAAATACAACCAACTTTTCCACAAAAAATAAAAAAAGTACAAAATAACTTTAATTTCGGAAGTCGGTGTTCAAAAATGAAAAAGGAACCACAAACACCGAGTTCCGAAATTAAAGTTATTTTGTACTTTTTTTATTTTTTGTGGAAAAGTCGGTTGTATTTTTTTGTAAAAAGTTTTTAATATTAATAGTTCTTTACTCAAACTTATTTTGACTATACAAATAGATTTACAAAGCATATTACTTTATACCTAAAGTAATATGCTTTGTAAATCTATTTGCACTCACATGATTATTTATTCAGTTCTGGTTCTTTTTTGAAGTGCAATAAAGTGTGTATGCTAGCCTTCGATCGATTTAATGGAAGGTACCTCTCTGTCTGTACACTGCGCAATGATTCGGTGGTCATACAATTTAAAAAATCATAACTTTCCTTTTGCTACTCCGTAGTAGGGTGTTTTATTCGAGTACAACGGGGTAACGAAAATAATATAAATAATAATCCAACAGAAGTACAAAAATACAAAACCTTACATGATAGCTCATACCAACGCTATTAGTATGTTATCGGGCTCAATCGGGCTAATCAGGGCTATCCAGAACACAAATTAAAGTTGGAAAATCACAGCCACCGCAAGTTGCATCATAAAACGCGCCATTAGAGAACATTGTACGAGGTGCAGTGGTAAATTAAAAAGGGGGGAAATGCCTCCAGGTGATAGTCGGATGGTTTGGTATCCAGGTCAGCTGGTTACGGCCGACCACCGCCCGGGGCGCTTCCGTCTAAAGCAGCCCGGGCGAACTCTCTTCGCGACAGTTTGTAGAGAATCAATTTTGAGCCGCTCAGACCTCGTTATTTATATCGCAGAAGAGATGTCGGGTTTCGGTGCTCAGTATCATAACTTTAATTTCAGGAAGGTGCCTTTCATATTAATGTTTTCGTTTTGGGTGAACCGTAATTTCGTAATTTGGTAGCTTCACATGAGGAATCTGGCGCTGTATTATTACTTTCGTTGTGAACATACTCAAAATAATTCCTATGTATATAAGTTAATCCAATCGCGTTAGTGTAGTGGTCGCAAGGGCTGCAACGGAGCATGAGGTCGAGGTTTCTTTTTTTTATTTATGAAACGTTGCCCCACGCTAGGAATTTCTCTTGTATCGTGGGTGCGTTAATAAACATACAAATCCACATACGCAACAAAAATTCTATATGGGAATTGCCAGTGGTAGCTTGGAGTCTGGGTTTTCATTTAGTAAATGTGATTTAAATACAGTGGCGGACTAAGCCTGTCAGAGGCCTGGTGCGGCAAAGCTAAATAGTTTAAAATGTTGATGTAATTTAACAAGCGTTTTATTCAGTTCACATTTGTATGTATTGTCCATTGGCACAGCCAGAGCGTCACCTGAAGCTTCTAGAATAGACATTTTTTCAATAATTTGGAAAATATTGTTAAAGACCCTGTACCATGACAAGATTTCTTGAATGGATAATCCAGCATCATGAGCTGATTTACCCGGCAATGTTATTTTTACCTTCCTTCTTTCTCGTCTCTCGATGTTATTGTGCATTTCATTCCTTTATTTAGTGCCAAAGTTATAGTAATATAAATATTGTCAAAATATTGTATTGATTGTCTACAATCGTGGTTTGTTCTGTCACTACAAGACTTTTTGTGTGGTAATTCCTATATCCAGAGTAATTTCAGGAGAATGTAAATATTGTTGAACTAATAGTCCAGGAGCCAGTGACAGATTTTCATGACCAAGTCCCTCCCAATCGAAACTTCATAAAATGCATATTAAGGGACTTATGCTATGAATACTTGCGACCGAAAGCTGCGACTCCGTGGGTGGGGTGGGCAGTGGCAGCCAGCATGGAGAAAAAACAAAGATTTTTCAGTCATTTCCTCTCATTTGAAAATTTATCAGAGTATAGTTTATGTAGTATTTTGAAAGAAAAACATAGTCAGCTGACCATAACACGGTGGATTATACATCAGCTGAAAAAAAAAATTTCCTCTCAACTAAAAATTTATCTGGTGATCGTTTATATGCTACTATGAATGAAAATTAATGTCAGCTTCCTGTATCTCAGTGGAAAGTTTGTCAGCTGGTACCTTGAAAGGTCTACTCCCTTATGCATTTTACGAAGTTACGCTCGAGAAGAAATAATTGACCGAAAATGTACCTGGCTCCTGGACTATAAATTAATTTCATCCAGTAAAAGAAATCCAAAATTGTATAGAAGCAGGTCAAAAAGGTAAAAAAGCACTAACTGTCGGCAGGAGCAAGCTTGCATCTGATCTGGTATCTAGATTTGCTTTTGTTGGATCTTGCAAATGTTCCAAACTACTCACAATTGTCTCTGTTTTCTTTTACGACTGGAATGACTCGTAATGAGCACTCCAGGGTGTATCAGATAAAGACGTTTTTTCAGATAAAATTTTCTTTCCATTTCTCTCTTGCCATCTCTGTGTAGATTATGAAAATAATGAACAAATGTCTCTACGGTTTCAAAATATATGACGATAGAAGAAACGCATGAAAATTCATGAACTCCGCAAACATTCAAGGAATTATAATTATTAGAAAAGGGACAAAATAATTTTAGTGCCGCGTAACATACTTACCAAACAGTTACAAACGTTTATATCAGTTACGTACAACTGTTTGGTGAGCATGCTCACATTTGTTTGTTTTTGTAACTGCATAACTTAGGCAAATCTTGCCAACTCTTTCGGGGAATTCAGGCGTAGTGTTATGTTATAAAAGCAATCACATTTTGACCTTTCAACACAGTCACTTTGTTTTCAAATTGCCACCCGCACGATCCGTAAACAAAAGTAAAGTGCGCCTTCAGGTACAAAAGCAAATTTGCCACACTATTTCCCAGTTTCCTCGCAATAACATTATCACCCAAACCACACGGTATTTGCAGTAATATTATTCAAAAGTTGACTCTCTCTCATGAAACGGAATCTCTTGATACTGAGCCAAGTTGCATGACAGACATAATAATTGCCTGCATTTAGCGAGGCAATAGTTACAGTACAGTACTCGAAAACCTATTTATGTATGTGTGAAATAAGGCAAACTCGCAGGCCTCGTAGCTCGTAAAAATAGAGCGTAGACGTCGCGCGTCGTAGCGTTTCGTAGGCGTAGTGCTATGCCGAACTGCGATGGCTACGCCAATTTTTCTTCCCGTCCTTTTTATCGATATCCGCGGCTGTTATTGGCTTATGAAACTTTTTTTATAGTAACTGTTTGGCATTACAGTCAACTGCAAATGTTTACTACACCAGTAGTAAAACCGTAACTATGTTTTGCCTTGAAGTAGTTTCTTAATTCAAGCAAAATTAAGTAAAGCTGATGTCTGTTGTTCTTATATTCATTGAAAAAGACCCTCTAGTCCACGAAATGATGATTTGTGTTGCAATTTGTGTCACTTTCTGCACGGAGCTTTAAATAGCTTCTCAGAAGCTCGGAGCTGTTGTTAAATGAAACAAACAACGGTGAATTGTTCTTTTTGAAGGAACTATCTTATGTGGGACACAGCTGGTATTAGACTCCGTGGTATTAGATATCGTAAATCTCTTTAAAAAAGAGAAGAGAAAGAAAAGCCTCTGTTGAATGCAATAAGCCGACATTGATCTTTATTTATTGCGGAATGTGGGCATTTAGAAGTGTGAATCCTTTACTACTATCCTATTCCAATTATTCAAAACACCGGGATGTTACTCGATGGCCCCGTTAGTGAAGTGATTGAAAAGTGCAATTGCCGAGCGGGGTTTGCTGGGTTCGATTCCCAGATCGGGCAAAAAGTATAATGAGAGTTTTCCATTAGGTTCTCAAAAACAGCACGGAGTTTGAAGGTTATTGGTGTGAGATCCATGTTAGATTGGCCACTGAGACCGAAATTGGGATTATAAACAAAAATCATGCCAATATTCGACAAGGTGTAGGCAGGAACAACAGATGATTTTTATTTTTGCTATTTCAGAGTTGATTTAATGGAAAGAGTGGTTTCTAATCATAGGTGCGTTGAGTGCGTTCCCCCCTGCAAGATTGCTACTCTGTTCCTACACATATTGCTATTGCAAAGTAACTAAAGAATATAATCATTTTCATCTACGTATTGTTGACTTATCGGAATGAAAACCGGCTAAGGTCAATAGAAATCAAACATGAAGTCTCCAGAGATATAAGAAAGGCACCGACTAATAAAAAACAGCAAGAAAATATATTTTTCTTTACTTTTCATAATTGGAAAAGGAATATGGCGTAGGTACTCAGATGATAACTTTGAGGAAATTATTCGTTTAGTATTAAATATAACTAAATTATAAATTTTATTTATTTGTTGTACACCTACCACAGTGTTCTCTTTTTAACCCAAAGGTTGACTGGTAAAGAATGTCTTGTTGCATTAAGCCCGCCCATGTACCACTATTGTACATAAAGTTTAAATAAATAAGTATAACATCGATTTAAAATGTATTAAAGTAACATCTATACTCATATTATAAAAAGGAAATATTTTTATTTTTGTATGTAACGAATAAACTCAAAAACTACTGGAACAATTTCAAAAGTTCTTTCACCATTAGAAAGCTACATTCACCCTGAGTAACATAGGGTATATTTTATCCCCGTAATCCCGGAAATTCCCGGAACAGGAACTACACGGGTGAAATCGCGGGGCACTGCTAGTATTCGATATTTTTGGATAGTTAAAGGATACTCGTCATTTTGGTATAATACACTGTGTTAAACATACTACGTTATACTAGCCCGAGGTCAAGCTCAGTCTATTGGGGCTGCAGTATGACGTGCTAATGCTATCATGATTCCGTTGTGATAAAGAGATGGAGCTATACAGGACGAATAGCCCTATCCTTTTTTCACAAATAAATCACAATGGCATCGGCACATCGTAGTAGCAGTGTTTGTTTGCCAAAGCGAACCAAAAGGTGTCATTCAGTCCCAAATGTATTCCAGCTTTAAATTCGGAAGTAGGTCCTACATCAAATATTATCACTTAAAGGTAGAATGAATTATTCAACAACATTTTCGTGTCATATATAGAATTATGCTCTTATAGAGCGTCATGTTAAGCGTCACAAAGGTAACGTAATTTTCTCGGTAATGCGTTGATATATTTAATTTTAAGGGTTTATGCATCCGACCAGTAAACGAGAGGCACTTTAGGAGTATTATTTGATATACTCAAATATTTTATCACAGAATTTGTAAGGAATTTCCTACAAATCCGTGAGATATTATTTTGTCACATGGTTGACATTTCTTAATCCACTAGAACCCCACTGTCGTTAAACTGATCTGCACTTGTATGTTGTTATATGTAAAAAAAAAACTGTTTCTTTTTTGCAACCCGTCTACAACTACCTATTGCTACTCAATCAATGTGCCTAGCTTTTTCCCAACAATATTAGAGTCAGCTTCCATTCTAACTGGATGCAGCTGAGTGCCAGTGCCTGCTAGGGTTGGCGCTGAAACGCAAAGGGAATTTGGACAAACACGGATGGGTTTTAGTCAGTAAGAGTCTGACACTCCCTTTCGCTCCGCCAAGAGTGGCAGAAGTCATTTGATGATATCGCATACTTAAAAAAAAAATAGTACCAGTATTTTACATTGAGCATCTGTCCGACCTCCAAACCCCGTAACCTGGATATAACCCGATACCTCTTGGCAAGACTCATTGAGACTGACTATCCATAACGACTGTCAAAGAGGTTCGGTCGGGACCAACGGCTTAATGTGCTTTCCGAGTCATGCAGGACTCGATATTTGATGGATGGTCACCCATCGAGTCGCTTAACCTCGAAGATCGATCCAGCAGTACGGCTGTTATTAGTTTGCCACGAGCTCCTCCTAGTCAGGAGAATATAGCTAATACTAATATTTCTTACGGTTCTTCGTTGGTTCATTGGGCGTTATAGGTGCAGATAGCACAGATTTTTACATATTAATTTACGACTTCAAAAAGTATTTATCATTTGTGACGAATCATTGCAATCACAATAGAACGATCAAAATATAAAGTCAGCTATTTCACGGCAGCAGTTTCGCTAATCATCAAATCCTGCAAATATCAACTGCTAATCGTGAATCAATCATGCTAATACGACGATTATTCTAAACCATGCAGACGTATAACCATTAAGCATGATTCATTATTTATATGAGAACCACGTCGAATGTACCAGGGCTACGGAATTTGGAGGGAACACAGAATCCGCAGCGACCGAAGTGAGGGCGATGAAATAGGCGCATATTATGTAATTACACTAGCATTGTCCGAGTATTGATCGTCAGTAATGAGTTGAACAAAGACTTAATTGGTTATTGTGTACTGTATTTGTGTATTTCAACCAATCACTCGAACTTATACAGGGTGTTAGGGACATCGTGATCGCAAATTCGCGAAAAGGCTGCACCTAATACCATTAACCAAACTGTGAAAGTCATTAATGTCGCTAATGATCAGTTGGGTGATTCTTTGAAAATGTGCATATCACGCGGCCCTCCCTAAATAACTACTTTGTGAGGTATAAAGTTATGTTTTTTTTTTATTTCACATAAAACATAGTTCCAGCACTATATACAGATGTACATAATATGTTCATATTGCTATAAACAACTAAGTTATCTTTATAAACGTTCCTCAAATCTCATCACCATTTGTGTCCCAATTCCCGAATTTTAGCAGTTCATGCTCGAAAAGTTATAAATATACCTTAAAGAACGTAATTTTAAGTAGCAATTTAGATAGTACACGACATGTTTTACTGTTTAACAAAACTATATACATTAAAGAACACTTTTAGATACTTTTTAGTGACTTTGAAAATTGTCCCAACACTTTGTACTCACTACCTACCATTTGTTCACACAGTCGCAGGATTATTTTTCTGCGTAATGTATTGTTTGAAAATGAAAACAATATATCTAGTTATAATTTCCGCGAATATTAGTGGGTTGCAGGTATGCACCTCCCTCCCGCTATATTATGCACATGCAAGATTACTGGGCAAATGCAAGGATTTTAAGCACAGCATTGCAGGAAGGCAATGCAAAACCCAACACCATTACCGACACGCGTTTCGCCTCTCCACGAGGCATCCTCCTGCATGTGCTTAAAATCCTTGCATTTGCCCAGTAATCTTGCATGTGCATAATATAGCGGGCGGGAGGGAGGTGCATACTTGCAACCCACTAATATTCGCGGAAATTAAAACTAGATATATTGTTTTCATTTTCAAATTTAAAATGGATTTCCGCAAAGTAACGCCTGACTCAATCAATTTTTTTTAATGTATTGTGATTTAAAGTGCAATTTCTCCGCGATCACGTTTGGTTCTGTGTCTCGACTTGTGCGGGTCACACGTCAAATAATGTTTCGGTTCCAATTTTAGCGTACGCTAAAACCGCCCAGACTACACATTATTACACGCACGGTTCTTTATAATTACTCAAGCTTAGTGTTAACGCTATAAAATGGTTGTGACATTCAGAACTTTGGTGTCGCGATGCGGGCAGCGTTCCAACCAACTTCTGTAAGAGCAGGATATATCTGACGTTCTGTCTTACTAACTAAATGCAGCACTTTAGCGCTTCCATTCCTGTCCAAAGTTTGAACAGAACTTTTGTGATTTACTTTTAATGAATATGTTTAATCTTCTTCTGGTAAACTTCCTGACTTTTCATTTTGTAACTTTTTGCGGAAGATTGCTTCTACGCCATTTATGGAAATTCTTTGGCTTAAAACTTTTTAGATTATACTGATTTTAAAGTTTGCTAAGAAGCAACACTTTCTTCTTTAATGTTCATTATGATAAAAACTTAATAACTTGGCTAACGGACTAGTATTTTGCAGTGTAGATAGATAGTGTTTGACCTCATACTCACTGATTTCCGCTCCCTGCCACAAATCGAAATTCCATTCTCACCATTTAAATAGTTGGCGGTCCAGAACTGCGCGTTTGAAACGCCTCACTTGCGCGTACTACTAAATCTTGGTCCCGACTTGCATCAGCTGTTTTTCTCGAACACTTACGAGATGGGGGTTTTCGAGAACACAGCGCGGTAATCCGCCTTTTATGTTTAAAAGCTTGATCTGCGTTTTGGTAAGTTGGTAGGTCCCTTAGTACCGATTGAGTTTACGACCACAGAATTATGTGAAGGTATATTCTTTTATTTTCTCCGAAGATCGATTTTGAATGGAGTTCTTCGTAGTCTGCAAAAGATCGATGCTCAATAAAATGAAAATATCCTTTATTAACACTAAACGAAAACCCCTGCAAATTACCAAAGAAAAACAAATAGTTAATCCGTTCCCAAATGGGAATATTTAAATCTGATGTGTTTATCTAACACTAATAATATTTCTCGTATAATATAGCCTCGAAAAAGATGAGATGCTCAATGTCATTCGGGCTCCATAACGCATTATCTTGTTAATACAAATAAGATCTGGGAATACATAATAGGATTCCGTATATTTGCGATCGTGTTTCCTCTTGTTTTGTTTATTCTTGACGCTTTCATTTTCATGATGTGTGCCGGGAATGGATTCCATAAGAGTGTCGAATGTTTACAGAGTTCGTGTTTTTCTCCAATTTTCTACACCTTTTAATATTTTCCTGTTGGGATCAGTCTATGTTTGGTTTCGTTGGATTTCAGATACTTATTTTTATAGCACTGGTTGTGGCGTGGCTGTTTTGTTTGAGAGTAAAGTTTTAATTTTTTCGGTAGGAATAGTAGATATAACATTACCATTATGGTCTCTTTCAGTAAGCAATCTTACTTTATGTTGGTAATGGAATGGAGAAAGAAAATTAATGTTTTTTTTTAAACATCCTGAAGTTCATTTAGGTTCTCAGTGTATTTTCTTAAAGGAACTGCTAATTACTAACCACGTAATTATCGTATGTTTTCAGGTTACTGTAAAAACACGGTTGCTTTTTTGGGCGTAAGAGGAAAGGTTTTGTCGTAAGGTCTATTAATCATTCTGAAGTATACTGAAAGGCTACCGTAAAATAACAAAAGATACTAATTACTGAAGGGTGGGTTAATTAGGGGCATAACGAGGGCCATACTAATTCAACAATACATGAAGGTTTTAAACGAAGTATGAAATGGTTTTTCGATATGTAGGTAAAAGTGGTATCTGGTTAGACATATTTCAAAAGAAAAAACGCCTGTAGCATGGCTGAAATATATAAGGAAAATTGTTGGTATTCTGTAACAAAACAAAAAAAAAAAAAACAGAGACCGGCCCTCTCGAATTTCAAGGAAATTAATCAAAGGTGAGAGCATTATTATTCAAGCCTTATTAAAATGTATTAAATAAATAATATGAAAGCGGTTGACCTACTTCGTTACGTATTCATTCTTTCAAACGAATTTTTAAATGAGTGAAATTCACGTCAGCGAAATCCCAGCTGTGGTCTCAGGCTTTTTGTTCTTTTATCCTTAATGGTGACATTGATTTTTATTCCGTGAGTCAAATGTATGTGTAGGTATTATGAGCGATCATGTAGTGTCAAAAGTCATTTAAATACTCATAATTTTATTTAAGCATTATTTTATTAACAGCATTGCATGAACCTGTTTTAGAATTGATATGCTAATTCACTGACAAAGTTTTCAGGACTGAATTTATATTTAACTTACTTTAGTTTACGTTACTCAAAGTCCAGTAGATGCGACGCCATAACTTCTACAACTTCATTTATTTTAAATGGCGATTTACCGAGACTCATTGTAAGGTTAAATATTTGCGGTTTTTGTATGAGCTTCGAGCAAGCCGTTCGATCAAAGTCAAGCTAATGTATTTTTATATTTGTGCAGTGGAATCAAAAGATGGCAAATGAATAGGTCGCTTATCGTTCGCTCTAGCGTTTTAAATTCAATTCAAGAATCGGATTATGTGTATGTGTATCTGTGTAGTTCTATTTTGCTATATGCTAGTTTTAAATTGTATCGATTTATGACTTAGGACATCTTTTTTATTACGGTTTGTAAAAGTAATTTAGAATGGAATATTATTTAAATATTGTTTTAGTAACTGTCTTTAAGATCCCATCTACCTCTGAACATGAAATTCCTCAACATCGATTCGGTGAAATACAAACTTACTATCACATTTATTATATTCGTTAGGATTTGTTGTAGATTTAACTACTACAGTGAAGTATTTTTAACTCAAAAGTTGACTGGTAGAGAATGCCTTTTTGCATTAAGTCCACCCATGAACTGCTACTGTGCCTACTGAGAAAAAAGTTAGATTGAGTAATTTTGATTCTTCTCTACATAAACATTATTCCTTCCAATGTTCTCGGTTTTGTTTCATCTCTTCAAAATTTACGAAAGGACAGAAATTATTAGAATTATTTTCATCTCTGACCTCTTGTATATAAATGGATTCCTGTATACTTCTTCCTCGAAATAAATTGAGAACGACAGCTAATCAGAATTCGACGGGAATCGCGGAGATAACTGAATCAGGAAGCAACTCCAATATCGTAAGACCCGCCTGTGGTGTTGACTGCAATACATTTGTAAGTGAATAGGTATTAAACTAATGTACCTATATGATGTGACTATACATATCTACACTATACATAGCAACTTTTACACAAACAATATTTCAAGGGATGAAAGTAAGTACTCATGTATATGAAACATAGCTGCTGCCCGCGACTTCGTCCCCGTGGAATATCCGATTTTAAAACATTTTTTATCGCTGCTCCGCTCCTATTGGCTTAAGCGTGATGATATGTAGCCTAAAGCCTTCCTCGATAAATGGTCTATTCAACCCAAAAAGAATTTTTCAATTCGAACCAGTAGTTCCTGAGATTAGCGCGTTCAAACAAACAAACAAACAAACTCTTCAGCTTTATAATATTAGTATAGATGAAACATTTTAAACTTTAAGCTATGACATAAACTCTGAAAAATGATATCTGCTACTTTTTAGGAATTTTCTGTTGTCCGTCCGTCCTTCTGTCAGACAGCGGGCATTTCTAACGAGGTTAATAATTTTTAATAAGTCGTAAAAACGGAAAAAATAGTGCTTACAATCTATAGGTACATACCTAAAGTAAATCTGTAACTTTCTGTGCGTTTGTGAGCGCTAATTTTAAAACTGGCTGAGCGGATTTGGATAAAATTTGGCTCGTTTTTTGGCGAAATTTTGGCTCATAACCTCGATTAACACATGGATAACTTTTTATTCTGATAAATGACATGGTCTAGCGGAGACTGAGCTGGAAGTGGAAATTCAAAAACGCTGCTGACTGTGAGTGCTTAAGATTCACAAGTACTAGGATAACAGAAACATGTGGATGTATTTCTGGGGTTGGATTTGTAAGATATATACACATAGGTATATAGTTTCTCCCTAGAGAAAGTTCTAAATTTCACGCAGACGAAGTCGCGAGCAGAAGCTAGAAAAGTAATAAAGACAGCCGGTCAAGTGCGAGTCGGAGTCGCACACCTAGGGCTCGCAATGTGTGAGTCGCCGTCCGATAGCAACCAGGCCCGGGTCGACGACGACGCATCGTGTTCCACTCGCGCCTCAGAGAGCTGTCAGCACAGAAGACAGGGCCCCATAGGGTCGATGCCTGCTGGGGTTGCGGAATTTGTTCGAAAGAGTCACCGCGGCCCTGGAACGCAAAGGGCACTGGAAGGATGGCGGGTGGGTTTTAGTTAGTAGGAGTCTGACACTCCCTCCGCTCCGCCCAGAGCAGTTATGTCATTTGATTATTTCTCATCCAGAAAAAAAAGGGTTCGCAATGTCACATTTTACGATACTCGCAAATTCTATAGCCTATCTGTGGAATCTTGTTCGTATGAGAGTCCAACTCGCACTTGATCAGTTTTTGTATAATTCGAAATAATGTAGATACATTATTTTGTTTTTCATATTACGAGAACACGCGTGTTCTCGTAAATGGCTTGCGGAGCGGAAGGGAGCGTCAGACTGTTCCCCCTGAATGTCTACGAATTGGTACTAGTTAGGCTCTTGTCATACTGAAGTTATGTAGTACTATGTACTACTTACCACGATGTCGCTCGGAATAACATTTCGTCTTGTATATAGTCTATGCTGTCTCATAACAGAGGCGACGATATTATTATATACTGACTAAAATAATATTTTCTAAGTCGTTACATGCGTGATATGTTACATATTTATTTATACACGTTGTTTATTTTACTAACCAAAGATTCTTTGATAGGTATCGTGAAATATGAAGAATTATAACATGTGGTTTGATGATGTTTTAGTGTTTTGTATCTCGACATTACAAATAATTTTTTTTTTGTCGAGCACGACATTTTTCACGTAATATTTGTCATGACTAAAGTCACATAATATATAAGTTTTTCAATAAAGTGCTTGTATAATTTAATATTTGCCTTTAATATCTCTTATATAACTATCATTGTAAGCCCTGATAGCCATTGATATTTCAGCTTTGTCCCTAGCCTGCGTGAGCATCTGTGATAGTGTTCAAAACTTTATAGGAGGTGTTGAAAACTATTTATCATGAATGACTAATAGAACATCATTTCATAGAAATGGAATATCACTTTGAGTAACCCTACTAGCCTTTTGTCGTGACTTCACTTCCACAGTTTATTCCACAAAGTAACATGTGATTAATGCAATAGTATAGTTTTCGTTCAGTGAAAGCATTTTCACTATCGGATCAGAAGGTACTTAAAAAACAGCCTATATGATATACCTATGTATCATAAAATTAGTCAATGGACCGGCTGATTGATACTTAGGTTGTACAAGTCCACGGGTGCCTTAGAAAACAAGTCTTCTATTTAACACGCAACGCTACCTCATCACCATGACTCTAAACTCAAACCTTGACAATAAACACAGAATGAACATTCAGTTACATTATCCAGTGACTCCTGAGCCAATCAATGTGATTTCATTACCCACACCAAGGATGTTAAGGAGCTCCTTAACTGTTACCTTAACTATCGGATATCCGAACTTAAAATATATAATTAAATCCGATATAAAGTTTCGAACAATTTCTGACAAGCGCGGTGTCTAAATAAGTCGTTATGATAGGTATTTCTGCCCGGCCGAGACGACACAGTAGCCACGCGCGTCATTTGCACGTTTGTTTATTGTTTCTTATTTTGTTTTATTTTTAAAAAACTGACATCTGTAACCGAAACCATCCGAAACTAACGGATAATCCGAAATAATTTAACCGTAACCGTATCCGAACCCGGTATTGTATTATTTCTATATCTGTATCTAGATCCGAAACATATCCATAACATCGCTGCTGTGCATAATAGTATTAACCAGGGATGTTTTGTATACGAAATTCCGGATCCGGTTGTTTCTGAATATCCCTTAATTTCGGTAACAAATATTAGAATTTAAGAATTGTAAAAGTAAATACCAAATTAGGTAATATAAATATAAACAAACCATGCAAGTGACGCGAGCAGCTCGGCTGGGCAGAAAAACCTGTTATAACGTATCTCTAAGACTCCGTCTCAATCCAAAATCTTTATATCGGTTTCGGTTACGTTTTACATACATTTTTATTTCGGATATTTGATAGTTTCTAGACTTATGGAGCATCATAACATCCCTGCTATAAACCTCGTTAATTAAGGAAGGACTATGTTACATCAGATTTGTATTTACTGAGTGGGGAATTAATGACCGTTCTGATTCCATCGCGGTTGATAGTGTGGTCGGTAAAGGGGTATTTAATGTATTGGCTGTGTCATTGCTGTAATGGGTTTTGTTATCTGGGTTCAGTTTCCGTTAAGAGTCCTGGGGTTATACTGGTATTAAGTATGGGTAGATTTGGCAGTCTGGCAGTAGTGGCAGTTACCCAAAAGTCCTTATGTGTATTGTTCGTCGGATAATTGAGTACCTTAAAGTACTGCGTCGACCTAACAGGCAAGTACTTGTCCTACCTGGACCGGTCTACTCAAACTCAGTCTGTGTGGGGCTTATTAAGAAATGGGTGATAGGCAAATCAACAGAGCTCTCTTCAAAAGCCCACGTCACACGTTAACATAAATACATGGTTCTCATAATGATCTGACCAATAAATTAATTGTATGAATTTTAAGAGTCTTTGGGAGCAGTGGTGGCCGAGTGGTAACGACCCGACTTACGAATTGTAGGTCGCGGGTTTAAACCCATCCAGGCGTATTACTTTGTGTAATTAACTTCATCACCACTGCTCTCAAAACGGTGAAGGAAAATATCGTGAGGAAACTGGCATGTCCATGTCCTAGAACCAAAAATTCGAAGACTTGTGACATTCACCAACCCGCACTGGGTCCGCGTGGTGGATTACGGCCGATTCCCTCTCCTACAGAGGTGGCCTGTGTCCCAGCAGTGGGAACGTTAAAAGGCTGATCATGTCATGTAAGAGTCTTTGACCACTGAAACATTTGTCTCATATGGTTGGTTCTATAAATGTGTAAATATTTTTAGCTAAAATACAAAAATAATACTTCATTTGGTTTTAAACGCCAATGAAGCAGTAGCCAAAGGCAAAGCCGTTTGCAGACCAGCTAAATAAGATTCGTTCAGAAGAGCTCGTTTTAATGACTTTGTTTTGTTTTTTTTTTATAATTGTGTTGCAGTTTGTGCTCTGCACATGTGAATGAAAAACTAGTCTCTGTCCGTGATTTCACTTTCTCGTATTTGCGATGCTGCTGAATGCTGAATGTTTACATTCGCATCGCATTTGCATATAGTCAAAAACACCTCTAATATCGCTGCAAATTGTTGTCATTGATTGTCACCGCGATGACAGCTTGCGGCTAGTATTCAGTCATAAATCATTTCAAATAGATTTCCAAAACATATTGGACACGTAATTTTTTGCTTTTACTTAACTGACGAAGAAAAAAAGCCTCAAAGATCAGGAGCTTGTAACGTCACGTCACTAGTAAAAATAGTAGCACGTAGTGACGAGTTACGAATTTTCAACGCACCGTATCGTCTTTGTATTTTGTTTATGCGAAAAAAGAAAAAAATAAGTGTCCAATATTTTTTTGAAATCTATCTGACGTCTAACGACTAATTAGATTTTTTTTAGTCAACTACCCTATTGGACTTAACATACAAGTCAGGGCCTAACCGAGTGCTTGAAATCATAGGACGTGATTAATACACAAACAAAATGTTAACATTCAGACTTTAACATTTAAGTACCAAATTTGGTAGTAGGAAGTAGGATTATCTCAGCTGCAGCTGCAACCAACTAAATATGTTTAGCTCCAGTTAAGTAGCCACTTTTTTTTTAAGTAGCCACTGGTGGATTGTCTGTAAAAAACTATCGTTTTATAACAGATGCGAGATGCGCACTCCTGCAAAGAGTTCGTTAGATATTTCAGCTGTTTGTGAGTTCCAGTTAAGGAGGTATAGGTTCCTGGCAAATGCAAGCACAAAGCAGAAGGAGGGGAGAAATGTTTCTTAATCACAAGCAACGCAAAAACGCACCATAGGTACCTAATGCACCCCACCGAATGTGTCTCCACGTTGTCGTCGTGGTGGGGCTTGACCGTCTCAATGATCTTGCGAGCTTTCCCGGTAGAGCCACTCATGCCGGAAGGTCGCAAGTGAGGGATCAGACCAAGAGAGACACACACACGCTTGCTCGCTGCTCTCTGGTACGCGTCTGATCATCAGACGTGACTGTGGGAGCAGCGAGCAAGCAGAGAGGAGAGGTGAGAAGAGGGGGCCCTGAGAAGGGGCTGAGCTAACAGGGACCGCACCCTTTAAAGGAAAAAGAATGGAACAAGGCATTTGCAAAATGAGTCCCCAGGTGGATCCCGACTGCTCAGCGGTCGGGGAATCCCACCCCGTTTCGGCGGGCTGCCCTCCGTACTCTGGGGTGGGCACCAAACGCCTTCCGCTTGCCAGTGGCAACACGAGCCGAGGAGGCTCCCAATCGTCGTCATCCGAGTCCGCTTCCTTTAAGGAGCTGATGGCGTACGGTTGCGTAGTGGAGGGTTCGCCTGAAGGCCGGGGTGGTGCGGAGTCGGATTCCGGCTCCGCGCCAGACCTAGTAACGGTCAGCTCGGCGGGCTCTGGAGACAGAGGAGGGGGGGCTGCTGTGGAGGGCGTAAAGCTCTTCCGCAAGCGGCCCAGACGGGAGGATGACAGCGGGTCGTCCTCCGAGGGCGAGTTTGCCTCCGCCCGGAAAATCCCCACCGCTAGGCGGGGCAGGGGCTGTGAGGCAGGGAGGGGGCTGGCTCCCTCTACCCGGGAGGTAGAGCGTCAGGCCGAGAGGTTGGCGGGGGAGGGGCGTCGCCCTGGAGGGAGCGGTCGCAGGGCTCCCTCTACCCGTCCGCCTCCTCTCGACTCCGACGACTCGGAGTCCCCGGGAGAGGTACCTCCCACTGCCGAGGAGAAGAGGGCCAAGCTGGAGGAGGTCGTGGAGGCCGCGATCCGCACTGTGGCCTTTAAGAGGAAACAGTTCTCGAAGCGGGAGGCCATCAGCGCGGCCAAAGCCTCCATTATGGCGGCAGCGGCGGCCAACGTCGGCAGTTCGGGAGAGGCGACAGAGTTGCGGGCGGAGGTCGCCCGCCTCGCGGCCGTTACGGAGCGACTCATAGCGGAGAATGAGTCGCTCCGGAGGGACCTGGCCGGCATGGCCAGGGCGGCCTCGGAGGAGCCGCAGGGGGGGCTGAGTCCAGTGGTGCTGGAGGGGGGCAAAGTGCTGAGCCAGGTGCGAAGCCTGGTGCGGCAGGAGCTGGCTCCCTTCCGGAAGCAGTTCTCCGTTTTGGAGGACATGATCCGGCGTCCCCCATTAGCGGCGACACAGAGGCCCCCGGGCCAGCAGAAGGCGGCTTCGTATGCAGCCGCCGTGGCTGCCAGCCCGGGAACGTCCGGCCAGGCGAAGGCCAAGAAGGGAGCCGCGCCAGCGCCTGTGGCGCCGGCGCCTGCGACGCCGGCGACGACCAAGTCGGCCCCGGCGAAGAGGGGTAGGAGGAAGGCTGGAGGGGGAGCGGCTAAGGCTGCTGCGCCAGCGGCGCCGCAGCCGCCCCCACCCCCACCCTCGGACCCTCCTGCGGCCGAGGCCGGGTGGCAGGTTGCTGGTCAGAGGCAGCAGGCCGCGAAAGCGGCCAAAAATAAGGCGAGGAGGCAGCGGTGGAAGGCCACCGCCATTGCGGCGAGGCTTCGTGCCCCGAAATCCGCGGCTGTGGTGCTTACACTGCAGCCGGAAGCGGAACAGAGGGGCGTGACGTATCTCGCCGTACTGAAGCGGGCGAAGGAGGCGGTGAGCCTCCAAGAGCTGGGCATCAGCGGGGGCATCGGGGTCAGGAGGACCCTGACCGGTGCCCGCAAGCTCGAGCTCGCCGGAGCGGAGAGTGGCCCGTTTGCGGACGCCCTGGCCGAAAGGCTGAGGGCGGTCTTGCCCGTGGACGAGGTCCGGGTGTCCAGGCCGACTAAGCGCATCGACATGCGCATAGTGGGCCTGGATGACTCCGTTACGGAGGAGGAAGTTGTGGCCGCCGTCGCCAGGACTGGGGGGTGCTCTGCCGAGCTTGTCAAGGCGGGCACCATCCGTCCTGACAACACGGGCATGCAAACCCTTGTGGTGAGCTGCCCCGTGACGGCGGCCAGAACTATATCGGAGGGCCGGAGGCTCTTGGTGGGGTGGGTGTCTGCACGGGTAAAACTGCTGGAACCCAGACCTCTGAGGTGCTACCGCTGCCATGTGGGCAACCACACGGGAGCTATGTGCCCCTCGGAGGTGGACCGCAGCGGACTTTGTTTCCGCTGTGGTCAGCCCGATCATCGGGCCGGCTCGTGCGAGGCCACGCCGCTCTGCACGGCCGAGCACTGGGCTGGGGGAAGGGCCTGCGCGCCATCCGCCCCGACTAAGGGCAAGAGGTCCGCCGCCGCCGCCACCTCTGCTGCCGCCGCGGCTTCCGTCGCCGCCACTGCCGCTTCTGCTGCGGGTGCTGCGACTCCCAACACTCGGGAGGGTGCTGAGATGGAGTGCCAGTAATGGTCCCATTTCGGCCTCCTCCAGAGACAAGTCGGCCGCTGTGCTATTGCGGAGTGGCTGATGCCTGGGGACGGTGAGCGTGGGTGGCTCGCCGTCCGATACCAGGTTGAGTCGACGACGCGTTGTGTTCCACGCGCGCCTCAAGGAGCCGTCAGCACCGAGGACCGCCCCATAGGGTCGGTGCCTGCTAGGGTTGCGGAATTTGTTCGAAAGAGTTACCGCGGCCCTGGAACGCATAGGGCACAAGAAGGATCACGGGTGGGTTTTAGTCAGTAAAAGTCTGACACTCCCTACCGCTCTACCCAGGGCGGGAGGGGTCATTTGATGATTTCCCATCCAAAAAAAAAAGGTACCTAATGCAAGAAAGTGCGTAAAAAAAACACAATTCTACGTTTATTCTACGGCCACGTTTCTACCTGGAACCAGCTCCCACGATGAAGTGATCAATGGCTGGTACCACCTAATGTCTGAAACCTGCATGAGAGTTGCCTGCAGGTGAAAACGCGGCCTAATCCACAATAACCACTTTCCATATTGTCTGTTAAACCAACTATCAACTGAAAAGGCAAAAGGCGACTTTGATTTCCAGTGAAGGTCGAAATGTGATTTCGAGCCACAGCCAATGTTCAAAAGTGAATGGTTTCGTCAACAAAGCTTCGTTTTGTTTGGGTAGGGAACAATGTTTCTAGAACGGGAGTTGCCTTCAAAAGAACCCCAACAGGTAGTACTTTTAGTAGGTCACATCACTCACGAAAATTGGTATTTCGGTTGAATATCGTACTCGTAATGTCATCATGCATCGTTATCTAGCTTTAGTTTTTACTGTAGCTCACCAAAAACAATGTTGTCTTTATAATCAAATAGGTCATCATCATCGGCCTAGCCTTTCCCAACTATGTTGGTGTCGGCTCCCAGACAAGCCGGATTCAGCTGAATACCAGTATTTTACGTGGAGCGGCTGCCTACTACATCTCCACAACCCACCAACTGGTAAGTATGTAATGGAAGAAGGTAGTTATTGACTGAAAATTTACTGTTGCGCGATCGGTGACTCGTGGTCGTTGGTGTCCGGTCTTGACACAGTTTTTTTTAGTTTTAGTCGATAAGTTGTTTTCTTTTATGTTTGTCTATATGTTTTTTTTTGTACGTCTTTTCTGGCGGAATAAACGAGTTTTCTTTCTTTTTTTCTTTTCTTTCTTATTGGCAAGACTGGTGTCCGAATATCTGGCTTCTGACAATCCGTAACAACTGCATACGATCTCCAAATGACAGCCGGGACCAACGCTTTAACGTGCTTTCCGAGGCACGGAGAAGTCTCGTTATGTGAAGATGGTCACCCATCCACAGACCATGCTCGGCGTTGCTTAAACTCGAAGATCGACCCGTGCGGCTGTTATAATTTAGCCGCGAGCTCCTCCTTATAGTCCAATAGGCAAACATTGTTAATTACATACTTCTATTACGGTTCCTGAGATACAGCCCACTGACAGACAAACGGACGGACAGCAGAGACTTAGTAATTGGGTTACACACTTACGCTGGTTATCCTTCTGGTACGGATACCTAATCCGTGATACCAAAAACGTTACATTCTAAGGTCGAGTTTTCTCGATGCTCAAGTATTTGATCAGTTCTTGTATCCACGCTTTCAGTACAAATCGTTTATTGCGAATACCAGAGGTGCCAAGATGATTATTCCCTTCGGCGAAACGATCAAATAATTCAATGAACTTCGGATTCATTTCGAACGAACCAACGATTCGAAGTATTTACAAGCGAGCCGGCGCGGCTTTTACTTGCTTGGCAGCTTATAAGACCTATAGGTACGAGTAGGTACTTCTATTTATTGTCTAGTCATTACATTTTTATTAAACGAAATGTCTTTACTATTGGCACAGTTATTTTTTTAATATCCTACTAATATTATAAACACGAAAGTTTGTAAGTATGGATGGATGGATGTTTGTTACTGTTTCACGCAAAAACTACTGAACGGATTTGGATGAAATTTGGCACACAGATGGTTTATATCCAGGATTAACATATAGGACTTTTACCCCAACATTCCCACGGGATCGAAACTTATGCGGGTGAAAACGTGGGGCGCTGCTATCACAAATAAGATAAATACATTATCCTCCTTAGCGTCGCGCAGTCGGGTAAATATGAATTGTGTATCTTTTGTTTAGTAGCAGTAGACAATTGATTCGAGATTGTCGTGTTTTGATTTATTTTAAACAAGGAATAAACAAATTCTGCTGTAAATTTTAATCTTTTGCGTTTGACTGAACACATACATGAACAGCCACTATTAAAATGCAGGTAACTGTTGTTATTCACATTACAGTGCTACGACATTACTTCCTTCAGATAAATACATTTTAAAACATCGAACTAGTCGTAAATTCAGCTCCAGCTCACATGAGCTGAGAGAAGAAGTTTTCCCTCTCGCCTTACTTTTCACTATATCCCGATAAAGAACATTTCAATCTACCAGCTAGCAGTTCTTTAACAAATTTATAGTTACACGTTTAAAGTGCACTCATTATACAGTTGCTTGGCTGAAATTGCTGTTGCATAGAACAATACAATATGAACAATATTCGAGGCTTCAATTATTATAATCGTTGCAAATCAGGAACACGCGTCAATGCCCTTAAAAGGATTTAAGGGCATTGACGCGTGTTCCTGATTTGCAACGATTATAATAATTGAAACCTTAAACAGAGGACTGTTTAAGGTTTAAAATTCTATGATTGACGCGCTCTCCTGATATGCGACAACAGTCAAGAGTTGGATGACTGTACCCGCATAATTTGACTGCTTACTTAATTGCTGTTCGGTTGGTATGGAAATGGAAACTGAATGATAACTGTGATTTTCAAACTTGATGAAGCTCTAACTAGGTACATGGTTATTGCATAGGAACCAATGTACACAAAATTGTATCAGATAGTTGTAGAATTTGTTCGAAAGAGTCACCGCGGCCCTGGAAAGCAAAGTCAGTCTGGTTTAGTCAGTAAAAGTCTGACACTCCCTTCCGCTTCATTCATAGCGGAAAAAGTAATTTACATCCATATAAAACGGGTGCTACACATATATAAAAGTGAGCACCATAGGTTCGGCAGTTTTTGTTAAACTTCAATGTTGGCCTGAATCATTACTATACACACATTTTGTAGTTTATCCGGCTAGTACCGTTATTATTTAATGTTATTAGTTCAGTTGTTATTTAATGGACTATAGGGTAGTCCTTAAATAACAACTGAACTAATATTAATCGCCAAAACTCGACTGTCATAGCTGGGCGGCCTCTATTCCGAACATTCAGTTCGTACATTTGTACATATAGGTATGCGGTTTTGCCGCCCGGCTAGGTTTGTACTAAGTAATACCCGAATAAGTGAGTAGCGCTCCTTAAGTATGTTTCCTGCATTTTAAATCAAATCAGGGTTTCGACCCAGCCTTTTTCCAACTATATTGGGGTCGGCTTCCAGTCAAGCCGGATTCAGCTGAATAGCAGTATTTTACGTGGAGCGGCTGCTTACCAGACCACTATAACTGGGTAACATGGTACTTCTTGGCAAGCCTGGAGTCAGTTTTGTTTTGGTTTCTGACAATCCGTAACGACGGCTAAAGATCTACAAATGACAGCCGGGACCAACAGCTTAGCATGCCTTTCGAAGCACGTATAAGTCTCGGTATAGTTAAGACGGTTACCCATCTACAGGCCCACTTTGGCAAGCGTTTGGTTAACCTTGTACATCGACGCGTGCGGCTGTTATATTAGCCACGAGCTTCGGCTTAACAACAGTTACGTTAATATAATTCGAAACCAAACATAACAATTAATTAGCATTAATTAGTAATCACGGTCAATAAAACAGAAAACACAATGACCACATTGATGTTTGTTTATGTGATATATGCAGTTTTACTTTAATTACTTAATAAAAAAAATTACTTGTCTTTCAGAGCCATTTGTGCCATCTGAAGTTAGAATACCATCTCGATTATGGTTTGTATTATTTCAGAAGAACCGGGAATTTAGAAAAACATTGTAAAACCAGGATTTTCGAAATATTTTTTATTTGTTATACTACTTTGAAAAGTCGAAGGCCAAATAAAAGGCTTGCACACAAGGAAGATATAGTAACATCCGCATGTCCGATATTAGCCGTCACCGCTCGACTATTTTCCCATGAATTCATTGAATATAAACCCTTTGAGCTGGGGAGGCATCCGCTACGGGTACTGGCATTCAATTACAAGTAATTGAGTCTCTACGGAGACCTATAGTTCTGCTTACGCCGCAGGGTGGGCACTGATTAAAGACTGCCTTTGTTTAATTATTCTTTTAGTTTTTGCAATTTATTTTAGTTTCTAGTTACGGTGATTTATTCAGCGCAAGTCTCAATTCTATAGCCTAAAAATAAAAGTTTAACTTTTTAGTGTGGCAACGCTGTTTACATGTCATAACGTTTAAAAAAAGGCTTTATGAAAAATCCCTTTAGTGGGATAAGGTAAATATAAGTGGGAGGGTTTTTAGGCACTGTCGCGCGTCTGGGACCAAGAGCTTCGTATAATTCAGATAGAACTTCACTACAGGTAAGCTCGTTTAATTTTATAATCGTACGTGGAATAAATATTTTGGTGTACCTAGTAAATGAACAGTTAGTTCAGCGAGCTTTCATCAACTGTTCATATTACTTGGTACCTAACTATAATTACACTGGATCAAATTATAAAAGGTTTTAACTTCCGAGAACGTTTTTGGTCGGTTGCGCAGCCCTTTTTTTTCCTGGCTGGGTAGCTAATCATCAAATAACTTCTCCCGATCTAAGCAGAGCGGAAGGGAAAGTCAGAATCTTACTGACTAAAACCAACCCGTATTCCTCCAATTGCGTTTGCGTTCCAGGGCCGCAGTGACTCTTTCGAACGAATTCCGCAACCCTAGCAGGCACTGACCCTATGGGGGCTGTGCCTGCTAGGGTTGCGAGGGTGAGACGCGCGGGCAACCCGGGCCTGGTTGTTATTGGATTGATCCACCCATAGCTCGCCATTCGCAGGCCCGCGCCTTTTTTTTTTCTTTTCTGGATGGGAAATCATTAAATGACTTCTCCCGCTCTGGGCGGAGCGGACGGGAGTGTCAGACTCTTACTGACTAAAACCCACCCGTGATCCTTCTTGTGATCTTTGCGTTCCAGGGCTTCGGTGACTCTTTCGAACGAATTCCGCAACCTTAGCAGGCACTGACGGCTCTTTGATCCGCAGGCCCGCGCCTACGGTGGCCGGGAATCGCCTTGCGTTTCCCGACGCCCGGGGCGTCTCCTTCTGTTGCGGCGGCTGGTGCGAGAGGTTTCCCTTTCCCGCACGCGTTCCGCCTCCTCCTTTGCTAGCATTACTGCTTCGCAGAAGGAGGCGACCGCTTCCCATGCCTCCTCACTCCGGACCATGGTTTGAACCAGGGCCGGACGCGAGAGGTCGCCGCCGCCGATCACCTCGACGAGGACACGGCGGTGCTCCGCCCAAGCAGGGCAGACCTCCACCGTATGCTCCACCGTGTCCTCCGGGCGATCCACACAGTGATGACACCCGGACGTGTCCTCCCGCTGGATCCGACACAGGTACCTCCCGAAACTCGCAGGCCCGCGCCTACGATGGGAATCGCCCTGCGACCCCTGACGCCCAGGCGTCTTCTTCTGTTGCGGTGGCTGGGGCGTTAGGTTTCGATCTCCCCCAAGCGGTCAGCTTCCTCCTTTGCTTTCGCTTCGCATTACAGCTTCGCAGAAGGAGGTCACCGCTTCCCATGCCTCCTCGGACCATGGACCATGGATTCTCCAATCGCATCGACGACACACGACACGGCGTTGCTCTACCCATGGAGGGCAGACCGGCACCGTATGCTCCACCGTGACTTAATGAAATCCTGCTATTTCAGTAAGAACTTCCTTGGTTTCGGTTTTTTTTTTTCATCATTGCAAAGTAGTCGCAAAATAAAACTATTTCCGGCTATTGAAATTGCCTAGTAGTCGTGCAGTTATTTAAAAATTATAAACTATTTGTTGGGAGGACCTGAAAGTACTTTTTTTAAAGTAGGATAGAGTTAAGTAATTATAATTTAAGATTAATGTTTTTATATAGAGGTTTTAAACCTAATATTTGTACGCTGTACTAGCAGGACATAGATACATTTGTTATTAAGCACCATCCTTGTTAACCTATGACCACAAATAAAACACTTTGACTTTGACTTTGACTTTTAATTTACTCTTTCTAAAATCAGCTGTACATTACTCTATTTCTTCTAAAAGGAGCTGGTCATTTAAAATTCTAAAACTTCCATCCTTTCAACGAAGTCTGTGCTCAAAGTCATTACTTTAATACGGTTCAAGTCTGAACGCTGCAGAATGTTACCTGAAACTGGCCCTAACGTCTTTTATATCAAGTTAACGGCCGTGTTGACAAGCTCTACGCCTTGCTATGTGACTTTCACGACGCAAAAACAGCTCTCCGACTATTTACGACATTGCACACACGTTCGCTTTTATGCGAAAGTAAAATTCGAGGCCAAATGTGGACAGTCTTCTTTGGTTCTAGGGTTCTAGGTTCTCCTGCACAGCGAATTAGGTATTTGACAGATTTTTAAAAAATTATATTTTTCAAATTGTAGAGAAAATATTTCCATCTGTTTTTCTACATTAGTGTTGTTTTGGTAGGTATTGACCCAAGCTGGGCATAGCTTGGGTCAATGCCCTGCACTATGTCATATATACTATTAACTGGATATCCTGTATATGAATACTATTAACTGGATATCCTGTATAGAATTTCTCCGCAGTCCGGAGTATGGACTTTTTTCCTCTTCCTCTTCATTTGACGGAAATATACTAGCTCCCTAATACGGGGATTAAACATAACTAGCGATATACATATGTGTTTGCCTACTACGAGTATACATACATAGGTGCAAGTCTGCCTAACCTTTCGGGTAACACAGACGTGATGTTGTATTATCATTAAAATGAGTATCAACTCTTGTACAATTGAGATATCATTCTAACTAATTCTATTTGTGTCAATTGTTTGAAATTGGCAGGGACAAAATGGTGTTTTAAATACAGCTGAATCCGCTTATAATGACATTGAAGGGAAGTGAAAAATATGTCATACTAAGCGGACGTCATAAAAAGCTGAAATCTTAGAAATTAAACAAAATCCCATCTTTGTTAGTTATATCGTGTCATAATGAGAAACACAAAATGTTGATAGACATAGATCAATCAAAACAAAATGAGTCAGAAACAAATTAGAAGTCATGTCCCTCATAACCAAACATAATTTCTGAAAAATAGGTCATAATAAGCGACATGTCAATAAACGAAGTCATTATATCCATACTTTTTTTAAAGAATTTAATATGAAAACCAAAATTAAATCCGTTTTACTTCATACTAAGCAGTTGGTCAATATAGGCGGCGTCATAATAAACGAATTTCACTGTAGGTTTAATGCTAAATGCATTTATTGATTTGTGATGCTAGAGGGCCTTAGAGTATCGTTCGATGAACGGATAATTTTACTAAATAAGTTGGCCTGTTCTCTTTTGATGATTAGCAGAGGAGACAGAAAGAAATAAAAAGGCTGTTTTAGTAATGAATTGCGCTCAGAAAATGATAAAAATGCTATTTCATTCACAAACGTGCGGCGGAAACTTTTTATAGTGCTCCTTTTTCATCCTTTCACTTTATCCTTCCTTACAAGAAATATAACTGTGTGCATGCCTGTCCCGTGTTTTACGCGTGTTTTATTTTATGTTGCTAGCTAATATAACCATGTATATTGCAAGGGCAGTTGCAGAATTTGTTCAAAAAAGTCACCGCGGCCCTGGTACGCAAACGCTTTGGTTTTAGTCAGTAAGAGTCTTAGACTCCCTTCCTCTCCACCCAAAGCGGAAGCCATTTGATGAATTCTATAAAAAAAAAGCCGCAGCCAAGATAATCCCCACAGGTGAGGTTCTCGGGTGGCAGCGATCTCCAGTGTAACAGACAAAGGCAGCTGATCACCATCCGCAGTACGACTTTGCCCACTGCTGCTCACTTTTCTTGAGCCAATCTACACGTTCCTAGGTCAGACTCAACTAAAATCTAGCCATGACGGCAATAATGTCGACTGGATATCATGCCACCGGACAACCAACAACTCTTTTCCCATTGGACACCACTCGGTGCCAAAATAGTAAGGCAGATAAATAGAAAGTAGTCTATTCGAAGTCCACAACCCAGTAATAGGGTATTTTGCTGAAAAAATCTAATTAGTCCGTCAAATAGGCTTCTAAAAATATTGGGCACGTATTTTTTATTATTTCACGTAAACAAGGAATGAAGACGATAGAGTTCGTTGAAAACTCGCGTGACGTCACTACGTACTACAATTTTAACTAGCGACGACGTGACATCAACGGCCCTCTTTTTTAACTTTGATGCAACGATCTGAAATGTCAAAAAATATATTTGGAAAATCAAACGAACGTACTAAATAGAATTATGATTTTTATTTCTAGTAAAATACCCAATTAGATAACACCATACCCCTTACCAAAACTGCTGGAAGTCCGACTACCCGTACCTGATCCCTGTCAAAGATCCTTTTTTATCTTATATCGTAAAAGTAATATGAATAAATCGAAATAAACCGAACGTGTTTAATTCACGTTTAGCAGCATTGAAATTCACAGTCAACTTGGAATTAAACCTGTCAATTTGGTGGAAGATAAACACGAACTGACTACGAGCGGGACAATTGATCTGATAACGAGTTTTGACGGCGGTGGCGGCTGATACAAGTACCTACTGCGTCCCGACAGTTTCAAGCAGCCACAGACTGTATAGCTGTCTAGGATAATGTCAACCGAGTTCGTTACCTAAATCTAGATGTTTATCTTGGATGTTTGGCAATAGGGTAGTTGCCTAAAAAAATCTAATTAGTCCGTAAGATAGACTTCCCAAAAATATTGGACACGTATTTTTTATTTTTTCACGTAAACAAAAAACGAAGACGATATAGTGCGTTGAAAACTCGTGTGACGTCACTCCGTGCGACAATTTTTACCACGCCCTGATGTCACAAGCCCCCACTCATGATCTTTGAAGCTTTTTATCTTCGTCAATTTTTAGAGTTTTCGTAAAGCAAAAAATACGGGTCCAATATTTTTCGATAATCTAACTGACGGACTAAATAGAATCATATTTTTATTCCTCAGGAAACAACCCCATTCATGTCGTTTTCATTTTACTCTGTGACGTCTTAAAACCATCATAAAAGAAAGAAAAATGTTTATTTGGGACTAGCGCTATGATATTATTATTTAAAAAAAAATATCACAGCGCTGGTATTCTGATAGGTCCTGTACAGATTATTTTTATGCCTTGAATGCAAATATGCCACGGATATACCTACTAACGGAACACATCTATACTTATAATAAATCTGTAGAGAGGTCAATTCTGTACAGTTATTATATTTTCAAAATAACTATCAGGGGGTGATTAGTGATCGATACTGGTGCCAAAAATGCAATCAGTAAAATTTTTGTCTGTCTGTCTGTCTGTATGTTCTTTATAGAAACAAAAACTACTCGACCGATTTTAACGAAACTTGGTGCAATTATTCTTCATACTCCTGGGCAGGTTATAATATACTTTTCATCACGCTACAATCAATAGGAGCAGAGCAGTGAAGGGAAATGTTGGGAAAACGGGAGAAGTTACTCCATTTTTTAAGCTTCCGTCGCGTGTGTAGCCTTAATGGTTAAAGTTACATAGAAATCATGTATGACGGAAATGTTCTACATAAAATTATCTAAAAAATATCCCTCAACAATATATGTCTATCTCTTATGGTTGACTCACAATTACAAATTATTAATAGTTTCAATTTTATTTCTTTTTAGGTGAAGTAGTAGTAGAAGTAGGAGCATAGATTTTTAGATACCGATAGGTTAGTTTTGGCTACTTTATGTTCTGTTTTTTTAGTATTAAGTAGGTAAAAGCGTAGATACTTTTATTAATTAGTAGTTATTTTATTAATTAGTTATACGTAGTTATAGGTATTTATTTTTAAGTGAAGTAGGTATAGGTTATTATAATATAATTTTTCACAGGCATTTCAGCTTTACTTTCATTTCTTTTTTTGTTGTAAGTTGTACATATTTCACACACACATAGTGATCTATCAATGCACAGCCCAAACCACTGAACGGATCGGGCTGAAATTTGGCATGCAGGTAGATGTTATGACGTAGGCATCCGCTAAGAAAGGATTTTGATTAATTCTACCCCCAAGGGGATAAAATAGGGGATGAACGTTTGTATGAAACTTTGTCAATTTTAAACCGATCGAGCTGAGAGTTTCAAAATCGGGGGTAAAGTAACTATTCCACGCGGACGAAGTCGCTGGCAGAAGCTAGTAGGTACTAAAATGAAATATATAAATACATGAAGAATTTATAAAGGAAAAAAATGATATATACATACAATAAATAATTTAAAATGCCTAAATCCCAAAGGCCCATTACTCCAGTGTCATTTGTCAGAGTCATACATAGTGACAAAAGGTGGAACGCGCGGGCGCAAGTACGAGGCTATGGTTGCAGGTTGTCAAAATGCATGAAAGATAAAAATAATTAAAATATTATTTCCAAAATATTGAGTAGTAGCGGAGTAAGTTGTGGCGTGTTTTGTCGCAAGGAATTTAAGCTAAGAGCATGGAACAATGTCACCAATGCTCACTGCGTGCAGACCCTGGGTTAGTTCATGTAGTTTCCAAGCCGCTTAGCACAATCTCTCTTTGGCACGACACAGTAAATGTGAGGCATTGCTTTAGATAGGGATCATCACACAAGGAAATTTAGGGTGGCCAAATCGAATTTATACAACTTGGTTTCGGTCCCATTTCGATTTATGGGCAAAATTTTATATATATATAAAATTTTGGCCATATATATAGTTAGAGTCACGATTGTGTTTAGTTTTAAAGGCGAGAAGTTCTGTGTTTATTTAAGTTACTTTTATTCGAAAATTTCTAAGCAGATTGTCAAACGAACAAATAAAAAAATTAAAAAGATGTTGGGTAAAGTGTCCCATTTCGGTGAATGAAATGAGCTTTAATTTAGAGGGAAGAACATTCTTTGCTGATCCACGCACGATCCCTTAACCCGCTTCGGCTGAATAATGTGGTGAAATCTCACTATTCTGCTTTGACAGTAATCATCACCCACAGTACCCACAATAACGGCGCACCTGCTATGTGGCCGATACGCTGTTAATGTGGGTGGTAATCACTACGGTTTTATGAATTTCAATTGATGACTTGATACACAAGTGGAAGTTATAGACTATTTTTTCTAGGAAATTAATCGAACCCTTAATTGGCCTCCAAATTAAACAGATTATTTAAATGGTGCTATCATAAGACACCTCAATATCTACATCAGATATTGAGGTGTATTTTAAACAAGTAAAAGCAGAATATTTGTTATTATAATAGAATACCTACCTAAAAGTATAGCGAAAATCTTATGAAAAACACGACGAAAATTTTTAGGTTTTGCTGCCTAAAGGTGCGATACCTTCTCGTCGTGTTTTTGTGGTGTGGGTGGATATTTGACCATTTGTATTTACCGCACAAAATTGCAAAGCCTATATTACAATATTCATGGGAAAATATGTGGTCAATTATACTTAATAACAAAACCCAATTAAAATTTGTTTACGGGTTCGGTCACCCTGTATAAAACTGGTAGTCCCTTTTCTATTTGTGAAAACCGTACCAAAGATAGAAGAATTAAGCGGAGATTTATATAGTGAGAGAAAATGACAGTATACAGGATGACATTTCATTCAGGGGAAAATTTCTTATCATCTGAATAGGTTTTTACTTTGTCAATGCAAGGACAGTCGTGGGCGCAGCTATTGCTGATTTTTTTTTTGTGGCAGGACTGGCAATATGCCACGGGCCCCCGACCCTATAGGGCCCCGGCTGGAGACGACGTCTCCAAGATCCGGCGGAATTTCTTGGAATGACTTCGGGAGATTATAGACTTTCAAATTTTGATGCGTAAAAAAGTGTTCCAAATGTCTAGCGAACAATTTATCGTGAGTTTACAATATTATAATCTTACCGAGTTTGCCATTTTCCGTTGACATGTCCCCATCAAAAGAATTTACCATGGGCCCCCGATCCCGATGGTATAGTTACGCCACTGCTAGAAGCGGAAACACGTTTAAGCTTTCAGTGATGTCGAGTAACTGAAAAAGGGTACAAAACGACGGTATTGGAAAATGTAGTTTGAAATATGTATGTACCTATGTCATTTAACTCAGGAGCTCGAAGGGTCGAAATTGGTCTCGTATTGCCAAATTTCAACTTTAATACTAAATTACGGTGTACTTACAGTTGTTTCTTTGTTTGCTCCTTAATATGTTTGTAAAAGGTAACTTTTGGGTGTATTTACGAAAATCTTTCACTGATAGAAAGCTACATTTTTATTAAATACCTGAAAATGCACGTAATCCAGCGTAATAGACCACAGAGTAACTTGTTTATGACCGATTGCTAGTAAACCTACAAAGATTTTTTTTCTAAACGTTGCCCCACACTCCTGTATCGTGGGTGTGTTTACAAACATACTAACTCTATCTATCTGCCTAGCCTTTTCCCAACTATATTGGGGTCGGCTTCCAGTCATACCTGATTCAGCTGCCAGTATTTAACATGGAGCGGCTGCCTACCAGACCTCTACAACCCATTAACTGGGGATCACGGTACTTCTTGGCAAGACTGGAGTCAGATTTACAAACATACAAACTCACATACAAAAAAAAAAAACAGCCAGACCCGCTACAGCTATCTGTAGGCCATACAAATATTTATTCCGCGACACGCAGCGTATCAGTTAACCACTGTGCCAGCCGTGTTGTCGTTTGTTTTTGCAATTTGCAATATTGCAAAGGATTTTATTTTTGCCGAAGTAGATAATATTATCATGTCTATTATATGCCCAGCCTTTTCTCAACTACATAATGTTGGGGTTGGCTTCCAGTCAAACCGTATACAGGTGTGATGACCAGCATTTTTCATGGTGCTAGTGTCAATCTGACCACAGGGACCGCCTATCTGATCTCAATAACCCAGTAACTGGGTAACACACTACTACTCTTCTTGACTAGACTGGTGTCAGATTTTCGGGCTTCTGATAATCTGTAGGTAATGAATGTACAAGTGTAAATGTTCTAAATAAGAAATTAACAGATTAAGGGTTATAGTAGTAATAAATAAGCTAAAAACTGGCCAAACGCGAGTCTAGTAAATGACACTAACAACATCGCCTTCGTATAGATTTTCCTGTAATTTTTAGATAAAGAACTAGGCTCAGTAGTTTCGGAGATAAAGTGGTCATTTTCGTCTAATTTCGTTTCTTACTATGTCCGGAACCCTAAATACGGGAAATCATTGTCTTTCTCTCTATATAAACTATAACATACACCATTAAAGTTACGTGACCACTTTACAAACACCTTGGGACGTTGTACGGTTTTATTACGGGCCCAATTCGACTTTAGTAACAACTTTACGACTTCGGGATTGCGGTTAGAGTGCTATCGGTTACGGCTCGGAACCACGGCATTCAATAAACGATTTTTTTTTACACGGGCTCTCGGACTGTTGAGGAATTCTGCTCTCCTGGTATTTTTAGGCTTTTGATCCCCTCAGCACCCGGCGAGTTTTGGGAAAAGTTTGGTGCTGTCTCTGTCTATCACATAAATGACAAACAGTCTCCCGTATCTAATTCTTTTAGGGCTCATTTTCAATAATCAGATACTTTTTAAAGTTAAGAACAATAAATAGGTCAGTTAGTCCTATCTTAGTATACAACAAAGTACGTATGTACGCAATACTTAAGCCAGCGTCAACACCTTTTGATGCCAATAGAGAAAATCTCAAAGTCTAATGAATTTTCAATCATTTTTCGAGCTCCAAGATTATAAAGTTGAACATTCAATTAGGTGGATCAGGTAACAATCAATCGAATCAATCCTAGTCAACGTATAAAAAGATGGAGACTCCCCGACTTGTTTGTTGCGAGATACTGTTTATCTGATCGCATGAAGACTTCCTTGTAGGAAAGTCATGAAACCTTCAGAGGGAAAAGTTATTCAAGTTTTTCATCCATTATTGCGATCCTTCTTATAGGTATCATGATTTCTTTATTTGTTTTCGGATGAGATTATTCTCATAAGAAAGAAGTTTCAAAGTGTAATTTATATGGGCACAGATACAGATAGGTATGTAATGTAATAACTATATGGGAAAGTTTTTTTACCACATTTTTTATGATAAGTAGGCACAGTCTGAAATGTAAGTACAAGAGGAATGTTAGCTCTTTAAGCGTAGAGTTAAATATATATAGGTTACTTCTAGGCGACCGACGCTTATTATCGCAGAAACGGTGACTTTTATCGTTTGGCTGAAAAACGCAAAGAACCCGTATTTGCGAACTTCAACCTCGATTTTTTTTCCATATTCATTTATTTATATTTTTCCGAATTTCCAGTTGGATGCGAATTTTTTTACCTACCTGTGCTTATTCTACAATTTAAAATAAGTTCCAGTTCCGTGCCAAGTTTCGTCCAAATTCCTTCAGCGGTTGGGCGTGATCGCGTTAAAAATATATGGACCACATTTGAATTCAAACCTCTCTAACTTTCACATTTAAATTCTATGTACGAAATAGCAATTACTTTTGACTAGCTGTGTCCGCGTGCCTTGTGGCTATGGTTTTATTATTATATCAGTATACGAATTTATTACATAAAACTATGAAACACATCGCATCGCTTGCCAAAGTCAGTCTGTAGATGTGAAACCATATTATCTTAAAATACCATCCGTGCTCGGAAATCACGTTTAGCAGCTGGTCCCACCTGTTATTTTGGTAGTCGGCAGAAACCAAAAAATCTGGCACCAGTCTTGCCGTGAAGCGGGCCTTCGGACGGCGAACTACGAGTGTCTCGCCGTCCGATAGCAACCGGGCCCGGGTCGACGGTGCGTCGAGTTCCACGCGCGCCTCAAAGAACTGTCAGCAAAGAAGACAGGACCCTATATAGGGTCAGTGCCTGCTAGGGTTGCGGAATTTGTTCGAAATAATCACCGCGGCCCTGGAACGCAAAGGGCACTAGAAGGATCAGGAGTGGGTTTTAGTAAGAGTCTGACACTGGTTGTTTTTATTATTATTCCAGGCTCAACCCATATTCAATGTGCCTTTTTTCGGTAGTAAAGCTATTACTGAAATAAACACCCCTCAATAATTGGTGGTTTAGTTTAGAGTTACAAACAAAAAGATAGGCTTTTAACCCTTAACATTAGTTTGAATAAGCTTAAAGGTTTCTTCTAGGTAAGAGGAGCCAGATTTACCTGTGAAGAAAAAAATAGCTAGTCGTAATTTACCAAAAAAAAAAATTCACTGTCAAAAGCGTCCAGAATTTAACACGCCAACGTGTAAAAATATAATTAAACATTCATCCTTTAATCATTCAAATATTTTAATTTAAAATGAGTTTTTTTTCTTTATTAAGTATAATGCAAATTAGTTTCCTAAGCCTTTTCTGCTTTCACAGTGCAAAGATAAAATTAAACAAATTCCACGCATATTAGTCGTGGCTCCACAATAAAGAGAGGAATTAATTTCATCTCTATGAAAATGGTTGAATATAGTAGATGAAACATTGCTCCATCAGACCTTCGAAGTCAAGGTTAGACTTTAGTGTAACAATATGACTAAAACATTACTATGCACCGCTAGATGTGTTCGCATGGTATGAAATAATAATGTTAGAAATATCGTTTAGAACTTATCTGTCTGTGTGTTTGTCAACTGATGTCTGTTTAAAAATTTTGCACATTATACTAGTAAGTTTGGTACCTACGTTATTATATATGTATAAAAGACACAATAAAACCTGTTGTTTTATGTTACCTATCAACCTTTTCTGCTATTTTATAATCGCTGAAAAAGAAAAGAAAAATCCCGCTTGTACAACAGACCCCACAATATTCCCGACACAAATCTATTCAGCGTTAATAATGGAGCTTAAAAAATCTTGTAACAACCCCACAAAGGAAAGGAAACAATATTAAAAAGGAAAATGGACAGCAAAATGTTATCCAATAAATTGCTCGTTACTAGCAGGCGCAGCCGGGGCTCCTAGTAACGAGATATAAATTGAGCGGTTCGACGTCAAGGCGCATATTAATAGCTCGGATATAACACATTAATCTATATTCTGAGTATGTCATATCCGTAAATGTTTGTCTTGTGCTATATGCATCGTTCATTTACATAAATATTAGATCCGATTATAAAGGCGTTTCATTGCCATTCAACATAAAGGGAAAGATATTACTTAGGAGTAAACTCCTAAGTAATATCTTACTACACACTTATCACCTGCCTAGCCTATTTCCAACTACATATATTGGGGATAGTTTCTAGTCAAACCGGATTTAGTTGAATACCAGTATTTTACGTGGAGTGTCCTCCCAGACCTCCCCAATATCCATTAACCGGGTAACACGGTACTTTATGGCAAGACTGGACTGGTGTCAGATGTTTTGGCATCTGCTGACTGCCAAAGATCCACAAATGACAGGCGGGACCAACGGCTAAACTTGATTTCCGAACACGGAGGAGTCTCGGTATATACCCATTAACTGAGTAGATACTTCTTGGCAAGACTGGAGTCAGATCTGACAGTCCTTACTAACTGCCAAAGATCTACAAATGACAGACAGGACCAACGCCTTAGCGTACTTTCCGATGAACGGAGGAAACTTGGTATGTTAAGATAGGTACCCATCCACAGACCAACCTTGACAAGTGTTGCTTAACCATGAAAATATAAACATACGTACGACTGTTATTCTTTAGTCACGAGCTGCTACACGAGAAGGTTACGTACACTGATTACATAATTATATTTTATTTCAGTACTGTAGATTCGGTACACTCATAGACTACATACTTTATTTTTCGATCCAGATTTTATATACAGACTCGATATGCGGAGTTTCTTGCAGGTTCTTTTTCACAGGAAATGACCAATTCGAAACTTGCACTATTTCTGAAGTTTTATAAGTGCCCATGTAGACCTACGTGGTGTAAAATACGTGATTTGAATTGATATGAATCTTGTATTGAATAAAACAGTATTAAGATGTCGTTATTTTCCAGCCATGTGATACGGCGAAATACGGCGCGTTTATATAGTTCCGAATTCTAATGTTTCTGTCCCAACACGTCAGTAGGAGTTTGTTCCAACATTCGGCCATTTTACTTCTCGTAGGCACTTACGTAAGTTGAAAGTGGAAGCCATTTCCGAGTCCCTGTTTTAATTAACTTCAAAAAGAATGAGCTCAGTTTTTTTTTTCTTGTTTTTCGTTGTTCTGAGGATTCTATGAAGTTTGTGAAATTAATCATTAAATTTCGTTTTAAGATAAACATGTCGATTAAAAAAGAATGCTAGGAGACTTGAAAACTCTTTTAACAACCCATCTACTGAGTCCATAGGTACCTACAAAAGTTGTCTCGTGAAATCGTTTGATAAGGCCGTCGCTGTATCCATAGATTTAAGCTTTTGTAATATACATAGCTGTGTAATTTTTAATTGAATGAACTATCATTCAACTTAAAAACCAACCTCAGGTTCAATTTAACCATAGGCTTTCAAACTTCAATATTCAGTATCAAATTTTAATATCTGTCGCTTGAACTGAAATATTCCAGTAATCCCTTGAATAGTCTATTGGCTGTTTATTTTGCAAAGTTAGGCCTTTCCTGTAACAAAAGATCCGGAGGTAGCAATAACCTTGTTTCCTTTGTGTTTCTTGACTCCTCGAGCTGCTTTTGTTATCTGTATCTGTTTATTATTCGGCTATCGAATTTCTATTTGATTCCTGAATATTTTGAGGACTTCCCTGTAATGAGATTTTGGGTTCCGCAGAAACGAAATTGTGGATCTTTAAGTGATTTATAAACGAAGTATGCAATTTTGTATGTGGTTTTAATAGTAATAGTAGTTTTTTTTTTTTTAAAGAATACTCCAGTTTTCCATCTGTTATTGTATTTCCGGTTGACCCCACCTTGAGTCCAACACTGCGATGGTACATTTTATAAATATCACATACAGACTACTGTGCAAACCTGGGTCCATAGATAGTTACACTTTAGTGACACGAAGGATATTAGTCAATATCAGTCACAAGAATCATCCACTAAATAAGTCATTTTAATTTTAATTAAATCCTCTCATTAAGTCCACAAAGATTCATTCGACAAAAGAGGCGGAATCTAGTTTGTATCAAACAAAGTACATACTACTGAGTTCCGAATATCCTAGAACAAGGGAAAGGCGATTTTCACTCAAAGAGCGAACGATCTCAAAGAGTTTTTAGTTACCCTTACATTGAGGGCCCCCGACGACTAGAAACTCATTTTATGCTAAACAAAAAAATCGTTATCAACCTCCGGCGAACTGGCAGCCTTATTTTATGAGATACTCAATTTGAAAGTCGTTATTATGCGGTTTTATTTTTTACTTTGAGTGCGCATATAATTTTAAGTAAGTACTTGGGTTTTTAAGGTATATTGGCATCGTAGTCTACCAAATACACCTCTACCATACATGTTGTCAAGTTCTCTACATTGACTTTAATTTGAACGCTTTTTAAGTAGGTAGATAAGTACGAGAATTGGCCATCTGGTAGTTGTATCAAGCAAGTATCTGGGATCTATCTACAGTAATATTCTAAAGAGTACAGATTTATATTTGTGTCTGTGTATGTTTCTAATGATTAAACTCAAAAACTACTATGTTAATTTCAAAAAAATGTATCATTAGAAAGCTACATTCACCCTGAGCTGAGTAACATAGGCTATATTATCCCCGTATATTAACGACGCCGGTGAAACCACGGCTGCACACTGCAGCACTTAGCCGCACTGCTAGTATAATATATTAAAAATATATAAGCAGCGATCAGTTTCCAAGGAAATCAATCGACTGGAATGAAATAGATACTTTTGAAATAATTGTAATTTTTAATAATGACTTTTGTTTATCTCTTTTCATTGTTATAAACTACTCTCCCACTGTACATAATTGTAAAATAAAAATGCTTCGTAGTGAAATTTTACAGGAAAAGTTGGAACTAAACCGTCGACTCACCTCGGTTGTTCAAATCATGCCTGAATCTGAAAAAAAAGAAACGGTTCGTTAGTTTCAATTTTAGAATGCAATGCAGAATGAAATTCGCCATTTTGATTTGTTGCAGACGGAATTGAATTTCTTCCAACAAAGTAGTCCCCAATAATTAATGAAGCAATTTAGCTAATTGCAATTTGCATGATGGTGGCCATCGCCATGGAAAATTAATAGTGTCTTTTATTAATAGTGGCTGAGCTACGTGGCGCCTCTTGCAGTTTTATTCCAGGGAACTAATTAAATTAACATTTCCTGTTCTAATGGCGTGGTTACATCAATAAGTAAGTGATGTCCTAATATTTTAGTGCGATTTAGAGGTCGAGAAAATATAGTCTTGTAATTGATATGTTATCAAAGAATCAGTTAAATCCTTGGCGTCTTCATTATATTTTATACCAGTCTTTCATCCGTTTCCCTCGCTCTCTTTAATTTCACACACCTCTCATTATTCATTCTGCGTTCAAATTCCTACATTTATAACATATAAGATAATTGTTTGCCTCGCTCTGGGATTCAAGACTATAATGCTCCTAAGAACCCTCACTAAGATGAGCTATCAGGGAAATACTTCTAAAACTTTGATATCGTAAGCACCTGTGCGTGCCGTTGTTCTCTATTGGAAATAATAAATAGAGTTGAGTTATTTATTTATTACATACTTTATTGTACACCAAAAGTAACACAAAAAGTAGAGTTAAAACTAAAACACATACAATGGGCGGTCTTATCGCATTCCGCGATCTCTTCCAGACTACCTGGAGTTACTATACTTTTTACGAATGGGAAATCACTAAATGACTTCTTCCGCTCTGGGCGGGGCGGAAGGGGTTGTCAGACTCTTGCTCACTAAAACCCACCAGTGTTCCTTCTAATGCCCTTTGCGTTCCAGGGCCGCGGTGACCCTTTCAAATAAATTCGGCAACCATAGGTGGCACAGTGGCACTAACCCTATGGGGCCGCGTCTTCTTTGCTGATATCTCTTTGAGGCAACAGTTTTATTTATAACCAATTCGCACTATACAATAAAAACTGAGTGTCGTGGAACACTCGGTTGAAATGAAGTTCCTTTCGTAGTATATTACTAATGAATTGAAGGAATGGTAGGAAATTTCGTAAAAAATAGATTTTTTGAGTTGTCAAAATAAACATTTTATTGTAACATCATTCAATCTAAATATATATAACTCAAAAGGGACTGACTGACTGACATAGTGATGTATCAACGCACAGCCCAAACCACTGAACGGATCGGGCTGAAATTTGGCATGCAGGTAGATATTATGACGTAGTCATACGCTAAGAAATGATTTTTAAAAATTCGTCCCCTAAGGGGGTGAAAAAGGGGTTAACATTTTGTATGGAACTCCACGCAAACGAAGTCGCGGGCATAAGCTAGTTCATTATAAACTTCATCAGTACATTCTCCAATCTATACATCCAATCGCAGTAATAATTGGTTTCGCGCACCTATGACTGGGTACAGTCAATACATGCACACTTGCTATGGATAATCGTCTACAGCAAAGCGCGTCGGGACGAAAATTCGTGGCGAAAATTTCTTATACTTTTTTCGCCTAGCCCCCATTCACCAAGTCCGTACCGTCCGATAAGGAACTTAGTTCCTAAACCGCGTAGTCACTGATTGTTTTATTCAAACATTCCTACATGGTATCCCCATCGAAAGACCAGGGTATGTTGATACACGAGGTCGAGTAATATTCCTGTTCGTTATTAGTGTTATTACAAAACGCACCTTTAGAATGATCATTAAAGTTCCGCGAAGTCCTTAATGGGTGTACCGTACCTTAACATGAAATTATCGGCACAGAGCGGGTTGGTGAAGTTTCGAGGAAATGCTAGCGTACAAGGTTTAACTTTCCTCTTTTATTAATTTAAACGTCCCATAGTTTTATTACTGGCTTTCTGGTAGTGAAAGGTGCTGTTGGGTTACTTTTTGGTTAAAATTTTTGAAAAGTACTTTGAAATAACCTCTTTTTTGAAGTCGGTTAATTTAATTATCTCGTTGGAGGAATGTGGAACATCGTGTGGAAACTTTTGACTATGAATGTGAATGGTTGTATAAAGAAACCCAAAGAAACGATGATGGCTTCAACAGAATTCACTATGGAAGAAGAAAACTTGAACTTGAAATATTGAGGTAGGTAACGGTAGAAATACAACGAGATCACGTTGTTTATTCCAGCTACATAAAATGTTAATCTTTATCATATTCCCGTTTCATTATACGTAGGGTCGACCATTCCGCTGTTTTTGACAGCTGTGTCGGAAAAAATGGGAACCAGTTAAATATTAATTCGAGTGGGCGTTTCCATTTTAGTATCTATTTAAGGTTCCGTATCCGAAGCGTAATCAATACCATATAAATATAATAAGCATCCGCTATCGGTCTGTTCGTTCTTCGTGTATCAGCGGACTGTACAGACAGTTGAAATTTTCATAGACTGTGTATTTCGGTGTTGCCACTATAACTAATAATAAAAATTAAATTAAATTAAAAATTAAAGAGGATTCCCATACAAGAAAGATGTTTTGTTTTGGCACTGAACCCTTCGTTTTGGAGTCAGACTGTCACTTGGCCGGATTTTTGGCTACTTCCCGTTATGTCACATTCCCGATTTGTGAACTTTTCTAAGGTTTTAAAAACTACTGCACACAACTGGCGTTAGGTCAAGATTTTGATCTTCATACATTCATTCCCGTTTCGACACCCTTTTTTAAGCTAGTTTTATGTACGGTAAAGTCAACTACAAAAGTCCTTTTTGACGCTCTTTTTATCATCTGGTTACGTAATTCAAGTAGAATTGAATTATAAAATCCATACTAATATTATACATGTGAAGTAAGTCGGTTGATAGTCTGTTTTTACCACTTTACGAGTTTCTGAATTCTGACTGAACGGATTTGGAACGAATTTGGCACTCGGGTAGACCATGGCACGGTACCTGGAAAAGGATCTATCATACAATACTTTTTATCCGTAGAGTATGTCCTCTTGGAATCATTTTCGATTTGCACTTATTTTAAAATATAGCAATAGCATGGTCGATCTAGTACCCGTGGCTATAGCTACATTGATATAGTGTATCTTTCAGTCATTCTCGGAATTTTCGGCTTTGCCGTTTAGTAGCAAAGTGGTCAATTTGTGTAGTTTATTAATTACATAAATGTATGGAATGACTTGAAACTTTGCAACAATATAGCATAATAATTGACGATACCTTACTGAGTAGATCATACACAGCATGTGTTGTAAGTCATTGTATAATTTTCTTGACAAAAATGTAAATAATTAAATTGTATGTACAAAAAAATTGCACGCTTTTAATGTTAAGCAAAACATGCATGCTCAGTACCTATTCAATTCTTGTATCTACCATCTTCTGTATCATGTTTTATGCAAATAAATGTTATTCTATTCTATTCTGTGTTTTAACATTAAGAAATATATTTCTTCAACTATTTTAAGTAACTTTTTGAATCTCTTTCAGAGCAGCACATGACATGCAGCTGCTCATAGCAGTACCGAGCGCGGTGAATTAATGATTTAAATGTCAAAAACGTATGGGATTGACGAACGATGTCGAAATGACATCAAAATTTTGGCATTTCGACAATCGACATCGCAAATAGAATGACCATTTTTCTTAAGACTCCCGTCTTGCAAATCTGGAAAGATATTGAAACTGTTTCATCGAAGGAAGCACAGTATTCCTTCCCTTAAAATAGACACTATTCCTTCTGCTGACTTTTTACATATTATACTTCATAACATTAAAGTGAGTTGACTGCGTGTTTCCGCTTACAAATTGCGATCACGAGTCGCTGGACCACGCCGGGGAGTAACATCTGTTTAATATTTCTCTAGCAATTTATTGCCAGTGACAAATTGCTTTAACAACCCTTCCTCTACTTTAAAAGCATTATTTTTTTCAAAAACTTAACACTTACTATTGGCATATTATCTTTATTGAAATAAATACAAAACAAGTACCTATTTGCTTATGACCACTCGATAGAAGTGAGAACTGATTTGCTTTTGACATTAAAAAAAATAAAATATTACAAAGGTCATGCACAAACGTACGCGAATCACGATCCTAATCCTAACTATAATATTGTAAATTCGAACATGCATTATAGTATGTTGCATGTTGCAATGTTGCATGATTGCACTGTTCACATATAGCGCAAAGTTTAAAAGAAGTTTTCTTTTTGAATCTGCATAACATACAGCTGTACCTTACTGCTTGCTGGGTAGCCATAACCTGAAGCTACTAACATCAGCTACCTTGTTCCACCTCATTTCCCTTATGAACACAATTCACCGACGATAGCTTTATCAAAGCAGCAGGAGTTTTGTTTGCGAAGCGAACTAACCGTTACGTAACTAGGACAGTAAAGCAAGAACTAAGAACAACTGTGGTATGTAAATGAACTTTAGGCCTTGGCCAAAGTGAACAAGCTGAGACTAGGACGGGTGAGGGTGGAGTGGTGGACGCGATAACTAAAGCTCTACACATGTGGCAATTTGTCAGGGGTAGCGTGGCGAAGTCAAAACGTCAAAAATGTATGCGATTTCACTTATATAGAACCTCTGGTGGCCACAGTGCATCGGGAGTTGTTGTGGCCGAAAGGAGACGCGTACCTCTCGGTAAAACACGGCGTCGCATCCACCGTTGTCGCTTCAATGTAGACGATTTTTCTAAAAAAGGAGGAGGTTCTCAAATCGACTGTTTTTTTTGGTGTTTCATAACTTTTTACTGGATGTACCGATTTTGATGATTCTTTTTATATTCGAAAGCTGGTGCTTGTCGTGTGGTTCCATTTAAATTGATTGAGATCTGACGATTGGTATTTGAGTTATTCCTAATAATTTGTGGCTTCGACTACATTGATGATCTTTCTTCTCATTCACTCATGTCGATATAAAATGAAAAAATAAAAGTGTATACGATGGTTCGGAAGAGCATCTTAGTATTTCTAGGTAGTCCCTTTCTAGTTTGGTAAAGATCTGATGAAGAACAGAGATAGGAAACGGAACTCTTCAATAAGTGATAGAAAATCTTTCGGGATTGTTGAAATCGCATGTTTGTTTATCGTTTACACCAATTTATACCAAGTATGCTGTGTTGGGTACGTTTAGCTTTTAACCATTCAATAGTGAAAACTAAAAAAAAAAACTTTATACAAAAAAAACCGACTTCTAAACAAAAGCACACAAAAAGTATAAAATAACTTTCATTTTGGAAGTCGGTGTTTTTGGTTGTTTCTTCGTTTTTTGTAACATGACTTCCAAAATCAGTCTTTTTTTGCCTTTCATATGCATGATATTTCTTGTCAGTCTTATCGTTCGCGACGTGCGTTCATGCGTGCGTGACGTGTACACGTCGACAGTAATTTAGGGTTGACCCCAACTTTCCTGCGTTCCTTTTTGTCCCGTTATAAAATAGGAATGTTTTATGCAGATTTTGAAAGGGTTATTTTGTTTGATTGCTTGTCACAATTATGTACACACATCGTACATGAATAAAGGTAATTGTTGTGATTTCGGAACAAGTTGGAGGAATGTAGGTCTCATTATTCGTTCTGTTTTTGTGACTTCGGACTGTAAAATGAATACTGTCTACTCTACTACTCTGTCTCTGCTATTTTACGAAAAGGAGAAAGGGCTATACAAGCTTGGTATGTATTTTTTGGTGTATTTAAGTTATTGTACTTTGATTGTGAAAATGTATACTTTCGTTGAATAATCTTACCTTCATTGTTTATTCAAAAAAACACTTATTAAACAACACCAATTCCCGCCAATCTGCGGCAGTTAGTCAACAGAGCTCTCGTGTGTCATTCCTCTAGAATAATCTAGAAAAAAAGTGCCTGAAATTAGGTGCCATATTCCTAGATTATTATAATGGTTTATTAGCTAACGATCTCAAAAAGAACACTTATCAATTTGTATTATAGGAGAGACAATATTATTTGTGTCGCGAACATCAATATAGAAATCGATACGACACAAAAAGCTCTAAAATATTCTATGTTCGTCCAAATAGTGACAGGATGCAAGGTGTACTGCAAGAGCATTTCAATTTATTGAATATCCTATTTACCCGTGCCTTTATAATAACGCGCTCTTCAGACGAACGTGAATTGCAAAGTAGTCTATGTCGATAGAAGTAGGCTTATTCGCTCGAGGCATGTAGGGTCGCTGTAGTCAACGTTTCCAAGGTTTTCCTCGCGGTTTTTTTCATTGTTTGCTTGACTAAGTTTGTGTCCCACTCAAAAGGAAACGCATCCCTGTTTGCATAAATGTCTCTGTCTTCTGCGGTCTCTAAACAGTCTAGGAAGATTATTTAAAACAACATTTTTACAAAAAAATACACATCCATCACAGTTTGTGAAAACTTTATCTATAAAAAGATAAAAAAACGACAGTACATTTACTTACGGTTAAGTTTTTGAACGATCGTTTTGGACTATATACAGGTAACAAGTATAGTGTTGTTAATACAGTGTAATAAGACGTCATAACAGTATAAGTTTATTATTTCAGTTCATAACAAGCTACAATACAACCAATTTCACCACAAAATTAAACGACAAACGTTTTTACAAAACGACCGACGTTTGAAAGTTACTTTCGCTTACGCAATGAAAGCTATTCACTTACTTATACACATTTTGCTCCATGTAAAATAGTGGAACTCAGCTGCATCCGGATAGAAGCCGACTTTAGAGAGCATAACAGAGAGAGTGTATGTAAAATCATGAAAAGACTTCTACTGCTCTGAGGGAAAGGGAGTGTCAGACTCTTACTGAATAAAACCCATCCGTGTTCCTCCAAATGCTTTTTTCGTTTCAGGGCCGTGACTCTTTCGAACAATTTCCGCAACTGGCCCTATCGAGCCACGACGACTATGCTAACATCTCTTTGTGGTGCGAGTGACCACAAAACGAGTGAGAGACTTCGCGCCGTCTAACTTGGCCTGTCCTATTAGGTTGTGGCGGCTGGGGCGTGAGTTTTGCATTTCCCTCACGCGGCCCAACCCCTCCTTTGCTAGCATTACTGCTTCGCAGAAAGAGGTGGCTGCTTCTCTTGGATTGATAGGGCCGGAAACGAGATACTTCCTATGGAACCAGGGCGAGAAGGGAGATGTCGCAAAGAGGATAAGGCGGTGCTCCGCCCAAGGAAGGCAGAACTCTACTGTATGCTCCACAAGAGAGAATGGCTTGCAATGAAACTATAGAGATATGTAGGTATTTAAAAGAAACAAAAACACGTTTATTTGACACAGACACAAAAACAAACCCTGCTTATATTACTTTATCTTTTTGCACATAGTGGTATATTTTGTAAGGTACTACGCAGTCTATTCTTTATATCATTGAATGACCTTAGAAAATACACCCCGAAAATTATCCATGAATGTATGTTAGTGATACATTACATATAAACACAAAGCGTCACGGGGACAAAGGCTGGCAAAGCTGTACAAAGGACTTTCACGAATCATCAGACTGGCTCATATGATTTATAATCAAAACTGCTTTGGAAGACAATTGGAATGTGGTCTGTGACGACATATACTGTGAAGAAATAAAAGGACTTATTGCAAAATCTGTAGTTCAAAGGATTTGTTCGGAATTTCCATAGTAAAGTACTTATATCTTTGATGTAATTGTACTTGGTAGGTTAGATTGGTATTATTTTGAGATGTATTTGTTGTATTGAGTACCTAAGCATGTGACATGTGGTTTGATTTACTACCGAGATATACATAATTATGTTTATCATATTTAGTTTAATATTATGAACATGTTCCATGAATTCCACGACCTCATCCCACCGGCCCCCTTCTACTGTAAGTTACCATCCCTACCTGGTTGCTATTCCATCAATTGGCACCAAGCATTTCCAATTATCTTTTGTAATGCGCACAGCAAAGAAGTGGAACTCTCTGCCTGCGTCTGTGTTTCCGAACGCATTCAACCCTGATCTCTTCAAAGTTAGAGTGAACAGGCTTCTTCTGGGTAAGCTCATTTCATCGTCGACTTTGTCTCTGTCACCTGCGACCTAGACTAAAGTCAAAAGCATATCCAGTTGACAATAAAATAATAAAAAATCTAATGTAGTTTGTATCAAATAAATGCCTCAATTACAGTCATTAGGCATAACGAATAATTTAAATTAAAACAAAAATATATTAACACAATATCAGTATGAGAAGAGCTTTTGCTGATAAATATTATTTAAAAGGAAGCTTTACATAGAACATGTAAAATAGTTGATGGAAATCCATTGACAGGCTTTTAGACGTAATGAAACTATACCTACGTGTAACGAACTGATGGCTCACGGTTATAAGGTAATGTTCCATGTGAGAGGTAACGTAATACGCTTATGATCGGAGAGACAAGCCAATTTCTAGCCGAAGGTAACCTAACTATTGATACTAGAGCTAATGGAGAGCTTTTATTCCAGTGTAGGCTTTATATTGGCTTTTATGGTGTTTCCCAGGTCTCTCAGTAGAAGACTGAAAGGCTTAAAAAGGGAAGAACTAACGGGTCCAGGGGAACCAACCAAGGCAGTCTAGAAAGCCTGAAGAATTGCCGAACAATGGTAGTGAGTGATAACTTGGTGGAGGCCGCGAGAATCCACTAGATGACAGAAATACGGTGGACGATGTGGCGAGTGTGGCGACAATTGGAGGTGATCCATGACTACACTACGTGGTGTGGTGGCTGAAATGATGATGAATCAGTACCGTGCAAGAAATAAGCCAAAGTCTTACTCCTTTGGATATAATAAGAGTCCCTTACATTTTTAGGGTTCCGTACTCAACGGCTAAAACGGGACCCTATTCCTAAGACTCCGCTGTCTGTCCGGCGTATTTCATGAACCGAGATATTTAGACAGTTGATATTCACAAATCATGTATTTCTGTTGCCGCTATAACAACAAATACTAAAAAACAGATTACATGAGTAATTAAGGGCGCTCCCATGTAACAAACGTGATTTGCTCGATATTGATATCGACAGCAGGTAAGTGTTTGAAATATTCACAGAATATTTAGTTATACATATATACACTTCAAAAATAAATAATTTATTTAAAATAAAACAAATATTCAAGGGGCTTTCGCTTGGCCGGTTTTTATCTACAGTGAGCTCTGTTGATTATAGGTACATACGTTTATGTCATTCCGTCTACGATGACTGTTGACTGTTTCTGCAAGCCAATAGACTCAGTGTCTACTTTAAAGGGCACGTTTCCAGATTTGATTCCTTAATAGCTTGAAAATGTTTGTAAAAGGACCATGGGCGTACCCAGCTTCTGGCCTAGGGGGAGGCAAGTCAGACTTTTTAAGTAAGATCTTCCGCGGCTGTTTCGTCCACACTACACAAAGACACCTACATGAAACATTAGGTATCTATAAGTAGTGTGTAGTACAAACAGCCGCAAATGATCCTGCTTTATAGGTAGTTAAATACTTAAAAGTAAAATTGAATATTATGCATTTTTTTTTAAATATTATTTCATTCGTTTTTTTTTATGAAAAGCACACATAAAGGCCCCATTTACACTTCGATTAGTGATTAGGCGAGTTTATACATTTTCTGCAAGAGTTCCAGGGGAGGGGAGGGGGGGGGGGGCAGCTGCCCTCCCCTGCCCCCTTCCCTGGTTACGCCCATGAAAAGGACAATAATAGAAACATTTAATGCTCCACCTACTCCTTCAAACGTCGCATATTATGCAACTTAAACTTTCCATTCGCATGACCTAGATTTCCTGTAGATATGTCAATAAGTGCAGATAGTAGGTGACACACACAATCTGGGCTTCAATCGAATACGCCGGTCGTTAGGACATGTCAGCATAGTGTGATGTCTGACAATGAGTAAAAATATACTGTGTGCAAATTGAATAGCAGACCTCATTCTTCAATCGGGATCATTAAAATCGGTCTTACATCAAATTTGACACTGTCATAGAAAAAATCATAGTCTAAAGATGGTTACGATCGGTTTCAGGACATCTAAATGCTTCTTAATAAACAAAATCTTTAATTTTTGGCTGTCAAGAATACTTACCTCATAGGAATGTTATGCTTTTTTGGTTCTAAAACTTACAAAAACATTTTCAGCTTGCTTGAAATGGCTACCTTCCCATTGCGTAGCACCAAAGTTGTAAACGTATTCTAAACTCATATTATAAAGAGGAAAGATTTGTATTTGTGTGTGTGTGTGTGTGTGTGTGTGTGTTTGTAATGAATAAACTCAAAAACTACTGTGCCGATTTCAAAAATTATTTCACTATTGGAAAGCTACATTCACCCTGATTAACATAGGCTATATTTTATTCCCGTATTGCCACGGGAACGGGAACAACGCAGGTGAAACCGCGGGGCGCTGCTAGTAGTAAATAAAATAGCCTTTTTCAGTGTAGAACGGGAACTATGTATTTCCATAATAATGGCCATTGAATTATGCATACAAGGAGATGAGGTTCAAGAGTTCTACGATGGTACAAAGTAAAGAGGGACTTGTCTAAAAGTTTGTTTATTTAAAAGTCAAAGTGACAGTACTGAAATGGGAAACTTGAAATGAGACATGATTTTTAAGCGATCCTTGTTTTTGCGCGATTCTTATTTCCCAGGTTGGATACAAATGTAACTGGTAGTTTAATTTTTTTGATGGGAAGTCAACAAATGACTTCTTCACTCTGGACGGTTTCTCCTAATGCCCAATGCGTTTTAGGGCCGCGGTGACTCTTTCGAAGAAATTCCGCAACCCTATCAAGCACTGACCCTATGGGGCCCCGTCTTCTTGGCTGACATCTCTATGAGGCGTGCGTGGAAAATGACGCGCTGTCGACCCGGGCCCGACACAATGTTGACACTCAGACGTATCCTCCTGCCGAATAACAGGTATGTATGTACATACCTCCCGAAATATCAGCTGAGTACCTACGTCAAACGGAAAGCGAAGACGCCGTGACGCCTCTCCAACTCTCTCTCCTCTCCTCAGTCCCCTCACTTATCGCCACAATGGTGGCGTGGCCAGATCTGCTGCTCTGTCGCCTGACCATCCCCGGTCGTGTTCGATTGCCGTCTCATCGGACTATGAAAGGAAAGGAAAAGAGAGTACACCTGTGTTCATGTGGACACGATTATTTTAAATAGAAGGTGGATTTAGCTGAAACGCTGATTGTCTTGTAAATGGCGAGCGGTTTGCGATGTAGAAGCTGTGAACGATGAGCTGATTCTTGATTGACTCTTGGATTGTCATTGCTATGTTCTTTCGCCGTCGTGGGTATCTAATTTCGAAGAGTTAATGTTTCCCCGCATTATTTGCTATGCGTATACCTTGCTTAGAAACTGAAATTCAAGTGGGCGAATGAAAAGTGGGTAAGTACACCTCTGCGTAACCCTGTGGAGATTACAGGTGTAATGTGATTTAATTTTATTAATATCTCTATATATCAGCCAGCCAGTCAGCAAAGCAAAAGTACCAAGCTAACTAATTACAGCACAGCAAAAAAAGTCTGCAAATGGAGGGCAAATCACATTTTCCAATTTTACGTTCCGATAACAGGATCGCTGTGCAGCGATTTGATTTCGTATTCTATTTCAGTATCCAGTACCTATGTATCGAGTCAGTGCAACTATGAATACCTGAATGTATGAAATGGAGCTTGTATTGTATCTCCTTTCTGTTTTGTATTCTGCACGAATTCTTTAAGATCGTTTCAACTTTATTTTGTAGTGCTAGAACAGCGTTTACGAAGAAATCGATTTAAATTGTTATTCGGTAGTTACCGTTTTGAGGTGGGTCATTTGACGTTTGTTGTAAAACCTCTTTTACATATTTGTAAGTAATTTAGCCAATATCCTCTCTACTAACACAATGGTGTCGGCTTGGGTCTACCGATGCTACTAATTACCAGTACCAATTGCCTCCCTGACATATGCAACCCAGTATTGGGTACCTACCTTATATTTGACAAGACTTGTGTCAGATTTTGCGACAGTCAAACAACTACAAAACCTAAGACAAATATCTTAGAAAACAAGTTTGAAAATGAAAATAATATATCTAGTTTTAATTTCCGCGAAAATTAGTGGGTTGCAGGTATGCACCTCCCTCCCGCCCGCTATATTATGCTCATGCAAGATTACAAGGGAAATGCAAGGATTTTATGCACATGCAGGAAGGCAAAGCAATACCCAACACCAACGTGTTTCGCCTCTCCACGAGGCATCCTCAGGGGACGTGTTGACTCGCCGACCGTTAAGTTGCGACCCCTTAACATTAACATACGCCGCATACGCGCGTACGGCGCGTGCGGCGTTGCATTTCCCTTGTAATCTTGCATGTGCATAATATAGCGGGCGGGAGGGAGGTGCATACCTGCAACCCACTAATTTTCGCGGAAATTAAAACTAGATATATTATTTTCATTTTCAAACTTAAAATGGATTTCCGCAAAGTAACGCCTGACTCAATCAATTTTATCTTAGAAAACATTAAAAATCCAATAAAATATTGCGTGAAATTGTAAACTATTATAATTATTTCTTCATAACAAGATACGAATATATTGGAAACCAGGTATAGAATTTGGGTGGAATTTATTTTATAAAAAACAATTCTTTCATAATATATCTATCGAGAAATTATTATCTAATTAAAGATTATAATTTCAAGAAGATACATACTTACATGTTTTATTTTGTATCATTAGCGCATAAAGTAACAAATTTATAATGTATTATGTATGCATTTTAAACGAGACGGTCCTGAAACCTGATCCGTCTTCGTTCTTATTTTGTTACATTGATTTAATAAAACCTGATATATTAATAAACTGACGTTCATCAGGCTCATTTTCCCCTCACATGATAAATGATCACCATGTGTATGATTGCCTTCGTCAAAAGGCTTCGCAGAAATCCACTGGAGTTGCTGCGGATAGCTCTTTTATATGTATACGAGTATGTAATAGTAGTTATAAAATTATAATAATGTTTATTCAGTGTGGACGTACATATATAGATGCAATAATTTTATGTGTGAACTTAATATGGTGGCTGCATCAAGAATAATATTTACCTACATCAGAAAAAGCTTCTAAAAACAAAAATTATAATATATAGAGAAGATCTTGTTGTTCGATTCTATAAACATCTCACCGTGAAAACTTAGGAGAGGTGAACATGAGCTGTCATTCCAATTGATGCAAGGGATTGTCAGCGCACTTTAAGCTCATTTCACCTGAGTAGTGATGGGTCGTTGACGGTTTTTCCGTTAACGCAACGTTAACGTTGATTTACGTTTGTTAACTTTGAAAATGAAAACAATATATCTAGTTTTAATTTCCGCGAATATTAGTGGGTTGCAGGTATGCACCTCCCTCCCGCCCGCTATATTATGCACATGCAAGATTACTGGGCAAATGCAAGGATTTTAAGCACATGCAGGAAGGCAATGCAAAACCCAACACAATGGTGTTTAAAATGGATTTCCGCAAAGTAACGCCTGACTCAATCAATTTTTTTTTGTTTGTTAACTTGTTAATCAACTAGTTAAATTCATCAACGAGTTAACTTACTACTAATGACAACTTGCAATGTAAACCGTTCCGTTCGGAACGGTCCTTAAAACTATCCTTAAAATAAATATTTCGTTTTTAACTTAAATTAAATCAACTCTGCAACACGTTACTTAGAGTTCAAATTGTATGACATGGCCGTCGCTCGCAATCCTCGTTCTTTTCAACTTTAGTTTTTAATTTGCACAGTTGCGTTAGCAATAACGATTATTTATCCAACGCGACGCACGAGTTAAATTCATAAACGTCGTTGGCGAATTCAACTAGTTCGTTCATGAACAGTTAACGTTTAATACGTTGACGGAGATTAACAGTTGATTCAACTAGTTCGTTAATTCAGTTCGTTCATCCCTACACCTGCTTACAGAATAATACTGCTGGATGTGTTTAAGCAGTGAACTAACTTTAGTTCTATGTAAGCGTTCATCGTCGTCCTTATCATCACTTACCGCCTGAGCCTAGTCAAATGCGACTAACTAGCCTGTTAATAAAACCTTCGTAATTTAAGACTGACATAGGTAATTCTTTAAAACAAAGAATAAGTCACTTAAAGTCTAAAATAAACAAAAATAAAAAAGTAATACAGAAACGATATCCGATTCCATAAAATCTAACATTTATGCTCTGCTCCGTAAAAAGTTTTGTGTTCAAGAATGTGCTCCGATTTAATTTTATTTGCCTCGAAGAAGGCAGCCATTAAACTTGGCAGAATTTTAAAAATATAGGTTCGATAAATAAGTTGACCGGAAGCTAATGCTGATTTAATTCAATTGCTTTTTGCTGCTTTTGTATCATTTTAAAGAGATAACAAAGAGGGAATTTTGCTAGCGTTTCTTAAGAAACGGAATGTTGATATAGTGTGATTTGAATACGTGTATGTCTATGTATGTGTGTGTGTCGCGTATTATTATACCTATGTGACATTTTTTCAGCGTCGCAGTTCAACTTTGCTTACTTCATACAAAATGTACGAGTATATTATTATTATGTTTGGATGTTTGTTAATTAAATACCTGGACGGTTAAACGGATCGTAAGCCCTGGTTAAGGACATACGATAATATGTAACCCGGTAGTACGCTGATGTAAGATACATTTTAACTTTCACCCGGGTAAAGCCGCTGTTAAATCTACTTTTTAAATACAAAGTCGGAGTATTATGTAAAAAAGTTTCCGTAAACTAACGGACAATAGATAAGGAAAGCTCAGAGTGAAAGTGATTGCAAGTGAAGTATAGAACTTTGGAAAGTTCAACAATAGCTTGATCTGAGATAGGAGAAGAAAAGCCGGGATGCTGGAGGACGTTTTAAAAATTACATCAAGTGAAGTGCACTTTGTGAAGTAAGCGGTTGCAAGACCATAAAATAGTTGACGCAAATAAATGTTGTTGGAATTTATTACTTAAATTTATTACATACAATTTATTCAAGTTATCTTTACTAATATTATAAGGAGGAAAGATTTGATTGTTTGTTTGTATTGAATAGGCTCCGAAACAACTGAACCGATTTGAAAAATTTTATTTTTCTATTTTGCTTCTTTGCGCTACACTAGCTCAGCTACACTGTCCCCGGGTGACATAGGCTATATTTTATCCCTATATACCGGAATGAGAACTATGCGGGTAAAACCGCGGGGCGCTTCTAGTATTTGTTAATAGTCATTTTTTTGTTTTCTTTTACCAAGTAAACTTCGAAACTACTGAACCTATTTTAACTATTTTTTCACCTATGGAGAGCTACATTATTTGCGAGTAACATAGGATACATTTTATCCCCATATTGCCACGGTAATAGAAACTACGCGTGTGAAACCAAAATCTCAGCTAGTCTACTATATAAAAATAAGTCGGGTTTTCCTTCCTGACGCTATAACTCCAGAACGCACGAACCGATTTCCACGGTTTTGCATTCGTTGGAAAGGTCTCGGGCTCCGTGAGGTTTGTAGCAAAGAAAATTCAGGAAAAAAATTCAACAGAAAAGCGGGAAAATCTTTTTTCATTTTTTTTATATATGGCAAAACAACGTTTGCTGGGTCAGCTAGTTAGTAATAAATACTAGTGGATTTATTTTTCTGTATTGGATGTTGGACGGCAGACACTACTAGCTCTTATTCCTGAGTCTATCCAAGTATATCTTATTGTGAGTCTATCTGTACATCATAGGATCAAAGTATAAGAATAATCTGTATAGGACCTATCTGAATACTAGCGCTGCGATATTTATTTTTTTAAATATCGCGGCATATTCTGAGAGAGAGAACCATTTTGGCCTCGCACGTTTTGTTTTTACAAGTAGTTCTTTTTTTTGTTTGTCTTGTGGGAATCCCAAATAAACATTTTTCTGTTATTCCAACTTATTTGGGACTTACTATTTCACTAGCTTCTGCCCGACTAGACTGTAATCTATCTCCGTGCCAGTTTTCATCCAAATCCGTTTAGCCGTCCTGGCGTGATTGAGTAACAAACGCCGATCCATCCATGCAAACCTTCGCATTTATAATAGTAAAAATATCTACATATATTATCCAAAGAGAAGAACAGCTATTCCTATCCAGATCATGGTCTACTCGTCCGCCAAGTTTCATCCGATAACAGAGTTAGTGTCGGAAACGTTGAAATGATGAATCCTGATCTTTTCACAATAAATCTCTCTGGCTCACAAATGGAGATTATCTCTTCCAGCCAAGCACAGTACGAATGTGATATTAATTACCGTCTGACGTATCTCGCTTCCTACATTTTCATAATGTTCCTCTGCCTTCATTGAGCGCGTAATACCGGGTACAGTCTAAGCGAACGAACGCCAACGAGAGACATGCTCGCTCGCTTTTACGTAATCATCCCGTTCGAGAGCTAGAAGCCTACGTTTACATTTTATGTACCCGGCAGTAGGCGAGCATGGCGTGCGGTTATCATCACGCAAATACATTATACGATAAATCCGATCAGACCCAAAAGAAGGTGCTTTTCGCCTTTTCCGGACAACTTACGCCTTAGCCTTCGTTTATTCGTTCGCTTGGTCTGTATCTTATTCGTATCGTACATCTGTTTCGTTAGGTACTCCTTCGTCTGGTATTATTTAAATATGTACGAGCCAACGGAGCGTGTCTTTTCATTTCTCGATTTATGACGTATTTATGAACCTTTCGTTCGTAAAAAAGGACAGGTGTGAGTCTAACTCGTGCACCGAAGACTCTGTACCATCTTGTATTTATATAGTTATGCATTACTTTAACAAAATGATAATCCTACCTGGATTGAAGGTTAAAACTTAACTTTTCAGATGAAAAATTGTTTTACCATACATAGATGTACCTACGTCATGGTTAATTCTTAATCTGCAAATATAAGTTTGTAATCACTAAAAGTGTTTTTTCTATATGTATTAATATTATAAAGAGGAAAGATTTGATTGTTTGTTTCTACTGAATAGGCTCCGAAACTACTGAACCGATTTGAAAAATTCTTTCACTATTGGGAAGCTACATTATCCCCGGGTGACATAGGGTATATTTTATTCCCGTATTCCCACGGGAACGGGAAATTCGTGGGTGAAACCGCGAGATGTTGCTAGTATGTGATAAAACTAAATATCTACAATTTTCATACCTTTTCCTTTATTTGTAACTGTAAGGCCTCGCTTCTTGCCAAAGTTCATGAATATACACTCTTCCGTTCCGTCCAGAGCGGAAGTCGTTTGATGATTTCTCATCCTTAAAGGTCAACGGAAAGTGCCCTATAGGTTTATTACCTACGATCATCAAAATATGTGGCAAACATTATGAATAAATAGTTACATTTCTTATTACGTTACCATAGAAGTATGATGTTTTCTTGCTCCAGGGGGCAATAACATATTAAATTTGAAAATGAAAACAATATATCTAGTTTTAATTTCCGCGAATATTAGTGGATTGCAGGTATGCACCTCCCTCCCGCCCGCTATATTATGCACATGCAAGATTACTGGGCAAATGCAAGGATTTTAAGCACATGCAGGAAGGCAATGCAAAACCCAACACCATTACCGACACGTGTTTCGCCTCTCCACGAGGCATCCTCAGGGGACGTGTTGACTCGTTGACCGTTGGTTTGGCTAATATTCGCGGAAATTAAAACTAGATATATTGTTTTCATTTTCAAATTTAAAATGGATTTCCGCAAAGTAACGCCTGACTCAATCAATTTTAATAACATATTAAATATTTGATATTAATTTCAACATGATAACCCAAAACGTTCTTAAAATAAAGGGGAGTGACCTTGTGTATTATATCTATGGGAGTGACAGACCGACAAACGGACGACGATATGATCCTATGAGGATTCCATTTTATTCCTCTGAGGTACGGAACCCTAATTAGGAGAAGATATTTTCACTGAAAAAAAATAAGATTTATCTGTTGGTAAATGAAGAAAAACTTTCGAGCTTATTGGCATATTAATAAAATTTGGCAACGGCAAAAATAGGCAACGTCTTTGTAAGAAATACGGCAGTAAAACAAAAACGAGATCTAGACGTCAATGCATCGCGGATTTCGCGTTCTGCGACCGGCAGATCGGAGGTTGGGAGTCGGGACTGCTCGGGGCAGCAGTGCCAGTTCGACCGTGAAATTGCCGTATTCGACAAAACTTTCGTCCGACTCAATCCCATGCCTGAATTGATACAATGATTAGATAGCTCGAAGATACTAATCGTGTTTAAATCTTCTGTTTTGATTACTTCCATCTAAACGGCGTTGTTAAATGATAAGATATTGCACGATAGACGGCGAACTGATCAGATTATAAATACTTTATAGAGTATTAGCAGCGCCCCGCCGTTTTACCCGCGTAGTTCTCGTGCCGTGGGAATTTGGGGATAAAATATAGCCTATGTTACTCAGGGAGAATGTAGCTTTCTAATGGTTAAAGAATTTTTGAAATCGGTCCTGTAGTTTATGAGTTTATTCGTTACATACAAAAATACAAATCATTCCTCTTTATAATATTAGTATAGATTTATTTCGGGGGTTTATTTACCTATTAACAATGACTCCAATGTTTTAATGGCAAATCATCAAATGTCTTCTTCCGCTCTGGTCGGAGCGGAGGGAGTGTCATAATTCTAGATTCAAGATTCAAAGCATTTATTTCAATTAAACCTTTTACAGGCACTTTTGAATTGTCAAGTCAAAAGAGGTGAAGCTTTCTGCACGTTCCAAAGCGTAGATCTCTATGGAGAAGAACGTGCAAGAAACTCCACGGACACTCTTTTTAATCATGTTCTGTATTACATAACCTTGGTTACATCCTTGGTCGCTTCTATATGTGAGGACAATGCAAAGAAACAAAAAGGAAACTATAAAAACAATTCAAAGTATAAAGATTAAAACAAGTCAGTGGCAGTTAAGAGGTGACCAGTCTCAACCGACGGCGCCCGTTCACGAACATGACGCGTATATTGGCACCATTTAGCTCAACCATTTTGAAGGGAACCGAATGATCCAACACACACGCCACCATCAGCGAAACATTTGAGCGAGCATGACATGCTCTCAACTGCCATTTTAGTTCAAGTCACAAAGTAAACTATAACTTATCACATGTAAATGGCTCCATGGTACTCACATGTACAATATTTGAAAATAAAATGCTTCTACATTATACAAAACTATGGTTTACAAAAACCAAGCATCTACAAGTAAAAGAAAAGAGAAATTATTTATTATCAAACTAATATATAAATAAAAAAAAGAATAAATAAATGAGACAGAAAAAAAAGGGCGAGCATCTCTTCCAAATATAAAATCCTAACTTGTTTATCCAAGTGGTTGAGGCTGTGGAGCAGGACCGGCATTTAGCCAAGCATTATTATCTAATCAATAATCCCCCAACTTATAATATGCTTGCCTGCATAATGTGCGTTTAATACAAGTTTTAAATTTCGTTTCATTCAGTTCTAATATATGGGGAGGAATTTTATTGTAACATTTTAAACAATACCCCATGAAAGATGTGGCTACTTTAGCTAGTCTGAAACCTGGTTGAACTAATTGATCCTTATTTCTAGTAGCATAATTATGTCTGTCGCCTCGCTTACTAAAGAGATGTAGATTTTTTCTAACGTACATAATGTTTTCATAGATATATTGACAAGGTACCGTCATGATGTTAATTTCCTTAAACAGTTCCCTTACGGCCGAAACCAATAACCGATCTATCACATACTGGAGATAGAATAACAAATTAAACAACAGAAAATTCATGTAATGTTTCTGTTGTTTCATTTGTTTTTCTATCTCCAGTATGTGATAGACCGGTTATTGGTTTCGGCCGTTAGAGAATCACGCCGGCGGACGGATGGGTTTTAATCTACTGATTAAAACCCATCCGTGTTCCTTCTAATTCCATTTACGTTCCAGACAGAGCCGCGGTGACTCTTTCGAACAAATGCCGCAATACTGGTATCTACTATGTGCTACAAATCCTACGATATCACTCACCTAAGTGGCACTACATTGTTACCATAGAGACAATTTCCTTCAAACATAGCTTAGAACACTTCCGACTAATTCACCTTCACCACAGACACGCACACAAATATGTCAAACTTATAACACCCGCTAGTTTTTGCGTCGGGGTTTAAAAATATGCAAGCGAAATAATCTTGAACAGTAATAAACAGAAATTATGTTCACAGTGCGATTCGTGCAATTCTCGCAAAAATGGTTCACAACAATCGAAAACAATGCAGCCACGTATGCAATAAATTACAGTCGGTGCGAATAATTTTACGACAGCATTTGCAATGCTGCGTATTTTGCTGTTAACATTTTGGTACCCTTGGTAGGTTTGTATACATATTGAGCTGACTATACATATTCTATACATATCCGACTTCATGGAAATGTTTGGGAAAAAGCTAGGTTGATTGGGGTTACTACTTTATCGAACAACTAGCGTACATATTTTTCATGCCTGTCCACTTTTATTACCTTAGCGTGAGGATATCGCCTTTCTCGATAAATGGGCTATCTAATACTGAAATAATTTTTCAAATCGGAACAATAGTTCCTGAGATTAGCGCGTTCAAGCAAACAAACAAACTCTTCAGCTTTATATATTAGTATAGATAAATATTTACCTATTTTCTATCATTATAAAGCGGTTCCAAGTCCTCTGTACAATCATCAGACAATATATTAATTTAGTTAACTAAGTGGGAGATCTCATAATGCTCAACAACTTCTCACAAATTCAAAACAAAGTAAGCTTTTTAACTATTGTATGTTGCAACTCCTGCGTTGCTTAAAGTTATTGTACAAGCGACTAATGTTTTCATCTCCCCAAGATCAGCAAAAAATTCAAAACTCTTTTCAAATAACAGTAGGTCTTCGAAACTGGGTTAATAGAGCAACCCGTACGTTTGCGGCACGGCCGTCAGTTTGCGGTGTAATGTTTTTAAACGTTGTTTTTAAAGCATTCAAATGCACGCCATACGGTCAAAACAATAGCAGAGGTAAGATCTTTTTGAGACGTGTAAAGCAAATACATAATGCTACACAAAAAATATTCTCAAATAAAATACTTCAACTTTACTATTGTATGATATAGCGTATACTTTCACTTCACAAAATAAAATGAATAACACAATACAGAATAAAATCGACATCCATACGAAGAGGCACTTATCCATCAAAGGACTTCTCCACACCGCTGTCATCTGGAATAACGAACTTAAATCCGTACAGTTATTTTCAATCTCTTTCTCTTTTATCAAAATCAGCGTACAGTAAAAGTACAATTCAATAAAACAATTTTCCATCTTTTTTAACACTTTTACTGATATTACTCATTTCAACAAAGCACCATTATCAATAACATACGAGGAACCTGTAACACTCTTCGCTTTGTCACTAGCTAAAAACAACACAAGATCTGCAACCTCTTCCGATTCGGCAATTTTATTAAGTGCAGTGGTTTTAAGTATGTCCGCCCAGATTTTATCTTGTTCGCCTTTGTCCATTGTCACCTTTTCAATAAAATCAGTTTTCACAGGACCTGGGTTAATACAGTTCACGCGAACGCCTTTTGGTGCCAGTTCCAATGCAACACATCGTGTGAAATGATCTAAGCCGGCCTTGGACGTACAATAAGCAAAATTTTCCGGCATTAATATTCCCGTTGCAGCGGCACTAGATATGTTTACAATATTCCCTTTGCTTTCAATAAGATGGGGTGCCGCTAGATGAGTCAAATAAACACTTGATCGAAGATTTGTGGCTAAGATTTGATCAAACTTTTCTATAGCATGTGGGTCGAGAATACTTACGGGGTTAAATATTCCCGCGTTATTCACTAACACATCCAAATTTCCAAAGTGGTATATCGTATCACTAATTATTTTCTTCGCGTCTTCTTCATTGGTCACATCGGCGATGATCATTAACGGTTTGCTTCCATTTTGTTCACATAATTCCGAAACGTTCTTGAGTTTGCTCTTGTTTCTGCCGACTATTGTTATTTTCGCTCGTTCTTTCGACAATTTTATCGCAGTGGCAGCTCCTATGCCAGAACTACTGCCGGTAACTATAATAACTTTGTTCTCAAAACTCATTGTTTCTTTTTATGAAGAATTTAATTCAAGATACGGTTACCAAGCAAGTGAATTATAAGGTAATGTATGCAAACGAGTAGAGTTGAAATTACACTGAACGTAACACGAATACACGAGGACTGTTAAGTAGATATTGTAAATTGAGGTAGGATTGAAACCTGTTTTGTATAGTCTTATAATTATTATGAAGTTGTATATAATAGCTTAGTTTGTTACATCTGTACGTAAATACGTAAACAGATATGTAATTGTACTCAACCCGTCGACTTAACTTACATAAGGCTGCATGCTTGAACGCATATGAACAATTTGGTGACGTTTGTGTTTAATCACAGAAACAATTCCCTGCGTTTACTACACAGTATTTTTACAAGGTATAAGACTCTTCAATCAAACCCAGATCTTTGAACCTAAATACGACATGATCATTGAAAGAAAAGAGCATCTATTTGACTCTTCAATATTAGATACAAAAAGTAGTCACATGTTAAATTTAATATCCTATTTATTTATTACCTTTGTGAGTTCAAAAAAAAAATACAACCGACTTCCACAAAAAATCAAAAAAGTACAAAATAACTTTAATTCGGAACTCGGTGTTTGTGGTTCCTTTTTCGTTTTTTGAACACCGACTTCCGAATTAAAGTTATTTTGTACTTTTTTGATTTTTTGTGGAAGTCGGTTGTATTTTTTTGTAAAAAGTTTTTTAATTTTTCACTTTTTAGTGGTACCTACACCCCCTCCCCTCCCCCACCTAAACGAACCAATTACATTGGTGTAAAAAAAATGCACTGCTCCAATGCAGAGTAAACTAAAAGGTCGTCAATGTAGACAATGTAGATATTTTTTTTAGATTTTTGTTGATTTTTCAAGAACCGCTTGTTCGATTTCGATAAAATTTTCATGGGACCATTTGGGAAGTATACCTTTTCCAACAAAAAAAGAATTTTTCAAATCGGTTGGCAAGCGACGGAGTTATGCGCGAACAAACATAAAAAAAAAAATATACAAACATCCGAATTGAGAACCTCCTCCTTTTTTAGAAGTCGGTTAACAAATGTGTCAATGAAGGCGATACCTTTAATAGAATTGATAGACGATGACAAATTAACAATTTGCTGATATCTTATATGTATATATCAATGGGCAATGGTCTTTTTTGAGTACCAAATTCTTAATTGATGACTACACTGGCATTGCGACTATTGCGGATAGGGTAGATATTGTATCTTTTGTTTCCATGTTTTACAACCATGTTACAAGTTCGATATGATTTTTTTACCAAGTTTTTACCGTTCATCGGTATATGTATCTACTCGTTGTATTACACGATTACAACAATTTACGGTGTATGTATCTTTTCAATTTTCTATGTAGCTATCGATGTTGCTTCTTTTTTTCTGTCAAATACATTTTCTACATACATAGCTTTAACAGGCACGTACCTCGGTAACCACAACATTATTCAAACAAGGATCCAAAGATCTTGTTAGTTTAATACGCCTTCGATCAAAGCTTAAATTTCTTGATCTCGGTCCAAGTGTTTAGTTGAAGTTTCCAAAACTCAATTAGTCCGTTATTATACTATGCGATGTATTTTGCAATCCTTTAGTTTGTAATGATAACTTTGGACTTGTTTTAACAAAGGCTCGAAAACTTTTGTAATAACCCACACAGTTGGGTGATGTCTAATGCTCACGTTGAACATTGTTTAGTTTTGATACACTGATATTATACGGGACGCGCGTTAGCTTGGTTCCGATCTGATGAATAATTTATTTTATAGCAACCTTGGAAGAATCGCTAGACGATACTCGATAGCTATGCAGGGCTGATTCAATTAATATTTCGCACGCGTCGTGATTATCCTTGTAATGTTTTAGTTCCTTGTTTAATTTAATTTCTACTTTTTCTTTGTGTGTGACATTCCAGCAATTTAAATTTAATATTTTGGATTAAGAACTTTTGTGCTTAATAATTTTAATTGATATTGATACTGACATTAATGTTTAACTTTGCATGCCAAAACTCAGGTAGAATGTACCTGGCTCGCTATATTTTATAACAACTTAATTGTACTATACCTACATTCTATGCGAATAAATGATTTGATTTGATTTTTTCTACTTAGGTACATACATATTATGAAGTATGCACAACGCTGAATTCAATTCGTTTTGTTATGTTATTTCAGTAAATAACATTACGACCCTCACAGTGCCCTACACATTCTACAATTAGATTCTATAGACAATTCGTATCACCTCCGTTATTTATACCGAAAACTTTCCTTCTATATTTATTTATCCCGGAAACTTTCCTTTTAAGCGAATTCTATTGAGCATCATTAACTCCTATTGCTTTCTTACTTCGTATATTAATGCAATCTATATATCGGTATTATTATGTTACAGTACTGTTATGAGAAAATGATTGTTTATCTTGAAACTTTAACGCGTTATTTAGGAAGATAATGGACTGGGTGGACAGCTATTGTAGAAGTTTAGGAACACATCCCTCATCTTAAATGACATATCGTCTTTAGAAATTAGAGCTCGTGAAGGGACTGTCTAAGTTTGGATCCTTTGTTCTCAAATCGAGACGTCTCAAAGAGATATGGGTTCCAAGTTAAATATAGAAATTACAGTAGTAACAGTGCCAGCCACATTTTGTTTACCTGTCAACGTGATGATCAATACAAAACCATTTGTAACCGTCTATCTAAAGGTTGTTTGTAAAAGATTTGTTATAGGGATAAGGTCTCGCCTTTCTACGATACCAGAAGCCACAAAATATTTATAATATGTGCGTGTATACTGTTTCTGTGTCCGTTATATGTTAAACTTTACGTCCTAACGGCTGAGCAGATATCGATTAAAATTAGCACGTAGGTACACCAAGTCCTGAAATATTCCCTTGGAATAATGTCGGATACTAACGCAGGCGAAGCTGTTGGCAAAATCTAGTTAAAACAGGTTAAGGAAAGAACTCCCATTAGATTTCAGTAGAACAAGTACCTAATGAGCAGAGGTGGCCGAGTGGTAACGACCCCGACTTACGAATCGTGGATCGTCGGGTTCAAACCCAGCCAGGCTATTACTTTGTGTAATTTAGTTCATCACCACTGCTCACAAAACGGTGAAGGAAAACATCGTGAGGAAACTGGCATGTTCTAGAACCGAAAATTCGAATACATGTGACATTCACCAACCCGCACTGGGCCCGCGTGGTGGATTACGGCCCATTATCACTCCTAGAGAGGAGGCCTGTGTCCCAGCAGTGGGAACATTAAAAGGCTGCTTATGCTAAGTACCTAAGCAGAACATATCAAATACTTATCTCTCGATCGCACAAAACGAAATCTTTGTGTGTGAGTACCGGAAAATCCTCAGTTTCTTTGGTGTCAACATTGTATTGATTTCAGCGTTCGGTGCGTAAACAAAGCTTTGCTAGTGTTGACTGGTGGCACAGCTGTTTGTATTGGAACCCAAAACGAAACAGCAACAAAACTACGCGATTTAAAGCAACAAACGGTTTAATTCTGCTCTCTATTTATTTATCCGACCCTTTTGCCAGGAATTGTTTGAAACCTTATTTGGCGTATCCTTAATGGCGTTACTGTGTATTGTGTGGCGAAGGAAAAACAAAATAAAAAAGTATATAGCGGGTTTACACGAGAGACATGTTTTATAGGTCTGAGATATCTTCATTTTTACTTTTAAAAGATTTTTTTTAAATACCTTTCTTCGTTGGTGGACACAGCAATGAACGAGGTTACAAATTAGTAAAACATTTTTAGGCACTCCCTGTCAACTGAGTGATCTGAAACTTATTTATTTTTCAACGTATGTCACTCACTCGCACGTTTCGCTACACACTCTCTCACTCCACCGAAGCGAGAGGTCTTTATTAACCTGATAAACTCCATAATAAAATATGAAAACCGAATACCTCGAACTGGATATAAATAAGGTGAAAATTAGATAAAAAACCTTTCGAAGCGAGGTAGTAACATTTTGTAGAAAATTTAATTTGAAGTACGCTTGCGGCTTTCCGGGAAATGGACCAATCGGAACTTGAATCAATTTTTCTGTTTGCTTTGTAAATTGCGTATTTTAAGATATTTATATAAGGAAGAGATTATTTTGCTAGTTGAAAACCACGCAACACCACGAAACGTTGCAGGTACAAAGATTTATTATAATAAAATAAATTGAACTATTTTTAACTTCAATGAGACTTTAGTTTATAAAAGCTTTAAAGTCATAAATAACTGCAGAAGCTCATGTAAAGATAGAAAAATGAAAGAATAGAAGCAAAAAAACTACATTAATATATTTCAGAAACATGCAAAAACGTTTCTGTGACAGTTCAACATACAAAATAAAAGAACGAAAAACAAAATGGCTAACAAAATACCTTAGGGGAATTTAATCACTGTATATGAACATTCTAGAAGTCTAGAAGATCAAATTGTACTCACAGTAAACAAAATCGCTCCTAGGACAACAATTCCTGGACAGTCCGTTACATAAGGATAAGTGTAGCAAGCTAAAAGTAGTGTTAATAATAGATATAAGGTTTTATCTAATCCAGAGTCCTGTTTGTATGGTGTGTTACGTTGTGGTGTTTTACGCAAAAGTTCTCATCACAAGGCACCCGTGAACCCGATCGCCTTGTCGTGCCGACAGAGGGCGCTCTCTGATTTTGCCAAAAAAATCGACGATCGCGTCTTCACGAGATGATCACTTTCATTAGGTCGACGCGTTTGAGTCGTGAAAATAAAAGTCGTTTTAATACAAGATAAAAAGACAGTTCTGTTTTGCCTTTTAATCAATATTATCATTAATAGATAGATCATTCTACGCGAGTCATCAAGATTATTGCTCCATGACTTTCTAATTTGTGAAACATTATGATCTCATGAAGTTTAAAGCTTAGTGCAGAAAACGCTTTCTTTCCGCACCAAAGTTTAAAATTACGTCATTAAAAAGTGCCAGTTGAGCTGCGTTACGAAGAAGGATTATTAAAACAAATGGGCATTCGGTTCAATGAACATATAAATGTCGAAATGAGAGCTAATTTAGATGACGATCGTATTGTGAGTTGCATTACACAATAGGGGGATCATTAATCTACATTGTACGTACATTATGTGGTGTGCATTGACCTACCGTTATAAGTATTTATTAGTGACGCTGATGTACTATGAGATCAGAGGGCTAGTTCTACGAATTTTTAAGCAACGCTTGCATGCGCATGTGACAAAAAGCCTCAGCAATTTCCTTTGCGACTGATATGCGATTGCAAACGTTGCTTAAAAATTTTAGAATTGCTCTGAATACGGAAGAATGCTTAATTTAAAAAGGTGAGACACATCTTCTGATGTTTGCAACGTCAGAAGATGTGTCTTCTGTGAAAAGGGATTAATGAAAGTGATTTCAGTTGTGTTAGTATAGGTTGTGATTTATTTCAAAATGTCTTTCATTTGTTTTTTTTTTTAACAGATTCAGGATCAAACGAATATAATTAGTGGAACACTTCTGGGTAAAAGGCTTCCTCCATTGCTAAGGAGAATTCGCTGGTAATATAATTTTACTTATGTATAGCATATATAGCATTGCAGTTTCACCCGAATTTGAAAATATATAATTCCAACGGAAGGCATACTCCTCGGATAAAAATTACCAATGAGGTAGGTATAAGAGGTAATAAACAGAGAGACATAGTTCGTTTCAAATCTCTAATATTAAATATGGATTTGCTATATCCTGAAATTGTACAAAAAAAAAAACAGCCACTTTACGCTAGTATCACAACGCACGCTCATACTATTCTCGACTACAAATGGATCATCAATCCGCTTTAAGAGGATTACTCGTCGAGATTCGGTAGCAATCAATTCACTAAGCTTAGATTATGCCATTATTGTTGTGAACAGTTTACAGAAGATTATCTAGATAATTAACACCTATGTGATTGTGTTATGACGATTACTAGTAGGTATACGTAAATAATACAAGGTAAGTACAAAAAATCGTACTTTTTCATATTTCTTCTCATCGTGCCGGGTTTATCTATATAATATAAAAGCGAAATACCACTCAGTGATTAATCACGTGATCTCAGAAACTATAACACCTACAAACTTAAAATTTGGCAGGTTGGTTCCTCATAGGGTGGAGACCATAGAAATATAAAATACAGGTGGAGACATTCACATTGGATTTTAAGAAACTCGGGTGGTGTTTGCTGTGTTTTCAAACTTTAAGCAAAAATTACTAAATAGTTACTTAAGTTTAGGTATATATGTTTATAGATAAACTCGGTACTAAGGGGGTCAAAGTGGATTTTTTTTGTACTAAATCTGTGCAAAAGAAGTCGCGGGCGAAGTGCTAGTGTCTTATAAATGTTGAAATCGATCGGGGGATACTTTGGGGAGGCCTATGTTTCCCCAGCTGTAGACGACATTCGCATAAAATAATGATGATGATGAACTTTAACTTTTAAGAACAACATGTTGGGTTTGATGTTTTTTAACTAGGTATACATGTCAGTTTACAGTCCTTCCGACCGAATTTCGTGGTCGGTGGTCTATTTCTAGGAGGATATAGTGTAAACGTATGTGTGCAAACATAGGTGCTCTCTAGGGTAATCTCACGGTAATCCAATAAGACCCCCCGGGGAGAGATCAAACGCAAGACCAAGCTTTACATGTCACGGGGTTATAATATGTGTGGATCACCCAGAGGTTACAGTGGAGCATGCAGTGAAGGTGCCCGCTTGCGGGGAAGTACCGCCCTGTCCTTGTAACGGTGAACGGTGGAGACGACCTCTCGCGTCCGCACCTGGCCCAATCCATGGTCCGGAGTGAGAGGGTATGGGAAACAATCACCTGCTTCTATGATGCAAGCGAAGGAGGAGGCGGTACGCTTGAGGCAATCCTTAAGGCCGCACCCCAGCAGACGCAGGATTCGCAAGGCGATACCCGGACGGCGAGCGAGAGGGCAGCAGTCTCTTTTAGTATGCAGTCTCATAACTAACAGCTTAGATATATTAAAGCACAAATACATAAATACAAATATACTTATAATTATATATTTTATTATACGGAGATGGAAATTATAACGGTTAATACGTATGAGACAGATGACGCTCTACAAATCTAATTTTTTAATGGGGATCCACACGCAAAGCTCAGCTCAGATGCCGCTAGCGGCGGGATGGCTGCTTTCAATCGCTATCGTTATTGACAACATGTATGGTACCTGGAAGGGTAAAGAATTGAAAGATGAACTAATAAAAAGAGGAGAAAAGGAAAGAAAGCAGATCTCACCGAGCAACAAAATATTTTTTACTAGCTGCTGCCCGCGACTTCGTCCCCGTGGAATCCCCGATTTTAAAACATTCTTTATCGCTGCTCCGCTCCTATTGGCTTAAGCGTGATGATATATAGCCTAAAGCCTTACTCGATAAATGGTCTATTCAACCCAAAAAGAATTTTTCAATTCGAACCAGTAGTTCCTGAGATTAGCGCGTTCAAACAAACAAACATACAAACAACTCTTCAGCTTTATAATATTAGTATAGATTAGTAATATTAGTAATACTCTAGATTTTGATTATTTTTAGTTGTTACCTGTTAATCGTTACTTACAGGAAGACGATGATAATCTGTTAATCGTTATTTGAGTCATGGTAGGAAATTTTATGAGAAATAGGAGGCCATTAATGTTAAATGGTATTGTTTATTTTTTAGGTTAGAAGCTTATGATCGAAATTTAAATTTCGGGAGTCAAAACCCTCAAGCTTCTGAAAGCCAAGCACTTGAGGTTCCTGCTGCAAAACTTTACCACGATGTTAATAGTTCCACCATATTTCCGAAGATTACCAAATAACGTATTTCATCATAGAAAGAGAGAAGAAGAAACAAAATTACTTTGACAGGTACACAATAGAATACATTATTTCTAAAGATAGAGCGTTGTATCTTTAGGTAATAAATTTATACCAGGGTTATTACATTCTGGTACAGAACACAGGCATTTTACGATCAAATTAAAATTAACTGAATGATAGGTTATAAAATGTATTGAATTGACAGCTTTCAATGGCCATGTCGCCGATGTGTCACCTATCGTAATAAAATGGCAGTAAAGATCCTCATTATCTGCTTTTATTACTGTTATTTATAAACTTAATGTACTATAGTAGAACATGGGCGGACTTAATGCAACAAGGCGTTCTCTACCAGTCAACCTTTGGATTAAAAAGCACACAGTGGTAAATCCGTCGTCGTGTGTACCTAATCATAAATTCTTCAACAAAATGTCTTCTGTCCGGCTTTACACTGTAGTGGTTGTAGAGTTAATCGAATGTAATGTTTGTTAGAAAGTTTGAACACAAACCCATTTCTGGTTATGTCATGAAAACAAAATTAACCCTGACAACTCTGCAAATAACCTTGAAGATATCAGTGCTAAAGTTAAGCGTTGATGGAATAATGGATCAGCCTGAATATTTGTACAGTGGCATACAGTCGCGTAAGTCTGTTCTAGGTGTTTTGACATTGAGATAAAATCGACATCAGCTTCAGTAAAAACTCAAGACCACGCGACCACGAAACGTTATAGCTTGCGTATGCTACGGCAATTCTAACATTCAAAATGAAACCTAAGTAATATGTTACTTCTTGGCAAAAATGCTCCATCGTTGACAAATTTATGGCTTACCATCAGGTAAAACAGAACATATCTTCTTTGTTCTCACCATAATCCGGTTTAGAATCGTAAACCTCTGTTTACGATTCTAAACCGGATTATGGTGAGATCGACGATGTTAATAGTTCCACCATATTTCCGAAGATTACCAAATAACGTATTTCATCATAGAAAGAAGAAGAAAGAGAGAAGAAGAAACAAAATTACTTTGACAGGTACACAATAGAATACATTATTTCTAAAGATAGAGCGTTGTATCTTTAGGTAATAAATTTATACCAGGGTTATTACATTCTGGTACAGAACACAGGCATTTTACGATCAAATTAAAATTAACTGAATGATAGGTTATAAAATGTATTGAATTGACAGCTTTCAATGGCCATGTCGCCGATGTGTCACCTATCGTAATAAAATGTACATATCTTCTTTGTTCTCACCATAATCCGGTTTAGAATCGTAAACAGAGAGACCATATTTCTTCATGTCGCGATTTCACGCAGGCGGAGCCGCGGACCAACGCTTGTATCGCTCTAAGTACAATTGTGGAGGTGAGTTTGCATAAAATAGTTCGAGTTTAAAATTTGTGTGTGCGCCAAGAAAATCTTATAGAAAATGTAGGTACAAATTAAACGCATAATTTAGGACTTATGTTGAGAACCATATCAAAGGAAGGCTACTATTTCGCGGTGTTTCATGTTTCGAGTGCTGCAAATTTAGTACAGGTCTTTGGATGCTATAAACTTGGATATACACTACTGGTAATGGCCCTAACAACATATTAAAAAATCATAACTAGCCTACAAGAAATACAAAAGATACAGAAATTAATAGTAAAGGAAAAAGGTAAGTGTGGGCTTATAGCTTCTAAAATGAGATAGCTAGTTCTTTAGATATTAAACTGGGTTATACCTATTGAACAAATAAAGTTTTTATTTATTATTAAACTCTTGAAATCCAACATAGACAAAACATGATGGTAAAATGCACTCGTTTTTCGGTCGATCGATCTTACATGATCTTACTAAAAAAATAAAATCGACCTGAGAAACTCCTCCTTTTTTGGAAGTCGGTTAAAAAATCGTTCAAATGCAAATCGTAATACTATAATCTTAACAATGATAATGCGAAAGCTCCTTAGAAATACGACAATTACCCTTCATCTTTAATAAGGTAGTGCTTTAAAGGTAGCACGAAATCTATTCGTTTTCAATCAAGATATGTATCTTGATTGAAAACGAATAGATTTCGCGAAAATAATTTGATCAACGTTCCAGAATACGTTCTTGAGAGACGTTAATATTGTATTATTCATTTAGAAGCACGTTATTTGTGGTTTTCCTCGTTACTCGCTCGTTTTAGTCACACACTTGCTCATGCTTTATTTTGCCCAAGCTTAGATGTTCGGTGGAGCGTGACTTATCTAATTAGTAGGTCGGTTAGCTCTCCTACCTGACTATAAAACATTGCTCAGGGAAGCATGTATTGGTGCCGCTACGGATATAGGACTATGGACGCAGTTGCCATTATTATTGGTTTTAGGGGATTTTCTGTCTTATCAATGAGGATCATCATCATCATAATATCTGCCGAAAGTCGTTCACTGCTGGACATAGGCCACCCCCTTTTTTTTGGATGGGAAATCATCGAATGATTTCTCCCGCTCTGGGCTTAGCGGAAGGGAGTGTCAGACTCTTACTGACTAAAACCCACCCGTGATCCTTCTTGTGCCCTTTGCTTTCTGTGATCCTTCTTGTGCTCTTTCGAACAAATTCCGCAACCCTATAGCAGGCACTGACCCTATAGGGCCCCGTCTTCTTTGCTGACGGCTCTTTGAGGCGCGCGTGGAACACGACGCGCCGTCGACTCGGGCCTGGTTGCTATCGGATGGCGAGCCACCCATAGCTATAATAATAATAAAACTTCCAACGTTTAGGCCCCATCGATAATCTGTTCTGCGAGCAATGTGCCCTATTCCACTGCCACTTCAGTTCGGCGATCCTTCGGGCTATGTCCCACCGGATTAGTAAGCTGAAGTAGCAGTGGGCTGGCCATATTAGTCATAGAACCGACAACCGTTGGGGTAAACGAGTTCTAGAGTGGAGACCGCGTCTCGGCAAACGTAGTGTAGGACGTCCTCAGGCACGGTGTGTGACGATTTTCGCAGGACGGCTGGGAGAAACTGGATGCGAGAAGCCGAAAATAGATCTAAGTGGCGTGCAATTGGAGAGGCCTATGTCTAGCAGTGCACTGCAACAGGCTGTTGATGATGGTGACGGGCTATGTCGGTAACCTTCGTGTTCTTGCGGATATCATCATTCCTGAATCGATCACGCAAAGAAACTCCGAGCATTGCCCCCTCCTTTAACCTATTTTAAGCCTGCTGATGAGGCCCATTGTGAGCGACCACGTTTCGAATCCGTATGTCATCACTGGCAACATGTACTGATTAAGTAGATTTACTGTATGCCCTTTTCCCTAGCTAGTTGTCATATTTCTGTGTACAATGCAGTCTTTTTAACCCAAAGTACCCGCCCATGTAGCACCATTTGTACATAAAGTTTACTCAAATAATTTTTTTTTTTCTTAAAATAGGAGTGAGTACAGTGTTGAATGATTTTACTAATAGGTAATTGTGTCTTATCCGGTTTACCATTCGCTACCATTTCGAAGCCCTTGGTTTTCCCTTTGATAACAAAGCGCAGCCCGAACGTTAACAGAAATTTCTTATCTTTAGACAGTTTTTAACTTTACTGACAACTTAATATCGTCAAACAAATTCATACCTACGTTATCTCGACCAAATTGCCGCAACCAACTATACTTGGTCCCTCTCTGTATATCTACGTACTTACATAATTATTCATTTCATGAATAAACACCCAACCCCTGTAAGTATCAAAGAAAATATCATCAAGTCTCGCAACTGCTGGACTCAGTAGAGCAGGTAATATGAGTGAGGTCCTTTTTCCCTAAGATAACATTGATAGATATTATTTATTGAAATGCAAATTTACTTTTTAGGATTTCCTATCATCCGTAAGAACCATTATAGGATCACTCGTTGTCTGTCTATCCGTCTGTCACAGCCAATATTTTCCGAATCTACTGGACCGATTCTGTTAAATTTGGTGCAATTTTTTGATCTAAACATGGACGGGCTGCTAATAATGTGAACTTAATTAAAAACTGTTTTGGTTGTTTAATACTGTGACCAGTTTGAGTTCTAGGTAAACTACTGGAATCATCAAACTGAGGTTTCATTTGGAACCTTTTGCACGTGATTCCAACTCGCAAATGGCCAGTTTTTATTTATAATCTTGGACAATAATAAAATGCTCTTTGCTTTGCTTAATGTTCAGTAATAAAGTTTTAATTATTTTGTAAGCCTGTTCCGATTTATACTATTCCTAAAGCAGACAGTCGGTGTTGATTCCAACGATTTAATTGGATTGGTTCAGCTTGGACCGGATAAAACTCAAAAACTGATCATGAGGACTTCTCAAAACTTTCATAAAACCTGAAAGGCCTCTTCCCTAAATTCCTTATCTTCATCTCTTTCTGGAGAGAACTCGCACTAACACCGCATTTTGGACTGTTGTCCTAATCGTAAGGCTTATCATTCATTTTCGTGTTACGTAAACCGATTACATGAGCCTCCAAATCCCTAGAGCAGACATGACAGCTCGTAATGCTATATTCGCCACAAAACGGCAGTAGCATCCACGTTCTGTTACGAATATCAATTCGAAGGATTTCATCGACAGAAGGCTTCCGCTGACAGAGATGAACGACTGGTCACGTTTTAGAATTGTTGCTATTCAATTCTAAAACGGAATCCGGAAATGGATGGCAGTGCAATTTAAGGATTCCTTATTTAAATTGGCAATACAAATGAGCTGCAGAGCTTTAAAAACGTTTTTAAATAATGATAATGCATAATCATAATCAGCGTTTTCTTCGTTCCCACTGCTGGGATACAGGCCTCCTCTCTAGGAGAGGGAATGGGCCGTAATCTACCACGCGGGCCCAGTGCGGGTTGGTGAATGTCACATGTCTTCGAATTTTTGGTTCTAGGACATGCCGGTTTCCTCACGATGTTTTCCTTCACCGTTTTGAGAGCAGTGGTGATAAAATTAATTACACAAAGTAATGATAATGAAAAATGACTAATTCAAGAAAGCAGTGTCCAGTATTTGGAGTCTTGAGCTCCTGTAACATCATCACGTACGATGCAGGTGTTCATGATGTTCCATGTAACAAGGATCATGTAGTTTAATCATAAAAATCTCCATATAAGGTGGAACCGTGCACTGGCAAAAGCAGTCATCAGGTTCCGGTGACGCTACTCCTCTCGGCTGATTTCGGTAATCAAGTAGGACAGTTAACATGTCATTTATCATACGCCAGTGACACGAGCAATAAGTGCACCATGCAGAAGCCGTAGACACATGTTTTTGCTAAAGAGTATAGCAACACCGATTTACATAAAGCAACACACGTTCTACACGTTCCAGAATCAACAAGAAAATTGAAATCACTCTATGATACGTTAAACTTACGTTAAATAATATGTTCTCTGTGACTGCGCTGTGCATTCCCAGAGACAAATATTTCATGTAGATACATAGTATTTGTGCTATCTGCAATTCCTCGGGGAAATTTACTAAGCAAAGACTAAATTAAAACATGAGCTCGGAAATATTATCCATACTAATATTATAATATGAAATTGTGTCTGTTTGTGAGGTACCTACGTGTTCACGTTTAAACGGATGCGCTGAACGGATAGTGTATGACCTGTATTAGTACAAAGATCGAATTCCCCTGGGATACACAGTAAAATACTGTTACGAGCTTCGGGTTCGTTACAATTAAAATCAGCCGATTAAATAAACAAAGATGACACTTTAATTTACACCACACTAATTACACAATAAACTCACTAATCACAAAACACAATCGCACTATTAATCACTTGAGTTCGCAGTCGAAGATCGCTCTCGAAGTTATCACTTGTATCGCAAATCCAATACTGACTCGGTCGGCTCATGTGCCGGCCTTATATAGAGCGCCGAGTAGAACTCCGGAAAGTTCGCGTACATATCGGTCGCGACCGACTAAGGTCCGAGAATTCTAGCATAGATAAATCTCGAAGGTCCTTGACTTCACTAGTTCTGCTACTCAATACTAGATGGCGCTAGTGGTACCGAATGCCGCCATCATCCTAACTTAATTCTGGCGCGCAACACTGCCTCCTCCTAAGACATGCTCGTCCCGAGCATTATCAGCGCCATAATAACGCGCCAGTCGATCAACATGGACGATCTTAGGAGCGCTTCTTGTACCTTTCTGTATACGGTAGGTTACGTCATTGATCTTCGTCACAATCCGGTACGGTCCGTCCCATTTAGCTTGAAGCTTAGGAGATTTCCCTTTGCTGCGAACTGGATTGTGCAACCACACTAGTGAACCTTTCTCGAACCCTTTATTGTTTATTTTGCGGTAATAGCGGGTTTTCATCTTTTCAGACATTTGCTGGCCCGATTGTCTTACATGCTCATGAATGTCGTTCATTTTGTTCCGCAAGTCATTCGCATAATCGGTTATACTGCGTGGGGCATCAGGTGGTATTCCGGTGATCAGATCTGCAGGTAGCCGCAATTCTCTTCCAAAGTTTGCGAAAGCTGGTGTCACTGACGTGCTTTCATGAACAGCACTTCGGTATGACAGCAAAAACGGTTGTATGTGTTTGTCCCAATCTCGTTGCCGGTTTTCCACAACTTTGGCCAGATATCTCTCCAATGTCTGATTAAATCGTTCTACCATTCCATCCGATTGTGGGTGGTAAGAAGTTGTCCTCGTTTTATAAGTACCCATCACTCGGCAAGTTTCCTGGAATATTTGAGACTCAAAATTCCTTCCTTGATCACTGTGAATCTCCAAGGGTACTCCATAACGACAGAAGACTTCATGAACTAGTTTATCCGCAACTGTTGAAGCTTCTTGGTTTGGAATGGCGAAGACTTCGGGCCACTTAGTGAAATAATCCATAACCACCATGAAATACTTGTTCCCACTTTCACTTTCCGGAAACGGTCCCGCAACGTCTAGCGCTATCCTTTCCCATGGTGCACCAACATTGTACAATTTCAATGCACCTCTGCTACGAGTCTGAGGTCCTTTTACAGCTGCACAACTTGTACACTTGCGACACCAGTCCTCAACATCGTCACGACAGTGGACCCAGTAAAACCGTTCCCGTATCTTCAGTAGAGTTCGTTTAACTCCCATATGGCCTCCTGAACAACCATTATGGTACAGCTGTAGAACATCCGGTACTTTAGCTTTAGGGACAACCATTTGCAAATGACAGCTGTTTCCTCGAGCATTTTCCCATTTACGGCACAGGACTCCATCCTGAATCACTAAGCTGTCCCATTGGGCCCAATAGCTTTTTGTGATTGAACTCATCGCTGAGACATCACTCCACGTAGGCTTCGGAGCACTGGCCTTCATCCACTCCAGGATCGGCTTGATGTCCAAATCATCCTGCTGTGCACGTTCCAAGTTTTCCTTCCACTCGTTACTAAGATCTGTCTTGATCATCCTCACAGGTACGACTTCTTTACCCTCTTGCCGAGTACAATGCTTGCAGTCTTCAGGGCAAGGTCTTCTTGATAATGCATCTGCGTTGCCATGAGATTTCCCTCTGCGATGTTCAATCACAAAGTCGTACTCTTCCAATCGCTGTCCGCGATTGTCAGCCGCTCTACCTGCTAGAGGTCGGCTATCTGCCCTTTGAACAGTTCGCTTAGGGCAACTGGGTCTCAAGTGGCCCCTTTCTCCACAGCCGTAGCATCTAGGGCTGCGCCCTTTACAATGGTCACGAACTGCAGCTGCTGCAACCTCCCTGCCAAAGTGGGAACGATGGTTCTGCCGCACAGCTTCTCCTTCTGAAGTTCGCCTAGGGCAACTGGACCGTAGGTGGCCCCTTTCCCCACAGCCATAACATCTAGGGCTGTATCCTTTAAACCGGTCGCGAACAGTAGCCGCTGCAACCTCCTTGACGCGATGGGAACGATTATCCTGCCGCACAGCTTCCACCTCCAATGCATGTGCCAAGGCGTCTTTCAGCTTCTCGTGGTGCCCGAGCCTCACGGCAGCTCTAACTTCAAGGTCGCGGATGCCGTCGATAAATGCCTGCACCAGGTTCCCTTGAATGAGCGCAGGTACAGACTGGTATGCTTTTCTAACAAGCTTCTCCACCTCAAGGGCCCACTGCTGCAGGTTTTCACCGCTGCGTTGCACGCGATCCTTTAGCTGCGCCCGAAACACGTGTTCTAGATGAGCGTCGCCATACCTTGCTTCCAGTGCCTCAATCAGCTGCTCGTAAGTCACCTCGTTACCGAGGGCTTCCAGGATAGTGAGGGCCTGGTCGCGGAGGCCTAGGGTGAGAGCAGTCATGGCCTGGTCCTTACTCCACCCGTTCGCCTTCATAACAGCCTCAAATTGCATTTTGTATGCCGACCAGGAAGACGTTCCATCGAACGGCGGCACTTTGAATCCACGTAGAGAAGGTGTAGTAGCTACAGAGGTTGCAATTCCATCTCCTACTTTAAGGTTGTCCATTGCTTTCTTTATTTCCACAATCTGGGTTTCAGCTTCTATCAGGCGGTTTTCATGTTGAATCACCTTATCTTTTACAACCTTCATTTCCTTGCCGAAAGTGGCGTGCAAATCCTTGATGAGGAACATCTGTTCTTCCTGGCGACGCGCCTGTTCCTCCTGGCGGCGGGCCTGCTCCTCCTTGTCACGCTGCAGCTGCTCTTCTAAACGACGGGCCTGCTCTTCCTGGCGACGGGCCTGTTCCTCCTGGCGGCGAGTCTGCTCCTGCAGCATCATCATCAGAGCAGCAAAGTCTGGTGCTGATGATGACGCTGGAGCTACTGCGGACGAGCCGGCCTCCATGGTCGGCATCTGTCTCTCCGTCGTCTGCGGCGTTGCACCTCCAAAACGCCTCTGGTTTGTCTCTTGCTGGCGTTGACTACGGGTACGGATACCCTCAGTGTCGTCCTTTGGTAGAATCGGCATCTTTTAAATCCACTCTTCTGACACCAATTGTTACGAGCTTCGGGTTCGTTATCGCGCGCGCGCAACAATACTTATAACGCGGGTGAAGTCACGGGCCGAAGTGAGTACTTTAAATTTTATCCTTTTCTTTGAATGCCTTTCCTACTTTAGATGCGTAGGTAGGTACTATAACAAGAGATGATGTCAGCATGTAGTCATCGAATTATGATCATGGAATAGTTATAGCTCGGCTAAATGACATTACTATGGATATGCCTTAGGGTTAAGAACTAATAACAAAGAAAACCTATATCATCATGGTTTATGGTCACACTTAAGCTATCCATATACTAAGAAGGTCAAAGTCGGTCACACACATAACTATAAATATTTTGATCCACCCTACCTACTAGTGGCGCTCGGTCCATACCTACCTTAGAGATTGGTCGCTAAGAAGATATAGGAATAATAGGACTCATGTTCTGTCGAAGGGTGACAATAGCCATAACCGATGATGATTATGATCAAAGAAAAGTTATTCAAATACAAAAATTCTACCTCTTTGTGGCTAACAAAAATGTGACCGTTGTCACAGCTGTTTCACATTTCCCACACGACCGATACAAACATCAATAGGCAGTCTGCTCGCAGTACACACGTTCCATATACCTAACTATTTTAAACTAGCGAAGTAGTGATTCATTCATTCAATCTTGCAAATTGATTTGAACTTGGATGTTGTAATATTAATTGGCATCAATAAATGGAATGCACTTGTATGACATGCAGTGTATACTATCAATAGATTGTTTGTAGGTATTGTCGACTTGTTTTCTATACTTACTTATTTACTTCATGTTTCTATCATCTCTTCAGTTACTGTACTGATTCTTCCTTGTCAGTCTTTGTTCACCCAAAGCTATGTCATATGTCCTTATACAGCTTTGAGTGAAAAAACTTCTTTAGCCATTATGGTCGATGATTGTTTGTTTGGTCAGAGATTCTTAGTTATTTTACGAAGTCATCAGTTCATCTTCGTCGTTAGTATTCCGATTCTGGGTTTCCGCTTTAATGCAGCACAAGAATCGATTGTGTTTTAGAAAATGATCGGCTTTTGTAAAAGGTATATAAGCTGTCTCTTATGCTTGAGACTTTTCTTTCTAAAGTTAACCTGGGCTTTTGGGTCCATCTAGCATTAATTTTGTGGTTTAAAGTTTTAAACCCAAATCGTAGCGTGTTCCCAGAGTACCTACACTCGATTTTTCAATCGGGCATCTCTCGCATCTCGCCGTGTCTTTGAATTTATGTCGATAGCATATTCTTGAAGCTTATTTCTTCCTTTTATTTCTTTTAAACTTCGAGTTCGTACAGTTCATTGCATACGGTGAGTGCCTCTGCCTCCGAGTTTTCTTAGGAAAGAGGTAATATACTTATGTTAATTCAAATCTTCACAAAGTTTTTGCGCCCTTTGAAAATCAATATCCTCTGTTAAACTTCGGCACTTCGAATTGGATTAGAGTAGGAATTTCTATTGGCACGATTTAGTGTGTAGGTATATTTGTAAAATGTTTAACAGTTTCATTTAATTGCCTATTTTAGGATATTGTGGAGTAATGGATATGGAATTACCCATTATATCTAGGTTTAAATGATGTCTAATTTAAAACTAATATTATAAAAAAGAAAGATTTAAGTATTTGTTTGTTTGTTACGATTTGGCTCAAAAACTGCTCAAACGATTTAAAAAAATCTTTGCGTACAACAATACTAATTTAAAACATAGCCTGTGAGTATTAATTTAAAAAAAAAACGAACCCTACGAAAATTGCAATAATGTAACCCAAAGTAATGATTTATCTAATATGAACATTACTTGGCGTGCGATGATGAAAACTATTTATGTATGACACATAAAAATAATGTACTACATGATTGAAGTACTCTACCTATCATAAAAAGTTCCGCGAGGATATATATATGTCTAACTATGTATTATAGTAAACTCAAAATAAATGCTTCAATCAAACTATTCAATAAAAACCCGGGTGGAATGGAATAATGCTGATTTTGGTATCATGATATCATCCTTATTCATTTACATGGTTTCATAATTAAGGTTGATTATGTACTTGTAGGTACCTACACTTTAAATTATTCAAATCGGACATTTCGTTTAAAAGTTACAGTTGTTTATATAAAAGCGAAAGTTCACTCACAGAATAATCACAAAATCTCATAAAGTACTGGATCTACGAAGACAAAATGGCACGGAGGTAGATAATGAATAGGAGACGTCAGCTAAGAAAAAACTTTAAGAAACTACTCCCATAAAGGGTTGAAATAGTGGTGGAAGTTTGTATGAAAAAACTTACTTCTTGGGTGAATAACCTTGAAACTTCATAGGAATACTGCCCTAATGAAATTAATTGAAAAGGTTGTCATTATTAGTTTTACAGGAAAACACAATTTCGGGCTAATTAATCATTCTAAATTTTTCGAATAATTTTCAATTATGCCTCTAAACGGAGCGTTGTAGTTTCTGGAGTGCCGGCTTAACCCGCGCGGACGAAGTCGCGGGCGATGTGCTATGAGTCATAATTTTAATTGGCACCAAGACTTCGCAAATACCTACCATGGTCGGAGTAGGTAAAATTTAGTAGGTAGAATAAAAATGATGACAAATCAACAATAATGGCCGGTTTACTGATACAAATAATAATGTAGACTTGCGGTTTAGTTTCCCAGTTAAATTATGGAAATAATGTAAACTGTAAATGTTTGCATTATTACCTTAATGGGTTAACTTGTTGATAAATAATAGTTATTTTTGCAAATACGTTACTCTTTTGTACGTCAATCCTAAAACAATAACCGACTCATTATAATTATGTTCTCATAATCGCACTAATCTTAAAATTAAAATAAAATATCAAGCTTACCGAAGTTAAGTCGATACAGTTTTTTTATAACCCGATATGGATAATGTAGTGGCGTATCAGAATCACTGAAAGTGCTACGTAACACTACGAAGCTCTAAGAAAAGTCTTCAGATAAAATGTACTGTTGTCCGCCCCTAGAGAATCCTTGTTTACCGAATAGATGCGTCAAAGTGGATCGATTTTATTAACGGACCTTCAACCTTGGGCGTGTCTAAAAGAAAATATAAGTTCTCAAAACTTGGAAGACTTTCTCTACTGAGAAAAGAAATTCTGAAGTTGCCTATCAACATTGTCATCCTTTTCTTTTTCTAATTTTAATCGCTAGGCTTGTCTCCAAAGACCAAATCAAATAATGCTTCTAAGCGTGTTGATAGCAGATCTATCTTAATATATATAACTCAAAAGTGACTGACTGACATAGTGATCTATCAACGCACAGCTTCAACGACTGAACGGATCGGGCTGAAATTTGGCATGCAGGTAGATATGATGACGTAGGCATCCGCTAAGAAAGGATTTTGATTAATTCTACCCCCAAGGGGATAAAATAGGGGATGAAACTTTGTCAATTTTAAACCGATCGGGCTGAGAGTTTCAAAATCGGGGGTAAAGTAACTATTCCACGCGGACGAAGTCGCGGGCACAAGCTAGTACTGAATAAATATGAAGGCAAGAACTTAGTTAAGATTTATGTAAGTTTGGCGACGACGTCTGTGGCGTCCATTGGATAGTCATCGTGGCAGTGGCGTGCAGTGGATCGAGTTAGGGTAGGCCAGAGAAAATGTCCAAATAAATTTTAAAAAATAACCACATTATTCAGGGTTGATTTTTAATTAAATGAGATTTTTTTTTGTTTTTTTAAATAGCCTATTTAAAAAAATACAGAAAAAATAACACCACATTTCAACCCTGAATAATGTGGTGTGTTTTTTTTTGGACATTTTCTCTGGCCTACCCTAAGTCGAACCACTGCACGCCACTGCATCGTGGATAAAGGATTAGTCAAACGGCGCGCGGAAACTCGCTCAGGATGCTTCGATCACCTTCACATCCCTGGACTATAATAACCCTTATCGCCTGACCCCCGAAAAAGAGCTACGCTTTTTACTTTCCTAAAATCAAACTAACTTTCCTACAATTTATTAGATTTGCCCATAGCATGTCTTTGTCTTTTGTAGGAATCTTCAATCTTCTTCCAGCTCCTCTACGATCAGTCTTTGGGCTATAAGCGGAATTGCTGGAGGATTTGGTGAGGCGTAGTGCTTTCTCTAGATTTAATTTCATAACAGGAAATCTTTCCTTGCCTTTTAACAAACAACTAGGTCGTAGCAAACTACCCTTATTCTTACCATCTCGTTCTGAGAGAAGACGTAAAAGTATCTAAGAGCGCCCATAAAGTTTAATTTAATGCACTAGTTTTAAAACTCTATCTATGCGGGAAAACCTATAATAGCGATGTAATGTCAAGTTTAGTAATAGTAAAGCTTCTCGTCAAAGACGGTCGTTGTTATTTCTTATTTAAAGGCAACACTTAGGACAGTACTGGTAAGTAGGTGGTGTTTAAAACAAGAGCCTCCTGGAATGCTTTCTGAGCTGGCAAGAAAGTATTGTCTTTGATGCTGCAGCCAAATCAAAGGGAAGAAGCCTCGATGCCTTGTTACCAGGACCTGATCTACTGCAGTCGCTTTTTGGAATATTATGTACTATATTGACAGCTTAATAAGCATACCAGGAGGCTCCAGTTAGGTTGCGGAATTTGTTCGAAACAGTCACCGCGGCCCTGGAACGTAAAGAGCACAAGAAGGATCACGGGTGGGTTTTAGTCAGTAAGAGTTTGACTCTCGCTTCTGTTTCGCCCAGAGCGGAAACGGTCATTTGACGATTTCCGATTTATGTAAAAAGGAGGTTCCAGTTTAAAGCTAATGCGTTAACCAACCATGCTATTCGTACGAAAACTTATGCTTTTGTAAGAGCATGCATAATATACGAATAATTTCTCTCTTCTGGGACACAGGCCTCCTCTCAGTTAGGGGGAGTGGCTGTGGCTCAGTGAGGTTTATTGGATGCCACATATCTTCGAATCTTTCGCTGAAGTACAAGCCTGTTCCCTTATGATGTTTTTAAAGGAACGCTCGATTTAGTTAAATCCCTACTGAAGGTAAACAACAGGTGTTCATGTTTAGTTTTTTAATTTTATGGATTTCCAGGAAAATCTACGGTTATGCGTAGAGTTCACACTGTGAGTTTTTTTTTGTGTAGACTTTTCCCAACAATGTATTGCGGTCAATTTCCAGTTTCTAATAGTATTTATTTAGGTGCCTACAGGCGTATAGCCCAGTTAATATTAATATTCCTTATTTAAAAAATAACTCATTCACGAGAATACAGTCAATTAATGTCGCTAAGTTTCCCGCTTCTGCCCAAATTGGTCGTTGTGATAAAAATTTCGTAGTAGCAAAGTAAATTCCATTACCCAAATGAACTTTAATCAAAGATGTTAGAACTTTTTTTGACTATCGTTCTTGTAGTTGGCAATTCTTCATGTAGCCGTTCGTTTATAAGAGAAGATTTAATTCCTGAAGACTGAAAATAAAACTCACTTCTTTAAGTACCTGCCGGCGGGTTCATATAATACTAAATAATACAAGAGTCTATCCCGAAATTACATGCCACTTACGTATTCTAAGAAATCCTAAAAGACTCGTTAGATGATAATGTTTCTATTTATGGTGACAATAGTCTACCCTCTATAATGTCGATTGATATCTTTACATCATTGTTTTCCTCGCATTAATTACATGCTTCATTAATTACTACCTGCTGTAGCAATTTAACCTGATTCATAAGTATAATTTAGTAAATCAGGTTTTCCTGTATGTTGTAGTCGATATGTTATTGTATTTGTTTTATGACTATCTTTATTTATTGTTCTGTACCGACCTACTGTTCGCCTTTGTTTAAATACTTACTCTATAAGAACCAAGATAATAACTACATTTATTAAGCCCACATTTGAACACAAAGATCATGAATGAATCCTATTGAAATGTGACATAAAGAGGTATGATAAACCCCTGTTTTTTCCAAAGGGGTAGTTAGATAACGTCAGAGGTTCCCTCCCTCCAGCCCCGGAGCAGGGGTCGTAACCTTTAGCATGCTTACGTCCTTCGTCAAAACAAATCAAACACAGATCAATATAAGTGCAACAATAAAAACAACAAAAAATATACTTACGGCGCCTAAATTCGTAAATTCCGTTCACAAGGACGGTAATACGACCTCGTTCTGTCACCAGCAATTGTTCCCTCTCAGCTCTCGTACAATTTTATCAATTAATCAACACTTGAAACACAACAATTCACGTATTATCATAAGCATCACTCAGTTTCACAAAGCATCTCAATGGTTACTTAATCATTCCACATGAAACTGTTGTACCGGTTTGAAGTTCGTGGCAAATGTGGAAGTCCCACCGCGACTTTCAGAGGACTGAAGGTTCGGGCCTACGGGAAAATATCAAGCCTCGACCGGGATTCGAATGAAAATATACAAGTAGGGAAGAGCGGCGAGCGCATGCTTGCTCACTCGGAGCGTTGACTAAGCTATGAGTCAGACAAGGCACGCCGTACTGCGTTCGGTGCGTTCCAAAGCTCTGTGGTCGCCTCGATGTTCGCCGAAGTAAGGCGAGGAGACCCGAGAGACGAACCGCTGAAAGCTCAATGAGCAACCATAATTCATTATGAAAAGGACATTTTCCACTTTCCTTTACCTCATTCGTTTGATGTAAGGGCCAAGGGTTTCTTTGAAATTTTGTATTCGTAAGAATGGATTTATTGAATGGATTATGAAGATAGCCTTAATTTGGTTCCTTCCAGTACTTAAGCTTACTACTGTGAATTCAGATGATGATAGAAGTCTGCTATTTCGAATGATTTAAATTGTTTACTTAAATTTCGGAACAAAGACTAATATTTTTGTTAATAACAACATATTTCGACAAGTCTCAAAATCAGTCTCAAATCAGTTCAGCCTAGCGATGGCGCGGTGATTAGAAATATGCTTTAGCTATTCCCTAACGACTTATTCATTAGTGTTTATTAAGATCCTAATATTCATCAGTAGAGATTCTATCGAGTAGGTACTCGTAGATAATTGTAAATAGCATTATAAGATCTTGTTAACCGGTGTTAATTAAATAAGAACCTAAGTAAATATGTAGGTAGGTATGATGTCTAAACTATAATGGGTGATATATATTCATACTAGCTGCTGCCCGCAGCTTCGCCCGCGTGAATGTCGGAAATTATCCCAAGGGAACATAATCCCGGGATAAAAAGTATCCTATGTTACTTCTAGTACCTCCCAGAATATGTGTACAAAGTTTCATGATGATTCGTCATGTAGTTTTTGCGTGAAAGCGTAACAAACATCCACGCTTTCACATTTATAGGTAATATTAGTAAGGATATTTAATTTAATATCTATAAAAAGCTTCCAAGTTTGAATCAGAATTGCGTACAAAAGGTTTTGTAGATACAACGAAACTATGTAGTTATTAGGATTTTTTCGCTATGTTTTCCATACAGGAAATTCAGCTACTTTTTCAGTTCAATACCATTCACACATGTTCCACTATTGTACATAAAGTTAAAATAATTTAATTAATAAATAAATTAGAGCTGTTTACTAAATTTAGTCTTAGGTCTTTAAAATCCTACATCGCTCCTGACTGATATATGTAGGTATAAAGTCAATCCTCGAACCTGTTTGATTACGGAACCCAATAATTAAAGGAGAATATTTTTACTGTATCGTCAAGCTTCTTTGTCTTATGTTTCTATTCGTCATTTCATTCCAAAACGAAAAAAAGAAGATTAGCAGACAAATGTATTCAGTTTATATCAAGCAGAATATGTTAGAAACAACATGATAGAAACTGAATACCTACATTTGACTTCTAAACTCCATTTAAGAAATCAATTAATCTTACTTAGCAGTAATTTAGTTTGAATGACGGAATCATTGTCCCACAGTCCCATTGTGGAGTCTGTTACGAAAATAGAATTAATGAAACCAGGACGATATACCATACATAAAATTATTTGTGATTTTAATTGAGACTTTTTGAACAAGATAATCTCGCGTTTTGACTATTTGACGATTTCATTAATTAGTGGTCACAAACACAGCTGGTGAACGGGTTAATGAACCCTTCCTTTTGGGTAAAAAAAGAAGCAGGCAAATTAGTTTATTTTGGTTTCTTAGCAGTGCGATGATTTCCCGGTAGCATAGAAAATCAAAGACTATGGGCTCGGCAGGATTATGAGGGGTAGTACGCATTTTCCTTTATCTTCAGGTGCTTATGATAAGGTCATTCTGCAGAAATAGCAGTAAGTTTGTAAAATATAAAATATATAGTATTTTAAAAATCAGAGGGCGTTCCCTTAAATTCGTTAATCTACGAGTATTATCATTAATAGATTAAAATAAAAATATCAGCATAGAAAAATAAGCATAAAATAATCCGAATTAAAAAATAAATTAATTGACAATAAATTCGAAACATGCTGTTTAAAATCAAAATAGTAGCGCGGAATATTATTCGTAGTAGCAATGCCCAAACCGGCAAGTACGCGTGTAGTGTTTCGTTAATGTATCAATTTAACATATTTAGTGTTTTTTTTTAATATTAAAAAAATATATAAAAACATTTTGTTTTCGAATGGTAATATTTTTTTTTATCATAAATATATGAATGCTATAGGTACTATTGCGGGTTACCGGGAACGCCCTCTGTTAGTTAACATACTGTATATTAAAAATAGGAATGAGAGTCTAGGATGCAAGAGTGAGGAAGCGAACTTGAAAATTTTAGCACCCTGCCTCGTATCTGTTAGTATATTAAGTTATAGCAATACAACTATGATACTTGCAGCCGAATATCGGTGACGCGGTCCAATCACAACAGAGCTTATCATTAAAAATTATTTTTTAAAAAATTAAAAGAATTATTATTAAATAATAATTCTTTTAAATGTAGGTTGACGAGGTTTTTAATTGAAAAGTGTTTCTATAGTAAAAAGAGGGTTTAGGTTAGGTACAAATTGTAAGTTTTGACATGATTATTATATTTGGCATGGGTATTACCGACATGATTATTATTGACATTTGTGATTTTTACTAGTTTTCACTGTAATGATATTTTTAAATTCAACAAAGCATTTTTAATAGAATATAATTAATTAATTTAATTTAAACTACTATGTTTTATATTTGCACGCCCAAATTACAGGCAGAATAAGAGATCAATTTTATTTGTTGTCAACTTTCTGTACCTTATATGGTTGTTATCGGACGGCGAGCCACCCATTGGATGCCATCCGCGGGCCCGAAGTAGGTAGGTACCTTGATAGGGGATTTACGGTTAATAGACAAACTGCCTACCTCAATCTGCCTAACGTTTCCACAACTATGTTAAAGTCAGCTTCCAATCCAACCGTATGCAGCTGAAACCAGTATTTAACAAGGAGCTACCACCTATATGATCTCCACAACCCAGCAACTGAGTAACTCGATATTAAACCTTGGCAAGACTGTTGTGAACTTGTTTCCTGATTACCCGTAACGATTGTCAAAGACTAACGTGCTTTCCGAGGAACATAGGAATTTCGGTATATTAGGTCACGCCATCCACGAACTGACCTTGACAAGCGTTGCATGAATATCCACGAGCCCTGCTGAATATCATCAACTGCCTAGCCTTTTCCCAACTACATTGGGGTCGGCTCCCAGTCAAGCCGGATTCAGCTGAATACCAGTATTTTACGTGAAGCGGCTGCCTACCAGACCTCCACAACCCATTAACTGGAGAACACGGTACTTCTTGGCAAGACTGGTGTCAGATTTTCTGGCTTCTGACAATCCGTAACGACTGCCAAAGTCTCGTTATTTTAAGATGGTCACCCATCCACAGACCAACCTCAGCAAGCGTTTCTTAACCTAGAAGATTGACCCGTGCGGCTTTTATAATTTAGCCACGAGCTCCTGAATATCAAAAATATTTAAATACAGAAATGTATTCAAAAAAGTCATGCACGTTTCCTCCTATGTACCCTTCCTTCAAGCAGATCTCTTATCAGAATTGTTACTCCTATCAGATGGGAATCAGATAGAAGTAACAATTCATTTGACAAGCGTGGCGTGGCGGACGCGTATTGTGCAAATATCGCATGACCGTTCATTGTCACGGCCATGTTCAGTATCCTTGGCGTGAACACACGGATATTATATAACGTTATAGGTAACATAATATCTCACAATAACGTACCAACTCTTATATCTGAAGCGAAATGCCGTGTTGAGCTGTTTTCTTAGTACGAGCTACGAGGTACAATCAATTTCAGTTCGACACAAACCTATGTGGTGTTTCAGTACCTAAATCCTTCTTTTCGCTCACTTGCCGCGTGTTTTCTGAAACTTTAGGTACGTAATACCTATGTTCGAAACGAAACTGTTTTTCTTAGAATAATTTAAGCACAAATAACCTTATTAACATTAGTTAGGTAACCATAATTATTCAGTTCTGCTATCCTGGTAAATAGGTTAACTATCGGTCGGCTTTTATCTAACCGTTGCTGTCCCACTACGGGGGTTCAGGCAAAGGCTTCCCCAAGTCCTTCCCGACATTCTTCTCCCGAGCCGTCTCGAACCCGCTATCATGATACACGTCCAAATCATCTGCTCTCGTCGGCCCCTTTAATTTCCAGAAACCCACTGGTTCAATACACCTATGCAAACCAGCATAATAAAGCATAATCAGCCTTTTAACGTTCCCACTGCTGGGACACATGCCTCCTCTCTAGGAGAGGGAATGGACCGTAATCCACCACGCGGGCCCAGTGCGGGTTGGTGAATGTCACATGTCTTCGAATTTTTGGTTCTAGGACATGCCGGTTTCCTCACGATGTTTTCCTTCACCGTTTTGAGAGCAGTGGTGAAGAAATAAATTACACAAAGTAATGCGCCTGGCTGGGTTTGAACCTGCGACCTACAATCCGTAAGTCGCGGCCGTAACTACTCGGCCACCACTGCTCTCCAAATATTGCAAACCAGGCTTGTTGTTAAATATTATGTACCTACTTATTTGTAACTTCTTATGTAGGTACTGCTGACTCTATTAGTTCTTTCACAGACAGAAGAACACTGTCGTGGAAAAAATGAAAGCATTGCTCCTTTGGAATAGACCATGGGGAAAGCTACTGTAAATAAAATGCGCGCATCTTCAGCTTTTTTTAATAATTAAACAAACATATAACAACAGGTTTAGCATCATAACGGATAGTTACTATTCACAAAAATAGAAAAAGAAAAACAATATTCAAATTTCATAAAACAACAAGTTTATCATCATAACGGATAGTTACTATTCACAAAAATAGAAAAAGAACAACAATTTTCAAATTTCATTTGCATAGAATTACTTAGTTAAATCGCAATATTTCTTTTTAACAATGCACCATTATCGGTGATGTAAGCCGATCCCGTAATAGCTCTCGCTTTGTCACTAGCCAGGAACAGCACCAAGTCACCTATTTCTGAAGGATCCGAAATCCTGCCAAGAGGTGTCATGTCCTCCATCTTTTTCCAGAAGCTACCCATGTCTGCTTTGGCCACACCAAGACTCTGAATAATGTCAGTCTGTACGGGCCCAGGATTTACATTGTTAACTCTGACGCCTTTCACCGCAAAGTCTAGAGCTATGGACCTCATGAAATGGTCCATTCCGGCCTTCGAGGTACAGTAAGCGAAGTGTTGCGGAGAAATAACATCAACGGCGGCAATACTAGAAATGTTGATAATGTTACCTTTAGATTGGATCAGGTGAGGAGCAGCAAGGTTAGTCAGGTAGACGACGGAGCGAAGATTAGTAGACATCACTTTGTCATAGACCTCCATCGCGTTTTCATCCCAGATTGATGCCTTCCCAGCTATGCCAGCGTTGTTGATCAAAACGTCGATTTTTTTGAATTGATCGATAGTGTTTGATACTATTTTCTTGACGTCGTCGTTCTTAGTGACGTCGGCGATGACCATGATGGTTTTCGCGCCGAGTGTTTGACATCTTGCGGCAGTTTCTTTCAGCTTCGCTTGGTTCCTGGCCACCAGAACAACGTTGGCTCCTTCTTCCGCGAACTTGATGGCTACAGCAGCACCGATGCCAGAACTGGCCCCCGTCACAATAACCACTTTATCGGTAAAACTCATTTTTACTTAGTTACACAAGTTAAATCAAGTTGTGAATAGAAAATGCGGGGATTGTGATGATTTTTCAATTTATATGTGTTTTTATCAAACAACACTTATTTATTTTATCGTTAATGGCCACTTATTGTAAGTACATATGTACCGTGTGATTAACAACAACTAAGACGACTGACTTCCGGGGTTTTCAGTTTGAGTACTGAAGCATACCTACTAATATTTCCATGCAGTGTATACGTAAGTACTTAGGAACACCACTTGATTGCATACAAAACAGCAGTAGGTACCTATTGCGCAACTATAAATTATTTTCAAGGTCCAAGTGTTTCTGATTGATAGTTACCTAATTAAACTGCAGAGCATAAATTGTTTTATGATGAAGGAGTACTCAGGAATCCGTCGAGTTCATTACATTACAGTTAGCTTAATAGTACCTATCTAAATAAGAGCGGACGTACTGTATTGTACTGTACTGTACATCATAGAATTTTATTTCACACGTCAATCTGTAGGTCAGCTAGACTTGCATAGCTGTAACCAATTTTTGGGTAGGACAAACATTTCTCTGACCAACTTGGTGATATAAGGCCCCGCTACATTAGATATGTAGGTACTTGAAATCGCACGTGTCTGCCAATAGATATTGTTAGTGCTGCTATAGCAAAAATTTTAGACAAACTTTTAAATTCCAAATTATTAAGCTATCATCAAACCAATAACATTTTGGAAGACGCTACCAAGATTTTACCACAAATTTGCTCCAGAATTTGTAAACTTTACCAGTGTTCCAATTAAAACTACTAAAATACTTTTTTTTTCTGGATGAGAAGTCATCAAATGACTTCTCCCGCCCTGGGCGGAGCGGAAAGAAGTATCAGACTGTTACTGACTATAACCCACCCGTGATCCTTCTAGTGCCCTTAGAGTTCCAGGGCCGCGGTGACTCTTTCGAACAAATTCCGCAACCCTAGCAGGCACTGACCCTATGGGGCCCCGTCTTCTTTGCTGACAGCTCTTTTTGGCGCGCGTGGAACACGACGCCCCGTCGACCCGGACCTGGTTGCTATTGGACGGCGAGCCACCCATAGCACGCCATCCGCCATCTCCCCTGCGTTTCCCGACACCGCCGGGGCGTCTTCTTCTGTTGCGGCGGCTGGAGCGTGAGATTTTCCTCTCTCGCACGCGGTCTGCCTCCTCCTTCGCTAGCATTACTACTTTGCAGGAGGATCGCTTCCCATGCCTCCTCACTACGGACCATGGATTGAACCAGGCCCGGACGCGAGAGGTCGCCGCCGCCGACCGCCTCGACGAGTACACGGCGTTGCTCCGCCCAAACAGGGCAGGCCTCCACCGTAGGTATGCTCCATCGTGTCCTCCGGGCGATCCACACATCGGCTTTGATAAAATATTCTCTGAGACTGCACATCTAGCGGTTCTGGAGAGCATTTAAAAAATCTTATTGGGTCTTATATTATAACGCCATTCTACAGGTCCAAAATTGGTTCACTGCTAATCGTTTGATTTTAAATGGGAAAAAATAACGGTTTGCCTTGGGCTTGACTCAAAGCTACAATGAGGTCCTCATTAAGCATCTCTTGCAGGACAGCTAAGCTCATCAACATAATTATGCTGTTAGGAAGATCCGCCAATTTACAGATGTTGATACCGCGAGACTTGTCTATTTTAGGTAGGTACTGTCTTAAAATATCTTATTATGGGGACTGGCTGTAGACATCGAGTCTATTCTTATTCTGCAGGAAAGTACCGTCAACGTCATATATGTACATGTACAATCTCCACCGGCGCGAGTCTCTAAGGAAACTATTTAAGGAAATCAACATCATGACGGCACCCTGTCAATATATTTATGAAAACATTGTATAAGTTAGAAATATCTACATCTGTTTAGTAAACGAGGCGACAGACAGTAATAATTATGCTACTAGAATTAGGGATAAATTAGTTGAATCAGGTTTCAGACTGGCCAAAGGCAAAGTTACTATCATTTATGTGTGTGGCGGATGGGTGTGTCATGCTCACTCAAGTCACTCTGATGGTGGCGTATGTGTTTCATTCATCATTTGGCTCCGTCAGCTGGGACTGGTCATCTCTCAACTGCCACGGTTTATTTTAATTATTTATTTTACACTTTGAATTGCTATTTTTACTCCTGACTTTATCGTACATGTCTTTCTACATCGTTCTCACATGAACACAAAGAGAACAATGTTGTATCCATGCCTTGGAACGTGCTGGTTTGTCCAAAGAGGTGGGGACTAACCAACTTCACCTCTTTGGACTAACCAACCTTAACCATTCAAGTGCCATTGAATGGTTTAGTTGAACTCAATAGGGTATTTTACTGTAAAAATCTAATTAGTCCGTCTGATAGATTTACAAAAAATATTGGACACGTATTTTTTCTTTTTTCACGTAAACAAAAAATGAAGACGATACAGTGCGTTGAAAACTGACGTGACGTCACTACGTTGCTACAATTTTTACCAGCGATGTGACGTCACGTGAGTTTTCAACGCACTGTATCGTCTTCATTTTTTGTTTACGTGAAAAAAGAAAAAATACGTGTTCAATAATTTTTGTAAATCTATCAGACGGACTAATTAGATTTTTACAGTAAAATACCCTATTATGGAGTTGGAAGGAAGATGTGTGAGCGAGAATTTTTTATTGGTTTGTATAGACTTATATGTTATGACAATGTTCATGGCATTATGATATTATTATTCATATGGTACCTTGTAACTTCCTAAGAAAACACGTTTTAATCAATGTATTGCAATATTTATTATTATCAGTCAGTTGAAGTGGTGTTGAACACAAAATCATCATTCAATTACACAGGTACTTGTTTCATTTAAAGTTTTCAACATGACTTGCTAAACAGTTTTTGAGGTAACAGATATCCTTCATCATTTAAATACAAAATTGTTCATTGTTAAAGACCAATTTTTAAAACTTAACACTGTATTATTAACATACACTCAGTAATTGAATTCAATTTATTAACATTCATTTCTTAGTTTCTTGTCTACAAAAAGTATGAGATTCACATAAATATAATATCTAGTGGAATTCTTTTATTTAAAGTACAGTTTGGACGGATATTATTAGACTTAAGTTAAAATTACATTATGGCTTAGAGCACACAATGTACAAAAAATAAATTTGATTTTGATCAATTTTATTTTTTGCATTGACAATACAAAGAATAGCTGGTGTGCAGTTGTTTCAATACTAACATTATACAAATATGGTTAGTATTTAGCAAAATAAACCTTCCATTTTGCACTCCTACATTGTATGTTTATCGTAAAACATACATTTCCATAGCTACATTTTTTTTTTTCTGTGCATTTTTGTCATCTTTTGTTTCATAAGGAAATGACTGTATCAAAAAATAACAATAATGTAAAAAGTTATCATTAAGGCACATGATTTTAAAAATTAGTAGCTACCCTTAATACCCTATAGTAATTTGTGCAAGAAGAAAACAGTACCTATTGTAGTTATAATAAGTATAACAGAAGATTGAATGAATGTGGAACCATTGCATTCATCATTGGAACAGTAACACTCTTCCCAATAGACTCCATTCTCATACACACCCCAGTTACAAACACCGGTTACTCCTGTTTCAGCCACAGAAGCACAGCGTCGGATTACTTGACGCCATCTTCCATCCCCTGGAATTATAGTAAAAAACTTGCATTAGTATTTGGAACATAATATAGTAGGTACATAGAAGGGGGGAGGGGGTTTATCAAAATTTCCTTCCTGAACCTATATAATATGTACAATTTGATTTGAATATGAATGTATAAATGAAATTAAAATATCAAATAGCAAAATTTGAAAATCAATGAATAAGTACCAATAAAGAGCCATAGAATCTGTGGGCAAATATAGAGCACACCTGGGTTAAGGGGGTAGAGAGCTGGAAATAATGGTAAAAAAATTGGAAGGCCAGTCCTGGCTATATCCTGACTATTTTACAAAAGTTACTTGAAGGATGTATTTTGTTTGACAATGTTTGTAAAGAAAACGAAGTTTGTGACAGTGTGATGGTTATTACAAGTAATATGAGAGATGATGTGACTAAAAAACTGTCCAAGTACGAGTCAGACTCGCGCATGAAGGGTTCTGTACCAGTATTTTTAAAAAGAGCAAAAAAACAAGTTTTAAGTATGGGAGCCTCTTAAATATTTATTTTATTCTGGTTTTAGTACCTATTTGTTGCTATAGCACCAACAGAAATACATCATCTGTGAATATTTAAACTGTCACCACAGTTCATCAGATACACCCTGGTGACAGACAGACGGACAGTAGAGCACTAGTAATAGGGTCTCCTTTAACCCTTCGGGTATGGAACCCTAAAGTGACTATTAAGATGACACAACTTATAATATCATATTATGGACATGCTGCACTAACCCAAAGTTCAATAAAACTAAATGTAAAGTGCAAATGTATATCACTTGCAAGCTATTGACACAGTTTTACAAATACTAGATAGTTTAGGATTTATAATAGCAATATAGTTGCTTTGTAAGTAAGCAGGTGCAAAAACAGTATTTTATAATGTTGAACTCACAAATAAATCCTTTAGGTCCCTGCTGAGTCAGCTTCATGCAGAATGATCCTGGCATATGAGATTCATCGCTGAAACACTCAACTGCGATGTGACTTTCTTTATTGAATTTCTTGTAGGCGCCGCAGTTATCTTCGCCCTTGTTATCTTGAGACGATGCACATTGGTAGCATCTTACGCAAAATACTAAAATCAAATAAGAAAACTCTTTTCAAGCTCTTGCACAAAAACATAACAAAAGTTGTGTGTCATTTAATAAAAATAAGTACTTACCAACTGGCAAGATGCAAAGAAACGTAATTATAAGTGCTTTTAGTAACATCTTGGTATTATTCAGTCATAAAAAGTTATTAAAATAAATATCGCAAAATAACGAACCGCACACACCCAACCCAAACTTTGTTTAGAGTTGTACAAGAAACCGGAAACCTATAACGTCATCTAAACTTGAATCGGTGATAAAACCGTTACGGTTTTTTTTTTCAGGTTGTCATTATTTTTGTACAACTTGTACAACTCTTTTATTGATTAATCTACACACTAAAGAAAAACTTTTTTTCTATTTCTTTTTTATCAATGTACGCTATTTATCGAGTGCTAGCCCAGAGAGCGATTACCAAAATTTTTTCTGGACTGATACATTGCAATCTTTTTTTCTGTTTAGCATTTTCCAAAGAATACTGGGCAGTCTATATGTAAATCATCATAAAACCGGTATTTCAAATAATGTTTCCTTCATTCCTTCCTCTATATCACTCTATATATATATATCAATTCTTCTGTCAAAGTGTCAAACTAAACGTCACACAGGTTGAGTCGTACGTAATTTCTAACTGAAATTAAATGCTTGTTTATTGTGGCGATTTAAACGTTTACCAATAAAGGATACCATTAACTATCGACATGTATACCAGTGTAAGATATTTAATACATCTTTGCATCATTCTAAACGTTGTGCCATATGGTAAGTGAAGTTTTTCATTCATAAACAATGGTCACGCCCAAGCTATACCGGAATAACACTTGTTGATGTTAGTTTTCAGTATAAAATGCTGGAATTGCCGGTCAAGTAATGACCCAAAATGCGCCGATCCTTTCGACAACAGTACGGTGCCGATAACGGACTGCAAACAAGAGAAAGGGTTGTCTCATTTGCCGGGAGTTCGACCATCCATGTGCCGCAAAATTAGACAAAAAGGTTTGTATTTCCAAGATCATAGAGTATCTTATTGTAGCAACCTATTTTTAATATTTTGAAGAGTAACCTACTGCCTCTTTATCTGCATGCTTGTGTTATCGTTAAGTAGTAACTAAGAGATATGGACATACTCATTAGGGTATCTCATTAGTTGCCATGGTCTGTCAAATCTGTTGCACTGTATAGTTATATTTTTTCTCATAAATGTATTAGACAGGAATACAGTTAAAACCATTTATAACAACATTGTTAAGAACAGCATATCAGTTATATTGACCAAAACTATAGGTCTTGGCTGAATGCTCTATAACCACCTTACCAAAAACGTTGCTTTTTACAAAAACAGATAACTATATTTCTTTTTGAAATAAAATATTAAATGTTTCTAAGAATTATAAAAATATAATCTATGTTTTTGTAATTCTCAGAAACAAAATACACTTGCATACAGCACAATCTAATACCATGACCTCATACCTCTTCAATCTGTTTATTACCTTAGATTTTATGAGGACAGAAAAAATGATGTTCCTTCACACAGTTGGAAGTGGCTAAGTGGTAACGGCCCTGACTTACGTATAATTGTCACGGTCACGGATTGAAACCCAGCCAAGCACATAACTTTGTGTAATTAATTTCATCACTACTGCTCTCAAAAGGGTGAAGGAAAACATCATGAGGAAACTGGCATGTTCTAGTACCAAAAATTTGAATTCACCTACCCGCACTGGGCCCGCATGGTGCATTATGGCCCATTCCACTTCCTAGAGAGGAGGCCCGTGTCCCAGCAGTGGGAACATTAAAGGGCTGATTATGCTTATGCTTTATACATATAACATAGAGATGTGAAAAAAAAAACAAAACATAATTTTATTCATATCATGCTATTTATCAGAAGTTCATGACCCTACTTTATTAAAAATAGTTTTTTTGCCTCAATCACCTATTGCTTGGCAACCAAATGTGAGTAATCTTCAATATTGTAATAACAGATTTTGACTGTATATAGTACTTAATTCTTCATCAAGGATCTATAACACCTTCTATATTGAATTTAATTCCATATTACCAATTTTTTTATAGTATAGTACAAGTTCTGAAGACACAGGAATTATATAATTTGATAAATTTATTATAATACTTAAGTCTGTCCATGTAAAATACTGCTAGATGAGCTGCATCCAGTTAGAATTGATGCAACCCATAACTTAGTTTAGAAAAAGCTAAGGGAGTAGTATATACTTTATTTTGACACCAAAACATTTACAGAACTCTTACACAAACTTTTTGCTAAAATATCCCAATATTTGCTTTCAGTTAATGGAGAATGGCGTTACTTCCGAGACTGTGCTTACTTGGGGGATGTTGGAATTCAAGGCGATGAGAGATTCTGTCTCATGAGAACCGGTACATACAACATCTTCATAGAATACTGCACGTGTAACAGTAAAGACGGATGTAATTCATCGTCAATGTTTAGCCCGTTACCTTTATTCTTTTTTGTAATGTCCACTGCTATTCTTAAGTGGTTATCATAATTTATGAAGTGTTGGAAGAATGTTGACCATATCTCCTCAATTTAGGTATAAGAATAGTTCTACTTTTCTAGCGCCAATTAGTTGTAAAAAGTCTGACAGATTCATATTTCGTATTTCTGTTATGCAAATCTATACTAATATATAAAGCTGAAGTTTGTTTGCTTGAACGCGCTAATCTCAGGATCTACTGGTCCGTTTTGAAAAATTCTTTCAGTCTCAGATAGCCCATTTATTGCCCATTTGCCCATTTGTTGTTTTTTGTGGTGGCACACTAAGACCAATGGGAGCGGAGCAGTTATAGAAAAAGTTACACAAAAGAAGTTGCACAGGTCAGCAGCTAGTTTAAAATAATAGAAATATAATTAATCAATTCAAAGGCATTTCAATAGTAATATATTTTATAATTTTAACTTAAGAAAAGAATATGTTAAATTCGACAGTTAACTATAAAAAAAAATGAAGTGTTGAATTTTTACTGATTGTGTTAAGTAGAATTTACTTTCTGTCATGTAGGAACTAGCGATTGTCCGTAAAATAGGACAATGCCGTATGATATAAATTTCTATAAAAGAACAAAATGTTAAACAATAAATCATAACCAAAAAGCAACACAGAATACTGCTTTTTTTTTGTAAAGATGAATCTCCTTTTACATTTTGTACAAACTGTTTCATATTGATGAATTTTTGTCACTGGTCACAGCTACCGAAATATGTATAGTATCTATGATTAAAGATTTATGGCACATTAACTCTAGTTAATTATAAGAATATGTAGGTATGGTGAATTGATCTATGAATAAGCTCAAAATACTGTAATTGATTCCGTCCAAGAAATACATTATGATGGTATAGGTATTTTGGAATCGAAATAAGAAACTTATAATTATATGTTATGCAGCTTTAAAGAGTGAATTAACAAAACATTTTTTTTTATCAGTGAATAAATGCCAGCAAGCTCATTTGAGCATTTGTGAAGTTTTTTTTTTATCAGTGAATAAATGCCAGCAAGCTTATTTGAGCATTTCTGTAGGTAATTTTTAAGATAGCGATTCAATTTAGAACTTTATTTACTACTTGAAAAGGTACACAGTTCACTGAGAGAATTCGAATAGAGCCTACGGCGCCATGCTATACCCATGAGCAACACGACGTAACGCTGCTGTACCTACGTGGCGAGCAAAAGAGCACGTTAAGTCTTTGCTAGAAATAGTATAGAATTGCTTCAAAAACATTGTTCCGTCTCGGTGTTTGTTGACTTTTAGGCGTCGTGCTTATAGAAAGCGATCATCGCGGGAATACGTGATTCGGCGGTCGCGTCGACGCGCCGTCAGGTTTTTCGTTTCGCCGAACGAATGTTCGCGAATTCACATGTGGATGCTTTCTTTCGACGCCTTAGAATCAAAGGGCTTCTTTCTCCAACGAGAGATATCTTTTAGCCGTTGAATAAAGTTGTCGTTTGACAGTCCTTGTTTGTACAAATTATGCTGTCGTTGTATAATTTGTTAGGTCGCTGTTCTGTTAGAAATGAAGCCGATGTGTTATCACACTTATCAGTCCGTACCAAAAAGTTCAAGAGTAAATCAGTAGGGGTTATAACAATAAACTAGTTTATTATGACTACAGTAGCATAAGGTTAGGTTACACACACACACACAAATTGACCTTTCACTCCCACACTGCCATCGTTGACTCGATTAAATGAAAGCTATGTTTAAGCTTATGTTAATATTACGTTTGGCGAAAGTTGTTTAACGCCAAACAATCAACGTAGGCTTAGGTACTTTGAACGTTTATATATACCTAACAAAGTGTTGTAACAGAGAAAATCTAATCATGTATGTATTTGATAAATTATGTATTTTTATATACCAATGTTTGTGTAGAAGCTTGTTTTGTAAATTGCACACAAATAATTTAGATTTGTAAGACTGAATCCCGTCCATATATTGTAATTCTTTTTATAATGTTGACATAAATATACGATGTATTTTATAACAAATGGTTTAATTTGACATTTTGATTAAGGGAAACTTTTGTATCACTGCCCAGCTTAAAAAAAAAAACAATAATATTTAAGATAAATTTTATTAAAACAACATTAGCATTTACTTAGGTGGTTTAATAAATTGATTTGGAGATTTAAGTTTGACGTTGTCATTTTGAAATGCTTAACTAAAATATAATTATTATTAAACTTAATTTTCCACAAATAAGGCACCTATCGGAATTAGTGCTAACAGAAGATAATGTTAGATATATATTTTATATACTTATATAATAACTTAATATATTTATCGTAAAGATTGTAAGTTAGAGGCGAACCTAAAATATTTACAGATGACATAACTCCTTAACCAGCAAGTAAGAACAAACTATATTACTATGGTGACAATCACAAGTTACATTTGTTGCAAGAGAATTAAGAAATGGTATTTAGTCACTTTAAAGCTTTCACTATAGACATTATTCACAGAAGTATTGTAGCTAACAGAATAAAAACAATTAACAACATTCGATGTGAAACCAACAGGTTTTAAAACTGTTGCGGTGGGTACCTAGGTACGATGGGAATTACATATATCTCTGCATGGTCCCACGATAGACAATAAAAATAAATCTATATATTTGTACTATGTATTGGTGTGTTTATTATGTTGGTTACTTGAAGAGCAGGAGAGTGAGGGGTGCCGCTAAAAGGGCGATTGTTTTGCTGATGGTGGCAGCACCGTTGCAACCATCGTATTCACAGGTTTCGCAGAAGGATGTGACTTCATTGGGACCGTTGGAGGAGCTGGGGCATGTGGTGCTGTAGTCGTCCTGACGCTTCCATGTGCATCCACGGCTGACGATCAGCTGGCCATTAACTGTAAACAAATGCGAAAAATAAATTAGTGAAAGAATAGTCAATGAGAGGGTATAGTTTAGACAGCTGTCGAAACAGCATGCTGTTATCTAAACATCATGCCTGTAGGGGGGGAGGGGTGTGCGCAAATGATTATTTCGCCAGTTTTATATGAAATCCATGTAATAAAAGCGAGCCTACTGACATCAAACGGGCACTATTTCTTAGGCTGCTATCTATTGAGAAATTACTTTTCAATCCTGCGTCCAAACTGGTACTTTCAGATAAAATCTATTCGATGAATGTTGAATTAAACTCGATAGTCCTAGGTACCATTATGTATTGTCATATACAATCGTCGTTCAATGCCATTTTACCCAACTTCAAAACAACGACCTTGAACAGGTTTATCTAAGTACTTCGCTGAAAATATTCAATGACCTTTAGGGTCAGGTCATCATCGTCTCAGGGAGACACAATAGGCGCACACCTTAAAATATATCGATACAATATGAAACTTTTTTTTCTAGTAGGTACCTACCTAAAAGGCAAACTTTTCAGTGTTAATATCCTCTTTGAAATTTAAAATTCATGTTTAGTTATTCGATTTCTATCACTGAAATGTGTACCTATGCACCTACCTATCTTTTCGTCACTCAAATAATTTTCCATTTTGTAACGCAATTTAAAAATTCAATGTCTCGTGAGTTGACCCGTAGCATGGAAACTTAAAAATTAGCCACAATAACTAGACTGATTTGTCTACAAATTGGATAACTAGGTACGCTCGTGCGTGACCTAATTACAGAGGTCTTAGCACCCAGAGTAATTAAAATTACCCTTTGAATCTATTAATTACACGATGCGTAGAACAACGAAGCTCATTCTTGGAATTTATTTGTAGTTGGTAATTACAGAGGTATTGTGGTCCGTTATAGTCCACTGTAGGTAGGTCTGTGCTTAGTAGAGCGGCACCATGTTCCTGTTTTGAACCGTCGCGTCGTGATTAGGTACCTAACTACCACACATGTACGTGGTTCAACAAAGCATTTGGCATGTCTACCAGTTGGGCCTGATTAAGCCAGAAATTCACACAGTATTGATACAGAAAAATCCAGGTATTTTCATTGCCTGTGAATATATGAAATATGCGATGTACCTATAATAGTTATGTTGCCTACCCCTTAGGAAGAAAACTATCTACTCTAAACTCATCAACTCTAAACTCATATACCGAAGTAAGTAGGTATCACATCAACTAATTAGGTTTCACCAACACCTAGGCTTGCCACTTTTTTTGGGAGAAATTTAGTATTTTTTTTATAAATCGTTGCAAAAAAATAGCACCTTACACATTTATAATTTTCGTTAGGTAGGGGAGAGGTGTGTCAATAGTAACAGGGAGGCAATTGTAACATATGATGTTTCACGACATCTATTGATAAGTAGCGGTAGCTCTTGGTGGTATTCGAAGGTTTATTTGGTGTTGTAATACCGACCGAACTTGCAAGTAAAACAGTTCGCGCGTATGCTCTCAGTAGATGACAGTTTGAGATACAGCAAGTTGAGTAAATTTTTTTTTCGGCACAGTTTTTGTTATTTTTATTAAATAAAACAGTTTTACAACAGTTTAGTGGTGGTTTTCGGATAAGTTATCATCCAATCTATACGTAAAGGTATGTGAGTTGTTTAAATTTACCATATTTTTTTGTTAAATAAGTCTTCATTGCAAAATGGCGGGAGTGGTACAAAAGTAACACAACAAGAAGAGGCAATTGTAACATGTTACATTTGACACTCTGCTTTTTCACATTACTTAATAATAGGGATGTTTCCTGAGTAAAAAATATATGATTATGTTTAGTCCGTCAGTTAGACTATAGAAAAATATTGGACACGTATTTTTTCCTTTATCAAATCTATAAAAACTGACGAAGATACAAAGCATCAAAGATCAGAAGTGGGGGCTTGTGACGTTACGGCTCGCTAAAAATTGTAGCGAGTAGTGACGTCACACGAGTTTTCAACGCTCTGTATCGGCTTCATTTTTTGTTTACGTGAAAAAAGAAAAAATACGTGTCCAATATTATTTGGAAATCTATCTGACGGACTAATTAGATTTTTTTAGTCAACTACCCTATTATTTAATAGTACATTTTATTTTCAGAATTCTTACAAAATGGTTTATCAACGACCTCGGAAGACATTGCGTGGCATTGTACCTCTAGAAAAATATACTGAAGGTTGTGAAATTGTAATTAAGCAAGGGTCAGAAGTGTAGCTACCAGCTTTGGCATGTGTCATGTGACTTTGTCCAGATATGTCCTTAAATACAAGCCGGATTATACGGTTAAAACTGGATATACCGCACATAATAAAGTATTTTCTACAGAACAGGAACTAGAATTATCGCAATATTGCAAGACTGCGAGTCTGCGTGAGAGTTTAAACTGTTTGTCGCAATGACTATTAGTGTTTTTTTTATTTTTTTAAGTCGTTTATGTTTTTTTAAAGTGTTAAGCGTGAACTGCTGACAAGACTTTGTCAGATTTATTGTTTTATTGTTAACAATTTCTGTATGTTACAATTGACTCTCATTGCTGTTACAATTGACTCTCTTGGTGCAGCAATTGTAACACTATTAGTTGATCTCATTAAGTGCCATTTTCTAGAATTTTTTTGTTCTTTTTATTATTTTCTGTATTGGATTTTATAATTAGATAACTAAACTATACTGTGACCAAAAATGATTGTGCTGTGATTTTTAATTAAAAGATTATGGAGGATTGATTTTTTTTTGTTACTATTGACACACCTCTCCCCTACTTATTAAAGAATATGTTAGATAGAACCTCCTCTCCTTTATCTTTCTCCCGTCCGACTAAGCCTGTCAAGGCATTTACTTTTGCAGAAAAATATATAGTAAGAAGCCGAGGCGTGGAGCTAATAGTCGAGCTCACTTAGAGTGTGGGTGTATAATAAGTAGGTACAATTGCCTAAAATATAGTACAATAAGTAGGTATACTACCTATATAATATCATAGTACAAGTGGTAACCCTACCTACACCACATGGGTATTAAATCATACATGGCTTACGTACAAATGGCCTTGTGTGTAGTCACGCCCGTTTCCCGAAGGTGGAGAATTAGAATCGAAACAAACGACATCAGAAATTAGCGACGATTATAATGAACAATAGAAGTGGTAGGTATTCACACGGGTAGGTACATAAGTATGTATAATTAACAGGAGCACTTGACATTGAAATGAGAAAATGTCACAAATTGTTTTCCTGCCTACTTATGTCGTGTACCTACGTGCTGTGAGACAAAAGATTACCTAGGTACTATTTTAGACAAGACTAATCACTCTGATTTTTTTTCAGTGTGTCTTCTAGCCGAGTACCTAAATTTAGACATTTGTACGATAAAATAGACTGCCAAAATGTTTTTCACACGTTTTTCTTACTGAGGAATGAATATGAAAATTGCCCGAAGATTTCGGATATTTTTGAGCGCTTTATGAAAAGCCGGTGGGAACTGCACGCCACGCGCCAGTACAGTTACCTGGTGAATCACATACACTGTAAGTAAGTAAGTACCATGTAGGTACCGCCGGGATTTTTTTTACTATCGAGTCAGCGGGTAGGTAAGTGTTCGCGAGGTATCTTGCACTGATATATACGATACGACGAAATAGGTACCTAATAACAAAAAAATGATTCATGTCCTGTGTTTGGACCATTCATATCTACCAACGGGGAATCCCATAATATGGCACGTATGTGTTCAATAAACGGGGAGATAGAGATGTTTAGTAGGTACCTATACCTACCTATCCAGGAAGAAATTCCCGACTTGGGGATTGAACCTAAGACCGCTAAGAACGTCGAACAGCAATCGTTTGCGACCACTGAATCACTATGGGCTGTAAGTATTCCACAGGTATCACTTTCCAACTGTTTTGTATCTATCTATTACCTATTAAACGTTTACTGCGTGTAACTGGTCCACAGACTGCATGTATCAAAAGGGTTTGGCAATAAGCCCTAAACAGGGTTACCTTTTTTTTTTTTTTAATGTACACCTCGCAGTTCAGCACACTAAGGCTGGTTAATGCTTAACCGGGCAATAAGGGTTACCTTTACATTGCTGTCGCACTTTATACTCCTAAAAGATTTAGGTATTTGTATTGCACACAATAAAGCGTTTATATTATACGAACAATGATTATGCCCATAAGTGTTATTGGAGTAACCTAACGGTCTAGTAACAGTTATCAAATGTAAACTGGTCGCGTAAGGGCCACTTTAAAAAGTTACCAACCGTAAAACTGCTAGGCTCAGCTCTAGGGCTTTTTATGTTATTCACATTGACACATTCAACGTCTGAATAATATCGGTTTTTGTCTTGCAACTCTTGCAGCTTGCAAGCAAAGTTAGAAGCGACCCACAGCGAAATATTGTAATACTGTGGTTATACCATAATAACGTACGTCATCATGATACCTCGTACACCTATACTTTTCGCAGATCCATTATCGCTTTGTAATCAGATAACAAAGATATCTGAGTAATTAATATATATACAAAAAAAAAAAACAAAAAGTAAGTAGGTAAGTACGTATAAAGTACTAACTTTACTTATTTTACTGTTTTTTTGTTATTTAGAAGCGGGTTGTATTTTATTTTTGTATAATGTTTTTTTTATTTCTCTTTTAGTGGTAGGTAGCAGGTAGTAGCGTGTTATAAACAGTCTCCGAACCGAAGTTTTTCATCAGATCTTCACCTAACTAGACACTCTAGACAGGGACAACCTCTAAATACTACGATGCTCTCCCAAACCATCGTACCTATATGTTTTTTTTTTTCTCATTTTACAAGGATAAGTGAAAATTAGAACATTATCAATGTAGTCGTCAGATTTGTTCCGCACCAGCTTTCGAATTTAAAAAGAATCATCAAAATCGGTACAACCAGTAAAAAGTTATGAGCCTTGTACCCATGTACCTATTTCTTATTTTTGTTAGTTTACACTAACAAAAATAAGAAATAGGTACATGGGTACAAGAACCTCCTCCTTTTTTGAAGTCAGTTAAAAAGGTATCAAAGAACGATTTCTATTCCCCCAGAAAAACTTATCAGATCAGTCTATTGGAAAATGGGCCCTTAGTCCAATGTTTATAGAAAGTCAGTTGCAGAAGCTCCGGACAGGTTTTTTTTTTATCAAAGCTGTTTGAGAAAACTTTCTTCCGCATTGTGTATCAATGTCCCAAATTGTACGATGCCAGCTTTATATCTGTTTAAATATTTAGAAGTGCGCATTCGACGCCGTTGGAAGGCATGACCGGCATAACAATACCTTGTTTTGCTATAAAATGGGTCATTTCTTTCTAGAATAGGTACATGTTTGCTTATAATTTATAATTGTAACTGCATTTAAATATGCGTGACTTTGCTTGGCCTACCTAGGTACCTATTTATACATTCTAGGAAAAAATCTGTATCCTATAATAGAAAGTATGCTTGAATGGCACATTTAATCTCTGCATATAACTGTAGGCCCTGAGCTTTTGTTGTCACCGCCATCTTCACAGCCTTAGAACGTGGTCTACTCAACTTTGCAAGCCCCAAAGCGTCACCACATGTACAAAATCTGCGCTCGAGCCATCGGACGTCACCGGTCCACCTTGAAAGACTGTTTAGGTGTTCATTGTATATTCAACAGTGACAATGATTCAACGCTCTCCTGTCTCGGGTGTGACGTCATTACCTACCTACTTACATAGGTATGTACCTATCCTGTCAAAAGGCAATCCTTTTCCAGTTTCGTCGAGGATAGTTCATTAAGCACTAACTGCCGCCCGTGTGAATATTGAAAATTATCCCAAGCCGAGGGTCCGTTATTCCAGACTATAATCTACCTCTGTGCCAAATTTCATCCACACCATTCGTAGTTTTTACGTGAAAGAGTACCTAGGTACCTACTTAGCAAACATCCTACATACAAACTTTCGCGTTTATAATATTAGTAAGGTTCTATTACACATCACAACAACCCAAGCAATGTTTTAATTTTAGCTTGAATTGACATCAGCATTCTTTTATTCAACACATGTAGCTTTTTTGCATATTGCTATTTGATTTTCTACATAGGTACCTACGTACTGACGCAGATAATATAATAATAGCGTAGTACTGATAAATTCATCGCATCGTTTTTATTTTTTTGCACTTTATCGCTCTTGTCTATTTTTACTTTTCCCCAATACACTGTCGCGTTGCAATACCGTTATTTTTAAGAACTCTTTGGTATGTTCATATGTTTACAATACTATATCGTAGTCCAGAAACGACTTGATAGTTTATAAACCTGTCCATGACTGACTTTTATTTTTTAACATCAAACTGCGCACATACTCAAATCCTGCCATGCCTCAGACCACTTCCGCTCTATAAAAGGAATACCTATAAGAAATTGTGGTCGATACCAGTACCTACCTAACTACCTGTTAGCTGCAAAGGACTTCCTGAGCAACTTTCTACAGGTACAGCCAGCAACATAGAAATGCTGAGCAAATTCATCCAATCACGTTTGGAGCCTGCTTTGGTAAACTTAATGTCTCCTCGACCTACTGTAAGTGTGTGCATATTGCAGCTTTTTGACTCACACCTTAGGTACCTATAGCCATAATAGTTTCAGAGCACAAACACTCATTCATCAATTGACTGCTGACTGAGTCATATGATGCGGTGACGTTTGTTTGTAAACATAATGCCACAACGCACATGAGTACCTATAGTTTGAGGGCTTCCGATGACAGTATCAACCACAATGGAATACAAATGATGTCAGCTGTCGAAACTTGTCTATATTAACGACTAGCAACGGCCCGCGGTTTCACCCGCATAGTTCCCGTTCCCGTGGGAATATGGGGATAATATATAGCATACATATGTCACCCGGGGATAGTGTAGCTTCCAAACAGTGAAAGCATTTTTCAAATCGGTTCAGTAGTTTCGGAGTTTATACAAAACAAACAATCAAATCTTTCCTCTTCATAATAGTAGTATAGTTTTGTCAACCATTCATATGATGACTGAGCAGGGGTTCTTGGGTTCTATAGGTACCAAACGCTTGCACCATGTTAGATCTTTGCGAGGCCAACGCTAAGGCTGTCAACGTGGCTGAGTGTTGTCCCCTACTATGACATGCCGATGCTATCATGAAGAATAGAGGCAATGGAAATAAGAAGGTGGAACCACTGACACGAAGAAAAAGCAGCTATTGCTTTTTATTATTAGGGGCCATCCATAAATTACGTCACACGTTAAGGGGGAGGGAGACGAGGGAGGGGGTGAACAAAGTGTGATCTTGTGTGACAAGGGTGTGGGAGGGGCCTAAATTTCGACGTTATGTTTCAAACTCTACTTCAATCTAAGTGTTAAGTAAAACACGAACAAATACAAGAATAACGTTGTAAATTATGTGACGTCACACTAGGGTCACAAATGTGACCAGCTGCGACAAGCACGGGGGGAAGGGTTCAAAATCATGAGATTCATGTGTCGTAACTTACTGTATTTCTTCATTTTCTTGCAAGCAGACTTTGAAGAAGTCAGGTACGGGTATGTGGCCCCAGCATTGGAGTCACAGTTCTCCAGACGGAACAGGTAGGAGTTGTCTGACCTTCCAGCGAGGAAGGGATCGTTGCAGAGTGGGTTCAGGTCGGAGGAACACGTCCAGCAGCGAACAGGCTCTCCTGGAATTAAAAAGAGAAAACAATAATTAAGATTGTGTTTTGTCTATTGAGAGGTTATACTATACAGATTTTAACGGTAGCTGGTTATGACTTCCTTGAAGATAAATATTCATCTAATGTATAATACATATATTTAAATGTACGTGGGTATTAATTATGCATTTATCACTTCATCCTTGAGATAACCTCTTAAGAAAAACCTTGTTAACTCCGGAATTCTAAGAAGACAACCGATAAAACTTGGACTTCCAGAAAAAACATGGCATTTTTTTAAATATAGCTCCAAGAAAGGACAGAATACCTACAAAAATAGACAGCACAAAAATTTACCCGAAAAAAATCGCTCAATTTATAAGATGTAGCGACAGCACGAATCGTAGTCAAGGCTAGCCGGGCAATAATATTTAAATTCTTATTGCTTATCGATTGAAAACAAACAGTTTTCCTTGCGGTTTACTAATTCAAGAACAGTCGTGAGCTCATTGTTCTTCCACAAAAACAGTATCAATGAATGCACAATACATTTTCTCCCATTGTTTGGTTACTTAACGTAATCAACGGCAATTGTGTTATTTGCTGCATTAACCATATCTAGGTGCTCAGCATCTTGATGTTTAGTAAAGGAGCTGAAGTCTTCTGAAGTTCTGACAAAGTGAGGTAGGTATGTGTTACTTAATCTCATTATCTTAAAACTCGAGATCAATAGGACGTCGATGTTGTCGATGGATTAGATGCACGCATGTCTCTCATCAGTTTAACTCCACCAACCTCTATTGCCGTATGTCTCCAGAATCAAGACGGCGTACATTTATGAAAAGAATAGAATACTTTCTATAGCATAAGCATTATTAGTATTACATTTTTACATTCCTGCTGCTGGAACATATGACTCGTCTAGGTGAAATAGGATAGGCTGTATTCCACCACGTGGGCCCAGTGCAGATCAGCAGATGTCAGTCAGAAACTTTTGTTCCTAGAACATGTTTTCCCTCACAGTTTCAAGAGCACGAACACTAATATATTACACGAACTAAAGTTTCTATAGCCAACTAGTAACTACATAATATATAATTTAAAAAAGGAACCATTTCGGTTTGAGATAACGTTTCTGGGTTAAACTCAACACGTTCCAACACTATCGTAATTTTATAGGGCGAGCCAAATCCAAAGTTATCGTGTAACTTGAAAGACGTCACAGTCATTGTGTTTGAAGCACGATGATGATTGTTCCTATGTACCTATGCTGAGATTGTCATTGCGTGTGAGTAATTTATTGAGACCACTTACGATGGTTTGGCACGCAAGAGTATGTACATATACCTGATTGTAAAATACTTAGATTAGGCCGTGTTCACATTATTGTGCTGTGTTGTGTCATGGTGCCTTTCGACGCAATTGATTCGCTACAACAGTGGCACTTTGTAGACATCTCACCGTTTAAGTTTAGGTGAAGTGGTCTGTCAATCCATACAAAGAAGATGGAGTGAGAGTCCACTTTATGCTCACTCCACCTATATTTACATACGAGTATGTATAGGTGAGACGTTGACAGAATAGACCGGCTGAACTCGTCATGAAATTACGTTGGTTTGAATAGATTCGTTGGTTTGGCGTATATTGCGTCACGACTCATCCCGACACAGTTCATGTGAAGCTAGCTTTAGTTTTTGCAAATCGGTCGAACATTTCAATTGTTGGTGGCGAAAGTGTCATGGCGTTTCAAAATCTCAGTACAAAACAAAATCAAATTAAAGATATGAACTTTCTACAGGCATAAGGTCTAATTTGATTTTGTTTCCAGCTCCTCAATACAATAGGGCTTTACTGAAACTTTTGATAGTTACCGTTATAAGTATCTACTTGCATACCTATCTATTCATAGAAATTAAATTCAAGTGTCTTTTTCACTGGCAGATAGTAGCTAATGTCATAAGTATATTTAATGTAGGTACTTTTATTTATACACTAGCTGCTGCCCGCGACTTCGTCCCCGTGGAATCCCCGATTTTAAAACATTCTTTATCGCTGCTCCGCTCCTATTGGCTTAAGCGTGATGATATATAGCCTAAAGCCTTCCTCGATAAATGGTCTATTCAACCCAAAAAGAATTTTTCAATTCGAACCAGTAGTTCCTGAGATTAGCGCGTTCAAACAAACAAACAAACTCTTCAGCTTTATAATATTAGTATAGACTAGCTTCTGCCAGCGACTTCGTCCGCGTGGAATAGTTACTTTACCCCCGATTTTGAAACTCTCAGCCCGATCGGTTTAAAATTGACAAAAGATAGACATGCTGTTTCGGGATATTTTTTAGATAATTTTATGTAGAACATTTCCGTCATACATGATTTCTATGTAACTTTAACCATTAAGGCTACACACGCGACGGAAGCTTAAAAAATGGAGTAACTTCTTCCGTTTTCCCAACATTTTCCTTCACTGCTCTGCTCCTATTGATTGTAGCGTGATGAAAAGTATACTATAACCTGCCCAGGAGTATGAAGAATAATTGCACCAAGTTTCGTTAAAATCGGTCGAGTAGTTTTTGTTTCTATAAAGAACATACAGACAGACAGACAGACAGACAGACAGACAGACAGACAGACAGACAGAAAGACAGACAGACAGACAAAAATTTTACTGATTGCATTTTTGGCACCAGTATCGATCACTAATCACCCCCTGATAGTTATTTTGAAAATATATTCCTTGTACAGAATTGACCTCTCTACAGATTTATTATAAGTATAGATAAATTAGGCTTCCGCGCAAAAAAAATACGCACATCAATTTTTTGTTATCTATTTATGCTGTTTTTCGAGACGCAGACGGAGCCACGGATAAGAATCTGTTCCAAATATCTGAATTATATATTAATTCAATGTATTGTGGTAAAATACTGGTATTTAGCTGAATCCGGTATGACTGGGAGGGAGTCGACCCCAATATAGTTGGAAAAAGGTTAGGCTAGGCTCAAGAATTTTTGCATACACACTTTCGAGGCCCCTGTAGCTTAGGGGCCCCGTAGTAATTTTAATTACCTATTTTTAAATTACACTACAAATTTACAATTGATTAAATGATTGCAAAAATGCAAAGAATCTGAATCGGATAACACATCATCAGATTCAAATTACAATGCGAGAAAAAACAACTTTACAAATGAAGGAATGTCATCTCATTTTCTGAAATTGAGGAATATCCATTCGAATAGAACGAAGGAATTCTTCAAGTTATTACTTATAATCTGTTCAAACCGTTTCTTTTACTTTGGTTTTTGTACAAAAACCGTAACCGGACAGAAAAAAAATATTGTTGATGCTTCCGAACGTGTCAACCTTCGAGTTTAATGTTAAAAAAAAATAATGGTCATCTCTCAAGGCTTTCGCGGTCTGTGGAACACTGTTTGTTATATTTTTTTCCTTATTTAACGCTATCATAACCAAGAAAATATTACGTACTTTGTGCATTTGACTGCGATGTTTTTTTCTTTTCCTATGTAGGTAATTTTATTTTGTGTTATCGGAACGTTTTTAAATCAACTACGAAATATATAAAATAAATGAGGTTTGAAATCGTATTTACAATGATATCATATGTAATCAAATTAACACATAATTATGTAATTTTACTATTCTCATACTTAACTATTTTAAAAAGCTTTTATTTATTCATATTTCAGGTATTGGGGCTCATGATTTTCTTTATTGAACCCGCTGAATGTGAATGATTGCCAAAGAATAAAATGCTATCCTCTACATTATATAGTTGCTATATCAGGAAAAATCGTAAAAAAATCCCTCAGTTAGAAACACGAGTAGATAAACAGATCATGTAAACAAAACTAGGTAGGTATGTATATTACAATGCAGATCATGTCGCTTAATTCCTTCGTGGTCTTACTGTATAATGTTATGGAGTTTGTAGGTACATACGCCCTTTCAATTGTCAATTGCAACTGCGTGAGAGGAAAATTACTTTGTTGTAACGATCAATCTAGAATAATACCGTGGTGTATGACAAGTAGATAACCTTATCGCTTTGTTAAGTTACGTATCTACTGTTTTTAATTAAGTTACAGTGTATTTTCATATGACCTATTAAGGGGTGCGGGGTGGAGGATTCACGCCAATGTTTTCCCTGCCTGAGCCCTCTGTTCTAGACATCATACGTGACATTTTGTAAGCGAAGCAAACGTCTAAAATTTGCCAGTGGGATTGACAAAGCTGTCGAAGTGTCGCATGATCAATCCCTTGTATTTAGAAAATTCGATGATCGCCTACTGAGTTGACCACACCACACGGTGTTCTGCAGCTATCTTTGGAGGGGGCGTTGGAGTGCTTGCGCTTTTCGTGACGGTCCCCCCCGGGGCTGGCTAATGAAAAGCATTGCTACCTACTGATTGTGTGACTCAACTACGTTCTACTCTGACGTTGTTTGTTTATATAGGATCTTGCATTAAAAGGTTGGTTTGTTGGTGCCCTGGCTGGGGGGCCTTAAATTCATTTGAGGCCACCACAGGATTGTCCGGTTGAGCAGTAACCACCCTTAGTGAGATGAACTGCGAGTGGTCCACGTTAAAAAAGGGTTAGTTTGTATTCCATTTTTTTGACGATTGTAATTTTAAATGGTTTTTTCTATGGATGTCACCGGATAATTGAAAAATATCCATGTCACCGGAAAAAGGCAAACATCGTAAAATTATAATTATTATTATAGTATTTTGAGAGGTTGTAAACTAAACATTCGGAACACCTACCTACACGTTTGCGTTAGGTTTAATCAAAATTTGATTTCTCCTTCGTCGAGGTTAGAATATTGAAATTTGTTATACTTAATGTTTCGTTATTTGCTATTCCATATTTTCTCAGAATTACTTCGAGATATGACTATCAAATTTTGGTAATAAAAAGTATTCCAAATGTTCAGTTGATAAATAATTTATAGTGAGTTTACAAACTCTTACGGAGTATGCTATTTTCCAGTGACATGGATACTTTATGGTCTGCAATGCAGATTTGTATTTCTATTATTATTTGTAGACTTCTTTATTTTGCTTCTCTTTTGGGAAAGTATACGATTTACACATGGGCCAGACTCCAGAGCAAAGTAGATATTATGTAGGTAAGAGAAAATTCAAATGCGAAGGTGGATAAAATAAAGTGTTGACGATGATAACTTTTTGGAGCTTGTAAAGTGTGGAGCTGGTATCCGTGAAGAGTTCAGGCTTTGTATAAGAAATTGCACCTATTTACTTATTTTGAGTTATGACACAATGTTTATTTGACCGACACGGTTTTTTGTCGTTTTACTGACATTTATGATCACCCAATGGACAGTGGCGTGCAGTGGTTCGAGTTAGGGTAGGCCAGAGAAAAAGTCCAAATAAATTTTAAAAAATAACCACATTATTCAGGGTTGATTTTTAATGAAATGAGTTTTTTTTTGTTTTTTAAATAGACTTTAAAAAAGAAACACCACATTTCAACCCTAAATAATGTGGTGCGTTTTTTTTGGACATTTTCTCTGGCCTACCCTAACTCGAACCACTGCACGCCACTGCCAATGGAAGGATATTTTGATGAAAATGGTTTTTTGAATTAATAAAGAATGTGAAGTGAGCGGAGACGCCTAAAACGTTATAATATTAGTAATGATCTAATCTGGACTGTATAAAGGTTATCAAATTCGGAGGGATTTAAGAAAAAGAAACTGGTTAACGGTAATAGGTAAATCTATACTAATATTATAAAGCTGAAGAGTTTGTTTGTTTGTTTGAACGCGCTAATCTCAGGAACTACTGGTTCGAATTGAAAAATTCTTTTTGGGTTGAATTGACCATTTATCGAGGAAGGCTTTAGGCTATATATCATCACGCTTAAGCCAATAGGAGCGGAGCAGCGATAAAGAATGTTTTAAAACCGGGGATTCCACGGGGACAAAGTCGCGGGCAGCAGCTAGTACTGTATAAAATTGTTGGTTCTCGAATTCTAAACTCACTGACTCTATAAAAGGACAATTAAAACTACTACCTAAGTCGAAAGCTGAAATTAGGACAAAAGGTTAATTTTCAACGTAGGTACCGTATGAGAAAGGATAAAAAGTAATAATTAAACTAATTCAAACCCGCCCCGGTGCAGTGTGAATTTATGATTTCAGTCATTTTATGATTTGAAGGTCAAGGTAAGGTTTAGTTCACAGACTCGCCTTATTGAGGCTTTTTACACGACTGTCCAAAAAAAGGAGGTTCATGTATGTACATAATTATGTGTATGTTTGTGAACCGGCTTCCGGTACGACTGTCAAAGATCTGCAGTAAATGACAGCCGAGCTTAACATGCTTTCCGTGGTACCGAGGAGTCTCAATGTGTTACAAATGGTCACCCATCCACGTACCCAACTCAACAAACGTTGCTTAACCTACAAAATTGAACCGCTTACCTAAAACTTTACAATTAAAAATTTAGTTTTTCATTTAGTGTTGTTTACCTATAGTACGGTAAGTAATGTGTAGGTCTACTCATTTAGGTACTGATCGCAATTCAATGTTCAAATATGGATGACGTGAGCCAAATACAAGTAACGCATACGTAAATAATTGCTCATTAGCTTCTACATACCGTGTGACCTTCAAATACCCCATGTGAGTAGTGCCTCACTGATTAACACGACTTCAACAAAAAGAGACCTCAACCGGTTCAGAACTGCGAGGCCTAAACGTACCTACTCGTACTATGTGCCCTTCTAGCTAGTGATGGGCAAACAGCAAACTAATTGATCGAATTATTCGAATGTCTTGGTAAAAAGCTTTCGAATAATCAACCCGTTATGAGAATAAGTAGTAGGTATCTTGCTCTTGCTTGAGGAGCTCGTGGCTAAATAACAACAGCCGCTCGGGTCGAACCTGGAGGTTAAGCAGCACTTGCCGAGGTTGCTCTGTGCAAGAGTGGCCATTCTCACATACCGAGGCTCTTCCTTCCTTGCCTCGGTAAGCATGTTAAGCCGTGGTTCCCTGCTGTCATTTGTAGATTTTTTCGCAGAAAGCTTTTGAATAATCAATCCTTGATGCGAATGAGTACCTACTAGGTCTACTTAATCGTCGAACGTTCGCATCAAATATTTTTCGGACTGATAAATTTAACGACCATTTTGTTTGTCATGTTCTTATCGAGCATTTTATTGTTGTTGGTAGGTTGTCAATTTTTGCCGAAAGGTTAAAGATACAGTTACTCTTTGCCAAAAACAAGCGTGAGATAAATATAATTAGCTGTATGTATTTTTTTATTATTAATCTTTTGTTGGAGCATATTTTTTATCTTATCTAAGTGCTATGCCCCTGCGTATGCAACAATTTATTCACAAACTACGGAAACTAAAAAGTATGGCTATTGTCATCTTACTAGCTAAGTAAGCTATCCTTCTGCATTGATAAATTAAAAATACAGATACCAAAATATTTGGTCAATTGGTTAAAAATAACACGTCTACATGTCAATTTTTACTTGGCAATTTAAAACTAGATTAAGCCGGTGTTTTCAAGCTGATTGAACAACTATTCGACGAAAACACTCGATATAGCCCATCTCTACATTTAACGCAATTCCCTTGACTCAAATAGTTTGCACCTACCCACACGTTTTGCTGTACAGCCTCCGATATGCTGTCCTTGTTTATCATGTGCTAAGAAATGAGATGGAACATTGTATTGGTAAACAAGAGTTTCGCAATCGGAATATCTGTTGACTGTTACGTAGTTTTAAAAGGAGTTGGTCACGCATGCTTGTATTGTTTAAAGAAAAGTTTTATTGATTTTTTTCTTAGCGCTTTACAAAGGCCGTGACAAATTGATATAAGAACCTTTTATTCAGGGTTGGCCTACGTCAAGATTTTCATTGAGACCATCGAACGTTTTATTTGCTAGGGAGTTAGTCTGAATTATTGTTAGGGATGGTAGAGAAACAGTCTCAGAGGCCTTTTTGAATTAAATGAGTAGCTACCCAATCAACTAACTTTAGTAGGTACCTAAGCTTTCAGATGGCAAGTAGTTTGTTTTGCCGATGGTAACTAAATTTCCGCCATTCAATCAAGACGGAAAATTAGCTACCATGGTCAGACGTAAAGTTTAACATAGAATTGTTTAATTATTTGGCTAATTGCAATATGCAAAGTCATCAATTAAGTACAACTTTTTTTATCCGTTGCTAAATTTTTAATTACTATCTAACCTCTTGATGATTCCGTATAAAAAAATAATGCTATACTTAATTGTTTTTTTAAAGTATGAAATCATTAAGGGGGCTGGCAAAAAATATTCTTACTTAATTATAAAAAAGGAATTGCGACAATATTAAAAATGAAAAACAAAACATTTAAGTGGGTACTATCCACTTAAAAGTATTGCTATTCACTTTTTTGTGTGAAAATTCACTACCTGTTAAGCGAACTATAAAAGGTTAGTGCGAAAATTCTCGAATAATATTTGTTTCACAACACTGTTTCTGGGTTGAAATTAGGTACCGTCAAGTACCGATCGCCCCATTGTTGTTTAGATTGGGTTTGAGTTCAAATTATTAATGACTTGCACACAATATGGCTTGGCGTATTTTAAACACTATTGATATTTTTCTATAAGGATTCGTGAAGGTAGGTAGATGTATTTGGGTCACTGACACACTTCTACTGTGATTTATGCCCATTAAATTTGACAAGCTTACCAAAATAGGTTAGTAAGTAGGTAGGTATTAGGAATTTGGTTGCGGAATTTGTTCGAAAGAGTCACCGCGGCCCTGGAACGCTAAGGGCACTAGAAGGATCACGGGTGGGTTTTAGTCAGTAAGAGTCTGACACTCCTTTCCGCACCGCCCAGAACGGGAGAAGACATTTGATGATTTCCCGTTCAGAAAAAAAATAGTATTAGGAGTTTCGATAAAATTAAACTACACAAAGTAGTTCGTTGATAAATAAAAGCTTTAAAAATATGAACCTGACTTTGCTCAATCTAAATAAAACACTTCAACAATACGACATCAACAATCTCTATCAATAGGTATAAGATTGCCGTTAGCTTAATCAAAGCACAAATAATAAAATACTTTTAAATCTCTGTTACGTAATACAGAAAATAAGAAACGGCAGAGCAATTTTCGCGTTGCATCATCGCATCGCAGATTCTTGGTTCTCTACGTAAGTAGCAAGTAGGTAGGTACTTACAATTAGCCGCATACATATGAACTACAAAAATCGACGTTATATTATACTAAAACAATGGGTAATGGAGCTGTTTATGTCGATCTGTTACCATTGAAGAGTAGGTACCGTACCGTAGGTAGGTATTGTAACGTTGATATCTGTGCCACCATTGTCATTATTTGGTAGGTACCTTCTAATTATTCATTGTTCTTGCTTATTAATCCTATTAATATAAAAAATGCGAAAATTTGCTGCGTGTTGTTTTGTGTTTGTCTCATGTAGCACACGTACTTACATCTATACTCTAAGTAATTTTGAGGAAACTTCCTAAGTTCTACCCGTCTAAATCACCATGACAATAAAGACACTCGATTTGTTCCCGTCCCCGTGGCAATACGGGGGTAAAATAGCGCCTATGACACTTCACAATAACGTAGCTTTCTATTGGTGAAATAATTCTGAAAATCGGTTCAGTAGATCCAGAGATTACCCTTTACAAAGTCACAAAGTCACATCCTCACAAACGTTACCTCTTTATAATATTAGTTATAAATAACAAGCCATAGTTCTCATTTTTATTCATTTGAGTAGAGGAAATTAGATTAGTACTCAGATTTTTTATGAAACTTGGAACATGCACATAGACCATAGACTGCATTCTTTACCCCAAAAAAAAAGAAATGCCTGTTCTACGCTCCGGAAGCAAGCCCAGTCTGCAGCTAGTCCACAATATTATTGTATTACGTGTCAGTCCCATCTTAAGTGAAACTTGAGCCCAGTATTAACAAGGATGTGTTGTGGAGCCACTTAAGGGGCTTCGTCGACTTTCGATTAAGGACGATCGCCCTATAGGTATTAATTTATCCTTCCGATCAAGGGTCATTCATTCATTATGATTAGATACCCCAAATAACGACTAAGCCTTTAGACTTTACCTATAGCTTTTGAAAAGATCTTTATTAGAGCATGTAAACGTTTGCAAAGCTAAACCAGTTTAGCTTGCACTGATGAGATACATTTTTATACTTAGCTTTTACTCCGTGCGATGTTTCATAGAAACTAGCAAGTCTTGAACTGAATTAATTAGGTAATTAATGTAAAGTTAAATGATAACGTTATCTAAAAACGGTGATTTTGAAAACGTTCTTATTTAATATTTCGTGAGGGTAAAGACAGTAGTTTTTCACTCTCACTGTGTCTCTACTATCTCTAATACTAACTACTAACTATCTCTCAATATATTTGAAAACTTTATTTCAAAAAACGTAAGGATTAAAAGTTATAACTATAATAATACCGGAAGTAAGCAAATGTAACTTGAGCTTGTGGGCTGCATCTTGCTTAAGCGCTTATTACACTATCCAATTTTTAGGAAACCTAAATCGGATACAATTTAGGAATTCGAACTAAATCGGCCTCTACTTTCAAGTACACTGATCTGTTTCCTAAATTGGCTTCCTAAATATTGGATAGTGTAATAAGCGCATTTAATGTCGTCTACTTAGACTTTGTTCGGAAGAGCACCCCAATTGCAGCATTTACATAGGTAGGTACCTACATTAAATTGTATAGGTACTCTGTAACAACCGAAAGGAATTCGAAATCCTTTTGAATGTTCCATTGCCTTTAGGTACGGGGCAAACGGGTTTAGCTTAGTCCTGTGCTAAAAGATTCTTTATTTTTACTAAAAGGCGGTTTAACGAGTTACCCACATATAAGTAGGTCTACCTTCGTTGAGCGTCGTTAATTTGCAAGATTGCATTGGTACTTGGTACTTTGCAAGAAAAAAATCTGCTATTTTGGTTGCATAAACATAAAGATTGTTTATAGACATCAATATATTTAAGCCAAAATAGTAATGCTTACGTACGTGTCTTATTATGAAACCTTTTTTGATGAGTTGCGGTTCGCAAGTGGTCCAATACCTATATAACCTTAACCATAACCAAAAACCTATTAATAAGTAACAATTCATTTAGCAAAGTTGCTCATTTAAAACTGCATATTAGTATAAATTACATGCTTTGGTTTAATGAATATCTACAAATTCTCCCCATCATAGTAGGCCACACACTCTTGACATTATCTACACTAATATTATAAAGAGGAAAACTTTGGTTGTAATGAATAGGCTCAAAAACTACTGGACCGATTTTAAAAATTCTTCCACCACTCGAAAGCTACATTATCCACGAGTAACATAGGCTATATTTTATCCCCGTATTCCCACGGGAACGGGAACGACGCAGGTGAAACCGCGGGGCGCTGCTATGTTATATATGTATATAGATGGGACAAAGTTTGAATAGGAGCACAGCATTCACACTCAGTATCAAGTGGAGTCTGTAATCTTTTAGTTTTGAGTCAATACTTGTATGTTTCTTTTAAACATTCTGGACAAGAATACCTCAGAATTCCGGGAATAAGGTAGTAGGTAGATGTCTATGAATAAGCTGTGAAAAATAAGGTCATGCCAGTACCTATACTGTTGGCTTTAACCCAATATTAGATGTACGACTTTTAACCTATAATTACATTAATTACTCAATATCAATGGCAATCTGGCAATGAGAAAATAAACGATTACGCCATTATGCTTTTTTAGATTACGCCTAAACTCTTTTAGCCTTTATTTAAGTAAGTGGCAGGTCCTATAAACCAGTTATTTTGTAAAGGTACATTAGTGCCTTCCATTAATCCACAGGTACTTCTTGGCAAGACTGGAGTCACATTTTCTGGTTTCCGACAATGCAATGGTCTAATTTTCTAGAATGCACGGAGTAATCTCGGTAGGTTAAGATGGTAACCCATTCATAGATAGACCCCGAGGTCTATCTATGAATCAAGCGTTGCTGAAACTTGAAGATCGACATATGCGGTTGTTATTATGTAGACTATTCGCTAGTCTTAGCCTGTGAAAAAGGGGTAACTCATCTGAAGATGAGGTCTCTCTTCAAAGAGTGCCCCTTGCGAGCTCTGGGGTGAGGACTTATATTGCACTCACGGACACTACACTATCCAAAGACACTCACATCACTTTTGTTTATTATTACAATTTCTCTTTCTCCCAATACTTGGAGCGTTATTAATGTTGTAGTAAGTAAGTGCACATTAATTGTAATTTTAAGGGTGGGAATGGAGATCTGTCATACAGGTCCCGAACCCAGTATAGACACCAGCTCTCACAAAGGCTGGAATTCGCCTGTAACCTACATACTATGTACCAAAATTGTACCTTTTTGAGACAAATAAACAATTATTATTATTCTCAGCCGAATTTGAAATTCAATGGCGTTTGATTTTGAAAGTACGTACTCAGGAAGACGCTACAAAACCCGTGGTTTTCCATTCCCTTATAAGCAATGGGTTACTTCACGTGGCCTCGGTGAAGGAGATTTATGTTAAGTTTGTGACTTGAATGACTGTACTGTTTATGAAGGCAAACAATTTATAACATAGGATATGTTTTAAATACGAAGATATTCCATTCATGCATTCTTGATGGCACTCATTAGAATAATTCCATTGTTCACAACATTTTACACGTAGAGTATTTATACAAATGTATTTGTGATATAGGGAATACACCTAAGAGAGGAAGAATAGAGGATTTGTTTACGAAATAATTTATATCCTAAGGGCCGACTTTTCAATCGTCATATAGCGTTTACCCAAGGAATATAAATGGCAGTTTGACAGATCTTGCGTGACAAACGACTATATAAATTCTTTAGATAAAAGTAATCTGTCCGACTATAAAAATTAGCCCTTATACACACCACTAAAGAATAAAGTTCCGCGCTCACTACACTTAAGTGTTCACGGCTGACTGGCTGAATAGCACTGCAGATTTACGTAAAAAGAACTAAATAGATCTTATTTAATTTTTCCGTACCCAAGCCCTACGAGCACCAACTGAATCAAGCCAACTTTCACTTAACCCATTAAGCAGGTTTACTGTCGAAAAATATTTGCTCTAGTCTGGCGCAATACCATTAGTGGGCCCTTAAACCACAAGCTTTACACTGTATTGTAGACAAAATGACCCAGTGACCTTGTTACCATTGAACGCAGTGCACAGGAGTGCCGCGGTTGTGACCATAGATATATTGGTGATTTATTAAACAAGTCAGCTATTCTCCCAGTAGCTAATATTTTATGACAAGGAGTGGCTAGATAATGGATTGGATGCATTCTGCATGTTTGAAACTCTCGAATTTTGCGCATAATTTGTATTTTTTTGTCAATGGCACTATAAAAAATTAACCTCAGTAAAATTTTGAGAAAGGCATTTTAAAGAGCATACATTGAGATTATATCAGACTCCTTAAAAGACGCAAAGGAACACAAATAATAATAAAAATATACGTTTACTATAAGTGTTACTGCAAAATCCATAAAAAATACTGACCAAATTACAGTACAAAAGTACTCACTTAAAATAACAAGGACGATAAAATAATTATGTCACAAACAGTCGTCACCTTGTTTTTTTTAACAGTCAATTACAACGTGATTCATGTCCAAGTGGTCGTTAATAGGGGACCCCCATCCATCCGACTGCATTATGTCGTCAGTTTATAGTGCCAGTAACAAAACAAAAATAATCGCCCCTCGTTATGCAAAAAGTCATTCATAGCTCCGAATTAAATCATGATCAATATCTGGTCATGATAGATTAATACAGAAAATAATACTTTTTCTAACGTATTATTGAATTATTTTAGGAGCACTTAAATTATTTTGTAATAAGAAAACCGGTCTGTCGCTCGATGTGCTACATTTTTAATTTCGTTTTAATATAATTATAATAAGACGTGAATTAGGTGTGTTGGTGCCTCTAACAAGAACCCTAACCATTCTTAACTAGTATCACGTATTTACGTTATGTTTAAGTATTGTATAACGTTTTAGTATTTTTTTCTTCTAAAAAAGTATTTAATATACAATTGTCTCGGTAACAGGAACAAATACACATGTATGTTGAAAATTAAAATAAAAACTGTTAAATCGCGGATTCAATTCATTTTTGTGTGAAAAATTGGCCAGAAAAATATGAATATCTATTTTTAATCTAACCATATTCCCACAGCTCTAAACAGTTGTAAGTATCTGATAGACTAGTGACCCATGACCTGACTTCATTGCCCTCACATGATATCTTAAGGTCGCAGCTCTTAATGTGACTAAGACCACTTGTGTTTAATTCCAACCGGCTGGTGTTTCATCTTTTATGAGATACATCTACATTATACCTAGTTAAAAAAATATTTCATACGATTTCTACAAAAGTAAAACAAAGTTGGTTTCCAAATTGTAGGAAGAAAAAGAACGTCGCAAAGAAAAAAAAAACATCTATGGGTTAAATTGTGGGAAGTAACAGTGCCCGTTTTTTTGCAACGGTGTGTATCACATGTACACTAATACTGAAAATATTGTGTCGTTTTACTACATAGTATTTTTTTAGGGAACGTAAAAGGATCCTATGTACCTGTTTACCTACCTACAAGAGTATCAAGTATCAACAATACTTTAACAGGTAAGTATGTTGTTAAGTACTCTTACTGTTACACCCAGCAGGCGTCTGTAATTTCAGTTGTTTTGCCGTATAAGTCCTTTTGCTGTGTAATAATAAAAGTAAAAATACATAAATAGTGTAAGATTAAAGTTATTGTTTTACGAAATTATTATAATAATATAGTTAGGTTACACTTAATAATAACTTTTATGTTTTCCTTATACATAATTTTCTTTGTCTGTGTTATTAAATGGTCAATTGTATTTCAATTAATTGATAATGCTCTTGGTTTTGAAAATAATATAACTCTACGTTACGTTATCATTTTGAAGCGGACGTAGTGCCTACCTACTTATTTTATAATTTGTTATAGGTACCTACGCCTCTTGCGAAACTTTGATTTAAAACCGAAACAGCTATGAGCTACCTGACTGAAAACAGTTACTAATTGTTTCCTGAACAATATCGAAATGAAAATAAGGGGCAAGCATTGCTTTAGCAAACAAAAAAAAAAAATACTGGAGCCTAGCTTTAACAAAATAGATCTAAAGCGCTACTTGTCTAGGCCTAGGCCAGAAAATCCGACAAACCGTACCTACACCGATGCCGCCAACATTCAACATGTCGTCAGTTTATGTCGGTTCATAATTTCTCGGAATGACATTATGAGATTATAAACTATCAAATTTTGATGCGTAAAAACGTGTTCCAAATGTTCAATTGACAATTTATCGACAGTTTACAATATTTCATAATCTTACGGAGTTTGCCATTTTCCGGTGATATAAAATTATACATACATATATGAATCAAATAACTCATGAGCATTATATCTGTTATACATTAATTTTAAATCTAATGTTAAAACTTAGCTTACTAAGCCGTAGAACAACAATGAATGAATTTGTGGACAGGCAGGCAGAGATTAAAAATCATCGAAATGATAAAGGAGCAGCCCTACTGAGAGATAATTTGCAGTTAAACACAATAATTGACAACTGCTTACAACTTCAATAGGAAATTAATTGTCAATAGCGTCTATTAATTCTGGGCAATGGTGTGATTTGCCGCCATTGTGCTGACAATGGTGCTGGTCACGCTTCATCGTGAGGTCATGGCTTTTTATTGAATGAATCCATTTGGGATTATGCGGGCAGGGACATAAATCTAAGGGATATAAATTATTTTACAAAACAGCTATTGCGTTTTTTGTTACTTCCTGGTTTCGTGGATTTTGATGTAGTTTGTTCGTTTAGGGTGTGTTTCGTATAGGACCGATCCATGTCCATGTTGCGACTCTTGGGGCAGGCCTATGTCCAGGCCCAAGTTGTTGGGTGCGGCTGGGGCGTTGTCAACGCTGCTTCCCAATCTGGGGGACCCGGGCACCGCATGCAGGCGGTTGTACGTGGGGATCGTGCGATCGATGGCCCTTTACGGGGCCACGATCTGGGCGGCTGACCTGACGGCCAGCACTATCACTGTTCTGCGGAGGCCGCAGAGGGTGATGGCCGTCAGAGTCATCAGGGGTTATCGATCTCCTACGAGGCGGCTTGCGCACTGGCCGGATCTCCGCCATGGGACCTGGAGGCGAAGGTTCTCGCGTCACTGTATCGGTGGCGCGAGGACGCGCGGGCGCGCGGCGAGCGACTGATGCAGCGACACATCGAGCTGCGTCGGTCGCAGCTGCGCGAGGTCCTGGTGGCGGAATGGCGGGACAGGCTTTCACGCCCTTCCGCCGGCCTCGTCACTATCGAGGCCATCCGGCCAGTGCTCGACCTTTGGCTCGGGAGAAGGCACGGCTCCCTGACGTTTCGTGCGACACAGGTCCTTTCGGGGCATGGCTGCTTCGGGAAGTTCCTGTGTCGCATAGGCAGGGAGCCGGACGCTCGGTGTCACCACTGCGTCGACTGTCGGGAGGACACGGCGCGGCATACGCTGGCAGAGTGTGCCGCTTGGGAGGAGCCGCGCCGTGACCTCATCTCTGTGGTGGGCAGTGACCTCTCGCTACCGGCCGTAGTCCAATCTATGGTCGGCGGCGAGGAGTCCTGGGACGCGGTGGTCTCCTTCTGCGAAACAGTTATCTCGCAGAAGGAGGCTGCGGAAAGGGAAAGAGAGATCTCGACCTCTGACCCCGCCCGCAGCAGGCGCACCGGGCGTCGGAGGAGGGCGTATGCTGCCCTCTTCCGGCCCCCCTAACTGGGTCCAGGGGCGGCGGACTTGGGGACGTCTGTCGCCCCCCATTCATCCGGACCCGAGGTGGCGGCGCGAGGTGTTCCCGTGCGCCCCTCTCTGAAGTCACGGAGGGTGTTTAACACCTCACTCCCTCCGTAGACGCGAGGTGGCCCGCAGAGGCGGGCCGGCACCAGCCGGGGATTACGGATGTGGTATACGTTCCCGCGATCCCCGGCGTAGGTGAGAGACGGAACACCGGGGTGGTTTTAGTCAGTAAGAGTCTGACAGACCCCTCCGCCCGCCCCAGGGTGGAGGACATCCATGAGGATTTCCCCCCGTAAAAAAAAAAAGAAAAAAAAAAAAAAAAAAAAGGCCTATGTCCAGCAGTGGACGTCTTTCAGTTGAAATGACGATAGTGAAGGAAGACTAGTAGTTATAATAAGACTCCTGTCTTCGTGAATTACTTGTTTGAAGGGTAGGTGTGGGCTATTTTGATTTGATTATACTTCTAGCGACTCTGATGATGCAAATATCTATAGATACTAGATAGCGGTGTTCACTGGCAGTAGCCACAAAAAAAAAAAAAACCAGTCTCAGCTAGTAAGCTGAGACTGGTTTTTTCCACCTGATAACATAATATCAAAGATAGATGCTATAAATCAAAGCTACCTACACAATTGTGTTTATAAATTAAAAATTATATGAAATGCAGTGTATCTAGTTAGACCAGTGGCCGTATTACGAAGTGCCAATGCTATCATGATTCGTTTGAGGGAAAGAGATAGTGCTATTCATCTTGTGTAACTCCGTCTCTCTCTGACACAGAAAACATGATGGATTTAAGACGTCATAACAGGTCGCCAGTAGTCGTTTGCGACCTAGTTGACACACGCTAAAAGGATGACTGTGCCCGTATTAAATAGATCTCATCTCGGATGAATCATACTGATTATCTTGGATAAATACAGCGTAAGTCCTTGGACTATTATCCAATTATGAGTCAATGTTTCATGAAGACTTCAGATGGTTTTATAGAACAAGGAGGACTTTTGTTACTAGCCAAAGATTTTATGGAAAAAAAAATACTTGGGGCTGGCTCCTTCTTTGCCCAAGGAATTAGAATTGGAATTCAACGTGGCAATGCTGCCAGACTTCTGGACACATTTCTGGATGATGATTTTTGTAAATATAATATAGATTAATTTTAATATAATTATTGATAATTTTTATATAGCGTTGTTCACGTTCCCGTGGCAATATGGGGATAAAATATAGCCTATGACACTCCACAATAACGTAGCTTTCTATTGGTGAAAAATTTTTCAACATAAATCGGTTCAGTAGATCCAGAGATTATCCCTTACAACGTCACAAACTCACAACCTCACAAACGTTACCTCTTTATCATAATTAGTACAGATTAACTGGCTTAAATTAATAGATTAGTATGAAAGGGTTTATACCTATTGATTGCTTGTAGAAAGTAACCTCTGGAAGTACCTACTAATACGATTAAGAAAATGATGTCACTAATAAAAGCTACACTTTTTTTTGTGTGGCAAATGCCATAGGGTTTTTTATCCCAAAAAAATTCACAGGTCTTGTGAATAGAAAACGGGAGAACAGCTGCGCGAAGAACAAGTACTTGACCAAATTGAAATGATCTCACTGATTCCTATGTAGGGTTGCCATCTGCCCAGGTTTTCCCGGATTTGTCTTAGTTTGGAAGGCTTCCGGGGAGTGTCCGGGCGAGGTTTTCTAAAGTGTCCTGGTAAAACCCGGACATTTTTTGTGTCAAGGGATCCTCCGTTGATTGAAAATTTGAAAGATAAGCAACAAATTAAAACAAAACTTAGTTATCTAAAAATTCATTCGTAATCGTAAGCGGGATTCGATCACTCGTAACTCAGCAAAATAGTTGGCGCTATCATTGCAACCACGCTGTAATAGATTATTAAAAAAATAAACGTTTACCTTTTTTATTTAAAAGGCTTTTTTTTCGGGGTTTTAAAGATTTTGTCCGGCGTCGGCAATTTCGATGATGGCAACCCGAATCCTATGACAAAAACGACATGACCAATATCTGTACACTAATATTTAAAAGAGGAAAGATTTGTAATTTTGTATGTAACGAATAAACTCAAAAACATCTGTGCCGATTTCAAAAATTCTTTCACCATTAGAAAGCTACATTCACCCTGAGTAACATAGGCTATATTTTATCTCCGTATTCCCACAGCAACGGGAACTACGCGGGTGTAACCACGGGGCGCTGCTAGTATCATATACATAGGAAACGATTTACGCATTTATTCCTTGGCACAGGATGTCATGGGGTATTAAAATAGCCGTAGTAGTACATACCTCCTTCGACCTTCAACCATCGTAGTATTTTTAGCTCTTCACTACGATTATGAAGGGAACGATGACGCCATTTATCTCTATTACCTCACATTTGTGGAACTACGCCAGTAAACTGCGGTTTATGATTTAGTTTCAAATTACTTGTGTTTAATGTGTTAAAGAAGCGAGTTTCCGTTAAACATTTTCATTCGTCAGATATAATAAAGTAGATACGTAAGTAGGTATATACTTACCTCTTTTTCTGAGAAGAAACCTATCTGACCTAATTACCTATATGTAAAATATAGACAACTACGGGCAGACCCAAAGATCATAAAAGAAAATGTATTTAATTGCTACAAAACTACATACATTCATGGATTTACCAGTAAAACCTAAACGATAGTATTAGTATTAGTGGTACTTAAATTATGTTAGTAAAGAACTAAAGACAAATTACAATTTAATAACAATACCAATAAATAATAAAAGTGATTGAGTGTGTGAGTTTTTTCATACCAAGTCATGTTATTGTTTTCAGATCACATTACCTACCTACCCATCGTGAAGATATGCCTTCTGAAGAGAATAAAAAAGAATTCTGGTTGGATAATAAAACTCGTTCGAATTTTGAAGATATCATGTTGTTTAGAATTTGAAAGATAGCTGTTGGAAGTTAGGTACCTAAATTAAACTAAATTCTTATATTAGTGGCAAAACCATTTTCAAGACATTATATTATATAGGTACCTATATTATTAGCAACTAATATTAGTTAGAATCATTTTCTATTCAACGGATAAAACATTTTCCTAGATATTAGGAATTTTATGTAGAGTTTGATACCAGAGAAGACAGATCTATCTCGCAGTATCTATCTGTCTAGTTAGGTTAAAATGAAAAACAAACTCATTATCTACTAAAAACATAGATAATTAATAGAAAATGACTATTTGTAAATAGGTCACGCTACAGGACCCGCCTATTATGTAAATTCCATTTAGTACCGGAAACGATGATTAAATGTCTATGGCAAGTGATTAAATTACATGAATCCCAACCTACTATTATAATATTTATGGCTCCCAAAGTTTATTTAATGAGATCGGGTATGACCTAGTTTCGCCTTTTTTAGTGTCTCTTGGGAATTTATTGCTGTATCTACCTACTTACTTAGAATTGATTCACTGCGGGGTAACTATTTAACATCTTTAATTAAAAGCGTTTACACAAGCAAACAGAAACACTATAAAATTGGAAAACTTATTTTCACGTACTTACGTAATATAATTTTTGGCTAGCATTTCAGTAAGTACTACAAGAGTCTCCAATCTGCTAATTTATAGTTCATGTAAAATTTAAATGCTGCAAAACGTTTTCATTGCCAAAACCGCAGAAAACGTTTAAGATTCTAGGTCACTATATATCAACAGATAATAGGGTGGTTGACTAAAAAAATCTAATTAGTCCGTCAGATAGATTTCCAAAATACGCAAAATATGAGTTGCAGAAACCGGCCCGATTACTAATACTAATAGATTTCCAAAAAATATTGGACACGTATTTTTTATTTTTTCACGTAAACAAAAAACAAAGACGATATAGTGCGTTGAATACTCGTGTGACGTCACTACGTGCTACAATTTTACCACGGCGCGACGTCACAAGCCCCCACTCCTGATCTTTGATGCTTTTTATCCTCGCTATTTTTTATATATTTGCTAATGTAAAAAATACGTGTCCAATATTTTTCGATAGTCTAACTGACGGACTAATTAGAATCATAGTTTTTTTACTCAGGAAACATCCCTATTATGATTACTTAAACAAATACTTCAGCAATTATTCAAACTAAAAACATTTATTTCAGCTAAATCATTTAGATAAGTACGTTTTGTACCTACCAATTTGTTTTTTTTAATCTCCAGTATTTCTGTCAGTTAATTACACGCTCCATATCGTAGTTGTCTAAAACAAAGAAAGAACAGGCAGGAAACTACATGGGCATTCTTTAGAAATCAAGTTATGTTTTACAAAATCTTGATAAAAAGGAGAAAAATTGGCATTGCAACTGAACCGACATGTAAAATCTCAACTCTGTAGCATAAGAGAGAATGGATTTAATTCAGCTTGCAAGATTGACATAAAAAAACAAACTAATAAAGCCACCAAAGCACCAAACAATAAATTAAAAAATATATATAAAACAATATTGAGTACAAACATTTCACTATCACTTTCTATACAGCACCACGCAAGAAATAATTCTCCCACATTTTTACCATTTCCGGCCACCATTTATTAATAACAGAACCCACGATAAAATCATGAGTAGGTACATTAATCTTGTGGCAATAGAAAGTCCCTTCACCGCATTTTTAGCAGCGAAGGGCTAAGTGTGTCAAGCGATGTGATAATACAAATACAAGTGAAAGCGACCGTTACCATGTTCATTGAAATGTACTATTTAGTACTTGAAGTACTGCCACTGGCGTCTTTCGTGTTACATCATATAGGTAAGTCTGGCGTTAAATATTTATGGACTGCGTAACGACGACGTGTAGTGTAGGTCCTTTTTTTAATATTGCACAATTGGTTGTCGGTTCAAAGGCCATTAATTATGTGTGTCGTTTTGTAGCTGTTAAATCCTTTTTCTTTCTATGTATACTTTCCATTCGTATAAAATTAAGTAGCCGTCGAAACTAATATTGATTAAATCATAAAATCGTTTTATTTGTACGAGGTAATTTTTGGATTACTGATCCGATTGCTACAGAGCTCAGAGGTTCGAACAGTTTTCTATGGGAGCTGGCATAGACATGAGCAGCGATTTTGAAAAAAAAAAATATTCAAAATGGCGACAGGTGGCTATGCGAACGAAGCCACTGGGCAAATGCTAGTATTTAGTACTAGCTGCTGCCCGCGACTTCGTCCCCGTGGAATCCCCGATTTTAAAACATTCTTTATCGCTGCTCCGCTCCTATTGGCTTAAGCGTGATGATATATAGCTTAAAGCCTTCCTCGATAAATGGTCTATTCAACCCAAAAAGAATTTTTCAATTCGAACCAGTAGTTCCTGAGATTAGCGCGTTCAAACAAACAAACAAACAAACTCTTCAGCTTTATAATATTAGCACATATTAGTATAGATTAACTGATACTACTGAATACCTAGAACTTTCATCATTGAACCTACAATACTGTATTGTAGGTATGCTTGTGTATGATATTCTTGACAATAAAAAATGACAATATAATAATATAATTTTACTGCTGCTTTTCCTCTGTGTCAGACTGTGCCATATTTTTTGCCGTACCTACTTATATGGCCTTAACTTATTGTAATAGGTTGGAACTAACTACAGTAACGTGAGGACATATTACTACAAAAAGAAATTAAAGTCTCGTTTCAGTCGTTTCCTATTTATAGTACCTAGGTAGGTATATTATCTGATTAAAAGATTCAAGCTTATTATGTACTAGCTTCTGCCCGCGACTTTCCGGGTGGCATAGTTACTAACCCCCCGATTTTGAAACATTCTTCATTGGTGCTCCCCTTCTATTGGTCTTAGCGTGATGATATATTCAAATCGGACCAGTAGTTCCTGAGATTAGCGCGTTCAAACAAACAAACGAACTCTTCAGCTTTATCTATATCTATACTTCTATATTATACAGAAGAAATATTTGTATTTTTATGTAACGAATAAACTCAAAAACTACTGGACCGATTTCAAATATTCTTTCACCATTAGAAAGCTACATTGAACCTGAGTAACATAGGCTATATATTTTATCCCCTTATTCCCAAGGGAACGGGAACTACGCGGCTGAAACCGCGGGGCCCTGCTAGTATATTTGTATAGATGAGACAAAGTACTGATGTCATATTTCCATTTTGATCTCTTTAATATCCTACCTACCTGTCTTGTGTAGGTGTAAAATGTAGTTCACGAGTACTTAGTCATATTATTTAGTCAGTTGTTCTAGTGCATCCTTTTTAGCAAATATCTCAGGTTTCATTTGGCTAAGTAGATAACAATTTATTAAGCACTAGCAGCGTCCCACGGTTTCAATTTCGACGTTAGATACAACAAAATGCTTTGTTGAGTCATGAAATTGAAGTCCTCTAACGCCCCGTAATACCGAAAACGGTACGGAAGATTTTACAAATTTAAATACTGGATTATAAGCAAATGACGAAATATTTTAGTATTTTAACGATTGAACTCTATGGTGGATAATATTTTTAATCTGTGGTAACAAACAGAAATAAAAAATATAGCTGTCAACATTTCGAAAAGTCAATGTCAAGTCACATAAACAAATGTGAAACCTAAAACCACTTGAGATGTTGATGTTTACGATTTTTTCTGTGAAAGTTTAGATAAGTGTGGATATAAGTGGATATTTTACTTTATTCTAAGAGTATTTATCATTTTATTACAAAAAATGCAACATTTCGTGTTAATTTGTCGAAAAGTTATCTCAGAAACCAACAAAATAGTATTATTTTGTATAGAAGTATGTATTTAGATATATTTATTTGTGTATATTTGTTTGTATGTTTATTTCAATTTGATTTGTATGTATAAATAGTTGTTAATATGCCTTAGTTAAGTTAGTATAGTATATTTTAAGTTTCCTTCTCTGTCTCTTTACACACTGTGTTTACATTTCTTATCCAACTCTTCTGTCGCAGGTCTGCTGGAAGAAATTTCTATGGAAATAAGCAGTACCTTTGTGCTCTCGATTTTGTACAAAATTGTCTTTTTTAAGTATCACGTGTGTACATAAATAAATAAATAAAATAAGCATTTTCGGTGAGTTCTCACATATCAATAGTAAATGTTTATATTTCGAGCTCTTATAAGAATCTTGTTTGCATTGTAGTTCATAGCCACATCATTTTTTTTTTAGTTTTAAGCTTTATTTTTTAAATTCTTTGGTGTGCGTCATGCTTGGCGCAAATAAACAGTTTTTCTTTCTTTTCTTTCTTTCTTTCTTTCTTTCTATTCAACAACCCGAAACCGTTTCAAGTGTCTAAATAGTCGCTATACATCTGGAGTGATTAGGTTTTATGTGCGCGTCGGCACGATGACTCATCGGCAATTTAATAACCATTCGATTTTATGAACGTTCGAGTATTTAGACGTTCGATTTATAGTGGTCGATCAATTGATATTCGATTATTTGTTATTCGATTTGGCATAGTACACCCATTTGATACGCGGGGCCGCAAAGGTTAAGTTTTAAGAATTAAATTATTAGCTCAGATATGCCATAATATGGCGGAATATGTTTATTTTATAGAGTTTAAAATATCCTATGGTGCTTTCTCGATTTTACAATCTATTAAAGCTCTCTTTTTGCTATAAATCATGTTGTATTTTTATAAGTAGGTACCTACTGCTTTGCTTTTAGATTGTTGCGTTGTGTCGAATAACTGTTTTCTATTGTATTCATTTATTTTGAAATAGTTTTGGGTTATTTTCATACGTCATAATTAAACCTCAACTCAACTTTTCAACTTTATCTGTAGGTATATTAGTATAGATAAATCAAATTAAAAACCAACTTTCTAATCACACGGAAAATGCTGTAAATATCATACAACTTAATTCGTACGTAACAGAATTAAATATTTCACTTTCTTCCATAAACGAGTGCAAAAATAAAGTTTCATTCCGATACCGACCTAACCGGTTGTAAACCCACGTCGCTTTATGTAACTTACGAGTAGTAAATAACATACGATAATTTGAAAATGAAAATAATATATCTAGTTTTAATTTCCGCGAATATTAGTGTAATATATTATTTTCATTTTCAAATTTAAAATGGATTTCCGAAAAAGTAACGCCTGACTCAATCAATTTTTTTTTTTTTTTTTTGTCATACGATAAATCTGCACGCATTCATGTTAAAGTTGATCAAGAGATGCTTTACAGCGATGCTTTGCTTCTTGCTTTTTTTTTTGCTTTTGAGATGTTTTATACGGAACTTTTCAAGAAAATACTTTTTAATTCGACCCGTCCCGGCTTCTCACAGACGTAATATTTTCATATGTGCGCTCGAAATTCGGCCTTTTGGACACTTGGAAATACATATTTATAATTTTCCGGAAGAAATCTTCGAAATAATAATGAAAACCGCATTAAAACCCGTTGCGTAGTTTACTTTGTTTTATATTAGTCAACATTTTATTGAAGAGAATTAACTATATTATTTATATATTACTATTAACCCTATTTTAGGAATGGGAAAGGAAAAAAAGACTTCCTCCGCTCCTGACTAAAACCTATCCGTGTTCCTCATATTGCCCTTTGCGTTCCAGGGCCGCGGTGACTCTTCCGAACAAATTCCGAAACCAACTACTAGACTACGCGCTACGCTACTACGCAACCATTGCTACGCGCTACGCTACTACGCAACCATTGCTACGCGCTACGCTACTACGCAACCATTGCTACGCGCTACGCTACTACGCAACCATTGCTACGCGCCATTTGCTACGCAATCTAGGCTACGTATCTTATGCTACGTATCCTATGCTACGTATCCTATGCTACGCACAAACTGCCTTTTTTGAACCCATTAGACTGCTACGGAGTCACATTATCATAAAGTAATGTCTGTATGTATCAAAAAATAAATCTCGTATTTTTCTGTATTTTTAATATTATTTTCAGTGTACAATTAAGCATATAATAGATAAATAAATATTATTCCCAGTTGCTGTGGAAAGTACGCTAAACTGCATTATATTTTAAAAAGAGCTGATTGGTTGTAAAGTTTTCGATACTGACCAAGTGTTTATTTTCATTAGCAATTAGGATACCACCACCAGGAAGAAGAGTTAGTTAACTGACTATTTTTCACTTTTTTTGCACTTCAGAGGAACCTGTTGTCACTATTTATTGAACCACTTAAAAATACTATTATTATTACTATAAGGACGATGGCGTCATAGTAATTTCAGTGTTTCAGTCAAACTGCTGCAATTAAAGCAAAATAATTGATGCTGCTAAGTGACAGAAAAACTGTTCAAATACATTGTGTAAGAAAAAATGGATCAATTCAGTCAAAAACTACGTAACTTAAGTTGACCATTCTGCTGCGGCTGTTCTTGAAGAGATTATTAGTTATAAAAGCACTGTTCCACGCACTTTGTTGTGTTTTACAAAATACTAATATTATAATAATGCCAGCGTTACCGTACTTAATATTAAAAGTTGCTCAAATCGGGTTTGTGAATATTTTGCTCACGATGTTTTCCTTCACCAGTGTAAACGATGTCTAAGATAAACGTTGAAAGTACATCCAAATTAGAAAAACTATCATTGCTACTTGATTGGATCTGATCCTATGATCTCAAGTATGATATGAGTTGCGAGGTCTTAACTTTTAGGACCTTCCTCAAGGAAGAGTTTTGGCCGAAGGGTGTCGCGTATCGGTGATTCCGCGGAAGGCTACGTGACACCACGCAGCGTAACACGACGCCGACACTTCATGTAAAATAGTGTAATGTTTTTGTGGTTTGTATAAATATGTACGATAGTCTGTAAGGTATATACATATGTATGTGTTGGGTCTTTGTTACCCGAAATACCTAAATGATATATTATTATTATAGGTTTCCCTAAAGATATAGGGAACCACATCAAAAAGTCCTATGCGCCGCGCAACCAGCGGATTCCCGCGGCCATCATCAGGCTTTCCAACGCTGGGTTTTCCGGTACGCGGTCGCCACTAAAGAAAAACCTACTTCACGTTTTCTAACCAGTGCTATTTTGACTCTATTGACGAAAGACAAATGTACTACAAATTTCCATTTTTCAAGGTAGCCCCAATAACATCACTGGCAGAATGTGTTCATAAATACTGAGTGACGTAGTCAGTTTGTGTCGTCTTTATCTTATGTAAACATAGGTGTAGATAAACACCATAAGGTGGTAATGACTGATATAATTTTCCACGTCGATTATATCCATTACCATTCTGGAAATGAGTTAAATGTTGGCGCATTAGCCTTATTATAGCCACTGAATAAAAAAAAAATATTTACAAAGCCGAATACTGATCTAAAAAGCCTGTGAAAGTTATTTATTTCAGTTTTATTTAACCTAACCTAGGTTAGGTTAGGTAGGAACAGAGTCGAGGTGGCCCGCAGAGGCGGGCCGGCACCAGCCGGGGATTACGGAAGTGGTATACGTTCCCGCGATCCCCGGCGTAGGTGAGAGATGGAACACCGGGGTGGTTTTAGTCAGTAAGAGTCTGACAGACCCCTCCGCCCGCCCCAGGGTGGAGGACATCCATGAGGATTTCCCCCCGTAAAAAAAAAAAAGGTAGGAACAGAGTAAAACGGCTAAACCTTCCGATGACCATCACATACTAGATCACCATAATTGTTAAAACATTTATCAGTAGAGATTGAACGTCTCTCTCACTGTGGCTTTATTTATTTTTATGGATGGGAAATCATCAAATTTCTTTTCCCGCTCTGGGCGGAGCGGAAGGGTGTGTCAGACTCTCACTGACTAAAACCCGCCCGTGATCCTTCTTGTGCCCTTTGCGTTCTAGGGCCGCGGTGACTCTTTCTAACAAATTCCGCAACCTCTCACTGTGGCTGCCATTTCTATTTCGCCATAACCATAGATACTTTCCCATTATTAAATCAGAGACATTCTAAGATTAAATAGGTATGTCCCAGTTATTACCTAACGTCAAATCAAAAAGTTTTAGCACAGTGCCAGTACCTACTTCCAACAGGTGCTAAGTTATAGTACACAGTTAAGTAGTATCTCTTCAATTCAATCTGTCCCTCTTTTCAGGTTTTTATTTTTTTATATTTGTTATTTGATGGCCAGTTGTAAGCAAGCATGATTTTATCTGTTTACATCATTTTAGGCTGAATACCTACAAGACAAGACAATTTCTACTTGATTTCTAAAACCGAAGAGTTTTTAAAATTAACTAACATTAAAATTCTGACAGAAGTTATAATTTGAATTTTTATGTACCTACATACTTAGACGTAGGAAGGTACATAATATTTTAGCAAAATGAGATACATAAATGAATTGATTCATAGTTTAAACGTTATAAAAAAAATCCAAAACGTTACAAGTCAACAACGCTCCAAGTTCAATTCAAGCAAATTTACATAAAAGACGCAAACAACGTAATTCACATTTTAAATTCCAAACTTAATTACAGATTTGTTTTTTAAAAAAAACGGCGCGATTTAAAAAGCTTCTGAATTTGAAAATAAACTTACCTTCTTTTATGAATAAAGCCAGGAGCAGTACGGGCACAAATACACCGAGGTTGGCCATTGTTATGGTAGAAAGTCACGCGGCACTACTTACGAAATAACAACACAAAAACGAATAATTACGTTCGTCTCGTTTCTCATTCGTCGAGCGAATGGCGCGGGAACATGAGAATGGAACTGCAGTGGCCTGTTGGTGACTCACAAAAAGGCGTGTCACACGCGGCAGACAAAACGCTCGCTTTTTTCACGTTAGAACTTTAGAACTACTTAATTTATTGAATCACTTCAATAAACTAGTAGGTATCGTCGAAAATCTAGTCTCAACGCGATTTAGTAAATATAAAACATTTTTATAAACTATAAGTACCTACTTACATAAATAGTTTTCTCATGAAACCAAAAGAGATTATGTATATAGGTATTATGTATAATAAAACATAAATATTTTCATGACCATATCAATATTTTTGTTGGTCAGTTCACAACAACCGATTTCTCGACATGGTTTTACGATTACAAAGTTAGAATAAGAGAAATGTCCATTGCTCTAAACGATTCATTATTTTCCTGACGACATACTTTATTTCTTAGTTTAATGCTATCATCATCGATCAATAACAGCGTTTTAAACGCTATTGTGCAGCAATGCTAAAGCCGGTTTATAATGCGCGGTGGTTGGCGCGAATACGGTAGATACTACGTACGACGGAGCCAAAGATCAATGAGGAGACAGTACACTGAGGTTTATTAGACTCTAGTGGTCCAAAAATCCAAACACGTGTTTGGATTTTTCTTGTATACTGCTCATCGGAATAAAAGTGTTTTAAATCAACACAATAATTTTGTTATTGATATAAGGCGTCATTCAAAAACTTTTCTTTTTGAATTTTCAGGTTTTCAAACTCAATTTGAGTTCTTTACGAATTATCATTAATTTTAATTAATTAAATAATAGATTATCTCAATATTTATTAATAAATGGATTTATAATAAAATAAGAGAAGTACAAAATTGTTAATAATTGTCCTGTAATAATATAAGGATTTTCTACTGGTCGTGCTCCGATTCAAGTTAATAAGATAATAATTGTTACTATTTGGCTAAGTTTATGAATGCATATTTTTAATATAGCCGATGACATAAAATTCAGCCTTATGATTTTTTTATATATCGCTTTTGTACTTAGCTCGGCAGAATAAGCCCTTACATATAGATGACAACTCTGTAAATCGTTGTTTAATCTGGTCTTTGGTGCATTTGTCCCAAACGTGTGTTGCGAAACAGTGTCGCTGACTTGGATGGGATATTTTCGTTTCGTAACGAGTTTTAATTTCTACGAGCCGAGTTCGGATGTTACAACATGTCTAGCTTTTAATCTTATAGGGACCGTAGAGGTATTGGCGCCTATGGCTTTTCTTATTTAACTTTAGTTTTAATATCGGTAACCTTTTTATGTAGATTTGCACTATTACGTACTAATGTATTGTTTCTACAATTTCTAGTACATCGTTTCCAATGATCGTCTTTGCTTGCTTCTTATTAGACTCAAAGAGTTTCTAACTGGTATTTCACTGATCCATCCCATAGCTCTAGATACTCCATACATGATCGAACTGGCACGTCATGCTGAAGCAGAGTATATGTTCCGCTACAGAACCACCCTTGTTGTTTCCATAGGTTTCCTATTCCAAGAGTCTGCAACGAAAATAAATATAAACTCAGCGCAACAATAAAAAAAAAATGTTCATCACTATGACAGAATTGGATAAAAAAAAAACATTTGTTGACGAATCAATGAATCTATGGTAGACTGCGCGGTTGTCCGCAATAAAATCTATTTCAGTCCCGGAATGTTTGTCGCTCAACAAAGTCACAGTAGAAATATGGAACAGTACAGAAACTACGAACAAACGATCGAAACGGCACACTCACACAGACGCGCGCATCTACGAGGCCCCTAAGGGACCTTCGCGGTGCTCTCAGTGGCGGGTGCCGTGTTCATAGATAATACCTACACTATTATAATGGCTGTGACTTTTCGCTTACGCTCTCTAGATAGCGCTCGTGAGGTTTTTAATACTAGTATTAAATCCTTATACCGAATACTGATTGTAATTTATATTGTATTATAATTTATATAACATATAGAATAAATGAATTCCAATGAGTATAAAAAAATTTGACAACAACATTACATTCTAGTCTTGGCAAAGGAAATCTACCCTTCGAAACATACATACCTATAGAAACTTACTTCGCAAAATAAGTAAGAATAATTTTTTAACATACTTACAGAAATCTTTCATCAAATAGGGCAGATATTATAAATGAAATGGAATAAAATGGCATAGAAATGATAAACAATATGCATTTTGTAAATTATTTTTTTTTACAAGGGTATTATTTACATTTTGACCAAAGAAGAAAGTCGCATGGAATAACATGCACTAACGCATTTTCGCGTGACTATTTCTCCCAGTCAACTCCTACCGCAAGCCGTGTTAAAGAACTTCGTTCCAATAAAACACGTATTACAAACATTAAAAGTGACAACCCTAACTCTCTACTGGAGCGTAGGTAATTATTTCAACAAATGGGCTTAGTTTCCATACTGTTTCATATTTTTACTGTGACAAAGTCCCAGCATTCTTTAGAACAGTTTTGGACACAATCGCAACTACCTATGTTTAGGTGCATACACGTACCAAAATAATTATCTATTTCTGTCAACCGCATATAAAAAAAGCCTTTTTTTATTTGCCAGTGGCTTCACGCGTCTTTTAGTTGAAAATTATAGCCAAGTTGCCGGCCGGTGTACGTAAGTACCTACTCCCGGGATTAACTGGCCGATTGCAAGACATTGTCTATACCTACGTGTGATAAGTTTTACCCAAATACGTTCAGCAATTGCGGCACAATTACTTACGAATACAGGTTAACGTATTATCTATACTAATATTATAAAGAGGAAAACTTTGTTTGTTTGTTTGGTTGTAATGAATAGGCTCAAAAACTACAGGACCGATTTTAAAAATTCTTTCACCATTCGAAAGCTACGTTATCCACGAGTAACATAGGCTAAATTTTAAATTTATTTTGGAAAAAAATAAGTTCCGTAAGATATTTGGGTTTTTTAGACACAAGGTGTAAAAAGTCAACCAGAAAAGTATAAGTATTTTGCGTACGCTGCCTAAATTATAAAAGATAGAACCATAAAATGTTCTAACTAATTGTAGATCTTATAAATATCTACAAAAAAGTCCGCGATTTACTCTACCTATCTATGTCGCAGGAGGCACAACAACAATTTTTTATTTTTTTTTATCTTGAATTTTTTAGACTACATTTAAACGCATTTATTTTACTCATGCTATTAATCCTTATCAAAATTAATTATGTCATCACTAATTATAGTTTATGTAGATAAGAGTTGGGTTTGAATGATTAAAATTGGACGTTTGGTTTTGAAGTTATAGCGAAATTAAAATATTTCGATTTCAGATGCACGGCCCGTTGCGAAGTCACCAATCTTTTATAAATTTGTCACAATAACGTCTCTAATCCTTAGGCATTTCTTCAAAGTGTATTAAATACATAAATATATTGTATTTCACATGAATATATATCTTTATCAACTTCCCATATTCAAAAAGTACACTTTAAAATATATTTTATAGAAAAAAAAATTGTAGAAATCGGTTTAAATAAACACACAAGATATAGATGAAATAAAACTTTCTAATCTCGCCGCACCAGTATGGCTATAAGGTTGATTTTTGTTTAACGCGCGAAACGGCCATCCGCTGCATCTAATAAAAAGGCGAAGGCGCTCACGCGCCGACTGATTGTCCGGTTGAGCAGCCTTGTGGTGCTGAACTGCGAGTGGTCCTATCAAAATAAAACGCACCGACTTCCCCTGGATAACCCGGTTGAGTTTTAAAATTATTTTAGTGTTGGATAGCACTTTTATTGAGGAAGGCTGGAATAGGCTAGGTAGGTATATAACATCACGCTACGCTACGATACATAGGAGCGGAGCATCAATGAAAAATGTTACAAAAACGGTTTTTTCTCTCTCTTATGTGACGCAGACGAAGTTGCGCGGGTCAGATAGTTGTTAATAAAAGGAAGGAACGGGTAAACTTTATTTCACTGATGAATAAATTAAAAGAAAGAAGATAGATTTAAGATAAATGAAAAGATAAATAAAAGAAAAGAAAGCCGTAAGTGGGATTTTTGATCGAGTATGTCCATTGATTTATTCTTAAAGTACGGCGAGTAGTTTTTTGTTCATGTTCGGATTCGTCCTGCGCCCTCTAGATGGTGTTAGCCATGAGTTAGCGGCGATGGTGTGCAATTGCCTGGGCGTCGCTCGGGTTTAATTAATTAACTTTTATTCAAATCACCATGGTTACGTCAGGGTTATCAAAATCAGATATGTACGATACCGGGCCATTATAAATTTCTTAATAGATCGTAGGGCTGCAGAAACAAGTTCAGAAACAAAAACATATACATGTATGTACCTACATAAACTTTTTTTAAGTTAATGTATTTGTTTCGTTTTGTTGAATACATAACAAATTGAAACGTTTAGTTTAGTAAATATTTTTTTAATCAACGTTTTGAATATTATAGTCGTCGCACTTTTTTAACTTTTTAATTGATGTTTAGGCTGCGCTAAAGAAATCCTGGGGACGGAACATCACCTCATCCATCATACTATGTCAAACGTGCAATCTTCCTTTTTTTGGAAAATGGGATGTTTAAAACAACTAATTACACGATATTTTATGCGAGTATTAATTATGAATCTAAAATCAACTACGATTAAACTCAATCAACAATTCAAACCATGTAAATACTGTTATGTTTCATGCACGTTTTATGCAAAAATCAACACAATTTTTTGTTATTTGTTTATTTATTTAAACTTCATGTACAATAGTGGTACATGGGCGGACTTAATGCAACAATGCATATTCGACCAGTCAACCTTTGGGTTAAAAAGACAACACTGTGGTAGATGTACAAGAAATAAATAAAATACAAATTTATTTTGTTTTTTGAGAGAGAAATTACAAATAATAATTAAGTAGTTAGTTAGTATAATGTAATACTAATAAAATACAAAATAATAAACTAACAAATATGCTGTCTTATAATAATTTGTATGTTTTTGTTTAATCTTTGTTCTCTATAGTATAATTATGTTCTCATAAACGATAATGGTATTGTATGCGACTTCTTAGTTTTGAAAAAAGATAGCCATTTAAGGCTCGTTCTGCTTCAACTCATTTTCATTATGGAAAGTAAATAATTATAAGCTGCTGTTCACTGCTGAAAACTTCACGACAGCCTCCAGCTCTATCCTAGATACAAATCTGTGGGCACGGTAATACCCCCGCCAAGACGAGCCGAGCGAAGCGCAAGGCCACTACTTTTCTCGAAACGTTTCGTCTGTTTTTTGAACTCTCATAACTTTGCTTTGAATGATGCTAAATAGTTAAAAAATTTCAAGACAGAATGCCATCCGTACAATCGTTAAACATACAAATTTTAAATGTCGCAGCTCAAAACCCTCGATTCTCTCTGAGACTCGTCCTGGCAACATTTTTACATGAAAAAGTTTTTGGTATTTTTATGATAGATTCAAGATATTTGTCGACTACAGCAGATTTGTTTACTGTAGACATAGTTTTCTGTATTTCTTTATCTACTCGTAGTTGCTGTGCTACAGTAAACTCATCGCCACAGCTATCACCAATATCACTGTTTTCTGTTTCGGTGTCTGAATTCATTTGTGTACCTACTTGTAGGCAATGTAAATTTTAGTATTTCTAGTAAGTTTGCAATATCTATTATGTTCTAATATATTCTGATGTCAGTTTTGTAAAAAAATCTGTTTCTACGGTATTTTTATAGGCAATAGCCCTTGCAGATTCAATAGGAAGTTACAAAACAAGCCCCCGGGAATTGGGGGATACTCACTGAAACAGTTTTAGTGTTTTCATAACGTTTAGAGTTGCCATGATGTAAGTCGGAATTTAATTTATAGAAAAATATTTTTTTATTACGATAAATTAAATGCACACTAACCTTATTAGGCTGTTGGTAAATCAGGCCCTGCTTATTATATAATTGAAAAACACATAAATACTTATGATAATTAAATACCAACACAACGCGTCATCTATTAACATTTATTTGAAACAAATTTTCTTTTTAGTGTTGAGAGTCACGGGGTCTCTAACCCCGTGACGAAGGTATGGACGATCTGAAGTCTTCAATGTCTACCTAAAATCCACTATATCAACTATGCAGCCTAGGTAAGTACTTGTAGGTACATATTGTGACTGAGGATGCACTTTGGGTACCTAATAGATAGAATGTAGATCTGGGACATGTTCCAGAAGATCAGATCGGGTAGATCGTTTAAGTAAAACGCAGACTATTCGTAGAACTACCAGTATCAAAACAAACATAAGTACAGTCTACAACACTTCTCAAATAGGTACTATCGCGGTCATTTACGCCTGACCACTTTCGCACAAAAATCGCTTAAACCCTGCGGATGCGCCGAGCCACGCCCCCTTAAAGTTTTGGCCTATTAGGATAGCAATAACGCAATTAGTCGCTATCTGCGCTGCGCAGCGTAGTGACGTATCAAGTGTGTAGGCTCTGTACGCTTTGTGAATTTTACGGACGAAGTGTTTTTATTTTATTAATCTGTGCTGGAACATTTTGTGCATAATGTGTTTCAGAAACCTCATACGACAGGAACGAAATCAAATTATAATTTTTCATGGACAAGGTTTTAATATTAGTCAAATCGCTGAAGTAAATTAGTCAATTATTTTACCAAATTACCAAATTTATAAAAAAAAAAACCTAAAGAGTATGGCAGGATAAACATGGGTGGAACAATATTTTTAACACTGTTCTACGCTACCAAAATTTTTGAGAAAAATATATTATGTTATAGAGCATAGAAAGGGTAATTTACAAAAAAAAAATAGTGCTAGTGTCTCTTAAAATACGTTAAATTTTTGTTTGAAAACAAAAATCACAAACTTCGCAAACTTTAATTTGCGAGATTTCGTTACATAAATCACTGTGAAGACTAAAAAAATATCTTGCATGTATGTGACGTTTGCAAAAAGATAAAAAAAATACGTTGTATGAGATCTTTATTTTTTTCAAAATTCTATTAATTATTTTATTTGATAAACTAATGCAAACAGAGGTCTGATAACTTACGAGAATGTTTATCTTAAGAAGGTGATTTCATGGTAAAAAATCTACATAACTTTTTCGAGGGGCATCTGACCCATGTTTATCCTGCCATACTAAAATACAATTAAAATAAAAGAAATAAATTTTACTAACGATGCAAAGTGCAAACTTTACAATGCAAATTTTATCTTGTGCAAGTAATTAAATATCTACTCTTTAGCTTGTTTTAAAACAGTAAAGTATTATATAATAGAAATACATTATATAGATTTGTAAAGTGATTGTAATGATTATGCCCGTGGCACCCGTGGTATGAACTTGTGAAACGTGAACTCGAATACTTTCTCGCTCTCACATGCACTATCTGTTTCAATTTCGATGTAGGTTTTATACAGGGTTATTTGAAAAACACCAGCAACCTCTTAAGAGTTCATTGTACTCATCATTATGAACAACTTTTACTATGGGACCAAACCTGAAATCGCGAATAAAAAAAACAGCTGTTCCCTACATTTTGTTGAGTTACCGAACATAAATGTAAGGAACAGATTTCAGTGTTGGTCCCATCCCATAGTAAAAGTTGTTCATAATGATGAGTAAAATGAACTCTTACAAGGTTGTTGGTGTTTTCCAAAATAATACAGGGTTATTTTGGAAAACACCAACAACCTCGTAAGAGTTCATTTTACTCATCATTATGAACTGACCACATATCTATTAATATTAGTACGCGGACATGCATATAATAGTGAACGAACCCTTTCTTTCTGCTTTTTACTAATTAAACTGTCTACCATTGACTTTGAGTAACCGTTAGAAATAGCGATTTGGTAAATAATATTAAGTTCTTTTACATAATTATCTGCTGAAAGGGGGAGGGCAAATAATCTATGAATATAGCTGCGGAAAGCGGCTAATTTCCGCCGCGTACTAATATTAATAGATATGTGGCCAGTCTGACCTATATGGGCCCCATTTCAGATAGAATTAGTAATTTACTTAGAAAAAACAACGTTTATGTAGCGTTCAGAACGGACCAGAATATACGCCGTGTTTGTAACGGAAAAGATATTTTAGAAAATAGTAAAAAGTCTGGGGTGTATAGGCTGGTCTGTGATGAATGTAACGGGGTATATGTGGGTCAGACGGGCCGTAACTTTGACATAAGGTATGGGGAATATGTTGTCGCGTATAGAAATGGCCATTTGGACAAATCGAATTTCGCGAAACATCTAATTGATACCGGCCATTCTTTGCGCGACAGCAATAGTTTTAATATACTACATGTTTGTGATAAGGGTTTCCGGCTGTGTATTTTGTAACAATTAGAGATTTTGAAACATAGTAATAATAATAATTTTGCACTGTTGAATGATCAGACCAATTTAGTTTCTTCCCCTTTACTGCGTTAGTTGTACACAAATAACCAACGGTGGCAGTGTATAAAATGGGGGGTGCCTTGTACTAATTTTTTTTTTTTTTTTTTGCGTCTCCATGTCGACCTCCGTATCCCCACCATCAAACAATTCATGAAACGTATTTCCAAGCGTTTCATAGAGTCCGCTGAAAAACACCAAAACCCCCTTATCGCATCGGCCACCCGATACACCCCCTCCCAGATCAGCAAGATCCGCCGACCGCGGCATACCCTTGTCGAGCCCGATGACCCCATCACCCTGACCCAAGAGAGTAGTAGGGAAACCAGCACTCTTAGGAAAAATAAACCCAGAACGCGTTCCGTATTCCGACCTCGCCGACGAGGTCCATCGCGACGCCCCCGTCAAAACCCTCCCCGACTTTTGCCTAACGAGCCAGCCCGCGCTGCTGAGCCATTAGCGTTAAATCCCCTAAATAATATCAATCAGACCCAGCCTGTCCCTTGCTGCCCCCCCTCAATGACCCCGCTAAGCCGAGGCCCGTGTCCCACAGGGGATGCCCTTAGCGAGCGGCCATTTAGTTTTTAAGTAGTTTTAAGCCCCGGCTGGGGGCCTTAGAATCTAAGGCAACCACGGGATTGCCCGGTTGAGCAGTAACCAGCCTCAATGTGCTGAACTGCGAGTAGTCCATTCAAAAAAAAAAAAAAAAAAATACTAATTTTTCAGTCGTAACTCAACGGTCAGCGAGTCAACACGTCCCCTGAGGATGCCTCGTGGAGAGGCGAAACACGTGTCGGTAAAGGGTTTTGCATTGCCTTCCTGCATGTGCTTGAAATCCTTGCATTTGCCTAGTAATCTTGCATGTGCATAATATAGCGGGCGGTATAGTTATTTAACAAAACATTTGAAATGGCATTCAAATGTTTTGTTAAATAACTATACCACCGACATTATTATATCGTAATTTAGGTATGAATGTCATCAATAGAATAGCTACTGTTTCTAAAGAAAAACTGTTACTTAGAATAATAAGTTACACCCACAAGGAAAGGACATTTTTATTTGAGTTGATTTTGTTGCCAACTTCTTCTTGAATTGTGTGTTTTAACTCTTTAATGTATCCAAATTCGATACCTAATATTTTATGAATATCTCTGTTTATTTTATTTATTCCCCTTGCCTTTTCCATTTTAGATAAAGTGATTAGAGATATTACCCGATTATTTTTTAGGATTTCATAACATGTCTATAATAATGTAAAATTTCAGCAAATATAATTTCTTCTTTTGAATTTGTTGGAATTTTTAATTTACAATTACCAACCAAGGCTTATGCAACTAACAATTTAGTTGCATAAGCCAATTTCAGTTATGATTTTTTTCTAATAATACCAGTTTGCTATAACAATACACCACGTGCGGTGTGCGTCGCCCGCGCCAGTCTTTCTTTCATTCGTCTATTCAAGATCAAGAGGGCGGGGCTAGTAAGCGCTTTTATTTTTAAGTGCTAGCAAAAATGAGCTTTAAGGTGGTCAGGCGAAAGTGTCCGCGATAGTACCATTCAAATACCAACGGATACCTTTAAACTTATCTGCCTTACTACTTATTAGTGCCAATTTTTCTAATGATTAAATAAAATTCGTATGTCACTCGTAGAGAGTCATCAAAGAAACCTATTCGATTCAATTTTAATAAATGTATTTTCACTAATTTGTCTCTTTTCAGGTTTCTTGTTGCTATATAGCGAAAACATAAAATTTTGTTGTATAAAAAGTTGTTACAATGAAAGCCGCCGAGAGTTAATACTTAATCAAATGTTTATTCACTCCGCTAAATGATAAATATACTATCTTTTTTTAGCTAATAGCTTTTAAAGCTAGTAGTAGTAGTAGTTAAAAAGAATTATATTTTTTTTTTACTTAAAAGTAATTTTTAAAGATACAAATGTATATAAGCACTGACTAAAAACGTGTTGCGGCTTACCATAGTTTTCGTACATATTAGTCTTTCGTATGATTTAAATTTAAATTAATTCTCTTCCTTACTACTCAAATGATTAATTAATATATTATTTTTGCTAAATTAATCCTGCTTTGAACGTCTTGTTAAAAGCTACGGTTTGCGCTATTGCTGCACTCTGCCGGCAGAACCTTGCTGTGTAAAACATTACATGGCCCTCGTAGCGTTTGCTATAATAGTCACATCTAAGTATCGTATATGTTTCCAATTCTCAAACTAGATGGCGCTCTATTTAGTTATAGCGGAGTGGGCTAGATGTCGCTGGTGTCGATGATGTTAATGAAATGGTTCTGAAAAGGTTTTTTTTCTTTAAGCTGTGGTAAATTTTTTGTACGCTCACAACGATGTAAAATTTACCCTGCTATAGCCAAATCTAGCAAAATTTTTCAGAAGTAATCGTTTCGAGGATAGTAGAAGTAAATAAATACTTTTCAAACATAAGTAGGTAAAATTCTTGCGAACAAAATAATTGCTAACCACTACAGGGTATCGCCAAAATTATAATTATAACTCTGACCTAAAGTTCTACCTCTTTCATCATTAGTTCTTTTAAATACTGACCAGGATTAAGGTCACCGCTTATTGATGTCTCTGAAATTAGATAGTGCCCCGGGCTGGTATGACATATCCGTTCACTTCCTACCGATTATGCTCTTGTTATCCCATTATCTATACTTACTAATATTATAAAGCTGAAGAGTTTGTTTGTTTGAACGCGCTAATCTCAGGAACTACTGGTTCGAATTGAAAAATTCTTTTTGGGTTGAATAGACCATTTATCGAGGAAGGCTTTAGGCTATGTGGAAAAAAACGGGGAAAATTATTCATCTTTGAGGGCTTCCGTTGCGTGCGCTGTGAAAACGGTTCAAGATACTAAAAAAATATGTAGGAAAGAATTATTCCCCTTAAAATGATCTAAAAAAATGTCCGCGAGAGTATATGTCTATCTTTTAAGATTAACTCACTAGAACCGTTTTTATGGTAATCAAATTTGGTCGAAAGGGATGAAAGTTTGTATTAAACTTTGTCAATTTTAAACCGATCGGGCTGAGAGTTTCAAAATCGGGGTTAAAGTAACTATTCCACGCGGACAAAGTCGTGGACAGAAGCTAGTAACGGATATAGCGAGCTAGCGCTTTGAGCTCGCTACCTACCTGAATGCCTTAAAACTGGCTTTTATAAAACCAGTGCACAATAGTGAAGACAGAGCTAATCCGTCAAACTATAGGCCTAATTTAGCATATGTAAGCATATCGCTTTATTTTAGACCTTACCATACAAAACTTAAACATACGTTGTTGTAAAAAAAACATGATTTAGTTGATATCGGACATCTCTTTAATTCATAATGCGAACTGGATTTCCTAAGCACATCTTGATGTGACATGTTTTGACATGTGCTATCATTACTATCATAATTTACAAAAAATATTTCATATTTGTTACAATAACTAAGTAGATATTATGAGAGTGCATATTTTCCAGCCAAAGGAGTAACTATGACGAAAAGTATTGCAGCTGCAAAATTCGGTAGAGATCGGTAAACTCCGTTGCTGTTACATTTGTCTCCGTCGCATTCCGAACAGTATATCGTTTTAACTAATCTCGAGTTTGCATTTTCGTGAGCTCTTGCTATGTCAGCACAAGACCCCCGTTCTGAAGCGCAGCCACGGATGTACCATGCCTTCTCCATCTCTGGAATATTAGAAGGGAATAGTTAGTACCGCTGGTCAGGTTAGCTTCAGATAAGGTAATAATAACTTCCTGAAATTTTTGGATTTGTGCCGCTCAGCCATTACGTCTAGTTTTATTTGTGCTTGATTATTGCGACACTACTTTATTACTACTGCATTTTTCCAGCATATATTTAAGCAAATTTCGCATTCTCATGTCAGTCGCAATCTGTTAAAAAGTGTGAAAATTAAGTTTTTTTTGATAGATTGCGACTGAGATGCATATGCGAACTTTGCATAAAAATCCATATATTGTAACATACATGAAGCAAAAACTTTGTAGCCCTTTTTAAGAAAACGCGTACGGTATTGTATGACATTTAGCGTAGTCAAAGTTTTATTTTTGTATTATATTATATTTATAACGGAAAAACTCAAAAACTACTGGACCAATTTCAAAAAATCTTTCATTATGGGAATGCTACATTATACCTGAGTAACATAGGCTATATTAAAATAAATAAATGTCTACCCAAGCGAAACCGGAACGGGCCGTTGTTTTTTTTAATAATGCTTATGAATAAAATTTAAAAAAATACTAACATCCGAATTGAGAACCTCCTCCTTTTTTAGAAGTCGGTTAAAACACTAGGGAACATTATACTACCAGAATGGAAGTGTTTCGTTTCATGCAGATAAGTTCAGTCATTAAGACGTGAAGAGGTACAGAACAGACAGATTTATGTATGTATTAAGTTATGTTAGTATATTGGTCTGTAGGTGGGTGACCATCTTAACCTACCGAGTTTTCTCCGTGCCTGGGAAAGCACGTTAAGCCGTTGATACCGGCTGTCATTTGTAGATCTTTGACAGTCGTTACGGATTGTCAGAAGCCAGTAAATCTGACTCCAGTCTTGCCAAGAAGTACCATATTACCCAGTTAATGGGTTGTGGATTGTGGAGGTCTGGTAGGCAGCCGCTCCACGTAAAAAAGTATTCAGCTGAATCCGGTTTGACTGGAAGCCGACCCCAATATAGTTGGGAAAAGGCTTGGCTTGAGTATGGATATACAAGACTTATTGATTGTAGATCCATGGTAGGAGCAATCTTAAAATGCCCTTGGGTTAAAAGATAATAAAACATAGGAATTCGTTTCATGTCACTGATATTAGAAATGCCATAGCACCGTCCTTATCGTGAAAGTGGGACTGCCCCGAAACACAACAATGCGGTGGTATCGAGATTACTCATTGGGTATTTTCAATTGCCTCTTGAATCTTGAGGCTAACCTACATACATGTATGATAACGATACATAGAATAATGTTTCGAAATAATATACCTAGAAGAACAACAAAATATGTAATGGTTCAACTAAATATTGAAGCGCATTTTAATTTTATTATGTCATTTGAGCGTTAAGCTTTTGAAAAAGAGCAAATATTTTTATGCTAAATGAGCGGCACCCGTCCTTTATATTTTACTAGCTGCTGCCCGCGACTTCGTCCCCGTGGAATCCCCGATTTTAAAACATTCTTTATCGCTGCTCCGCTCCTATTGGCTTAAGCGTGATGTTATATAGCCTAAAGCCTTCCTCGATAAATGGTCTATTCAACCCAAAAAGATTTTTTCAATTCGAACCAGTAGTTCCTGAGATTAGCGCGTTCAAACAAACAAACAAACAAACTCTTCAGCTTTATAATATTACTAGCTGCTGCCCGCGACTTCGTCCCCGTGGAATCCCCAATTTTAAAACATTCTTTGTCGCTGCTCCGCTCCTATTGGCTTAAGCGTGATGATATATAGCCTAAAGCCTTCCTCGATAAATGGTCTATTCAACCCAAAAAGAATTTTTCAATTCGAACCAGTAGTTCCTGAGATTAGCGCGTTCAAACAAACAAACAAACAAACAAACAAACAAACAAACTCTTCAGCTTTATAATATTAGTATAGATAAGTATAGATTTTTTGAAAATCAACAACAACAATACTTTTATATTTCTAGAATAATAATTAAAAATCTTTTTTTTTTACTCACGGTTATATTTTTCAGCGTAGACAACACACTTGTTATTTTTGGTATAATCATTGGTGTACGGACAATACTTAGAGGTGGTGTTTGGTAAAACCTTCGGACAGTCTGTGCACGCGTAACATTCGACCAGCCGAATCTGGTTTGGCGGGTAAGGGGATCGGAACCGTTTATTGACGGACGGATATGCTTGGGGCGACGCCGATCGAGCGACTTCCTCAGGGTCCGATTCCATATTATCTGACTCGTCTCTGCGACTTAGTTGTGATTCTGTTTCTTCTGCAAAAATAAAATTAGGAGCTTATTATCAAGTAGCTTTTACCCGCGGCTTCGCTCGCATTGATAAAGACCTTTGCAATATGTATCGAACCTATGTACCGAAATTCATCATAAGCGATTGAAAGCTTAAAACCTTGCTAGCTAGAACAAAATAAACAGTCAAATTCACTTTTGCATTTATAATATTATTATTTTTAGTATTACATCTACTTGGAGATACTGAACGTATTAACTGGAGTATTATATTATTAGTATTCCTGTGACGTTCCGACTTGTCTTTCCTTTAGAATATACAGAGAATAGTATTTTCTGGCAATTAGCATCCCTAGAAAACATCCTCGTTATGTTTGGCACTACATGAATTCTAAAAAAAAAATTATATCAGTGAAAACCAGTGTCGAAAACGCAAAATGTAAGGGACTGATCACGTGACTTTCTCGTAATGAGTTTCAACACAATTTGTAGGTACTTTTTGACAGTAATAATTGCTGATAGAATTTCATTTCGTCTAGAGCTTCAGACTTCGACTCATTTAAAGGCCATTCACTCGACTCGATCGCCATAACAACGGAAAAAACCATCCGCAAAACCAACGATTAGGTAATGGCAATAAAAATCAAGCTAAAACTGCCAATTTGATGAATATACAATTAATTCGAGTAAATCCAATAAAAACAAATTAATTACCTAAAGGTTCCGCAAGACATCTGACACTACTCGTTACCGTGAATACTGCTAAAACAATCACAGTCAACTTGGACATTTTCCTTTGCAAATGACTAAAGTGAGATGTTGCATTTTCAATTAATCCTTTTATAGAAAGAGTTATCTTTATCATGACAATGGGTGGATTCTGTACGCGCCAATGAGCTTGAAGGTATGCATTCGTTGAAGCGAATCAACATGATTATGATACAAACTCAGATTGGAAGACAGATAGAAATTCAGCGAGCCACAATAACTATTTTATGTTTTTGGGGTTCCGTACCCGAAGGGTGCAACCCAGGACCTTACTGCTAAGCCCTCGTTGTCAGTCTTTCTGTATGTCTGTCAGCAGCCTGTGTCTCATGAAAGGTAGAGAGTTGAATTTTTCACAGATATCCCGTTAAGTTTTTTTTTTTAACCTAGCCTCCTGTACCACGGGTGCATTTACAAACATATAAAGTCATATACACAAACAACCAACCCGGAAAAACTATCTGTTTAAAAAAAAATCCATGGGCCCTACAAATTTGTATGCACATAAAAATATTAATCTATTTAAAAGATACAGGGATATTCATAACGTGAATACTAGAAACAAACATAATTTTGTCATTCCTAAAACTAGGCTCAAGAAAATAGGTGGCTCATTTAGATGTCAATGTATACGTTTTTATAATAAACTCCCTTCCTACATCCAAGACCTTAGTATTAATAAATTCAAATTGATAGTAAAACGTAAGCTATGCCAGAAAGCTTTGTACACAGTTAAACACTATATTGAAGACCAAAAGGCTTGGGATTGAGCTGCTTCAACGATATACATGGCCTAATATTACTTTTATCTATTGCTACTTTTCTCAATTTTAGATTTGACATTTTATATTCTCCTGTTTGTGCAACTGTGACATAAATGTTTACTTTATAAAGTATTATTTTATTATTGTGACATGAATATTTACTTGTAAAGTATTTTTTTATTTTTATTATGTTTGACATGTATACTTACTTTGTAAAGGATTATATTTTTACTTAATTTATTTTTATGAATATGAGGACTATGTGGGTATTATTTTCTTTTTTCTTTCCTTCTTTAAAGTATATATAACGACGACGTCTGGCAGTTTAAGTACTTTTGTGGCCTACCCAAATGTACCTTCTTTGGTATTGTTCGTCGGGTCGTTGAGATCCTTATTGTTTTTTAAGTTGAGCTACTCGACTACTGACAAAGGCTTGCACTGAATGTACAGGCCCACTTAAATCTGTGTGGTTCTTTCCTCAAAAGACCATTTCAGACGCTGATCTGCTTGGTTCTCATATAACATATTGTGAATGTGAGGACTATGTAGATCGCCATATTAGGGTCTTATTTCAGTTTGTCTGATAGTTTGAATAATTCTTGCGGCCTACCCAAATGTCCTTACTTTGGTATTGTTCGTCAAATCGTTGAGCTCCTTGAAGTTCTAAGTTTGAGCTACACGGTATCTGATAAATGCTTGCACTGTCTGGAAAGAGAAAGAAGTCTCCTTTCCTCAAAAGGCTACCTCAGACATTAACCTACATGGTTCTCATATGACTTGACCAGTACGGATTGTATGGACTTTAAAAGGACTTTGACCTCTGAGTTCAGAGTCGGCTAGGAAACACCGGCTTCATCTAGCTTAAAATGACCAGAAATATTTGACGTTAAAAGTGTTATGTTTAACCTACTTACAAAATAAATATAATTTATCAATACCTATGTATGCTTGTTGTGTTTGTTGAGTGTGTTTAAACTTACATTGCAGTCGGGGGACGGTTCGTTTGGATAGTTCTTTACAGGTCCCCCGACTGAAATGATATCTATCTTGTTTTTAATTATCAGTCTTGAATATAAATATTATTAATATAATAAATATTATTATCTATCTTGTTTTTAATTTTTTAGTTCACTTTTTGACATGGCAGCCGTGTTTTTTATTTATTTATTTCACTCTCCAAACATACAAATATCCTTACAGGCTAGACCCAATGCGATATTGTAGCATACTTATAATTTAAAAAGTTCCACTATTTCTACCATAGCAAATTCTATAGTTAGCTGTTCTTGTGAATTCACCCAAAGTGCAATAGAATATGTCCAAATCCTCAGCAATGAGGTTGAGAGTGCGGAGCGCGATCGTGAGCGGCGCCTCGCGCAGCAAGTTAGTTCGCGCGCGTGGTTCCGCCAGCAACCGCGGTTGACGACGACGACCCACATACCTGTCTGGTACGGCCAGCTCGACCCTTCGCAATATATCCGCATTGTGTATCTTCCCTCTAATTATCTTAAAGATATAAGTCACTAGTGTGAGTTGCCTCCTGACCCTCAGTTCATTATATCCGACCATACCCAAGACAAATAAAGTTGGATACATCAATGGATAAAATGGATATACCCCGTATTCCTTCATATATTTGTACCTAATAAATTTATTTTGTACTCGCTCCAACATGAGACTATACTTAATTTCATTGTTTTTAATAATGAATTTACTACACCAGGATCTACTAGGCTTAGGAATATGGTGTTTTCCGTGGAGTGGAGTACCCAAGTATCGCGCGGCTCTTTGTCAGGGGGTTATGTTCGTGTCTGTATGTTCGGCTCCGATAGATGCAAAGAAGTTGTTAAATATATTTACAATATTTTTAGGTTCCGTGACAACTTTGTTATTTATTTGTAGTGTTTTGTTGCTTTTGACTTTTTTAACAATTTTTTTAGTTTTTTTCTTTTATTATTTGCCACATACTCTTCACTTTATCATTAGATTTTGTTAATTTATTTATATACTCTAGTAATTTTGCCTTGTTTACAATCTTTTTTAAAGATTTTTCATGAATTTTGTAATTCATGGGTTTGTACGTCGATTAATACTAAAATCATAACTGACGATATAAGGCGCGGAATGGAAGACACTAATCTTCCATTCCGCGCCTTATATCGTCAGTCACTTTAAGGAGAGCCGTTACGGTACTGTGCTCGGACCTGAAACCGGATTGAAATGGACTGATGAGGAAGTTTCTGTAAATATATATATGGAAAACTGTTTATGAACACAAGCTTCACTCACTTTGGACAAAAACGAAGAATGGAAATTGGATGAAAGAGTGAAGAAATCTTAGGAAGCGCCGGACATGGACTTTACGCCACACACAGTAAAGGGAATAGTTAAAGATGTGGGATATGGCCGGAAGAAGTTGATCCAAAGCCGAAACGATCATAATTATGACGACTGATGTTATCGCAGCCCACGGCTTTGGATTTAATAGATAGGATGGTCTATTTTATCTTTCCGGATCTACTGGGGTGAAAATGAAAGGGGCGTTATTGGGTCGCATCAGACCAACGAGATAGTCAATCATCTGACGTTCGGTTGGACTTTCTAACATAGAGATAGTGGAGAAATGGCTGTTTAAGTCATCCAAGCCAATTGATTTAGGAAGGTCTGAATAGCGCGATTTGCCGATACCTAGAGCTCCAAGGAATTTACAGATATCGGCAGAAGAAGAAGAAGTGATATTACTAAAAATGTGGCGGCGTTTAGCGTTGCATATCATTTGGTTACACCGATTCCTGGCAGTCTTGAAGAAGTTCCAATTGTCCTCAGAACGATCCTTTTTAAATTTCCGGAACGCGCGGTCCCTACGTCGCGTTACCATTTGAATTCCCCTATACATCCAGTATGCATTTGGACGCTTCAACTTAACCTACCTGACTGGACCAAGTGTCGTATAGACGGCTACTTCCCGTTATGTCACATTCCCGATTGGACAGCATGACAAAAGTTTTAAAAACAACTGAACGCTAGTGGCGTTTGGTCAAGATTTTGATCTTCATACATTCATTCCCGATTCGTCAACATTTGAAAATGCCTATATTCTTTCCCGTTTGGTCAACCTTTTGTTTGGAAAGTACAATCAGGAGCAAAAAGAAATGCCTCCGTTTATGTTCTATCTATTTACTACCTTCCACCCGCGGCTTCGCTCGCGTCAAAAGTGTTTTGATTATCACTTTTAGTCCTCTAGATCAGTATTGAATTCGTGATACACTGGTTACAATAATGTTGAAGACGCAAACTTTTTCATCAACAGTAGCCACTTTCTCCAAGGGTGTCCAGTAAATGCTAGCTGCATCTTTTAGGAGCTGCTTATTATCCATCCGTGCAAAGGCACGCCTGTACTGGAACGAAGGTTTGGGTTTGAGGACATAGGATAGGTAAATGAGGTCGTGATGGGAAAAGCCAGGGGCATCAAGATGACCATGTGAAGACGTTTTTAGTATACACTAGCTGTCCGCACAACTTCGTTTGTGTTTTTTCATGACTGCTCCGCTCCTATTGGTCTTAGCGTGATGATATATAGCCTATAGCCTTCCTCGATAAATGGGCTATCTAACACTGAAAGATTTTTTCAAATCAGACCACTAGTTCCTGAGATTAGCGCGTTCAAACAAACAAACAAACAAACAAACTCTTCAGCTTTATAATATTAGTATAGATTCGTTTAGTAGGTTAGTAAGTGTATTATTAAATAATCCGTAGTTTTCGTTTATGGCTTTATCGGGTTTGACTATGTTATTCCACTTCAGTTCCCTCAATTTGGATTTAAAGTGTTATGCGTTTTTGTTATTAACAGCCTTTTTTAACATACCAGACGATTAGTCTAGTATGTTGGAGTACAGTCAAGTGTGTCTCTACAGATGTGTGCGATCTAATATTGAAATTAGTGAATATCAAATCGAGATACGTTCAGGTAGTTTCTGTTATTCGTGTTGGTAATTTTATGTTTTGCTTAAACTTATATTTTACTAGCAGCGCCTCGCGGTTTCACCCGCGTAGTTCCCGTTCCCATGGGAATATGGGGATAAAATATAGCCTATAGCCTTCCTCGATAAATGGGCTATCTAACACTGAAAGATTTTTTCAAATCGGACCAGTAGTTCCTGAGATTAGCGCGTTCAAACAAACAAACAAACAAACAAACAAACAAACAAACAAACAAACAAACAAACTCTTCAGCTTTATAATATTAGTATAGATAATGTAATATATTTAAATTAAAATCTCTTCGTATAACAAGTGTTTAGTTTGTAGTCTGTTTTATTAATGAAATCCAATATTTCTTTTAATTGTTTATAAAATATAGCTTCCTCTTTCCTATTTCAATACATATTAATTAACAATAATTACTCTATTTGTATCTCTATTGCACGCACTTCTAAAACATACTCAATTGACAAATCTCTTATATCATTTCTCTGTAATAATTCAATATGGTCTTGTAGAAGAATATAGACACCGCCACCTGTGCGGGTTTACCGGGACAAAATGAAGTGGCAAACCTTGTAGCCACTACAATGTATTAAGTCCAGTCTTTCTTCTGATAGCCAGGTTTCTTATAGACATATAGCGTTATATTTCGGTATTAGTTGAAAGTAAGCTTCCAGAATGTATTGTTTCTTGGAGAGGCTTACGTAGATATGTATACAAAAATAAGAAACGTACAAATATCGCTACAAACTCCACACGATTGGGACCCCAATCTATGTTATCGTCAATGCTCTATTATAAACCGTTTGAAAGAATGCACCGATTTGTGTGTTATTTAACAGAGATCATATGGGAAAATATTTAAACATATGATATAATGGCGGCGTAGCTCAAAAAACTGCAAGAATGAAGAGGGACAGGATAGCCTATGTGTGCCGAAAGCCATCAAAGCTTAGGACCTGTATAACTTAGCAATATCATTAAAAACTTAAACATAAACCAGGAAAATGTCGAAGTACTTTCGGAGCTGGAATTGTGGAAGAATCAAGACTACCAGGATTGTTTAAGGGTAAGAATAAATATTTGTTATACACTTTTTTTCGGGTGAAATCATCAAATGACTTCGCCGGCTCTAGGTGGAGCGGAATCTCCTCATTTGTTCGAAAGAGTGACCGCGTAACCCTCACTACACAACCGGCACTGATCCTATGCAGCCCGTCTTTTTTGCTGACATCTGTTTGAGGCGCGCGTGGAACACGACGCCTCGTCGACCCGGCCCTGGTTGTTATCGGACGGTGAGCCACCCCTAGCTCGCCATTCGCAAACCCGCGCCTACTTTAGCTGGGAATCGCCATGCGAGATGCGACTCCCGACGTCACTAGAATTACAATTCTTTGGTTATGGTTAAAACTACGATACCTTATACCGTTCGTGTCGCAATTCGCACCTTAGCTGGTATTTAATGCTGGATTTTGAGTTTGAACTTTCTTAGTTGAACATTTTGCAACGTTATTATATCACAAACTCTCTTGGCTAAAACGTATTATTGAAACATATTCAAATATTCAAAATAGGGTTTATTTAGTATTAATATTTGGTAAATAAGACATACTCTAGTCTAGTAAACGAGATCGGGTTTCAAACTTACAAAATTAAACGGTAAACTTTCACATTCAAATAAATAAACATTAAATCTAACTATATGTACACTTAACCTAAAAATAAACTAAAATCCTCCGGACTACAAAATTGCATAAAAAAACTCGTCCGCATCGCTATCGACTGGGAGTGAACCCAATAGACTGGCGGCATTGCCACGTTGTATGGCAATGCTTATCCTCTGTCCGAAGTAGTTAACACTTCGCGAAATGTCAACTAAACGTTTAACAACTTCTTTAAATAACGCATGAGCACTCGGACCCCACGGTCCAAGAGTTTCAACCCCGAACGGCTCAGAGATAAAATTGCCGACTAGGTTATTATATTTCCGCCGTTTGAGGTTCTCAGCAGCCGCAGCTGTAGCACCGGCACAAAACGACGAGTTAGGAAGATGGAATGGCGCAAGGGTATCAACACAAGTAGCATCCCACACTAAAGGCCTACCCATCTTCCTTGGAAATAAAGAAATAACGTCCGGTCCTTGCCATCGTCGCGTGCCAGGAACGCCGACGATAACTAAAGCGCGTCCGATAATGTCGTTGATGTTTGCGTGCCATGCTATAAGACACGCACTTCGGCTGCATGACAGGCCGTAGTGCCCGAGGCTGTTGACAGCTTCGCCACAGTGACAGCGATGTGGAGAGCAACAGGATGCGCCTAAACGAAGGAAAGCAGCGAAGCGGAAAGTAGTATCGTCGAACAAGGTGCCTTTGTTCGACGATGGTAGTGCGTGAAGCCAGAGGCCCGACTCCCACTCGCCCACAGCCAGCAGGCGCGCACGCTCCACAGAAGTAGCAACTAGCTTTTTCTGAACTTCTCGATTAATTTTATATTTTTAAATTGAATAGTACTTCAAATCTAATAGTAACCAAAGTATGATTTTATAACATGGTCACCTAAAAATGCAGTTCAACAAAAAATTGTATGAGAGCAAAAATACATTAAATTTTTACAATTATAAAATTTAACAAAACAGTTAAATCTAAGTAATCCCAGAAAATAAAGTATAATATATTAAAATTTATGGCGATTTATCAGATTATGAAAAGTAAAAATAAATGATCTTATATGATAAATTATATCGCGCCACAAAACTAAAAAGATACTTCGAACGACGATATCGCGCAAGTAACGTGGGCTTTCCAATTTAAATAACTGTCGTGCCAGTGACACGATGAAGATAAATTCCCATCATAACACATGGCTTTTTATGGGTGACTTTTGCAAAAGATCATGATCAAATACTAGCACCAAGGGATAGTGTAGTTTCCCAACAGTGGAGGAATTTTTCAAAATAGTATACATAATATAACAAACAATCAAATCTTTCCACTTAAAAACATAACTATAAAATTTAATAATATTTAAAACAATAAATTAAAACTTTTATAGTGGTAATATGTTTGCTGGCGACTTATTGTATTTTCTCACAAACACAAAATTAATATTATTTATGATGTCGTATAATGATGAGGATGACAATAAAGAAATAGGTTTCAAGGGAACAATTTTGTTCTCATCGCTGCTTTGAGGCATTGCAGAGTATAATTATGGAGGAACTTAGATCACATATTTATAAAAAGAACCGTAATATAAACTCTGTAGATATTCACTGTTTTTTTTTTTGTTAGCACAAATAAAAATGTTGTTTGAGATTGAATTTAATGAAGTGTTCGCTGAATTATTTTAAATGTTTAATTGTCTCTGGAGTTGTACTATCATCAGAAGACCTTATAGATAGCTCAATAGTGGTTGTTGCATGTGTGGTGGTCATTGACGGCTCTAGAGCTGTACTGGCATCAGTGGTAGTCGTTGAAGGCTCTAGAGTTGTACTGGCATCAGTGGTAGTCGTTGAAGAATCTAGAGTTGTACTGGCATCAGTGGTAGTCGTTGAAGGCTCTAGAGTTGTACTGCCATCAGTGGTAGTCGTTGAAGGCTCTAGAGTTGTACTGGCATCAGTGGTAGTCGTTGAAGGCTCTAGAGTTGTACTGGCATCAGTGGTAGTCGTTGAAGGCTCTAGAGTTGTACTGCCATCAGTGGTGCTCGAAGATGGCTCGATAGTGCTTGTTGCATCAGTGGTTGTCGTTAAAGGCTCTAGAGTTGTACTGGCATCAGTGGTAGTCGTTGAAGGCTCTAGAGTTGTACTGGCATCAGTGGTAGTCGTTGAAGGCTCTAGAGTTGTACTGGCATCAGTGGTAGTCGTTGAAGGCTCTAGAGTTGTACTGGCATCAGTGGTAGTCGTTGAAGGCTCTAGAGTTGTACTGGCATCAGTGGTAGTCGTTGAAGGCTCTAGAGTTGTACTGGCATCAGTGGTAGTCGTTGAAGGCTCTAGAGTTGTACTGGCATCAGTGGTAGTCGTTGAAGGCTCTAGAGTTGTACTGGCATCAGTGGTAGTCGTTGAAGGCTCTAGAGTTGTACTGCCATCAGTGGTGCTCGAAGATGGCTCGATAGTGCTTGTTGCATCAGTGGTTGTCGTTGAAGGCTCTAGAGTTGTACTGGCATCAGTGGTAGTCGTTGAGGGCTCTAGAGTTGTACTGCCATCAGTGGTAGTCGTTGAAGGCTCTAGAGTTGTACTGCCATCAGTGGTGCTCGAAGATGGCTCGATAGTGCTTGTTGCATCAGTGGTAGTCGTTGAAGGCTCTAGAGTTGTACTGGCATCAGTGGTAGTCGTTGAAGGCTCTAGAGTTGTACTGCCATCAGTGGTGCTCGAAGATGGCTCGATAGTGCTTGTTGCATCAGTGGTAGTCGTTGAAGGCTCTAGAGTTGTACTGGCATCAGTGGTAGTCGTTGAAGGCTCTAGAGTTGTACTGCCATCAGTGGTAGTCGTTGAAGGCTCTAGAGTTGTACTGGCATCAGTGGTAGTCGTTGAAGGCTCTAGAGTTGTACTGGCATCAGTGGTAGTCGTTGAAGGCTCTAGAGTTGTACTAGCATCAGTGGTAGTCGTTGAAGGCTCTAGAGTTGTACTGCCATCAGTGGTAGTCGTTGAAGGCTCTAGAGTTGTACTGGCATCAGTGGTAGTCGTTGAAGGCTCTAGAAATGTACTGGCATCAGTGGTAGTCGTTGAAGGCTCTAGAGTTGTACTGGCATCAGTGGTAGTCGTTGAAGGCTCTAGAGTTGTACTGGCATCAGTGGTAGTCGTTGAAGGCTCTAGAGTTGTACTGCCATCAGTGGTAGTCGTTGAAGGCTCTAGAGTTGTACTGGCATCAGTGGTAGTCGTTGAAGGCTCTAGAGTTGTACTGCCATCAGTGGTAGTCGTTGAAGGCTCTAGAGTTGTACTGGCATCAGTGGTAGTCGTTGAAGGCTCTAGAGTTGTACTGGCATCAGTGGTAGTCGTTGAAGGCTCTAGAGTTGTACTGCCATCAGTGGTAGTCGTTGAAGGCTCTAGAGTTGTACTGGCATCAGTGGTAGTCGTTGAAGGCTCTAGAGTTGTACTGCCATCAGTGGTAGTCGTTGAAGGCTCTAGAGTTGTACTGGCATCAGTGGTAGTCGTTGAAGGCTCTAGAGTTGTACTGCCATCAGTGGTAGTCGTTGAAGGCTCTAGAGTTGTACTGGCATCAGTGGTAGTCGTTGAAGGCTCTAGAGTTGTACTGCCATCAGTGGTAGTCGTTGAAGGCTCTAGAGTTGTACTGGCATCAGTGGTAGTCGTTGAAGGCTCTAGAGTTGTACTGACATCAGTGGTAGTCGTTGAAGGCTCTACAGTTGTACTGGCATCAGTGGTGCTCGAAGATGGCTCGATAGTGCTTGTTGCATCAGTGGTTGTCGTTGAAGGCTCTAGAGTTGTACTGGCATCAGTGGTAGTCGTTGAAGGCTCTAGAGTTGTACTGGCATCAGTGGTAGTCGTTGAAGGCTCTAGAGTTGTACTGGCATCAGTGGTAGTCGTTGAAGGCTCTAGAGTTGTACTGCCATCAGTGGTAGTCGTTGAAGGCTCTAGAGTTGTACTGGCATCAGTGGTAGTCGTTGAAGGCTCTAGAGTTGTACTGGCATCAGTGGTAGTCGTTGAAGGCTCTAGAGTTGTACTGCCATCAGTGGTAGTCGTTGAAGGCTCTAGAGTTGTACTGGCATCAGTGGTAGTCGTTGAAGGCTCTAGAGTTGTACTGCCATCAGTGGTAGTCGTTGAAGGCTCTAGAGTTGTACTGGCATCAGTGGTAGTCGTTGAAGGCTCTAGAGTTGTACTGCCATCAGTGGTAGTCGTTGAAGGCTCTAGAGTTGTACTGGCATCAGTGGTAGTCGTTGAAGGCTCTAGAGTTGTACTGCCATCAGTGGTAGTCGTTGAAGGCTCTAGAGTTGTACTGGCATCAGTGGTAGTCGTTGAAGGCTCTAGAGTTGTACTGACATCAGTGGTAGTCGTTGAAGGCTCTACAGTTGTACTGGCATCAGTGGTGCTCGAAGATGGCTCGATAGTGCTTGTTGCATCAGTGGTTGTCGTTGAAGGCTCTAGAGTTGTACTGGCATCAGTGGTAGTCGTTGAAGGCTCTAGAGTTGTACTGGCATCAGTGGTAGTCGTTGAAGGCTCTAGAGTTGTACTGGCATCAGTGGTTGTCGTTGAAGGCTCTAGAGTTGTACTGGCATCAGTGGTAGTCGTTGAAGGCTCTAGAGTTGTACTGCCATCAGTGGTAGTCGTTGAAGGCTCTAGAGTTGTACTGGCATCAGTGGTAGTCGTTGAAGGCTGTAGAGTTGTACTGGCATCAGTGGTAGTCGTTGAAGGCTCTAGAGTTGTACTGCCATCAGTGGTGCTCGAAGATGGCTCGATAGTGCTTGTTGCATCAGTGGTTGTCGTTGAAGGCTCTAGAGTTGTACTGGCATCAGTGGTAGTCGTTGAAGGCTCTAGAGTTGTACTGCCATCAGTGGTAGTCGTTGAAGGCTCTAGAGTTGTACTGGCATCAGTGGTAGTCGTTGAAGGCTGTAGAGTTGTACTGGCATCAGTGGTAGTCGTTGAAGGCTCTAGAGTTGTACTGGCATCAGTGGTAGTCGTTGAAGGCTCTAGAGTTGTACTGGCATCAGTGGTAGTCGTTGAAGGCTCTAGAGTTGTACTGCCATCAGTGGTGCTCGAAGATGGCTCGATAGTGCTTGTTGCATCAGTGGTAGTCGTTGAAGGCTCTAGAGTTGTACTGGCATCAGTGGTAGTTGTTGAAGGCTCTAGAGTTGTACTGGCATCAGTGGTAGTCGTTGAAGGCTCTAGAGTTGTACTGGCATCAGTGGTAGTCGTTGAAGGCTCTAGAGTTGTACTGCCATCAGTGGTAGTCGTTGAAGGCTCTAGAGTTGTACTGGCATCAGTGGTAGTCGTTGAAGGCTCTAGAGTTGTACTGACATCAGTGGTAGTCGTTGAAGGCTCTACAGTTGTACTGGCATCAGTGGTGCTCGAAGATGGCTCGATAGTGCTTGTTGCATCAGTGGTTGTCGTTGAAGGCTCTAGAGTTGTACTGGCATCAGTGGTAGTCGTTGAAGGCTCTAGAGTTGTACTGCCATCAGTGGTAGTCGTTGAAGGCTCTAGAGTTGTACTGGCATCAGTGGTAGTCGTTGAAGGCTCTAGAGTTGTACTGCCATCAGTGGTAGTCGTTGAAGGCTCTAGAGTTGTACTGGCATCAGTGGTAGTCGTTGAAGGCTCTAGAGTTGTACTGCCATCAGTGGTAGTCGTTGAAGGCTCTAGAGTTGTACTGGCATCAGTGGTAGTCGTTGAAGGCTCTAGAGTTGTACTGGCATCAGTGGTAGTCGTTGAAGGCTCTAGAGTTGTACTGGCATCAGTGGTAGTCGTTGAAGGCTCTAGAGTTGTACTGGCATCAGTGGTAGTCGTTGAAGGCTCTAGAGTTGTACTGCCATCAGTGGTAGTCGTTGAAGGCTCTAGAGTTGTACTGGCATCAGTGGTAGTCGTTGAAGGCTCTAGAGTTGTACTGCCATCAGTGGTAGTCGTTGAAGGCTCTAGAGTTGTACTGGCATCAGTGGTAGTCGTTGAAGGCTCTAGAGTTGTACTGCCATCAGTGGTAGTCGTTGAAGGCTCTAGAGTTGTACTGGCATCAGTGGTAGTCGTTGAAGGCTCTAGAGTTGTACTGCCATCAGTGGTAGTCGTTGAAGGCTCTAGAGTTGTACTGGAATCAGTGGTAGTCGTTGAAGGCTCTAGAGTTGTACTGGCATCAGTGGTAGTCGTTGAAGGCTCTAGAGTTGTACTGGCATCAGTGGTAGTCGTTGAAGGCTCTAGAGTTGTACTGCCATCAGTGGTAGTCGTTGAAGGCTCTAGAGTTGTACTGGCATCAGTGGTAGTCGTTGAAGGCTCTAGAGTTGTACTGCCATCAGTGGTAGTCGTTGAAGGCTCTAGAGTTGTACTGGCATCAGTGGTAGTCGTTGAAGGCTCTAGAGTTGTACTGGCATCAGTGGTAGTCGTTGAAGGCTCTAGAGTTGTACTGCCATCAGTGGTAGTCGTTGAAGGCTCTAGAGTTGTACTGCCATCAGTGGTAGTCGTTGAAGGCTCTAGAGTTGTACTGCCATCAGTGGTAGTCGTTGAAGGCTCTAGAGTTGTACTGGCATCAGTGGTAGTCGTTGAAGGCTCTAGAGTTGTACTGGCATCAGTGGTAGTCGTTGAAGGCTCTAGAGTTGTACTGGCATCAGTGGTAGTCGTTGAAGGCTCTAGAGTTGTACTGCCATCAGTGGTAGTCGTTGAAGGCTCTAGAGTTGTACTGGCATCAGTGGTAGTCGTTGAAGGCTCTAGAGTTGTACTGCCATCAGTGGTAGTCGTTGAAGGCTCTAGAGTTGTACTGGCATCAGTGGTAGTCGTTGAAGGCTCTAGAGTTGTACTGACATCAGTGGTAGTCGTTGAAGGCTCTAGAGTTGTACTGGCATCAGTGGTGCTCGAAGATGGCTCGATAGTGCTTGTTGCATCAGTGGTTGTCGTTGAAGGCTCTAGAGTTGTACTGGCATCAGTGGTAGTCGTTGAAGGCTCTAGAGTTGTACTGGCATCAGTGGTAGTCGTTGAAGGCTCTAGAGTTGAACTGCCATCAGTGGTGCTCGAAGATGGCTCGATAGTGCTTGTTGCATCAGTGGTAGTCGTTGAAGGCTCTAGAGTTGTACTGGCATCAGTGGTAGTCGTTGAAGGCTCTAGAGTTGTACTGCCATCAGTGGTAGTCGTTGAAGGCTCTAGAGTTGTACTGGCATCAGTGGTAGTCGTTGAAGGCTGTAGAGTTGTACTGCCATCAGTGGTGCTCGAAGATGGCTCGATAGTGCTTGTTGCATCAGTGGTAGTCGTTGAAGGCTCTAGAGTTGTACTGGCATCAGTGGTAGTCGTTGAAGGCTCTAGAGTTGTACTGGCATCAGTGGTGTTCGAAGATGGCTCGATAGTGCTTGTTGCATCAGTGGTTGTCGTTGAAGGCTCTAGAGTTGTACTGGCATCAGTGGTAGTCGTTGAAGGCTCTAGAGTTGTACTGCCATCAGTGGTGCTCGAAGATGGCTCGATCGTGCTTGTTGCATCAGTGGTTGTCGTTGAAGGCTCTAGAGTTGTACTGGCATCAGTGGTAGTCGTTGAAGGCTCTCGAGTTGTACTGGCATCAGTGGTAGTCGTTGAAGGCTCTAGAGTTGTACTGCCATCAGTGGTGCTCGAAGATGGCTCGATAGTGCTTGTTGCATCAGTGGTTGTCGTTGAAGGCTCTCGAGTTGTACTGGCATCAGTGGTAGTCGTTGAGGGCTCTAGAGTTGTACTGCCATCAGTGGTAGTCGTTGAAGGCTCTAGAGTTGTACTGGCATCAGTGGTAGTCGTTGAAGGCTCTAGAGTTGTACTGGCATCAGTGGTAGTCGTTGAAGGCTCTAGAGTTGTACTGGCATCAGTGGTAGTCGTTGAAGGCTTTAGAGTTGTACTGGCATCAGTGGTAGTCGTTGAAGGCTCTAGAGTTGTACTGGCATCAGTGGTAGTCGTTGAAGGCTCTAGAGTTGTACTGGCATCAGTGGTAGTCGTTGAAGGCTCTAGAGTTGTACTGCCATCAGTGGTAGTCGTTGAAGGCTCTAGAGTTGTACTAGCATCAGTGGTAGTCGTTGAAGGCTCTAGAGTTGTACTGGCATCAGTGGTAGTCGTTGAAGGCTCTAGAGTTGTACTGGCATCAGTGGTAGTCGTTGAAGGCTCTAGAGTTGTACTGGCATCAGTGGTAGTCGTTGAAGGCTCTAGAGTTGTACTGGCATCAGTGGTAGTCGTTGAAGGCTCTAGAGTTGTACTGCCATCAGTGGTAGTCGTTGAAGGCTCTAGAGTTGTACTGGCATCAGTGGTAGTCGTTGAAGGCTCTAGAGTTGTACTGGCATCAGTGGTAGTCGTTGAAGGCTCTAGAGTTGTACTGGCATCAGTGGTAGTCGTTGAAGGCTCTAGAGTTGTACTGGCATCAGTGGTAGTCGTTGAAGGCTCTAGAGTTGTACTGCCATCAGTGGTAGTCGTTGAAGGCTCTAGAGTTGTACTGGCATCAGTGGTAGTCGTTGAAGGCTCTAGAGTTGTACTGCCATCAGTGGTAGTCGTTGAAGGCTCTAGAGTTGTACTGCCATCAGTGGTAGTCGTTGAAGGCTCTAGAGTTGTACTGCCATCAGTGGTAGTCGTTGAGGGCTCTAGAGTTGTACTGGCATCAGTGGTAGTCGTTGAAGGCTCTAGAGTTGTACTGCCATCAGTGGTAGTCGTTGAAGGCTCTAGAGTTGTACTGGCATCAGTGGTAGTCGTTGAAGGCTCTAGAGTTGTACTGCCATCAGTGGTAGTCGTTGAAGGCTCTAGAGTTGTACTGGCATCAGTGGTAGTCGTTGAAGGCTCTAGAGTTGTACTGACATCAGTGGTAGTCGTTGAAGGCTCTACAGTTGTACTGGCATCAGTGGTGCTCGAAGATGGCTCGATAGTGCTTGTTGCATCAGTGGTAGTCGTTGAAGGCTCTAGAGTTGTACTGCCATCAGTGGTAGTCGTTGAAGGCTCTAGAGTTGTACTGCCATCAGTGGTAGTCGTTGAAGGCTCTAGAGTTGTACTGCCATCAGTGGTAGTCGTTGAAGGCTCTAGAGTTGTACTGGCATCAGTGGTAGTCGTTGAAGGCTCTAGAGTTGTACTGCCATCAGTGGTAGTCGTTGAAGGCTCTAGAGTTGTACTGGCATCAGTGGTAGTCGTTGAAGGCTCTAGAGTTGTACTGCCATCAGTGGTAGTCGTTGAAGGCTCTAGAGTTGTACTGGCATCAGTGGTAGTCGTTGAAGGCTCTAGAGTTGTACTGACATCAGTGGTAGCCGTTGCAGGCTCTAGAGTTGTACTGGCATCAGTGGTGCTCGAAGATGGCTCGATAGTGCTTGTTGCATCAGTGGTAGTCGTTGAAGGCTCTAGAGTTGTACTGGCATCAGTGGTAGTCGTTGAAGGCTCTAGAGTTGTACTGGCATCAGTGGTAGTCGTTGAAGGCTCTAGAGTTGTACTGGCATCAGTGGTAGTCGTTGAAGGCTCTAGAGTTGTACTGGCATCAGTGGTAGTCGTTGAAGGCTCTAGAGTTGTACTGCCATCAGTGGTAGTCGTTGAAGGCTCTAGAGTTGTACTGGCATCAGTGGTAGTCGTTGAAGGCTCTAGAGTTGTACTGGCATCAGTGGTAGTCGTTGAAGGCTCTAGAGTTGTACTGGCATCAGTGGTAGTCGTTGAAGGCTCTAGAGTTGTACTGGCATCAGTGGTAGTCGTTGAAGGCTCTAGAGTTGTACTGGCATCAGTGGTAGTCGTTGAAGGCTCTAGAGTTGTACTGCCATCAGTGGTAGTCGTTGAAGGCTCTAGAGTTGTACTGCCATCAGTGGTAGTCGTTGAAGGCTCTAGAGTTGTACTGGCATCAGTGGTAGTCGTTGAAGGCTCTAGAGTTGTACTGCCATCAGTGGTAGTCGTTGAAGGCTCTAGAGTTGTACTGGCATCAGTGGTAGTCGTTGAAGGCTCTAGAGTTGTACTGACATCAGTGGTAGCCGTTGCAGGCTCTAGAGTTGTACTGGCATCAGTGGTGCTCGAAGATGGCTCGATAGTGCTTGTTGCATCAGTGGTAGTCGTTGAAGGCTCTAGAGTTGTACTGCCATCAGTGGTAGTCGTTGAAGGCTCTAGAGTTGTACTGCCATCAGTGGTAGTCGTTGAAGGCTCTAGAGTTGTACTGCCATCAGTGGTAGTCGTTGAAGGCTCTAGAGTTGTACTGGCATCAGTGGTAGTCGTTGAAGGCTCTAGAGTTGTACTGGCATCAGTGGTAGTCGTTGAAGGCTCTAGAGTTGTACTGCCATCAGTGGTAGTCGTTGAAGGCTCTAGAGTTGTACTGCCATCAGTGGTAGTCGTTGAAGGCTCTAGAGTTGTACTGGCATCAGTGGTAGTCGTTGAAGGCTCTAGAGTTGTACTGCCATCAGTGGTAGTCGTTGAAGGCTCTAGAGTTGTACTGCCATCAGTGGTAGTCGTTGAAGGCTCTAGAGTTGTACTGCCATCAGTGGTAGTCGTTGAAGGCTCTAGAGTTGTACTGGCATCAGTGGTAGTCGTTGAAGGCTCTAGAGTTGTACTGGCATCAGTGGTAGTCGTTGAAGGCTCTAGAGTTGTACTGGCATCAGTGGTAGTCGTTGAAGGCTCTAGAGTTGTACTGGCATCAGTGGTAGTCGTTGAAGGCTCTAGAGTTGTACTGGCATCAGTGGTAGTCGTTGAAGGCTCTAGAGTTGTACTGCCATCAGTGGTAGTCGTTGAAGGCTCTAGAGTTGTACTGCCATCAGTGGTAGTCGTTGAAGGCTCTAGAGTTGTACTGGCATCAGTGGTAGTCGTTGAAGGCTCTAGAGTTGTACTGCCATCAGTGGTAGTCGTTGAAGGCTCTAGAGTTGTACTGGCATCAGTGGTAGTCGTTGAAGGCTCTAGAGTTGTACTGACATCAGTGGTAGCCGTTGCAGGCTCTAGAGTTGTACTGGCATCAGTGGTGCTCGAAGATGGCTCGATAGTGCTTGTTGCATCAGTGGTAGTCGTTGAAGGCTCTAGAGTTGTACTGCCATCAGTGGTAGTCGTTGAAGGCTCTAGAGTTGTACTGCCATCAGTGGTAGTCGTTGAAGGCTCTAGAGTTGTACTGGCATCAGTGGTAGTCGTTGAAGGCTCTAGAGTTGTACTGCCATCAGTGGTAGTCGTTGAAGGCTCTAGAGTTGTACTGGCATCAGTGGTAGTCGTTGAAGGCTCTAGAGTTGTACTGGCATCAGTGGTAGTCGTTGAAGGCTCTAGAGTTGTACTGCCATCAGTGGTAGTCGTTGAAGGCTCTAGAGTTGTACTGGCATCAGTGGTAGTCGTTGAAGGCTCTAGAGTTGTACTGGCATCAGTGGTAGTCGTTGAAGGCTCTAGAGTTGTACTGCCATCAGTGGTAGTCGTTGAAGGCTCTAGAGTTGTACTGCCATCAGTGGTAGTCGTTGAAGGCTCTAGAGTTGTACTGCCATCAGTGGTAGTCGTTGAAGGCTCTAGAGTTGTACTGGCATCAGTGGTATTCGTTGCAGGCTCTAGAGTTGTACTGGCATCAGTGGTGCTCGAAGATGGCTCGATAGTGCTTGTTGCATCAGTGGTAGACGTTGAAGGCTCTAGAGTTGTACTGGCATCAGTGGTAGTCGTTGAAGGCTCTAGAGTTGTACTGGCATCAGTGGTAGTCGTTGAAGGCTCTAGAGTTGTACTGGCATCAGTGGTAGTCGTTGAAGGCTCTAGAGTTGTACTGGCATCAGTGGTAGTCGTTGAAGGCTCTAGAGTTGTACTGGCATCAGTGGTAGTCGTTGAAGGCTCTAGAGTTGTACTGGCATCAGTGGTAGTCGTTGAAGGCTCTAGAGTTGTACTGGCATCAGTGGTAGTCGTTGAAGGCTCTAGAGTTGTACTGGCATCAGTGGTAGTCGTTGAAGGCTCTAGAGTTGTACTGGCATCAGTGGTAGTCGTTGAAGGCTCTAGAGTTGTACTGGCATCAGTGGTAGTCGTTGAAGGCTCTAGAGTTGTACTGGCATCAGTGGTAGTCGTTGAAGGCTCTAGAGTTGTACTGACATCAGTGGTAGTCGTTGAAGGCTCTAGAGTTGTACTGGCATCAGTGGTAGTCGTTGAAGGCTCTAGAGTTGTACTGCCATCAGTGGTAGTCGTTGAAGGCTCTAGAGTTGTACTGACATCAGTGGTAGCCGTTGCAGGCTCTAGAGTTGTACTGGCATCAGTGGTGCTCGAAGATGGCTCGATAGTGCTTGTTGCATCAGTGGTAGACGTTGAAGGCTCTAGAGTTGTACTGGCATCAGTGGTAGTCGTTGAAGGCTCTAGAGTTGTACTGGCATCAGTGGTAGTCGTTGAAGGCTCTAGAGTTGTACTGGCATCAGTGGTAGTCGTTGAAGGCTCTAGAGTTGTACTGGCATCAGTGGTAGTCGTTGAAGGCTCTAGAGTTGTACTGCCATCAGTGGTAGTCGTTGAAGGCTCTAGAGTTGTACTGGCATCAGTGGTAGTCGTTGAAGGCTCTAGAGTTGTACTGGCATCAGTGGTAGTCGTTGAAGGCTCTAGAGTTGTACTGGCATCAGTGGTAGTCGTTGAAGGCTCTAGAGTTGTACTGCCATCAGTGGTGCTCGAAGATGGCTCGATAGTGCTTGTTGCATCAGTGGTAGTCGTTGAAGGCTCTAGAGTTGTACTGGCATCAGTGGTAGTCGTTGAAGGCTCTAGAGTTGTACTGGCATCAGTGGTAGTCGTTGAAGGCTCTAGAGTTGTACTGCCATCAGTGGTAGTCGTTGAAGGCTCTAGAGTTGTACTGGCATCAGTGGTAGTCGTTGAAGGCTCTAGAGTTGTACTGGCATCAGTGGTAGTCGTTGAAGGCTCTAGAGTTGTACTGGCATCAGTGGTAGTCGTTGAAGGCTCTAGAGTTGTACTGCCATCAGTGGTAGTCGTTGAAGGCTCTAGAGTTGTACTGGCATCAGTGGTAGTCGTTGAAGGCTCTAGAGTTGTACTGCCATCAGTGGTAGTCGTTGAAGGCTCTAGAGTTGTACTGGCATCAGTGGTAGTCGTTGAAGGCTCTAGAGTTGTACTGACATCAGTGGTAGCCGTTGCAGGCTCTAGAGTTGTACTGGCATCAGTGGTGCTCGAAGATGGCTCGATAGTGCTTGTTGCATCAGTGGTAGACGTTGAAGGCTCTAGAGTTGTACTGGCATCAGTGGTAGTCGTTGAAGGCTCTAGAGTTGTACTGGCATCAGTGGTAGTCGTTGAAGGCTCTAGAGTTGTACTGGCATCAGTGGTAGTCGTTGAAGGCTCTAGAGTTGTACTGGCATCAGTGGTAGTCGTTGAAGGCTCTAGAGTTGTACTGCCATCAGTGGTAGTCGTTGAAGGCTCTAGAGTTGTACTGGCATCAGTGGTAGTCGTTGAAGGCTCTAGAGTTGTACTGGCATCAGTGGTAGTCGTTGAAGGCTCTAGAGTTGTACTGGCATCAGTGGTAGTCGTTGAAGGCTCTAGAGTTGTACTGACATCAGTGGTAGCCGTTGCAGGCTCTAGAGTTGTACTGGCATCAGTGGTGCTCGAAGATGGCTCGATCGTGCTTGTTGCATCAGTGGTTGTCGTTGAAGGCTCTAGAGTTGTACTGGCATCAGTGGTAGTCGTTGAAGGCTCTAGAGTTGTACTGGCATCAGTGGTAGTCGTTGAAGGCTCTTGAGTTGTACTGGCATCAGTGGTAGTCGTTGAAGGCTCTAGAGTTGTACTGCCATCAGTGGTGCTCGAAGATGGCTCGATAGTGCTTGTTGCATCAGTGGTAGTCGTTGAAGGCTCCAGAGTTGTACTGGCATCAGTGGTAGTCGTTGAAGGCTCTAGAGTTGTACTGGCATCAGTGGTAGTCGTTGAAGGCTCTAGAGTTGTACTGCCATCAGTGGTAGTCGTTGAAGGCTCTAGAGTTGTACTGCCATCAGTGGTAGTCGTTGAAGGCTCTAGAGTTGTACTGGCATCAGTGGTAGTCGTTGAAGGCTCTAGAGTTGTACTGACATCAGTGGTAGTCGTTGAAGGCTCTACAGTTGTACTGGCATCAGTGGTGCTCGAAGATGGCTCGATAGTGCTTGTTGCATCAGTGGTTGTCGTTGAAGGCTCTAGAGTTGTACTGGCATCAGTGGTAGTCGTTGAAGGCTCTAGAGTTGTACTGGCATCAGTGGTAGTCGTTGAAGGCTCTAGAGTTGTACTGGCATCAGTGGTAGTCGTTGAAGGCTCTAGAGTTGTACTGGCATCAGTGGTAGTCGTTGAAGGCTCTAGAGTTGTACTGGCATCAGTGGTAGTCGTTGAAGGCTCTAGAGTTGTACTGGCATCAGTGGTAGTCGTTGAAGGCTCTAGAGTTGTACTGGCATCAGTGGTAGTCGTTGAAGGCTCTAGAGTTGTACTGCCATCAGTGGTGCTCGAAGATGGCTCGATAGTGCTTGTTGCATCAGTGGTAGTCGTTGAAGGCTCTAGAGTTGTACTGGCATCAGTGGTAGTCGTTGAAGGCTCTAGAGTTGTACTGGCATCAGTGGTAGTCGTTGAAGGCTCTAGAGTTGTACTGCCATCAGTGGTAGTCGTTGAAGGCTCTAGAGTTGTACTGGCATCAGTGGTAGTCGTTGAAGGCTCTAGAGTTGTACTGGCATCAGTGGTAGTCGTTGAAGGCTCTAGAGTTGTACTGGCATCAGTGGTAGTCGTTGAAGGCTCTAGAGTTGTACTGCCATCAGTGGTAGTCGTTGAAGGCTCTAGAGTTGTACTGGCATCAGTGGTAGTCGTTGAAGGCTCTAGAGTTGTACTGCCATCAGTGGTAGTCGTTGAAGGCTCTAGAGTTGTACTGGCATCAGTGGTAGTCGTTGAAGGCTCTAGAGTTGTACTGGCATCAGTGGTAGTCGTTGAAGGCTCTAGAGTTGTACTGGCATCAGTGGTAGTCGTTGAAGGCTCTAGAGTTGTACTGACATCAGTGGTAGTCGTTGAAGGCTCTACAGTTGTACTGGCATCAGTGGTGCTCGAAGATGGCTCGATAGTGCTTGTTGCATCAGTGGTAGTCGTTGAAGGCTCTAGAGTTGTACTGCCATCAGTGGTAGTCGTTGAAGGCTCTAGAGTTGTACTGGCATCAGTGGTAGTCGTTGAAGGCTCTAGAGTTGTACTGGCATCAGTGGTAGTCGTTGAAGGCTCTAGAGTTGTACTGGCATCAGTGGTAGTCGTTGAAGGCTCTAGAGTTGTACTGCCATCAGTGGTAGTCGTTGAAGGCTCTAGAGTTGTACTGGCATCAGTGGTAGTCGTTGAAGGCTCTAGAGTTGTACTGCCATCAGTGGTAGTCGTTGAAGGCTCTAGAGTTGTACTGGCATCAGTGGTAGTCGTTGAAGGCTCTAGAGTTGTACTGCCATCAGTGGTAGTCGTTGAAGGCTCTAGAGTTGTACTGGCATCAGTGGTAGTCGTTGAAGGCTCTAGAGTTGTACTGACATCAGTGGTAGCCGTTGCAGGCTCTAGAGTTGTACTGGCATCAGTGGTGCTCGAAGATGGCTCGATAGTGCTTGTTGCATCAGTGGTAGACGTTGAAGGCTCTAGAGTTGTACTGGCATCAGTGGTAGTCGTTGAAGGCTCTAGAGTTGTACTGGCATCAGTGGTAGTCGTTGAAGGCTCTAGAGTTGTACTGGCATCAGTGGTAGTCGTTGAAGGCTCTAGAGTTGTACTGGCATCAGTGGTAGTCGTTGAAGGCTCTAGAGTTGTACTGGCATCAGTGGTAGTCGTTGAAGGCTCTAGAGTTGTACTGGCATCAGTGGTAGTCGTTGAAGGCTCTAGAGTTGTACTGGCTTCAGTGGTAGTCGTTGAAGGCTCTAGAGTTGTACTGGCATCAGTGGTAGTCGTTGAAGGCTCTAGAGTTGTACTGGCATCAGTGGTAGTCGTTGAAGGCTCTAGAGTTGTACTGGCATCAGTGGTAGTCGTTGAAGGCTCTAGAGTTGTACTGCCATCAGTGGTAGTCGTTGAAGGCTCTAGAGTTGTACTGGCATCAGTGGTAGTCGTTGAAGGCTCTAGAGTTGTACTGCCATCAGTGGTAGTCGTTGAAGGCTCTAGAGTTGTACTGGCATCAGTGGTAGTCGTTGAAGGCTCTAGAGTTGTACTGACATCAGTGGTAGCCGTTGCAGGCTCTAGAGTTGTACTGGCATCAGTGGTGCTCGAAGATGGCTCGATAGTGCTTGTTGCATCAGTGGTAGACGTTGAAGGCTCTAGAGTTGTACTGGCATCAGTGGTAGTCGTTGAAGGCTCTAGAGTTGTACTGGCATCAGTGGTAGTCGTTGAAGGCTCTAGAGTTGTACTGCCATCAGTGGTAGTCGTTGAAGGCTCTAGAGTTGTACTGCCATCAGTGGTAGTCGTTGAAGGCTCTAGAGTTGTACTGCCATCAGTGGTAGTCGTTGAAGGCTCTAGAGTTGTACTGGCATCAGTGGTAGTCGTTGAAGGCTCTAGAGTTGTACTGGCATCAGTGGTAGTCGTTGAAGGCTCTAGAGTTGTACTGGCATCAGTGGTAGTCGTTGAAGGCTCTAGAGTTGTACTGGCATCAGTGGTAGTCGTTGAAGGCTCTAGAGTTGTACTGGCATCAGTGGTAGTCGTTGAAGGCTCTAGAGTTGTACTGCCATCAGTGGTAGTCGTTGAAGGCTCTAGAGTTGTACTGCCATCAGTGGTAGTCGTTGAAGGCTCAAGAGTTGTACTGGCATCAGTGGTAGTCGTTGAAGGCTCTAGAGTTGTACTGCCATCAGTGGTAGTCGTTGAAGGCTCTAGAGTTGTACTGGCATCAGTGGTAGTCGTTGAAGGCTCTAGAGTTGTACTGGCATCAGTGGTAGCCGTTGCAGGCTCTAGAGTTGTACTGGCATCAGTGGTGCTCGAAGATGGCTCGATAGTGCTTGTTGCATCAGTGGTAGTCGTTGAAGGCTCTAGAGTTGTACTGCCATCAGTGGTAGTCGTTGAAGGCTCTAGAGTTGTACTGCCATCAGTGGTAGTCGTTGAAGGCTCTAGAGTTGTACTGGCATCAGTGGTAGTCGTTGAAGGCTCTAGAGTTGTACTGCCATCAGTGGTAGTCGTTGAAGGCTCTAGAGTTGTACTGGCATCAGTGGTAGTCGTTGAAGGCTCTAGAGTTGTACTGGCATCAGTGGTAGTCGTTGAAGGCTCTAGAGTTGTACTGCCATCAGTGGTAGTCGTTGAAGGCTCTAGAGTTGTACTGCCATCAGTGGTAGTCGTTGAAGGCTCTAGAGTTGTACTGCCATCAGTGGTAGTCGTTGAAGGCTCTAGAGTTGTACTGCCATCAGTGGTAGTCGTTGAAGGCTCTAGAGTTGTACTGGCATCAGTGGTAGTCGTTGAAGGCTCTAGAGTTGTACTGCCATCAGTGGTAGTCGTTGAAGGCTCTAGAGTTGTACTGGCATCAGTGGTAGTCGTTGAAGGCTCTAGAGTTGTACTGCCATCAGTGGTAGTCGTTGAAGGCTCTAGAGTTGTACTGGCATCAGTGGTAGTCGTTGAAGGCTCTAGAGTTGTACTGACATCAGTGGTAGCCGTTGCAGGCTCTAGAGTTGTACTGGCATCAGTGGTGCTCGAAGATGGCTCGATCGTGCTTGTTGCATCAGTGGTTGTCGTTGAAGGCTCTAGAGTTGTACTGGCATCAGTGGTAGTCGTTGAAGGCTCTAGAGTTGTACTGGCATCAGTGGTAGTCGTTGAAGGCTCTAGAGTTGTACTGCCATCAGTGGTAGTCGTTGAAGGCTCTTGAGTTGTACTGGCATCAGTGGTAGTCGTTGAAGGCTCTAGAGTTGTACTGCCATCAGTGGTGCTCGAAGATGGCTCGATAGTGCTTGTTGCATCAGTGGTAGTCGTTGAAGGCTCCAGAGTTGTACTGGCATCAGTGGTAGTCGTTGAAGGCTCTAGAGTTGTACTGGCATCAGTGGTAGTCGTTGAAGGCTCTAGAGTTGTACTGCCATCAGTGGTAGTCGTTGAAGGCTCTAGAGTTGTACTGCCATCAGTGGTAGTCGTTGAAGGCTCTAGAGTTGTACTGGCATCAGTGGTAGTCGTTGAAGGCTCTAGAGTTGTACTGACATCAGTGGTAGTCGTTGAAGGCTCTAGAGTTGTACTGGCATCAGTGGTGCTCGAAGATGGCTCGATAGTGCTTGTTGCATCAGTGGTTGTCGTTGAAGGCTCTAGAGTTGTACTGGCATCAGTGGTAGTCGTTGAAGGCTCTAGAGTTGTACTGGCATCAGTGGTAGTCGTTGAAGGCTCTAGAGTTGTACTGGCATCAGTGGTAGTCGTTGAAGGCTCTAGAGTTGTACTGGCATCAGTGGTAGTCGTTGAAGGCTCTAGAGTTGTACTGGCATCAGTGGTAGTCGTTGAAGGCTCTAGAGTTGTACTGGCATCAGTGGTAGTCGTTGAAGGCTCTAGAGTTGTACTGGCATCAGTGGTAGTCGTTGAAGGCTCTAGAGTTGTACTGCCATCAGTGGTGCTCGAAGATGGCTCGATAGTGCTTGTTGCATCAGTGGTAGTCGTTGAAGGCTCTAGAGTTGTACTGGCATCAGTGGTAGTCGTTGAAGGCTCTAGAGTTGTACTGGCATCAGTGGTAGTCGTTGAAGGCTCTAGAGTTGTACTGCCATCAGTGGTAGTCGTTGAAGGCTCTAGAGTTGTACTGGCATCAGTGGTAGTCGTTGAAGGCTCTAGAGTTGTACTGGCATCAGTGGTAGTCGTTGAAGGCTCTAGAGTTGTACTGGCATCAGTGGTAGTCGTTGAAGGCTCTAGAGTTGTACTGCCATCAGTGGTAGTCGTTGAAGGCTCTAGAGTTGTACTGGCATCAGTGGTAGTCGTTGAAGGCTCTAGAGTTGTACTGCCATCAGTGGTAGTCGTTGAAGGCTCTAGAGTTGTACTGGCATCAGTGGTAGTCGTTGAAGGCTCTAGAGTTGTACTGGCATCAGTGGTAGTCGTTGAAGGCTCTAGAGTTGTACTGGCATCAGTGGTAGTCGTTGAAGGCTCTAGAGTTGTACTGACATCAGTGGTAGTCGTTGAAGGCTCTACAGTTGTACTGGCATCAGTGGTGCTCGAAGATGGCTCGATAGTGCTTGTTGCATCAGTGGTAGTCGTTGAAGGCTCTAGAGTTGTACTGCCATCAGTGGTAGTCGTTGAAGGCTCTAGAGTTGTACTGGCATCAGTGGTAGTCGTAGAAGGCTCTAGAGTTGTACTGCCATCAGTGGTAGTCGTTGAAGGCTCTAGAGTTGTACTGGCATCAGTGGTAGTCGTTGAAGGCTCTAGAGTTGTACTGCCATCAGTGGTAGTCGTTGAAGGCTCTAGAGTTGTACTGGCATCAGTGGTAGTCGTTGAAGGCTCTAGAGTTGTACTGACATCAGTGGTAGCCGTTGCAGGCTCTAGAGTTGTACTGGCATCAGTGGTGCTCGAAGATGGCTCGATAGTGCTTGTTGCATCAGTGGTAGACGTTGAAGGCTCTAGAGTTGTACTGGCATCAGTGGTAGTCGTTGAAGGCTCTAGAGTTGTACTGGCATCAGTGGTAGTCGTTGAAGGCTCTAGAGTTGTACTGGCATCAGTGGTAGTCGTTGAAGGCTCTAGAGTTGTACTGGCATCAGTGGTAGTCGTTGAAGGCTCTAGAGTTGTACTGGCATCAGTGGTAGTCGTTGAAGGCTCTAGAGTTGTACTGGCATCAGTGGTAGTCGTTGAAGGCTCTAGAGTTGTACTGGCATCAGTGGTAGTCGTTGAAGGCTCTAGAGTTGTACTGGCATCAGTGGTAGTCGTTGAAGGCTCTAGAGTTGTACTGGCATCAGTGGTAGTCGTTGAAGGCTCTAGAGTTGTACTGGCATCAGTGGTAGTCGTTGAAGGCTCTAGAGTTGTACTGCCATCAGTGGTAGTCGTTGAAGGCTCTAGAGTTGTACTGGCATCAGTGGTAGTCGTTGAAGGCTCTAGAGTTGTACTGCCATCAGTGGTAGTCGTTGAAGGCTCTAGAGTTGTACTGGCATCAGTGGTAGTCGTTGAAGGCTCTAGAGTTGTACTGACATCAGTGGTAGCCGTTGCAGGCTCTAGAGTTGTACTGGCATCAGTGGTGCTCGAAGATGGCTCGATAGTGCTTGTTGCATCAGTGGTAGTCGTTGAAGGCTCTAGAGTTGTACTGGCATCAGTGGTAGTCGTTGAAGGCTCTAGAGTTGTACTGGCATCAGTGGTAGTCGTTGAAGGCTCTAGAGTTGTACTGCCATCAGTGGTAGTCGTTGAAGGCTCTAGAGTTGTACTGCCATCAGTGGTAGTCGTTGAAGGCTCTAGAGTTGTACTGCCATCAGTGGTAGTCGTTGAAGGCTCTAGAGTTGTACTGGCATCAGTGGTAGTCGTTGAAGGCTCTAGAGTTGTACTGGCATCAGTGGTAGTCGTTGAAGGCTCTAGAGTTGTACTGGCATCAGTGGTAGTCGTTGAAGGCTCTAGAGTTGTACTGGCATCAGTGGTAGTCGTTGAAGGCTCTAGAGTTGTACTGGCATCAGTGGTAGTCGTTGAAGGCTCTAGAGTTGTACTGCCATCAGTGGTAGTCGTTGAAGGCTCTAGAGTTGTACTGCCATCAGTGGTAGTCGTTGAAGGCTCAAGAGTTGTACTGGCATCAGTGGTAGTCGTTGAAGGCTCTAGAGTTGTACTGCCATCAGTGGTAGTCGTTGAAGGCTCTAGAGTTGTACTGGCATCAGTGGTAGTCGTTGAAGGCTCTAGAGTTGTACTGACATCAGTGGTAGCCGTTGCAGGCTCTAGAGTTGTACTGGCATCAGTGGTGCTCGAAGATGGCTCGATAGTGCTTGTTGCATCAGTGGTAGTCGTTGAAGGCTCTAGAGTTGTACTGCCATCAGTGGTAGTCGTTGAAGGCTCTAGAGTTGTACTGCCATCAGTGGTAGTCGTTGAAGGCTCTAGAGTTGTACTGGCATCAGTGGTAGTCGTTGAAGGCTCTAGAGTTGTACTGCCATCAGTGGTAGTCGTTGAAGGCTCTAGAGTTGTACTGGCATCAGTGGTAGTCGTTGAAGGCTCTAGAGTTGTACTGGCATCAGTGGTAGTCGTTGAAGGCTCTAGAGTTGTACTGCCATCAGTGGTAGTCGTTGAAGGCTCTAGAGTTGTACTGCCATCAGTGGTAGTCGTTGAAGGCTCTAGAGTTGTACTGCCATCAGTGGTAGTCGTTGAAGGCTCTAGAGTTGTACTGCCATCAGTGGTAGTCGTTGAAGGCTCTAGAGTTGTACTGGCATCAGTGGTAGTCGTTGAAGGCTCTAGAGTTGTACTGCCATCAGTGGTAGTCGTTGAAGGCTCTAGAGTTGTACTGGCATCAGTGGTAGTCGTTGAAGGCTCTAGAGTTGTACTGCCATCAGTGGTAGTCGTTGAAGGCTCTAGAGTTGTACTGGCATCAGTGGTAGTCGTTGAAGGCTCTAGAGTTGTACTGACATCAGTGGTAGTCGTTGAAGGCTCTACAGTTGTACTGGCATCAGTGGTGCTCGAAGATGGCTCTAGAGTTGTACTGCCATCAGTGGTAGTCGTTGAAGGCTCTAGAGTTGTACTGGCATCAGTGGTAGTCGTTGAAGGCTCTAGAGTTGTACTGGCATCAGTGGTAGTCGTTGAAGGCTCTAGAGTTGTACTGGCATCAGTGGTAGTCGTTGAAGGCTCTAGAGTTGTACTGACATCAGTGGTAGCCGTTGCAGGCTCTAGAGTTGTACTGGCATCAGTGGTGCTCGAAGATGGCTCGATAGTGCTTGTTGCATCAGTGGTAGACGTTGAAGGCTCTAGAGTTGTACTGGCATCAGTGGTAGTCGTTGAAGGCTCTAGAGTTGTACTGGCATCAGTGGTAGTCGTTGAAGGCTCTAGAGTTGTACTGGCATCAGTGGTAGTCGTTGAAGGCTCTAGAGTTGTACTGGCATCAGTGGTAGTCGTTGAAGGCTCTAGAGTTGTACTGCCATCAGTGGTAGTCGTTGAAGGCTCTAGAGTTGTACTGGCATCAGTGGTAGTCGTTGAAGGCTCTAGAGTTGTACTGGCATCAGTGGTAGTCGTTGAAGGCTCTAGAGTTGTACTGGCATCAGTGGTAGTCGTTGAAGGCTCTAGAGTTGTACTGACATCAGTGGTAGCCGTTGCAGGCTCTAGAGTTGTACTGGCATCAGTGGTGCTCGAAGATGGCTCGATCGTGCTTGTTGCATCAGTGGTTGTCGTTGAAGGCTCTAGAGTTGTACTGGCATCAGTGGTAGTCGTTGAAGGCTCTAGAGTTGTACTGGCATCAGTGGTAGTCGTTGAAGGCTCTAGAGTTGTACTGCCATCAGTGGTAGTCGTTGAAGGCTCTTGAGTTGTACTGGCATCAGTGGTAGTCGTTGAAGGCTCTAGAGTTGTACTGCCATCAGTGGTGCTCGAAGATGGCTCGATAGTGCTTGTTGCATCAGTGGTAGTCGTTGAAGGCTCCAGAGTTGTACTGGCATCAGTGGTAGTCGTTGAAGGCTCTAGAGTTGTACTGGCATCAGTGGTAGTCGTTGAAGGCTCTAGAGTTGTACTGCCATCAGTGGTAGTCGTTGAAGGCTCTAGAGTTGTACTGGCATCAGTGGTAGTCGTTGAAGGCTCTAGAGTTGTACTGCCATCAGTGGTAGTCGTTGAAGGCTCTAGAGTTGTACTGGCATCAGTGGTAGTCGTTGAAGGCTCTAGAGTTGTACTGGCATCAGTGGTAGTCGTTGAAGGCTCTAGAGTTGTACTGCCATCAGTGGTAGTCGTTGAAGGCTCTAGAGTTGTACTGCCATCAGTGGTAGTCGTTGAAGGCTCTAGAGTTGTACTGCCATCAGTGGTAGTCGTTGAAGGCTCTAGAGTTGTACTGCCATCAGTGGTAGTCGTTGAAGGCTCTAGAGTTGTACTGGCATCAGTGGTAGTCGTTGAAGGCTCTAGAGTTGTACTGCCATCAGTGGTAGTCGTTGAAGGCTCTAGAGTTGTACTGGCATCAGTGGTAGTCGTTGAAGGCTCTAGAGTTGTACTGCCATCAGTGGTAGTCGTTGAAGGCTCTAGAGTTGTACTGGCATCAGTGGTAGTCGTTGAAGGCTCTAGAGTTGTACTGACATCAGTGGTAGTCGTTGAAGGCTCTACAGTTGTACTGGCATCAGTGGTGCTCGAAGATGGCTCTAGAGTTGTACTGCCATCAGTGGTAGTCGTTGAAGGCTCTAGAGTTGTACTGGCATCAGTGGTAGTCGTTGAAGGCTCTAGAGTTGTACTGCCATCAGTGGTAGTCGTTGAAGGCTCTAGAGTTGTACTGGCATCAGTGGTAGTCGTTGAAGGCTCTAGAGTTGTACTGCCATCAGTGGTAGCCGTTGCAGGCTCTAGAGTTGTACTGGCATCAGTGGTGCTCGAAGATGGCTCGATAGTGCTTGTTGCATCAGTGGTAGACGTTGAAGGCTCTAGAGTTGTACTGGCATCAGTGGTAGTCGTTGAAGGCTCTAGAGTTGTACTGGCATCAGTGGTAGTCGTTGAAGGCTCTAGAGTTGTACTGGCATCAGTGGTAGTCGTTGAAGGCTCTAGAGTTGTACTGGCATCAGTGGTAGTCGTTGAAGGCTCTAGAGTTGTACTGCCATCAGTGGTAGTCGTTGAAGGCTCTAGAGTTGTACTGGCATCAGTGGTAGTCGTTGAAGGCTCTAGAGTTGTACTGGCATCAGTGGTAGTCGTTGAAGGCTCTAGAGTTGTACTGCCATCAGTGGTAGTCGTTGAAGGCTCTAGAGTTGTACTGACATCAGTGGTAGCCGTTGCAGGCTCTAGAGTTGTACTGGCATCAGTGGTGCTCGAAGATGGCTCGATCGTGCTTGTTGCATCAGTGGTTGTCGTTGAAGGCTCTAGAGTTGTACTGGCATCAGTGGTAGTCGTTGAAGGCTCTAGAGTTGTACTGGCATCAGTGGTAGTCGTTGAAGGCTCTAGAGTTGTACTGCCATCAGTGGTAGTCGTTGAAGGCTCTTGAGTTGTACTGGCATCAGTGGTAGTCGTTGAAGGCTCTAGAGTTGTACTGCCATCAGTGGTGCTCGAAGATGGCTCGATAGTGCTTGTTGCATCAGTGGTAGTCGTTGAAGGCTCCAGAGTTGTACTGGCATCAGTGGTAGTCGTTGAAGGCTCTAGAGTTGTACTGGCATCAGTGGTAGTCGTTGAAGGCTCTAGAGTTGTACTGCCATCAGTGGTAGTCGTTGAAGGCTCTAGAGTTGTACTGCCATCAGTGGTAGTCGTTGAAGGCTCTAGAGTTGTACTGGCATCAGTGGTAGTCGTTGAAGGCTCTAGAGTTGTACTGACATCAGTGGTAGTCGTTGAAGGCTCTACAGTTGTACTGGCATCAGTGGTGCTCGAAGATGGCTCGATAGTGCTTGTTGCATCAGTGGTTGTCGTTGAAGGCTCTAGAGTTGTACTGGCATCAGTGGTAGTCGTTGAAGGCTCTAGAGTTGTACTGGCATCAGTGGTAGTCGTTGAAGGCTCTAGAGTTGTACTGGCATCAGTGGTAGTCGTTGAAGGCTCTAGAGTTGTACTGGCATCAGTGGTAGTCGTTGAAGGCTCTAGAGTTGTACTGGCATCAGTGGTAGTCGTTGAAGGCTCTAGAGTTGTACTGGCATCAGTGGTAGTCGTTGAAGGCTCTAGAGTTGTACTGGCATCAGTGGTAGTCGTTGAAGGCTCTAGAGTTGTACTGCCATCAGTGGTGCTCGAAGATGGCTCGATAGTGCTTGTTGCATCAGTGGTAGTCGTTGAAGGCTCTAGAGTTGTACTGGCATCAGTGGTAGTCGTTGAAGGCTCTAGAGTTGTACTGGCATCAGTGGTAGTCGTTGAAGGCTCTAGAGTTGTACTGCCATCAGTGGTAGTCGTTGAAGGCTCTAGAGTTGTACTGGCATCAGTGGTAGTCGTTGAAGGCTCTAGAGTTGTACTGGCATCAGTGGTAGTCGTTGAAGGCTCTAGAGTTGTACTGGCATCAGTGGTAGTCGTTGAAGGCTCTAGAGTTGTACTGCCATCAGTGGTAGTCGTTGAAGGCTCTAGAGTTGTACTGGCATCAGTGGTAGTCGTTGAAGGCTCTAGAGTTGTACTGCCATCAGTGGTAGTCGTTGAAGGCTCTAGAGTTGTACTGGCATCAGTGGTAGTCGTTGAAGGCTCTAGAGTTGTACTGGCATCAGTGGTAGTCGTTGAAGGCTCTAGAGTTGTACTGGCATCAGTGGTAGTCGTTGAAGGCTCTAGAGTTGTACTGACATCAGTGGTAGTCGTTGAAGGCTCTACAGTTGTACTGGCATCAGTGGTGCTCGAAGATGGCTCGATAGTGCTTGTTGCATCAGTGGTAGTCGTTGAAGGCTCTAGAGTTGTACTGCCATCAGTGGTAGTCGTTGAAGGCTCTAGAGTTGTACTGGCATCAGTGGTAGTCGTAGAAGGCTCTAGAGTTGTACTGCCATCAGTGGTAGTCGTTGAAGGCTCTAGAGTTGTACTGGCATCAGTGGTAGTCGTTGAAGGCTCTAGAGTTGTACTGCCATCAGTGGTAGTCGTTGAAGGCTCTAGAGTTGTACTGGCATCAGTGGTAGTCGTTGAAGGCTCTAGAGTTGTACTGACATCAGTGGTAGCCGTTGCAGGCTCTAGAGTTGTACTGGCATCAGTGGTGCTCGAAGATGGCTCGATAGTGCTTGTTGCATCAGTGGTAGACGTTGAAGGCTCTAGAGTTGTACTGGCATCAGTGGTAGTCGTTGAAGGCTCTAGAGTTGTACTGGCATCAGTGGTAGTCGTTGAAGGCTCTAGAGTTGTACTGGCATCAGTGGTAGTCGTTGAAGGCTCTAGAGTTGTACTGGCATCAGTGGTAGTCGTTGAAGGCTCTAGAGTTGTACTGGCATCAGTGGTAGTCGTTGAAGGCTCTAGAGTTGTACTGGCATCAGTGGTAGTCGTTGAAGGCTCTAGAGTTGTACTGGCATCAGTGGTAGTCGTTGAAGGCTCTAGAGTTGTACTGGCATCAGTGGTAGTCGTTGAAGGCTCTAGAGTTGTACTGGCATCAGTGGTAGTCGTTGAAGGCTCTAGAGTTGTACTGGCATCAGTGGTAGTCGTTGAAGGCTCTAGAGTTGTACTGGCATCAGTGGTAGTCGTTGAAGGCTCTAGAGTTGTACTGACATCAGTGGTAGTCGTTGAAGGCTCTAGAGTTGTACTGGCATCAGTGGTAGTCGTTGAAGGCTCTAGAGTTGTACTGCCATCAGTGGTAGTCGTTGAAGGCTCTAGAGTTGTACTGGCATCAGTGGTAGTCGTTGAAGGCTCTAGAGTTGTACTGGCATCAGTGGTAGTCGTTGAAGGCTCTAGAGTTGTACTGCCATCAGTGGTAGTCGTTGAAGGCTCTAGAGTTGTACTGGCATCAGTGGTAGTCGTTGAAGGCTCTAGAGTTGTACTGCCATCAGTGGTAGTCGTTGAAGGCTCTAGAGTTGTACTGGCATCAGTGGTAGTCGTTGAAGGCTCTAGAGTTGTACTGGCATCAGTGGTAGTCGTTGAAGGCTCTAGAGTTGTACTGGCATCAGTGGTAGTCGTTGAAGGCTCTAGAGTTGTACTGACATCAGTGGTAGTCGTTGAAGGCTCTACAGTTGTACTGGCATCAGTGGTGCTCGAAGATGGCTCGATAGTGCTTGTTGCATCAGTGGTAGTCGTTGAAGGCTCTAGAGTTGTACTGCCATCAGTGGTAGTCGTTGAAGGCTCTAGAGTTGTACTGGCATCAGTGGTAGTCGTTGAAGGCTCTAGAGTTGTACTGCCATCAGTGGTAGTCGTTGAAGGCTCTAGAGTTGTACTGGCATCAGTGGTAGTCGTTGAAGGCTCTAGAGTTGTACTGGCATCAGTGGTAGTCGTAGAAGGCTCTAGAGTTGTACTGCCATCAGTGGTAGTCGTTGAAGGCTCTAGAGTTGTACTGGCATCAGTGGTAGTCGTTGAAGGCTCTAGAGTTGTACTGCCATCAGTGGTAGTCGTTGAAGGCTCTAGAGTTGTACTGGCATCAGTGGTAGTCGTTGAAGGCTCTAGAGTTGTACTGACATCAGTGGTAGCCGTTGCAGGCTCTAGAGTTGTACTGGCATCAGTGGTGCTCGAAGATGGCTCGATAGTGCTTGTTGCATCAGTGGTAGACGTTGAAGGCTCTAGAGTTGTACTGGCATCAGTGGTAGTCGTTGAAGGCTCTAGAGTTGTACTGGCATCAGTGGTAGTCGTTGAAGGCTCTAGAGTTGTACTGCCATCAGTGGTAGTCGTTGAAGGCTCTAGAGTTGTACTGGCATCAGTGGTAGTCGTAGAAGGCTCTAGAGTTGTACTGCCATCAGTGGTAGTCGTTGAAGGCTCTAGAGTTGTACTGGCATCAGTGGTAGTCGTTGAAGGCTCTAGAGTTGTACTGCCATCAGTGGTAGTCGTTGAAGGCTCTAGAGTTGTACTGGCATCAGTGGTAGTCGTTGAAGGCTCTAGAGTTGTACTGACATCAGTGGTAGCCGTTGCAGGCTCTAGAGTTGTACTGGCATCAGTGGTGCTCGAAGATGGCTCGATAGTGCTTGTTGCATCAGTGGTAGACGTTGAAGGCTCTAGAGTTGTACTGGCATCAGTGGTAGTCGTTGAAGGCTCTAGAGTTGTACTGACATCAGTGGTAGCCGTTGCAGGCTCTAGAGTTGTACTGGCATCAGTGGTGCTCGAAGATGGCTCGATAGTGCTTGTTGCATCAGTGGTAGTCGTTGAAGGCTCTAGAGTTGTACTGCCATCAGTGGTAGTCGTTGAAGGCTCTAGAGTTGTACTGCCATCAGTGGTAGTCGTTGAAGGCTCTAGAGTTGTACTGGCATCAGTGGTAGTCGTTGAAGGCTCTAGAGTTGTACTGCCATCAGTGGTAGTCGTTGAAGGCTCTAGAGTTGTACTGGCATCAGTGGTAGTCGTTGAAGGCTCTAGAGTTGTACTGGCATCAGTGGTAGTCGTTGAAGGCTCTAGAGTTGTACTGCCATCAGTGGTAGTCGTTGAAGGCTCTAGAGTTGTACTGCCATCAGTGGTAGTCGTTGAAGGCTCTAGAGTTGTACTGCCATCAGTGGTAGTCGTTGAAGGCTCTAGAGTTGTACTGCCATCAGTGGTAGTCGTTGAAGGCTCTAGAGTTGTACTGGCATCAGTGGTAGTCGTTGAAGGCTCTAGAGTTGTACTGCCATCAGTGGTAGTCGTTGAAGGCTCTAGAGTTGTACTGGCATCAGTGGTAGTCGTTGAAGGCTCTAGAGTTGTACTGCCATCAGTGGTAGTCGTTGAAGGCTCTAGAGTTGTACTGGCATCAGTGGTAGTCGTTGAAGGCTCTAGAGTTGTACTGGCATCAGTGGTAGTCGTTGAAGGCTCTACAGTTGTACTGGCATCAGTGGTGCTCGAAGATGGCTCTAGAGTTGTACTGGCATCAGTGGTAGTCGTTGAAGGCTCTAGAGTTGTACTGGCATCAGTGGTAGTCGTTGAAGGCTCTAGAGTTGTACTGCCATCAGTGGTAGTCGTTGAAGGCTCTAGAGTTGTACTGGCATCAGTGGTAGTCGTTGAAGGCTCTAGAGTTGTACTGACATCAGTGGTAGCCGTTGCAGGCTCTAGAGTTGTACTGGCATCAGTGGTGCTCGAAGATGGCTCGATAGTGCTTGTTGCATCAGTGGTAGTCGTTGAAGGCTCTAGAGTTGTACTGGCATCAGTGGTAGTCGTTGAAGGCTCTAGAGTTGTACTGGCATCAGTGGTAGTCGTTGAAGGCTCTAGAGTTGTACTGGCATCAGTGGTAGTCGTTGAAGGCTCTAGAGTTGTACTGGCATCAGTGGTAGTCGTTGAAGGCTCTAGAGTTGTACTGCCATCAGTGGTAGTCGTTGAAGGCTCTAGAGTTGTACTGGCATCAGTGGTAGTCGTTGAAGGCTCTAGAGTTGTACTGGCATCAGTGGTAGTCGTTGAAGGCTCTAGAGTTGTACTGGCATCAGTGGTAGTCGTTGAAGGCTCTAGAGTTGTACTGACATCAGTGGTAGCCGTTGCAGGCTCTAGAGTTGTACTGGCATCAGTGGTGCTCGAAGATGGCTCGATCGTGCTTGTTGCATCAGTGGTTGTCGTTGAAGGCTCTAGAGTTGTACTGGCATCAGTGGTAGTCGTTGAAGGCTCTAGAGTTGTACTGGCATCAGTGGTAGTCGTTGAAGGCTCTAGAGTTGTACTGCCATCAGTGGTAGTCGTTGAAGGCTCTTGAGTTGTACTGGCATCAGTGGTAGTCGTTGAAGGCTCTAGAGTTGTACTGCCATCAGTGGTGCTCGAAGATGGCTCGATAGTGCTTGTTGCATCAGTGGTAGTCGTTGAAGGCTCCAGAGTTGTACTGGCATCAGTGGTAGTCGTTGAAGGCTCTAGAGTTGTACTGGCATCAGTGGTAGTCGTTGAAGGCTCTAGAGTTGTACTGCCATCAGTGGTAGTCGTTGAAGGCTCTAGAGTTGTACTGCCATCAGTGGTAGTCGTTGAAGGCTCTAGAGTTGTACTGGCATCAGTGGTAGTCGTTGAAGGCTCTAGAGTTGTACTGACATCAGTGGTAGTCGTTGAAGGCTCTACAGTTGTACTGGCATCAGTGGTGCTCGAAGATGGCTCGATAGTGCTTGTTGCATCAGTGGTTGTCGTTGAAGGCTCTAGAGTTGTACTGGCATCAGTGGTAGTCGTTGAAGGCTCTAGAGTTGTACTGGCATCAGTGGTAGTCGTTGAAGGCTCTAGAGTTGTACTGGCATCAGTGGTAGTCGTTGAAGGCTCTAGAGTTGTACTGGCATCAGTGGTAGTCGTTGAAGGCTCTAGAGTTGTACTGGCATCAGTGGTAGTCGTTGAAGGCTCTAGAGTTGTACTGGCATCAGTGGTAGTCGTTGAAAGCTCTAGAGTTGTACTGGCATCAGTGGTAGTCGTTGAAGGCTCTAGAGTTGTACTGCCATCAGTGGTGCTCGAAGATGGCTCGATAGTGCTTGTTGCATCAGTGGTAGTCGTTGAAGGCTCTAGAGTTGTACTGGCATCAGTGGTAGTCGTTGAAGGCTCTAGAGTTGTACTGGCATCAGTGGTAGTCGTTGAAGGCTCTAGAGTTGTACTGCCATCAGTGGTAGTCGTTGAAGGCTCTAGAGTTGTACTGGCATCAGTGGTAGTCGTTGAAGGCTCTAGAGTTGTACTGGCATCAGTGGTAGTCGTTGAAGGCTCTAGAGTTGTACTGGCATCAGTGGTAGTCGTTGAAGGCTCTAGAGTTGTACTGCCATCAGTGGTAGTCGTTGAAGGCTCTAGAGTTGTACTGGCATCAGTGGTAGTCGTTGAAGGCTCTAGAGTTGTACTGCCATCAGTGGTAGTCGTTGAAGGCTCTAGAGTTGTACTGGCATCAGTGGTAGTCGTTGAAGGCTCTAGAGTTGTACTGGCATCAGTGGTAGTCGTTGAAGGCTCTAGAGTTGTACTGGCATCAGTGGTAGTCGTTGAAGGCTCTAGAGTTGTACTGACATCAGTGGTAGTCGTTGAAGGCTCTACAGTTGTACTGGCATCAGTGGTGCTCGAAGATGGCTCGATAGTGCTTGTTGCATCAGTGGTAGTCGTTGAAGGCTCTAGAGTTGTACTGGCATCAGTGGTAGTCGTTGAAGGCTCTAGAGTTGTACTGGCATCAGTGGTAGTCGTAGAAGGCTCTAGAGTTGTACTGCCATCAGTGGTAGTCGTTGAAGGCTCTAGAGTTGTACTGGCATCAGTGGTAGTCGTTGAAGGCTCTAGAGTTGTACTGCCATCAGTGGTAGTCGTTGAAGGCTCTAGAGTTGTACTGGCATCAGTGGTAGTCGTTGAAGGCTCTAGAGTTGTACTGACATCAGTGGTAGCCGTTGCAGGCTCTAGAGTTGTACTGGCATCAGTGGTGCTCGAAGATGGCTCGATAGTGCTTGTTGCATCAGTGGTAGACGTTGAAGGCTCTAGAGTTGTACTGGCATCAGTGGTAGTCGTTGAAGGCTCTAGAGTTGTACTGGCATCAGTGGTAGTCGTTGAAGGCTCTAGAGTTGTACTGGCATCAGTGGTAGTCGTTGAAGGCTCTAGAGTTGTACTGGCATCAGTGGTAGTCGTTGAAGGCTCTAGAGTTGTACTGGCATCAGTGGTAGTCGTTGAAGGCTCTAGAGTTGTACTGGCATCAGTGGTAGTCGTTGAAGGCTCTAGAGTTGTACTGGCATCAGTGGTAGTCGTTGAAGGCTCTAGAGTTGTACTGGCATCAGTGGTAGTCGTTGAAGGCTCTAGAGTTGTACTGGCATCAGTGGTAGTCGTTGAAGGCTCTAGAGTTGTACTGGCATCAGTGGTAATCGTTGAAGGCTCTAGAGTTGTACTGGCATCAGTGGTAGTCGTTGAAGGCTCTAGAGTTGTACTGACATCAGTGGTAGTCGTTGAAGGCTCTAGAGTTGTACTGGCATCAGTGGTAGTCGTTGAAGGCTCTAGAGTTGTACTGCCATCAGTGGTAGTCGTTGAAGGCTCTAGAGTTGTACTGGCATCAGTGGTAGTCGTTGAAGGCTCTAGAGTTGTACTGCCATCAGTGGTAGTCGTTGAAGGCTCTAGAGTTGTACTGGCATCAGTGGTAGTCGTTGAAGGCTCTAGAGTTGTACTGCCATCAGTGGTAGTCGTTGAAGGCTCTAGAGTTGTACTGGCATCAGTGGTAGTCGTTGAAGGCTCTAGAGTTGTACTGGCATCAGTGGTAGTCGTTGAAGGCTCTAGAGTTGTACTGGCATCAGTGGTAGTCGTTGAAGGCTCTAGAGTTGTACTGACATCAGTGGTAGTCGTTGAAGGCTCTACAGTTGTACTGGCATCAGTGGTGCTCGAAGATGGCTCGATAGTGCTTGTTGCATCAGTGGTAGTCGTTGAAGGCTCTAGAGTTGTACTGGCATCAGTGGTAGTCGTTGAAGGCTCTAGAGTTGTACTGGCATCAGTGGTAGTCGTAGAAGGCTCTAGAGTTGTACTGCCATCAGTGGTAGTCGTTGAAGGCTCTAGAGTTGTACTGGCATCAGTGGTAGTCGTTGAAGGCTCTAGAGTTGTACTGCCATCAGTGGTAGTCGTTGAAGGCTCTAGAGTTGTACTGGCATCAGTGGTAGTCGTTGAAGGCTCTAGAGTTGTACTGACATCAGTGGTAGCCGTTGCAGGCTCTAGAGTTGTACTGGCATCAGTGGTGCTCGAAGATGGCTCGATAGTGCTTGTTGCATCAGTGGTAGACGTTGAAGGCTCTAGAGTTGTACTGGCATCAGTGGTAGTCGTTGAAGGCTCTAGAGTTGTACTGGCATCAGTGGTAGTCGTTGAAGGCTCTAGAGTTGTACTGGCATCAGTGGTAGTCGTTGAAGGCTCTAGAGTTGTACTGGCATCAGTGGTAGTCGTTGAAGGCTCTAGAGTTGTACTGGCATCAGTGGTAGTCGTTGAAGGCTCTAGAGTTGTACTGGCATCAGTGGTAGTCGTTGAAGGCTCTAGAGTTGTACTGGCATCAGTGGTAGTCGTTGAAGGCTCTAGAGTTGTACTGGCATCAGTGGTAGTCGTTGAAGGCTCTAGAGTTGTACTGGCATCAGTGGTAGTCGTTGAAGGCTCTAGAGTTGTACTGGCATCAGTGGTAATCGTTGAAGGCTCTAGAGTTGTACTGGCATCAGTGGTAGTCGTTGAAGGCTCTAGAGTTGTACTGACATCAGTGGTAGTCGTTGAAGGCTCTAGAGTTGTACTGGCATCAGTGGTAGTCGTTGAAGGCTCTAGAGTTGTACTGCCATCAGTGGTAGTCGTTGAAGGCTCTAGAGTTGTACTGGCATCAGTGGTAGTCGTTGAAGGCTCTAGAGTTGTACTGGCATCAGTGGTAGTCGTTGAAGGCTCTAGAGTTGTACTGCCATCAGTGGTAGTCGTTGAAGGCTCTAGAGTTGTACTGGCATCAGTGGTAGTCGTTGAAGGCTCTAGAGTTGTACTGCCATCAGTGGTAGTCGTTGAAGGCTCTAGAGTTGTACTGGCATCAGTGGTAGTCGTTGAAGGCTCTAGAGTTGTACTGGCATCAGTGGTAGTCGTTGAAGGCTCTAGAGTTGTACTGGCATCAGTGGTAGTCGTTGAAGGCTCTAGAGTTGTACTGACATCAGTGGTAGTCGTTGAAGGCTCTACAGTTGTACTGGCATCAGTGGTGCTCGAAGATGGCTCGATAGTGCTTGTTGCATCAGTGGTAGTCGTTGAAGGCTCTAGAGTTGTACTGCCATCAGTGGTAGTCGTTGAAGGCTCTAGAGTTGTACTGGCATCAGTGGTAGTCGTAGAAGGCTCTAGAGTTGTACTGCCATCAGTGGTAGTCGTTGAAGGCTCTAGAGTTGTACTGGCATCAGTGGTAGTCGTTGAAGGCTCTAGAGTTGTACTGCCATCAGTGGTAGTCGTTGAAGGCTCTAGAGTTGTACTGGCATCAGTGGTAGTCGTTGAAGGCTCTAGAGTTGTACTGACATCAGTGGTAGCCGTTGCAGGCTCTAGAGTTGTACTGGCATCAGTGGTGCTCGAAGATGGCTCGATAGTGCTTGTTGCATCAGTGGTAGACGTTGAAGGCTCTAGAGTTGTACTGGCATCAGTGGTAGTCGTTGAAGGCTCTAGAGTTGTACTGGCATCAGTGGTAGTCGTTGAAGGCTCTAGAGTTGTACTGGCATCAGTGGTAGTCGTTGAAGGCTCTAGAGTTGTACTGGCATCAGTGGTAGTCGTTGAAGGCTCTAGAGTTGTACTGGCATCAGTGGTAGTCGTTGAAGGCTCTAGAGTTGTACTGGCATCAGTGGTAGTCGTTGAAGGCTCTAGAGTTGTACTGGCATCAGTGGTAGTCGTTGAAGGCTCTAGAGTTGTACTGGCATCAGTGGTAGTCGTTGAAGGCTCTAGAGTTGTACTGGCATCAGTGGTAGTCGTTGAAGGCTCTAGAGTTGTACTGGCATCAGTGGTAGTCGTTGAAGGCTCTAGAGTTGTACTGGCATCAGTGGTAGTCGTTGAAGGCTCTAGAGTTGTACTGACATCAGTGGTAGTCGTTGAAGGCTCTAGAGTTGTACTGGCATCAGTGGTAGTCGTTGAAGGCTCTAGAGTTGTACTGCCATCAGTGGTAGTCGTTGAAGGCTCTAGAGTTGTACTGACATCAGTGGTAGCCGTTGCAGGCTCTAGAGTTGTACTGGCATCAGTGGTGCTCGAAGATAGCTCGATAGTGCTTGTTGCATCAGTGGTAGACGTTGAAGGCTCTAGAGTTGTACTGGCATCAGTGGTAGTCGTTGAAGGCTCTAGAGTTGTACTGGCATCAGTGGTAGTCGTTGAAGGCTCTAGAGTTGTACTGCCATCAGTGGTAGTCGTTGAAGGCTCTAGAGTTGTACTGCCATCAGTGGTAGTCGTTGAAGGCTCTAGAGTTGTACTGCCATCAGTGGTAGTCGTTGAAGGCTCTAGAGTTGTACTGGCATCAGTGGTAGTCGTTGAAGGCTCTAGAGTTGTACTGGCATCAGTGGTAGTCGTTGAAGGCTCTAGAGTTGTACTGGCATCAGTGGTAGTCGTTGAAGGCTCTAGAGTTGTACTGGCATCAGTGGTAGTCGTTGAAGGCTCTAGAGTTGTACTGGCATCAGTGGTAGTCGTTGAAGGCTCTAGAGTTGTACTGCCATCAGTGGTAGTCGTTGAAGGCTCTAGAGTTGTACTGCCATCAGTGGTAGTCGTTGAAGGCTCTAGAGTTGTACTGGCATCAGTGGTAGTCGTTGAAGGCTCTAGAGTTGTACTGCCATCAGTGGTAGTCGTTGAAGGCTCTAGAGTTGTACTGGCATCAGTGGTAGTCGTTGAAGGCTCTAGAGTTGTACTGACATCAGTGGTAGCCGTTGCAGGCTCTAGAGTTGTACTGGCATCACTGGTGCTCGAAGATGGCTCGATAGTGCTTGTTGCATCAGTGGTAGTCGTTGAAGGCTCTAGAGTTGTACTGCCATCAGTGGTAGTCGTTGAAGGCTCTAGAGTTGTACTGCCATCAGTGGTAGTCGTTGAAGGCTCTAGAGTTGTACTGGCATCAGTGGTAGTCGTTGAAGGCTCTAGAGTTGTACTGCCATCAGTGGTAGTCGTTGAAGGCTCTAGAGTTGTACTGGCATCAGTGGTAGTCGTTGAAGGCTCTAGAGTTGTACTGGCATCAGTGGTAGTCGTTGAAGGCTCTAGAGTTGTACTGCCATCAGTGGTAGTCGTTGAAGGCTCTAGAGTTGTACTGCCATCAGTGGTAGTCGTTGAAGGCTCTAGAGTTGTACTGCCATCAGTGGTAGTCGTTGAAGGCTCTAGAGTTGTACTGCCATCAGTGGTAGTCGTTGAAGGCTCTAGAGTTGTACTGGCATCAGTGGTAGTCGTTGAAGGCTCTAGAGTTGTACTGCCATCAGTGGTAGTCGTTGAAGGCTCTAGAGTTGTACTGGCATCAGTGGTAGTCGTTGAAGGCTCTAGAGTTGTACTGCCATCAGTGGTAGTCGTTGAAGGCTCTAGAGTTGTACTGGCATCAGTGGTAGTCGTTGAAGGCTCTAGAGTTGTACTGACATCAGTGGTAGTCGTTGAAGGCTCTACAGTTGTACTGGCATCAGTGGTGCTCGAAGATGGCTCGATAGTGCTTGTTGCATCAGTGGTAGTCGTTGAAGGCTCTAGAGTTGTACTGGCATCAGTGGTAGTCGTTGAAGGCTCTAGAGTTGTACTGGCATCAGTGGTAGTCGTAGAAGGCTCTAGAGTTGTACTGCCATCAGTGGTAGTCGTTGAAGGCTCTAGAGTTGTACTGGCATCAGTGGTAGTCGTTGAAGGCTCTAGAGTTGTACTGGCATCAGTGGTAGTCGTTGAAGGCTCTAGAGTTGTACTGGCATCAGTGGTAGTCGTTGAAGGCTCTAGAGTTGTACTGACATCAGTGGTAGCCGTTGCAGGCTCTAGAGTTGTACTGGCATCAGTGGTGCTCGAAGATGGCTCGATAGTGCTTGTTGCATCAGTGGTAGACGTTGAAGGCTCTAGAGTTGTACTGGCATCAGTGGTAGTCGTTGAAGGCTCTAGAGTTGTACTGGCATCAGTGGTAGTCGTTGAAGGCTCTAGAGTTGTACTGGCATCAGTGGTAGTCGTTGAAGGCTCTAGAGTTGTACTGGCATCAGTGGTAGTCGTTGAAGGCTCTAGAGTTGTACTGCCATCAGTGGTAGTCGTTGAAGGCTCTAGAGTTGTACTGGCATCAGTGGTAGTCGTTGAAGGCTCTAGAGTTGTACTGGCATCAGTGGTAGTCGTTGAAGGCTCTAGAGTTGTACTGGCATCAGTGGTAGTCGTTGAAGGCTCTAGAGTTGTACTGACATCAGTGGTAGCCGTTGCAGGCTCTAGAGTTGTACTGGCATCAGTGGTGCTCGAAGATGGCTCGATCGTGCTTGTTGCATCAGTGGTTGTCGTTGAAGGCTCTAGAGTTGTACTGGCATCAGTGGTAGTCGTTGAAGGCTCTAGAGTTGTACTGGCATCAGTGGTAGTCGTTGAAGGCTCTAGAGTTGTACTGCCATCAGTGGTAGTCGTTGAAGGCTCTTGAGTTGTACTGGCATCAGTGGTAGTCGTTGAAGGCTCTAGAGTTGTACTGCCATCAGTGGTGCTCGAAGATGGCTCGATAGTGCTTGTTGCATCAGTGGTAGTCGTTGAAGGCTCCAGAGTTGTACTGGCATCAGTGGTAGTCGTTGAAGGCTCTAGAGTTGTACTGGCATCAGTGGTAGTCGTTGAAGGCTCTAGAGTTGTACTGCCATCAGTGGTAGTCGTTGAAGGCTCTAGAGTTGTACTGGCATCAGTGGTAGTCGTTGAAGGCTCTAGAGTTGTACTGGCATCAGTGGTAGTCGTTGAAGGCTCTAGAGTTGTACTGACATCAGTGGTAGTCGTTGAAGGCTCTACAGTTGTACTGGCATCAGTGGTGCTCGAAGATGGCTCGATAGTGCTTGTTGCATCAGTGGTTGTCGTTGAAGGCTCTAGAGTTGTACTGGCATCAGTGGTAGTCGTTGAAGGCTCTAGAGTTGTACTGGCATCAGTGGTAGTCGTTGAAGGCTCTAGAGTTGTACTGGCATCAGTGGTAGTCGTTGAAGGCTCTAGAGTTGTACTGGCATCAGTGGTAGTCGTTGAAGGCTCTAGAGTTGTACTGGCATCAGTGGTAGTCGTTGAAGGCTCTAGAGTTGTACTGGCATCAGTGGTAGTCGTTGAAGGCTCTAGAGTTGTACTGGCATCAGTGGTAGTCGTTGAAGGCTCTAGAGTTGTACTGCCATCAGTGGTGCTCGAAGATGGCTCGATAGTGCTTGTTGCATCAGTGGTAGTCGTTGAAGGCTCTAGAGTTGTACTGGCATCAGTGGTAGTCGTTGAAGGCTCTAGAGTTGTACTGGCATCAGTGGTAGTCGTTGAAGGCTCTAGAGTTGTACTGCCATCAGTGGTAGTCGTTGAAGGCTCTAGAGTTGTACTGGCATCAGTGGTAGTCGTTGAAGGCTCTAGAGTTGTACTGGCATCAGTGGTAGTCGTTGAAGGCTCTAGAGTTGTACTGGCATCAGTGGTAGTCGTTGAAGGCTCTAGAGTTGTACTGCCATCAGTGGTAGTCGTTGAAGGCTCTAGAGTTGTACTGGCATCAGTGGTAGTCGTTGAAGGCTCTAGAGTTGTACTGCCATCAGTGGTAGTCGTTGAAGGCTCTAGAGTTGTACTGGCATCAGTGGTAGTCGTTGAAGGCTCTAGAGTTGTACTGGCATCAGTGGTAGTCGTTGAAGGCTCTAGAGTTGTACTGGCATCAGTGGTAGTCGTTGAAGGCTCTAGAGTTGTACTGACATCAGTGGTAGTCGTTGAAGGCTCTACAGTTGTACTGGCATCAGTGGTGCTCGAAGATGGCTCGATAGTGCTTGTTGCATCAGTGGTAGTCGTTGAAGGCTCTAGAGTTGTACTGCCATCAGTGGTAGTCGTTGAAGGCTCTAGAGTTGTACTGGCATCAGTGGTAGTCGTAGAAGGCTCTAGAGTTGTACTGGCATCAGTGGTAGTCGTTGAAGGCTCTAGAGTTGTACTGGCATCAGTGGTAGTCGTTGAAGGCTCTAGAGTTGTACTGCCATCAGTGGTAGTCGTTGAAGGCTCTAGAGTTGTACTGGCATCAGTGGTAGTCGTTGAAGGCTCTAGAGTTGTACTGACATCAGTGGTAGCCGTTGCAGGCTCTAGAGTTGTACTGGCATCAGTGGTGCTCGAAGATGGCTCGATAGTGCTTGTTGCATCAGTGGTAGTCGTTGAAGGCTCTAGAGTTGTACTGGCATCAGTGGTAGTCGTTGAAGGCTCTAGAGTTGTACTGGCATCAGTGGTAGTCGTTGAAGGCTCTAGAGTTGTACTGGCATCAGTGGTAGTCGTTGAAGGCTCTAGAGTTGTACTGGCATCAGTGGTAGTCGTTGAAGGCTCTAGAGTTGTACTGGCATCAGTGGTAGTCGTTGAAGGCTCTAGAGTTGTACTGGCATCAGTGGTAGTCGTTGAAGGCTCTAGAGTTGTACTGGCATCAGTGGTAGTCGTTGAAGGCTCTAGAGTTGTACTGGCATCAGTGGTAGTCGTTGAAGGCTCTAGAGTTGTACTGGCATCAGTGGTAGTCGTTGAAGGCTCTAGAGTTGTACTGGCATCAGTGGTAGTCGTTGAAGGCTCTAGAGTTGTACTGGCATCAGTGGTAGTCGTTGAAGGCTCTAGAGTTGTACTGACATCAGTGGTAGTCGTTGAAGGCTCTAGAGTTGTACTGGCATCAGTGGTAGTCGTTGAAGGCTCTAGAGTTGTACTGCCATCAGTGGTAGTCGTTGAAGGCTCTAGAGTTGTACTGACATCAGTGGTAGCCGTTGCAGGCTCTAGAGTTGTACTGGCATCAGTGGTGCTCGAAGATGGCTCGATAGTGCTTGTTGCATCAGTGGTAGACGTTGAAGGCTCTAGAGTTGTACTGGCATCAGTGGTAGTCGTTGAAGGCTCTAGAGTTGTACTGGCATCAGTGGTAGTCGTTGAAGGCTCTAGAGTTGTACTGGCATCAGTGGTAGTCGTTGAAGGCTCTAGAGTTGTACTGGCATCAGTGGTAGTCGTTGAAGGCTCTAGAGTTGTACTGCCATCAGTGGTAGTCGTTGAAGGCTCTAGAGTTGTACTGGTATCAGTGGTAGTCGTTGAAGGCTCTAGAGTTGTACTGGCATCAGTGGTAGTCGTTGAAGGCTCTAGAGTTGTACTGGCATCAGTGGTAGTCGTTGAAGGCTCTAGAGTTGTACTGACATCAGTGGTAGTCGTTGAAGGCTCTACAGTTGTACTGGCATCAGTGGTGCTCGAAGATGGCTCGATAGTGCTTGTTGCATCAGTGGTAGTCGTTGAAGGCTCTAGAGTTGTACTGCCATCAGTGGTAGTCGTTGAAGGCTCTAGAGTTGTACTGCCATCAGTGGTAGTCGTTGAAGGCTCTAGAGTTGTACTGCCATCAGTGGTAGTCGTTGAAGGCTCTAGAGTTGTACTGGCATCAGTGGTAGTCGTTGAAGGCTCTAGAGTTGTACTGCCATCAGTGGTAGTCGTTGAAGGCTCTAGAGTTGTACTGGCATCAGTGGTAGTCGTTGAAGGCTCTAGAGTTGTACTGCCATCAGTGGTAGTCGTTGAAGGCTCTAGAGTTGTACTGGCATCAGTGGTAGTCGTTGAAGGCTCTAGAGTTGTACTGGCATCAGTGGTAGCCGTTGCAGGCTCTAGAGTTGTACTGGCATCAGTGGTGCTCGAAGATGGCTCGATAGTGCTTGTTGCATCAGTGGTAGTCGTTGAAGGCTCTAGAGTTGTACTGGCATCAGTGGTAGTCGTTGAAGGCTCTAGAGTTGTACTGGCATCAGTGGTAGTCGTTGAAGGCTCTAGAGTTGTACTGGCATCAGTGGTAGTCGTTGAAGGCTCTAGAGTTGTACTGGAATCAGTGGTAGTCGTTGAAGGCTCTAGAGTTGTACTGGCATCAGTGGTAGTCGTTGAAGGCTCTAGAGTTGTACTGGCATCAGTGGTAGTCGTTGAAGGCTCTAGAGTTGTACTGGCATCAGTGGTAGTCGTTGAAGGCTCTAGAGTTGTACTGCCATCAGTGGTAGTCGTTGAAGGCTCTAGAGTTGTACTGGCATCAGTGGTAGTCGTTGAAGGCTCTAGAGTTGTACTGCCATCAGTGGTAGTCGTTGAAGGCTCTAGAGTTGTACTGGCATCAGTGGTAGTCGTTGAAGGCTCTAGAGTTGTACTGACATCAGTGGTAGCCGTTGCAGGCTCTAGAGTTGTACTGGCATCAGTGGTGCTCGAAGATGGCTCGATAGTGCTTGTTGCATCAGTGGTAGACGTTGAAGGCTCTAGAGTTGTACTGGCATCAGTGGTAGTCGTTGAAGGCTCTAGAGTTGTACTGGCATCAGTGGTAGTCGTTGAAGGCTCTAGAGTTGTACTGCCATCAGTGGTAGTCGTTGAAGGCTCTAGAGTTGTACTGCCATCAGTGGTAGTCGTTGAAGGCTCTAGAGTTGTACTGCCATCAGTGGTAGTCGTTGAAGGCTCTAGAGTTGTACTGGCATCAGTGGTAGTCGTTGAAGGCTCTAGAGTTGTACTGGCATCAGTGGTAGTCGTTGAAGGCTCTAGAGTTGTACTGGCATCAGTGGTAGTCGTTGAAGGCTCTAGAGTTGTACTGGCATCAGTGGTAGTCGTTGAAGGCTCTAGAGTTGTACTGGCATCAGTGGTAGTCGTTGAAGGCTCTAGAGTTGTACTGCCATCAGTGGTAGTCGTTGAAGGCTCTAGAGTTGTACTGCCATCAGTGGTAGTCGTTGAAGGCTCTAGAGTTGTACTGGCATCAGTGGTAGTCGTTGAAGGCTCTAGAGTTGTACTGCCATCAGTGGTAGTCGTTGAAGGCTCTAGAGTTGTACTGGCATCAGTGGTAGTCGTTGAAGGCTCTAGAGTTGTACTGACATCAGTGGTAGCCGTTGCAGGCTCTAGAGTTGTACTGGCATCAGTGGTGCTCGAAGATGGCTCGATAGTGCTTGTTGCATCAGTGGTAGTCGTTGAAGGCTCTAGAGTTGTACTGGCATCAGTGGTAGTCGTTGAAGGCTCTAGAGTTGTACTGCCATCAGTGGTAGTCGTTGAAGGCTCTAGAGTTGTACTGGCATCAGTGGTAGTCGTTGAAGGCTCTAGAGTTGTACTGCCATCAGTGGTAGTCGTTGAAGGCTCTAGAGTTGTACTGGCATCAGTGGTAGTCGTTGAAGGCTCTAGAGTTGTACTGGCATCAGTGGTAGTCGTTGAAGGCTCTAGAGTTGTACTGCCATCAGTGGTAGTCGTTGAAGGCTCTAGAGTTGTACTGACATCAGTGGTAGCCGTTGCAGGCTCTAGAGTTGTACTGGCATCAGTGGTGCTCGAAGATGGCTCGATAGTGCTTGTTGCATCAGTGGTAGACGTTGAAGGCTCTAGAGTTGTACTGGCATCAGTGGTAGTCGTTGAAGGCTCTAGAGTTGTACTGGCATCAGTGGTAGTCGTTGAAGGCTCTAGAGTTGTACTGGCATCAGTGGTAGTCGTTGAAGGCTCTAGAGTTGTACTGGCATCAGTGGTAGTCGTTGAAGGCTCTAGAGTTGTACTGCCATCAGTGGTAGTCGTTGAAGGCTCTAGAGTTGTACTGGCATCAGTGGTAGTCGTTGAAGGCTCTAGAGTTGTACTGGCATCAGTGGTAGTCGTTGAAGGCTCTAGAGTTGTACTGGCATCAGTGGTAGTCGTTGAAGGCTCTAGAGTTGTACTGCCATCAGTGGTAGTCGTTGAAGGCTCTAGAGTTGTACTGGCATCAGTGGTAGTCGTTGAAGGCTCTAGAGTTGTACTGCCATCAGTGGTAGTCGTTGAAGGCTCTAGAGTTGTACTGGCATCAGTGGTAGTCGTTGAAGGCTCTAGAGTTGTACTGCCATCAGTGGTAGTCGTTGAAGGCTCTAGAGTTGTACTGGCATCAGTGGTGCTCGAAGATGGCTCGATAGTGCTTGTTGCATCAGTGGTAGTCGTTGAAGGCTCTAGAGTTGTACTGCCATCAGTGGTAGTCGTTGAAGGCTCTAGAGTTGTACTGGCATCAGTGGTAGTCGTAGAAGGCTCTAGAGTTGTACTGCCATCAGTGGTAGTCGTTGAAGGCTCTAGAGTTGTACTGGCATCAGTGGTAGTCGTTGAAGGCTCTAGAGTTGTACTGCCATCAGTGGTAGTCGTTGAAGGCTCTAGAGTTGTACTGGCATCAGTGGTAGTCGTTGAAGGCTCTAGAGTTGTACTGACATCAGTGGTAGCCGTTGCAGGCTCTAGAGTTGTACTGGCATCAGTGGTGCTCGAAGATGGCTCGATAGTGCTTGTTGCATCAGTGGTAGACGTTGAAGGCTCTAGAGTTGTACTGGCATCAGTGGTAGTCGTTGAAGGCTCTAGAGTTGTACTGGCATCAGTGGTAGTCGTTGAAGGCTCTAGAGTTGTACTGGCATCAGTGGTAGTCGTTGAAGGCTCTAGAGTTGTACTGGCATCAGTGGTAGTCGTTGAAGGCTCTAGAGTTGTACTGCCATCAGTGGTAGTCGTTGAAGGCTCTAGAGTTGTACTGGCATCAGTGGTAGTCGTTGAAGGCTCTAGAGTTGTACTGGCATCAGTGGTAGTCGTTGAAGGCTCTAGAGTTGTACTGGCATCAGTGGTAGTCGTTGAAGGCTCTAGAGTTGTACTGACATCAGTGGTAGCCGTTGCAGGCTCTAGAGTTGTACTGGCATCAGTGGTGCTCGAAGATGGCTCGATAGTGCTTGTTGCATCAGTGGTAGTCGTTGAAGGCTCTAGAGTTGTACTGCCATCAGTGGTAGTCGTTGAAGGCTCTAGAGTTGTACTGGCATCAGTGGTAGTCGTTGAAGGCTCTAGAGTTGTACTGGCATCAGTGGTAGTCGTTGAAGGCTCTAGAGTTGTACTGGCATCAGTGGTAGTCGTTGAAGGCTCTAGAGTTGTACTGCCATCAGTGGTGCTCGAAGATGGCTCGATAGTGCTTGTTGCATCAGTGGTAGTCGTTGAAGGCTCCAGAGTTGTACTGGCATCAGTGGTAGTCGTTGAAGGCTCTAGAGTTGTACTGGCATCAGTGGTAGTCGTTGAAGGCTCTAGAGTTGTACTGCCATCAGTGGTAGTCGTTGAAGGCTCTAGAGTTGTACTGCCATCAGTGGTAGTCGTTGAAGGCTCTAGAGTTGTACTGGCATCAGTGGTAGTCGTTGAAGGCTCTAGAGTTGTACTGACATCAGTGGTAGTCGTTGAAGGCTCTACAGTTGTACTGGCATCAGTGGTGCTCGAAGATGGCTCGATAGTGCTTGTTGCATCAGTGGTTGTCGTTGAAGGCTCTAGAGTTGTACTGGCATCAGTGGTAGTCGTTGAAGGCTCTAGAGTTGTACTGGCATCAGTGGTAGTCGTTGAAGGCTCTAGAGTTGTACTGGCATCAGTGGTAGTCGTTGAAGGCTCTAGAGTTGTACTGGCATCAGTGGTAGTCGTTGAAGGCTCTAGAGTTGTACTGGCATCAGTGGTAGTCGTTGAAGGCTCTAGAGTTGTACTGGCATCAGTGGTAGTCGTTGAAGGCTCTAGAGTTGTACTGCCATCAGTGGTGCTCGAAGATGGCTCGATAGTGCTTGTTGCATCAGTGGTAGTCGTTGAAGGCTCTAGAGTTGTACTGGCATCAGTGGTAGTCGTTGAAGGCTCTAGAGTTGTACTGGCATCAGTGGTAGTCGTTGAAGGCTCTAGAGTTGTACTGCCATCAGTGGTAGTCGTTGAAGGCTCTAGAGTTGTACTGGCATCAGTGGTAGTCGTTGAAGGCTCTAGAGTTGTACTGGCATCAGTGGTAGTCGTTGAAGGCTCTAGAGTTGTACTGGCATCAGTGGTAGTCGTTGAAGGCTCTAGAGTTGTACTGCCATCAGTGGTAGTCGTTGAAGGCTCTAGAGTTGTACTGGCATCAGTGGTAGTCGTTGAAGGCTCTAGAGTTGTACTGCCATCAGTGGTAGTCGTTGAAGGCTCTAGAGTTGTACTGGCATCAGTGGTAGTCGTTGAAGGCTCTAGAGTTGTACTGGCATCAGTGGTAGTCGTTGAAGGCTCTAGAGTTGTACTGGCATCAGTGGTAGTCGTTGAAGGCTCTAGAGTTGTACTGACATCAGTGGTAGTCGTTGAAGGCTCTACAGTTGTACTGGCATCAGTGGTGCTCGAAGATGGCTCGATAGTGCTTGTTGCATCAGTGGTAGTCGTTGAAGGCTCTAGAGTTGTACTGCCATCAGTGGTAGTCGTTGAAGGCTCTAGAGTTGTACTGGCATCAGTGGTAGTCGTAGAAGGCTCTAGAGTTGTACTGGCATCAGTGGTAGTCGTTGAAGGCTCTAGAGTTGTACTGGCATCAGTGGTAGTCGTTGAAGGCTCTAGAGTTGTACTGCCATCAGTGGTAGTCGTTGAAGGCTCTAGAGTTGTACTGGCATCAGTGGTAGTCGTTGAAGGCTCTAGAGTTGTACTGACATCAGTGGTAGCCGTTGCAGGCTCTAGAGTTGTACTGGCATCAGTGGTGCTCGAAGATGGCTCGATAGTGCTTGTTGCATCAGTGGTAGACGTTGAAGGCTCTAGAGTTGTACTGGCATCAGTGGTAGTCGTTGAAGGCTCTAGAGTTGTACTGGCATCAGTGGTAGTCGTTGAAGGCTCTAGAGTTGTACTGGCATCAGTGGTAGTCGTTGAAGGCTCTAGAGTTGTACTGGCATCAGTGGTAGTCGTTGAAGGCTCTAGAGTTGTACTGGCATCAGTGGTAGTCGTTGAAGGCTCTAGAGTTGTACTGGCATCAGTGGTAGTCGTTGAAGGCTCTAGAGTTGTACTGGCATCAGTGGTAGTCGTTGAAGGCTCTAGAGTTGTACTGGCATCAGTGGTAGTCGTTGAAGGCTCTAGAGTTGTACTGGCATCAGTGGTAGTCGTTGAAGGCTCTAGAGTTGTACTGGCATCAGTGGTAGTCGTTGAAGGCTCTAGAGTTGTACTGACATCAGTGGTAGCCGTTGCAGGCTCTAGAGTTGTACTGGCATCAGTGGTGCTCGAAGATGGCTCGATAGTGCTTGTTGCATCAGTGGTAGACGTTGAAGGCTCTAGAGTTGTACTGGCATCAGTGGTAGTCGTTGAAGGCTCTAGAGTTGTACTGGCATCAGTGGTAGTCGTTGAAGGCTCTAGAGTTGTACTGCCATCAGTGGTAGTCGTTGAAGGCTCTAGAGTTGTACTGCCATCAGTGGTAGTCGTTGAAGGCTCTAGAGTTGTACTGCCATCAGTGGTAGTCGTTGAAGGCTCTAGAGTTGTACTGGCATCAGTGGTAGTCGTTGAAGGCTCTAGAGTTGTACTGGCATCAGTGGTAGTCGTTGAAGGCTCTAGAGTTGTACTGGCATCAGTGGTAGTCGTTGAAGGCTCTAGAGTTGTACTGGCATCAGTGGTAGTCGTTGAAGGCTCTAGAGTTGTACTGGCATCAGTGGTAGTCGTTGAAGGCTCTAGAGTTGTACTGCCATCAGTGGTAGTCGTTGAAGGCTCTAGAGTTGTACTGCCATCAGTGGTAGTCGTTGAAGGCTCTAGAGTTGTACTGGCATCAGTGGTAGTCGTTGAAGGCTCTAGAGTTGTACTGCCATCAGTGGTAGTCGTTGAAGGCTCTAGAGTTGTACTGGCATCAGTGGTAGTCGTTGAAGGCTCTAGAGTTGTACTGACATCAGTGGTAGCCGTTGCAGGCTCTAGAGTTGTACTGGCATCAGTGGTGCTCGAAGATGGCTCGATAGTGCTTGTTGCATCAGTGGTAGTCGTTGAAGGCTCTAGAGTTGTACTGGCATCAGTGGTAGTCGTTGAAGGCTCTAGAGTTGTACTGCCATCAGTGGTAGTCGTTGAAGGCTCTAGAGTTGTACTGGCATCAGTGGTAGTCGTTGAAGGCTCTAGAGTTGTACTGCCATCAGTGGTAGTCGTTGAAGGCTCTAGAGTTGTACTGGCATCAGTGGTAGTCGTTGAAGGCTCTAGAGTTGTACTGGCATCAGTGGTAGTCGTTGAAGGCTCTAGAGTTGTACTGCCATCAGTGGTAGTCGTTGAAGGCTCTAGAGTTGTACTGACATCAGTGGTAGCCGTTGCAGGCTCTAGAGTTGTACTGGCATCAGTGGTGCTCGAAGATGGCTCGATAGTGCTTGTTGCATCAGTGGTAGTCGTTGAAGGCTCTAGAGTTGTACTGGCATCAGTGGTAGTCGTTGAAGGCTCTAGAGTTGTACTGGCATCAGTGGTAGTCGTTGAAGGCTCTAGAGTTGTACTGGCATCAGTGGTAGTCGTTGAAGGCTCTAGAGTTGTACTGGCATCAGTGGTAGTCGTTGAAGGCTCTAGAGTTGTACTGCCATCAGTGGTAGTCGTTGAAGGCTCTAGAGTTGTACTGGCATCAGTGGTAGTCGTTGAAGGCTCTAGAGTTGTACTGGCATCAGTGGTAGTCGTTGAAGGCTCTAGAGTTGTACTGGCATCAGTGGTAGTCGTTGAAGGCTCTAGAGTTGTACTGCCATCAGTGGTAGTCGTTGAAGGCTCTAGAGTTGTACTGGCATCAGTGGTAGTCGTTGAAGGCTCTAGAGTTGTACTGCCATCAGTGGTAGTCGTTGAAGGCTCTAGAGTTGTACTGGCATCAGTGGTAGTCGTTGAAGGCTCTAGAGTTGTACTGACATCAGTGGTAGTCGTTGAAGGCTCTACAGTTGTACTGGCATCAGTGGTGCTCGAAGATGGCTCGATAGTGCTTGTTGCATCAGTGGTAGTCGTTGAAGGCTCTAGAGTTGTACTGGCATCAGTGGTAGTCGTTGAAGGCTCTAGAGTTGTACTGGCATCAGTGGTAGTCGTAGAAGGCTCTAGAGTTGTACTGCCATCAGTGGTAGTCGTTGAAGGCTCTAGAGTTGTACTGGCATCAGTGGTAGTCGTTGAAGGCTCTAGAGTTGTACTGCCATCAGTGGTAGTCGTTGAAGGCTCTAGAGTTGTACTGGCATCAGTGGTAGTCGTTGAAGGCTCTAGAGTTGTACTGACATCAGTGGTAGCCGTTGCAGGCTCTAGAGTTGTACTGGCATCAGTGGTGCTCGAAGATGGCTCGATAGTGCTTGTTGCATCAGTGGTAGTCGTTGAAGGCTCTAGAGTTGTACTGGCATCAGTGGTAGTCGTTGAAGGCTCTAGAGTTGTACTGGCATCAGTGGTAGTCGTTGAAGGCTCTAGAGTTGTACTGGCATCAGTGGTAGTCGTTGAAGGCTCTAGAGTTGTACTGGCATCAGTGGTAGTCGTTGAAGGCTCTAGAGTTGTACTGCCATCAGTGGTAGTCGTTGAAGGCTCTAGAGTTGTACTGGCATCAGTGGTAGTCGTTGAAGGCTCTAGAGTTGTACTGGCATCAGTGGTAGTCGTTGAAGGCTCTAGAGTTGTACTGGCATCAGTGGTAGTCGTTGAAGGCTCTAGAGTTGTACTGACATCAGTGGTAGCCGTTGCAGGCTCTAGAGTTGTACTGGCATCAGTGGTGCTCGAAGATGGCTCGATAGTGCTTGTTGCATCAGTGGTTGTCGTTGAAGGCTCTAGAGTTGTACTGGCATCAGTGGTAGTCGTTGAAGGCTCTAGAGTTGTACTGGCATCAGTGGTAGTCGTTGAAGGCTCTAGAGTTGTACTGCCATCAGTGGTAGTCGTTGAAGGCTCTTGAGTTGTACTGGCATCAGTGGTAGTCGTTGAAGGCTCTAGAGTTGTACTGCCATCAGTGGTGCTCGAAGATGGCTCGATAGTGCTTGTTGCATCAGTGGTAGTCGTTGAAGGCTCCAGAGTTGTACTGGCATCAGTGGTAGTCGTTGAAGGCTCTAGAGTTGTACTGGCATCAGTGGTAGTCGTTGAAGGCTCTAGAGTTGTACTGCCATCAGTGGTAGTCGTTGAAGGCTCTAGAGTTGTACTGCCATCAGTGGTAGTCGTTGAAGGCTCTAGAGTTGTACTGGCATCAGTGGTAGTCGTTGAAGGCTCTAGAGTTGTACTGACATCAGTGGTAGTCGTTGAAGGCTCTACAGTTGTACTGGCATCAGTGGTGCTCGAAGATGGCTCGATAGTGCTTGTTGCATCAGTGGTTGTCGTTGAAGGCTCTAGAGTTGTACTGGCATCAGTGGTAGTCGTTGAAGGCTCTAGAGTTGTACTGGCATCAGTGGTAGTCGTTGAAGGCTCTAGAGTTGTACTGGCATCAGTGGTAGTCGTTGAAGGCTCTAGAGTTGTACTGGCATCAGTGGTAGTCGTTGAAGGCTCTAGAGTTGTACTGGCATCAGTGGTAGTCGTTGAAGGCTCTAGAGTTGTACTGGCATCAGTGGTAGTCGTTGAAGGCTCTAGAGTTGTACTGGCATCAGTGGTAGTCGTTGAAGGCTCTAGAGTTGTACTGCCATCAGTGGTGCTCGAAGATGGCTCGATAGTGCTTGTTGCATCAGTGGTAGTCGTTGAAGGCTCTAGAGTTGTACTGGCATCAGTGGTAGTCGTTGAAGGCTCTAGAGTTGTACTGGCATCAGTGGTAGTCGTTGAAGGCTCTAGAGTTGTACTGCCATCAGTGGTAGTCGTTGAAGGCTCTAGAGTTGTACTGGCATCAGTGGTAGTCGTTGAAGGCTCTAGAGTTGTACTGGCATCAGTGGTAGTCGTTGAAGGCTCTAGAGTTGTACTGGCATCAGTGGTAGTCGTTGAAGGCTCTAGAGTTGTACTGCCATCAGTGGTAGTCGTTGAAGGCTCTAGAGTTGTACTGGCATCAGTGGTAGTCGTTGAAGGCTCTAGAGTTGTACTGCCATCAGTGGTAGTCGTTGAAGGCTCTAGAGTTGTACTGGCATCAGTGGTAGTCGTTGAAGGCTCTAGAGTTGTACTGGCATCAGTGGTAGTCGTTGAAGGCTCTAGAGTTGTACTGGCATCAGTGGTAGTCGTTGAAGGCTCTAGAGTTGTACTGACATCAGTGGTAGTCGTTGAAGGCTCTACAGTTGTACTGGCATCAGTGGTGCTCGAAGATGGCTCGATAGTGCTTGTTGCATCAGTGGTAGTCGTTGAAGGCTCTAGAGTTGTACTGCCATCAGTGGTAGTCGTTGAAGGCTCTAGAGTTGTACTGGCATCAGTGGTAGTCGTAGAAGGCTCTAGAGTTGTACTGCCATCAGTGGTAGTCGTTGAAGGCTCTAGAGTTGTACTGGCATCAGTGGTAGTCGTTGAAGGCTCTAGAGTTGTACTGACATCAGTGGTAGTCGTTGAAGGCTCTAGAGTTGTACTGGCATCAGTGGTAGTCGTTGAAGGCTCTAGAGTTGTACTGACATCAGTGGTAGCCGTTGCAGGCTCTAGAGTTGTACTGGCATCAGTGGTGCTCGAAGATGGCTCGATAGTGCTTGTTGCATCAGTGGTAGACGTTGAAGGCTCTAGAGTTGTACTGGCATCAGTGGTAGTCGTTGAAGGCTCTAGAGTTGTACTGGCATCAGTGGTAGTCGTTGAAGGCTCTAGAGTTGTACTGGCATCAGTGGTAGTCGTTGAAGGCTCTAGAGTTGTACTGGCATCAGTGGTAGTCGTTGAAGGCTCTAGAGTTGTACTGGCATCAGTGGTAGTCGTTGAAGGCTCTAGAGTTGTACTGGCATCAGTGGTAGTCGTTGAAGGCTCTAGAGTTGTACTGGCATCAGTGGTAGTCGTTGAAGGCTCTAGAGTTGTACTGGCATCAGTGGTAGTCGTTGAAGGCTCTAGAGTTGTACTGGCATCAGTGGTAGTCGTTGAAGGCTCTAGAGTTGTACTGGCATCAGTGGTAGTCGTTGAAGGCTCTAGAGTTGTACTGGCATCAGTGGTAGTCGTTGAAGGCTCTAGAGTTGTACTGACATCAGTGGTAGTCGTTGAAGGCTCTAGAGTTGTACTGGCATCAGTGGTAGTCGTTGAAGGCTCTAGAGTTGTACTGCCATCAGTGGTAGTCGTTGAAGGCTCTAGAGTTGTACTGACATCAGTGGTAGCCGTTGCAGGCTCTAGAGTTGTACTGGCATCAGTGGTGCTCGAAGATGGCTCGATAGTGCTTGTTGCATCAGTGGTAGACGTTGAAGGCTCTAGAGTTGTACTGGCATCAGTGGTAGTCGTTGAAGGCTCTAGAGTTGTACTGGCATCAGTGGTAGTCGTTGAAGGCTCTAGAGTTGTACTGGCATCAGTGGTAGTCGTTGAAGGCTCTAGAGTTGTACTGGCATCAGTGGTAGTCGTTGAAGGCTCTAGAGTTGTACTGCCATCAGTGGTAGTCGTTGAAGGCTCTAGAGTTGTACTGGTATCAGTGGTAGTCGTTGAAGGCTCTAGAGTTGTACTGGCATCAGTGGTAGTCGTTGAAGGCTCTAGAGTTGTACTGGCATCAGTGGTAGTCGTTGAAGGCTCTAGAGTTGTACTGACATCAGTGGTAGTCGTTGAAGGCTCTACAGTTGTACTGGCATCAGTGGTGCTCGAAGATGGCTCGATAGTGCTTGTTGCATCAGTGGTAGTCGTTGAAGGCTCTAGAGTTGTACTGCCATCAGTGGTAGTCGTTGAAGGCTCTAGAGTTGTACTGCCATCAGTGGTAGTCGTTGAAGGCTCTAGAGTTGTACTGCCATCAGTGGTAGTCGTTGAAGGCTCTAGAGTTGTACTGGCATCAGTGGTAGTCGTTGAAGGCTCTAGAGTTGTACTGGCATCAGTGGTGCTCGAAGATGGCTCGATAGTGCTTGTTGCATCAGTGGTAGTCGTTGAAGGCTCTAGAGTTGTACTGGCATCAGTGGTAGTCGTTGAAGGCTCTAGAGTTGTACTGGCATCAGTGGTAGTCGTTGAAGGCTCTAGAGTTGTACTGGCATCAGTGGTAGTCGTTGAAGGCTCTAGAGTTGTACTGGCATCAGTGGTAGTCGTTGAAGGCTCTAGAGTTGTACTGGCATCAGTGGTAGTCGTTGAAGGCTCTAGAGTTGTACTGGCATCAGTGGTAGTCGTTGAAGGCTCTAGAGTTGTACTGGCATCAGTGGTAGTCGTTGAAGGCTCTAGAGTTGTACTGGCATCAGTGGTAGTCGTTGAAGGCTCTAGAGTTGTACTGGCATCAGTGGTAGTCGTTGAAGGCTCTAGAGTTGTACTGGCATCAGTGGTAGTCGTTGAAGGCTCTAGAGTTGTACTGGCATCAGTGGTAGTCGTTGAAGGCTCTAGAGTTGTACTGACATCAGTGGTAGTCGTTGAAGGCTCTAGAGTTGTACTGGCATCAGTGGTAGTCGTTGAAGGCTCTAGAGTTGTACTGCCATCAGTGGTAGTCGTTGAAGGCTCTAGAGTTGTACTGACATCAGTGGTAGCCGTTGCAGGCTCTAGAGTTGTACTGGCATCAGTGGTGCTCGAAGATGGCTCGATAGTGCTTGTTGCATCAGTGGTAGACGTTGAAGGCTCTAGAGTTGTACTGGCATCAGTGGTAGTCGTTGAAGGCTCTAGAGTTGTACTGGCATCAGTGGTAGTCGTTGAAGGCTCTAGAGTTGTACTGGCATCAGTGGTAGTCGTTGAAGGCTCTAGAGTTGTACTGGCATCAGTGGTAGTCGTTGAAGGCTCTAGAGTTGTACTGCCATCAGTGGTAGTCGTTGAAGGCTCTAGAGTTGTACTGGTATCAGTGGTAGTCGTTGAAGGCTCTAGAGTTGTACTGGCATCAGTGGTAGTCGTTGAAGGCTCTAGAGTTGTACTGGCATCAGTGGTAGTCGTTGAAGGCTCTAGAGTTGTACTGGCATCAGTGGTAGTCGTTGAAGGCTCTACAGTTGTACTGGCATCAGTGGTGCTCGAAGATGGCTCGATAGTGCTTGTTGCATCAGTGGTAGTCGTTGAAGGCTCTAGAGTTGTACTGCCATCAGTGGTAGTCGTTGAAGGCTCTAGAGTTGTACTGCCATCAGTGGTAGTCGTTGAAGGCTCTAGAGTTGTACTGGCATCAGTGGTAGTCGTTGAAGGCTCTAGAGTTGTACTGGCATCAGTGGTAGTCGTTGAAGGCTCTAGAGTTGTACTGCCATCAGTGGTAGTCGTTGAAGGCTCTAGAGTTGTACTGGCATCAGTGGTAGTCGTTGAAGGCTCTAGAGTTGTACTGCCATCAGTGGTAGTCGTTGAAGGCTCTAGAGTTGTACTGGCATCAGTGGTAGTCGTTGAAGGCTCTAGAGTTGTACTGACATCAGTGGTAGCCGTTGCAGGCTCTAGAGTTGTACTGGCATCAGTGGTGCTCGAAGATGGCTCGATAGTGCTTGTTGCATCAGTGGTAGACGTTGAAGGCTCTAGAGTTGTACTGGCATCAGTGGTAGTCGTTGAAGGCTCTAGAGTTGTACTGGCATCAGTGGTAGTCGTTGAAGGCTCTAGAGTTGTACTGGCATCAGTGGTAGTCGTTGAAGGCTCTAGAGTTGTACTGGCATCAGTGGTAGTCGTTGAAGGCTCTAGAGTTGTACTGGCATCAGTGGTAGTCGTTGAAGGCTCTAGAGTTGTACTGGCATCAGTGGTAGTCGTTGAAGGCTCTAGAGTTGTACTGGCATCAGTGGTAGTCGTTGAAGGCTCTAGAGTTGTACTGCCATCAGTGGTAGTCGTTGAAGGCTCTAGAGTTGTACTGGCATCAGTGGTAGTCGTTGAAGGCTCTAGAGTTGTACTGCCATCAGTGGTAGTCGTTGAAGGCTCTAGAGTTGTACTGGCATCAGTGGTAGTCGTTGAAGGCTCTAGAGTTGTACTGACATCAGTGGTAGCCGTTGCAGGCTCTAGAGTTGTACTGGCATCAGTGGTGCTCGAAGATGGCTCGATAGTGCTTGTTGCATCAGTGGTAGACGTTGAAGGCTCTAGAGTTGTACTGGCATCAGTGGTAGTCGTTGAAGGCTCTAGAGTTGTACTGGCATCAGTGGTAGTCGTTGAAGGCTCTAGAGTTGTACTGCCATCAGTGGTAGTCGTTGAAGGCTCTAGAGTTGTACTGCCATCAGTGGTAGTCGTTGAAGGCTCTAGAGTTGTACTGCCATCAGTGGTAGTCGTTGAAGGCTCTAGAGTTGTACTGGCATCAGTGGTAGTCGTTGAAGGCTCTAGAGTTGTACTGGCATCAGTGGTAGTCGTTGAAGGCTCTAGAGTTGTACTGGCATCAGTGGTAGTCGTTGAAGGCTCTAGAGTTGTACTGGCATCAGTGGTAGTCGTTGAAGGCTCTAGAGTTGTACTGGCATCAGTGGTAGTCGTTGAAGGCTCTAGAGTTGTACTGGCATCAGTGGTAGTCGTTGAAGGCTCTAGAGTTGTACTGGCATCAGTGGTAGTCGTTGAAGGCTCTAGAGTTGTACTGGCATCAGTGGTAGTCGTTGAAGGCTCTAGAGTTGTACTGGCATCAGTGGTAGTCGTTGAAGGCTCTAGAGTTGTACTGACATCAGTGGTAGTCGTTGAAGGCTCTAGAGTTGTACTGGCATCAGTGGTAGTCGTTGAAGGCTCTAGAGTTGTACTGCCATCAGTGGTAGTCGTTGAAGGCTCTAGAGTTGTACTGACATCAGTGGTAGCCGTTGCAGGCTCTAGAGTTGTACTGGCATCAGTGGTGCTCGAAGATGGCTCGATAGTGCTTGTTGCATCAGTGGTAGACGTTGAAGGCTCTAGAGTTGTACTGGCATCAGTGGTAGTCGTTGAAGGCTCTAGAGTTGTACTGGCATCAGTGGTAGTCGTTGAAGGCTCTAGAGTTGTACTGGCATCAGTGGTAGTCGTTGAAGGCTCTAGAGTTGTACTGGCATCAGTGGTAGTCGTTGAAGGCTCTAGAGTTGTACTGCCATCAGTGGTAGTCGTTGAAGGCTCTAGAGTTGTACTGGTATCAGTGGTAGTCGTTGAAGGCTCTAGAGTTGTACTGGCATCAGTGGTAGTCGTTGAAGGCTCTAGAGTTGTACTGGCATCAGTGGTAGTCGTTGAAGGCTCTAGAGTTGTACTGACATCAGTGGTAGTCGTTGAAGGCTCTACAGTTGTACTGGCATCAGTGGTGCTCGAAGATGGCTCGATAGTGCTTGTTGCATCAGTGGTAGTCGTTGAAGGCTCTAGAGTTGTACTGCCATCAGTGGTAGTCGTTGAAGGCTCTAGAGTTGTACTGCCATCAGTGGTAGTCGTTGAAGGCTCTAGAGTTGTACTGCCATCAGTGGTAGTCGTTGAAGGCTCTAGAGTTGTACTGGCATCAGTGGTAGTCGTTGAAGGCTCTAGAGTTGTACTGGCATCAGTGGTGCTCGAAGATGGCTCGATAGTGCTTGTTGCATCAGTGGTAGTCGTTGAAGGCTCTAGAGTTGTACTGGCATCAGTGGTAGTCGTTGAAGGCTCTAGAGTTGTACTGGCATCAGTGGTAGTCGTTGAAGGCTCTAGAGTTGTACTGGCATCAGTGGTAGTCGTTGAAGGCTCTAGAGTTGTACTGGCATCAGTGGTAGTCGTTGAAGGCTCTAGAGTTGTACTGGCATCAGTGGTAGTCGTTGAAGGCTCTAGAGTTGTACTGGCATCAGTGGTAGTCGTTGAAGGCTCTAGAGTTGTACTGGCATCAGTGGTAGTCGTTGAAGGCTCTAGAGTTGTACTGGCATCAGTGGTAGTCGTTGAAGGCTCTAGAGTTGTACTGGCATCAGTGGTAGTCGTTGAAGGCTCTAGAGTTGTACTGGCATCAGTGGTAGTCGTTGAAGGCTCTAGAGTTGTACTGGCATCAGTGGTAGTCGTTGAAGGCTCTAGAGTTGTACTGACATCAGTGGTAGTCGTTGAAGGCTCTAGAGTTGTACTGGCATCAGTGGTAGTCGTTGAAGGCTCTAGAGTTGTACTGCCATCAGTGGTAGTCGTTGAAGGCTCTAGAGTTGTACTGACATCAGTGGTAGCCGTTGCAGGCTCTAGAGTTGTACTGGCATCAGTGGTGCTCGAAGATGGCTCGATAGTGCTTGTTGCATCAGTGGTAGACGTTGAAGGCTCTAGAGTTGTACTGGCATCAGTGGTAGTCGTTGAAGGCTCTAGAGTTGTACTGGCATCAGTGGTAGTCGTTGAAGGCTCTAGAGTTGTACTGGCATCAGTGGTAGTCGTTGAAGGCTCTAGAGTTGTACTGGCATCAGTGGTAGTCGTTGAAGGCTCTAGAGTTGTACTGCCATCAGTGGTAGTCGTTGAAGGCTCTAGAGTTGTACTGGTATCAGTGGTAGTCGTTGAAGGCTCTAGAGTTGTACTGGCATCAGTGGTAGTCGTTGAAGGCTCTAGAGTTGTACTGGCATCAGTGGTAGTCGTTGAAGGCTCTAGAGTTGTACTGACATCAGTGGTAGTCGTTGAAGGCTCTAGAGTTGTACTGGCATCAGTGGTGCTCGAAGATGGCTCGATAGTGCTTGTTGCATCAGTGGTAGTCGTTGAAGGCTCTAGAGTTGTACTGCCATCAGTGGTAGTCGTTGAAGGCTCTAGAGTTGTACTGCCATCAGTGGTAGTCGTTGAAGGCTCTAGAGTTGTACTGCCATCAGTGGTAGTCGTTGAAGGCTCTAGAGTTGTACTGGCATCAGTGGTAGTCGTTGAAGGCTCTAGAGTTGTACTGCCATCAGTGGTAGTCGTTGAAGGCTCTAGAGTTGTACTGGCATCAGTGGTAGTCGTTGAAGGCTCTAGAGTTGTACTGCCATCAGTGGTAGTCGTTGAAGGCTCTAGAGTTGTACTGGCATCAGTGGTAGTCGTTGAAGGCTCTAGAGTTGTACTGACATCAGTGGTAGCCGTTGCAGGCTCTAGAGTTGTACTGGCATCAGTGGTGCTCGAAGATGGCTCGATAGTGCTTGTTGCATCAGTGGTAGTCGTTGAAGGCTCTAGAGTTGTACTGGCATCAGTGGTAGTCGTTGAAGGCTCTAGAGTTGTACTGGCATCAGTGGTAGTCGTTGAAGGCTCTAGAGTTGTACTGGCATCAGTGGTAGTCGTTGAAGGCTCTAGAGTTGTACTGGCATCAGTGGTAGTCGTTGAAGGCTCTAGAGTTGTACTGGCATCAGTGGTAGTCGTTGAAGGCTCTAGAGTTGTACTGGCATCAGTGGTAGTCGTTGAAGGCTCTAGAGTTGTACTGGCATCAGTGGTAGTCGTTGAAGGCTCTAGAGTTGTACTGCCATCAGTGGTAGTCGTTGAAGGCTCTAGAGTTGTACTGGCATCAGTGGTAGTCGTTGAAGGCTCTAGAGTTGTACTGCCATCAGTGGTAGTCGTTGAAGGCTCTAGAGTTGTACTGGCATCAGTGGTAGTCGTTGAAGGCTCTAGAGTTGTACTGACATCAGTGGTAGCCGTTGCAGGCTCTAGAGTTGTACTGGCATCAGTGGTGCTCGAAGATGGCTCGATAGTGCTTGTTGCATCAGTGGTAGACGTTGAAGGCTCTAGAGTTGTACTGGCATCAGTGGTAGTCGTTGAAGGCTCTAGAGTTGTACTGGCATCAGTGGTAGTCGTTGAAGGCTCTAGAGTTGTACTGCCATCAGTGGTAGTCGTTGAAGGCTCTAGAGTTGTACTGCCATCAGTGGTAGTCGTTGAAGGCTCTAGAGTTGTACTGCCATCAGTGGTAGTCGTTGAAGGCTCTAGAGTTGTACTGGCATCAGTGGTAGTCGTTGAAGGCTCTAGAGTTGTACTGGCATCAGTGGTAGTCGTTGAAGGCTCTAGAGTTGTACTGGCATCAGTGGTAGTCGTTGAAGGCTCTAGAGTTGTACTGGCATCAGTGGTAGTCGTTGAAGGCTCTAGAGTTGTACTGGCATCAGTGGTAGTCGTTGAAGGCTCTAGAGTTGTACTGCCATCAGTGGTAGTCGTTGAAGGCTCTAGAGTTGTACTGCCATCAGTGGTAGTCGTTGAAGGCTCTAGAGTTGTACTGGCATCAGTGGTAGTCGTTGAAGGCTCTAGAGTTGTACTGCCATCAGTGGTAGTCGTTGAAGGCTCTAGAGTTGTACTGGCATCAGTGGTAGTCGTTGAAGGCTCTAGAGTTGTACTGACATCAGTGGTAGCCGTTGCAGGCTCTAGAGTTGTACTGGCATCAGTGGTGCTCGAAGATGGCTCGATAGTGCTTGTTGCATCAGTGGTAGTCGTTGAAGGCTCTAGAGTTGTACTGCCATCAGTGGTAGTCGTTGAAGGCTCTAGAGTTGTACTGCCATCAGTGGTAGTCGTTGAAGGCTCTAGAGTTGTACTGGCATCAGTGGTAGTCGTTGAAGGCTCTAGAGTTGTACTGCCATCAGTGGTAGTCGTTGAAGGCTCTAGAGTTGTACTGGCATCAGTGGTAGTCGTTGAAGGCTCTAGAGTTGTACTGGCATCAGTGGTAGTCGTTGAAGGCTCTAGAGTTGTACTGCCATCAGTGGTAGTCGTTGAAGGCTCTAGAGTTGTACTGACATCAGTGGTAGCCGTTGCAGGCTCTAGAGTTGTACTGGCATCAGTGGTGCTCGAAGATGGCTCGATAGTGCTTGTTGCATCAGTGGTAGACGTTGAAGGCTCTAGAGTTGTACTGGCATCAGTGGTAGTCGTTGAAGGCTCTAGAGTTGTACTGGCATCAGTGGTAGTCGTTGAAGGCTCTAGAGTTGTACTGGCATCAGTGGTAGTCGTTGAAGGCTCTAGAGTTGTACTGGCATCAGTGGTAGTCGTTGAAGGCTCTAGAGTTGTACTGCCATCAGTGGTAGTCGTTGAAGGCTCTAGAGTTGTACTGGCATCAGTGGTAGTCGTTGAAGGCTCTAGAGTTGTACTGGCATCAGTGGTAGTCGTTGAAGGCTCTAGAGTTGTACTGGCATCAGTGGTAGTCGTTGAAGGCTCTAGAGTTGTACTGACATCAGTGGTAGTCGTTGAAGGCTCTACAGTTGTACTGGCATCAGTGGTGCTCGAAGATGGCTCGATAGTGCTTGTTGCATCAGTGGTAGTCGTTGAAGGCTCTAGAGTTGTACTGCCATCAGTGGTAGTCGTTGAAGGCTCTAGAGTTGTACTGCCATCAGTGGTAGTCGTTGAAGGCTCTAGAGTTGTACTGCCATCAGTGGTAGTCGTTGAAGGCTCTAGAGTTGTACTGGCATCAGTGGTAGTCGTTGAAGGCTCTAGAGTTGTACTGCCATCAGTGGTAGTCGTTGAAGGCTCTAGAGTTGTACTGGCATCAGTGGTAGTCGTTGAAGGCTCTAGAGTTGTACTGCCATCAGTGGTAGTCGTTGAAGGCTCTAGAGTTGTACTGGCATCAGTGGTAGTCGTTGAAGGCTCTAGAGTTGTACTGACATCAGTGGTAGCCGTTGCAGGCTCTAGAGTTGTACTGGCATCAGTGGTGCTCGAAGATGGCTCGATAGTGCTTGTTGCATCAGTGGTAGACGTTGAAGGCTCTAGAGTTGTACTGGCATCAGTGGTAGTCGTTGAAGGCTCTAGAGTTGTACTGCCATCAGTGGTAGTCGTTGAAGGCTCTAGAGTTGTACTGCCATCAGTGGTAGTCGTTGAAGGCTCTAGAGTTGTACTGCCATCAGTGGTAGTCGTTGAAGGCTCTAGAGTTGTACTGCCATCAGTGGTAGTCGTTGAAGGCTCTAGAGTTGTACTGGCATCAGTGGTAGTCGTTGAAGGCTCTAGAGTTGTACTGGCATCAGTGGTAGTCGTTGAAGGCTCTAGAGTTGTACTGGCATCAGTGGTAGTCGTTGAAGGCTCTAGAGTTGTACTGGCATCAGTGGTAGTCGTTGAAGGCTCTAGAGTTGTACTGGCATCAGTGGTAGTCGTTGAAGGCTCTAGAGTTGTACTGCCATCAGTGGTAGTCGTTGAAGGCTCTAGAGTTGTACTGCCATCAGTGGTAGTCGTTGAAGGCTCTAGAGTTGTACTGGCATCAGTGGTAGTCGTTGAAGGCTCTAGAGTTGTACTGCCATCAGTGGTAGTCGTTGAAGGCTCTAGAGTTGTACTGGCATCAGTGGTAGTCGTTGAAGGCTCTAGAGTTGTACTGACATCAGTGGTAGCCGTTGCAGGCTCTAGAGTTGTACTGGCATCAGTGGTGCTCGAAGATGGCTCGATAGTGCTTGTTGCATCAGTGGTAGTCGTTGAAGGCTCTAGAGTTGTACTGCCATCAGTGGTAGTCGTTGAAGGCTCTAGAGTTGTACTGCCATCAGTGGTAGTCGTTGAAGGCTCTAGAGTTGTACTGGCATCAGTGGTAGTCGTTGAAGGCTCTAGAGTTGTACTGCCATCAGTGGTAGTCGTTGAAGGCTCTAGAGTTGTACTGGCATCAGTGGTAGTCGTTGAAGGCTCTAGAGTTGTACTGGCATCAGTGGTAGTCGTTGAAGGCTCTAGAGTTGTACTGCCATCAGTGGTAGTCGTTGAAGGCTCTAGAGTTGTACTGCCATCAGTGGTAGTCGTTGAAGGCTCTAGAGTTGTACTGCCATCAGTGGTAGTCGTTGAAGGCTCTAGAGTTGTACTGGCATCAGTGGTATTCGTTGAAGGCTCTAGAGTTGTACTGACATCAGTGGTAGTCGTTGAAGGCTCTACAGTTGTACTGGCATCAGTGGTGCTCGAAGATGGCTCGATAGTGCTTGTTGCATCAGTGGTTGTCGTTGAAGGCTCTAGAGTTGTACTGGCATCAGTGGTAGTCGTTGAAGGCTCTAGAGTTGTACTGGCATCAGTGGTAGTCGTTGAAGGCTCTAGAGTTGTACTGGCATCAGTGGTAGTCGTTGAAGGCTCTAGAGTTGTACTGCCATCAGTGGTGCTCGAAGATGGCTCGATAGTGCTTGTTGCATCAGTGGTTGTCGTTGAAGGCTCTAGAGTTGTACTGGCATCAGTGGTAGTCGTTGAGGGCTCTAGAGTTGTACTGCCATCAGTGGTAGTCGTTGAAGGCTCTAGAGTTGTACTGCCATCAGTGGTGCTCGAAGATGGCTCGATAGTGCTTGTTGCATCAGTGGTAGTCGTTGAAGGCTCTAGAGTTGTACTGGCATCAGTGGTAGTCGTTGAAGGCTCTAGAGTTGTACTGGCATCAGTGGTAGTTGTTGAAGGCTCTAGAGTTGTACTGGCATCAGTGGTAGTCGTTGAAGGCTCTAGAGTTGTACTGGCATCAGTGGTAGTCGTTGAAGGCTCTAGAGTTGTACTGGCATCAGTGGTAGTCGTTGAAGGCTCTAGAGTTGTACTGCCATCAGTGGTAGTCGTTGAAGGCTCTAGAGTTGTACTGGCATCAGTGGTAGTCGTTGAAGGCTCTAGAGTTGTACTGGCATCAGTGGTAGTCGTTGAAGGCTCTAGAGTTGTACTGGCATCAGTGGTAGTCGTTGAAGGCTCTAGAGTTGTACTGCCATCAGTGGTAGTCGTTGAAGGCTCTAGAGTTGTACTGCCATCAGTGGTAGTCGTTGAAGGCTCTAGAGTTGTACTGGCATCAGTGGTAGTCGTTGAAGGCTCTAGAGTTGTACTGACATCAGTGGTAGCCGTTGCAGGCTCTAGAGTTGTACTGGCATCAGTGGTGCTCGAAGATGGCTCGATCGTGCTTGTTGCATCAGTGGTTGTCGTTGAAGGCTCTAGAGTTGTACTGGCATCAGTGGTAGTCGTTGAAGGCTCTAGAGTTGTACTGGCATCAGTGGTAGTCGTTGAAGGCTCTAGAGTTGTACTGGCATCAGTGGTAGTCGTTGAAGGCTCTAGAGTTGTACTGGCATCAGTGGTAGTCGTTGAAGGCTCTAGAGTTGTACTGGCATCAGTGGTAGTCGTTGAAGGCTCTAGAGTTGTACTGCCATCAGTGGTGCTCGAAGATGGCTCGATAGTGCTTGTTGCATCAGTGGTAGTCGTTGAAGGCTCCAGAGTTGTACTGGCATCAGTGGTAGTCGTTGAAGGCTCTAGAGTTGTACTGGCATCAGTGGTAGTCGTTGAAGGCTCTAGAGTTGTACTGGCATCAGTGGTAGTCGTTGAAGGCTCTAGAGTTGTACTGGCATCAGTGGTAGTCGTTGAAGGCTCTAGAGTTGTACTGCCATCAGTGGTAGTCGTTGAAGGCTCTTGAGTTGTACTGGCATCAGTGGTAGTCGTTGAAGGCTCTAGAGTTGTACTGCCATCAGTGGTGCTCGAAGATGGCTCGATAGTGCTTGTTAGATCAGTGGTAGTCGTTGAAGGCTCCAGAGTTGTACTGGCATCAGTGGTAGTCGTTGAAGGCTCTAGAGTTGTACTGGCATCAGTGGTTGTCGTTGAAGGCTCTAGAGTTGTACTGCCATCAGTGGTAGTCGTTGAAGGCTCTAGAGTTGTACTGCCATCAGTGGTAGTCGTTGAAGGCTCTAGAGTTGTACTGGCATCAGTGGTAGTCGTTGAAGGCTCTAGAGTTGTACTGACATCAGTGGTAGTCGTTGAAGGCTCTACAGTTGTACTGGCATCAGTGGTGCTCGAAGATGGCTCGATAGTGCTTGTTGCATCAGTGGTTGTCGTTGAAGGCTCTAGAGTTGTACTGGCATCAGTGGTAGTCGTTGAAGGCTCTAGAGTTGTACTGGCATCAGTGGTAGTCGTTGAAGGCTCTAGAGTTGTACTGGCATCAGTGGTAGTCGTTGAAGGCTCTAGAGTTGTACTGCCATCAGTGGTGCTCGAAGATGGCTCGATAGTGCTTGTTGCATCAGTGGTTGTCGTTGAAGGCTCTAGAGTTGTACTGGCATCAGTGGTAGTCGTTGAGGGCTCTAGAGTTGTACTGCCATCAGTGGTAGTCGTTGAAGGCTCTAGAGTTGTACTGCCATCAGTGGTGCTCGAAGATGGCTCGATAGTGCTTGTTGCATCAGTGGTAGTCGTTGAAGGCTCTAGAGTTGTACTGGCATCAGTGGTAGTCGTTGAAGGCTCTAGAGTTGTACTGGCATCAGTGGTAGTTGTTGAAGGCTCTAGAGTTGAACTGGCATCAGTGGTAGTCGTTGAAGGCTCTAGAGTTGTACTGCCATCAGTGGTAGTCGTTGAAGGCTCTAGAGTTGTACTGGCATCATTGGTAGTCGTTGAAGGCTCTAGAGTTGTACTGGCATCAGTGGTAGTCGTTGAAGGCTCTAGAGTTGTACTGCCATCAGTGGTAGTCGTTGAAGGCTCTAGAGTTGTACTGGCATCAGTGGTAGTCGTTGAAGGCTCTAGAGTTGTACTGACATCAGTGGTAGTCGTTGAAGGCTCTAGAGTTGTACTGGCATCAGTGGTAGTCGTTGAAGGCTCTAGAGTTGTACTGGCATCAGTGGTAGTCGTTGAAGGCTCCAGAGTTGTACTGGCATCAGTGGTAGTCGTTGAAGGCTCTAGAGTTGTACTGGCATCAGTGGTAGTCGTTGAAGGCTCTAGAGTTGTACTGGCATCAGTGGTAGTCGTTGAAGGCTCTAGAGTTGTACTGGCATCAGTGGTAGTCGTTGAAGGCTCTAGAGTTGTACTGCCATCAGTGGTAGTCGTTGAAGGCTCTTGAGTTGTACTGGCATCAGTGGTAGTCGTTGAAGGCTCTAGAGTTGTACTGCCATCAGTGGTGCTCGAAGATGGCTCGATAGTGCTTGTTAGACCAGTGGTAGTCGTTGAAGGCTCCAGAGTTGTACTGGCATCAGTGGTAGTCGTTGAAGGCTCTAGAGTTGTACTGGCATCAGTGGTTGTCGTTGAAGGCTCTAGAGTTGTACTGCCATCAGTGGTAGTCGTTGAAGGCTCTAGAGTTGTACTGCCATCAGTGGTAGTCGTTGAAGGCTCTAGAGTTGTACTGGCATCAGTGGTAGTCGTTGAAGGCTCTAGAGTTGTACTGACATCAGTGGTAGTCGTTGAAGGCTCTACAGTTGTACTGGCATCAGTGGTGCTCGAAGATGGCTCGATAGTGCTTGTTGCATCAGTGGTTGTCGTTGAAGGCTCTAGAGTTGTACTGGCATCAGTGGTAGTCGTTGAAGGCTCTAGAGTTGTACTGGCATCAGTGGTAGTCGTTGAAGGCTCTAGAGTTGTACTGGCATCAGTGGTAGTCGTTGAAGGCTCTAGAGTTGTACTGCCATCAGTGGTGCTCGAAGATGGCTCGATAGTGCTTGTTGCATCAGTGGTTGTCGTTGAAGGCTCTAGAGTTGTACTGGCATCAGTGGTAGTCGTTGAGGGCTCTAGAGTTGTACTGCCATCAGTGGTAGTCGTTGAAGGCTCTAGAGTTGTACTGCCATCAGTGGTGCTCGAAGATGGCTCGATAGTGCTTGTTGCATCAGTGGTAGTCGTTGAAGGCTCTAGAGTTGTACTGGCATCAGTGGTAGTCGTTGAAGGCTCTAGAGTTGTACTGGCATCAGTGGTAGTTGTTGAAGGCTCTAGAGTTGAACTGGCATCAGTGGTAGTCGTTGAAGGCTCTAGAGTTGTACTGCCATCAGTGGTAGTCGTTGAAGGCTCTAGAGTTGTACTGGCATCAGTGGTAGTCGTTGAAGGCTCTAGAGTTGTACTGGCATCAGTGGTAGTCGTTGAAGGCTCTAGAGTTGTACTGGCATCAGTGGTAGTCGTTGAAGGCTCTAGAGTTGTACTGCCATCAGTGGTAGTCGTTGAAGGCTCTAGAGTTGTACTGGCATCAGTGGTAGTCGTTGAAGGCTCTAGAGTTGTACTGGCATCAGTGGTAGTCGTTGAAGGCTCTAGAGTTGTACTGGCATCAGTGGTAGTCGTTGAAGGCTCTAGAGTTGTACTGCCATCAGTGGTAGTCGTTGAAGGCTCTAGAGTTGTACTGGCATCAGTGGTAGTCGTTGAAGGCTCTAGAGTTGTACTGCCATCAGTGGTAGTCGTTGAAGGCTCTAGAGTTGTACTGGCATCAGTGGTAGTCGTTGAAGGCTCTAGAGTTGTACTGGCATCAGTGGTAGTCGTTGAAGGCTCTAGAGTTGTACTGCCATCAGTGGTAGTCGTTGAAGGCTCTAGAGTTGTACTGCCATCAGTGGTAGTCGTTGAAGGCTCTAGAGTTGTACTGCCATCAGTGGTAGTCGTTGAAGGCTCTAGAGTTGTACTGGCATCAGTGGTATTCGTTGAAGGCTCTAGAGTTGTACTGACATCAGTGGTAGTCGTTGAAGGCTCTAGAGTTGTACTGGCATCAGTGGTGCTCGAAGATGGCTCGATAGTGCTTGTTGCATCAGTGGTTGTCGTTGAAGGCTCTAGAGTTGTACTGGCATCAGTGGTAGTCGTTGAAGGCTCTAGAGTTGTACTGGCATCAGTGGTAGTCGTTGAAGGCTCTAGAGTTGTACTGGCATCAGTGGTAGTCGTTGAAGGCTCTAGAGTTGTACTGCCATCAGTGGTGCTCGAAGATGGCTCGATAGTGCTTGTTGCATCAGTGGTTGTCGTTGAAGGCTCTAGAGTTGTACTGGCATCAGTGGTAGTCGTTGAGGGCTCTAGAGTTGTACTGCCATCAGTGGTAGTCGTTGAAGGCTCTAGAGTTGTACTGCCATCAGTGGTGCTCGAAGATGGCTCGATAGTGCTTGTTGCATCAGTGGTAGTCGTTGAAGGCTCTAGAGTTGTACTGGCATCAGTGGTAGTCGTTGAAGGCTCTAGAGTTGTACTGGCATCAGTGGTAGTCGTTGAGGGCTCTAGAGTTGTACTGCCATCAGTGGTAGTCGTTGAAGGCTCTAGAGTTGTACTGCCATCAGTGGTGCTCGAAGATGGCTCGATAGTGCTTGTTGCATCAGTGGTAGTCGTTGAAGGCTCTAGAGTTGTACTGGCATCAGTGGTAGTCGTTGAAGGCTCTAGAGTTGTACTGGCATCAGTGGTAGTTGTTGAAGGCTCTAGAGTTGTACTGGCATCAGTGGTAGTTGTTGAAGGCTCTAGAGTTGTACTGGCATCAGTGGTAGTCGTTGAAGGCTCTAGAGTTGTACTGCCATCAGTGGTAGTCGTTGAAGGCTCTAGAGTTGTACTGGCATCAGTGGTAGTCGTTGAAGGCTCTAGAGTTGTACTGGCATCAGTGGTAGTCGTTGAAGGCTCTAGAGTTGTACTGGCATCAGTGGTAGTCGTTGAAGGCTCTAGAGTTGTACTGCCATCAGTGGTAGTCGTTGAAGGCTCTAGAGTTGTACTGCCATCAGTGGTAGTCGTTGAAGGCTCTAGAGTTGTACTGGCATCAGTGGTAGTCGTTGAAGGCTCTAGAGTTGTACTGGCATCAGTGGTAGCCGTTGCAGGCTCTAGAGTTGTACTGGCATCAGTGGTGCTCGAAGATGGCTCGATAGTGCTTGTTGCATCAGTGGTTGTCGTTGAAGGCTCTAGAGTTGTACTGGCATCAGTGGTAGTCGTTGAAGGCTCTAGAGTTGTACTGCCATCAGTGGTGCTCGAAGATGGCTCGATAGTGCTTGTTGCATCAGTGGTAGTCGTTGAAGGCTCCAGAGTTGTACTGGCATCAGTGGTAGTCGTTGAAGGCTCCAGAGTTGTACTGGCATCAGTGGTAGTCGTTGAAGGCTCTAGAGTTGTACTGGCATCAGTGGTAGTCGTTGAAGGCTCTAGAGTTGTACTGGCATCAGTGGTAGTCGTTGAAGGCTCTAGAGTTGTACTGGCATCAGTGGTAGTCGTTGAAGGCTCTAGAGTTGTACTGCCATCAGTGGTAGTCGTTGAAGGCTCTTGAGTTGTACTGGCATCAGTGGTAGTCGTTGAAGGCTCTAGAGTTGTACTGCCATCAGTGGTGCTCGAAGATGGCTCGATAGTGCTTGTGGCATCAGTGGTAGTCGTTGAAGGCTCCAGAGTTGTACTGGCATCAGTGGTAGTCGTTGAAGGCTCTAGAGTTGTACTGGCATCAGTGGTAGTCGTTGAAGGCTCTAGAGTTGTACTGCCATCAGTGGTAGTCGTTGAAGGCTCTAGAGTTGTACTGCCATCAGTGGTAGTCGTTGAAGGCTCTAGAGTTGTACTGGCATCAGTGGTAGTCGTTGAAGGCTCTAGAGTTGTACTAGCATCAGTGGTAGTCGTTGAAGGCTCTAGAGTTGTACTGCCATCAGTGGTAGTCGTTGAAGGCTCTAGAGTTGTACTGGCATCAGTGGTAGTCGTTGAAGGCTCTAGAGTTGTACTGCCATCAGTGGTAGTCGTTGAAGGCTCTAGAGTTGTACTGGCATCAGTGGTAGTCGTTGAAGGCTCTAGAGTTGTACTGACATCAGTGGTAGCCGTTGCAGGCTCTAGAGTTGTACTGGCATCAGTGGTGCTCGAAGATGGCTCGATAGTGCTTGTTGCATCAGTGGTAGTCGTTGAAGGCTCTAGAGTTGTACTGGCATCAGTGGTAGTCGTTGAAGGCTCTAGAGTTGTACTGGCATCAGTGGTAGTCGTTGAAGGCTCTAGAGTTGTACTGCCATCAGTGGTAGTCGTTGAAGGCTCTAGAGTTGTACTGCCATCAGTGGTAGTCGTTGAAGGCTCTAGAGTTGTACTGCCATCAGTGGTAGTCGTTGAAGGCTCTAGAGTTGTACTGGCATCAGTGGTAGTCGTTGAAGGCTCTAGAGTTGTACTGCCATCAGTGGTAGTCGTTGAAGGCTCTAGAGTTGTACTGGCATCAGTGGTAGTCGTTGAAGGCTCTAGAGTTGTACTGCCATCAGTGGTAGTCGTTGAAGGCTCTAGAGTTGTACTGGCATCAGTGGTAGTCGTTGAAGGCTCTAGAGTTGTACTGGCATCAGTGGTAGTCGTTGAAGGCTCTAGAGTTGTACTGCCATCAGTGGTAGTCGTTGAAGGCTCTAGAGTTGTACTGCCATCAGTGGTAGTCGTTGAAGGCTCTAGAGTTGTACTGGCATCAGTGGTAGTCGTTGAAGGCTCTAGAGTTGTACTGGCATCAGTGGTATTCGTTGAAGGCTCTAGAGTTGTACTGACATCAGTGGTAGTCGTTGAAGGCTCTACAGTTGTACTGGCATCAGTGGTGCTCGAAGATGGCTCGATAGTGCTTGTTGCATCAGTGGTTGTCGTTGAAGGCTCTAGAGTTGTACTGGCATCAGTGGTAGTCGTTGAAGGCTCTAGAGTTGTACTGGCATCAGTGGTAGTCGTTGAAGGCTCTAGAGTTGTACTGGCATCAGTGGTAGTCGTTGAAGGCTCTAGAGTTGTACTGCCATCAGTGGTGCTCGAAGATGGCTCGATAGTGCTTGTTGCATCAGTGGTAGTCGTTGAAGGCTCTAGAGTTGTACTGCCATCAGTGGTAGTCGTTGAAGGCTCTAGAGTTGTACTGCCATCAGTGGTAGTCGTTGAAGGCTCTTGAGTTGTACTGGCATCAGTGGTAGTCGTTGAAGGCTCTAGAGTTGTACTGCCATCAGTGGTGCTCGAAGATGGCTCGATAGTGCTTGTTGCATCAGTGGTAGTCGTTGAAGGCTCCAGAGTTGTACTGGCATCAGTGGTAGTCGTTGAAGGCTCTAGAGTTGTACTGGCATCAGTGGTAGTCGTTGAAGACTCTAGAGTTGTACTGGCATCAGTGGTAGTCGTTGAAGGCTCTAGAGTTGTACTGGCATCAGTGGTAGTCGTTGAAGGCTCTAGAGTTGTACTGGCATCAGTGGTAGTCGTTGAAGGCTCTTGAGTTGTACTGGCATCAGTGGTAGTCGTTGAAGGCTCTAGAGTTGTACTGCCATCAGTGGTGCTCGAAGATGGCTCGATAGTGCTTGTTGCATCAGTGGTAGTCGTTGAAGGCTCCAGAGTTGTACTGGCATCAGTGGTAGTCGTTGAAGGCTCTAGAGTTGTACTGGCATCAGTGGTTGTCGTTGAAGGCTCTAGAGTTGTACTGCCATCAGTGGTAGTCGTTGAAGGCTCTAGAGTTGTACTGCCATCAGTGGTAGTCGTTGAAGGCTCTAGAGTTGTACTGGCATCAGTGGTAGTCGTTGAAGGCTCTAGAGTTGTACTGACATCAGTGGTAGTCGTTGAAGGCTCTACAGTTGTACTGGCATCAGTGGTGCTCGAAGATGGCTCGATAGTGCTTGTTGCATCAGTGGTTGTCGTTGAAGGCTCTAGAGTTGTACTGGCATCAGTGGTAGTCGTTGAAGGCTCTAGAGTTGTACTGGCATCAGTGGTAGTCGTTGAAGGCTCTAGAGTTGTACTGGCATCAGTGGTAGTCGTTGAAGGCTCTAGAGTTGTACTGCCATCAGTGGTGCTCGAAGATGGCTCGATAGTGCTTGTTGCATCAGTGGTTGTCGTTGAAGGCTCTAGAGTTGTACTGGCATCAGTGGTAGTCGTTGAGGGCTCTAGAGTTGTACTGCCATCAGTGGTAGTCGTTGAAGGCTCTAGAGTTGTACTGCCATCAGTGGTGCTCGAAGATGGCTCGATAGTGCTTGTTGCATCAGTGGTAGTCGTTGAAGGCTCTAGAGTTGTACTGGCATCAGTGGTAGTCGTTGAAGGCTCTAGAGTTGTACTGGCATCAGTGGTAGTTGTTGAAGGCTCTAGAGTTGAACTGGCATCAGTGGTAGTCGTTGAAGGCTCTAGAGTTGTACTGCCATCAGTGGTAGTCGTTGAAGGCTCTAGAGTTGTACTGGCATCAGTGGTAGTCGTTGAAGGCTCTAGAGTTGTACTGGCATCAGTGGTAGTCGTTGAAGGCTCTAGAGTTGTACTGGCATCAGTGGTAGTCGTTGAAGGCTCTAGAGTTGTACTGCCATCAGTGGTAGTCGTTGAAGGCTCTAGAGTTGTACTGGCATCAGTGGTAGTCGTTGAAGGCTCTAGAGTTGTACTGGCATCAGTGGTAGTCGTTGAAGGCTCTAGAGTTGTACTAGCATCAGTGGTAGTCGTTGAAGGCTCTAGAGTTGTACTGCCATCAGTGGTAGTCGTTGAAGGCTCTAGAGTTGTACTGGCATCAGTGGTAGTCGTTGAAGGCTCTAGAGTTGTACTGCCATCAGTGGTAGTCGTTGAAGGCTCTAGAGTTGTACTGGCATCAGTGGTAGTCGTTGAAGGCTCTAGAGTTGTACTGGCATCAGTGGTAGTCGTTGAAGGCTCTAGAGTTGTACTGCCATCAGTGGTAGTCGTTGAAGGCTCTAGAGTTGTACTGCCATCAGTGGTAGTCGTTGAGGGCTCTAGAGTTGTACTGCCATCAGTGGTAGTCGTTGAAGGCTCTAGAGTTGTACTGCCATCAGTGGTGCTCGAAGATGGCTCGATAGTGCTTGTTGCATCAGTGGTAGTCGTTGAAGGCTCTAGAGTTGTACTGGCATCAGTGGTAGTCGTTGAAGGCTCTAGAGTTGAACTGGCATCAGTGGTAGTCGTTGAAGGCTCTAGAGTTGTACTGCCATCAGTGGTAGTCGTTGAAGGCTCTAGAGTTGTACTGGCATCAGTGGTAGTCGTTGAAGGCTCTAGAGTTGTACTGGCATCAGTGGTAGTCGTTGAAGGCTCTAGAGTTGTACTGGCATCAGTGGTAGTCGTTGAAGGCTCTAGAGTTGTACTGGCATCAGTGGTAGTCGTTGAAGGCTCTAGAGTTGTACTGGCATCAGTGGTAGTCGTTGAAGGCTCTAGAGTTGTACTGGCATCAGTGGTAGTCGTTGAAGGCTCTAGAGTTGTACTAGCATCAGTGGTAGTCGTTGAAGGCTCTAGAGTTGTACTGCCATCAGTGGTAGTCGTTGAAGGCTCTAGAGTTGTACTGGCATCAGTGGTAGTCGTTGAAGGCTCTAGAGTTGTACTGCCATCAGTGGTAGTCGTTGAAGGCTCTAGAGTTGTACTGGCATCAGTGGTAGTCGTTGAAGGCTCTAGAGTTGTACTGGCATCAGTGGTAGTCGTTGAAGGCTCTAGAGTTGTACTGCCATCAGTGGTAGTCGTTGAAGGCTCTAGAGTTGTACTGCCATCAGTGGTAGTCGTTGAGGGCTCTAGAGTTGTACTGGCATCAGTGGTAGTCGTTGAAGGCTCTAGAGTTGTACTGCCATCAGTGGTAGTCGTTGAAGGCTCTAGAGTTGTACTGGCATCAGTGGTAGTCGTTGAAGGCTCTAGAGTTGTACTGGCATCAGTGGTAGTCGTTGAAGGCTCTAGAGTTGTACTGCCATCAGTGGTAGTCGTTGAAGGCTCTAGAGTTGTACTGCCATCAGTGGTAGTCGTTGAGGGCTCTAGAGTTGTACTGCCATCAGTGGTAGTCGTTGAAGGCTCTAGAGTTGTACTGCCATCAGTGGTGCTCGAAGATGGCTCGATAGTGCTTGTTGCATCAGTGGTAGTCGTTGAAGGCTCTAGAGTTGTACTGGCATCAGTGGTAGTCGTTGAAGGCTCTAGAGTTGTACTGGCATCAGTGGTAGTTGTTGAAGGCTCTAGAGTTGTACTGGCATCAGTGGTAGTCGTTGAAGGCTCTAGAGTTGTACTGGCATCAGTGGTAGTCGTTGAAGGCTCTAGAGTTGTACTGGCATCAGTGGTAGTCGTTGAAGGCTCTAGAGTTGTACTGCCATCAGTGGTGCTCGAAGATGGCTCGATAGTGCTTGTTGCATCAGTGGTTGTCGTTGAAGGCTCTAGAGTTGTACTGGCATCAGTGGTAGTCGTTGAAGGCTCTAGAGTTGTACTGCCATCAGTGGTAGTCGTTGAAGGCTCTAGAGTTGTACTGCCATCAGTGGTGCTCGAAGATGGCTCGATAGTGCTTGTTGCATCAGTGGTAGTCGTTGAAGGCTCTAGAGTTGTACTGGCATCAGTGGTAGTCGTTGAAGGCTCTAGAGTTGTACTGGCATCAGTGGTAGTTGTTGAAGGCTCTAGAGTTGTACTGGCATCAGTGGTAGTCGTTGAAGGCTCTAGAGTTGTACTGGCATCAGTGGTAGTCGTTGAAGGCTCTAGAGTTGTACTGGCATCAGTGGTAGTCGTTGAAGGCTCTAGAGTTGTACTGCCATCAGTGGTAGTCGTTGAAGGCTCTAGAGTTGTACTGGCATCAGTGGTAGTCGTTGAAGGCTCTAGAGTTGTACTGGCATCAGTGGTAGTCGTTGAAGGCTCTAGAGTTGTACTGCCATCAGTGGTAGTCGTTGAAGGCTCTAGAGTTGTACTGCCATCAGTGGTAGTCGTTGAGGGCTCTAGAGTTGTACTGCCATCAGTGGTAGTCGTTGAAGGCTCTAGAGTTGTACTGGCATCAGTGGTATTCGTTGAAGGCTCTAGAGTTGTACTGACATCAGTGGTAGTCGTTGAAGGCTCTAGAGTTGTACTGGCATCAGTGGTGCTCGAAGATGGCTCGATAGTGCTTGTTGCATCAGTGGTTGTCGTTGAAGGCTCTAGAGTTGTACTGGCATCAGTGGTAGTCGTTGAAGGCTCTAGAGTTGTACTGGCATCAGTGGTAGTCGTTGAAGGCTCTAGAGTTGTACTGGCATCAGTGGTAGTCGTTGAAGGCTCTAGAGTTGTACTGCCATCAGTGGTGCTCGAAGATGGCTCGATAGTGCTTGTTGCATCAGTGGTTGTCGTTGAAGGCTCTAGAGTTGTACTGGCATCAGTGGTAGTCGTTGAGGGCTCTAGAGTTGTACTGCCATCAGTGGTAGTCGTTGAAGGCTCTAGAGTTGTACTGCCATCAGTGGTGCTCGAAGATGGCTCGATAGTGCTTGTTGCATCAGTGGTAGTCGTTGAAGGCTCTAGAGTTGTACTGGCATCAGTGGTAGTCGTTGAAGGCTCTAGAGTTGTACTGGCATCAGTGGTAGTTGTTGAAGGCTCTAGAGTTGTACTGGCATCAGTGGTAGTCGTTGAAGGCTCTAGAGTTGTACTGGCATCAGTGGTAGTCGTTGAAGGCTCTAGAGTTGTACTGGCATCAGTGGTAGTCGTTGAAGGCTCTAGAGTTGTACTGCCATCAGTGGTGCTCGAAGATGGCTCGATAGTGCTTGTTGCATCAGTGGTTGTCGTTGAAGGCTCTAGAGTTGTACTGGCATCAGTGGTAGTCGTTGAGGGCTCTAGAGTTGTACTGCCATCAGTGGTAGTCGTTGAAGGCTCTAGAGTTGTACTGCCATCAGTGGTGCTCGAAGATGGCTCGATAGTGCTTGTTGCATCAGTGGTAGTCGTTGAAGGCTCTAGAGTTGTACTGGCATCAGTGGTAGTCGTTGAAGGCTCTAGAGTTGTACTGGCATCAGTGGTAGTTGTTGAAGGCTCTAGAGTTGAACTGGCATCAGTGGTAGTCGTTGAAGGCTCTAGAGTTGTACTGCCATCAGTGGTAGTCGTTGAAGGCTCTAGAGTTGTACTGGCATCAGTGGTAGTCGTTGAAGGCTCTAGAGTTGTACTGGCATCAGTGGTAGTCGTTGAAGGCTCTAGAGTTGTACTGGCATCAGTGGTAGTCGTTGAAGGCTCTAGAGTTGTACTGCCATCAGTGGTAGTCGTTGAAGGCTCTAGAGTTGTACTGGCATCAGTGGTAGTCGTTGAAGGCTCTAGAGTTGTACTGGCATCAGTGGTAGTCGTTGAAGGCTCTAGAGTTGTACTGGCATCAGTGGTAGTCGTTGAAGGCTCTAGAGTTGTACTGCCATCAGTGGTAGTCGTTGAAGGCTCTAGAGTTGTACTGGCATCAGTGGTAGTCGTTGAGGGCTCTAGAGTTGTACTGCCATCAGTGGTAGTCGTTGAAGGCTCTAGAGTTGTACTGGCATCAGTGGTAGTCGTTGAAGGCTCTAGAGTTGTACTGGCATCAGTGGTAGTCGTTGAAGGCTCTAGAGTTGTACTGCCATCAGTGGTAGTCGTTGAAGGCTCTAGAGTTGTACTGCCATCAGTGGTAGTCGTTGAAGGCTCTAGAGTTGTACTGCCATCAGTGGTAGTCGTTGAAGGCTCTAGAGTTGTACTGGCATCAGTGGTATTCGTTGAAGGCTCTAGAGTTGTACTGACATCAGTGGTAGTCGTTGAAGGCTCTACAGTTGTACTGGCATCAGTGGTGCTCGAAGATGGCTCGATAGTGCTTGTTGCATCAGTGGTTGTCGTTGAAGGCTCTAGAGTTGTACTGGCATCAGTGGTAGTCGTTGAAGGCTCTAGAGTTGTACTGGCATCAGTGGTAGTCGTTGAAGGCTCTAGAGTTGTACTGGCATCAGTGGTAGTCGTTGAAGGCTCTAGAGTTGTACTGGCATCAGTGGTGCTCGAAGATGGCTCGATAGTGCTTGTTGCATCAGTGGTTGTCGTTGAAGGCTCTAGAGTTGTACTGGCATCAGTGGTAGTCGTTGAGGGCTCTAGAGTTGTACTGCCATCAGTGGTAGTCGTTGAAGGCTCTAGAGTTGTACTGCCATCAGTGGTGCTCGAAGATGGCTCGATAGTGCTTGTTGCATCAGTGGTAGTCGTTGAAGGCTCTAGAGTTGTACTGGCATCAGTGGTAGTCGTTGAAGGCTCTAGAGTTGTACTGGCATCAGTGGTAGTCGTTGAGGGCTCTAGAGTTGTACTGCCATCAGTGGTAGTCGTTGAAGGCTCTAGAGTTGTACTGCCATCAGTGGTGCTCGAAGATGGCTCGATAGTGCTTGTTGCATCAGTGGTAGTCGTTGAAGGCTCTAGAGTTGTACTGGCATCAGTGGTAGTCGTTGAAGGCTCTAGAGTTGTACTGGCATCAGTGGTAGTTGTTGAAGGCTCTAGAGTTGTACTGGCATCAGTGGTAGTTGTTGAAGGCTCTAGAGTTGTACTGGCATCAGTGGTAGTCGTTGAAGGCTCTAGAGTTGTACTGCCATCAGTGGTAGTCGTTGAAGGCTCTAGAGTTGTACTGGCATCAGTGGTAGTCGTTGAAGGCTCTAGAGTTGTACTGGCATCAGTGGTAGTCGTTGAAGGCTCTAGAGTTGTACTGGCATCAGTGGTAGTCGTTGAAGGCTCTAGAGTTGTACTGCCATCAGTGGTAGTCGTTGAAGGCTCTAGAGTTGTACTGCCATCAGTGGTAGTCGTTGAAGGCTCTAGAGTTGTACTGGCATCAGTGGTAGTCGTTGAAGGCTCTAGAGTTGTACTGACATCAGTGGTAGCCGTTGCAGGCTCTAGAGTTGTACTGGCATCAGTGGTGCTCGAAGATGGCTCGATAGTGCTTGTTGCATCAGTGGTTGTCGTTGAAGGCTCTAGAGTTGTACTGGCATCAGTGGTAGTCGTTGAAGGCTCTAGAGTTGTACTGCCATCAGTGGTGCTCGAAGATGGCTCGATAGTGCTTGTTGCATCAGTGGTAGTCGTTGAAGGCTCCAGAGTTGTACTGGCATCAGTGGTAGTCGTTGAAGGCTCCAGAGTTGTACTGGCATCAGTGGTAGTCGTTGAAGGCTCTAGAGTTGTACTGGCATCAGTGGTAGTCGTTGAAGGCTCTAGAGTTGTACTGGCATCAGTGGTAGTCGTTGAAGGCTCTAGAGTTGTACTGGCATCAGTGGTAGTCGTTGAAGGCTCTAGAGTTGTACTGCCATCAGTGGTAGTCGTTGAAGGCTCTTGAGTTGTACTGGCATCAGTGGTAGTCGTTGAAGGCTCTAGAGTTGTACTGGCATCAGTGGTGCTCGAAGATGGCTCGATAGTGCTTGTTGCATCAGTGGTAGTCGTTGAAGGCTCCAGAGTTGTACTGGCATCAGTGGTAGTCGTTGAAGGCTCTAGAGTTGTACTGGCATCAGTGGTAGTCGTTGAAGGCTCTAGAGTTGTACTGGCATCAGTGGTAGTCGTTGAAGGCTCTAGAGTTGTACTGCCATCAGTGGTAGTCGTTGAAGGCTCTAGAGTTGTACTGGCATCAGTGGTAGTCGTTGAAGGCTCTAGAGTTGTACTAGCATCAGTGGTAGTCGTTGAAGGCTCTAGAGTTGTACTGCCATCAGTGGTAGTCGTTGAAGGCTCTAGAGTTGTACTGGCATCAGTGGTAGTCGTTGAAGGCTCTAGAGTTGTACTGGCATCAGTGGTAGTCGTTGAAGGCTCTAGAGTTGTACTGGCATCAGTGGTAGTCGTTGAAGGCTCTAGAGTTGTACTGACATCAGTGGTAGCCGTTGCAGGCTCTAGAGTTGTACTGGCATCAGTGGTGCTCGAAGATGGCTCGATAGTGCTTGTTGCATCAGTGGTAGACGTTGAAGGCTCTAGAGTTGTACTGGCATCAGTGGTAGTCGTTGAAGGCTCTAGAGTTGTACTGGCATCAGTGGTAGTCGTTGAAGGCTCTAGAGTTGTACTGCCATCAGTGGTAGTCGTTGAAGGCTCTAGAGTTGTACTGCCATCAGTGGTAGTCGTTGAAGGCTCTAGAGTTGTACTGCCATCAGTGGTAGTCGTTGAAGGCTCTAGAGTTGTACTGGCATCAGTGGTAGTCGTTGAAGGCTCTAGAGTTGTACTGCCATCAGTGGTAGTCGTTGAAGGCTCTAGAGTTGTACTGGCATCAGTGGTAGTCGTTGAAGGCTCTAGAGTTGTACTGCCATCAGTGGTAGTCGTTGAAGGCTCTAGAGTTGTACTGGCATCAGTGGTAGTCGTTGAAGGCTCTAGAGTTGTACTGGCATCAGTGGTAGTCGTTGAAGGCTCTAGAGTTGTACTGCCATCAGTGGTAGTCGTTGAAGGCTCTAGAGTTGTACTGCCATCAGTGGTAGTCGTTGAAGGCTCTAGAGTTGTACTGCCATCAGTGGTAGTCGTTGAAGGCTCTAGAGTTGTACTGGCATCAGTGGTATTCGTTGAAGGCTCTAGAGTTGTACTGACATCAGTGGTAGTCGTTGAAGGCTCTACAGTTGTACTGGCATCAGTGGTGCTCGAAGATGGCTCGATAGTGCTTGTTGCATCAGTGGTTGTCGTTGAAGGCTCTAGAGTTGTACTGGCATCAGTGGTAGTCGTTGAAGGCTCTAGAGTTGTACTGGCATCAGTGGTAGTCGTTGAAGGCTCTAGAGTTGTACTGGCATCAGTGGTAGTCGTTGAAGGCTCTAGAGTTGTACTGCCATCAGTGGTGCTCGAAGATGGCTCGATAGTGCTTGTTGCATCAGTGGTAGTCGTTGAAGGCTCTAGAGTTGTACTGCCATCAGTGGTAGTCGTTGAAGGCTCTAGAGTTGTACTGCCATCAGTGGTAGTCGTTGAAGGCTCTTGAGTTGTACTGGCATCAGTGGTAGTCGTTGAAGGCTCTAGAGTTGTACTGCCATCAGTGGTGCTCGAAGATGGCTCGATAGTGCTTGTTGCATCAGTGGTAGTCGTTGAAGGCTCCAGAGTTGTACTGGCATCAGTGGTAGTCGTTGAAGGCTCTAGAGTTGTACTGGCATCAGTGGTAGTCGTTGAAGGCTCTAGAGTTGTACTGGCATCAGTGGTAGTCGTTGAAGGCTCTAGAGTTGTACTGGCATCAGTGGTAGTCGTTGAAGGCTCTAGAGTTGTACTGCCATCAGTGGTAGTCGTTGAAGGCTCTTGAGTTGTACTGGCATCAGTGGTAGTCGTTGAAGGCTCTAGAGTTGTACTGCCATCAGTGGTGCTCGAAGATGGCTCGATAGTGCTTGTTGCATCAGTGGTAGTCGTTGAAGGCTCCAGAGTTGTACTGGCATCAGTGGTAGTCGTTGAAGGCTCTAGAGTTGTACTGGCATCAGTGGTTGTCGTTGAAGGCTCTAGAGTTGTACTGCCATCAGTGGTAGTCGTTGAAGGCTCTAGAGTTGTACTGCCATCAGTGGTAGTCGTTGAAGGCTCTAGAGTTGTACTGGCATCAGTGGTAGTCGTTGAAGGCTCTAGAGTTGTACTGGCATCAGTGGTAGTCGTTGAAGGCTCTAGAGTTGTACTGGCATCAGTGGTGCTCGAAGATGGCTCGATAGTGCTTGTTGCATCAGTGGTTGTCGTTGAAGGCTCTAGAGTTGTACTGGCATCAGTGGTAGTCGTTGAAGGCTCTAGAGTTGTACTGGCATCAGTGGTAGTCGTTGAAGGCTCTAGAGTTGTACTGGCATCAGTGGTAGTCGTTGAAGGCTCTAGAGTTGTACTGCCATCAGTGGTGCTCGAAGATGGCTCGATAGTGCTTGTTGCATCAGTGGTTGTCGTTGAAGGCTCTAGAGTTGTACTGGCATCAGTGGTAGTCGTTGAGGGCTCTAGAGTTGTACTGCCATCAGTGGTAGTCGTTGAAGGCTCTAGAGTTGTACTGCCATCAGTGGTGCTCGAAGATGGCTCGATAGTGCTTGTTGCATCAGTGGTAGTCGTTGAAGGCTCTAGAGTTGTACTGCCATCAGTGGTAGTCGTTGAAGGCTCTAGAGTTGTACTGGCATCAGTGGTAGTTGTTGAAGGCTCTAGAGTTGAACTGGCATCAGTGGTAGTCGTTGAAGGCTCTAGAGTTGTACTGCCATCAGTGGTAGTCGTTGAAGGCTCTAGAGTTGTACTGGCATCAGTGGTAGTCGTTGAAGGCTCTAGAGTTGTACTGGCATCAGTGGTAGTCGTTGAAGGCTCTAGAGTTGTACTGGCATCAGTGGTAGTCGTTGAAGGCTCTAGAGTTGTACTGCCATCAGTGGTAGTCGTTGAAGGCTCTAGAGTTGTACTGGCATCAGTGGTAGTCGTTGAAGGCTCTAGAGTTGTACTGGCATCAGTGGTAGTCGTTGAAGGCTCTAGAGTTGTACTAGCATCAGTGGTAGTCGTTGAAGGCTCTAGAGTTGTACTGCCATCAGTGGTAGTCGTTGAAGGCTCTAGAGTTGTACTGGCATCAGTGGTAGTCGTTGAAGGCTCTAGAGTTGTACTGCCATCAGTGGTAGTCGTTGAAGGCTCTAGAGTTGTACTGGCATCAGTGGTAGTCGTTGAAGGCTCTAGAGTTGTACTGGCATCAGTGGTAGTCGTTGAAGGCTCTAGAGTTGTACTGCCATCAGTGGTAGTCGTTGAAGGCTCTAGAGTTGTACTGCCATCAGTGGTAGTCGTTGAGGGCTCTAGAGTTGTACTGCCATCAGTGGTAGTCGTTGAAGGCTCTAGAGTTGTACTGCCATCAGTGGTGCTCGAAGATGGCTCGATAGTGCTTGTTGCATCAGTGGTAGTCGTTGAAGGCTCTAGAGTTGTACTGGCATCAGTGGTAGTCGTTGAAGGCTCTAGAGTTGAACTGGCATCAGTGGTAGTCGTTGAAGGCTCTAGAGTTGTACTGCCATCAGTGGTAGTCGTTGAAGGCTCTAGAGTTGTACTGGCATCAGTGGTAGTCGTTGAAGGCTCTAGAGTTGTACTGGCATCAGTGGTAGTCGTTGAAGGCTCTAGAGTTGTACTGGCATCAGTGGTAGTCGTTGAAGGCTCTAGAGTTGTACTGCCATCAGTGGTAGTCGTTGAAGGCTCTAGAGTTGTACTGGCATCAGTGGTAGTCGTTGAAGGCTCTAGAGTTGTACTGGCATCAGTGGTAGTCGTTGAAGGCTCTAGAGTTGTACTAGCATCAGTGGTAGTCGTTGAAGGCTCTAGAGTTGTACTGCCATCAGTGGTAGTCGTTGAAGGCTCTAGAGTTGTACTGGCATCAGTGGTAGTCGTTGAAGGCTCTAGAGTTGTACTGCCATCAGTGGTAGTCGTTGAAGGCTCTAGAGTTGTACTGGCATCAGTGGTAGTCGTTGAAGGCTCTAGAGTTGTACTGGCATCAGTGGTAGTCGTTGAAGGCTCTAGAGTTGTACTGCCATCAGTGGTAGTCGTTGAAGGCTCTAGAGTTGTACTGCCATCAGTGGTAGTCGTTGAGGGCTCTAGAGTTGTACTGGCATCAGTGGTAGTCGTTGAAGGCTCTAGAGTTGTACTGCCATCAGTGGTAGTCGTTGAAGGCTCTAGAGTTGTACTGGCATCAGTGGTAGTCGTTGAAGGCTCTAGAGTTGTACTGGCATCAGTGGTAGTCGTTGAAGGCTCTAGAGTTGTACTGCCATCAGTGGTAGTCGTTGAAGGCTCTAGAGTTGTACTGGCATCAGTGGTAGTCGTTGAGGGCTCTAGAGTTGTACTGCCATCAGTGGTAGTCGTTGAAGGCTCTAGAGTTGTACTGCCATCAGTGGTGCTCGAAGATGGCTCGATAGTGCTTGTTGCATCAGTGGTAGTCGTTGAAGGCTCTAGAGTTGTACTGGCATCAGTGGTAGTCGTTGAAGGCTCTAGAGTTGTACTGGCATCAGTGGTAGTTGTTGAAGGCTCTAGAGTTGTACTGGCATCAGTGGTAGTCGTTGAAGGCTCTAGAGTTGTACTGGCATCAGTGGTAGTCGTTGAAGGCTCTAGAGTTGTACTGGCATCAGTGGTAGTCGTTGAAGGCTCTAGAGTTGTACTGCCATCAGTGGTGCTCGAAGATGGCTCGATAGTGCTTGTTGCATCAGTGGTTGTCGTTGAAGGCTCTAGAGTTGTACTGGCATCAGTGGTAGTCGTTGAGGGCTCTAGAGTTGTACTGCCATCAGTGGTAGTCGTTGAAGGCTCTAGAGTTGTACTGCCATCAGTGGTGCTCGAAGATGGCTCGATAGTGCTTGTTGCATCAGTGGTAGTCGTTGAAGGCTCTAGAGTTGTACTGGCATCAGTGGTAGTCGTTGAAGGCTCTAGAGTTGTACTGGCATCAGTGGTAGTTGTTGAAGGCTCTAGAGTTGTACTGGCATCAGTGGTAGTCGTTGAAGGCTCTAGAGTTGTACTGGCATCAGTGGTAGTCGTTGAAGGCTCTAGAGTTGTACTGGCATCAGTGGTAGTCGTTGAAGGCTCTAGAGTTGTACTGCCATCAGTGGTAGTCGTTGAAGGCTCTAGAGTTGTACTGGCATCAGTGGTAGTCGTTGAAGGCTCTAGAGTTGTACTGGCATCAGTGGTAGTCGTTGAAGGCTCTAGAGTTGTACTGCCATCAGTGGTAGTCGTTGAAGGCTCTAGAGTTGTACTGCCATCAGTGGTAGTCGTTGAGGGCTCTAGAGTTGTACTGCCATCAGTGGTAGTCGTTGAAGGCTCTAGAGTTGTACTGGCATCAGTGGTATTCGTTGAAGGCTCTAGAGTTGTACTGACATCAGTGGTAGTCGTTGAAGGCTCTAGAGTTGTACTGGCATCAGTGGTGCTCGAAGATGGCTCGATAGTGCTTGTTGCATCAGTGGTTGTCGTTGAAGGCTCTAGAGTTGTACTGGCATCAGTGGTAGTCGTTGAAGGCTCTAGAGTTGTACTGGCATCAGTGGTAGTCGTTGAAGGCTCTAGAGTTGTACTGGCATCAGTGGTAGTCGTTGAAGGCTCTAGAGTTGTACTGCCATCAGTGGTGCTCGAAGATGGCTCGATAGTGCTTGTTGCATCAGTGGTTGTCGTTGAAGGCTCTAGAGTTGTACTGGCATCAGTGGTAGTCGTTGAGGGCTCTAGAGTTGTACTGCCATCAGTGGTAGTCGTTGAAGGCTCTAGAGTTGTACTGCCATCAGTGGTGCTCGAAGATGGCTCGATAGTGCTTGTTGCATCAGTGGTAGTCGTTGAAGGCTCTAGAGTTGTACTGGCATCAGTGGTAGTCGTTGAAGGCTCTAGAGTTGTACTGGCATCAGTGGTAGTTGTTGAAGGCTCTAGAGTTGTACTGGCATCAGTGGTAGTCGTTGAAGGCTCTAGAGTTGTACTGGCATCAGTGGTAGTCGTTGAAGGCTCTAGAGTTGTACTGGCATCAGTGGTAGTCGTTGAAGGCTCTAGAGTTGTACTGCCATCAGTGGTAGTCGTTGAAGGCTCTAGAGTTGTACTGGCATCAGTGGTAGTCGTTGAAGGCTCTAGAGTTGTACTGGCATCAGTGGTAGTCGTTGAAGGCTCTAGAGTTGTACTGGCATCAGTGGTAGTCGTTGAAGGCTCTAGAGTTGTACTGGCATCAGTGGTAGTCGTTGAAGGCTCTAGAGTTGTACTGGCATCAGTGGTAGTCGTTGAAGGCTCTAGAGTTGTACTGGCATCAGTGGTAGTCGTTGAAGGCTCTAGAGTTGTACTGCCATCAGTGGTAGTCGTTGAAGGCTCTAGAGTTGTACTGCCATCAGTGGTAGTCGTTGAAGGCTCTAGAGTTGTACTGGCATCAGTGGTAGTCGTTGAAGGCTCTAGAGTTGTACTGACATCAGTGGTAGCCGTTGCAGGCTCTAGAGTTGTACTGGCATCAGTGGTGCTCGAAGATGGCTCGATAGTGCTTGTTGCATCAGTGGTTGTCGTTGAAGGCTCTAGAGTTGTACTGGCATCAGTGGTAGTCGTTGAAGGCTCTAGAGTTGTACTGCCATCAGTGGTAGTCGTTGAAGGCTCTTGAGTTGTACTGGCATCAGTGGTAGTCGTTGAAGGCTCTAGAGTTGTACTGCCATCAGTGGTGCTCGAAGATGGCTCGATAGTGCTTGTTGCATCAGTGGTAGTCGTTGAAGGCTCTAGAGTTGTACTGGCATCAGTGGTAGTCGTTGAAGGCTCCAGAGTTGTACTGGCATCAGTGGTAGTCGTTGAAGGCTCTAGAGTTGTACTGGCATCAGTGGTAGTCGTTGAAGGCTCTAGAGTTGTACTGGCATCAGTGGTAGTCGTTGAAGGCTCTAGTGTTGTACTGGCATCAGTGGTAGTCGTTGAAGGCTCTAGAGTTGTACTGCCATCAGTGGTAGTCGTTGAAGGCTCTTGAGTTGTACTGGCATCAGTGGTAGTCGTTGAAGGCTCTAGAGTTGTACTGCCATCAGTGGTGCTCGAAGATGGCTCGATAGTGCTTGTTGCATCAGTGGTAGTCGTTGAAGGCTCCAGAGTTGTACTGGCATCAGTGGTAGTCGTTGAAGGCTCTAGAGTTGTACTGGCATCAGTGGTAGTCGTTGAAGGCTCTAGAGTTGTACTGCCATCAGTGGTAGTCGTTGAAGGCTCTAGAGTTGTACTGCCATCAGTGGTAGTCGTTGAAGGCTCTAGAGTTGTACTGGCATCAGTGGTAGTCGTTGAAGGCTCTAGAGTTGTACTGACATCAGTGGTAGTCGTTGAAGGCTCTAGAGTTGTACTGGCATCAGTGGTGCTCGAAGATGGCTCGATAGTGCTTGTTGCATCAGTGGTTGTCGTTGAAGGCTCTAGAGTTGTACTGGCATCAGTGGTAGTCGTTGAAGGCTCTAGAGTTGTACTGGCATCAGTGGTAGTCGTTGAAGGCTCTAGAGTTGTACTGGCATCAGTGGTAGTCGTTGAAGGCTCTAGAGTTGTACTGCCATCAGTGGTGCTCGAAGATGGCTCGATAGTGCTTGTTGCATCAGTGGTTGTCGTTGAAGGCTCTAGAGTTGTACTGGCATCAGTGGTAGTCGTTGAAGGCTCTAGAGTTGTACTGCCATCAGTGGTAGTCGTTGAAGGCTCTAGAGTTGTACTGCCATCAGTGGTGCTCGAAGATGGCTCGATAGTGCTTGTTGCATCAGTGGTAGTCGTTGAAGGCTCTAGAGTTGTACTGGCATCAGTGGTAGTCGTTGAAGGCTCTAGAGTTGTACTGGCATCAGTGGTAGTTGTTGAAGGCTCTAGAGTTGAACTGGCATCAGTGGTAGTCGTTGAAGGCTCTAGAGTTGTACTGCCATCAGTGGTAGTCGTTGAAGGCTCTAGAGTTGTACTGGCATCAGTGGTAGTCGTTGAAGGCTCTAGAGTTGTACTGGCATCAGTGGTAGTCGTTGAAGGCTCTAGAGTTGTACTGGCATCAGTGGTAGTCGTTGAAGGCTCTAGAGTTGTACTGCCATCAGTGGTAGTCGTTGAAGGCTCTAGAGTTGTACTGGCATCAGTGGTAGTCGTTGAAGGCTCTAGAGTTGTACTGGCATCAGTGGTAGTCGTTGAAGGCTCTAGAGTTGTACTGGCATCAGTGGTAGTCGTTGAAGGCTCTAGAGTTGTACTGGCATCAGTGGTAGTCGTTGAAGGCTCTAGAGTTGTACTGCCATCAGTGGTAGTCGTTGAAGGCTCTAGAGTTGTACTGGCATCAGTGGTAGTCGTTGAAGGCTCTAGAGTTGTACTGCCATCAGTGGTAGTCGTTGAAGGCTCTAGAGTTGTACTGCCATCAGTGGTAGTCGTTGAAGGCTCTAGAGTTGTACTGCCATCAGTGGTAGTCGTTGAAGGCTCTAGAGTTGTACTGGCATCAGTGGTAGTCGTTGAAGGCTCTAGAGTTGTACTGCCATCAGTGGTAGTCGTTGAAGGCTCTAGAGTTGTACTGGCATCAGTGGTAGTCGTTGAAGGCTCTAGAGTTGTACTGCCATCAGTGGTAGTCGTTGAAGGCTCTAGAGTTGTACTGGCATCAGTGGTAGTCGTTGAAGGCTCTAGAGTTGTACTGGCATCAGTGGTAGTCGTTGAAGGCTCTACAGTTGTACTGGCATCAGTGGTGCTCGAAGATGGCTCGATAGTGCTTGTTGCATCAGTGGTAGTCGTTGAAGGCTCTAGAGTTGTACTGGCATCAGTGGTAGTCGTTGAAGGCTCTAGAGTTGTACTGCCATCAGTGGTAGTCGTTGAAGGCTCTAGAGTTGTACTGCCATCAGTGGTAGTCGTTGAAGGCTCTAGAGTTGTACTGGCATCAGTGGTAGTCGTTGAAGGCTCTAGAGTTGTACTGCCATCAGTGGTAGTCGTTGAAGGCTCTAGAGTTGTACTGGCATCAGTGGTAGTCGTTGAAGGCTCTAGAGTTGTACTGCCATCAGTGGTAGTCGTTGAAGGCTCTAGAGTTGTACTGGCATCAGTGGTAGTCGTTGAAGGCTCTAGAGTTGTACTGACATCAGTGGTAGCCGTTGCAGGCTCTAGAGTTGTACTGGCATCAGTGGTGCTCGAAGATGGCTCGATAGTGCTTGTTGCATCAGTGGTAGACGTTGAAGGCTCTAGAGTTGTACTGGCATCAGTGGTAGTCGTTGAAGGCTCTAGAGTTGTACTGGCATCAGTGGTAGTCGTTGAAGGCTCTAGAGTTGTACTGCCATCAGTGGTAGTCGTTGAAGGCTCTCGAGTTGTACTGCCATCAGTGGTAGTCGTTGAAGGCTCTAGAGTTGTACTGCCATCAGTGGTAGTCGTTGAAGGCTCTAGAGTTGTACTGGCATCAGTGGTAGTCGTTGAAGGCTCTAGAGTTGTACTGGCATCAGTGGTAGTCGTTGAAGGCTCTAGAGTTGTACTGGCATCAGTGGTAGTCGTTGAAGGCTCTAGAGTTGTACTGGCATCAGTGGTAGTCGTTGAAGGCTCTAGAGTTGTACTGGCATCAGTGGTAGTCGTTGAAGGCTCTAGAGTTGTACTGCCATCAGTGGTAGTCGTTGAAGGCTCTAGAGTTGTACTGCCATCAGTGGTAGTCGTTGAAGGCTCTAGAGTTGTACTGGCATCAGTGGTAGTCGTTGAAGGCTCTAGAGTTGTACTGCCATCAGTGGTAGTCGTTGAAGGCTCTAGAGTTGTACTGGCATCAGTGGTAGTCGTTGAAGGCTCTAGAGTTGTACTGGCATCAGTGGTAGTCGTTGAAGGCTCTAGAGTTGTACTGGCATCAGTGGTGCTCGAAGATGGCTCGATAGTGCTTGTTGCATCAGTGGTAGACGTTGAAGGCTCTAGAGTTGTACTGGCATCAGTGGTAGTCGTTGAAGGCTCTAGAGTTGTACTGGCATCAGTGGTAGTCGTTGAAGGCTCTAGAGTTGTACTGCCATCAGTGGTAGTCGTTGAAGGCTCTCGAGTTGTACTGCCATCAGTGGTAGTCGTTGAAGGCTCTAGAGTTGTACTGCCATCAGTGGTAGTCGTTGAAGGCTCTAGAGTTGTACTGGCATCAGTGGTAGTCGTTGAAGGCTCTAGAGTTGTACTGGCATCAGTGGTAGTCGTTGAAGGCTCTAGAGTTGTACTGGCATCAGTGGTAGTCGTTGAAGGCTCTAGAGTTGTACTGGCATCAGTGGTAGTCGTTGAAGGCTCTAGAGTTGTACTGGCATCAGTGGTAGTCGTTGAAGGCTCTAGAGTTGTACTGCCATCAGTGGTAGTCGTTGAAGGCTCTAGAGTTGTACTGGCATCAGTGGTAGTCGTTGAAGGCTCTAGAGTTGTACTGACATCAGTGGTAGCCGTTGCAGGCTCTAGAGTTGTACTGGCATCAGTGGTGCTCGAAGATGGCTCGATAGTGCTTGTTGCATCAGTGGTAGACGTTGAAGGCTCTAGAGTTGTACTGGCATCAGTGGTAGTCGTTGAAGGCTCTAGAGTTGTACTGGCATCAGTGGTAGTCGTTGAAGGCTCTAGAGTTGTACTGGCATCAGTGGTAGTCGTTGAAGGCTCTAGAGTTGTACTGGCATCAGTGGTAGTCGTTGAAGGCTCTAGAGTTGTACTGGCATCAGTGGTAGTCGTTGAAGGCTCTAGAGTTGTACTGGCATCAGTGGTAGTCGTTGAAGGCTCTAGATTTGTACTGGCATCAGTGGTAGTCGTTGAAGGCTCTAGAGTTGTACTGGCATCAGTGGTAGTCGTTGAAGGCTCTAGAGTTGTACTAGCATCAGTGGTAGTCGTTGAAGGCTCTAGAGTTGTACTGCCATCAGTGGTAGTCGTTGAAGGCTCTAGAGTTGTACTGGCATCAGTGGTAGTCGTTGAAGGCTCTAGAGTTGTACTGCCATCAGTGGTAGTCGTTGAAGGCTCTAGAGTTGTACTGGCATCAGTGGTAGTCGTTGAAGGCTCTAGAGTTGTACTGGCATCAGTGGTAGTCGTTGAAGGCTCTAGAGTTGTACTGCCATCAGTGGTAGTCGTTGAAGGCTCTAGAGTTGTACTGCCATCAGTGGTAGTCGTTGAGGGCTCTAGAGTTGTACTGGCATCAGTGGTAGTCGTTGAAGGCTCTAGAGTTGTACTGCCATCAGTGGTAGTCGTTGAAGGCTCTAGAGTTGTACTGGCATCAGTGGTAGTCGTTGAAGGCTCTAGAGTTGTACTGGCATCAGTGGTAGTCGTTGAAGGCTCTAGAGTTGTACTGCCATCAGTGGTAGTCGTTGAAGGCTCTAGAGTTGTACTGCCATCAGTGGTAGTCGTTGAGGGCTCTAGAGTTGTACTGCCATCAGTGGTAGTCGTTGAAGGCTCTAGAGTTGTACTGCCATCAGTGGTGCTCGAAGATGGCTCGATAGTGCTTGTTGCATCAGTGGTAGTCGTTGAAGGCTCTAGAGTTGTACTGGCATCAGTGGTAGTCGTTGAAGGCTCTAGAGTTGTACTGGCATCAGTGGTAGTTGTTGAAGGCTCTAGAGTTGTACTGGCATCAGTGGTAGTCGTTGAAGGCTCTAGAGTTGTACTGGCATCAGTGGTAGTCGTTGAAGGCTCTAGAGTTGTACTGGCATCAGTGGTAGTCGTTGAAGGCTCTAGAGTTGTACTGCCATCAGTGGTGCTCGAAGATGGCTCGATAGTGCTTGTTGCATCAGTGGTTGTCGTTGAAGGCTCTAGAGTTGTACTGGCATCAGTGGTAGTCGTTGAGGGCTCTAGAGTTGTACTGCCATCAGTGGTAGTCGTTGAAGGCTCTAGAGTTGTACTGCCATCAGTGGTGCTCGAAGATGGCTCGATAGTGCTTGTTGCATCAGTGGTAGTCGTTGAAGGCTCTAGAGTTGTACTGGCATCAGTGGTAGTCGTTGAAGGCTCTAGAGTTGTACTGGCATCAGTGGTAGTTGTTGAAGGCTCTAGAGTTGTACTGGCATCAGTGGTAGTCGTTGAAGGCTCTAGAGTTGTACTGGCATCAGTGGTAGTCGTTGAAGGCTCTAGAGTTGTACTGGCATCAGTGGTAGTCGTTGAAGGCTCTAGAGTTGTACTGCCATCAGTGGTAGTCGTTGAAGGCTCTAGAGTTGTACTGGCATCAGTGGTAGTCGTTGAAGGCTCTAGAGTTGTACTGGCATCAGTGGTAGTCGTTGAAGGCTCTAGAGTTGTACTGCCATCAGTGGTAGTCGTTGAAGGCTCTAGAGTTGTACTGCCATCAGTGGTAGTCGTTGAGGGCTCTAGAGTTGTACTGCCATCAGTGGTAGTCGTTGAAGGCTCTAGAGTTGTACTGGCATCAGTGGTATTCGTTGAAGGCTCTAGAGTTGTACTGACATCAGTGGTAGTCGTTGAAGGCTCTACAGTTGTACTGGCATCAGTGGTGCTCGAAGATGGCTCGATAGTGCTTGTTGCATCAGTGGTTGTCGTTGAAGGCTCTAGAGTTGTACTGGCATCAGTGGTAGTCGTTGAAGGCTCTAGAGTTGTACTGGCATCAGTGGTAGTCGTTGAAGGCTCTAGAGTTGTACTGGCATCAGTGGTAGTCGTTGAAGGCTCTAGAGTTGTACTGCCATCAGTGGTGCTCGAAGATGGCTCGATAGTGCTTGTTGCATCAGTGGTTGTCGTTGAAGGCTCTAGAGTTGTACTGGCATCAGTGGTAGTCGTTGAGGGCTCTAGAGTTGTACTGCCATCAGTGGTAGTCGTTGAAGGCTCTAGAGTTGTACTGCCATCAGTGGTGCTCGAAGATGGCTCGATAGTGCTTGTTGCATCAGTGGTAGTCGTTGAAGGCTCTAGAGTTGTACTGGCATCAGTGGTAGTCGTTGAAGGCTCTAGAGTTGTACTGGCATCAGTGGTAGTTGTTGAAGGCTCTAGAGTTGTACTGGCATCAGTGGTAGTCGTTGAAGGCTCTAGAGTTGTACTGGCATCAGTGGTAGTCGTTGAAGGCTCTAGAGTTGTACTGGCATCAGTGGTAGTCGTTGAAGGCTCTAGAGTTGTACTGCCATCAGTGGTGCTCGAAGATGGCTCGATAGTGCTTGTTGCATCAGTGGTTGTCGTTGAAGGCTCTAGAGTTGTACTGGCATCAGTGGTAGTCGTTGAGGGCTCTAGAGTTGTACTGCCATCAGTGGTAGTCGTTGAAGGCTCTAGAGTTGTACTGCCATCAGTGGTGCTCGAAGATGGCTCGATAGTGCTTGTTGCATCAGTGGTAGTCGTTGAAGGCTCTAGAGTTGTACTGGCATCAGTGGTAGTCGTTGAAGGCTCTAGAGTTGTACTGGCATCAGTGGTAGTTGTTGAAGGCTCTAGAGTTGAACTGGCATCAGTGGTAGTCGTTGAAGGCTCTAGAGTTGTACTGCCATCAGTGGTAGTCGTTGAAGGCTCTAGAGTTGTACTGGCATCAGTGGTAGTCGTTGAAGGCTCTAGAGTTGTACTGGCATCAGTGGTAGTCGTTGAAGGCTCTAGAGTTGTACTGGCATCAGTGGTAGTCGTTGAAGGCTCTAGAGTTGTACTGCCATCAGTGGTAGTCGTTGAAGGCTCTAGAGTTGTACTGGCATCAGTGGTAGTCGTTGAAGGCTCTAGAGTTGTACTGGCATCAGTGGTAGTCGTTGAAGGCTCTAGAGTTGTACTGGCATCAGTGGTAGTCGTTGAAGGCTCTAGAGTTGTACTGCCATCAGTGGTAGTCGTTGAAGGCTCTAGAGTTGTACTGGCATCAGTGGTAGTCGTTGAAGGCTCTAGAGTTGTACTGCCATCAGTGGTAGTCGTTGAAGGCTCTAGAGTTGTACTGGCATCAGTGGTAGTCGTTGAAGGCTCTAGAGTTGTACTGGCATCAGTGGTAGTCGTTGAAGGCTCTAGAGTTGTACTGCCATCAGTGGTAGTCGTTGAAGGCTCTAGAGTTGTACTGCCATCAGTGGTAGTCGTTGAAGGCTCTAGAGTTGTACTGCCATCAGTGGTAGTCGTTGAAGGCTCTAGAGTTGTACTGGCATCAGTGGTATTCGTTGAAGGCTCTAGAGTTGTACTGACATCAGTGGTAGTCGTTGAAGGCTCTACAGTTGTACTGGCATCAGTGGTGCTCGAAGATGGCTCGATAGTGCTTGTTGCATCAGTGGTTGTCGTTGAAGGCTCTAGAGTTGTACTGGCATCAGTGGTAGTCGTTGAAGGCTCTAGAGTTGTACTGGCATCAGTGGTAGTCGTTGAAGGCTCTAGAGTTGTACTGGCATCAGTGGTAGTCGTTGAAGGCTCTAGAGTTGTACTGCCATCAGTGGTGCTCGAAGATGGCTCGATAGTGCTTGTTGCATCAGTGGTTGTCGTTGAAGGCTCTAGAGTTGTACTGGCATCAGTGGTAGTCGTTGAAGGCTCTAGAGTTGTACTGCCATCAGTGGTAGTCGTTGAAGGCTCTAGAGTTGTACTGCCATCAGTGGTGCTCGAAGATGGCTCGATAGTGCTTGTTGCATCAGTGGTAGTCGTTGAAGGCTCTAGAGTTGTACTGGCATCAGTGGTAGTCGTTGAAGGCTCTAGAGTTGTACTGGCATCAGTGGTAGTCGTTGAGGGCTCTAGAGTTGTACTGCCATCAGTGGTAGTCGTTGAAGGCTCTAGAGTTGTACTGCCATCAGTGGTGCTCGAAGATGGCTCGATAGTGCTTGTTGCATCAGTGGTAGTCGTTGAAGGCTCTAGAGTTGTACTGGCATCAGTGGTAGTCGTTGAAGGCTCTAGAGTTGTACTGGCATCAGTGGTAGTTGTTGAAGGCTCTAGAGTTGTACTGGCATCAGTGGTAGTTGTTGAAGGCTCTAGAGTTGTACTGGCATCAGTGGTAGTCGTTGAAGGCTCTAGAGTTGTACTGCCATCAGTGGTAGTCGTTGAAGGCTCTAGAGTTGTACTGGCATCAGTGGTAGTCGTTGAAGGCTCTAGAGTTGTACTGGCATCAGTGGTAGTCGTTGAAGGCTCTAGAGTTGTACTGGCATCAGTGGTAGTCGTTGAAGGCTCTAGAGTTGTACTGCCATCAGTGGTAGTCGTTGAAGGCTCTAGAGTTGTACTGCCATCAGTGGTAGTCGTTGAAGGCTCTAGAGTTGTACTGGCATCAGTGGTAGTCGTTGAAGGCTCTAGAGTTGTACTGACATCAGTGGTAGCCGTTGCAGGCTCTAGAGTTGTACTGGCATCAGTGGTGCTCGAAGATGGCTCGATAGTGCTTGTTGCATCAGTGGTTGTCGTTGAAGGCTCTAGAGTTGTACTGGCATCAGTGGTAGTCGTTGAAGGCTCTAGAGTTGTACTGCCATCAGTGGTGCTCGAAGATGGCTCGATAGTGCTTGTTGCATCAGTGGTAGTCGTTGAAGGCTCCAGAGTTGTACTGGCATCAGTGGTAGTCGTTGAAGGCTCCAGAGTTGTACTGGCATCAGTGGTAGTCGTTGAAGGCTCTAGAGTTGTACTGGCATCAGTGGTAGTCGTTGAAGGCTCTAGAGTTGTACTGGCATCAGTGGTAGTCGTTGAAGGCTCTAGAGTTGTACTGGCATCAGTGGTAGTCGTTGAAGGCTCTAGAGTTGTACTGCCATCAGTGGTAGTCGTTGAAGGCTCTTGAGTTGTACTGGCATCAGTGGTAGTCGTTGAAGGCTCTAGAGTTGTACTGCCATCAGTGGTGCTCGAAGATGGCTCGATAGTGCTTGTTGCATCAGTGGTAGTCGTTGAAGGCTCCAGAGTTGTACTGGCATCAGTGGTAGTCGTTGAAGGCTCTAGAGTTGTACTGGCATCAGTGGTAGTCGTTGAAGGCTCTAGAGTTGTACTGGCATCAGTGGTAGTCGTTGAAGGCTCTAGAGTTGTACTGCCATCAGTGGTAGTCGTTGAAGGCTCTAGAGTTGTACTGGCATCAGTGGTAGTCGTTGAAGGCTCTAGAGTTGTACTAGCATCAGTGGTAGTCGTTGAAGGCTCTAGAGTTGTACTGCCATCAGTGGTAGTCGTTGAAGGCTCTAGAGTTGTACTGGCATCAGTGGTAGTCGTTGAAGGCTCTAGAGTTGTACTGCCATCAGTGGTAGTCGTTGAAGGCTCTAGAGTTGTACTGGCATCAGTGGTAGTCGTTGAAGGCTCTAGAGTTGTACTGGCATCAGTGGTAGCCGTTGCAGGCTCTAGAGTTGTACTGGCATCAGTGGTGCTCGAAGATGGCTCGATAGTGCTTGTTGCATCAGTGGTAGACGTTGAAGGCTCTAGAGTTGTACTGGCATCAGTGGTAGTCGTTGAAGGCTCTAGAGTTGTACTGGCATCAGTGGTAGTCGTTGAAGGCTCTAGAGTTGTACTGCCATCAGTGGTAGTCGTTGAAGGCTCTAGAGTTGTACTGCCATCAGTGGTAGTCGTTGAAGGCTCTAGAGTTGTACTGCCATCAGTGGTAGTCGTTGAAGGCTCTAGAGTTGTACTGGCATCAGTGGTAGTCGTTGAAGGCTCTAGAGTTGTACTGCCATCAGTGGTAGTCGTTGAAGGCTCTAGAGTTGTACTGGCATCAGTGGTAGTCGTTGAAGGCTCTAGAGTTGTACTGCCATCAGTGGTAGTCGTTGAAGGCTCTAGAGTTGTACTGGCATCAGTGGTAGTCGTTGAAGGCTCTAGAGTTGTACTGGCATCAGTGGTAGTCGTTGAAGGCTCTAGAGTTGTACTGCCATCAGTGGTAGTCGTTGAAGGCTCTAGAGTTGTACTGCCATCAGTGGTAGTCGTTGAAGGCTCTAGAGTTGTACTGCCATCAGTGGTAGTCGTTGAAGGCTCTAGAGTTGTACTGGCATCAGTGGTATTCGTTGAAGGCTCTAGAGTTGTACTGGCATCAGTGGTAGTCGTTGAAGGCTCTACAGTTGTACTGGCATCAGTGGTGCTCGAAGATGGCTCGATAGTGCTTGTTGCATCAGTGGTTGTCGTTGAAGGCTCTAGAGTTGTACTGGCATCAGTGGTAGTCGTTGAAGGCTCTAGAGTTGTACTGGCATCAGTGGTAGTCGTTGAAGGCTCTAGAGTTGTACTGGCATCAGTGGTAGTCGTTGAAGGCTCTAGAGTTGTACTGCCATCAGTGGTGCTCGAAGATGGCTCGATAGTGCTTGTTGCATCAGTGGTAGTCGTTGAAGGCTCTAGAGTTGTACTGCCATCAGTGGTAGTCGTTGAAGGCTCTAGAGTTGTACTGCCATCAGTGGTAGTCGTTGAAGGCTCTAGAGTTGTACTGGCATCAGTGGTAGTCGTTGAAGGCTCTAGAGTTGTACTGCCATCAGTGGTGCTCGAAGATGGCTCGATAGTGCTTGTTGCATCAGTGGTAGTCGTTGAAGGCTCCAGAGTTGTACTGGCATCAGTGGTAGTCGTTGAAGGCTCTAGAGTTGTACTGGCATCAGTGGTAGTCGTTGAAGACTCTAGAGTTGTACTGGCATCAGTGGTAGTCGTTGAAGGCTCTAGAGTTGTACTGGCATCAGTGGTAGTCGTTGAAGGCTCTAGAGTTGTACTGCCATCAGTGGTAGTCGTTGAAGGCTCTTGAGTTGTACTGGCATCAGTGGTAGTCGTTGAAGGCTCTAGAGTTGTACTGCCATCAGTGGTGCTCGAAGATGGCTCGATAGTGCTTGTTGCATCAGTGGTAGTCGTTGAAGGCTCCAGAGTTGTACTGGCATCAGTGGTAGTCGTTGAAGGCTCTAGAGTTGTACTGGCATCAGTGGTTGTCGTTGAAGGCTCTAGAGTTGTACTGCCATCAGTGGTAGTCGTTGAAGGCTCTAGAGTTGTACTGCCATCAGTGGTAGTCGTTGAAGGCTCTAGAGTTGTACTGGCATCAGTGGTAGTCGTTGAAGGCTCTAGAGTTGTACTGACATCAGTGGTAGTCGTTGAAGGCTCTAGAGTTGTACTGGCATCAGTGGTGCTCGAAGATGGCTCGATAGTGCTTGTTGCATCAGTGGTTGTCGTTGAAGGCTCTAGAGTTGTACTGGCATCAGTGGTAGTCGTTGAAGGCTCTAGAGTTGTACTGGCATCAGTGGTAGTCGTTGAAGGCTCTAGAGTTGTACTGGCATCAGTGGTAGTCGTTGAAGGCTCTAGAGTTGTACTGCCATCAGTGGTGCTCGAAGATGGCTCGATAGTGCTTGTTGCATCAGTGGTTGTCGTTGAAGGCTCTAGAGTTGTACTGGCATCAGTGGTAGTCGTTGAAGGCTCTAGAGTTGTACTGCCATCAGTGGTAGTCGTTGAAGGCTCTAGAGTTGTACTGCCATCAGTGGTGCTCGAAGATGGCTCGATAGTGCTTGTTGCATCAGTGGTAGTCGTTGAAGGCTCTAGAGTTGTACTGGCATCAGTGGTAGTCGTTGAAGGCTCTAGAGTTGTACTGGCATCAGTGGTAGTTGTTGAAGGCTCTAGAGTTGAACTGGCATCAGTGGTAGTCGTTGAAGGCTCTAGAGTTGTACTGGCATCAGTGGTAGTCGTTGAAGGCTCTAGAGTTGTACTGGCATCAGTGGTAGTCGTTGAAGGCTCTAGAGTTGTACTGGCATCAGTGGTAGTCGTTGAAGGCTCTAGAGTTGTACTGGCATCAGTGGTAGTCGTTGAAGGCTCTAGAGTTGTACTGCCATCAGTGGTAGTCGTTGAAGGCTCTAGAGTTGTACTGGCATCAGTGGTAGTCGTTGAAGGCTCTAGAGTTGTACTGGCATCAGTGGTAGTCGTTGAAGGCTCTAGAGTTGTACTAGCATCAGTGGTAGTCGTTGAAGGCTCTAGAGTTGTACTGCCATCAGTGGTAGTCGTTGAAGGCTCTAGAGTTGTACTGGCATCAGTGGTAGTCGTTGAAGGCTCTAGAGTTGTACTGCCATCAGTGGTAGTCGTTGAAGGCTCTAGAGTTGTACTGGCATCAGTGGTAGTCGTTGAAGGCTCTAGAGTTGTACTGGCATCAGTGGTAGTCGTTGAAGGCTCTAGAGTTGTACTGCCATCAGTGGTAGTCGTTGAAGGCTCTAGAGTTGTACTGCCATCAGTGGTAGTCGTTGAGGGCTCTAGAGTTGTACTGCCATCAGTGGTAGTCGTTGAAGGCTCTAGAGTTGTACTGCCATCAGTGGTGCTCGAAGATGGCTCGATAGTGCTTGTTGCATCAGTGGTAGTCGTTGAAGGCTCTAGAGTTGTACTGGCATCAGTGGTAGTCGTTGAAGGCTCTAGAGTTGAACTGGCATCAGTGGTAGTCGTTGAAGGCTCTAGAGTTGTACTGCCATCAGTGGTAGTCGTTGAAGGCTCTAGAGTTGTACTGGCATCAGTGGTAGTCGTTGAAGGCTCTAGAGTTGTACTGGCATCAGTGGTAGTCGTTGAAGGCTCTAGAGTTGTACTGGCATCAGTGGTAGTCGTTGAAGGCTCTAGAGTTGTACTGCCATCAGTGGTAGTCGTTGAAGGCTCTAGAGTTGTACTGGCATCAGTGGTAGTCGTTGAAGGCTCTAGAGTTGTACTGGCATCAGTGGTAGTCGTTGAAGGCTCTAGAGTTGTACTAGCATCAGTGGTAGTCGTTGAAGGCTCTAGAGTTGTACTGGCATCAGTGGTAGTCGTTGAAGGCTCTAGAGTTGTACTGGCATCAGTGGTAGTCGTTGAAGGCTCTAGAGTTGTACTGCCATCAGTGGTAGTCGTTGAAGGCTCTAGAGTTGTACTGGCATCAGTGGTAGTCGTTGAAGGCTCTAGAGTTGTACTGGCATCAGTGGTAGTCGTTGAAGGCTCTAGAGTTGTACTGCCATCAGTGGTAGTCGTTGAAGGCTCTAGAGTTGTACTGCCATCAGTGGTAGTCGTTGAGGGCTCTAGAGTTGTACTGGCATCAGTGGTAGTCGTTGAAGGCTCTAGAGTTGTACTGCCATCAGTGGTAGTCGTTGAAGGCTCTAGAGTTGTACTGGCATCAGTGGTAGTCGTTGAAGGCTCTAGAGTTGTACTGGCATCAGTGGTAGTCGTTGAAGGCTCTAGAGTTGTACTGCCATCAGTGGTAGTCGTTGAAGGCTCTAGAGTTGTACTGCCATCAGTGGTAGTCGTTGAGGGCTCTAGAGTTGTACTGCCATCAGTGGTAGTCGTTGAAGGCTCTAGAGTTGTACTGCCATCAGTGGTGCTCGAAGATGGCTCGATAGTGCTTGTTGCATCAGTGGTAGTCGTTGAAGGCTCTAGAGTTGTACTGGCATCAGTGGTAGTCGTTGAAGGCTCTAGAGTTGTACTGGCATCAGTGGTAGTTGTTGAAGGCTCTAGAGTTGTACTGGCATCAGTGGTAGTCGTTGAAGGCTCTAGAGTTGTACTGGCATCAGTGGTAGTCGTTGAAGGCTCTAGAGTTGTACTGGCATCAGTGGTAGTCGTTGAAGGCTCTAGAGTTGTACTGCCATCAGTGGTGCTCGAAGATGGCTCGATAGTGCTTGTTGCATCAGTGGTTGTCGTTGAAGGCTCTAGAGTTGTACTGGCATCAGTGGTAGTCGTTGAGGGCTCTAGAGTTGTACTGGCATCAGTGGTAGTCGTTGAAGGCTCTAGAGTTGTACTGCCATCAGTGGTGCTCGAAGATGGCTCGATAGTGCTTGTTGCATCAGTGGTAGTCGTTGAAGGCTCTAGAGTTGTACTGGCATCAGTGGTAGTCGTTGAAGGCTCTAGAGTTGTACTGGCATCAGTGGTAGTTGTTGAAGGCTCTAGAGTTGTACTGGCATCAGTGGTAGTCGTTGAAGGCTCTAGAGTTGTACTGGCATCAGTGGTAGTCGTTGAAGGCTCTAGAGTTGTACTGGCATCAGTGGTAGTCGTTGAAGGCTCTAGAGTTGTACTGCCATCAGTGGTAGTCGTTGAAGGCTCTAGAGTTGTACTGGCATCAGTGGTAGTCGTTGAAGGCTCTAGAGTTGTACTGGCATCAGTGGTAGTCGTTGAAGGCTCTAGAGTTGTACTGCCATCAGTGGTAGTCGTTGAAGGCTCTAGAGTTGTACTGCCATCAGTGGTAGTCGTTGAGGGCTCTAGAGTTGTACTGCCATCAGTGGTAGTCGTTGAAGGCTCTAGAGTTGTACTGGCATCAGTGGTATTCGTTGAAGGCTCTAGAGTTGTACTGACATCAGTGGTAGTCGTTGAAGGCTCTACAGTTGTACTGGCATCAGTGGTGCTCGAAGATGGCTCGATAGTGCTTGTTGCATCAGTGGTTGTCGTTGAAGGCTCTAGAGTTGTACTGGCATCAGTGGTAGTCGTTGAAGGCTCTAGAGTTGTACTGGCATCAGTGGTAGTCGTTGAAGGCTCTAGAGTTGTACTGGCATCAGTGGTAGTCGTTGAAGGCTCTAGAGTTGTACTGCCATCAGTGGTGCTCGAAGATGGCTCGATAGTGCTTGTTGCATCAGTGGTTGTCGTTGAAGGCTCTAGAGTTGTACTGGCATCAGTGGTAGTCGTTGAGGGCTCTAGAGTTGTACTGCCATCAGTGGTAGTCGTTGAAGGCTCTAGAGTTGTACTGCCATCAGTGGTGCTCGAAGATGGCTCGATAGTGCTTGTTGCATCAGTGGTAGTCGTTGAAGGCTCTAGAGTTGTACTGGCATCAGTGGTAGTCGTTGAAGGCTCTAGAGTTGTACTGGCATCAGTGGTAGTTGTTGAAGGCTCTAGAGTTGTACTGGCATCAGTGGTAGTCGTTGAAGGCTCTAGAGTTGTACTGGCATCAGTGGTAGTCGTTGAAGGCTCTAGAGTTGTACTGGCATCAGTGGTAGTCGTTGAAGGCTCTAGAGTTGTACTGCCATCAGTGGTAGTCGTTGAAGGCTCTAGAGTTGTACTGGCATCAGTGGTAGTCGTTGAAGGCTCTAGAGTTGTACTGGCATCAGTGGTAGTCGTTGAAGGCTCTAGAGTTGTACTGGCATCAGTGGTAGTCGTTGAAGGCTCTAGAGTTGTACTGGCATCAGTGGTAGTCGTTGAAGGCTCTAGAGTTGTACTGGCATCAGTGGTAGTCGTTGAAGGCTCTAGAGTTGTACTGGCATCAGTGGTAGTCGTTGAAGGCTCTAGAGTTGTACTGCCATCAGTGGTAGTCGTTGAAGGCTCTAGAGTTGTACTGCCATCAGTGGTAGTCGTTGAAGGCTCTAGAGTTGTACTGGCATCAGTGGTAGTCGTTGAAGGCTCTAGAGTTGTACTGACATCAGTGGTAGCCGTTGCAGGCTCTAGAGTTGTACTGGCATCAGTGGTGCTCGAAGATGGCTCGATCGTGCTTGTTGCATCAGTGGTTGTCGTTGAAGGCTCTAGAGTTGTACTGGCATCAGTGGTAGTCGTTGAAGGCTCTAGAGTTGTACTGCCATCAGTGGTAGTCGTTGAAGGCTCTTGAGTTGTACTGGCATCAGTGGTAGTCGTTGAAGGCTCTAGAGTTGTACTGCCATCAGTGGTGCTCGAAGATGGCTCGATAGTGCTTGTTGCATCAGTGGTAGTCGTTGAAGGCTCCAGAGTTGTACTGGCATCAGTGGTAGTCGTTGAAGGCTCCAGAGTTGTACTGGCATCAGTGGTAGTCGTTGAAGGCTCTAGAGTTGTACTGGCATCAGTGGTAGTCGTTGAAGGCTCTAGAGTTGTACTGGCATCAGTGGTAGTCGTTGAAGGCTCTAGTGTTGTACTGGCATCAGTGGTAGTCGTTGAAGGCTCTAGAGTTGTACTGCCATCAGTGGTAGTCGTTGAAGGCTCTTGAGTTGTACTGGCATCAGTGGTAGTCGTTGAAGGCTCTAGAGTTGTACTGCCATCAGTGGTGCTCGAAGATGGCTCGATAGTGCTTGTTGCATCAGTGGTAGTCGTTGAAGGCTCCAGAGTTGTACTGGCATCAGTGGTAGTCGTTGAAGGCTCTAGAGTTGTACTGGCATCAGTGGTAGTCGTTGAAGGCTCTAGAGTTGTACTGCCATCAGTGGTAGTCGTTGAAGGCTCTAGAGTTGTACTGCCATCAGTGGTAGTCGTTGAAGGCTCTAGAGTTGTACTGGCATCAGTGGTAGTCGTTGAAGGCTCTAGAGTTGTACTGACATCAGTGGTAGTCGTTGAAGGCTCTACAGTTGTACTGGCATCAGTGGTGCTCGAAGATGGCTCGATAGTGCTTGTTGCATCAGTGGTAGTCGTTGAAGGCTCTAGAGTTGTACTGGCATCAGTGGTAGTCGTTGAAGGCTCTAGAGTTGTACTGGCATCAGTGGTAGTCGTTGAAGGCTCTAGAGTTGTACTGGCATCAGTGGTAGTCGTTGAAGGCTCTAGAGTTGTACTGCCATCAGTGGTGCTCGAAGATGGCTCGATAGTGCTTGTTGCATCAGTGGTTGTCGTTGAAGGCTCTAGAGTTGTACTGGCATCAGTGGTAGTCGTTGAGGGCTCTAGAGTTGTACTGCCATCAGTGGTAGTCGTTGAAGGCTCTAGAGTTGTACTGCCATCAGTGGTGCTCGAAGATGGCTCGATAGTGCTTGTTGCATCAGTGGTAGTCGTTGAAGGCTCTAGAGTTGTACTGGCATCAGTGGTAGTCGTTGAAGGCTCTAGAGTTGTACTGGCATCAGTGGTAGTTGTTGAAGGCTCTAGAGTTGAACTGGCATCAGTGGTAGTCGTTGAAGGCTCTAGAGTTGTACTGCCATCAGTGGTAGTCGTTGAAGGCTCTAGAGTTGTACTGGCATCAGTGGTAGTCGTTGAAGGCTCTAGAGTTGTACTGGCATCAGTGGTAGTCGTTGAAGGCTCTAGAGTTGTACTGGCATCAGTGGTAGTCGTTGAAGGCTCTAGAGTTGTACTGCCATCAGTGGTAGTCGTTGAAGGCTCTAGAGTTGTACTGGCATCAGTGGTAGTCGTTGAAGGCTCTAGAGTTGTACTGGCATCAGTGGTAGTCGTTGAAGGCTCTAGAGTTGTACTGGCATCAGTGGTAGTCGTTGAAGGCTCTAGAGTTGTACTGGCATCAGTGGTAGTCGTTGAAGGCTCTAGAGTTGTACTGCCATCAGTGGTAGTCGTTGAAGGCTCTAGAGTTGTACTGGCATCAGTGGTAGTCGTTGAAGGCTCTAGAGTTGTACTGCCATCAGTGGTAGTCGTTGAAGGCTCTAGAGTTGTACTGCCATCAGTGGTAGTCGTTGAAGGCTCTAGAGTTGTACTGCCATCAGTGGTAGTCGTTGAAGGCTCTAGAGTTGTACTGGCATCAGTGGTAGTCGTTGAAGGCTCTAGAGTTGTACTGCCATCAGTGGTAGTCGTTGAAGGCTCTAGAGTTGTACTGGCATCAGTGGTAGTCGTTGAAGGCTCTAGAGTTGTACTGCCATCAGTGGTAGTCGTTGAAGGCTCTAGAGTTGTACTGGCATCAGTGGTAGTCGTTGAAGGCTCTAGAGTTGTACTGGCATCAGTGGTAGTCGTTGAAGGCTCTACAGTTGTACTGGCATCAGTGGTGCTCGAAGATGGCTCGATAGTGCTTGTTGCATCAGTGGTAGTCGTTGAAGGCTCTAGAGTTGTACTGGCATCAGTGGTAGTCGTTGAAGGCTCTAGAGTTGTACTGCCATCAGTGGTAGTCGTTGAAGGCTCTAGAGTTGTACTGCCATCAGTGGTAGTCGTTGAAGGCTCTAGAGTTGTACTGGCATCAGTGGTAGTCGTTGAAGGCTCTAGAGTTGTACTGCCATCAGTGGTAGTCGTTGAAGGCTCTAGAGTTGTACTGGCATCAGTGGTAGTCGTTGAAGGCTCTAGAGTTGTACTGCCATCAGTGGTAGTCGTTGAAGGCTCTAGAGTTGTACTGGCATCAGTGGTAGTCGTTGAAGGCTCTAGAGTTGTACTGACATCAGTGGTAGCCGTTGCAGGCTCTAGAGTTGTACTGGCATCAGTGGTGCTCGAAGATGGCTCGATAGTGCTTGTTGCATCAGTGGTAGTCGTTGAAGGCTCTAGAGTTGTACTGGCATCAGTGGTAGTCGTTGAAGGCTCTAGAGTTGTACTGGCATCAGTGGTAGTCGTTGAAGGCTCTAGAGTTGTACTGCCATCAGTGGTAGTCGTTGAAGGCTCTCGAGTTGTACTGCCATCAGTGGTAGTCGTTGAAGGCTCTAGAGTTGTACTGCCATCAGTGGTAGTCGTTGAAGGCTCTAGAGTTGTACTGGCATCAGTGGTAGTCGTTGAAGGCTCTAGAGTTGTACTGGCATCAGTGGTAGTCGTTGAAGGCTCTAGAGTTGTACTGGCATCAGTGGTAGTCGTTGAAGGCTCTAGAGTTGTACTGGCATCAGTGGTAGTCGTTGAAGGCTCTAGAGTTGTACTGGCATCAGTGGTAGTCGTTGAAGGCTCTAGAGTTGTACTGCCATCAGTGGTAGTCGTTGAAGGCTCTAGAGTTGTACTGCCATCAGTGGTAGTCGTTGAAGGCTCTAGAGTTGTACTGGCATCAGTGGTAGTCGTTGAAGGCTCTAGAGTTGTACTGACATCAGTGGTAGTCGTTGAAGGCTCTAGAGTTGTACTGGCATCAGTGGTAGTCGTTGAAGGCTCTAGAGTTGTACTGACATCAGTGGTAGTCGTTGAAGGCTCTAGAGTTGTACTGGCATCAGTGGTGCTCGAAGATGGCTCGATAGTGCTTGTTGCATCAGTGGTAGTCGTTGAAGGCTCTAGAGTTGTACTGCCATCAGTGGTAGTCGTTGAAGGCTCTAGAGTTGTACTGCCATCAGTGGTAGTCGTTGAAGGCTCTAGAGTTGTACTGGCATCAGTGGTAGTCGTTGAAGGCTCTAGAGTTGTACTGCCATCAGTGGTAGTCGTTGAAGGCTCTAGAGTTGTCCTGGCATCAGTGGTAGTCGTTGAAGGCTCTAGAGTTGTACTGCCATCAGTGGTAGTCGTTGAAGGCTCTACAGTTGTACTGGCATCAGTGGTGCTCGAAGATGGCTCGATAGTGCTTGTTGCATCAGTGGTAGTCGTTGAAGGCTCTAGAGTTGTACTGCCATCAGTGGTAGTCGTTGAAGGCTCTAGAGTTGTACTGCCATCAGTGGTAGTCGTTGAAGGCTCTAGAGTTGTACTGCCATCAGTGGTAGTCGTTGAAGGCTCTAGAGTTGTACTGGCATCAGTGGTAGTCGTAGAAGGCTCTAGAGTTGTACTGCCATCAGTGGTAGTCGTTGAAGGCTCTAGAGTTGTACTGGCATCAGTGGTAGTCGTTGAAGGCTCTAGAGTTGTACTGCCATCAGTGGTAGTCGTTGAAGGCTCTAGAGTTGTACTGGCATCAGTGGTAGTCGTTGAAGGCTCTAGAGTTGTACTGACATCAGTGGTAGCCGTTGCAGGCTCTAGAGTTGTACTGGCATCAGTGGTGCTCGAAGATGGCTCGATAGTGCTTGTTGCATCAGTGGTAGTCGTTGAAGGCTCTAGAGTTGTACTGGCATCAGTGGTAGTCGTTGAAGGCTCTAGAGTTGTACTGGCATCAGTGGTAGTCGTTGAAGGCTCTAGAGTTGTACTGGCATCAGTGGTAGTCGTTGAAGGCTCTAGAGTTGTACTGGCATCAGTGGTAGTCGTTGAAGGCTCTAGAGTTGTACTGGCATCAGTGGTAGTCGTTGAAGGCTCTAGAGTTGTACTGGCATCAGTGGTAGTCGTTGAAGGCTCTAGATTTGTACTGGCATCAGTGGTAGTCGTTGAAGGCTCTAGAGTTGTACTGGCATCAGTGGTAGTCGTTGAAGGCTCTAGAGTTGTACTGACATCAGTGGTAGCCGTTGCAGGCTCTAGAGTTGTACTGGCATCAGTGGTGCTCGAAGATGGCTCGATCGTGCTTGTTGCATCAGTGGTTGTCGTTGAAGGCTCTAGAGTTGTACTGACATCAGTGGTAGCCGTTGCAGGCTCTAGAGTTGTACTGGCATCAGTGGTGCTCGAAGATGGCTCGATAGTGCTTGTTGCATCAGTGGCAGACGTTGAAGGCTCTAGAGTTGTACTGGCATCAGTGGTAGTCGTTGAAGGCTCTAGAGTTGTACTGGCATCAGTGGTAGTCATTGAAGGCTCTAGAGTTGTACTGCCATCAGTGGTAGTCGTTGAAGGCTCTAGAGTTGTACTGCCATCAGTGGTAGTCGTTGAAGGCTCTAGAGTTGTACTGCCATCAGTGGTAGTCGTTGAAGGCTCTAGAGTTGTACTGGCATCAGTGGTAGTCGTTGAAGGCTCTAGAGTTGTACTGGCATCAGTGGTAGTCGTTGAAGGCTCTAGAGTTGTACTGGCATCAGTGGTAGTCGTTGAAGGCTCTAGAGTTGTACTGGCATCAGTGGTAGTCGTTGAAGGCTCTAGAGTTGTACTGGCATCAGTGGTAGTCGTTGAAGGCTCTAGAGTTGTACTGCCATCAGTGGTAGTCGTTGAAGGCTCTAGAGTTGTACTGCCATCAGTGGTAGTCGTTGAAGGCTCTAGAGTTGTACTGGCATCAGTGGTAGTCGTTGAAGGCTCTAGAGTTGTACTGCCATCAGTGGTAGTCGTTGAAGGCTCTAGAGTTGTACTGGCATCAGTGGTAGTCGTTGAAGGCTCTAGAGTTGTACTGACATCAGTGGTAGTCGTTGCAGGCTCTAGAGTTGTACTGGCATCAGTGGTGCTCGAAGATGGCTCGATAGTGCTTGTTGCATCAGTGGTAGTCGTTGAAGGCTCTAGAGTTGTACTGCCATCAGTGGTAGTCGTTGAAGGCTCTAGAGTTGTACTGCCATCAGTGGTAGTCGTTGAAGGCTCTAGAGTTGTACTGGCATCAGTGGTAGTCGTTGAAGGCTCTAGAGTTGTACTGCCATCAGTGGTAGTCGTTGAAGGCTCTAGAGTTGTACTGGCATCAGTGGTAGTCGTTGAAGGCTCTAGAGTTGTACTGGCATCAGTGGTAGTCGTTGAAGGCTCTAGAGTTGTACTGCCATCAGTGGTAGTCGTTGAAGGCTCTAGAGTTGTACTGCCATCAGTGGTAGTCGTTGAAGGCTCTAGAGTTGTACTGCCATCAGTGGTAGTCGTTGAAGGCTCTAGAGTTGTACTGGCATCAGTGGTAGTCGTTGAAGGCTCTAGAGTTGTACTGCCATCAGTGGTAGTCGTTGAAGGCTCTAGAGTTGTACTGGCATCAGTGGTAGTCGTTGAAGGCTCTAGAGTTGTACTGCCATCAGTGGTAGTCGTTGAAGGCTCTAGAGTTGTACTGGCATCAGTGGTAGTCGTTGAAGGCTCTAGAGTTGTACTGACATCAGTGGTAGTCGTTGAAGGCTCTACAGTTGTACTGGCATCAGTGGTGCTCGAAGATGGCTCGATAGTGCTTGTTGCATCAGTGGTAGTCGTTGAAGGCTCTAGAGTTGTACTGCCATCAGTGGTAGTCGTTGAAGGCTCTAGAGTTGTACTGCCATCAGTGGTAGTCGTTGAAGGCTCTAGAGTTGTACTGCCATCAGTGGTAGTCGTTGAAGGCTCTAGAGTTGTACTGGCATCAGTGGTAGTCGTAGAAGGCTCTAGAGTTGTACTGCCATCAGTGGTAGTCGTTGAAGGCTCTAGAGTTGTACTGCCATCAGTGGTAGTCGTTGAAGGCTCTAGAGTTGTACTGACATCAGTGGTAGCCGTTGCAGGCTCTAGAGTTGTACTGGCATCAGTGGTGCTCGAAGATGGCTCGATAGTGCTTGTTGCATCAGTGGTAGTCGTTGAAGGCTCTAGAGTTGTACTGCCATCAGTGGTAGTCGTTGAAGGCTCTAGAGTTGTACTGCCATCAGTGGTAGTCGTTGAAGGCTCTAGAGTTGTACTGGCATCAGTGGTAGTCGTTGAAGGCTCTAGAGTTGTACTGCCATCAGTGGTAGTCGTTGAAGGCTCTAGAGTTGTACTGGCATCAGTGGTAGTCGTTGAAGGCTCTAGAGTTGTACTGGCATCAGTGGTAGTCGTTGAAGGCTCTAGAGTTGTACTGCCATCAGTGGTAGTCGTTGAAGGCTCTAGAGTTGTACTGCCATCAGTGGTAGTCGTTGAAGGCTCTAGAGTTGTACTGCCATCAGTGGTAGTCGTTGAAGGCTCTAGAGTTGTACTGGCATCAGTGGTAGTCGTTGAAGGCTCTAGAGTTGTACTGCCATCAGTGGTAGTCGTTGAAGGCTCTAGAGTTGTACTGGCATCAGTGGTAGTCGTTGAAGGCTCTAGAGTTGTACTGCCATCAGTGGTAGTCGTTGAAGGCTCTAGAGTTGTACTGGCATCAGTGGTAGTCGTTGAAGGCTCTAGAGTTGTACTGACATCAGTGGTAGTCGTTGAAGGCTCTACAGTTGTACTGGCATCAGTGGTGCTCGAAGATGGCTCGATAGTGCTTGTTGCATCAGTGGTAGTCGTTGAAGGCTCTAGAGTTGTACTGCCATCAGTGGTAGTCGTTGAAGGCTCTAGAGTTGTACTGGCATCAGTGGTAGTCGTTGAAGGCTCTAGAGTTGTACTGGCATCAGTGGTAGTCGTTGAAGGCTCTAGAGTTGTACTGCCATCAGTGGTAGTCGTTGAAGGCTCTAGAGTTGTACTGCCATCAGTGGTAGTCGTTGAGGGCTCTAGAGTTGTACTGCCATCAGTGGTAGTCGTTGAAGGCTCTAGAGTTGTACTGCCATCAGTGGTGCTCGAAGATGGCTCGATAGTGCTTGTTGCATCAGTGGTAGTCGTTGAAGGCTCTAGAGTTGTACTGGCATCAGTGGTAGTCGTTGAAGGCTCTAGAGTTGTACTGGCATCAGTGGTAGTTGTTGAAGGCTCTAGAGTTGTACTGGCATCAGTGGTAGTCGTTGAAGGCTCTAGAGTTGTACTGGCATCAGTGGTAGTCGTTGAAGGCTCTAGAGTTGTACTGGCATCAGTGGTAGTCGTTGAAGGCTCTAGAGTTGTACTGCCATCAGTGGTGCTCGAAGATGGCTCGATAGTGCTTGTTGCATCAGTGGTTGTCGTTGAAGGCTCTAGAGTTGTACTGGCATCAGTGGTAGTCGTTGAGGGCTCTAGAGTTGTACTGCCATCAGTGGTAGTCGTTGAAGGCTCTAGAGTTGTACTGCCATCAGTGGTGCTCGAAGATGGCTCGATAGTGCTTGTTGCATCAGTGGTAGTCGTTGAAGGCTCTAGAGTTGTACTGGCATCAGTGGTAGTCGTTGAAGGCTCTAGAGTTGTACTGGCATCAGTGGTAGTTGTTGAAGGCTCTAGAGTTGTACTGGCATCAGTGGTAGTCGTTGAAGGCTCTAGAGTTGTACTGGCATCAGTGGTAGTCGTTGAAGGCTCTAGAGTTGTACTGGCATCAGTGGTAGTCGTTGAAGGCTCTAGAGTTGTACTGCCATCAGTGGTAGTCGTTGAAGGCTCTAGAGTTGTACTGGCATCAGTGGTAGTCGTTGAAGGCTCTAGAGTTGTACTGGCATCAGTGGTAGTCGTTGAAGGCTCTAGAGTTGTACTGCCATCAGTGGTAGTCGTTGAAGGCTCTAGAGTTGTACTGCCATCAGTGGTAGTCGTTGAGGGCTCTAGAGTTGTACTGCCATCAGTGGTAGTCGTTGAAGGCTCTAGAGTTGTACTGGCATCAGTGGTATTCGTTGAAGGCTCTAGAGTTGTACTGGCATCAGTGGTAGTCGTTGAAGGCTCTAGAGTTGTACTGGCATCAGTGGTGCTCGAAGATGGCTCGATAGTGCTTGTTGCATCAGTGGTTGTCGTTGAAGGCTCTAGAGTTGTACTGGCATCAGTGGTAGTCGTTGAAGGCTCTAGAGTTGTACTGGCATCAGTGGTAGTCGTTGAAGGCTCTAGAGTTGTACTGGCATCAGTGGTAGTCGTTGAAGGCTCTAGAGTTGTACTGCCATCAGTGGTGCTCGAAGATGGCTCGATAGTGCTTGTTGCATCAGTGGTTGTCGTTGAAGGCTCTAGAGTTGTACTGGCATCAGTGGTAGTCGTTGAGGGCTCTAGAGTTGTACTGCCATCAGTGGTAGTCGTTGAAGGCTCTAGAGTTGTACTGCCATCAGTGGTGCTCGAAGATGGCTCGATAGTGCTTGTTGCATCAGTGGTAGTCGTTGAAGGCTCTAGAGTTGTACTGGCATCAGTGGTAGTCGTTGAAGGCTCTAGAGTTGTACTGGCATCAGTGGTAGTTGTTGAAGGCTCTAGAGTTGTACTGGCATCAGTGGTAGTCGTTGAAGGCTCTAGAGTTGTACTGGCATCAGTGGTAGTCGTTGAAGGCTCTAGAGTTGTACTGGCATCAGTGGTAGTCGTTGAAGGCTCTAGAGTTGTACTGCCATCAGTGGTAGTCGTTGAAGGCTCTAGAGTTGTACTGGCATCAGTGGTAGTCGTTGAAGGCTCTAGAGTTGTACTGGCATCAGTGGTAGTCGTTGAAGGCTCTAGAGTTGTACTGGCATCAGTGGTAGTCGTTGAAGGCTCTAGAGTTGTACTGGCATCAGTGGTAGTCGTTGAAGGCTCTAGAGTTGTACTGGCATCAGTGGTAGTCGTTGAAGGCTCTAGAGTTGTACTGGCATCAGTGGTAGTCGTTGAAGGCTCTAGAGTTGTACTGCCATCAGTGGTAGTCGTTGAAGGCTCTAGAGTTGTACTGCCATCAGTGGTAGTCGTTGAAGGCTCTAGAGTTGTACTGGCATCAGTGGTAGTCGTTGAAGGCTCTAGAGTTGTACTGCCATCAGTGGTAGTCGTTGAAGGCTCTAGAGTTGTACTGGCATCAGTGGTGCTCGAAGATGGCTCGATCGTGCTTGTTGCATCAGTGGTTGTCGTTGAAGGCTCTAGAGTTGTACTGGCATCAGTGGTAGTCGTTGAAGGCTCTAGAGTTGTACTGCCATCAGTGGTAGTCGTTGAAGGCTCTTGAGTTGTACTGGCATCAGTGGTAGTCGTTGAAGGCTCTAGAGTTGTACTGCCATCAGTGGTGCTCGAAGATGGCTCGATAGTGCTTGTTGCATCAGTGGTAGTCGTTGAAGGCTCCAGAGTTGTACTGGCATCAGTGGTAGTCGTTGAAGGCTCCAGAGTTGTACTGGCATCAGTGGTAGTCGTTGAAGGCTCTAGAGTTGTACTGGCATCAGTGGTAGTCGTTGAAGGCTCTAGAGTTGTACTGGCATCAGTGGTAGTCGTTGAAGGCTCTAGTGTTGTACTGGCATCAGTGGTAGTCGTTGAAGGCTCTAGAGTTGTACTGCCATCAGTGGTAGTCGTTGAAGGCTCTTGAGTTGTACTGGCATCAGTGGTAGTCGTTGAAGGCTCTAGAGTTGTACTGCCATCAGTGGTGCTCGAAGATGGCTCGATAGTGCTTGTTGCATCAGTGGTAGTCGTTGAAGGCTCCAGAGTTGTACTGGCATCAGTGGTAGTCGTTGAAGGCTCTAGAGTTGTACTGGCATCAGTGGTAGTCGTTGAAGGCTCTAGAGTTGTACTGCCATCAGTGGTAGTCGTTGAAGGCTCTAGAGTTGTACTGCCATCAGTGGTAGTCGTTGAAGGCTCTAGAGTTGTACTGGCATCAGTGGTAGTCGTTGAAGGCTCTAGAGTTGTACTGACATCAGTGGTAGTCGTTGAAGGCTCTACAGTTGTACTGGCATCAGTGGTGCTCGAAGATGGCTCGATAGTGCTTGTTGCATCAGTGGTTGTCGTTGAAGGCTCTAGAGTTGTACTGGCATCAGTGGTAGTCGTTGAAGGCTCTAGAGTTGTACTGGCATCAGTGGTAGTCGTTGAAGGCTCTAGAGTTGTACTGGCATCAGTGGTAGTCGTTGAAGGCTCTAGAGTTGTACTGCCATCAGTGGTGCTCGAAGATGGCTCGATAGTGCTTGTTGCATCAGTGGTTGTCGTTGAAGGCTCTAGAGTTGTACTGGCATCAGTGGTAGTCGTTGAAGGCTCTAGAGTTGTACTGCCATCAGTGGTAGTCGTTGAAGGCTCTAGAGTTGTACTGCCATCAGTGGTGCTCGAAGATGGCTCGATAGTGCTTGTTGCATCAGTGGTAGTCGTTGAAGGCTCTAGAGTTGTACTGGCATCAGTGGTAGTCGTTGAAGGCTCTAGAGTTGTACTGGCATCAGTGGTAGTTGTTGAAGGCTCTAGAGTTGAACTGGCATCAGTGGTAGTCGTTGAAGGCTCTAGAGTTGTACTGCCATCAGTGGTAGTCGTTGAAGGCTCTAGAGTTGTACTGGCATCAGTGGTAGTCGTTGAAGGCTCTAGAGTTGTACTGGCATCAGTGGTAGTCGTTGAAGGCTCTAGAGTTGTACTGGCATCAGTGGTAGTCGTTGAAGGCTCTAGAGTTGTACTGCCATCAGTGGTAGTCGTTGAAGGCTCTAGAGTTGTACTGGCATCAGTGGTAGTCGTTGAAGGCTCTAGAGTTGTACTGGCATCAGTGGTAGTCGTTGAAGGCTCTAGAGTTGTACTGGCATCAGTGGTAGTCGTTGAAGGCTCTAGAGTTGTACTGGCATCAGTGGTAGTCGTTGAAGGCTCTAGAGTTGTACTGCCATCAGTGGTAGTCGTTGAAGGCTCTAGAGTTGTACTGGCATCAGTGGTAGTCGTTGAAGGCTCTAGAGTTGTACTGCCATCAGTGGTAGTCGTTGAAGGCTCTAGAGTTGTACTGCCATCAGTGGTAGTCGTTGAAGGCTCTAGAGTTGTACTGGCATCAGTGGTAGTCGTTGAAGGCTCTAGAGTTGTACTGGCATCAGTGGTAGTCGTTGAAGGCTCTAGAGTTGTACTGGCATCAGTGGTAGTCGTTGAAGGCTCTAGAGTTGTACTGGCATCAGTGGTAGTCGTTGAAGGCTCTAGAGTTGTACTGGCATCAGTGGTAGTCGTTGAAGGCTCTAGAGTTGTACTGGCATCAGTGGTAGTCGTTGAAGGCTCTAGAGTTGTACTGCCATCAGTGGTAGTCGTTGAAGGCTCTAGAGTTGTACTGCCATCAGTGGTAGTCGTTGAAGGCTCTAGAGTTGTACTGGCATCAGTGGTAGTCGTTGAAGGCTCTAGAGTTGTACTGACATCAGTGGTAGCCGTTGCAGGCTCTAGAGTTGTACTGGCATCAGTGGTGCTCGAAGATGGCTCGATCGTGCTTGTTGCATCAGTGGTTGTCGTTGAAGGCTCTAGAGTTGTACTGGCATCAGTGGTAGTCGTTGAAGGCTCTAGAGTTGTACTGCCATCAGTGGTAGTCGTTGAAGGCTCTTGAGTTGTACTGGCATCAGTGGTAGTCGTTGAAGGCTCTAGAGTTGTACTGCCATCAGTGGTGCTCGAAGATGGCTCGATAGTGCTTGTTGCATCAGTGGTAGTCGTTGAAGGCTCCAGAGTTGTACTGGCATCAGTGGTAGTCGTTGAAGGCTCCAGAGTTGTACTGGCATCAGTGGTAGTCGTTGAAGGCTCTAGAGTTGTACTGGCATCAGTGGTAGTCGTTGAAGGCTCTAGAGTTGTACTGGCATCAGTGGTAGTCGTTGAAGGCTCTAGTGTTGTACTGGCATCAGTGGTAGTCGTTGAAGGCTCTAGAGTTGTACTGCCATCAGTGGTAGTCGTTGAAGGCTCTTGAGTTGTACTGGCATCAGTGGTAGTCGTTGAAGGCTCTAGAGTTGTACTGCCATCAGTGGTGCTCGAAGATGGCTCGATAGTGCTTGTTGCATCAGTGGTAGTCGTTGAAGGCTCCAGAGTTGTACTGGCATCAGTGGTAGTCGTTGAAGGCTCTAGAGTTGTACTGGCATCAGTGGTAGTCGTTGAAGGCTCTAGAGTTGTACTGCCATCAGTGGTAGTCGTTGAAGGCTCTAGAGTTGTACTGCCATCAGTGGTAGTCGTTGAAGGCTCTAGAGTTGTACTGGCATCAGTGGTAGTCGTTGAAGGCTCTAGAGTTGTACTGACATCAGTGGTAGTCGTTGAAGGCTCTAGAGTTGTACTGCCATCAGTGGTAGTCGTTGAAGGCTCTAGAGTTGTACTGCCATCAGTGGTAGTCGTTGAAGGCTCTAGAGTTGTACTGCCATCAGTGGTAGTCGTTGAAGGCTCTAGAGTTGTACTGGCATCAGTGGTAGTCGTTGAAGGCTCTAGAGTTGTACTGCCATCAGTGGTAGTCGTTGAAGGCTCTAGAGTTGTACTGGCATCAGTGGTAGTCGTTGAAGGCTCTAGAGTTGTACTGCCATCAGTGGTAGTCGTTGAAGGCTCTAGAGTTGTACTGGCATCAGTGGTAGTCGTTGAAGGCTCTAGAGTTGTACTGACATCAGTGGTAGCCGTTGCAGGCTCTAGAGTTGTACTGGCATCAGTGGTGCTCGAAGATGGCTCGATAGTGCTTGTTGCATCAGTGGTAGACGTTGAAGGCTCTAGAGTTGTACTGGCATCAGTGGTAGTCGTTGAAGGCTCTAGAGTTGTACTGGCATCAGTGGTAGTCGTTGAAGGCTCTAGAGTTGTACTGCCATCAGTGGTAGTCGTTGAAGGCTCTCGAGTTGTACTGCCATCAGTGGTAGTCGTTGAAGGCTCTAGAGTTGTACTGCCATCAGTGGTAGTCGTTGAAGGCTCTAGAGTTGTACTGGCATCAGTGGTAGTCGTTGAAGGCTCTAGAGTTGTACTGGCATCAGTGGTAGTCGTTGAAGGCTCTAGAGTTGTACTGGCATCAGTGGTAGTCGTTGAAGGCTCTAGAGTTGTACTGGCATCAGTGGTAGTCGTTGAAGGCTCTAGAGTTGTACTGGCATCAGTGGTAGTCGTTGAAGGCTCTAGAGTTGTACTGCCATCAGTGGTAGTCGTTGAAGGCTCTAGAGTTGTACTGCCATCAGTGGTAGTCGTTGAAGGCTCTAGAGTTGTACTGGCATCAGTGGTAGTCGTTGAAGGCTCTAGAGTTGTACTGCCATCAGTGGTAGTCGTTGAAGGCTCTAGAGTTGTACTGGCATCAGTGGTAGTCGTTGAAGGCTCTAGAGTTGTACTGACATCAGTGGTAGCCGTTGCAGGCTCTAGAGTTGTACTGGCATCAGTGGTGCTCGAAGATGGCTCGATAGTGCTTGTTGCATCAGTGGTAGTCGTTGAAGGCTCTAGAGTTGTACTGCCATCAGTGGTAGTCGTTGAAGGCTCTAGAGTTGTACTGCCATCAGTGGTAGTCGTTGAAGGCTCTAGAGTTGTACTGGCATCAGTGGTAGTCGTTGAAGGCTCTAGAGTTGTACTGCCATCAGTGGTAGTCGTTGAAGGCTCTAGAGTTGTACTGGCATCAGTGGTAGTCGTTGAAGGCTCTAGAGTTGTACTGACATCAGTGGTAGTCGTTGAAGGCTCTACAGTTGTACTGGCATCAGTGGTGCTCGAAGATGGCTCGATAGTGCTTGTTGCATCAGTGGTAGTCGTTGAAGGCTCTAGAGTTGTACTGCCATCAGTGGTAGTCGTTGAAGGCTCTAGAGTTGTACTGCCATCAGTGGTAGTCGTTGAAGGCTCTAGAGTTGTACTGCCATCAGTGGTAGTCGTTGAAGGCTCTAGAGTTGTACTGGCATCAGTGGTAGTCGTAGAAGGCTCTAGAGTTGTACTGCCATCAGTGGTAGTCGTTGAAGGCTCTAGAGTTGTACTGGCATCAGTGGTAGTCGTTGAAGGCTCTAGAGTTGTACTGCCATCAGTGGTAGTCGTTGAAGGCTCTAGAGTTGTACTGGCATCAGTGGTAGTCGTTGAAGGCTCTAGAGTTGTACTGACATCAGTGGTAGCCGTTGCAGGCTCTAGAGTTGTACTGGCATCAGTGGTGCTCGAAGATGGCTCGATAGTGCTTGTTGCATCAGTGGTAGTCGTTGAAGGCTCTAGAGTTGTACTGGCATCAGTGGTAGTCGTTGAAGGCTCTAGAGTTGTACTGGCATCAGTGGTAGTCGTTGAAGGCTCTAGAGTTGTACTGGCATCAGTGGTAGTCGTTGAAGGCTCTAGAGTTGTACTGGCATCAGTGGTAGTCGTTGAAGGCTCTAGAGTTGTACTGGCATCAGTGGTAGTCGTTGAAGGCTCTAGAGTTGTACTGGCATCAGTGGTAGTCGTTGAAGGCTCTAGATTTGTACTGGCATCAGTGGTAGTCGTTGAAGGCTCTAGAGTTGTACTGGCATCAGTGGTAGTCGTTGAAGGCTCTAGAGTTGTACTGACATCAGTGGTAGCCGTTGCAGGCTCTAGAGTTGTACTGGCATCAGTGGTGCTCGAAGATGGCTCGATCGTGCTTGTTGCATCAGTGGTTGTCGTTGAAGGCTCTAGAGTTGTACTGACATCAGTGGTAGCCGTTGCAGGCTCTAGAGTTGTACTGGCATCAGTGGTGCTCGAAGATGGCTCGATAGTGCTTGTTGCATCAGTGGTAGACGTTGAAGGCTCTAGAGTTGTACTGGCATCAGTGGTAGTCGTTGAAGGCTCTAGAGTTGTACTGGCATCAGTGGTAGTCATTGAAGGCTCTAGAGTTGTACTGCCATCAGTGGTAGTCGTTGAAGGCTCTAGAGTTGTACTGGCATCAGTGGTAGTCGTTGAAGGCTCTAGAGTTGTACTGGCATCAGTGGTAGTCGTTGAAGGCTCTAGAGTTGTACTGGCATCAGTGGTAGTCGTTGAAGGCTCTAGAGTTGTACTGGCATCAGTGGTAGTCGTTGAAGGCTCTAGAGTTGTACTGGCATCAGTGGTAGTCGTTGAAGGCTCTAGAGTTGTACTGCCATCAGTGGTAGTCGTTGAAGGCTCTAGAGTTGTACTGCCATCAGTGGTAGTCGTTGAAGGCTCTAGAGTTGTACTGGCATCAGTGGTAGTCGTTGAAGGCTCTAGAGTTGTACTGCCATCAGTGGTAGTCGTTGAAGGCTCTAGAGTTGTACTGGCATCAGTGGTAGTCGTTGAAGGCTCTAGAGTTGTACTGACATCAGTGGTAGCCGTTGCAGGCTCTAGAGTTGTACTGGCATCAGTGGTGCTCGAAGATGGCTCGATAGTGCTTGTTGCATCAGTGGTAGTCGTTGAAGGCTCTAGAGTTGTACTGCCATCAGTGGTAGTCGTTGAAGGCTCTAGAGTTGTACTGCCATCAGTGGTAGTCGTTGAAGGCTCTAGAGTTGTACTGGCATCAGTGGTAGTCGTTGAAGGCTCTAGAGTTGTACTGCCATCAGTGGTAGTCGTTGAAGGCTCTAGAGTTGTACTGGCATCAGTGGTAGTCGTTGAAGGCTCTAGAGTTGTACTGGCATCAGTGGTAGTCGTTGAAGGCTCTAGAGTTGTACTGCCATCAGTGGTAGTCGTTGAAGGCTCTAGAGTTGTACTGCCATCAGTGGTAGTCGTTGAAGGCTCTAGAGTTGTACTGCCATCAGTGGTAGTCGTTGAAGGCTCTAGAGTTGTACTGGCATCAGTGGTAGTCGTTGAAGGCTCTAGAGTTGTACTGCCATCAGTGGTAGTCGTTGAAGGCTCTAGAGTTGTACTGGCATCAGTGGTAGTCGTTGAAGGCTCTAGAGTTGTACTGCCATCAGTGGTAGTCGTTGAAGGCTCTAGAGTTGTACTGGCATCAGTGGTAGTCGTTGAAGGCTCTAGAGTTGTACTGGCATCAGTGGTAGTCGTTGAAGGCTCTACAGTTGTACTGGCATCAGTGGTGCTCGAAGATGGCTCGATAGTGCTTGTTGCATCAGTGGTAGTCGTTGAAGGCTCTAGAGTTGTACTGGCATCAGTGGTAGTCGTTGAAGGCTCTAGAGTTGTACTGCCATCAGTGGTAGTCGTTGAAGGCTCTAGAGTTGTACTGCCATCAGTGGTAGTCGTTGAAGGCTCTAGAGTTGTACTGGCATCAGTGGTAGTCGTAGAAGGCTCTAGAGTTGTACTGCCATCAGTGGTAGTCGTTGAAGGCTCTAGAGTTGTACTGGCATCAGTGGTAGTCGTTGAAGGCTCTAGAGTTGTACTGCCATCAGTGGTAGTCGTTGAAGGCTCTAGAGTTGTACTGGCATCAGTGGTAGTCGTTGAAGGCTCTAGAGTTGTACTGACATCAGTGGTAGCCGTTGCAGGCTCTAGAGTTGTACTGGCATCAGTGGTGCTCGAAGATGGCTCGATAGTGCTTGTTGCATCAGTGGTAGACGTTGAAGGCTCTAGAGTTGTACTGGCATCAGTGGTAGTCGTTGAAGGCTCTAGAGTTGTACTGGCATCAGTGGTAGTCGTTGAAGGCTCTAGAGTTGTACTGGCATCAGTGGTAGTCGTTGAAGGCTCTAGAGTTGTACTGGCATCAGTGGTAGTCGTTGAAGGCTCTAGAGTTGTACTGCCATCAGTGGTAGTCGTTGAAGGCTCTAGAGTTGTACTGGCATCAGTGGTAGTCGTTGAAGGCTCTAGAGTTGTACTGGCATCAGTGGTAGTCGTTGAAGGCTCTAGAGTTGTACTGGCATCAGTGGTAGTCGTTGAAGGCTCTAGAGTTGTACTGGCATCAGTGGTAGTCGTAGAAGGCTCTAGAGTTGTACTGCCATCAGTGGTAGTCGTTGAAGGCTCTAGAGTTGTACTGGCATCAGTGGTAGTCGTTGAAGGCTCTAGAGTTGTACTGCCATCAGTGGTAGTCGTTGAAGGCTCTAGAGTTGTACTGGCATCAGTGGTAGTCGTTGAAGGCTCTAGAGTTGTACTGACATCAGTGGTAGCCGTTGCAGGCTCTAGAGTTGTACTGGCATCAGTGGTGCTCGAAGATGGCTCGATAGTGCTTGTTGCATCAGTGGTAGACGTTGAAGGCTCTAGAGTTGTACTGGCATCAGTGGTAGTCGTTGAAGGCTCTAGAGTTGTACTGGCATCAGTGGTAGTCGTTGAAGGCTCTAGAGTTGTACTGGCATCAGTGGTAGTCGTTGAAGGCTCTAGAGTTGTACTGGCATCAGTGGTAGTCGTTGAAGGCTCTAGAGTTGTACTGCCATCAGTGGTAGTCGTTGAAGGCTCTAGAGTTGTACTGGCATCAGTGGTAGTCGTTGAAGGCTCTAGAGTTGTACTGGCATCAGTGGTAGTCGTTGAAGGCTCTAGAGTTGTACTGGCATCAGTGGTAGTCGTTGAAGGCTCTAGAGTTGTACTGACATCAGTGGTAGCCGTTGCAGGCTCTAGAGTTGTACTGGCATCAGTGGTGCTCGAAGATGGCTCGATCGTGCTTGTTGCATCAGTGGTTGTCGTTGAAGGCTCTAGAGTTGTACTGGCATCAGTGGTAGTCGTTGAAGGCTCTAGAGTTGTACTGGCATCAGTGGTAGTCGTTGAAGGCTCTAGAGTTGTACTGCCATCAGTGGTAGTCGTTGAAGGCTCTTGAGTTGTACTGGCATCAGTGGTAGTCGTTGAAGGCTCTAGAGTTGTACTGCCATCAGTGGTGCTCGAAGATGGCTCGATAGTGCTTGTTGCATCAGTGGTAGTCGTTGAAGGCTCCAGAGTTGTACTGGCATCAGTGGTAGTCGTTGAAGGCTCTAGAGTTGTACTGGCATCAGTGGTAGTCGTTGAAGGCTCTAGAGTTGTACTGACATCAGTGGTAGTCGTTGAAGGCTCTACAGTTGTACTGGCATCAGTGGTGCTCGAAGATGGCTCGATAGTGCTTGTTGCATCAGTGGTTGTCGTTGAAGGCTCTAGAGTTGTACTGGCATCAGTGGTAGTCGTTGAAGGCTCTAGAGTTGTACTGGCATCAGTGGTAGTCGTTGAAGGCTCTAGAGTTGTACTGGCATCAGTGGTAGTCGTTGAAGGCTCTAGAGTTGTACTGGCATCAGTGGTAGTCGTTGAAGGCTCTAGAGTTGTACTGGCATCAGTGGTAGTCGTTGAAGGCTCTAGAGTTGTACTGGCATCAGTGGTAGTCGTTGAAGGCTCTAGAGTTGTACTGGCATCAGTGGTAGTCGTTGAAGGCTCTAGAGTTGTACTGCCATCAGTGGTGCTCGAAGATGGCTCGATAGTGCTTGTTGCATCAGTGGTAGTCGTTGAAGGCTCTAGAGTTGTACTGGCATCAGTGGTAGTCGTTGAAGGCTCTAGAGTTGTACTGCCATCAGTGGTAGTCGTTGAAGGCTCTAGAGTTGTACTGGCATCAGTGGTAGTCGTTGAAGGCTCTAGAGTTGTACTGACATCAGTGGTAGCCGTTGCAGGCTCTAGAGTTGTACTGGCATCAGTGGTGCTCGAAGATGGCTCGATAGTGCTTGTTGCATCAGTGGTAGTCGTTGAAGGCTCTAGAGTTGTACTGCCATCAGTGGTAGTCGTTGAAGGCTCCAGAGTTGTACTGGCATCAGTGGTAGTCGTTGAAGGCTCTAGAGTTGTACTGGCATCAGTGGTAGTCGTTGAAGGCTCTAGAGTTGTACTGCCATCAGTGGTAGTCGTTGAAGGCTCTAGAGTTGTACTGGCATCAGTGGTAGTCGTTGAAGGCTCTAGAGTTGTACTGGCATCAGTGGTAGTCGTTGAAGGCTCTAGAGTTGTACTGCCATCAGTGGTAGTCGTTGAAGGCTCTAGAGTTGTACTGCCATCAGTGGTAGTCGTTGAAGGCTCTAGAGTTGTACTGGCATCAGTGGTAGTCGTTGAAGGCTCTAGAGTTGTACTGCCATCAGTGGTAGTCGTTGAAGGCTCTAGAGTTGTACTGGCATCAGTGGTAGTCGTTGAAGGCTCTAGAGTTGTACTGACATCAGTGGTAGCCGTTGCAGGCTCTAGAGTTGTACTGGCATCAGTGGTGCTCGAAGATAGCTCGATAGTGCTTGTTGCATCAGTGGTAGACGTTGAAGGCTCTAGAGTTGTACTGGCATCAGTGGTAGTCGTTGAAGGCTCTAGAGTTGTACTGGCATCAGTGGTAGTCGTTGAAGGCTCTAGAGTTGTACTGGCATCAGTGGTAGTCGTTGAAGGCTCTAGAGTTGTACTGGCATCAGTGGTAGTCGTTGAAGGCTCTAGAGTTGTACTGCCATCAGTGGTGCTCGAAGATGGCTCGATAGTGCTTGTTGCATCAGTGGTTGTCGTTGAAGGCTCTAGAGTTGTACTGGCATCAGTGGTAGTCGTTGAAGGCTCTAGAATTGTACTGGCATCAGTGGTAGTCGTTGAAGGCTCTAGAGTTGTACTGGCATCAGTGGTAGTCGTTGAAGGCTCTAGAGTTGTACTGGCATCAGTGGTAGTCGTTGAAGGCTCTAGAGTTGTACTGGCATCAGTGGTAGTCGTTGAAGGCTCTAGAGTTGTACTGGCATCAGTGGTAGTCGTTGAAGGCTCTAGAGTTGTACTGCCATCAGTGGTAGTCGTTGAAGGCTCTAGAGTTGTACTGGCATCAGTGGTAGTCTTTGAAGGCTCTAGAGTTGTACTGCCATCAGTGGTAGTCGTTGAAGGCTCTAGAGTTGTACTGGCATCAGTGGTAGTCGTTGAAGGCTCTAGAGTTGTACTGGCATCAGTGGTAGTCGTTGAAGGCTCTAGAGTTGTACTGCCATCAGTGGTAGTCGTTGAAGGCTCTAGAGTTGTACTGCCATCAGTGGTAGTCGTTGAAGGCTCTAGAGTTGTACTGCCATCAGTGGTAGTCGTTGAAGGCTCTAGAGTTGTACTGGCATCAGTGGTAGTCGTTGAAGGCTCTAGAGTTGTACTGCCATCAGTGGTAGTCGTTGAAGGCTCTAGAGTTGTACTGGCATCAGTGGTAGTCGTTGAAGGCTCTAGAGTTGTACTGCCATCAGTGGTAGTCGTTGAAGGCTCTAGAGTTGTACTGGCATCAGTGGTAGTCGTTGAAGGCTCTAGAGTTGTACTGGCATCAGTGGTAGTCGTTGAAGGCTGTAGAGTTGTACTGGCATCAGTGGTAGTCGTTGAAGGCTCTAGAGTTGTACTGCCATCAGTGGTGCTCGAAGATGGCTCGATAGTGCTTGTTGCATCAGTGGTTGTCGTTGAAGGCTCTAGAGTTGTACTGGCATCAGTGGTAGTCGTTGAAGGCTCTAGAGTTGTACTGGCATCAGTGGTAGTCGTTGAAGGCTCTAGAGTTGTACTGGCATCAGTGGTAGTCGTTGAAGGCTCTAGAGTTGTACTGGCATCAGTGGTAGTCGTTGAAGGCTCTAGAGTTGTACTGCCATCAGTGGTGCTCGAAGATGGCTCGATAGTGCTTGTTGCATCAGTGGTTGTCGTTGAAGGCTCTAGAGTTGTACTGGCATCAGTGGTAGTCGTTGAAGGCTCTAGAGTTGTACTGGCATCAGTGGTAGTCGTTGAAGGCTCTAGAGTTGTACTGGCATCAGTGGTAGTCGTTGAAGGCTCTAGAGTTGTACTGACATCAGTGGCAGTCGTTGAAGGCTCTAGAGTTGTACTGGCATCAGTGGTGCTCGAAGATGGCTCGATAGTGCTTGTTGCATCAGTGGTAGTCGTTGAAGGCTCTAGAGTTGTACTGGCATCAGTGGTAGTCGTTGAAGGCTCTAGAGTTGTACTGCCATCAGTGGTGCTCGAAGATGGCTCGATAGTGCTTGTTGCATCAGTGGTAGTCGTTGAAGGCTCTAGAGTTGTACTGGCATCAGTGGTAGTCGTTGAAGGCTCTAGAGTTGTACTGGCATCAGTGGTAGTCGTTGAAGGCTCTAGAGTTGTACTGGCATCAGTGGTAGTCGTTGAAGGCTCTAGAGTTGTACTGCCATCAGTGGTGCTCGAAGATGGCTCGATAGTGCTTGTTGCATCAGTGGTAGTCGTTGAAGGCTCTAGAGTTGTACTGGCATCAGTGGTAGTCGTTGAAGGCTCTAGAGTTGTACTGACATCAGTGGTAGTCGTTGAAGGCTCTACAGTTGTACTGGCATCAGTGGTGCTCGAAGATGGCTCGATAGTGCTTGTTGCATCAGTGGTTGTCGTTGAAGGCTCTAGAGTTGTACTGGCATCAGTGGTAGTCGTTGAAGGCTCTAGAGTTGTACTGGCATCAGTGGTAGTCGTTGAAGGCTCTAGAGTTGTACTGGCATCAGTGGTTGTCGTTGAAGGCTCTAGAGTTGTACTGGCATCTGTGGTAGTCGTTGAAGGCTCTAGAGTTGTACTGCCATCAGTGGTAGTCGTTGAAGGCTCTAGAGTTGTACTGGCATCAGTGGTAGTCGTTGAAGGCTGTAGAGTTGTACTGGCATCAGTGGTAGTCGTTGAAGGCTCTAGAGTTGTACTGCCATCAGTGGTGCTCGAAGATGGCTCGATAGTGCTTGTTGCATCAGTGGTTGTCGTTGAAGGCTCTAGAGTTGTACTGGCATCAGTGGTAGTCGTTGAAGGCTCTAGAGTTGTACTGGCATCAGTGGTAGTCGTTGAAGGCTGTAGAGTTGTACTGGCATCAGTGGTAGTCGTTGAAGGCTCTAGAGTTGTACTGCCATCAGTGGTGCTCGAAGATGGCTCGATAGTGCTTGTTGCATCAGTGGTTGTCGTTGAAGGCTCTAGAGTTGTACTGGCATCAGTGGTAGTCGTTGAAGGCTCTAGAGTTGTACTGCCATCAGTGGTAGTCGTTGAAGGCTCTAGAGTTGTACTGGCATCAGTGGTAGTCGTTGAAGGCTCTAGAGTTGTACTGGCATCAGTGGTAGTCGTTGAAGGCTCTAGAGTTGTACTGGCATCAGTGGTAGTCGTTGAAGGCTCTAGAGTTGTACTGCCATCAGTGGTGCTCGAAGATGGCTCGATAGTGCTTGTTGCATCAGTGGTAGTCGTTGAAGGCTCTAGAGTTGTACTGGCATCAGTGGTAGTCGTTGAAGGCTCTAGAGTTGTACTGGCATCAGTGGTAGTTGTTGAAGGCTCTAGAGTTGTACTGGCATCAGTGGTAGTCGTTGAAGGCTCTAGAGTTGTACTGGCATCAGTGGTAGTCGTTGAAGGCTCTAGAGTTGTACTGGCATCAGTGGTAGTCGTTGAAGGCTCTAGAGTTGTACTGCCATCAGTGGTAGTCGTTGAAGGCTCTAGAGTTGTACTGGCATCAGTGGTAGTCGTTGAAGGCTCTAGAGTTGTACTGGCATCAGTGGTAGTCGTTGAAGGCTCTAGAGTTGTACTGGCATCAGTGGTAGTCGTTGAAGGCTCTAGAGTTGTACTGGCATCAGTGGTAGTCGTTGAAGGCTCTAGAGTTGTACTGGCATCAGTGGTAGTCGTTGAAGGCTCTAGAGTTGTACTGCCATCAGTGGTAGTCGTTGAAGGCTCTAGAGTTGTACTGCCATCAGTGGTAGTCGTTGAAGGCTCTAGAGTTGTACTGCCATCAGTGGTAGTCGTTGAAGGCTCTAGAGTTGTACTGGCATCAGTGGTAGTCGTTGAAGGCTCTAGAGTTGTACTGACATCAGTGGTAGTCGTTGAAGGCTCTACAGTTGTACTGGCATCAGTGGTGCTCGAAGATGGCTCGATAGTGCTTGTTGCATCAGTGGTTGTCGTTGAAGGCTCTAGAGTTTTACTGGCATCAGTGGTAGTCGTTGAAGGCTCTAGAGTTGTACTGGCATCAGTGGTAGTCGTTGAAGGCTCTAGAGTTGTACTGGCATCAGTGGTAGTCGTTGAAGGCTCTAGAGTTGTACTGACATCAGTGGCAGTCGTTGAAGGCTCTAGAGTTGTACTGGCATCAGTGGTGCTCGAAGATGGCTCGATAGTGCTTGTTGCATCAGTGGTAGTCGTTGAAGGCTCTAGAGTTGTACTGGCATCAGTGGTAGTCGTTGAAGGCTCTAGAGTTGTACTGCCATCAGTGGTGCTCGAAGATGGCTCGATAGTGCTTGTTGCATCAGTGGTAGTCGTTGAAGGCTCTAGAGTTGTACTGGCATCAGTGGTAGTCGTTGAAGGCTCTAGAGTTGTACTGGCATCAGTGGTAGTCGTTGAAGGCTCTAGAGTTGTACTGGCATCAGTGGTAGTCGTTGAAGGCTCTAGAGTTGTACTGCCATCAGTGGTGCTCGAAGATGGCTCGATAGTGCTTGTTGCATCAGTGGTTGTCGTTGAAGGCTCTAGAGTTGTACTGGCATCAGTGGTGGTCGTTTTAGGCTCTAGAATTGTACTGGCATCAGTGGTAGTCGTTGAAGGCTCTAGAGTTGTACTGGCATCAGTGGTAGTCGTTGAAGGCTCTAGAGTTGTACTGGCATCAGTGGTAGTCGTTGAAGGCTCTAGAGTTGTACTGGCATCAGTGGTAGTCGTTGAAGGCTCTAGAGTTGTACTGGCATCAGTGGTAGTCGTTGAAGGCTCTAGAGTTGTACTGCCATCAGTGGTGCTCGAAGATGGCTCGATAGTGCTTGTTGCATCAGTGGTAGTCGTTGAAGGCTCTAGAGTTGTACTGGCATCAGTGGTAGTCGTTGAAGGCTCTAGAGTTGTACTGGCATCAGTGGTAGTCGTTGAAGGCTCTAGAGTTGTACTGCCATCAGTGGTAGTCGTTGAAGGCTCTAGAGTTGTACTGGCATCAGTGGTAGTCGTTGAAGGCTCTAGAGTTGTACTGGCATCAGTGGTAGTCGTTGAAGGCTCTAGAGTTGTACTGGCATCAGTGGTAGTCGTTGAAGGCTCTAGAGTTGTACTGCCATCAGTGGTAGTCGTTGAAGGCTCTAGAGTTGTACTGGCATCAGTGGTAGTCTTTGAAGGCTCTAGAGTTGTACTGCCATCAGTGGTAGTCGTTGAAGGCTCTAGAGTTGTACTGACATCAGTGGTAGCCGTTGCAGGCTCTAGAGTTTTACTGGCATCAGTGGTGCTCGAAGATGGCTCGATAGTGCTTGTTGCATCAGTGGTAGACGTTGAAGGCTCTAGAGTTGTACTGGCATCAGTGGTAGTCGTTGAAGGCTCTAGAGTTGTACTGGCATCAGTGGTAGTCGTTGAAGGCTCTAGAGTTGTACTGGCATCAGTGGTAGTCGTTGAAGGCTCTAGAGTTGTACTGGCATCAGTGGTAGTCGTTGAAGGCTCTAGAGTTGTACTGCCATCAGTGGTGCTCGAAGATGGCTCGATAGTGCTTGTTGCATCAGTGGTTGTCGTTGAAGGCTCTAGAGTTGTACTGGCATCAGTGGTAGTCGTTGAAGGCTCTAGAATTGTACTGGCATCAGTGGTAGTCGTTGAAGGCTCTAGAGTTGTACTGGCATCAGTGGTAGTCGTTGAAGGCTCTAGAGTTGTACTGGCATCAGTGGTAGTCGTTGAAGGCTCTAGAGTTGTACTGGCATCAGTGGTAGTCGTTGAAGGCTCTAGAGTTGTACTGGCATCAGTGGTAGTCGTTGAAGGCTCTAGAGTTGTACTGCCATCAGTGGTGCTCGAAGATGGCTCGATAGTGCTTGTTGCATCAGTGGTTGTCGTTGAAGGCTCTAGAGTTGTACTGGCATCAGTGGTAGTCGTTGAAGGCTCTAGAGTTGTACTGCCATCAGTGGTAGTCGTTGAAGGCTCTAGAGTTGTACTGCCATCAGTGGTGCTCGAAGATGGCTCGATAGTGCTTGTTGCATCAGTGGTAGTCGTTGAAGGCTCTAGAGTTGTACTGGCATCAGTGGTAGTCGTTGAAGGCTCTAGAGTTGTACTGGCATCAGTGGTAGTCGTTGAAGGCTCTAGAGTTGTACTGGCATCAGTGGTAGTCGTTGAAGGCTCTAGAGTTGTTCTGCCATCAGTGGTCTTCGAAGATGGCTCGATAGTGGTTGTTTTTGCTGCGGTGGTGCTCGTTGACGGTTCCATAGATGTTAGTGCATCAGTTGATGTCTCTGCCGTGGTTGTGTCTGTCGATTCAGTAGTTGTATCTGCTTTAGTAGACTGGGAACTTGAGCTCTTTGATGCTGTTGTGCTTGTGCTGGTTGGAAGTCTTGTACTTGTGCTTGTGGATGTTTGCAATGTTGTGGTAATATTTGGTTTTCGTGAGGGACATGTCACAACATGGCTTGAATTAACGTTTCGGCAACCCCGACATACGAAACATTTTAGTGCTTCAGCTGAAAAGAATGAAAAAAAAAGTGAAATCACATACCTATTTTTTCATTTTATATTTTGTGTTTTTTTAAATTTATTAACTTTGTTGACATTCTCACCTTTTTGTGGTGACTGACTGCAATATTTATCTCGAGGGAGTAGCGGTTTTGTTAGATGCTAAGCACTTCACAGCTCTTATACGTTCAGTTGGGTATTTTTAGCAATGATCTTTCATTCGCTGTCATACATATCAACACAGAGCACGACGTAGATTAAATACCAAGCTGATCCAAAAGTAATCATAATCGTTTCATTAAAAAAAACACAGTTTAAAATTATTGTTCAGTCCATGATTTTCTTAGCGCTTAATAGTTTCCGGGAGTGTTTACCAACCCTCTAAAAATGCTTTCACGAAATTGGCACAAAGATATAGGTAACTTAAAACAAAAATCTAAAATCTACCACAAAACGACTGGATACCACAAAACATCATTGAGGAAATAAGAAACGCACTGTGGCCAGCACTGAAGAAGAACCCAAAAAAGACCAACCTGAAAGCACTCTTTATAAAAAAAACGAAAAAGTGTGGCTAAAAACATGTTAGATACAAAAAACATTTATTATTACAAAAAAAATCAGGGAATGTATTAATCAAATTAAGAAAATGTGGAATCTAGTGTACACCTTAGAAGCCAATAAAATAAATTCTTCAAAGCTATTGATCGATTCAAAGGACATTAAAGGTCCAAAAGAAATTTTCCAGATTTTTAACGAGCGCTTTGCCATTATAGGCCCCCTTTTAGCTAATGAGATACCTAGATCTTTTCATGATGACCTATTACGCGCTTTACCAAAAACTCCCCCCGAAAATACTCCAGTGCTTTCCAATCTTGATGCATGTTCTGCCGCTGAAATTACAAATATCATAACAAAACTTGACTCTAACTGCAGCACAAGTCTAGGTGGTATCAGTACTAAAGCAATAAAATGCATAAATAAAAAAAAAACATTTGAAGGAGCACAGTTTTATAACAAAATACCGTCATGTATTAAAACTGTACACTCAATGAATTTAAGAAGCAATTAGCGCAATATTTAATGAATAAAAATAACGAAATACCATCAACTAGAAATTATTTCAAGTAAGAGGATGCATTGGATGAGTGAAACACCCAATATTTGTTATTGACGAACTCGATCTATAATATCTCGTACTCGTGTAATATATTTAGCAAAACGTAAACATTTTTCTCATGTAAGTGACTTTGTGTCTTTTTTGAGAATAAATATCTTTAAACCTACATAGTGCCACACTACAAAAAAAAACTACAGCTCGCGTTTTCGTAAATTTTCATGGATTGTTAGAAATTCATGGTTTTGTTTTGAAAAATAAGTTCTTCAACTGACAGTGAAAGTATAGAATTAACTCCTGAAAGTATTAAGACAGACGCAAGAAATGTGATGGATTATCTTGGAAATTACCTGCAAAATCCCGGGATACGTAAGCCTTTTTTTTTGGATGGGAAATCATCAAATTTAATGACCCCTCCCGCCCTGGGTGGAGCGGTAGGGAGTGTCAGACTTTTACTGACTAAAACCCACCCGTGCTCCTCCATGTGCCCTTTGCGTTCCAGGGCCGCGGTAACTCTTTCGAACAAATTCCGCAACCCTAGCAGGCACCGACCCTATGGGGCCTCGTCTCTGGTGCTGAAGGCTCCTTGAGGCGCGCGTGAAGCACAACGCGTCGTCGACTCAGCCTGGTATCGGACGGCGAGCCACCCACGCTCACCGTCCACAGGCATCAGCCACTGCGCAATTGCACAGCGGCTGACTTGTCTCTGGAGGAGGCCGCAATGGGACCATTACTGGCACTCCATTTCAGCCCCCTCCCGAGTATCTGGAGTCGCAGCACCTCTGGGATACGTAAGCCTATATTATCAAATAATTTTATTGAATGGAGATTTTTTTTTTTTTATGGAATGCAAGAAGTTTTTGTCTACTTCCAGTATTTAGCCAAAACTAAACATCCTGTCACTATTTGGAGTACCAATAATAATTATTAATGCTAAAATCAACAGTCAGTTCTAATAACGACGTAAAACGCATTCGAATTTAATAGCGTATCTGAAGAGGATGTCTAATGGATTCAAACCTAAAGAATCCAAAGTGTTCTCTGTCAAAAACGTGGAGACTTTCCTTAATGAGGCACCCGAAAAGGTGTTTCTTGCCGTAAAAGTAATTATGTATATGGTGGATTAGTAAAGTATAATAGATATATATGTATATATTCAAGTATGTGGAAGACTAGCAATTTTCATTACTTAAGTAAAAAATATAAATGTTATTAGCCTGTAAGCTTTCTTTAAAAATAAATACATAAATAACCATAATGTTTTAAAATGCGCATTTTATTGTAACCTGTACTTCGATAGATACTTGTCTAATTTACATTCGGTTTTGTTACAGGGAGCTTCAATTTTCGGAGGACATAGAGCTTTTCGTGGCAAAGAACTTTCAAAAATAACTGTTGATGACGTCGAAATTCACTCGGATGATTTACTGTTAGTGAGCTGACAGACACAAAAAAAAATTGAATCCGAGGAAAATACAAAACCATTGTACAGAAATACCTGGACCTGCGTCCTGCTGATATGAAGACCAATCGGTTTATCATCCGTTATCAAAATGGCGAGTGCTTCAAACAAGTTATGGGAAAAAATAAAATTTCTAACATGCCACAAGAAATCGCTACTTATTTGAAGTTACCAGATATGAAGCTATACAGGACATTGTTTTCGTCGTACTTCTGTTACCCTTTTGGTGGATTCTGGAGCGGACTTAACTGTTCTCTTGGAGGATGGAAGTCGAATGCTGTAGCAGAGGGGTATATAGAAGCTTCCATTGAGAACAAGGCGAAAATATATGAACGCATCGTGGAAAACATTAAATTAAAACCTTCAGATAATCCATCCATGCCACAGTCGCCGCGCCCATCTATGAGTACATCCAAACAACGAGATTCACTTTCATATTTTCCTCAAAATGAGCCAAATTCGGACATTGTTTCAAACACGCAGAATATAAAATCTACAACAATCTCTATTCCTAATAAAAATTTAACAATAAATTTTCATGATTGCGAACATGTCTCAAATTTAAATATATGTTTTTAGTTGTTTTATTATTAGATACTATTTAATTTCAATGAAGTTGTTACTCTATGTTTTATTAAATAATAATATTACAATAAAATATGAGTTGCCTTTTATTTTCTCATAGTGGGTGATGAAAAGTAAATTGTATCACTCGGGCGGCGTACTTTGAATCCCTCACCCTCACTTCGCTCTGGATTCAAAAAAGCGCCTTCGCCGTAAAAATATTATTTTGCTCCCTTATGATACAAACTACCATTTTTTCCTCTTTGAAAAGATGATCTATGTTATTCATATTTTTACTGAGATCAGTACAAAACTCAAAATATTCCAAGCATAATAAATTTTATTTTCATTGCTGTATTATAAACAAAACTATATCATTATTTTTGGATCAGCCTAGTAATTGTTGTTATAGATACCCACGCTACATCAACAACGTATGTAATCAGCTAATCAATCAAAATTGCATCGCCTATTCTCGTACCACCTCCAACAAAAGTATTGTAGCCCGATAAGCAGTTGCTAAAAACAATGTTGGATAATGTACCCACATTATCCAACATTGTTTTTTCAACAACTGTTATTGACATATTTAAAAATCAGAATGCAAAATAAAAATGAAACATTATGATTTGGGTACGTTGGGCTTGTATGATGGTGTGTGTGTAGGTATTATGCTGTGGACCCACGACCCGTTCAAATTTAAACTGAACTTAACTCGTATAAATCTCATTCATCGATATGATGATACCCCCATCAATACTGTTTACTAGCTGTATATTTCGTTATACATTTATAGTTTGGCGCTGGCGAGGTACCGTGTTCTGTGTACGTTGGCGGTAAAAAGGTTAAAAAATAAATAAAAGAAAACATACCCCTGAATACCGCATTAAACGTCACCATCACTATTATGAAGAATACGAACTTCCCCATTGTAAGTAGTAGTCAGAGTCACTCACTGCTTTTGATCATTATTAAATTTGTCATAGAAAGCCGTAAACGGTAACATGTAACTGCACTTTTAAAAAAAAAAACTTGTTTATGATGCGAGCACTACTAGCGAAATGACTATCATTGTGTTCTGAATTTCTGATTACTTATATAATAAGTGATATTATTATGAATAATTAATTTTCATAATATTGATACAGCATGTTGTTTAGGATCGGGTTTTCTTTTTAGATACTCATAGATTAGAAACCCACTCCGTATTTTACTGAAGACGGCCAGACAACATTCGTCAGACAAGGAAATCTTGAATGATACTTTCAAACCTGGAAATGATTCAATAAATGTTGACAACCAGTTCATTTTCAGTTTGGTAAGTAGATACATGTACACTCGCTTTTTTTCTGAAACTCTTTCTGATTAAAAACCACCCATGTTCCTCCTGGTGCCCTTTGCGTTCCAGGGCCGCAGTGACTCTTTCGAACAAATTCCGCAACTCTAGCAGCCACTGAACCTATGGAACCTCGTCTTTTCTGAGAATTCTTTGAAGCGCGCGTGGAACACCACGCGCCGTCGACCCGGACCTGGTTGCTATCGGACGGCGAGCCAACCATAGCTCGCCATCCGCAGGCCCGCGCCTACTGTGGCCGGGAATCACCCTGCGTTTCCCGACACCCGTGGCGTCTTCTTCTGTCGCGGCGGCTGGGGCGTAAGGTTTCCCTCTGCCTGTTCTTTCGCTAGCATTACTGCTATGCAGAAGGAAGTGACCGCTTCCCATGCATCCTCGCTTTGGACCATGGAACAGGGCCGGACGCGAGAGTTCACCGCCGCCGATTGCCTCGACGAGGACACGGCGTTGCTCCGCCCAAGCAGGGCAAACCTCCACCGTATACTTCACCGTTATTACTCCAGGCAATCCACACAGTGTTGACACCCGGACGTGTCCTCCCACTAAATACGAAACAGGGACTTCCCGAAACAGCCGTGTCCGGTGAGCACCTGCATCAGGCGGAAGGTGAGGACACCTTGGCGTCTTCCCAACCACTTTTCAAAGAGGGGACTTATCGCCGCAATGGTGGCGTGCCCAGCGCTGGGTTGCAACAGTCGCTGTCTCCATACCGCCGTGAGATCCTGCCGGAGCTCCGTCCGCTGCGCAGAAATTTGCTGCGGCAGCAGAATGTCACCCCCAACGTAGCGTCTCCACGCGCAACGCGTATACGTGCGCGAGGGCTCTCACCTCCAGATTCCACGCTCCTCCAGATCACTCGCTTGAAGTATTATTTTCGCCAAAAAAGTAGCCCATAACCGTCACCAGCGGGCCTACCATGACGTCTTAAAACGTGAGTCTTCGGAGCCAGAAACAGGGATGGAGCTATATAGGGTGTATAACTCTATCCCTGTTTCTCGCTCGGAAACTCACGTTTTAACACCTCATGGTACGCCCGCTGGTCCCATCTTCCTCTGTACCAAAATTCATAAAAATACGTTCTGAAATTTATTTTTAAAAACTTACCTAACAAATCCACTTTCGCATTTACAATGTTATTCAAGGATGGGTAAATTTGCAAACATCATGTGTGCATAAACGCATCGTATCGAACTCAACACTTGAAAATATATCTTCGAGTACATAGGTACGTACTAGTGATGTAACGAATGTTTGATTTTTCACATTCGCGAATGCGAATGCGAATGCGAATATTTATCTTCAACATTCGCGAATGCGAATGCGAATGCGAATATTTAAAAAATTCAAAAAAGCGCGCGTAAAATGTTTGACAGGTTTGACGTTTCGTGTCGGCCATGTTTAAATTCAACATAGCCGAGCCGATATTGGTTAATTGAATGAATTTAGTCACAATAAAGTTCATTCTAAAAGTTTTGTTTTGTTTTGAGGTTAGTTTTATGTTATTTATCAAATTTAACTGATATTTAAGGGACAAAGTGGCATAAAAACATGAGTAAAGCAGACATCAGCGAAGTTTGGACTTATTTTACAATACGTGATGCTGAAGATGTTAATTGCAAGTTGTGTGATAAAAAGTACTCGCGCAAAGGCAGGACCACTAGTGCTATGAGAAATCACCTGGTAAACACAAAAATGAATATGAAGAATTGAAAAAAAGAGAACATGAAAAGCAAGATGCTGCTAAAATTAATTCTTTGGCGTCCTCTTCGCGACAATGTACCAAAACTGATCTTAAGCAAATATCTTTGAGTGATTGCGTTGAAAAAAATAAAAAGTAGGATAACAACAACATCAAGTCTTTGGTGCTGGATAATTTGATTGGCGAAATGATGATGATGATTTGATTGGTTTTGTGGAATGTCTTGGATTTGTGAGATTGATTAACCAAGTATGCCCTTCATATAATTTAAAAAGTCGGCAATATTTTACTTCCTTCATTGGTGAGAAATTATACGGCAAGGTAAAAGATAAAATTCTGGAATTAATCAAATCATTTGAAAAATTAGCATTAACAACTGATATCTGGTCTGACTCTGGCTCTGGAGTGTCGCTGATAAGTTTCACTTGTCACGGAATTACCAATAATTTTGAACGAAAAATGATTGTGTTGAATGCAGAAGTATTCAATGATGGGCGATATACAGGAGAGTATATAGCGGCAAAGTTAGAACCTATGTTGTCATCATGGGGAATTCCCAAAGAAAACGTATTATGTATTGTTAGAGATGGTGGCACTAACATGAAAAAAGGTATTTCGTTATTAAATATTAAAAACATTGATTGTTTATCGCACCAAATCCAACTTGTTGTTAAAGAAGGGCTTAAGTCACAAGAATCTATCATTGCAGCCATTAACACCAACCAACCAACAATGTATACCTACGGAATGAGGGTTGCAGAATATTTAGTACCTTACATTCTTAATAAACTTCCAGAAGATTTACAAACCTTATACAAAACGAGTTCGAAAAGCTACAAGTGTAAGTCAAAGTATTTCTTTACACATAAAGTCTATGTATAATTACTATCATGCAAGTTCGACTGTATCAACATCAATTTGTAATTTGTAATAATTAAATAAACGGCTCGCCAGCACACAGATAAACCCTGAGAGGTTTTCGTTGTGTGGCAAAAATCATTGTTAAAATAGACTTAAGTATTTTAGAAATAAATAAAAATAAATAAATAAATAACAAATGTAAAAAGATAGCAACACATTTTCACCACTCTAATGTAGCTCAAGACGAACTTGTTAATCTACAAGAAAAGCTTAATCAACCAAAGCTCAAGATAATCCAACAGTGTGTTACGAGGTGGAATAGCACCTTTTACATGCTAGAACGCATTTTGAAAACAAAGATTCGCTGTGCCTTTATGCTTCCACCAGCAACAAAATTTCACAACTAACTTCAGAAGAATGGATACTTGTGGAAAAATTGATAACATTGCTTCAACCTTTTGAAGCCAATGTTTCCATATCATCTGTGATTCCGTTATTGGTCACTCTGGAAAAGGTGATTGATGAATTTGAATATAATGTATCTGACGAGTGCATTAGGAACACTATACTTGTTTTAAAACAAGAAATGAGACACAGATTTTCTCACTTAGAAAACGACATATTATTTGCTACAGCAACGTTTATTGATCCTAGATACAAAACGAAATTCTTCAAAAATCCTTCAACAAAAGATTAAGTCAGATAGATTCACTTGGAGATGAGGAATTAAGTTTGCCGTCATGTTCAAAGCCAAAGCGTCCTAAAATAAGGAATCAGGATAATGAAAACTTGGGCTCCAGTACCAGTCTTTCAGAAAAATCTGTCACATTAAAAGAAACTATGAAAATGATGATGGACTCAAGTGAAAGCGAGGAAGAACTAGATAATAATTGTTTAGTTTTTTTAGTAAATAGAAACTGTAAACTTTATTTAAAAATGGTAGTAAAGTAATAATATACTATTATATAAATAAATGCAAACCTAACATAGTTGTAACAAGGCTGATTAATGTTAGATTTGATCAGATCTCAAGTTCTTTTTTCATAAATGAGACTTTAATTTAGAATGTAGAAGGATGATTTAATAAAAATATCTAAGTGTTATCTATTGTATTATTATTTCATATGCATGCATAAAATATTTTCCTTTTTGATTATTAAAAACATTCGCAAAACATTCGCAGTAATTTAGCGAATGCGAATGCGAATATTAAAAAATATGCGAATATCCGCGAATGCGAATGCGAATATTCGTTACATCACTAGTACGTACATACCTCTCTATATAATTACTATCATGTAGATTAATATCGAAACTCTTCATCATAGATAAAAAAGATAAGGAAACACCTAAAGAAAAGGTTCAGAGTAACTCTTTCGTAGTATTTTATCGACATAAGTACCTACATATTTTAGAGAATACATTTGACAATGAAAATAATCGCCTAGTACGAGTATAGTATTCGATTATTTGGTTTTACACATTAGCAATATTGATTATTTTAGATCGCACACATAACCACAGTTTTTCGAGAAACGAATCAATACCTGTTGTTTTTGTTATATTAATCCAACAAAACGTACGTACGGAACATATTCATAAAGTCGCTCAAATACGCTTTTTTTTTAAATAGTAAGTAACGAGTTTCGCTTTTTTAACCGACTTCTAAAAAAGGAGGAGGTTCTCAATTCGGATGTTTGTATGTTTTTTTTTATGTTTGTTCGCGCATAACTCCGTCGCTTGCCAACCGATTTGAAAAATTATTTTTTTGTTGAAAAGTATACTTCCCAAATGGTCCCATAAAAATTTTATCGAAATCAAACAAGCGGTTTTTTTGTTAATTTCAATAAATGATAGCAAATCTGTCGGGATAGCTGAAATCGCATGTTTGTTTATTGTTTACACCAATTTATACCACGTACGCTGTGATGGGTATGTTTAGCTGCGAGTGAACCACTAAAAAGTGAAAAATATTTGGGTAGGCCTCATAAATGACTCAAACTGCCAGACTAACTGAAATAAGAACCTAATATGGCGATCTGCATAGTCCTCACATTCACAATAGGTATTATGTTACTAGCAGCGCCTCGCAGTTTCACCCGCGTAGTTCCCGTTCCCGTGTGAATACGGGAATAACATATAGCCTATGTTACTCGTGGATAATGTAGCTATCGAATGGTGAAAGAATTTTTAAAATCGGTCTATTAGTTTTTGAGCCTATTCATTACAACCAAAAAAAAAACAAACAAACAAACTTTTCGTCTTTATAATATTAGTGTAGATATTAGAACCATGCAGATCTGTGTCTAAAATGGTCTTTTGAGGAAAGAACCACGCAGATTTAAGAGGGCCTATCCATTCAGTGCAAGTCAGTAGTCGAGTAGCTCAACTTACAAACGATAAGAAGCTCAATGACCCGACAAACAATACCAAAGAAGGGACATTTGGGTAGGCCGCAAAAGTACTCAAAATAAACTTTAAAGAAGGAAAAAATAATAATAATACCCATATATATATCCATGGATAAACGTAACATTAGGCCATTACGTTGAAGCAGCTCAGTGAATTCCTATCGCGTTAAGTAATATTTCCCAAGGTCGGTCTGTGGATGGGTGACCATTTTAATCACAGTGATGTCACCAGGCTGTTGCGGAATATCACAACTCTCAGATCAAGTTGGTCGAAATGCAGTTGAAGTTAGAAGCATCCCAATCTAGAGGAATTTTGGCTGAAAGGTGTCGTTTTTTTGGAAGGCTACATGACACCACGACTCGGCGCAATATGCCATCAACCTAAAGGATTTAGATTACCTAGCTGTTGTTTCACCTACTTGTAGTTTTCTCCTGTATGCTGATGACCAGTATTTCGTAAAATAAGTACAGTAAATTTGACTGTAATAACCTAATAAACCAAATGTACTTTCGCATACTTTGTCGTTCTCAAAGGTATTCGTGATACTTACACTCACAGTCTATTTGCTCCGAAGCGGTGCAGGTCCAATGCAGGAGAACGAGCACCTTTATATCCATTAATGAAAACGTACAACGATAATTTAATTATATAATATATGTAGATATATTTGCTTTGTCACTAATTACATTTCTGTAAAATCTGACTGTAATTCCCCATAACTTCAGTTATATTCCTTACTGCCCGCGACTTCGTCCCCATGGAATCCCCGATTTTAAAACATTCTTTATCGCTGCTCCGCTCCTATTGGCTTAAGCGTGATGTTATATAGCCTAAAGCCTTCCTCGATAAATGGTCTATTCAACCCAAAAAGAATTTTTCAATTCGAACCAGTACCTGAGATTAGCGCGTTCAAACAAACAAACAAACTCTTCAGCTTTATAATATTAAGTATAGATTAGCATATTCAATTTATACACAATTTACCTTTTATTAGTTAATACGCAATATGAAATAAAATACGTTAATCAATGAAAATTTACTCAGATTGGTGTAAAACAGGATACATACAAAAGCACAACTATTTATAAAATTTTGTTAGTTATAATTGAACTAGTGACCCGCCCCGGCGCTGTCTGTCTGTCCCGGCCGGCACCGCCGCAACCGCTATGTCACCTTCTTCTTTTTTTCTGGTTGGGAAATCATCAAATGACTTCTCTTGACGACACGGTTGGCGCAGTGGTTGAGTGTTCAGCTGCTACGCTACGTGTCGTGGGTTCGATCCCCGCACGGAACAAATGTTTGTAATGCCTACAGAAAATTGTTCCGGGTCTGGGTGTCTTGTGTATGTGAGTTTACATCTTTGTGAACGCACCCACGACACAGGAGTAAATCCTAGTGTGGGGCAACGTTTATAAAAACAAATAAATAAAAAATGACTCTTCCCGCTCTGGGCGGAGTGGAAGGGAGTGCCAGACTCTTACTGACTAAAACCCACCGTGATCCTTCTAGTGCCCTTTACGTTCCAGGGCCGTGGTGACTCTTTCGAAGAAATTCCGCAACCACCGCTATGTCCCTACATTTTAAATGTGTATTATTTTTTACATGCTGTAAAGGGCCATATTGATCTATGTATATTAAATGCACAATGTATTTTAGGTAATTAATTGGATAAGGAATAATGCTGTATTGTTTATCGCTTCGTAAATAAACCATTATTTATCAAAAAAAAAAGTAAAGGATAAAAAATGGTTATTGTGGGTTATCCCTAAGAGATAGACATATTATACCATCGTAGACTTTTTTTTAGACAATTTTAAGGTGTACAATACTGTAGTAAATTATTGTGATCTATCTCGTAGGATTCAGCCAGCGTTTGCAATGTAAGCGCAAAAAAATGTGTTTATTTACGATATCACATTAGAAACATCTTAAATGATCAGTGTTTCTCTACTATATCATGCATGTATTGTAGATACTACAAACCTTCCTCTTGAATCACTCCATCTACTAAAATCGCATCAAAATCATTAGCGTATTTTTAAAGATCTAAGCATACATAGGGGACAGGTAGACAGCGGGAAGCGACTTTGATTTTAACCGACTTCCAAAAAAGGAGGAGGTTCTCAAGTCGACTGTAATTTGTGTGTTGTAAGTTGTGTGTCCCTCACACACCTCCTATCTTTTTACTGGGTGTACAGATTTTGATGATTCTTTTTATATTCGAAAGTATTTGTGTCATACCTAATAATGATGGTTGATGATGTTCTCATTCACTCTTGCCGATGTTAAATGAAAAAATAAACTGTATACGATGGTTGGAAGAGCATCTTAGTATTTCAAGGTCGTCCCTTTCTACTTTGGTGAAGATCTGATGAAGTCCGCCCCTAAGATGACACACTGACCAAGAACAGAGATAGGAAACGGAACTCTTAAATAGAAATGATAGCAAATCTGTCGGGATAGCTGAAATCGTATGTTTGTTTATTGTTTACACCTATTTATACCGTGTACGCTGTAATAAATTGGTGTAAACAATAAACAAATATGCGAGTCCAGGAAACGGTAAAACTTTTACAAAAAAAAAAAAAACAACAACAAACAAACAAACTCAAGCATAAAAACAATGTAAACCAAACTGAATAAACCTCCAGACATAAAGGGCGTGCCCACTTACACGTGCAGGGGTAGAATCTAACAATAGATTGACTCGATGCCACGGATGATAAACTACGGCCATCGAAATTAAACAAGAACAGTAACAAAAACCATAGGTAACACGACCATTCACCACAAGCAGCTCTACATTATCTTCAATTTAATAAAAACTTTAACATCTTGTTTTCTGTTGTAGTACTTACTACAATAGAAAAAAAGATGCCAAGGTTTTTATTAAATTGAACAAGTTAAGGATAAAAAAATAACTTATTTCAATTTTAATAATTAAATAATTTAATTTGATAAATTTAAATTATTATAATAAACAAACTAATGAGCTTTAGAAAGATACGGCGCAAATAAAACTTAAAGCGAATGCTTAATTTGTCTTATGGTATTCTTCTAAAACTTGACGTGTCTAGAAGAACAGTTCCATTATTTGAATTTTGGCAGTGCATGGTATTATTTACGCTGAGTAATAGCGTAGGACTTAAGATGAATCCCATATTCCATAAAAACTGTTTACTGTAACAGGAATAATGTACACAATTTTATATTGTTGTAAGATCATACAAATTATGATTTTTCAATGGAAATTTTCAATTTACTGGTACAAGAATAAGATTAAAATTTCAGTAATTTGATCAATTTAACTTTTTATCGGCAAAAATGTATTAAAAGTCTTTATTATAGGTAATTATTTTTAGCGACTCTAAGTATAGAAACTTTATTCTACAAACAAACAATAACGAAAACAACTCATTTTTCGCTTATAAAACTATTTATTAATAAATCAGACTCATTGGTTAGGTAAGTAAAATTAATTTTAAGTCGTTAAGCACCTACTTTTGTGAGTTTTTGGAACGACTTGAAATTTCTAGTTTTATCCTAAATACAGTCATATATAGCTAGATTACTGACAAAAGAAAAGGGCTGATATCAAGGCTGCTGTCATCAAACAAATACTCGTTGCTACTTTTCCTGAAGCATTACACAGGTCCTTGGTGCACAATTTACATTTCACGATGGACCCACCGGGCCCAACTACGCCGCGACATTCTTCTGTAGTTTGCCCTGCGTCTTTTACTTCTTCTGATGCGTAGTAGCAGTCGCGGATAAAATTTGTCATACCATTTTCTGAAAATCAATATTTTCACATTGTTAGGTTTTTGTCTCTAAGCCGTTGACTAAACGCCGACGGTATAGGCATGCATTGGTAGCTACTACTGTCAAACGATTTCGTTTATTTCTTTGTAAAAAATAATTGTTACCTTCATAAGCTGCTTCGATGCATTGCGGTTCTGATTCTGACACATCTTCTCTAAACTGCAGTAATGATCGTTTTCCACGGTATATTTCTATGCTCGGACTACTTAAGGGAGGGTCAGTGCTCGGGTTACTCGAGGGAGGCTCAGTGCTCAGGCTACTCGAAGGTGAGTTTGCGCTCGGAATACTCGAGGGAGGGTCAGTGCTCGAGCTACTCGGGGCTGGGTCAGTGCTCGGGCTCCGCGAAGGTGGGTTTGCGCTAGGGCTACTCGAGGGAGGCTCAGTGATCGGGCTACTCGAGGGAGGCTCAGTGATCGGGCTACTCGAGGGAGGCTCAGTGATCGGGCTACTCGAGGGAGGCTCAGTGATCGGGCTACTCGAGGGAGGCTCAGTGCTCGGGCCACTCGAAGGTAGATTTGTGCTCGGACTATTCGAGGGAGGGTCAGTGCTCGGGCTACGCGAAGGTGGGTTTGCGCTAGAGCTACTCGAGGGAGGCTCAGTGATCGGGCTACTCGAGGGAGGCTCAGTGTTCGGGCTACTCGAGGGAGGGTCAATACTCGGGCTCCGCGAAGGGGGGTTTGTGCTGGGGCTACTCGAGGGAGCGTCAGTGCTCGTGCTACTCGAGGGAGGGTCAGTGCTCGGGCTACTCGAAGGTGGATTTGTGCTCGGGCTACTCGGGGCTGGGTCAGTGTTCGGGTTACGCGAGGGAGGTTCAGCGCTTGGGCTACTCGAGGGAGGTTCAGTGCTTGGGCTACTCGAGGGAGGCTCAGTGCTCGGGCTACTTGAAGGTGGGTTTGTGCTTGGGCTACTCGAGGGAGGCTCAGTGCTTGGGCTACTCGAGGGAGGGTCAGTGATCGGGCTACTCGATGGCGTGTTTGTGCTCGAACTACTCGAGGGAGGGTCAGTGCTCAGGCTACTCGAAGGTGGGTTTGTACTCGGACTATTTGAAGGAGGCTCAGTGCTCGGGATACTCGAAGGTGGGTTTGTACTCGGACTACTCGAGGGAGGGTCAGTGCTCGGGCTACTCGAAGGTGGATTTGTGCTCGGGCTACTCGAAGGTAGATTTGTGCTCGGGCTACTCGAAGGTAGATTTGTGCTCGGGCTACTCGAGGGAGGGTCAGTGTTCGGGTTACTCGAAGGTGGGTTTGTGCTCGAACTACTCGAGGGAGGGTCAGTGCTCGGGCTACTCGAAGGTAGGTTTGTACTCGGACTATTTGAAGGAGGCTCAGTGCTCGGGATACTCGAAGGTGGGTTTGTACTCGGACTACTCGAGGGAGGGTCAGTGCTCGGGCTACTCGAAGGTGGATTTGTGCTCGGGCTACTCGAAGGTAGATTTGTGCTCGGACTACTCGAGGGAGGGTCAGTGCTCGGGTTACTGGAAGGTGGGTTTGGTCTCGGGCTACTCGAGGGAGGGTCAGTGCTCGGGTTACTCGAAGGTGGGTTTGTGCTCGGGCTACTTGAAGGAGGCTCAGTGATCGGACTACTCGATGGCGTGTTTGTGCTCGGACTACTCGAGGGAGGGTTTGTGTTCGGGCTATTCGAGATAGGGTCAGTGCTCGGGCTACTCGAGGGAGGCTCAGTGCTTAGGCTACTCGAGGGTGAGTCAGTGCTGGAGCTGGGCGACGATGGATCAGTGCTAGAGCTGTGTGACGATGGGTCAGTGTTAGAGCTGGGTGACGATGGGCCAGTGCTCGAGCTGGGCAACGACGGGTTAGTGCTCGAGCTGGGCGACGATGGGTTAGTACTTGAGCTGGGCGACGATGGGTTACTGCTCGAACTGGGCGACGATGGGTCAGTGTTCGAGCTGGGCGACGATGGGTCAGTGCTAGAGCTGGGCGACGATGGGTCAGTGCTAGAGCTGGCCGACGATGGGTTAGTAGTCGAGCTGGGCAACGATGGGTCAGTGCTCGAGCTGGGCGACGATGGGTCAGTGCTCGAGCTGGGCGACGATGGGTCAGTGCTTGAGCTGGGCGACGATGGTTCAGTGCTAGAGCTGGCTAACGATGAGTCAGTGCTCGAGCTGGGCGACGATGGGTCAGTGCTAGAGCTGGGTGACGATGAGTCAGTACTCGAGCTGGGCGACGATGGGTCAGTGCTTGAGCTGGGCGACGACGGGTTAGTGCTAGAGCTGGGCGACGATGGGTCAGTGCTCGAGCTGGGCGACGATGGATTAGTGATAGTTTCAGGTGGCTCAGTAGTTGGACTTGAACTGTTCGGGACTACTGCAGTTGTTGATTGGATTTCTCTTATACAGGTTTTGATTTGGCTTGAGTTCACCTTAGTGCAGTTCCGACATACGTAACATTTTAGTGCGTCAGCTGAAATAATTAAAAAAATCGAAATTTAAGCATTGTTCTCTTAATACCACCCTTAACTAATAGATTCGTAAATATTGTTAAATTAGCTATGAAGGATATAGTTTAGTTATCTATACTAATATTATAAAGAGGAAAGATTTGTATTTTTGTATGTAACGAATAAACTCAAAAACTACTAGATCGATTTAAAAAATTCTTTCACTATTAGAAAGCTACATTCACCCCGAGTAACATAGGCTTTATTTTGTCCCCGTATTCCTACGGGAACGGGAACTACGCGGGTGAAACCGCGGGGCGCTGCTAGTTCCTTATAAAAAGATTACTGTACAATGTACGGGCACTCATTTAGAAGAACTATTAAGCGATAACACACTGGTTAGTATCTGTTAAAACGTGATACAATGCAATAAGGATAATACATAGGGGTAAGCTATAATCTTAATCGTATACTTAAGAGAGATAATGATTCCTATAATGTATTGCACGTTATCTGTTAAGTCGATGTCAACATGTGTTATAAAAACTGTCAATCTTAAACTCTGGGAATGATAGAAACATAAAAAAAAACTAAAAAAAAACGCGTTTTAATAGCAGTTGAACTAAAAAGTAGCAACTAATTTTAAAGTATAGAGTGTGTTTTACTGCAATATAAAATCCAACAATCAATTATCATAATTAATTTATAATAAGATTAATATAAATGCGTGGGGTGCTGAATTGTATTTATATTATAATAATTCTGATATTGCAAACAGTAACTTATAAAATGATCCTCACATCCGATATCAAGCACCCCACACTTTTCCCACCGGTATCGGGAACAGGGTCCGAACTACCGGTGGTCACGGCTCCAGAGAGAGGAACCTCCTAACAATGCGAGCCGTGTCCAGAAGTACCGCTTTCTGGATTAAGCCTTTGGTCCAGCCGCATAACGAGAGCCTTCTAAGATATTGTTCGAGGTTCTTGGTTATTAGGCCATTGGCTGACACTACTATCGGTACAATGATTGCTGAGTCCACATACCACATGTCGGCAATCTCTTATCTTTTTCGGCTTTCACGAGGTTCTCGTCCAGCGGAACGGTTATGTCTACTTATTGTTGTTATTGTTATTTACATCCTTGTTTAATGCATTCTCAAAAACTAATGAATGAAAACCATACCTGTGACTACACAAACGATCACCAATGAGAAAATATGATAAAACTTTGCCATTTTCAATTGTAGTATAATGTTCTGGTTATAACAGTCCGTTTAAACGTCTACCACAACTGTGAATTATCTGTGTATTGTGATTACTTTTATATCAAAGGGAAAACGCAATGATAATACTATACAGGTGGTTGTGTCAAAGAATTAGGCTAAACGTGTCAGGTTAAGTTAAACCTCTACTGATTATGAGATAAGTCTGTTGAAACTCCACTGGTCCACTCAAATCTGTGTGGCACTTTCCTCAAAAGGCTACCTAAAACATTAACCTACATGGTTCTCATATGATTTGACCAATATGGATTACTAGCTGCTGCCCGCGACTTCGTCCCCGTGGAATCCCCGATTTTAAAACATTCTTTATCGCTGCTCCGCTCCTATTGGCTTAAGCGTGATGTTATATAGCCTAAAGCCTTCCTCGATAAATGGTCTATTCTACCCAAAAAGATTATTTCAATTCGAACCAGTAGTTCCTGAGATTAGCGCGTTCAAACAAACAAACAAACAAACTCTTCAGCTTTATAATATTAGTATAGATTAGTATAGATATAAACTTTCAAAGAGACTCTAACCTCTGAGTTTGTTTCTATGGTTCTTCTCAGAGTAGTCGGCTAGGAAACACCGTCTTCATCTAGCCTAAAATGACAAGAAATATTGGATGTGTAAAAGTGTTATATTTAACCTACTGACAAAATAAATATCATTTATCATTTAAATAGTATCAAGATATTTTTACGTATAGCTCGATGCCCAGCTAGCATTATTTTAGTTGAAAGACCGTTGGACATAGATTTTGGGGGACTTGGTTCTACATCCAACGGATGTCTGCAGCTTTCACCAGGTCATCAGTATACCTTGTGGTAGAGGTCTTCCAAAGCTGCATCTCTCGGTACACAGTCGCCATTACAGAACATTTCGGCATCATCAAACATACTTTTATACTACTTTATAACTTTTGAATTGCAGGTCACGGGGACTTACGAATTGCAGGTCGCGAGTTCAAACCCAGACAAGGCGCATTACTATGTGTAATTAATTTCATCACCACTGCTCTCAACACGGTGAAGGAAAACATCGTGAGGACACCGGCATGTCCTAGAACAAAACATTCGAAGACATGTGACATTCACCAACCCGCACTGTGCCCGCGAGGTGGATTACGGCCCATTCCCTCTCTTAGAGAGGAGGCCTGTGTCCCAGCAATGGGAACGTTAAAAGGCTGATTATGCTTTTATGCTAACCATACTTTCTGCTCCACTTAAGTTTGTATTTTTTTCGGCTATGCCAGTAGCTTTGGTTCTCCTGCGAATCTCTTTATTTCTGACTCCAACTACAAGTGAAACTCGGCGCACATACTCGTAGCTCTGTCAGCTTGTAGTGAGTTCATATCATCATCGTTGACATTATTTCAAGTCGGAATCATATCGATATTGTCTCATTGGTTCAATGTTTACAAGTACTAAGATCTAAACACCGATTCCCCGATTGGCTTTAAACTCAGGTCAGAAAGTGTTTCACTGATTTTAACTAGCAGATTTGAGTCTGATGTTGACTGCCATATTGTAGATAAAAGCGTTGCTTTTAAATATGGGGCTTACTTGTCGCTGTACTATTTTTGAGTTGGTATTAAAATCGAAAGCATTTCAAACACCATATACATAGTTACAAGTGTCCACCGAGTATCACTGGCTCTTGACGTTGATGATTCACAATAGTGTGCGATAAAAGTGATCTACAAATTAATAAACCCGTTAATAAGTACTTAGTTTGTTGGCAGCTAGATATGTTTTAGTTCACGAAAATGATAAATTGATAAGGGTTGTAGATTTTCGATAGGCGTTGACCCCTAAAAGTCGTATTATTTATTTGCAAATTCCGAGTTCCCACTGCATGGCAGAACCGAGACGCATGAATAGTAAAAAGGGTCCCTATCTTCGTTTCATTCCCTCCAGTTTTGGGTAAGTGTAGATCAGTCGGGGTCACATCAGAAACGATAAAATAATTATGGCTATCAAGGTCACGGCTTTATAGATTTATAATTCATCTAGAGACATGAAAAATTTTTGCTCATCACATATCTCCGATTGGCTGAATGTTTCGAGCCTGCTGTAGAGCTTTCAACGTGCCGACAACTGCGGTCAAATCCTGCTATACCACTGCAGTTGTAATTAAAACCAGGACCGCATTCATAAAGCCGTGTCATGGCAACGATAGATTCATTTGCACTTTGCCTGTTCTGAGTAATCAAATCAGGAAGTTATGCTAAAATGTTTCTCTATAAACTATAACAGAATTCAGCTTATATTATAATTGTTCTGTCTTGATCTTGTAGAGTAACTTATAAGAAATGTGTTGTACTATGAGTAACAAAGCCCGAAATTCTAAAGATCTTTTTAGATATTATCTAAATTTACAAAATCGTATCTGTTTACTAGCTTTTGCCCGCGGCTTCGCTCGCGTTAAGAAGTATTTTTATTAATTAGGTATAGTTTTTGCGGCTTTACTTTTGTTTAACGTGTGTAAAAAATTAGGGCCTACAAAACTTCTTAGTACCCAGCCCGATCGGTTTAAAAGTGACAAAGTTTCATACTAACTTTCATACCCTATAAGTAGAGTAAATATGGGGGACCTGGATCAAGTAGATCCAGGTCCCCCATATTTACTATTTTTCATTAATTAGTTACGTATATTCATCACCATTTAATTATTTCATACATTCTAGTTATGTATATTCATATCATCGATTCACATTTCATCAACATTTAATTATTTCATACATTCTATTCTAAATTATTATTATTATTCTAATTGATTATTTTAATATTCATTAAACTCAATCATTTACAAATACCCTTAGCTTTGATATCCTTAGTTCCTCGTCTAACCGATGCGATGCAATTAGCATCGATGAATGAAAAAAAATTCTCGGTTCGTGATGCAGAAGCACCATTGTATGTTACACACATCGTCGAACCGATGAGACGTCGGCGTCGTACCACTAATGAATCTACGATACAATATGCATTGCGAATTGGATGAATTAGGTAATTTCTTCATAAATTTATTCAGGATTGGGAGGGATAAGAAACGTATACAAATCACAGTACATTTTTTAAAGCGCTTAGAAAGTCATGATAAAATCAATTATATAAATCTTGAGAATATTTATATTGATCGTATAAACTCATCAAACTAGAACAACCTTTATGTTCTAAATTGAATATATTACAATTACTATTTTCTAAAATATGCTTTAACCACAACACTTTTTCTGAACCTTTGACGTAGATACATTTATCTCTTAAAATATCTATAACCAAATTTTGGTAATTAGAATAGGGTACAAATCCTTCGCGCCAGTGTATCTTTCTGTTACGTTCTATCCAATTTACATGTTTTTTCTTGTTTCGTTAATTTTGAAAATGTAAATGGTGGCTTAATTAAAAACACTTGTAATGTTTTATTATACAATATAGCGATTTCTTTTATTATAAATTCATTTGTTTCTGTTTTAAATCCTTGAATATCTACAATAGCAATCATGATAACCTGCGTACAATGTTGCTGAGAGGTTTGTATTCCACGAGTCGATCGTTTATAATCAAACAATATGCAGTCGTCTTATCTGGTATTGCTGTAGAACATTCAATTTCCAACCTCACGTCCACTGGACCTGTTTTCAGGCTATCGTTTTGTCTTGAACAGTCTAAGATAAAGAGAGGGGCCTTTTCTTTAAAATCTTTTAGATCTAGCAATGGATCTACAGGACTGTTGTAATACGACTGACGAAATTTCACATACATTTCATATAATATACTGTACTTGTTTTCAGAAAACTTTAAACTCAAAGGTTCATACGGATAATATTGTGAATTCAAAAAGAGCGTTACGTTGGTCACTTCACAATGATCGAATACTGAACTGTCTTTAGTTTTATTATTTTTTCTGTTAGTTTGTAAGCAAAAAATAACATATCTGGGCTTTTCCAATTGTGAAGCAGTTTTAACTGACCAAGAATGCTTTGTAGTTTTAGGTAGTAAAGGATATTCGTATAAGTCCCAATTTCTAAAGGCCATCTGAATCGGTTTATCGCTTTCTAATTGCTTTAAAAGCCTTAAGCGTTCTAGATCTGAAACTTTTATATGTGGCACCCTCCACTGAACTCTTTGTATATCTATTTGAAAATGAGCGACATCATCAGTCAGAATGACACTATTTAAGTTACAGTTACTTCTGTTCAATATAAGCTCGTGTTTACAATTGATCACAATTTTATTGTAATCTTCTGCAAACCCTAAAACCTTATTTAATGGTATCACAGCACTAAAATGTCCATCATTTTGGAATCCGTTTAAGTTCCAACCCCATAATGCAGCAACTTTATTTTCTGCTTCGTTTAATGAGATGTATGATTTTATCGTTGATGTTATTCCTGAATTTTTTATACGATCTATTTCAATACCATTCATTTCGTATCTGATGTCTTGAAACAAAGACATAACAGGGTTATTAGTGAACGTAACAGTTTTCTTGATCTGGTTCCCATCCTTGCCGAACAGCCTTGCCTGACCTTCGATGTAGATTGAACTGGCTGATGGTAGCACGTATATGTCTTGCTGATGTATGGGGATTCTGATTTCATCGTTTTCTCTAAAGCTGTTATTGTAGGGATTGTATGAATGGACTTCATAACTTTCGATCGAAGTGTCGAAGTGTGGTAATTCAGTAATTTGTAGTATATTCATACTTTAAACCCTAAGGCTTTAAGAAAATCTTTATTCAATTCAGTCAATTTCTTAATTTTCTTCTTACGTGTTTGCACCTTGACGATTGTAGAAGAACTAGGACGTTTTATTTTCACTGAGGTGTCTTTATAGTGCACTATCATTTTGTTTTTCTTATATGAAGACGTAGTTGAATATGTTCTTCTCCAAAGTCAACACAGTGACCAAATTGATTAACAATCCTAACAGATATAGATGAAACTATATTTTTATTTACTGAAAAGTAAATAACGTTTTGTGGTATTTCTATGCACCGATGATCTGAAGCAGTATCAGATACAATCATATTCATGAATAAAGTGAGTTGGTAATCCGTTGCAGTACGAACCGTGAACAAGATCACATTCAATTCTGATGACTGACAGACTACTGTTAATAATGGGGATATTCGGTCCCGAATTTCCTAATACTGAAAAGTATAGCAAACCACACTCATATTGACCAGATAAATGTAGTGGTGGTTGAAAGTACGAAATTTATTCCGATTTATTTCCAGAGATGGTAACCGTAGTAGACATACTCGTATACTGAACTCTTTTGTAAGATTCTACTTATTTTATTCCTTTACTATGCCAAAAATTCTTCAAAAACTTTAAACAAAGATGCCCACAATTGAAGGGGTGATCGCGCTGAATATTATCGTAATTATAGTGAACTTTAGAACCCTACTTAATAAATTCCTTTGGAGGCTTAAGATTTCCATAACTGTTAAAATACTCAATATAATCATTGTATTTCGCATAGGCTACCCAATAAGATCCAGGATTTTTATACCATCATAAATATTATAGATATCTTGACCATCTAATGAAATTTCCTCAAACTTTGTAGATGAGCTAGTATTAATGTCATCCAATTCAATATCTCCAGAATGAGTGAATGTTGTATTTTCTAAACGTTTATTTTTTTTTCCATAGTTCGAACCAACTAAAGTTTTAAGGGGATCTGTGACAGGTTTTAGCATTTTATCGAATGACAAGTTCATAGAGTGTTCCTGATCCTTCATTTGTTTTATTTTGTTCTTTATGGAGTCTACAGACTTCATTAATTCTATTTTAATATTTTTCTCCATGTTTTACCAATTATAAGAACTGCATTCAACTAAAGAACAAGTTATACTGAATTGGTTTTGTATTATTAATTACTTATATGTATGTATAAGTAGTCAGTCAAAATTAAAAAACATATCAAAATTCTGTCTGTATCTTCCATTATTTAATAACGATTCTTTATTAATAAGTAGGAAATTATAAGGTTTACTCCAAACAGTTTGACAAATGTTTTTGAACTCTTTCCATTGCAAATCAGAACTGACATGCTCTTCATAAATATGCTTTAAATTCACATCATCTTGTTTGAATATAATAAGAAAATTAGAATTGTCACGTAGCAATTGCTTCGGTATTTTAGAATAGGTTTGAGATAAATAGAAACAATCTATTTGTTTATGCCTACCCATGCAGAAATAATTGCGGATATTTATTTGATTTTCACAAGCAACATCATCAAATATAAATACAGAATTTGTTAATGCTTCACTCGGAGAAATTACATCTTTATCATTATTGAACTCGTAAAAGTTAATCTGTGGCACCCTTTTTAATACTTTTTAATACTTCTAATCAAGAAACGGTATTTTGGCTGAAAAGAAGTTTTAGAGTAAAGATAGAGATTTTTAAATTTGAGCCCATTTTCATGCAGTAGTAAACTAATCATAACATTCGTTTTACCACAGTTTGATGGACCACATATTATACAGCGAATAGTATTTGGCAGTAAAGCGCTATGTCTGATGTGGTGAACAGAGTCACTTAATCGTATATTATTAACATTGAGAGATACGGGTTGTTTGATCAACTTCATAGTGTATATTAATCTTATTTCCGCCTAACGTACACTTATATACTCGTTACTACATGAACCTCATCATCGAACAAAGCTTTGATGATAACGTTTAGGAAGTTGAATACGTTTGAATAAAAGTCCATTTGTTTACAAAATATCATTTTATTATATTATTCATCGTAGGGTTTACATAATAGTAGCGTAATATATTCATTTATAGTAGGTACATAACTTATTCTACAATAATTATTATTCATACATCATTTCTGTACAATACATTAATAATAATACTTATTAGTGCTCGATTTAAACGTAATAAGACCAATAAAAAATTTACTGAACACTGGTTTAAATCATCGCATCACAATATCCCCAAGGCAAAGTGTGAATTTGATCTGAAAGTATCTGAACTTTGTCATCGTTTCTATTCAATGCTTGCTTACTAACTTGTTGTGAGTACAATATATGCTTGATAGATCTTATAATATTCATTTTAAACGACTGGCTTTTATCGAATAACAAAGAATCGTTGTAATTACTTTGTTTTAAATGCTTAGTGACAGATTTAGACATACCTTTCGCTTTTGTTATCTGTGAATTCAAACTGTTAATGCAATACAGTTTTGCTCGTAAACCTGTAAATTCTGTAATGACATCACCTCCCATTTCGTCTTTAAACAAGCCAGGAATTTTTGAGTTAATTCTAGCTATGTTATATTGATTATCTATCGGGAAATTACTAGTATCAAAATATGTTATGTTATCGTGCATGTCATGGTAAAAGTCTTCTGTATGAATTAAGTAAAGTAAACTATCGGTATCTGTATAACATAATTCAGCCTTGTCTCCATATTTCTTTTTTATGTAATCGTAATGAAACTGATATAAGTGTTGTTTGGCGTACTCTAAAACTGTAAATCCGATGTAAATTGGTCGGTCTAATATTATTTTATCGCGATTTAACTGTATTGCTACAAAATTGTCCGCAAATATTGTCACACTTTTTAAATTAGGTTTGGAAATCAATTTTTCTGCACAAAGTTTCTTATTCGTGACGTTTTCGTTGTCATTCCACTTGGTTACTAGTTTTATGTCCACTTGTTTCCTTTTATTTTCTATAGTTTTACCAAATATTGCATTATTAAGAAGTTTAAAAAAATCTTTTTCAAAAGAAGTTTTAGATGCTATACGCCGATTGGTATTTAGATCTATATATTTCTTTAAGAAATTATCTTGTCTGAACGTTAGTATGCGATGTATTTTTTTTAAAACTAGTCCATTTTTTATGCATTGTTTTAAATGTACATAATGAATGACATAATTAAATTTATCATATAGATTAGCAATTAACTTGGTTGATTTCCCTCCGGGAGGTACAAATTTCTCTGCAGCAAATGGTAAATCTTTATGCTGATCGTGAATACAATCTGGGTAAGATAAATCTACTTCTAATATAAAACCATATACGCTGTCATCTGATACATGCAAAACATTAAAGCTGTCAATTTCATTCTGAGTTAAAAATCGGAACTCTGAAATAGGCAACTTTTTAGTCATTGCATAACCATAAAGATTATTACAATCTAGATAAATCAAATAACTTGAGGGTTTTGAATTATCATAATGAGGTAAATATTTATTATTTGCTTTAGTGTGACGAAGGAAGCATTGTGCTAAGCCCCCCCGTATACCTTTTTCAATAAATGTATAAATTTCTAAATCACTAATGAGCTCTAATTCAACGCTAGTGTACAGAAGCATAGCATCCCAGCTCAAACTAGGTGAAGTCACATAATGAGCAGGATCCAGTTTGTAAAAATGTAAACTTGTCTCTCTAAATTTTTCAAATATGTCACATAACAACAAAACATCGCATTTCAAATACAAATCGCTGTATTCGCCAAGCGTCTTTATCTCAAAATTATTCCAAATATTTTGAGCGTGAGCATACTCGTCATCTGTTAGAGATTCCATGGTTAAACTATTATAAAAACTAGATTTTTGAGGTAGTTCTTTTTCATCAAATTTTGACCAGTCATCCATATAATCATATGGATAAATACCTTTCTTACGTAATAAGTTAAGTTTACTTTTATCCTTAAACTCTCTTGTTAAATAAACAAAATCTTTCTCTGACAAGCTTTTACTTAAAGAATCTAGACTTGAGCTAAGAAAATGAAAGGAATCTATAAATTTAATCTGTATTGAGCGAGTACCTTGTTTTGTCTTAATTAATTTAGTAATTGTGAGATATTTTTCTTTAGTTTTTGGAATTATTTTAATTGAGCCTTCATATTTAGCCAACTCTCTAATAAATATATGTGAGTCATAACCACTTAAATTATGGAATACAACCGGTATGAATGGACATACTTTGTACATCAAATTACAATGCGAGTGTGCTGCCCCTCTATACTCGGAAGTAATATGATCATGATCTCGAACTTTATCTCCGGACAGTAACTGATTACATATATGGCACTTAGTTGCATTTCGATATTCTCGTTCTTGATTATGAGTTAAAGGTTTCATTGATAAATGAGTAGACAATACTTTGTTTATCCGCTTTACATCTTTTACTAGACGTTTAATAAAGACTTCAACGCAATCTATGCCTCTGTAGGTGACAAACTTGTTAAGTTTTTTGTCGTGACAACAACATATATAATATGCAAAACTTGAAGGTTGATGCATTTTTAGTGTCTTAGTATTTTTAGAACTATTTTCATCACAATTTATTAGCAAACTCTCAAAATCGGCATAAATAATAAAATTAATTTTAAGTTTTCGTTCATAATGTTTAAATTTCAATATAGTATCTTTTTCTGGTAGTATAGTTAGTATTTTAGAACAAGTATGAGAAACATATTTCTTTTCATTTGTAAAAAATTGTAAACATGAATCGCATAAAAAAACTTTACCATGATGCTGAGTAACCTGGCGCCGCACTAATCGTATAAGATCTTTTATTAAACAGTAATGTCCTTTACCATTCCGTTCATAGTATAATAAATTAACATGTTTTTCTTTTTTCTTATTCGTCATGTATAATGGACCAGTAACAACATATTTGTTATCTAACCCATAAATGGTAATGCTTATTGTAGGATTTAACCGTTCAAAAAGTTGGATGGCATTCTGTGAAGGAGGAAATAACATTCCTTGAATATTGAGAACTTGGCTATAATGAGGATAGGATGTCGTTCTGCACACATTATTTGCACGAGGAAATAATGCTGCTACGACGCACCATAAGAAACAATACTCGTCATTGTTACGTAAATTCAAACAACTTTTAGTATTTTTTATTACTGAGGGCAACTCTACGTACGTGCCGCCTCTCATGGGGCAATATTTACATATATTAATCTCAATATGACTTAGTGAAAGGTATGTCCAACCTGACTGTATATGTTCAAACTCAGACATTTTGCGTATAAATACTTGTATTTTATTCAAAAAGAAGTCATGTATATCAGTATTCTTATAGATAATATCATACTTAGTATTAAAAGATTTCAGTTCTATTTGTTCGTCTTCAGACTTTAGCAGAAGAAACTTAGCAAAAAGCTCGAAATTTACTTTTATGCAATCATACTTTTTCAATATCATAGTTATTAATTTATCAATATCTGGATGTACAGAATTCAGGATTGCCTCAGGAGTGAGGTGCTCATCTTTCTGACCTGTACGTATCTGTGTATGACTCGGGATCGCCTCATAATTAAGGTGCTCGTCATCCGGAGGTATACATGTCTCAATATTACTCAGGATCGCCTCACGAGTGAGGTGCTCGTCATCCTGAGCGAAGTTCAGACGAAAAGTTACTATTCTATTTTTAAATGCTGTTGCTACAATAAAAACATTTTTAAATTCAGTACTCAATAAGCTATTTGTCTTGTGTATATTAGTTCTCTTATGATATGCATACCGGTTTCGCGGTATTTCAGTTCCACATATGGTACAGTTCACAATTTTACTAAATGGTCTTGTTAATGGTGTTCTGCGATCTCTGGATTGTACAACTGTGAAATAATACAGTAGATTTAAATAACATAATATTTCATTTCTTAATTGATTTATTGTAAGTACATACATTTAGATATTATAAAGATTATAGATTCTGTAATTGTTAACTGTTTTTACATAATTATGATGTAAAACTTAATAAGAATACTAATAAGTACTAATAATATGAATTTATAAGGGTAGCTGGACAATTGCGAAAGTCTTGTTCAACTGCCGTTGTAAAACCTTTTAGATGACGCCACATCTCCCTGTCCGTATCAACTTTTGTTTTAATAGTTACTATTGAATGACGCCACCTATTTACTGGTGGTATGTCTGCGATTTCATCACAATTATAGACTTTAACTTCTACGTAATACGGCCCCTGCTTTGTCTCGCTTATTTTTCTGGAATAGCCTTTGTTAACCCTCTTTGTAAAATAAGAATAAAGAGGAGTCGGTTTTTTACCAGTCGATGTGGACGGCTTCACAGAATCCTCTTCATCGCTCTCACTGCCGAACAGGTCCCGTGCAGTCAGCTTGTTGTTGGTTAACGGCACCGGTTGTATTCGAGGCTTCTTAGATCCGTGCGTCCTAGACCCATCAATTCGATCGGTTTTAGACCGCTTGTTTGCAGTCGATTTTTCAGGTCGAGCCGAAGAAGAAGAAGAAGAAGAAGTCGATTTCTGCTGCTTTGACTGCGTCTCGATTTCTGACTCTTCATCTGTTGAAAATAGTTGAGGCAACTTAGATGACTTGGACCTGAAACAATATAATATGAAATATTATATTAAGGTGAAAGAAAAAATAAATTAATGAGGGAGGGGGGACTTATTTATCTCACTCCGTTAAACTAAGATAAGGAAATCAAAATAAGTATTAAATTTACATTAAAAGAAAAACACATTATAGATTACATAATTTCATCGAAAGCCGGATAGGAAAAAGAAAAAAAAATGTATCATTCATTCATGCATTCGTATATTCAATATTCATTCATACGTTAATTCCATTATTTATTCACTCAATCATTCAATCATTCAATCATTCATTCATTCATTCATACATCCTATCATTCATAGAATAAAAATCGTGATGGCACATTTAAACACATATAATTAAATTAAAATAAAATATTAATTATGATCTACTTACATTTTGAAGATTAGTTATTCTGGTTGAAGCGTGAAGAAGGTGACAATTGTTTCCCTCGGGAGAGCAGTTTGTGATTCTGTCTGGCATCGATGCACATTATATACAGTAAAATTATGACGATGTACTTCCAAATATGTCATCAAGAAGATGTATGCTTACATTGCAAAACAAGATATCATATTAACCAAAAATAAATTAGTTATTGATTGTGTTATACTATGCAAGTACCATGGCTTCACTCATTCTAATAACTTATCGTATCTGCATTTTCTTTTCATACAATAAAGACTCAACAAACAAACAAATCAACCGACACCATACTCAATATAGCGACTTACTTACATACCTGTAGCATCAAGTAATAGTAGAGCTCTGTCAGCATTTTATCCCAATATAGATTCATTAGGGTAAGGGCACAAATTGGTGGCTCCATTTTATTTTAATCATATTTTACTATTTTACATGATACGTGTATGTACGGCTGACCCATGTAAGTACACCCTAAATTTAAGTGATAAATACTAATAAATTCCCCTTACTTTGCTTCTATAGTATAGCAGATCAGATGTTTTTTATTTTGTTAACTATTCTTTTTTACTGCTAAAGCTATATTTACCTGAGCATAGCCGCGGGTAATTCCTAGTCATAATATAATCAACTCAGCTAACAATAACAATTAATAGTAGAACACGCACTGTCAGCATTTTATCCAAATATAGATTCATTAGGGTGAGGGCACACATTGTTGGCAAAATTGTTATTTTAATCTAACTACACGTAAATAATAAGTACGGCTGATCAATGTAAATACATCCTAAATTTAAGTGGTACATACTAATAAATCTCCCATGGTTTGCTTTCACAGTAGAGCAGATTAGCTGTTTTTATGTGTTGACTATGACTTTTGACTGCTAAAAACAAAATTTACGAGAGCATAGCCACGGGTAATTCTTAGTCATAATTATATTCAACTCAGCATTATATTATTTTGAATTCTATGAGCAACAATTAATTTGTATATAAATCGAGGGATCAAATTAGACACAAATTCATTTCACTTCTTCCATTGTTTAAGCGCGCTACTGTTATATTCTACAATGTCTGTAAGTACCTAATTTCAGAAAATATTTTACTTTTAATTATATACCAGTGAAAATAATAATAATAATAATAATAATTAAAATGTATTCTGTTTCAGATACCGAGTTGGGTTTATTCACCAACTTCACCTCAATTAATGATAGAACCTGATGTGATTGATAAAGCCGTAAATTATTTGGATGAGGATGAACGACGACGAAGCCCGTGTGTTCAAAATACAAATACATCTAATAATAATAATAAGGAGTTGATAAGTTTTTACAAAACGGTTTCGAGCGGTGGCACTAAAGTTATACGGATCGAAATTTATGATGCAAACCAATTTGAAAGTAATTCTATATGTCAGTGCAGTGCTGAAATATGTGTTCAGCATATTGTAAAGAACATTTACACTGATAACATCTACTTACGTGTCAAAGACATGCTACCATATTTAAACAATACTTTTTATCAATCCTTGTAAGAAGAAAAACGGATCACCTAGAAGCATCTGTTAATTCCTTCGGTCCTTCGGTTCAGTGTTTTTCTATTAGCTCATTTTGTGTAATTAATTGTAATTATATTGTTTATTGAATTTGTAATTATGTGAACAAATAAATACCTGCTTATTGCAATAATGTAGTTTCATTCCAGAAGCTGTAAAATTAAATCACCTGTAAGAATCTATGTATATTCCATTCTTTTAAAGTCATTCATCAAATATTGTTCATTCAATCAGTGAGTCATTAAAGCAAACATTGTGTTATAAATATCACGTAGCAACAATGCTCGCCCATTCAGGAGATCATAGTTGCATTGAATAGATCAAGTATCTAAATTTTGCTAAGTAAAATAATATCGGATAAGTACTCGAAACTAAAGCACATTTGTAATTAAAAATGATTGAGTTTAAACGAATATAATCAATTGAATGTATGAAATAATTAAAATGTTGATGAAATGTTAATCGATGATATGAATATACGTAACTAATTAATGAAAAATAGTAAATATGGGGGAACCTGGATCTACTTGATCCAGGTCCCCCATATTTACTCTACTCCTATATTATCCCCTTGGGGGTACAATTAATCAAAATCCTTTCTTCAGCGACTTGTGAGTTATATATATTTAGACTAGCTTCTGTCCGCGACTTCGTCCCCGTGGAATGCCCGATTTTAAAACATTATTTATCGCTGCTCCGCTCCTATAGGCTTAAGCGTGATGATATATATTCCTCGATAAATGGTCTATTCAACCCAAAAAGATTTTTTCAATTCGAACCAGTAGTTCCTGAGATTAGCGCGTTCAAACAAACAAACTCAGCTTTATAATATTAGTACCTATAGATTAGGGTTCCGTGCCTCAGTCGGCTAAAACGGAGCTCTTTTAGGATAAATTTGTCCGTCCGGCTGTATACAACTGGGTTAAGCCCAGTTGCCAAAGTCCACGAATACATAATCAGATAATCACACTAATACTAATGGGTCCTAAATTGTGAGCTATTTGATTCCAGTAATAAGTATGAAAAAATCGCTTGAACGCACGGAAATTTGTTCTTGTTTTTACAAAGTCCGTATAATAAAAAAATCCACATGTAATCTGAATACTATTTAACATAATATTGCGTTCAGTTTGCCAAAGAATACATATGTATATATGGGAGTGTATCCCATAAGGTATGATGTGTGGATTCTGCGTATTCAAGGTCAGAATTAGAAAATTGACAGAAAGGCGAAGGTTAACAGAAAATAATTGTATGATATTGTAAGATTACTAGCATCGCCCCGTGTAGTTCCCATTCCCGTTGAGAATATGGGGATAAAATATAGCCTATGTTATTCGCTGATAATGTACCTAGATTTCCAATGGTGGAAATGTCTAAGAAAAAGAAAATATCTTATAAAAGCTTATTCCATCATCGACATTGTCTCTGTCACCTGCGACTTGAGACTAGAGTCAAGAACATAATTCTGACAATAAAAAAAAAAAAAAAGATATTGTTAAAAGTAGTGAATTGATACTTTTTTTCTGGATGGGAAATCATCAACTGACTTTTTCCGCTCTGGGCGGAGCGGAAGTGAGTTTCAGACTGTTACTGACTAAAACTCACCCGTGATCCTTCTAGTGCCCTTTGTGTTCCAGGGCCGCGGTGGCTCTTTCGAACAAAATTCCGCAACCAGTGAATTGATACTTACCCACTACTTAACGATGTGTCTTTTACTGACAGAAAGATACCTGAACCTGGTGTGGACCTACAGACATTTTCAGATTGGGTTTTGGATTACAGAACAACACAATTTTCTTTAATTTTTATTAAAAATACATACATACACATTAAAAGGACGGCCTCTAACTATACATAAATACATAAATGCTTATTCAATGTCTCGTTAACGATGTGTGAATTAATCACATAAAAGCTAAACATGTAACAACCATTGTAGCTCAATGATTTTATAAATACATAATGTATGTCATGCAATAAAAAGGTCTTCTTTTCCACAATAGTGTTTGCTTTATTAAATACACGTAGTGAACTTTATAAATAAATACACCATCTTTTAAAAACACGTGTCTTAATTCATAGTTTCTTTTAAAATGTGTTAATCTACTTAACAATTTCCAGGTACAGATTATTTTATTGCTATCAACACTAACAATATATTGGTTACATAATTACTTTTGGTACTTAACGGTGTCAGTATAATTCATAAGACACAACGTGTTTCAGCCACGTTATATACCCTACCTTAGATAAAACACTAAATAAACAGACAAAGCAAATTAACAATCAATTGGACGGTCCGATGTTAATTTTAAAGGCATTTTCGGCTTGACCAATGACTATAAACTGCTTATGTATGTAACAAATATTGTGAACATTGAAATCGAGATTTTTGGCACCCCTTTTTATAACAATTACAAGCGGTACACTCAAGGTGCCGAAGCTAGACCGAATTGTTCACTTGCTTTGAAGTCTGTTCTGGTATTATTGCTTGCAGAGCAAGTATGAAGCGACGAGAGCTAAAGTGGCGAGTGGGAGGGAGAAGGACAGCGATGTGGCTGCATTGCAGTTGTCCTTGTCACACACGCTGCAGTACTTGATCTTCTTGCTGGGGTCGGTGTTGGGCAGCTTGGAGGTGTTCTCCAGGGAGCGACACGTGTGGTTGATGTCGGCGGGGTTCGCGTCCAGGCACGTGCGGACCACAGCCCCAGTTTCTGTAAAACCACAAGTACAGAAAGCGTTAGTCGATGAATGTAATGAAAGCGAATTTGACACAAAATATTGACTCAAGTACCAGCAAGGTCTGAACTAGGATATATCATCTCATGGTGGTCATTTCCTAACATCCTTAGCATGGAGGATCGAGTATAAACAAAGGAGGTGGTTCTGGTTTAAACCTAGGTACTTTTAATTTTGGTCCCGAAAAATATGTAAAAAAAGAAAAAGTAAAGAAAGAATAGTTTTTTTTTTTGCCCTTAGGTTATTTATTTCTTTGGAATCAGAGTTATATGTTTTCTTCTTCCATAGTTCTCTGTCAGTCTTAAAAGTAAAGTTTCAGCCCTGACCTCTTTCCTAGCCATATAATATGAGCTCATGACATGACGTGATGAAGACGTCTTTAAACATTTACTACCATTCACATTTTTCATTGATATTCCGCTCCTATTGGTCGTAGCGTGATGTTATATAGCTTTATAGTCTTCCTCAATAAATGGGCTATCGGATTTTTTCAATTCGAACTAAGTTCCAGAGATCAGCGCGTTCAAGCAAACCAACTCTTCAGCTTTATACTATTTGTAGCAGCGCCCCACGGTTTCCCTCCTGTTGTTCTCGTTCCCGTGGGAATACGGGGAAAAAATATAGGCTATTTTACTCGCTGATTATGTAGCTTTCCACTGGTGAAAGAATTTTAAAAATCGGTTTAGTAGTTTCGGCATGAAAGCGTAACAAACAAACTCACATTTTCATTTTTAATATTACGTAGTTATTAAGTTATGATAAGTATAAGTGATGACAGAAGACATTAAATGATACTTACGCATCACGATTTTATGGCAGTATCTGGGAGCTCCGACAACGCTGCCGAACACTTCACCAGGGAGGACACTGCGCAGGTACAAAGTGTTGTAGTTGATGGAGTCTTGCGTCATGCAGTCCTAGAACAGATACAATGAAACTATCACTACATAGTATAAAACAAAGTCGCTTCCCGCTGTCTGTCCCTATGTATGCTTAAATCTTTAAAACTAGGCAACGGATTTCGATGCGGTTTTTTTTTAATAGATAGAGTGATTAAAGAGGAAGGTTTATGTGTATAATACATGCATATTATAGTAGAGGAAACATTAGTATCTACATTGAACCCGTGCGAAGCCAGGGCGGGTCGTTAAATATAAAACATTTGCATAAGAAATAAAATATCGCCGAAATTGTATCTGTTTAATTTTCTAGCTGACCCGTGCAACTTCGTTGGTGTCACATTTTTCATGAAACTGTTCTGCTCCGATTGGCCTTAGCGTGAAATGAGCTGTAAGATTTTTACAAATCGGATCAGTAGTTCCTGAGATTAGCACGTTCAAGCAGACAAACAAGCTCTTGAGCTTTATATATTATTACTTATACCTAGATTAACACAACACAACAGTTTGTGAAGATGTAATCCATCTTCAAAAACTTTCACGTTCAAGAATTGTGAAGTCAATCTTTTCAAGAATTTCTTCAAATTTAGCAGCTACTAAGATTCAATTCGAAATCATTAAGTAAGTATATTGTGTTTATTTGCATATGGCTTCCGCTGGAAGGACAATTTTAAGTAGAGTAACAAATGTTTTAACTCACCACCAAATGCCTGGTGCTCTTGAAAGGGTCTCCGCAAGCGGGGTCTTGTTCTGAATTACATTGGTAACAATGTAAGCACGACCCTGTAAATAAAAGAAACATGATGTTAAAAAGATAGTAAATGTGAATAGTTGAAACTTTTCTCATGTACTTATTTTTATCGATGCCATTGCATTATTGGCTCGATGTCTTAAGCCATTGCATTTCTGTATCCTAGCCGTTTGTGAAATTCAATTTTTTCAATCAATACCTAAAGCACTAATATTACACTATCCAATTTTTAGGAAACCTAAATCGGATACAATTTAGGAATTCGAACTAAATCGGCCTGTAACTTCAATTACACTATCCTGTTTCCTAAATTGGCTTCCTAAAAATTGGATAGTGTAATAAGCGCTTAATGAGAGTATATCTGGAACCAACAAACTAATATTTAAAGGGGAAGAATTGTTTGTTAGTTATAAAATAAATTCAGCAAGTAATGTTACAATAATTAAAAAAAAAACTCATTCACTGATAGAAAGAAAAAATGCACAATTCCTACAAAACAAAGCCGAATACCAATAAAAAGCTAATACTTGAGAAAACCTTGTCTGTTTCAAGATCCTGTATCTGTATTCACGCGGTACTGCCTAGCATTGTTTATAAACGTAATTACAAATTCTTATGAAACAAAACAAAGTATGAGTAATTCATCAGAAATAAATTAATAGCTATATTGCAATAATTAATTATAGCTAGATCGTAAAGTCACTAGTAAATGGTAATAAACGAAGACTCATGGTTCTCGCTAGATGCAGCAGTCATAAAGTTTATAATGTCATGATTCAAGAATAAGAACAATTTGGGGCGATTAAAGGTTGGTTCACACATCTCTGAGTCGTGCCGTGGGTCGGGATGTGGCAGGACCGTTGTCTATCCGGAACTCAAAAAAACATAGTGCGTAAATTTTATATGTGCCTACTCGTTCACACACGTCCTTGTTCGGCCCATGACCGAGACGTGTCTGACGACGTTGTGATGCACCACGGCCCGGACACGATCCGGTCACGTCCTGGCCCTGACTTGTGTAGATCAACCTTTAGACATCGTGACAACTTTGATTATTTCCTAAATTCTTAGCCTGTGTGGCTCTTACTCTTAATATTAAGAGTACTTGAAGTAAACAGCCCCATCGTATTGAGTTTATTATTAATCGTGATCATTCTTAAGTAAACTCACGTCGTTTTCCCAAGAGGCATTGTGATCAACGTCAAAGAAACTAAGTGCATGATCACAAAGTCCCAATACTCTATATAAAAACAACGCTATGATTACAAATACTCTTACCAACCGTGATGATTACGCCAGAAGTCACTGTAGTGGAATAATGACCCAAGTACAAGATTCGACATTCACAGGATTCTAAGGGGCTCATAAAACTGATCTAGTATCGCACAAAACATGGGAGAAAGAGGAAAACTTTTTATTGCTGTGATATGAAAACTTATCTATTTCTATTGAGCAAGACAAACAGATCAATAAGTAAACGATAGTTTTATACTTGTTTCTACATACAGTCCTATAGTTATTGCTACGTTCTATGATCTATTCCCGAATGTATCGAGGTCAGCTTTTAGACCGGACTAACTAGATGCGGGTAAATGTCAGCGTTTTAGCTGAAGCGAATGTCAATCCAGGTCGTTACCCAATTCCTACGAAATGAGCAATATCCTTTTGCTTTGTTTCACATTATGATATATGTATATTACAAAAAGGAAATATATCGTTCAGAGGGGTAATTCTACGGTTGCGGAATTTGTTTGATAGATTCACCGCGGCCCTGGAACGCTAAGGCCACTAGAAGGATCACGGGTGGATTTTAGTAAGAGTCTGACACTCCCTTCCGCTCCGCCCGGAGCGGTTGAAGTCATTTGATGATTTCCCATCCAGAAAAAAGGGGTAATTCTACTGTTTTAAAAGAACGTTCAAATTCGTACCTCAGTCACAAACAATTACATGTTATTGGCGATATTTTGACAACAATTGTCACTGAGTTACAATGTGAATGATTTTAATAAGTTTTACCTAAGTATACGAAAATCGGCCTTCTGTTGTCGCAACCTGGCAAAAAAAATCTCAGTTTTCATATATTTTTGACAGATTGCGATTGACATGCGAACGCGAACTTTGCGTAAAAGTGAGTAGAATTGGCACTCCGATAGCTATTGAGGCTTGACTGTTACTTGTGTTGAACAATTCCATCACAGTAGGTAAGTACCTACGTAGTACGATATATGTATATTTTTTTTCATTAATTAGTATTTAGTTGTCACTGTCTCTCACTTTGGTATGGGAAATAATTATGCAGAAAATAATCTACATTCATTCCTGATGTACCTCCTACATCAGGAATGAACGTAGCTTATTTTCTGTTTCTTGTGTTTTTGTGGTTTATCTGTTTTTGTTGTTGTTGTTGCTGTTGTGTTGTTATTTTTTCTGTTTTCTTTTTTTCTTCGTAAAAAGTTCTTGTAAAATGTACACGTGACGCAACATTTTGCAGGTCAATATAATCAGGCCCCGTTATCGATTCCAATATCGGCCACCTAACAAATTACTTCCTACTCGAAGCGTGTGCCAATTAGATATAATTAACAGATATTTAAGAAAATTTCTTCAGTCGTGGCTAATATAAAAGCCGGTCTTTGAGGTTAAGCTACGCTTGGCACGGTCGGTCTATGGATGGGTTACCATCCATTACATATCGAGTTTCCTCTGTGGCTTGGAAAGTACGTGAAGCCGTTGATCCCGGCTGTCATTTTTCATCTTTGAATTTCGTTACGAGTCAGATTCACCAGTCTTGAACATCAGTGACCAGTAACTGGGTTGCGTAGGCCAGGGAGGCAGTAAGTCTCTCCATATAAAATACTGGTATTCCTTTGTATCAGGATAGACTGGAAGACGATCCCAACACAGTTGGGAACAAGGCCATCAGATCTTCAGTCGAGTTGTGAGAAATCCTATATATTTCGAGCCGGCTCCTATTTATAGACGTTCTAGTTAACAAAGAATCGCGTAACGGTTATTTTCGTCACTTTTAGTTCAAACGTATGCGCACTGTTACTCAACTGCGCACTGATAGCAAAAAGTTCATATTATTGTAGAAATTATTTCAAAGTTTTTTTTTTCCAGTTTTATCAAATCAAAGGCGGCACACTATTTGGCGCAATGGTTGAGCGACTGACTGCTGATGCTTGTCGTGGATCCTGGGTCTAGCTGATTGTGAATATCATTATAAATTTTTGTATACGCTACGACACAGGAGAAATTCTTAGTGTGAGGTAAAGTTGTTTTAAAATGCATATATTTACCTAACTCTCTATAAGTCAGTCAGTCAGTGTCCTCTCCTTATCTCAATAGTAAAAATATGAAAGTTTGTAATTTGTAAGAGATATTTTTTTACCAATTTGTCAGTCAAAGGAAGCTCTGTAATGTGGCATTCACGTTTATTAAAAACAAACGAGGACATAACTATATTATTGAAACATGTCATTGTTTTAGGATGTACAAGAATTTCAAAACATTAGCATTGATTAAAGACACAAAGGTTTGTTTTACGAGTTTTATATGTTGTATTTATGTTACCGCGGAATTCGTTTATATACGTTTTACTACTATGATAAATGTGAGAGGTTGAATGGATGTTTGTAATTCAATGACACCGGAACGGCTGGAGAAATCTGCATGAAATTGGGCACAGATATAGATGTGTGGAATAGCACGAAGGTCCTGCCCGCTGACCAAGCCTCTGGCAGTGATGCCTTATGAATCTTCTAACATTCTCTAAAGCTTGAAGAACTGCTAATCCATATCATGCTAAAAATTGAGAGTTCTCTTCAAATAAATTTACAGTTTGAGATTTTAACAGAATAGTGTTCCAGGATACGTAGATTCTGCATTGTAATTTCAGTTTTTAACCGACTTCTAAAAAAGGAGGAGGTTCTCAATTCGGATGTTTGTATTTTTTTTTTATGTTTGTTCGCGCATAACTCCGTCGCTTGTCAACCGATCTGAAATATCGAAATCGACCAAGCGGTTTTCGAAAAATCTAAAAAAAATATCTACATTGTCTACATTGACGACCTCTTAGTTTACTCTGCAAAGGAGCAGTGCGTTTTTTTTACACCAATGTGATTGGTTCGTTTAGGTGGGGGGAGGGGAGGGGATGTAGGTACCACTAAAAAGTGAAAAATAAAAAACTTTTTACAAAAAAATACAACCGACTTTACACAAAAAATCAAAAAAGTGCAAAATAACTTTAATTTCGGAAGTCGGTGTTCAAAAAACGAAAAAGCAACCACCAACACCGAGTTCCGAAATTAAAGTTATTTTGCACTTTTTTGATTTTTTTGTGTAAAGTCGGTTGTATTTTTTGTAAAAAGTTTTTTTTCTCTATAAATACTTAATCATTTTTCTGGCATATTTAGGATGTTGTCACAGTTGAAATCCGGTGTCGAACTGTCTGAACGACGTCAGGCAAGTCATCTAGCTCATCATCATCAGGGTTGTGGAATTTGTTGCATTAGGAGAAATACGGATGGGTTTTAGCGAGTAAGAGTCCCATCCGCTCCTGATGATTTCCCATCTATAAATAACAACAACAACTCAACTTTGAGTTAAGCTCGCCTTTGTACATGCACTTTATTATGTCTTATATAATATAAGTTGTTTTATTGTACAATAAAGAATTAAAGAAAAAGATCAGCTAGCTAGACGGCTACTGGCTACACGGAGATGACCGATGCAGTAAAGGTTTGACTGAATGGTGACTAAGGTTGAGCTAAAAAAATCACAGTAAAGGCCCGAAGTGTGTTGGATTGAGTATAATGACAAAGCCATGAGACAAACATAGAAGATAAATGCATGGAATCGAAAAGTGAACAAGAAAGGGTAGGCCATCAATATTGGAGGGGCGAGCTATGCACAGCAATGGTTGACTCCGAAAAGAAATCATGATGAATTTCAATGGGCAAGCGGTTTGTCAATTTACAAGATTCGGATCATTGAGCCAAAAACACATATACAGACAAGTGTTGTAGCCGGTGTGCAAAATATGTAGGTACGTTCCTTTTCAACTATTTAGTTCAGTGGCTGCAATAATGTCTGAGGTTAAGAGGGCATCCGTTAGTCACCACTCACGTCCAAGAGATTAGTTAAACAGTAAATTGGATTAATTTACTTTGGTTAGTCCGTTCACACCCACCTAGTGAGTAAAGTATCTGTGAATGACTGGATACGGTGGAGGAACTATTTATGTATACGTATAGTTACCATAATCAGCCTTTTAATGTTCCCACTGCTGGGACACAGGCCTCCTCTCTAGGAGAGGGAATGGGCCGTAATCCACCACGCGGTCCCAGTGTGGGTTAGTGAATGTCACATGTCTTCGAATTTTTGGTTCTAGGACATGCCGGTTTCCTCACGATGTTTTCCTTCACCGTTTTGAGAGCAGTGGTGATGAAATTAATTACACAAAGTAATACGCCTGGCTGGGTTTGAACTTTGAACACGTAACTTACACTTCTTAAGTCGGGGCCGTTACCACTCGGCCACCACTGCTCAAGTTAGGTATATCTTCTATCAATTCGACACGGATTTATGTATATTTTGAAACTTGTTGTTGTACACCTACCACAGTACCTATACTATATTTAAGCTTAAGGTTGACTGATACAGAATATCTTGTAGCATTAAGTCCACCACAACTAGATATAATTTTAAAGTTAATATACATATTAAAGCGGATTGCGTTCTGTTGTTTTTGCTGAACCCCTTGGAGAATATGCATGAGTGTATGCATGTTTGATTAAAATTCTAATAAGATGAACAATGGACTGTTCTGTTGCCGTTTTCTCAGGGCCAAGCCAATGGAAACATGCCTATAGAACCTATGTACGTTATGCGTTTAATAGACTGATAAATTATTACCAATTAATTTTAATCACTTATTGAAGCAATAAAGACCTACCAGTACCAATGCATGGTCGTTAAGATCATAACATACAAATACGTAGGTGATCGTTTTTTGCCGTAAATCGTTAAAAAACACGCGTTTTGAATGTAATGTACACTAAAATAATGTATTAACAAATAAGAAGTACATTGACTACAAATTACATCAAAATTGCTTCGAATGAGCAATTTAGATATTATTATAATGTAATTTGACTACTGAACCAAAGTAAAAAACGATACAACAAAAAAAAACTTCAGTTCACTCAGGCGCCAACAAGTCGGTAGGTACGCCATAGATATTTCTTAGCAAAATTGTACAAGTGAAGAAAAACACACTTTACATTGTTTTCACTATCACTGCATAGTATAAAACAAAGTCGCTATCCGCCGTCTGTCCCTATGTATGCTTAGATCTTTAAAACTACGCAACGAATTTATATGCGGTTTTTTTAAATAGATAGACTGATTCTTAAGGAAGGTTTATATGTATAATAGATATAAACCTTCCTTATGCATATTATAGTAGAGGAAACATTAGTATCTACATTGCACATGTGCGAAGCCGGGGCGGGTCGCTAGTATTATATATTATGACAATATTAACAAGCAAAAGCTTGGAAAATGTGATAACTAATAGTACCTACGTCCTACATACTAGACCCATAGATAGGTACCATTCATTTCCAAACCGATGATGTCATGCGACGCCATTTATATAATAAGGTCATGAGCACACGGTTTACCTTGAGAGAACGAGTTTTTGTTCTCGACGGCAAAACGATACTTTTTTACACATTTGTTTGCAAACAATGGTTTTAGTTGATGAAAAGTGTGATGTTAGCCTGCCTGCCTTCTACTCAGTGGGAGTAATATTTTACGAGTAAATGCTATTAAATACCCAATTAGTAAATGCTATAATAATTTTAAGCTTTTAATCAGCACATGTCAAAAGCAGAGTGCCATACCAGTATTTTAAAACGGCTCATGTAGTAAGTATATAGCTTCCAAGTATAATTTTAAACCAGTGCATTTTAGCCATTATTTACAATATTGAGTGCTTATTAGGCCAATCATTACATTATTTCTAATAAATACTGGTGATTATTTTAAACAAAGTTAAGTCACTATAGTCACAATAACAGTACAAAGTCATCAAAGCGGCTTTGTAAACAAAACAAAACTAGTTTATTTTAAACAATGACCTTCATTTATCTTTATGGATTTACATTATTCGTAAATTAGCAGTCACTAGTAGGTATACATTGCGCATTTTCACGGCGCCATTTTGGAATCGGTCCAAATTTTTAAGTGTATTTATGTAGATGACAAGACACCGTGATAATAATGACACTTTATGGCCACCTACTAATCGAAACTGATTTTTAAAGTTAGTGAACGATGACCCTTTTATTATGAATTATGTTCTGCCTCTTTAGTTTTGTTAGTAGTCTACGGTGACTATAATGCAAATGAAGCTTGCTCGAAAACGTAAGCTTCAGTATACCTACTTTCAATCGAGAACGGTCCCTTGCTGGACAGCAAATTCCATGGCATATCTGGAAGTTCCGAAGCTGACTACAAATTTGTAGCTATATTTCAAACTAGCCTTTGCCAACGGTTTCGCCCGCGCCAATGTCGGAAATTATCACAAGAAAATCAGTCCCGAGAATAAGCATTAAAGTCTGTGTGGGAATCTGTGTTTCCATAAAATAATCTATCGCTGTGCCAAATTTTATCCAATCTCGTTCAGCCGTATTTGCGTGATTGAGTAACAGACATCCATACATTCAAACTTTCGCATTTATAATAGTAGAATGATCCTCTGTGCAATAACACCACCTACTATTTATGAGGTACCACCGCCATTATGATTTCGTTGTGAAAAAAGGATAGTGCTCTGCGTTCAAGTTATTTTTGTGAACTACGGCTCGATTCCACGCCACAATCATGAAGATTTTTAGATGTAGGTATTAGGCCTCTGCATTTTGTAAGACTTTTGCGAGACATGCTAAAACCATTGATGTGATTTTTTTTTATTTTTTTATTTGTGATTGATTGTTGTATTTGGTCAAAAAACATGTATTATTGGAATCATCAACGCTATCTATCTAGCATCGATGTTAGATGAGATATTGATAATATTTATTTATGAGCGAACAGTCCACTGCTTCGATGCATCAAATTCTCCAATGACATATATTACAGAATATACCTCTCAGTTCGAAACACAAGCTCAAAATTTTAACGGATTCGAAATTTTCTTTCTAAAAAACTATTTTACAAGTTCTGGTCGCCTTGAAGTCATATTTAGGAGAGTATCTCGACAAAGACCGAAGTGTTGATTGAAGTAATTAGTTGTTGACATACGGATGCACGAAACTGTAAAGTGTATCAGAAAACTTCTTGATGAATGAGTCAGGGATCAATGATTGAACGGGCAACTTTTTTTAAAGACTTGTCTTCAAACGTACCTACACAAAAATCGTCCTTGTTCCTACGGTATAAAGGCGCTATAAATGTCCATTTTACCATTGGTGCGCTATCGACCACGATGTAGAACATACTCGTTTGGACTTACAAACAACTAAATTATGTGATTTATTTTTAAAATTATTAGAAGAACAAGATGTTAATGTCATCTTTCGATCAGCGTCTTACAAGAATATTGTAGTCTTCACATTTTTCTAATAAGTTTTACTATTCATCATATTACAAGTAATATTCAGATATTAATTCAAATGTGACGATGACTTTATGAGTCAGAATACAATCCAAGGCCATGTCATTAACTAGGAATCTATGTACTTACTGGTAAACGACTTTACGGAGCACGTATTGTGGTTACATACATGTACAATATGTTGTAGGGTTTTTAAATATGTTGAGGTTAATTGTCAGGTCACAAATTCAAGAAAAAAAATAAAAACTAAATAACCTGTTTTTTTTTTTTCGGGAAAATCCACCGGAAATTTCAATCAAATCAATCAAGTAGCAGGTAGATTCAACATCGCAACACAGCAAAAATCAAAGTTTACTCAATGCTGCTTGTTTTAACAAAGCCTAGTTCAAAATTGATCCACATTGTCCATTTAAAATTCAAGCGAGAATCTTTGTAGGATACAGTAGCTACAGTACAAGTCCCGACGGGAAAATTGGACCCTCTAACCGGAAAAACGGACAATACAGAATCAACTGGAGCCAACTGGCTGGAATTGCCGAAAAAAATAAACTGCGACACGGTCATGGCTGTGACTATTTGAATTTGGAATGTCGGAGTCAAAACATAGCTATAAAACACTTCTATGTTTTGTCTATATTACATTTTTCATGTGTTATTGTTTTCGGACCTAACATTGGATAGGCGTTTCGAATTCCCGTGTTTTTTAATCATTCATATTTCGCTCCTATAGGTATTTTGACAAGTCGAGTGCCCCAGACGGAGGGTAATATATTTGACAGTAACTATCATTGAAATTTTATTTCTAATAAATGTACCTACCGTAACCTACTGAGTAGGAATGATATTTAAGTGCGAGTAATGGCCTTTTGAGTCATTAGTATCCACAAAATATCACTGAAAAGGCAGCCAGTAAAAAGTTGCTAATTTTATGGCGAGTGGCCAGTTACAGCCTTGTGCCATGTAAAGGCCTTATAAATACTACTACATACATTGCACTTCATTTGTTTAAGCTTGAGTGAGGTAAGTTGTATGTTGCAAGTTATAGCCTCTGGCTTACGTAAGGTACTGTAGATTTGTCCCCATCTACGTACATAGATTGGTCTCCATTACTCGCTATCAGCACACTGGTGGTGGTGGAGTAATGGGGACCAATCTACGTACGTACCTACGGGACATTAAAAACTAAAATACGCTTATACTAACTATAGTATTAGCGATTTTTAGTTTTTAATGTCATTGGATAGAACTCTCTATCGCGGGTCGAACTGACGGTATTACACTTAAGGCGATCAACCGAACCTAGGGAAACTAGTCAATCACTTGTCGCAGCGCTCCAATGCATTGGCTAAAATAAATTCATTAGATTTTTTATCTACTGTAAAGTTATTCAAGATGACTGGACTGTTGTTTACTTTGACACCTTTTTAAAACGACAGAAGATAGTGCAAAGTTCGCATTGATCATTTTCTAGGGTAAGAAACCGGCAAGAAAGTCCATGGTTTTTTTGAAAGATAAAATTATTCATATCTTTATTTGCATTGGATAACGTGTGATCATCTTACAATGGGCTTATAGCTAAGGCACAGTCTTGAGTAAAAAAAAAATGTTTCCATTTAGTCCATCAGTTAGATTATTGGAAAATATTGGGCACGCATTTTTGCTTCATCAAATCAATAGCAATTGACGAAGCTAACAAGCATCGAAGATCAGTAGTGGGGGCTTGTGACGTCACGTCTTGGTAAAAATTGTAGCACGTAGTGACGTCACACGAGTTTTCAACATCCTATATCGTCTTTGTTTTTTGGTTACGTAAAAAAAAAAGAAAAAAAATACGTGTCCAATATTTTTTGGAAATCTATCTGACGGATTAATTAGATTTTATCACTCAACTACTTTATCGGACAGACCCCGTGTGTGGGGCGCAGTAAAAATAATAAAATAAAACAATGCACAATTTTAAAACTTGTCTTCAATAACGGTTAAGTTATATACCTACGTTGAATATTTTCGATGCTAGAGTTATTTTTCAATCTTTTCCTGCTCACTCCTTTTTATTTTATGTTATGTGCAACGTCAAATGCCATAAAATACTATCACAAATTACCATTTTATTTATTTCCCAGATGAAAACAGTGGGACATATAAAAGAAAGTCGTAAAAATGCGCTATAAAGTACGTATAATAGAAAATACCAATGACAATTGTTTATATGGTCACGTTTGCTTCTCTATAATGTCCGAATGTGTAGTTAAGCCGGTAAACAAGTTAGTTAGTTAGGCAACTCGACTAATATAGATGTGATGTAACATGGTATGGCGTCATCTATATTAAATATATCGCCGTGTTTACGTCCAGATCGAGATACAAGCAATCCATATTAATTCGTATTGGAAGGTCGCAGCTCACAACTTATACGGATTGTTTGAGACAGAAATGACCAAAAAGACTGGAACATACGGAATTCCAATAACACATTTGATTGGGTATTTTGCGTTTCAATATCCGATTTTTTATGCTATGCTTGGTGCAGAAAGACACCTCTGCTATCATCTGACGTCACAAGGTAGAAATGTCAGAGCGAATAAACTAAAGATGTACAGTTAAGAATTAATTATATCATTAGCATCGAGCCAAACAGTCTCGGCAGGTTACTCATTCTAGCTACTTTAGAACGAATACTTTGCGTGAACTGAATATAATAGTCTAGTGTTTTGATCGTATTTTGTTTAAAAAATGTCACATAAGCTCTAAACAACCATGAATATTGTATTTCTATAAAGATGTTTATACATTTTTTGCTTTTCCTTCAACTGTGCCAGCAACATCGTCATCTTACTTAACAATCTTGTTTAAAGTGTCTTTTAGGTGCCATCCTTCACGATACAAAAAGTTCCAGGGAACGGCTTAGCTACTCTGCGCGTAAAATCGTAAAAGTATCTTAACAATGTATGTACAGATATAACATTCTACATTGTAATCTAGCAACAGATTTTCAGAAAGATCGTAAAACGTAGACGTAAAAGTTAGACTACAGGGGTAAGGCAAAACTGCAACAAATAAAGACAAAATTCATGTTTACGAGAAACTGCATCACAAAATATGTAGGTACTAGTCGAAAGCCTTACTTTGTTCACTCAACAGAGGTTACCAAGCAATCAGTTTCGTCAAAAGGTGAAATGTCACGGGGACTGTCAAGGGATTTTGAACCATATGCAATGTAACTATTAATATTACCTTGACCTGCCCTGCACTTCAGCTGCCCTGCAAACGATTATGCTACTGGCTCAGGGAGCTAGTGCAATCTATTCTGACACAATAGTGGCACAATAATCACGCTCGATAGGCGGAAAGATTGATGTTCATGATTATCTTGTGATATTTGGAGTTGCGGTTGACATTGTTTTCTTTGCATGGCTTCTGACTAAGATTATGTCACCTTCGTTCTTGGAGGGATCATAAATCTAAAAGTTGCTAGTATTTGTTCGTAACAACATTTTGTTTTTAAATCTATTTGTGGTCACTTTTATGGCCGATCCTTTGCTAGCCTCTCTAGCCAGCTAGCCAGTCATGGACGATCTGCGGCATTACAGTAGTCAAAATAAGGAAACAAGAGTTAAGTCCCAGCGGTAAGAAGCATTCGCTCCTTCTTTTTCACGAACGCTAAATGGTTAAATATTAAATACAAATTCTGAATACAAATCTGGGCTTGAAAACTTTTCCTACCATATGAGAAGACAACAATATTCTTGGATATTATATTTCTGTGACAGTATCAGGTCGTAAAATGGGAACACAGGCGTATTAGGAGATGTCTACGAAACATTCTACTTACATAGTTTACTATCATATATTGCGCAAAATCGTAAAAAATCTGGAATACTTCCAGCAGTTTTTGGTTCATCTATATTGTAAACACGTTTTTAGAACGAATTTAATTTCATAATCGACGATTTTGGTTCAGGAATAGTTGACGTTTAACCTATGAATAAATTTTTTGTCTAAAGTCTAGAAAGGTCAGTTGAAAAACAAATTGCTTGGACCTAAGGTCGATTGTGAATGACAAAGATGACAGAAAAATAACCTTCTTTTAACAACTGACTTAAAAAGGAGTGTTATGTTTTAAGGGGTTCTTATATAAGTATTAGTTTCTTTATTAACGATATCTTTTAAATGATAGACTTATAGAAGTAGTTAAGTAATTTGACCAAAAACTAATGTAAAAAGTCTAGTATGCAGCACGTTTCTGAGTCACATCATGGGGAACTAATTGAGATCTCGCCAGGCAGAAGGAACCACTATCAGATTGATTCAAATTGTCTGCTTTCCTAGTTAGTTAGTCCTGTAGTGGAATTGCGTTTTGCTGACATGATGATGTTACTATTTACGTGGCTTCCATCTTCAGCATGACTCATCCTAAGCGTTTGATCATCTACCGTTGTATCAGTATTAGAAGTACTTTAATGTTGGCAATTGCCTTAAACAAGTGGTTATTGATAGATATTGTTACAGTCATGGATTTGCCTGTTGCAGATTTTCTTAAGTAGTTATCCATAACCGTACTACGATCGCGAAAGTCTTTATTTCTTTTTGTTTGTTTGTCATGTCTTCAAGCTTAAATCGATGCACCCAATTAAGATGAAATTTGGGATAGCTCTATCTCCGGGTTATAACATAGCTATACTGATTCGAATACCTACTATACAAAATCCACGCGAACTTAGTTTCTCGTATTTCAGCGCAATTTTACAAGTTTTCCGGTTTGAAAGACCTGAGTAACCTTACAAAAGACTGATATTGATGAGGATACAATAATGTTAACCACCTGGACGTAAACACGTCATTTTAAATGTTTTTTTAATTATCAATTCTAATTAGCTACTGCAAAGTATTTAATTATTAAAGATCTTTATTTTTCTTGACCGATCGTATTTCTTAGTTATTAAAAGTCAAATTTTATCTCTGAGGTCATATTTTTTTGCAATATATGTTTCTGGTTGTTTCTCTGTTATCACGATTTTGGTTTATTTATTTGCTAGTTTCATTATCTCAGCTAATATGAGCTGATAAAGCTTATTAATTTCTACTACACTTATCAAAAGCTTTTGAAATTTTAATGGACACTTTTTCAAATTATAATAGATAGTTTTTTATCAGCTGGTCGCTGTGGAAATTTTTTCATCATCTAACTTTTAAACTACTTTGCAGACTACTATGTAAATTCAAGTTCTTAAAACTTAACAGACAAATGTGTTGCTGGGCGTTTTGTTGCGCCACTTCTTCCCAGTTCTAGGAAATTTAACGTTACAAAAGTGCTGGCACTCAGCCTAATTAAAAAAAATATTATATGATGATGATGATTACTTACGGTATGGCATCCTGTAGCAAATTTGCCAGATGGTTGAACGATTTCGTGTAAGTGTCAAGTATATAGCCTTCTATGGTATATATGGTTGACAGATGTTAAACATGGTGATCAGGGTAATCGGGGGCCATTCGTTCAAGGTTCTTTGTGTGGGCCATATTTAGCAATGGGCATAGTACGGACTAAGTTAGTACAATATTATAAATGCGATAGTAAGTTTGTTTGTTCCGCTTTCTCACCGCAATAAGTGACCAGATTTTGATACATAATAAATCTATTTTTTATTTGCTTTTTGTGAAAATAAAACAGAAATGCAAGGAAAGCCAGCAACATCTAGTTTTATAAGCTTGGTCTTGCCTTTTTCATGTAAATACAAATTTACGATTGGTAATTTTTTGACCAAAGTCATGAGTAACCTATTAAGGGATTGTCATTTAAGCACATAAGTAGCTCGGTAATGTCTGTAAAATAGTTTATTTTGTAAAATGTTCACTTTATTATCCCACCCTTTCCCAAATTCTGACATTAGATAACATTTGTAGTTATCCAAGTCCAAAATTCAGTTTTTGAAGAAATAAAACACTTTTATGAAATATACTGGGAGTCTGAACCTAACAATACAAACCCCTTTTTCGAAAAAAAATGTGTTTAACCTTTTCATAAAAATTACGTAAATATATGTTCAGTGACAGTAAAAAACGTTACTTAGGTATATAATCATAAAACTATAAAATAACAAGCATTTACGAAGCAAATCGAAGCGAGAACCATGACATCATAAATTATACAAAAGTGGGCCTCAATAATAAACTATGTAAAAAAAGATAAATAACTGGCTAATCTCTAGTCTCGCATACATGGATATATTTATTATCTGAGTTATGTTATTATTTCACACACAAACAAAAAAAAAACTCCACAGTTCTGATAGTCGAAACTCTTTTGTTTTCAGTTTTATTCATCGCTTGCCAAAAAGTTTTATTTCGCTTTCAGATGAATGAACATTTTGTTGACAACTGTACTTATCTAATAGATTTAAAAGTTTCGGATCATTGTAGTAGCAAGTTCATTTCTTATGATTGGAGTTTCAATTTATTATTTAGAGTTTTTCCCATATTTTACCCCTTATGATTAGAGTTCAATTTATTATTTTGAGATTTTCCTGCCATTTTGTACTCAGTACAATTGGCAAAATGGATGCCATCTGATAGGACATTCATCTTCTAAAAAAAGGGGTAACAAGTTGATTATGCTAACCGTACTACTGACTGTAGACTGTCTTTTCTTGCTGAATTGAAATAAAAAAATGCATTTCTATCGTAAAACCAATTATATCGAAGCAAATTTATGAAAAGTAAAAATATCGTGTCTAAAATAAATGCAGTTAAAATTAAGTTTTATAGATACAATCTTCTATTAAAGCTGACCTAATTTCGTGCCACTGTGTGTATAAATAGTATATAGCATTTCATATATTCCAGACAAGTATAGCATGTGATAAGTAGAACTTTTTACAGTGAAAAGATATACAAAACAAATTCTTGTTTCTTGAAAAAAAAAAATCGTTAAGCATTTTAGAAAGGGTTGTCAACAGTAGTAATATTAATATTAAAGAACCGAATCATTATTATTTTTAAAACTATGACATCATTTAAAAAACAAGCTTTTCTGCAGAAACGAGTTTATTAAGTTTAAGCCCTCGAGGTCTCAGAAAAACTTACTTAACATTATCCATCGTTTACTACCTACAAATAATCAAAACAGAAACAAGTAGGTAAAAGCTAGTAACAATGCAAATAGATAACGAAATATCGAATAACAAAAATAATCTTATCTTTGTAACTTTGAAGTGCATCTAGTTAATCAGCTAAGCCAAACTAATGTAAGTACACTTACACACAGTAGTGCTATAGAAAAAAAAACTTTTTTTAACAAAAAATGTACATACCTATTTCAAATACAGCCAGTAGAACGGCTAAGTTCAATGCGGTGAATCCGTATCTTGCCATTTTCTCTAGTATATATGTTTAAATCACAGCAAACGACTGAGCCCGGGGCACGGATGAACGATACTGAGACGTTGAATGCCGCGCCCGCCCGCCAGCTCGACGCCGACCAACGCATTTACACGTAACGTAGGGTAAACCCTTCTCGGGAAATATTGAGGACAGTCTGTTTTCCTACAATTCCAGCATTTTCATAATACTCCTTCGTCGACCACATCATAGCTTTATATCAGGTGGGATTGTGATCAAATGCGAGCCGATCAATAATAACAACTTTCTTTATATCCGGCAAGATAAACTACGTACTTATTTAAAAAAGTAACGCCGAACCAAAAAATAAACTGATAAGCGAAAAATAAAACAAAATACTAACTTCATTTACGTGATAAGATTATTTAGCTTCTTGAATTCACACGATTTCGAAATACCTAAAAACTTATTCAACAAAATAAAAATTATAAAAATGAGTCGATTCTGTATAAAGTTATGAGTTATGACTTTATGAGTTGTATTGACGGACAAAATTTCGTCCGCTTGACATCAATTAAATAAAACACGATGTGTATTGCGTTTTTGTAGCATGTTTGTGATAATAGGAAGAATTTTATCTCATTAAAATCCGTGTTACGAAATTAAGATGTACATTTTAATTTATAACTTCGTGTTTCTGAAAGCCTCATAGGCCCACTAAAATCTCAATTTCAACCTCTTTCTCAATCAACTTGAATAGCTATTTATGCTGTAGTCACCCAATTACGGCAGTTATTTTTACAGTTGTTGTTTTTATTTCGAAATTGCAGGGTTCGAAAGTCACAAAGAATTTAATTGTAATCATTTATTTTTCTCTTTTACCTGTATTTCGAAATATGACACTGACTGTACCACTGTAGCATGACAACTGTCATGGACGGCACGTGGTATGTGGCAACGTGTCTATAACTTATTTATGACAACCAAAGTGACATCACTGCAACCATGACTTAAGCATCCATGTTTGACCTTACAACCAAATGTATAAGTAAATGTATCCGATAAAACTTATTGGGAAAATATCTGTTATTCTACAAAGCAAAGTATTATTTATGACAAACCATGTGAGGAAAACAGCATCAGCACCAGATCAAAAACCACAGAAAACAGGGGAAAACAACAGACATCAGGGGAAAACAACAGACATCAGGGGAAAAGTACAGAAATCAGGGGAAAAGAACAGAAAATAGTGGGAAAGAACAAAGTTCTTTCAGAGTCTACTGGTCCTCCACACAGTTTTTCATCAAAAAGTACCTCTTTTTCGCTGCATTACCCAAAAGTTGACTGAGACTTAAAAATGCTTAAGGCCTTAAGTTCGCCTCTGTACATTTGTGTGCGTAAAGTATTAAATAAATAATAAGCAAAGATTAATGAATGAGTTTCAGTGTTGTGTAAATAATATTGTTATTCTTCAGGTAAGCCTTGAAAATTTTCCTATTCGTTGGAATAGGAATTTTTTAGATCGCCAGATTCTTCATGGTCATAATAAGATGGTAGCATTTAATGAATAACAAACCTCGTGATCTTAAAAATAATATTTTGGAAATTTTGCAAAGAATTTCTAACGACGCAGAAAAAAGATTCTCACCAACAACTAGTAGGTAAGAAAATCGTGTTAAAAAAGAATGAAATTGTCAGTGATTCAGTGAATAAGGTATCCACATTCAATGTACCTCTCCATTGTTTTGCGTCAAAACTCGTGTTTAGTATTGGATGCCGTCATCAACGCACAAATGTTTAGCAAAGTACCAGGGACGGGGTATGTACCTATGTATTTTAGGCGTAACGTTAAATATTAAGAGCGTGTACGCCGAATGGCATTTCATAAAAATTTTCAAGTCCTTATTTTCCGAAATGACTAAAACCTATTTTTATGAAACTTTACACACAAGTTTCAAATGAAACTTTACATACAAGTTTTAAATAACACATTTCGAAAATGTTTTTAACTAACTTTTTAGACCTATGTATTCTGCTTATACCTATGTGTGAAGTTTCATTAAAATCGGTTAGTCATTTCGCAAAATAGTGACTTGAAAATTTGTATGCAATGCCAAACGGCGTACGCGCTCTTAACATTTTGTTTATCAATCATTTCGATATAAGGCCTGTCATATTACATTCCTCGAGTTTTTTTTTTTTGTTTTGAATGTAAAAGAAGACCTAAGCAAAGTGACATTCTAACAAATGTCAAGGATCTGAAATGATTCTGAAGCGCCATCAAGTGGGTCAATCCTTTACATTTTGACAATCTTTATAGCTGAAAGAATGACACTCTGTCTAGAGCCCGAGACCTCGCCTACACTAAATTATTTTCGAACGTTCGCATTCGCATGTCAATTGCAACCTGTCAAAAAAGCCTAAATTTCCCTATATTTTTGACAGATTGCGACTGCAAACATTGCCTAAAAATTAGTAAGTAGATTGGTCCTCACAACTGTGTGACGTTCGGAAAATGACGGATATTTGGTAAATATTCTATGAACACTGAAACCTAAAGGTAGCTTGAATCCTGCCATTGCACAGTCACAGCCACAGTATTCAATATAATCATGAAGTTCATGGTTTGTCAGATACTGTGATGCCAAATTCAGATAACACTATATAGGTAAGTCGAGCTCACAATTTGCAAGGCTACTATGATACTACAAAAATAGACTTCAGGCAATTCACTTTTTTAGGGTTCTGAATATCCGTAAAAAATGGAACCCTTATAGGATAACTCGCGTGTCGGTCTGTCTGTCCGTCTGTCACAGCCAGTTTTTCTCGGAATGTACTGGACCGATTATGCTGAAATTTGGTACACATATGAACTTCTGTGACCCAAATACGAACGTTCTACATAAATGAATACATTTTAAGAAGGTATAGGGGTCACTTTTGGGGGACCTAGTAAAATTACAAAAATAAAAATTTTCAAACTGTACTGTGGGACATATCAAATGGTTTTTTTTTTCTTTATTATAAAATCAATATTTAAGGAGTTTTCCATCGGTTGCATTGTGGGTATTGTGCGACGGAATTGCATAGTTTAATGTCATCGGACCACAAGACGTATGAAAATGCACCACTGATACATGGTATGGCTTCGGCCGTTCTATTTAAAATAAATAAATGATGGACATCCCTACCACACGCATAAAACGTTTTGAGAACACATTCATTGTGTAAGGAGTGAAATTCATTGCCAGAGTCTGTGTTTCCTGATAACTACAATCTGGGATTCGTTAAGTCAGGAGTGAATAGGTTACTTCGAGGCAAGCGGGCTTCATTTTCGACCACATCATCGCTTACCATTAGGTGAGATAATGGTCAAACACATGCCTATCAACAGCAAAAATAACCATCACCATAATCTCAGAAACCACTGTGCCTGAAATTTTGACAAAAAATGCAGGTAATAGTTATTTACCTAAATATTACAGGAGAACCCATAAGAAATCTATAGTTTCGGTATTATTTAAAATAAAACAAAATTTAAATTCGTTCGAAACCTTTTGCACGCGAGTTCGCATCGCACTTGACCAGTTTTATTTTTTTTATAGGTCGCCGGTCGTTAACATACTGTCAATAACACTTTAAATTTCCCTGTATTGTCAAGTTTTAATATTGATTGTCAATGAGATAATATGTGGACTGGCTATGATTTCGGTATTATTTAATAATGTTAACGTTTCAATTAGTTTTTAACAGATTGCGACATAGACGCTACTCATACCAAAATGGACATCTGCAAGTCCGTGCCGAATAACATAAAATTGACTAACTTTTATTAAACACTAGCAGCGCCTCGCGGTTTCACCCGCGTAGTTCCCGTTCCCGTGGGAATATGGGGATAAAATATAGCCTATAGCCTTCCTCGATAAATGGGCTATCTAACACTGAAAGATTTTTCAAATCGGACCAGTAGTTCCTGAGATTAGCGCGTTCAAACAAACAAACAAACAAACTCTTCAGCTTTATAATATTAGTATAGATGAGCAGAACTAGCATTCGATTCATATGACATATTTTCAAAACAAATACGCATCGATAGTATATCATCGATTCATCATCCCTTGTCAGTTAGCCTCATCTGTTTCTGTTCATTTAAAAGCGTATCTATTCGATCGAAGAGTGCCGAAAAGAATTTATAAGTTTTTTAGGACTATTCTACTAGTAGAACAAAACATACATAATTATGTATGTATGTGTTGTGTATCTATTTGCCGAGTCAAGGTTGGTTTCGGGTTTCACGAATTCGGGACAAGTCAGTTAACAATATACATTATACAAATGTTGTATGGGCGTCTGTGTAATGCACCAAAACAAGATGTGCTTTCGAATATCATGCTTTCTGGATTACGAGATTTCTCATACAAAATTGTACATGTCAAAATTTTGTGGCGGTCAGGATGTAAAAATTCCAGATTTTGTGCCTGAAGCCCACGTAAAAATGTATTGACATGATGTTATTTTTTTCTATCAAAAATCGTTTCTTTTATTTAGACATTACCTGGTTTTTTTAAGGGGGCTAAAACATCTCGTTGCATATTTCTTTTATTAGTCCTTAATGTGTTATGCAAAAGGCGAACGGGTTTTATTTTAACAACTATTGTGACTATCTCTTCGATCTCTCGTTTATCGGTCTACCATAACAACATGGACATTCGCAAGTTTATCACAGGATATGCCGAATAATGTAAAACGGTCTAATTTTGATGATAAATGATATTTATTTTGTAATTAGGTTGAAAACCCTGAGAAGAAACACCGAAACAAATTCAGAGGTCAAGGTCTCTTTTGAAGTCCATATAATTGTACTGGTCAAATCATATGAGAAACATGTAGGTTAGTGTTTGATGTGGTCTTTTGTGGAAAGTACCACACAGATTTGAGTGGACCTGTCCAAATAGTGCAAGCATTTGTCAGTTATCGTGTAGCTAACAATACCAAAGTAAGGACATTTGGGTAGGCCACATTAAGAACTCAACCGCCAGATAAACATGAACCCCTGACATAGCGATATACATGGTCCTCATATTCACAATATGTTATATGAGGACCATGCAGATGCAATGTCTGAAACGGTCTTTTTAAGAAGGAACCACAGTTTTGACTGGACCTGTCCAGTCAGTGCAAGCCTTGGTCAGAGTCGAGCAGCTCAATGAAACAAGAGAAAAATTGTGTAGGTTTTCTGTTGTTTCATTTGTTTTTCTATCTCCAGTATGTGATAGATCGGTTATTGGGTTCAGCCGTTAGACACAATAAGGAGCGCAACAACTCGACAAACAATGTCAATGAAAGGACGTTTGGGTAGGCCACAAAAATATTCAAACAGACAGTCAGACATCGTTAAAAAAAAAACTTAAAGAAGAAAAAGCAAATATTAACCCATATACCTAGTCCTCGTATCCAAAATAGGGAATAAAAATAAAATAAAAAAATACAACCGACTTTTACACTAAAAATAAAAAAGTGCAAAATAACTTTCATTTCGGAACTCGGTGTTTGTGGTTGCTTTTTCGTTTTTTGAACACCGACTTCCGAAATTAAAGTTATTTTGCACTTTTTTTATTTTTAGTGTAAAAGTCGGTTGTATTTTTTTGTAAAAAGTTTTTTTATTTTTTACTTTTTAGTGGTACCTACATCCCCTCCCCTCCCCCCACCTAAACGAACCTATCACATTGGTGTAAAAAAACGTACTGCTCCTTTGCAGAGTAAACTAAGAGGTCGTCAATGTAGATAATGTAGATATTTTTTTTAGATTTTTCGAAAACCGCTTGGTCGATTTTGATAAAATTTTCATGTGACCATTTGGGAAATATACCCTTTCCAACAAAAAAAGAAATTTTCAAATCGGTTATCAAGCGACGGAGTTATGCGCGAACAAACATTAAAAAAAAAAATACAAACATCCGAATTGAGAACCTCCTCCTTTTTTAGAAGTCGGTTAAAAAGCTTTCTGGCATAGCTTACGTTTTATAAACTATTATAATATGTTTACTTACTATTATAATAAACTAAATTTATAAAACGAATAGGGTAGTTGACTAAAAAAATCTAATTAGTCCGTCAGATAGATTTCCAAAAAATATTGGACACGTATTTTTTCTTTTTTCACGTAAACAAAAAATGAAGACGATACAGAGCGTTGAAAACTCGTGTGACGTCACTACTCGCTACAATTTTTACCGAGCCGTAACGTCACAAGCCCCCACTCCTGATCTTTGATACTTTGTATCTTCGTCAGTTTTTATAGATTTGATAAAGGAAAAAGTACGTGTCCAATATTTTTCTATAATCTAACTGACGGACTAAACATAATCTTATATTTTTTACTTAGGAAACATCCCTATTACAAATGGTCCAGCGGTTTAGGCGCGAACAAGGGAGGAGCTGTGGTAGCCAATATTAGTGGTAACGGCCATTTTTTTTTTTTTTTTTTTTTTTTTTTTTTTTTTTTTTTTTTTTTTTTTGGATGGGAAATCATCAAATGACCCCTCCCGCCCTGGGTGGAGCGGTAGGGAGTGTCAGACTTTTACTGACTAAAACCCACCCGTGCTCCTCCATGTGCCCTTTGCGTTCCAGGGCCGCGGCAACTCTCTCGAACAAATTCCGCAACCCTAGCCGGCCCTGACTTACGAATCGTAGGTTGCGGATTCAAATCCAGCCAGGCGCATTACTTTGTGTAATTTAGTTCATCAGCACTGCTCTCAAAACCGTCCCGCGTGGTAGATTACGGCCCATTCCCTATCCTACAGAGGAGGCCTGTCTCCCAGCAGTGGGAACATTTAAAGGCTGATTATGCTATTATGCTTATGCTAACCATGGTAGGCAATCATTTGCATTAACAAACTCTGCATGCGTAAAACTATCCATAAAATTTAAAGTTTCCAAACTTTCTGGTCCAAGAAAATTTATTGGCTTAACGAGTCGTAGTGTAATTAAATTTAGACTCGTTGCCAACCTTATGCTTGACCAATTTAAGTTTATTGAAGAATTTGTTACCTCACTTACTAGACACGATAAAATTTTATGGGTCCGATGAGACATTTATAGTATACTGTGAGCACTGCATGCTATGCACCAAATATTATGGTTCTTGCCAGTACTGCAAGTTTTGGAAATAGATATGTCACCGGAAAATGGCAAACTTCGTAAGATTATAAATAACTTAACTTGAGAGATTGTAAACTATCGATAAATTTTCAACGACATATTTGAAACACGTTTTTACACATCAAAATGTTATCAAAAAATTTTGATGCGTAAAAACGTGTTTCAAACAATGTGTCTATAATCTCTCGAAGTCATTCTGAGAAATAGTAGGATAGCAAGTAACGAAACGTAAAGTATTACAATTTCAACATTCTAACCGATGACGGAGAACCGCTGGGCGGGGCTCTAATTTCTGTCTGTAGCGTATAAAAAAAAGAACATTCGACCCTTACCTATCCGTGTCGGGTATCCCTAAGTTCCCTATGCCCTATGTTCCGCTATTTGGGAGAAAACGAAAATATACTTATCCTACCTAATATTTTAAATGCGGATGTGAGTTTGTTTGTAACGCCATCACGCATAAACCTCTAAACCGATTTTAAACATTCTTTCATCAATGGAAAGCTATATTATAAACAAGTAACAAAGGTTATATTTTATCCCCTGTATTCTCACGAAAACAGGAACTTCGTGGGTGAAACCGCGAGGCTCTGCCTGTAAAATACCTAATATATTAGTTTAATTTTGTTAGTTTAAATGAAGTAGTTGATAGTGGACCTTAGTTCTTTAGGTTAATGAAGATTATGATTTGATGATGAAAGTTGAACTCAAACGTAGAATTTAAATTGCTAATCGTAAAAATAGGAGAATATATTTCTTTGTTCACGAAAATAATTGTAGTACAGCTCTTTAAAAAAAAAAGAACAGACGAACAAGATTAAGTAATGTCCATTCTTTATGAGATTTCAGTATACAAGTGAAGTATTTACTTTTACGCTACAGGTTGCGAGTTAAATTCCGGCTCGGAAAGTACTAATATTTGTGTTTTGTATGATATGCAGATAGTGCATACGATATGTAGATATGTATGTGTGCAGTGCATCTCTGAGGATTGAATCTATGATAGTTCTAAATATAGATTCTGCCAGTAAAGCTCAGGAGCGTTCGATCTTCGTAGATCTTTTTAAATAAATCAAATAACATCAGAAGCAGACACATTCCAATAAGTACCAATATACTTTTCTAATTTCTCGTGATAGAAGCTGCGAGCACGACTACTTAGTAGAAAATATGAAACAATGCCAGAGAATGCATTAATTTATGAAAGTAAATTCTAGAAGCATTAACTCTTGGCACTCATTTTTAAATGTTCTTTTTTGGAATGCATTTAGAAGGACTCCTCCAGTAACAATACATATTCTGGTCATGGTTCCCTAAATATGTAGGTTCATTCGTTTGTTCAATTGTGTTAAGATTTGATTATTATACCTTAGCGCCACAATCTATGGGTGTGCTAAATACGCCATTGCGCTGATTTTATGAATAACTACCATCGTTTATACTGCAATAGGGATGTTTCCTGAGTAAAAAAAATATGTTTCTGTTTAGTCCGTAGGATAGATTATAAAAAAACATTGGACACGTATTTTTTGATTTTTCAAATCCATAAAAGTTGACGAAGATATAAAGCATCAAAAATCAGGAGTGGGGGCTTGTGAAGTCACGCCGTGGTAAAAATGGTAGCACGTAGTGACGTCACACGAGTTTTCAACGCACTATATCGTCTTCGTTTTTTGTTTACGTGAAAAAATAAAAAATACGTGTCCAATATTTTTGGGAAGTCTATCTTACGGACTAATTAGATTTTTTTAGGCAACTACCCTATTAATGCGATGAAATTTGAACGCCTTCATGGGCAATAGATTTCGATGAATTCAGCTAAAGAATAAATCAGAACAGAACAGAAACTTGATCTCGTCTCAGAACTTGACTCAGAAACAAAGAACTTGGACACAGGGACGGTCGATCATCGATAACGATTGTCAAGAAGAAGGATATAATAATAATAAATAATAATATAACTTTTATAACTTTTTTTTTATATGAATCGGATGCATTGCTGAAATGTGACGTGGTCAATCCTTAACATTTGACAATCGCTTTCGTTGATACTCATGGTAAAAAAGATAAAGAAAAACCGAATGCAAAAGCTATTACCTAGTCATACGTCTATTGTAATATCGACAGCAAGATGATGCAGATCGTCGAACCATGTGATGAGAAATCTGAAACGTAGCGACACAGCGTGACAGTTATGTTATGTTTTATGAATAATGTACATCTGACGATTGTTTATAAACATGACTCAGGAAGGTAAAACAGGAAAATGATCTTGTTGATTCTTATTCAATGCCACGTAAGAAAACGTTTCACACGATCGAGCGTCTTACTTTGTATATAAGCAATTTAAAAAGTTGTAATGTCTTGAATCACGCACGTTCTCACTGATGCTCGTGTGTTTATGTTCTAAATACAAAGAGTGGTTGAATGTGAAAAATATGAATTCACACTGGTCCTTTTCTAGGTAGGTATGTAATTAACATACCGTCGCCATGCAACCACACTTCAAAAGACCTACCTTATGTACACATAAGGTAGGTCTTAAGGTAGGTAAGGTAGCGTGGGTGGCTCGCCGTCCGATACCAGGCTGAGTCGACGACGCGTTGTGTTCCACGCGCGTCCCCATAGGGTCGGTGCCTGCTAGGGTTGCGGAATTTGTTCGAAAGAGTTACCGCGGCCCTGGAACGCAAAGGGCACAAGAGGAACACGCGTGGGTAAGAAAAAAAAAAGGTAGGTAAGGTAGAGTTATTAAACGACTAGGTGCAAGAATTTCTTCTAGATTACAAGAAAATCCGCATTGACTTGACGAGTTTCGTCATGGTACAACAAATCTTATTTCTTACTAGTCTTACTTCCTACTACTACATTCCTAAATGAAAAAGTTTAGATGTTGAATGAATGGATGTTTGCTACTCAATCACGCTGTAACGAACTGAACGAAGAGATTTGAATGAAGTCTGGCACATATACATACCTACAGATTAATTGTCTGGAATACCATATAGTCTACTTTTGTATCCCGGGAGTAAGGTCAGTCTAAATACAAAGAGTAGTTGAATGTGAAGAACATGATTTCACAATAGTCCTTTTATAGGTACACTAATTAACATGTCGATGCTAATAGCTTTTGTCATTGAAGTGACAAAAACCAAACCAACACCGCTAAGAAACCGCTAGTAATAAGAATTACAAATTTGAAGTTTAGTATTGGTCGAATTTGTGCTTAAAATCCTGACAAAATTAACTAATCCCCAACCCTAGCTTGCAGGCATACCTGATAACTTGGTTGGTGCGTTCAAGGTACATATTAATACTACTCTATGTCAAACATTTTGCTTCTCCAAAAGTAAGTAACGTATAGGGGCTCTTGGATTGCGGAATTCGAAAGAGTCATCGCAGCTCTGGAACGCACCCGGAGGACACGGTGGAGCATACGGTGGAGGTCTGCCCTGCTTGGGCGGAACACCGCTGTGTCCTCGTCGAGGCAATCGGCGGCGGCGACCTATCGCGTCCGGCCCTGGTTCAAGCCATGGTCCGGAGCGAGGAGGCATGGGAAGCGGTCGCCTCCTTCTGCGAAGCAGTAATGCTAGCGAAGGAGAAGGCGGAACGCGTGCGTGAGAGGGAAACCTCACGCCCCAGCCGCCGCAACAGAAGAAGACGCCCCGGGCGTCGGGAAACGCAGGGCGATTCCCGGCCACCGTAGGCGCGGGCCTGCGGATGGCGTGCTACGGGTGGCTCGCCGTCCGATAGCAACCAGGCCCGAGTCGACGAAGACTCAAAGAGCCGTCAGCAAAAAAGACGGGGCCCCATAGGGTCAGTGCCTGCTAGGGTTGCGGAATTTGTTCAAAAGATTCACCGCGGCCCTGGAACGCAAAGGGCACAAGAAGGATCACGGGTGGTTTTTAGTCAGTAAGAGTCTGACACTCCCTTCCGCTCCGCCCAGAGCGGGAGAAGTCATTTGATGATTTCCCATCCAGAAAAAAAAACTCTGGAACGCAAACATATTTCCTACTCTCGTGAATTTTTTCACTTTTCCAGAAGCAACCGTTTAACCGGTAGTAGCGGGGGACACTGGATTCTAACGATTTTTTCCAATTTAGAACTTCATATTTCATAAACGGATCCCTCAATCGGAAAATGATATCTGAAGACTCACAATATTTTTGAAAAACCTATCCAACGACAGCGACACCCCACACGATGAGGTGGTGGATGTGGTGGCGTGAAAAAAATTCAAGATTTTAAGCTACCATTTTGTCGGCATCACTAATATTTGCATTCATGCCGAATTAAAGCTTTGTACGGACAGACCGAAACTATAAGGGTTCCTTGTTGAATAATATGGAACCCTAAAAAAAGAAATAGAGGATCTGCATCTATCAATTCAAAAACCGGCTCCAAGAGATACTTCACTGTCTGGATAACACTATCATGTCTTATTGAGATGAATGAGCAGCACAGATAATACAATTGTTCTTAACCACAGTCTACCAATAGCTGAACAACATGACGTCACGGCCAGGCATAGACCACTTGGTCCTCTTAACCTTGACAATGAACAACCAAAACTATATAGTTGCCATCTGCAGACTTGGGAGATGGATTGATTTTATTTTATCACAGTATAACAATCTAGTTGAAGACTAGTTAAATAACACACACAGATCACACTCACACAGTTTAGTAACAAGTGCAGGCACTAATTATAGCCATTGCTATTCAATTTATGATGAAATTGAAGTAAACTAGTCAGCGGCAACTTTAGATGTGTTTGTATAATTTAAAAGTAATCAATGAAGGAATTTAGTTTTTCTTCGAAAAGTAACCTACTAGCTTCTGCACGCGGCTTCACCCGTCTAAATTATCCCAAGGGAACATACACCTGTGTGTGTATGTGTCTGTCTTTTTTACTGTCGCTTTTTCGTTTCATAAACTTTCAAATCACAACGATGCTAAAGAAGTTTTCACTTCAATAATACATTGTTACAAAGTTATGGTTACATTAATGTTGGAATAGGGATGTTGCCTGATTAAAAAATATATCGACGGTTAAAAGGAAGTAGGGCATAAGCGACATTTTGGTCAAAAATGAGTTATATATGCCATCCTACGTAAAATTTTCCGCTCTTTCGAATGCGCTTACTCTCATGGCTCTACGATGAGTTTTTTGGCGTTTATGCCCTAGCAAAAAAAATCGTTTTCATAGTATTCGTTTTCGTAACCGACGAAAATTCAAGTAATTTTTGCTACAAAGGTGCTTGTGCCCCTACAAAAATGATTTATTTTGTGTTTGTTGTCGGTAATGCTTTTTTACTTCATAAGGGTGTCGAGCTTTCGGTTGTTTATGCCTTTTAAGCTTTTCCCTCACAAAGTACAAACGTTGTTTATAGCCTACTTCCATTTCGTAATTTAACATAGCTATGGCGCTTGTACCCTATATACGAAATTCATTTTCATATTACTCTGTCAGTTATACCCTATTACCATTCAATACTTTATGGAAGCTATGCAGGTTATGCTCCATTACCTAAATTTATTTTAATATCACACTGTTGGTTATACCTTACTTCCGCTTACAATATAAATACAGTTTTGTCGATAATATCTTATTACTTAAATTAAATTAGATATCATGGTGTCGATTATAACCACATTATAACCTACTTCCACGTTCTACAATCATACTTATACGTCACTTATACTACAATACCCAATAAGCTTTTTATTATTTACTATTATGTTTGTTACCTTTTTAAATGTTTAATATTACGGATACATACCAAGTGTTCGTAATTAATTCTTAAGTTCCCTACCTGCTAGCTGCAGTATTAGCTAACAACCCATCATCATCATCATCATCATCAACAGCCTGTTGCAGTCCACTGCTGGACATAGGCCTCTCCAATTGCACGCCACTTAGATCTATTTTCGGCTTCTCGCATCCAGTTTCTGCCAGCCGTCCTGCGCAAATCGTCACTCCACCGTGCGTCTCGGCAAACGTAGTGTAGAACGTCCTACATTACGTTTGCCGAGACGCGGTCTCCACTCTAGAACTCGTTTACCCGACATTAACCGACAACCGTTGTTGTCGGTTAATATGGTCAGCCCACTGCCACTTCAGCTTACTAATCCGGTAGGCTATATCGATGACCTTGCTTCTCTGACGGATCACCTCATTTCTGATGCGATCCCTCAGAGACACACCGAGCATAGCCCTTTCCATAGCCCACTGAGCGACTTTAAGCTTGTAGACCATACGAGCCGTCAGTCTCCACGTTTCTGCTCCGTATGCCATGACGGGTAGGACGCACTGATTGAAGACTTTCCTCTTTAGGCACTGTGGAATCGACGATGTAAAGACTCGACGTAGCTTCGCAAACGCTGCCCAGCCTAACTGAATTCTTCTATTCACCTCGCCCTCAAAGTTGTTTCTACCTAACTGCAATGTCTGCCCGAGGTACACATATTTTTGAACAACTTCAAGAATTGCACCGTGAATCGCAATCGGTTCCGGCAGAACATTTTCGTTGAACATGACCTTGGTTTTAATAAGGTCAAAGTCAAAATGTTTACTGCGAAACAATGTTTATGTTACAGAAAAGTCAGCAAGATCATTCAGCATCTGTTGTAGGTCCTGCAGCGTTTCTGCCATGATGACGATATCATCTACAAATCGCAAGTAAGAGATGTATTCGCCATTGATGTTAATGCTACGTTCGTTCCAGTTCAGCGTCTTGAACATATCCTCCATTGCATTAGTGAATAATTTCGGGGAAATAACATCCCCTTGTCTCACTCCTCGATGCAACGGTATGGGACTTGTTTGCTGATTCTGTACTTGAACGGACATGGTGGCGGCCTCGTAGAAACATCTCATCACTTGGATGTATCGCCAGTCTACTTGGCAGCGCTGCAGGGACTTCAGAACAGACCAGATTTCAACCGAGTCAAAGGCCTTTTCATGATTCACAAATGCTAGACACAGGGGCTGATTATACTCTTCGGTCTTCTGTATAATCTGCCGCACTGTGTGGATGTGGTCTATGCGGCCGTATCCACTCCGAAACCCAGCCTGTTCTGGTAGTTTGAATTCGTCGAGCTTTCGCGCAAGACGGTTCATAATCACTCTTGAAAACAGTTTATAGACGTGGCTTTGAAGGGATATGGGTCGATAGTTCTTCAATAGGGTCTTGTCTCCCTTTTTGAAGAACGGAGTAGAAGTGTGGTTATCTTAACCACACTTCTACTCCACGCCTCTGAAATTCTCCCTTCAAACAGGACCGCGTTAAACAGCTTCTGGAAATCCCTCAGTACGGGTTTACCTCCAGCTTTCAGCAGCTCTGTGGTAACGCCGTCTTCTCCAGGGGCTTTTCCATTTTTAAGCTGCCCATGAGCGATCTCGATTTCGCCAATACTGACTTGTTTATTTATTAAAACTTTACGCACTAGTAAAAAAAAAACTGTACAAAGCGGACTTAATGCCATAGGACTTCTGGCAGGTCTTCGGTTAAATGGCGTGTCAATGTGGCTCTAGAACCCTCATTTTTGGGATCAGGACGAGATGCATGCGATGCGTATAACCGGCTATAGAAGTCCTCCACTTCCTAAAAGACTACTGGCTTCAAAGAAACAACTTCTCCACTTGCTGTGGTCAACTTCATCAGGTGGCTTCTTCCAAGAGACTGTACGAACACCTTTGACCCCCGATTCTGCTCGATTGCTCTTTCAACCGAAAGAACATTGAAGCCCCGGAGGTCCTGTCGTACGTGCTTGTTGATCTCTCAGTTTAGAAATCGCTTTGCCGACGAAGTGACGGGTGGGCTTTCACGTCATTCCTTCATTAGCCCTAAAGTCCTTTCTGAAAGCTTGAACTTCTTGCCCTTACGCTGCATATCACAGAATCTCGTACCCTTTTCCCTGAGGATCCAAATCACATTTTAGAGGTTCTGGTTTACGTCTGTTGTGGTTTCCACGGCAGCGAATCGGTTTTACAGGTTTGCCTGGAACGTTTCAGATCATGCCATGGTTTGGAGCAGAGTTGGTCGGAGTCTGGACTTCATCAGACGGACACGTTCGGCCTTGAAGTTAATATTCAGAGAGCCTCGGACAAGTCGGTGATCGCTACAGGTATTGAACCTATTGATCACGGAGACGTCTCTGAATATATGCCTCTTGTCATTCATGATGAACAAACATGATATCGACATCTCATGTTTGGTCATATTGTCGGGGTTTTGCCACGTCCACTTCCTTTGGGTCTGTTTCTTGAAGGAGTTCATCAAGAACAACCCCTCCCGTTTGAGGAAGTTGACGAGGATTTGCCCCCTATGATTTCTGCTTCCAAATCCATGGTATCCTATTACCTATTCGCAGCAATACTGTACTCCCACTTTGGCATTAAAGTCAACATGACAACGATATACTATGTCTTTGTAGTGAAGTGGAGGGCTCTCGATATGTCATCGAATATATTTTCCACTTCGTCGTCCGAGTGTGTCGAGGTTGGTGCGTACACTACCTTGAGGCTATACCTCTCAGTGAGCTTCACAATAAGGTACGCTACCCTGTTCGACACACTTAACATTTCCACAAAGTTAGATAGGACTTGTTTACCAGAAACCCAACGCCGCCTTGCGATTGTTGGTCTCCCTCGCGGAAGTACATCAGATGACCCGATTCCAGGGATAACCCTGGAATCGGGTCATCTGATGTACTGGATGTGCTTGGGGGAGGACACCATAAGGTGTCCATGTCATGTCAATGATTTTTTTATTTAAAAAAATCCTACTATCCGCTTGTTAGTAAATAGGTAAGTAGGTGACATGAAAATGACTATAATGACGAACTATCATCTTTGAAATCTACTATTTAGTGTAAATTAGAATCACTTGAACGGGTAGGGTATACTGAAACAGGCCCCTAAGACTAAGGATCCTTAGTCTTTTTGTATGAAAATCGACTCCCTAATACTTTTAAAATACTTCACCCTATTTTACGAGTTAGGGACAAAATTACAGTGTAGTGTAATACCCGTTTTAGCTCTTATCCTGATGAAGGATCGTGTTGGTGGCGCTACTTCATTATTTTTGGGGTGTCTTTTCATCCATATTTCCATAGACTCACGCAATGCCAAATGTTGATTATCCTTCTTTTCCTTTGCTTTCAAGCGACATTGTGCGTCACTAATGTCTTATATCCTGGTATTGTTTTGAAAGCCGACTGTTTCTTGTGCTCTATTAGCTTCCATACAACCACTGTGAAAAGTACCTTATCCTTCTTTTCCTATAACACTTATTGAACTGTCTAGTCTCTTATACCCTTTTACCTTGCTGTGTGAGAAATCAGTATGTCGCTTAGGCTTCTTATCCTTTAATATTTTACTTTGTCATTTGTATCTTATGCCATATTTCCTCATTAGAAAATTAAAAGCTGTTGTCATAAGCGACAAAAACCACTTTAAATAGCGTAAAATCATTAAAACTAAAAATACCAGTAAATGCTCCATTTTTTTCTGATTTTATAACTGTTTTATTTTTCGCGATATCTTAATAAATAACAAAATTACGTCAGTTTTTCTAAAATTTAAAACTTTGAACGGCTCTCCTGAACATTTCACTTTTTGTCGCTTATACCCTATTTCCTTTTAACCGTCGATATGATTATGTTTAGTCCGTCAGTTAGATTATAGAAAAATATTTGACACGTATTTTTTCCTTAATCAAATCTATAAAAACCGACGAAGATAAAAAGCATCAAAGTGGGAGCGTGTGACGACACGGCCCGGTAAAAATTGTAGCGAGTAGAGACGTCACACGAGTTTTCAACGCACTGTATCGTCTTCATTTTTTGTTTATGTGAAAAAAGAAAAAATACGTCTCCAATACTTTTTGGAAATCTATCAGACGGACTAATCAGATTTTTTTAGTTAACTACCCTATTATACATACTATATGTGAGAACGATGCAAAAAGACGTGCACTATAAAAGCGTCCACAGTAAAGAAGAACCAATACGAAGAAATAGTTGAATTAAACAGTGGCAGTCGAGAGATGATCAGTCACAGCTGACAGCGCCTGTTTATGAACATGACGTATGCGCTTGCACCTCATTCAGCTCGACCATTTTGAAGGGAGCCAAATGATCCAACGCATGCGCCACTATTAGCTAGACTTTTGAGTGAGCATGACACTCCCAATCGCCAGAGTACATTTTTAAGCCAAAGACAAATAAAAAATGATTTATTATATGTAGTTTAAGGTACATGGTACTCACTCACCTATGCTAAATAAATTGAGTCTAAACAATGGAAATATTGCGTTCTAACAATCTTTAGCCATTTCAACAATGTTTCCAAATTTTAACAGATTAGTTGCGCCCTAGTGACTATGCGCCCTAGTTACTATGGAGCCGGACCAGCATCAAGTCAAGTATTTTTATCTTCAATATAATCCCTTTTTTTGGATAGGAAATCATCAAATGACCCCTCCCGCCCTGGGTGGGGCGGTAGGGGGTGTCAGACTTTTACTGACTAAAACCCACCCGTGCTCCTTCTTCAACTTATAATGTTATTAAATAAAATAAATATCTGTGTGCCAACTTTTATACCAGGCCGATTAGCTGTTAAGATTTGACAAGGAACAAACAGACAGACGGAGTTCTTTCGCAGTTTTATGTAAATATAATGTATATTATTTAATCTGCCTAGCCTTTTCCCAACTATATTGGGGTCGGCTCCCAGTCAAGCCAGATTCAGCTAAATACCAGTATTTTACCTGAAGCGGCTGCCTACCAGACCTCCACAACTCATTAACTGGGGAACACTGTACATCTTGGCAAGACTGGTGTCAGATTTTCTGGCTTCTGACAATCCGTAATGACTGCTAAAGATCTCCAAAGGATAGCCGGGACCAACGGCTTAACGTGCTTTCCGAGACACGGAGAAGTCTCGTTATGTCAAGATGGTCACCCGTCCACAGACCAACCTCAGCAAGCGTTCGCGCAGCGTGCGTGCATCGCAAGATCGACCCGTGTGGCTGTTATAATTTAGCCACGAGCATCTTATACATTTATAATATAAAAAATGGCAAAAGCGCTTATAATTTCTAAAGCTCATTAATTGATTTTTGCCTGGTCTATTCATATTCCTCACCGCATCACGATAGTGCTCACCAAACACAGCATAAGGACCGTAATTCCGTGGTGGTGCAATACCTACTATGTACATATGTTCTCCAAATAACAGTCAGGTCCAGAAGGTTAGCTTCATACAACGACTGAAAACTCACGTACAAATAGCCAAGCGAACTTTACGTAGCAAATGCAAACGCGACTGCAATGCAAATTCGACTGAGATGGACGGAGATTGCCGTAAGAACATACGCATGGTCTACATAAATATGTATACAATGTATGCATGCTTACCAGTTTTCAATAATAGTATAGAGTAAATCCTACGGATTCATGTGGCTTTTACCAGGCCATCGGTTCACTTTGACTTGCAATCGTTTCGTCTTCGGGTACGCGGTCACCACTCCAAAACTTTTCGGCTCCACCGACCATCCGATCTATATCTTAAGGTTTACGCTTCGAGAAGGTCTGTATCCAGTAGTAGAAGTATTACATCTGAAATGATGCCTTCTGAAATTCTATTTCTTTGGTGGAATAGACCTCAAAACATGCATGTAACCTCATAACAAATTCAAAAAACGTTGTCTTTCGTCATGGTTACGTGACTTGTCAATAGATTATGGGTGCCTAGTAGCTTGTGCATTCAGTAATGGGTTGCCCGATGTGCCATTGTTACTTTTATAATTATGTCGGCTCGTTATGCATCCATGATTTTTGTTGTGTTTACGTTTTAGTACGGTTCTGTGGTCCATGTTCTTGATCACATATTTGGAGTTGTTTACTTCCAAATTCTATAATGTCGAAGTTGAACGTTTGACGAATTAATTGATTTGGTATTTAGCTCTAATAAAAAAAAATGTGTGAAAATGTCTATCAACTTCTGCGTTCCTAATTTTAAATATTAAATCTATTTACCAGTGTAACCATTTTTTTTTTAAAGGAGTGTTGATGATGTTTCTTGTATGTTCTTCGTAGAGGCCGACCTTGACGACTCAAAAGTGCCTCTAAATGGTTTATTTGAAATATACCTTTATTTAATTTTATATACAATACATTGATTGTCTTTCAAAGCTAGAGCGAACAGACTTCTTCTGGGCCTTCGCTCCATCGTAGACTCCACACATTTCATCTTCTGACGAAATCGAGGTCAAGATCCGGGCTCATCAAAATAAGAATAAAGAACTTTGGCGAATATCTCCCTACATTTTCACCGCTAAGTAAACATACACCAGTCGTTCCCACATTTTATATGAACTACTGTACTTCGTCGCCATGCAACCTCATTTCAAAACCTACCTTATTTGTACTATATGCATACGAGTACATAGAGCTATTAAACGGCTAGTCGCAAGTTCTTTCTAGATTACAAAAAAAGCTGCTTCGATACGACGAGTTTCACACACATCTTATTTCTTACTAGTCTTACTTCTTATTTCTTACTACTACATATGTGTACATACAAGAAAAAAGTTTGGATAGTGACTGGATAAATATTTTCTACTCAATCACGCTGGAACGGCTGAACGGACCTGAATTAAATTTATTAGATTTTTTATTTTGTATGTAGGTTGTAAAAAACAATTTTACACGTCTATCTTTTTTGATCAATATAAAAACTAGATGAGGAGGAATGGTGATGATTGATGATGATATGATGTTGATATATTGGCGATAATATATTATTGTAGTCTGCTGCCACATAGTCTATGTACCTCTTTATCCCGGGAGTAAGGTTCCCTTGGGATAAATTGCAAGGATAAAGCGGACGATGCCGTTGGTAGAAACATGTACATAGTCACACCCAGTGATGACGTAATGCATGTGATAAACGGGTGTCAGCTTTATTCGATGGCCTCATTGAAGGTCCCACTAATTCACCTCGCTGGTTTGGGGTCTGGTGATGTCATGCGAAATGTAAATATTACTCTAGAGAGATTGGTATAATGTTTAATCAAAGTAAAACAAAAAAACCAAAAAGTATAAAATAACTTTAATTTCGGAACTCGGTGTTTTTGGTTGCTTTTTTGTTGTTGAACACACCGACTTCCGAAATTAAAGTTATTTTATACTTTTTGGTTTTTTTGTTTAGAAGTCGGTTTTATTTTTTGTAAAAAGTTTTTTTTATTTTTCACTTTTTAGTGGTACCTACACCCCCTCCCCTCCCCCACCTAAACGAACCAATCACATTGGTGTAAAAAAAAGTACTGCTCCTTTGCAGAGTACACTAAGAGGTCATCAATGTAGACAATGTAGATATTTTTTTAGATTTTTCGAAAACCGCTGGGTTGATTTCGATAAAATTTTCATGGGACCATTTGGGAAGTATACCCTTTCCAACAAAAAAAGAATTTTTCAAATCGGTTCACAAGCGACGGAGTTATGCGCGAACAAACAATAAAAAAAAAAAAAAAAAAAAAACATACAAACATCCGAATTCAGAACCTCCTCCTTTTTTAGAAGTCGGTTAAAAACATCATCGGTCGTGTTCGTAAGGGTCAATCAGGATTATTCTGCAGTTCTTCACTGACATTCAGTTAGTTTTGTCATTAGCTCCTTGTTAGGGGCGAAACTTTTGCCACAGTTCAGATAAAAATCTAAACAAAATTAATTTAATTATTATTACATATTAATTAGCCACTTTTCAAGCACAGATGCGGTTGGTGGTATTTATTTTAATTTAATCACAGATTTGTTGTTGATTTCGAACTTTATACCCGTTTTTTAGTCAGGTTTTTTTGACACAAGTTACTGTTATTGTAAACTCAAGATGACCGCCGCTACGAACTGGCGGCTTGCTAATTTTTGTACCTGGCTTTAGAACGGCTGTATTTATTTTTTATATATACTTAATATATTTTCTTTTAATATTTGTAACAGACTAATTGAGTAAAGATTCAGAGGGAAATCAAAATTGGAAAAGCTGAAAAGCTTCCCATAAAATGTGAACACCTCGCTATAATTGTATATACTGTAACTTATTTTTTTGTTTGAACTCAGGGATTCCCAAGAGAACTTATTTTCTTCTATAACGTCAACTTACTTAGAAACAAAATTGTATTTTGATTCAGCCGCGAGTACCTAAGTATTAATTTTGTAAACACAGAGTTAGATGAATAATCCCGTTACTCACCTTTTGGTTTAATTGAATCATATTCCTGATTCAAAGCAATTAATAACAAAAATAATAAAGGTACTATGTCACAAGTAGGATTCGTCTCGATATTTCTCAGAAAAACAATATCCAATTTACGTTAACTGGGCGCTATCAGCAAGGACAATAATACATTTTACAAGGAAACAAATATGACACATAAAATTCATTATCTAATAAAAACGGCAGAAGCCGAAGTAATTAGACTGTGGTTAACTGACTAGGAAAATACGTTGAATATTATAATAACAATATTTTATATTCAAATATTGATTTGTACTACAAAATAATAACAAGACTAACTAAACTGTAACAGATTGAACGCGAAGAAGTGTGCTGACAAGTAAATACATTTTGTCCAATTAACCGCACATAAATATATTCGATTTTTGTTTCGCGATTTCAGTGTTGGTCCCATAGTAAAAGTTATTCATATTTTTCTTGATGGGAATTCACCAGATGACTTCTCCCGCTCAAGGCGGAGCGGGAGGAAGTGTCAGACTCTTACTGACTAAAACCCACCCAGTGATCCTTCTTGTGCCCTTTGCGTTCCAGGGCCGCGGTGACTGTTTCGAACAAATTTCGCAACCCTAGCAGGCACTGACCCTATGTGGTCCCGTCTTCTTTGCTGACGGCTCTTTTAAGCGCGTATGGTACACGACGCGCCGTCGACTCGGGCCTGGTTCCTATCGGACGGCGAGCCACCCATAGCTCGCCATCCGCAGACCCGCGCCTACGTGGCCGGGAATCGCCCTGCGTTTCCCGACGCCCGGGGCGTCTTCTTCTGTTGCGGCGGCTGGAGCGTGAGGTTTCCCTCTCTCGCACGCCTTCCGCCTCCTCCTTCGCTAGCATTACTGCTTCAAGTTATTCATAATGATGAGCTAATTTACAAGGAACGTCGGCTTTCGCATCTCAGTCGCAATCTGACAAAAACTTATTAAAAATGTGGTGTTTTTTTTTGTCCGATTGTGCAGTAACCAGCCTTAGTGTGCTAAATTGCGAGTAGTCCACGTCAAAAAAAAAAGTAGTTTCTTTATTGGCCCTCAGGTTCTGTTACACGTTACAACGGATCAAAATGGTATTGAAGAACGATACATAGTTCTTCAATACCATTTTGATCAGTGTATAATAACTTGTATTATAAGCAAGGCTCTCTTAGAGATTTATATGTGACCCAAGAATTATTTATGGACCTGTTATTCGTTTTTTCCATTCGTGCCCAGACAATGTGACGTCGTCAGCCACAGACACGAACTTTGACCTTTTCAAACACCCTCTTGGATAAAAATAACAAAATGATTAATTGGCTACCTGATACGAGGAAGACGGAAATATTTGGGGAGAGTTTGATGTGTTTGTTTTATGGTATGTTATTTTCCCGGAACATTGCATTCGTATTTTTATTTAAGCTCGCTTGAAGATCACAATTTTCTTGATTAGTAGCACGTTAATACGAGAATTTACTTTATTGTATAAACTTAATTGTAAATGAGATTGTTAATGTACAAAATACATTTTGCGCGAGCTGCCAAAATAGGAAATGGACGCGACAAATACTTTTGACTTGAAAATCATCTCTCTGTAACCAAACACTACTTAGTCTAAATACTTTTGTTACAGTATAGACTTTATCTACTCAAGAAACATCTTTACACACTGACAGACAACGCACAATCTAGAAGAAAAACCTGTAAATTATAAGCACTGAATGCGCACAATTTCGTTTTATATCGAAGGTGAGCACTAAGGAAGGATCATCCACTGAACAGGGTAAAATAGGGGATAAAAGTTTCTATCGACTTCGAAGTCATATTTGCTGAAGGAAAATCCCATAGGACACACAGCTTGTAAAAACATAATTAAATCTACGATGATACACATACAACCGGGAAAACAGGTAGGTTACAATAATGATATGACAAACAACACGATGTCTTCCATTGGTCGTATAGAACTTTGTTAGACGACATTTACATTATTCTATATATTTTTCCTATTCGTTTTTATGTATAATAGAAACAAGTAAGTACCTGTAGTAAAAAACTGACTTAAGGTCAGCTGTGAAGTGAGTCACTCGCTACTGAGTACCTCACTCTATACTCTTGACAAATGAATTTGCTAATGCGCAGCGACTCACCTTATGTCCCGAGCCGCCACTTATTTTGAATCGAATTATACAGACTTGTTTTTCACGTCTTTTAAACCACAATATTATTAATTGTTCTCCACATTTGATTAACAATTTGCTGATCTTAACTTTAATATTCGACTCATCATATATGTATGTATGTAGATAAACTCCTAGTAAACTCTATGAAAAGAAGACTGATTTTTCACTTTCCAAAAAAAACTTTGAAAATTGCTCCCTCTCTCTCTATCTCCTATTAACTATTCTCGTTTTTAAATCTGTCCATTAATTTCCTAAAACTCCCTAAAGTATTTCATATACACTCGCAAGTCCTTATTCTTGAATTGCGAGTGTAAGTATATGAAATACTTTGAGGAATTTAACTCTTAAACGAACTTAACTTAGGTACTTCTTGCTCTGCCGTTGTCCAAAAATTGCAATCTATCTCACTACCAATTACACAAGTTTTTATTGGACCATTTTCATTCAGTTTTCCATATTAAAATTGGAAAAACGCAATTCCCATTCGTTTGTTCGACGGTCTGCCAAAACTGATTTTCATAGAAACTTACCTAGTTGACTTTACTTTGTTTGTTCTGTGTCTGGGTGTAATTTATCTATAATATGTATGTATTTATAAATTATATAAGTATGTATATCAGTTGTCTGGTTACCATAACACAAGCTCTGCTTAGCTTGGGATCAGATAGCCGTGTGTGAGTTGTCCCAAGATATTTATTTATTTATTTATTATTTACTTTGCGACCATTTTCACGGTTTGTAACTGAATACAATTTGTTTTTGTGAGCATTTGCACAGCGGTCACATTCTTATCTGCCCTTGTATAGCAATTGCGTATTCATTTGTTAATACAATGGTTGGATTATGTCAACAGGAACATTGATCGCATAACCGGCACTATCAACTGAATAAGAAACTGATAAAAATATAATCTTAACTACAAACAGTAAAAGGGTACATAAAGTATCGCTGAATTTCAACATTTATGTAACTCATTACTTTGTAACGATGAAATTGTTTTATTTATAAGAGTGTCTATGGAGTTTCTTGCACATTTTTCGCCATAAAGATTTACGCTTTAGAACGTGCTAAGAGCTTCATCTCTTTGACCGACCGATCTATCATGCTTTGCGTTATAATATGTAAGACGCACAGGAAAGATGGATGGATTGTGTGAGGAGTGATATGAAAGAAAAAAGGAGTTAGTGATAGCGTGACAGCTGACAGGACAGAATGGAAGAAAAAAACATGTTGCGCCGACCCCAAGTAACATGGGATAAGGGCAGGAAGATGATGATGATGATGATGATGTAAGACGCACAGGACCAGGCGATGTGGCAAAGTATGAGACTATCACATGATACTATGTATTTACATGAATTACAAATTGCAGTACACTGCCACGTAACACATTGGTGGAGTAAAACTGCATGAGGAAACCAGAGAAAATGCAACTACGTTCTAGTTGCAATTGGTTTGAGGATTTAGCATGCAGTTATTCTTTCTTGGCTCTACTGACTTGGAAAAATGAGTAAAAAGTTCCTGAACTTCAGTCATAAGCTAAGCAGTTGGAAAACTAATCAGTTGGAACTGGTTCGAACAATGAATGTTTAAAAGTTTTCTTTCAATAAATGATTTTGTTGTAGATGCTTGAATTACATAACGCTGATTCAGCGCGTCACTGATTTTTATTATGAAACTTGTGATGTACCTAATACTTTTGTTAAAATAAATGTTGAAATAATACCAAATAACTGACTGACTGATTGCTTTTTTGGTGTAAATGTAGGTTGCTAACTTGAACGCGTTTTTTTTTATGGTAAATTGTTAGATTTTTGAGCGTAATTGATCGTATTTAGGTATGCGCGTTAGTCCTAAGCTGTTTTCGTGAGATTTTTATTATTAATTCTATATTTAAGTGAAAACTTGTAATTGGCCATTTTTTACATATTGTTAGTTTCTATTGTAGTGTATTAGCTGTAAGCTTTCCTAAAATTTAAAAAATAAAGTAAATAAATAACAAAAAACTAAATAATAATATCATCTTATTATTCATTTATTATATTACTTTTTAATTTGCTTTTGTTACACCAATGGGAGCCCCATTTCATGTTCAGACATATGTATACTGTCCATGCCAGGTTGTCTGGAACAGATCGCAGAATGCGATTGTATGAGTTTTAGTTTTAAAATATACTAGTATTCAGCTGAATCCGGTATGACTGGAAGCCGACCCCAATATATTTGGGAAAAGACTAGCCAGATGATGATGATAATATGAAATAGGGATCATGAATACTTGCCTTTTTTGAAAATATTCCGTTCAACCTGAAAATTCCTGTGAGTCAAGTGCCCTGTGAGTCAAGTGTCAAGTGTAAGTTCTTCATAAGTCAAGTCACAATTAAAATCAATCGTTTACAAAAACAGTAGAGTAAAAGCCGTACTAAAACGATACATTTCTGTTTGACTTCATATAGTATTAGAAACTACAACAAATTAAATCTCTTTAAGATCAAGGTCCCTTTGCTGTTCCTATTCATTAGTCAGCGAAAACCTACCTGTTACATGCCAGTAAGGCATAGTAATATATCAGAGGGAATAAGCCAACAGACGATGAGGACACGGGGGAGCATACGGTGGAGGTCTGCCCTGCTTGGACGGTGCGACGCCGTGTCCTCGTAGAGGCGGTCGGCAGAGGCGACCTCTCGCGTCCGGCACTGGTTCAATCCATGGCCCGGAGCGAGGAGGTATGGGAAGTGATCACCTCCTTCTGCGAAGCAGTAATGCTAGCGAAGGAGGAAGCAGTACGCGTGCGGGAGAGGGAAACCTCACGCCCCAGCCGCCGTAACAGAAGAGACGCCCCGAGCATCAGGAAACACAAGGCGATTCCTGAGCCCTGCGAGGGCGCAGGGCGATTCAAACAAGCTATGGGTGGCTTGGGCAGGTCCTGGTCAACGACGCGTCGTGCTTCACACGCGCCTCAAAGAGCTGTCAGCAAAGAAGACGGGTACTCATAGGGTCAATGCCTGCTAGGGTTGCGGAATTTATTCGAAAGAGTCACCGCGGTCCTGAAACGCAAAGGAGACGATTACGAGTGGGTTTTAGTTAATAAGAATTCGATACTCCCTTCCGCTCCGCTCAGAGCGGGAGAAGTCATTTGATGATTATCCATTTAGAAAAAAAAAACAAAAGGTTTTCCTCAATTCAAAGATTATAGAAAAATAGTAATGGTGAGATCATCAAATCTCTGATTTGATGATCTCACCATTGTTATTATCTGCTAGTTTTATAGTAGTTACTAGCTTCTTCCTATGGCTTCGTTTCTTTAGCCACAGGAAACGTGCCGTTTTCCGGGATTTAAAATAACCACACGCAGGTACTGTGGTTGATAAAAACAACTAAAACACCCCTTTGTTTTGTTGGCTGTTAAAAGATAGGGTTCCGTTCGTCCGAATGAAAAAATTAACCCTTTAAAGAATCAGTTATGTGTGTCCGTCCGTCTGTTACATTCACAGCCAATTTGCTCCGAGTCCACTGGACCGATACAGTAGAAAATTGGTTCACGCATGAAATCTAAGAAACAAAAAAAAAATAAGAAGAAAAAAGAAAATAAATGAAGAAGTCTATGGTTACAAAATAACATGTTATAAAATTACGACTTTTTCGCATTTGCCCGCGCGACCATTAATATTACCATTTTACAAACAAACAAAACAATAATCTCTCCCTCTTTGTATCAGTTTAGATGACTCAACCCAATAAAAAACCGTCACCATTATGTAAACCATAGCACAGACTTCGCAGTCCTCGAAATTTTTCCATTTAACATAGCGCTAGTCGTCCTAACTTCGCAAACGGGAAGGGAGGCGCCTTGGATCCTATCAAAGTAGGCCAATGGCTTGTTTATTAAATCCCCCTGTTTGACCCTGTTTTATAACAAGTCACGACAGGTCAGGTACTCGGGGCAGCTTTGACTGTCAGCTTTCAAGATAATTATCGTTGTTTCCCCTTCAATTCTTTTGTTTTTACCTACATAAAAGTTAGTAGAATTAGTCCATCGAGTGTGTAAATTCGACAAGAAATGATAAGCTCTCTATGAAGCTGAAGTATATCAAGATTTAATTTATTCATATGTATCTAGATAAATAGGTTTAACCAGCAACTTTGCCCGCATGTAAATCGAAAATTATGATAACTGACTAGAACTTACGGAGTAAAAAGTTGATATGCTTTGTTTGAAATGGTACCTAATACACCTTCAGATTTTTTGGTGTGATTGATTACCATTAAATCCAAAAACCATGCAGACTTTTACATTTTTATTTAAATTGTAAGTAAGAGTCAATGGTGAAGTTGAAAAGCTTTTCTTTTTGGAGTGTAATATACACTGACCTCCATCATTTAATGAAGGAACTTCCGACATGCCTTGAGGTGTCAGTTTCGCTACCCTGCTGACAGCTAATGTGCGACTTGAGCTATGTTCTATGCGTGTTTCAGCTAAGGTAGGTATTTAAAATTAACCTAATCATTTTTAGGGTTCCGTAGTAAACAACAGGAACTCTTAAAGTTTCGCCATGTCGCTGTCAGCCCGTTTGTCCGCGGACGGATTTAAATTAGTGATACTGTGAACCTATAATGTGTTGTGGTTATAATTAATAACGCTGTCAAAATTATAAAATACTAGCATCGCCCCGCGATTTCACCCGCGTAGTTCCCGTTCCCGTGGGAATATGGGCATATTTTATAGCCTATGTTCACCGGATATAGTGTAGCTTTCCAACAGTGAAAGAATTTTTCAAATCGTCAAGTAGTTTCGGAGCCTATTCAATGCAAACAAAAAAACAATCAAATCTTTCCTCTTTATGATATTAGTGTAGTAGTTAAATCTAGAAAATATTTCCATTAAGCTGTCCAGTCATAATGGTTTCACGGTGACTCTAGAAGAACTCTCGAAGCAGAGTGTCATAATCATCAAATGACTTCTTCCGCTCTGGACGGAGCGAAGGGAGTGTCAGACTCTTACGGACTAAAACTCATCCGTGTTCCTCCAAACGTCTTTGATTTCAAGGGCCGCGGTGCATCTTTCGAACAAATTCAGCAATCCTGGCAAATACCTATGTACCTACCTACTTGCCAGTATAGGTCATTGAAGCGCATAATCCTTTCTAGGTAGGTACTAATGAAAAATAAACTTCTATTTGTTTATCCTTGCTTGCGAATTCTCCTCCTAAGATATTATTTCATGATAAATATTGTAATAAGTGGATCGTGGGAATTCCCTTTGTTATAAAATTTGTAGGTTTGTTGACCGATTTTGTTTGGAGAATTATTTATTCTCCTAGTAATATTTCAAATCACTAGATCATTGAGCACCTCCTTTTTTGAAGTCGATTAAAATGTGGGTTGCTGCCTCGCAGGCAACAAATTCTCACCACGAATCTATGTGGCACCCTAGTTCGCAGCACATAACAGTCAAAGTTTTGTCATTCTTTACAAGGATTTCTTCTATTTACTTCACGGCTACATTCTCTTTTATGGTTGTTCGTTGTTATTACGACGAATTAGAGCACATTGCAGAAATTATTATCGCTGACGTGTTTTTATCTGAAGTGCTATTCATATTTTGTTTGAACAGAGTGTTATGTGCAATTGATTATTGCGCTTCAAATAAAATATGTATGATATCCAGACTTACCTAATACTAAGTTGCTGCTATTTAGAAAATATTTCAGCATGAAAAGATTGATGACTCATGCACACTCCACCTAATTTTACAAACCTTGTACAATTAGGTGGACATCATAGATCGGCAGCTGAGTTCAGCTGACTCCACCTTAGTGATCACGGTGAGATGATTACTACAAAATTTACTACCCCATTTTAATTTTTACATCTTACACATTACATCAACTCTTCCCTTAAAGCCCACTCGCACAAACCAAAGTATTTATAGGAGACAAAGTAAGCTAAGAAATAAATCTATGTATGTGGGATTGGCGTAGCAACTATAGAGTTAATTGAGTAACTATGGAGTTAATAGATTAAGTATGGAGTTTCTTGTCCTTCTATCTTTGCGAATGGACACTAGAATCACTTTAATTGTAAATGGTTACGTTGAAAAATGCCGTTAATGGCGTAATTGAAATAAACGTTTTGACTTTGAACTGCGTGAAGAAACGTTATTTTCTTCCATAGAAAGAGTTCGACACATTTTGTATGCAGTATGTAGATGAGTGTACTTGCATACGAAACATGTCGAAAAGATACAAAAAGTGTCCCTTAACGTAACCGTTCGTTCTTAAAGAAAACCTCGTGATCTAAAACATTGTAGGTATCTCGATCTTCCCTAGCGCGTAATATGCGTTTATTACATACTTAACTACACGAGAATTGCACAATAATTAAAACCACAACATTGTGTCTCATCATGTTTTTTGTTATTTCCTATTTGTAAATAAGAAGATACCTAGGTTCTGTCATAAGTCTGAGACTAAAATCCCATTAAATTATATTCCTCTTAAATTTAGCTTAGTATCCCTGGACTTGAAGAAACTTATACAACAACCAAATCAATGGTAGCAAGACTTGTATTATTATTTTATTATGGTGGAATAAATGACTCCATAAAATCAGAGGTAATCGGAAATAACAAGTCATTGTGGCTTATCATTGTAAACTGAATCTTATCCTGTTATATTAGAGCTCAATTTGTAGTTCGCTTCAGTTATAAACAACACTTTAGTGGGTCACAGGATATTTTTCCACGTAAATTATTACCGTATCATTACTTTTGTACTTAACTAGGTTTATGGTTTAAATAACAGCGTTTTATTCTCAAGAAAAATATTCGGGTTTGAACTGAGCACATGATTTAGGCCAAACAAATCCATACTTGGTGAATCCTATTGTATATCTAGACATTCGAGCCTGGTTAATTTTCGTGAACCAAAAGTTGGTCTATGAGCTTTTTCCGCTTTGAACTCCTTTCCCATATCTCCTTTGTCTGTTCATTGTCAACTTGTTTTCGTAAATCTTTGACCTGTGCTTATTTTCAGTGGCAAATTTAAATATCTACGGTGCATAAAATAATAAAGCAATACTTTATTTCAACCCTTATTACCTCAATACTGGGCAATGAAATATCAAAAGGACCCCATAGATAGCCTTCGACTCTTCCTGTTGTTTTGTCCATATCTTCCATAAGCGCCTCTAACTCGAGTTTTTTCTCCTCTCCTAGTCTTCTGATCCTATTGCGTGTCGATCCTAGCGTTATTACCGAATGTTTAGAGGATTTTCAGCCAATCAATACTGTGCACTGAAACAGTATTGTCATTCTTGATTGTACTCAAAATTAAAATTACCGGACCGGTCGATGTGGCCCTCCTTAGGGAAGGCTATCAGTTCTTTTAGTAGAAAAAAGATGACGCAAAGACTTACCTATTTTAATCTAGCTCTCATAGATTTCTGCTTAAAAATCCATCCATCCATAAGTTACGTCACACGTTAAGGGAGAGGGAGGGGGTCGACAAAGTGTGACATTGTGTGACAAGGGGATTGGGGTCTTGAATTTCGTAACGTCTCATTTCGAAATCTATTGTAATCTAAGTTTTGAAGTAAAACACGTACAAAATTGTAAAATATGTGACGTCACACAGGGGGGGTCTCACAAATGTGACCAGCTGTGACAATGTCGGGGGGAGGGGGTACAAAATTATGTAATTCGTGTGTCGTTATTTAAGGATGGCCCCTAGTCGGCCAGACAACATTGCAGGGATTACAAATAAGAACCTGGTTATCTTCCATTCGTTTCACTATAATGCTGACCATACCATACAGGGTTGCTAATGATATCATACCTCACCGCCAGACGCTCTGCCCAGCATACTGATTACAGCATTATCTTCCAAGCTTTGCCTTTTATTAGCTTGATATTCGCTATGGCTCTTCCAAGATTAGCTATAGATTCACTATAGAAAAGAATAAGAATAAAGATAACACGTCCTCTTTTGCCCAAGCGGAAAAACTGTATTTTTTAGTTATTTCTTTATGTAACTTAATTATGAAATACTTTATGTACAAAAGTAAACTTAACTCAAAGTTGTTTTTTTTTTCCTTGAAAACCTGTGAATCACAGTATAAGGTAAGATCCCGTGTACAATGGCTTAGCATTTATACATACACTAGCTGCCGCCCGCCGCTGCGCCCGCGTAATTGTCGAAAATTATCCCAAGGGAACGTACTCCCGGGATACAAAGTATCCTATGTGTTATTCCAGACTATAATCTACGTCTGTGCCAAATTTCATCAAGATCCATTCAGTAGTTTTTGCGTGAAAGAGTAACAAACATCCATCCTTCCATCCATCCACACTTACAATAATATTAGTAGGATTATTGAGCCTAAACTAGCTTAACTTTTGGTAAGCGTTCAAATATAGTATTTTTCGTAGTAGGTTTAGGAATCCTCCATATAGAACAATTTACTAAAAATATAGTACAATTCTATATAATACTAGCTGACCCGGCAAACAACGTTTTGCCACATAAAAAAAAAATTAGGGGTGGACCACCCTTAACATTTAGAGGGAGGAAAAATAGATGTTGTCCGATTCGCCACCCTAGCCGATATGCACGCTAAGATTCACGAAAATCGGTCGACCCGTTTCGGAGGAGTTCAACCACAAACACCGTGACACGAGAATTTTATATATAAGATAGTAAGGGTGGCACCCTAGATCCACCAGGTACCTGGTCTATGTAATAAATGTTTGAATGCGTCATAGTGAAAACACACCTGAAGATTGAATGTTACCTACATGATACAATCACAAAAGAATTAATTCCACCAATTATTATACGTAATTAAGGATCACACTTGAAGTAATCTAGGCAAATAAGTGTGCACAGTCAAGGGGAAAAACATTCAAGGTTTGTTTGACATTTATCAAGTCGTATTCGACCTTGTGTCAGCGTATTATGGAATGAAATAGATTAAATAATGGTTTTCAAGTGGTTCATTATCAGTTTCGAATAACTAGTTCCTAGGAAGTCTGAAAAGACTAGACTTTCAGTTTGATTTGAAATAAATAAATATTTGAAAATAAGTCTACCGCTAATTTATATCTATCAACTGCAAACCTCTAATGTTAATCATCCCACTGAGATGGTTAGACGCATAGACTACTATTTATATAGTTACACGTCTATGTTTGCGAGGCCCTTTAATTTTATTCTCATAAATTATTATTGTAGCAGCAATAGAAAATAATATACCTACTTACACACTCTGTGAAAACAACTGTCCATCTACCTATTAGGGTTCAGCCCGTTGTGCAGCCCGCACAACGGGGACTACTGCCGTGGAAGCCAGAATCCACAGAGCAGCAGAGTACTGCGACGAGAAAAACGCCCAGTCAATGAAGCTTGAGGAGTGTGAGAGTAACAATTTAACTGTCTTGGAAAACGCGACGAATTCTATCTGAAAAGAACAGCGGAGTACCTACTAAGAAAACATGACATTTCAATTTTACGCAATAGGTCATCAAGCAGGATGAAGAATGGAGCTAATTCGGCGACAGAAGTCTAGTGCACATGCTAATATCAATAGGTCTTAGGTCAGTTGTTAAATGTATGTACATAATTATGCTGATATTAAAAAGCAACAAGGCAATCATATTGAACAACTTTGAATCACTAATAAATCTGAATCACCGAATCTAAACTGCATTCTCGAACCATAATAAATATTAGATTGTGTGTGGCAGATTAACTTCATTTCCAAAAGATAAAAACAAACTAACAGGTAGCGCCATCTAGTAAATATTTCTAATAACTCAGAACTGAAGAACAGTCGTAAAACAACAGAACAACAGATTGCCACCAAAGGTTTGCTTTATGATAGTTCTTGATTCATAGGATAGATGGCGTTAAGTTAGCAAAACAACAATAATCCGTTTCATAGGAAAGTGGTCTTTAGAACTAGGAATAACCGTATCCGCTAGTATGAACACCTTTAAACAATGACAAATATTGTCGTAATGTTTTTGAGGAGCCATTGTTGCACATCTTCAGTATATGTTTGCTGGAAAGTCCCTACCCGGATGAGTAGAAGATTACGCGAGTTATCCATTTCCTAAAGGTGGTGCGGGCCCTCACGTGAGTCCCGTGGCCGTCTTGTTCACGTTCGCCATTTTTTTTGTTTGTAGTCTTTTATGCAATACTGGCTATTACATAAAAGTATTTATACAGCTTTATAACTGAGCTCTCGGTTACGAGATGCAAGTTGCTGCTTTTGGTACCTACCTGTCGCCAGCTATTGATGCCGGGGGGCAGGTGGATGTGGCATATTTTGGCTTCCGGGAAGCTTTTGATATAGTAGTGACGAACTTTTATGCAAGCTCGCTGCTGTGGGATTCACGCCGCACTTAGGTACTTAAGATTTTAGCAAGTTACGTTAGCGAGCGCCGACAGTACGTCGAGTATGTAGGACATGACTCCAAACCGTACGAAACGTTCTCAGGGGAGAGTCAAGGCATTCATATTGGAGTAGTGAACGATCTGCCAACAGCAGTGCTATTCTCTAAGAACTCACGTGCGAATTCGATTCATATCTCATTTTCGATTACACTTCGTAACTCATCTGAAGTGAAAAGTATCAAGTTACAGAATACCAAATACAGTTTTCACCGCAGAATCAGAAGTGAGAACTGGAGTGAGTTCTTACAGAATAGCATTGCTTTAGTCAAAAACTGATAATGACTTAAAGCTATTTTTAACGGTGAAAGATGAAGCAGATTGTAATCTGCGCCGGTCAGACATCAACAATGTACAACATCAGTATGAGATGGACACGCGAGTAATGCCGTGCGTCACACAGGTGCGGGTCCTGGGCTTGCAAATGATGCCGGAAATGACGTTCTGCAAACACATAGTTGAAGTGGACTTTCAGAAATCTCGCTTTCATCTTGAGACAATATAGGTAAAGATTTTAGCGATACGGCTGCTGTTAACAAATTGTATAACGCACTGGTACGGATCCACCTGGAAACCAGTTTAAATATTTGGAATCCTCATGTGGGAAAGTACAGACTCATGTTGGAGAAAATACAAAACAAGCTCGAGCTATTTGTATTGGAAAAAATATGGGGTTTACCTAATGTACCCTAGTCTGTTCGTCCTGGGAATGGTCGGGCACACCAGACTGGCTATTAGAAGATACGTCGAGCTGGTCAAATAGAAGAAAAAGAATAACTAACTTTGTACCTATGTAATTACTCTTTCAAAATATATTTTTTACATTATTTGACAAACATGTTATCTTTTTGTCTTCTATTTTTTATTTAAACGTTCAAGCTTAGGACAGAAGTGTAGGTAGGGTAGGCTACTTAATCGGATGCGTTCTCTAAGACTGGTCTACAAGCATCTGATAAAAGTACGCAATTCTAACAGCCATGAAGTTATTTACCATAAGCGGCTAACTTCAATATTATTTTGAAGTCCAAGCTACTGAATAAAGCTGTGCAAAAAAGAAGATGAAGTCAACTAAAACTCAGAAATTACATGCGTTTAAACACTTTTGTCTTCGTAGATCATATATTATATTTTTAGCATTTTTTAAGAATATTCGTGACTAGCAGCGCCCCGCAGTTTAACCGCATAGTTCCCGTTCCGATGGGAATATGGGGATTAAATATAGCCTATGTCACCCGGGGATAGCGTAGCTTCCAAACAGTGAAAGAATTTTGCAAATCGGTTCAGTAGTTTCGGAGCCTATTCAATACAAACAAACAAACAAATCTTTCCTCTCTATAATAGTAGTATAGATAAAACTACAGATACTTAGAAAAAGATGGCTCGACCGGTATGTTAATCACCTAGGGATCGCGGCGAAAGTGATTCCGGTCGAATGCTAATAGATAGAGTTGCACTTCACTCTATTAGAAAATCGTGAGTGTATAAAAGAGTAGGTACGTATCCTCGAAGAAAATTCGATCGCAAAACAAGTACCAAAGAAATAACCAAAACTTTATTGTGAAATCAACTTTTAAGGGGGTTACAAAACCATTCCACCGTTGAAATTTCCACCATGTGGTGAAATAAGGATTAGGGTCAATTGGACCCTCCAAAGGAAGACTGGATGGGAAGTTCCAACTGGAGTGGTGGCAATAAGCCTATGCAAGCTGTGGGGTAAATCTAGTACTCCATAGAAGTGAGTCGTTGTACTCGTTACCCGTTCATTGAATCTAAATATATATAACTCAAAAAGGACTGACTGAGTGATATAGTGATCTATCAACGCACAGCCCAAACCACTGAATGGATCGGGCTGAAATTTGGCATGCTGGTAGATGTTATGACGTAGGCATCCGCTAAGAACCCCACCGAATGTGTCTCCACGTTGTCGTCGTGGTGGGGCTTGAGCGTCCTAATGATCTTGCGAGCTTTCCCGGTAGAGCCACTCATGCCGGAAGGTCGCAAGTGAGGGATCAGACCAAGAGAGACACACGCTTGCTCGCTGCTCTCTGGTACGCGTCTGATCATCAGACGTGACTGTGGGAGCAGCGAGCAGGTGGAGAGGTGAGGTTGGGAGAGAGGGCCCTGAGAAGGGGCGGAGCGAAAAGGGACCACACCCTTAAAAGGAACAAAAATGAAAAAAGACGCTTGCAAAATGAGTCCCCAGGTGGGTCCCGACTGCTCAGCGGTCGGGGAATCCCACCCCGCTTCGGCGGGCTGCCCTCCGTACTCTGGGGTGGGCACCAAACGTCTTCCGCTTGCCAGTGGCAACAAGAGCCGAGGAGGCTCCAATTCGTCGTCGTCATCCGGATCCGCCTCCTTTAAGGAGCTGATGGCGCACGAATTCGCAGAGGAGGGTTCGCCTGAGCGCCGGGGTGGCGTGGAGTTGGATTCCGGCTCCGCGCTAGACCTAATAACGGTCAGCTCGGCGGGCTCAGGAGATGAAAGAGGGGGGGCTGCTGCGGAGAACGTAAAGTTCTTCCGCAAGCGGTCCAGACGGGAGGATGACAGCGGGTCGTCCTCCGAGGGCGAATTTGCCTCCGCCCGCAAAATCCCCACCGCTAGGCGGGGCAGGGGTTGTGAGGCGGGGAGAGGGCTGGCTGCCTCTACCCGGGAGGTGGAGCGTCGGGCCGAGAGGTTGGCGGGGGAGGGGCATCGCCCTGGGGGGAGCGGTCGCAGGGCTCCCTCTACTCGTCCGCCTCCTCTCGACTCCGATGACTCGGTGTCCCCGGGAGAGGTACCTCCCACTGCCGAGGAGAAGAGGGCCAAGCTGGAGGAGGTCGTGGAGGCCGCGATCCGCGCTGTGGCCTTCAAGAGGAAGCAGTCCTCTAAGCGGGAGGCCATTAGCGCGGCCAAGGCCTCCATTATGGCGGCGGCGGCGGTCAACGTCGGCGGGTCCGGAGAGGCGACAGAGTTGCGGGCGGAAGTCGCCCGCCTCGCGGCCGTAACGGAGCGACTCATTGCGGAGAATGAGTCGCTCCGGAGGGACTTGGCTGGCATGGCCAGAGCGGCCTCGGAGGAGCCGCAGGGGGGCCGAGTCCGGCGACGCTGGAGGGGAGCCTAGTGCTGAGCCAGGTGCGGAGCCTGGTGCGGCAGGAGCTGGCTCCCTACCAGAAGCAGTTCTCCGTTTTGGAGGACATGATTCGGCGTCCCCCACTAGCGGCGACACAGAGGCCCCAGGGCCGGCAGAAGGCGGCTTCGTACGCGGCCGCCGTGGCTACCGGCCCGGGAACGTCTGGCCAGGCGAAGGCAAAGGCCAAGGGCGGAGCCGCGCCGGCGCCAGCGCCAGCGCCTGTGACGCCGGCGACTGCGACGCCGGCGACGACCAAGGCGGCCCCGGCGAAGAGGGGTAGGAGGAAGGCTGGAGGAGCGGCTAAGGCTGCGGCGCCAGTGGTGCTGCAGCCGCCCCCACCCCCACCCTCGGACCCTCCTGCGGCCGAGGCCGAGTGGCAGGTTGCTGGCCAGAAACGGCGGGCCGCGAAAGCGGCCAAAAACAAGGCGAGGAGGCAGCGGCGGAAGGCCAACGCCATTGCGGCGAGGCTTCGCGCCCCGAAATCCGCGGCTGTAGTGCTCACACTGCAGCCGGAAGCGGAACAGAGGGGCGTGACGTATCTCGCCGTACTGAAGCGGGCGAAGGAGGCGGTGAGCCTCCAAGAGCTGGGCATCAGCGGGGGCATCGGGGTCAGGAGGACCTTAACCGGTGCCCGCAAGCTCGAGCTCGCCGGAGCGAAGAGTGGCCCGTCCGCGGACGCCCTGGCCGAAAGGCTGAGGGCGGTCTTACCCGCGGACGAGGTCCGGGTGTCCAGGCCGACTAAGCGCATCGACATGCGCATAGTGGGCCTGGATGACTCCGTGACGGAGGAGGAAGTTGTGGCCGCCGTCGCCAGGACTGGGGGGTGCTCTGCCGAGCTCGTCAAGGCGGGCACCCTCCGGCCTGACAACACGGGCATGCAAACCCTTGTGGTGAGCTGCCCCGTGACGGCGGCCAGAACTGTGTCGGAGGGCCGAAGGCTCTTGGTGGGATGGGTGTCTGCGCGGGTAAAACTGCTGGAACCCAGGCCTCTGAGGTGCTACCGCTGCCATGTGGGTTGCCCACATGGCAGCGGTAGCACCTCAGAGGCTCTGCCATGTGGCATGGCACACGGGAGCTATGTGCCCCTCGGAGGTGGACCGCAGCGGACTTTGTTTCCGCTGTGGTCAGCCCGGTCATCGGGCCGGCTCGTGTGAGGCCACGCCGCACTGCAGTGCATGTGCGGCTGCTGGCAAGCCGGCCGAGCACTGGGCTGGGGGAAGGGCCTGCGCGCCATCCGCCCCGACCAGGGGCAAGAGGTCCGCCGCCACCGCCGCCTCTGCCGCCGCCGCGGCTTCTGTCGCCGCCACTGCCGCTTCTGCTGCGGGTGCTGCGGCTCCCAACACTCGGGAGGGTGCTGAGATGGAGTGCCAGTAATGGTCCTATTTCGGCCCCCTCCAGAGACAAGTCGGCCGCTGTGCTATCGCGCAGCCTGGGGACGGTGAGCGTGGGTGGCTCGCCGTCCGATACCAGGTTGAGTCGACGACGCATTGTGTTCCACGCGCGCCTCAAGGAGCCGTCAGCACCGAGGACGGGGCCCCATAGGGTCGGTGCCTGTTCGGCGGGTTGCGGAATTTGTTCGAAAGAGTTACCGCGGCCCTGGAACGCATAGGGCACAAGAAGGATCACGGGTGGGTTTTAGTCAGTAAAAGTCTGACACTCCCTACCGCTCCACCCAGGGCGGGAGGGGTCATTTGATAATTTCCCATCCAGAAAAAAAAAAAAAAAAAAAAAAAAAAAAAAAGGCATCCGCTAAGAAAGGATTTTGATTAATTCTACTCCCTAGGGGATAAAATAGGGGATGAAACTTTGTCAATTTTAAACCGATCGGGCTGAGAGTTTCAAAATCGGGGGTAAAGTAACTATTCCACGCGGATGAAGTCGCGAGCAGAAGCTAGTAATGTAATAAGTTAGCTTATGATTATAATTAATAGTAGTAGTTAATTAAATTAAAAACTGGATAATTAAAGCTGGTGTAAGTTCTTTGTGTTCGGATAATGCCAGCACGTGTTAATCACACTTATCCAACGCATATCATTGCCTCAATGCGTCGTCGGCAGTATCTAAGTAAATGTCACCGTTGCGTATAGTGACCATGAATATAGTAGTGCACATTTCACATATCTAGTGTAGTTTATTCAAAATTCCGATTTTATTTCCAATTACTTAAGTATCGAGACTTCTTCATCTAAGAGAACTTCTTCATTAAAAATCTGTATTGGGATAGATTGATATAAAGACACATACTTCGCAATGGAGAAGACTGTTCCACCATACTACTCTTACCATGGTGACCACAGCGCATGACATTTCATCAATCCAAACACTCGTCGAGGAAGTGGTGCGGTGAGTTTAAGAAGGTCAAGCCTGATTGATCATTTCACCAGCTTCCTGTTACCCGAGGCCGGCTGCCATTGTTGGACGAGAAAAGCCGAAAACTAATTATCCGCCATCTTGGAACGTTAAAGAGTTCATTGGTATACGTAGTGGAATTTTTACGAATGTAAATGAAAGTTTCTTTTGGAAGCTCTTCGGATTCTTTTTAACTGACTTCCAAAAGAGGAGGAGAAGTCGACTGTATTTTTTTTTTGCATGCAACCTCGTCATTTTCAAAAGCTGGTACTTGTCATGTGGTCCCATTTAAATTTGAGAGATCTGACGACTAGTATTTGATCCCTAATAATGCGTGGCTTCGACGACAAGTGACGATTTTTTGATGATGTTCTCATTCCGTCATTGTTGATGTAAAATGAAAAAAAAAAACTATATATGATGGTTTGGAAGAGCAACTGAGTATTTCGAGGTTGGTAGGTAGGTTTGAAGAACGAGTGTAATTGCTCCTTAATATTATTCCATGAAAACGAATCTTATTGTCAAGTAATAGTAGTAGATTTAATAGTAGTAGTAGATTTTGGATAATTCTCCTTTAATAGCCGGCGCAGTAGTTGTCACATTTTCTGTATACAAGTCTGTAAATCATAACTTCCGAGTTAAATGGTAATACAGCAAAGTGTCCATTTATTTCTAAATATCTTTGTCTGTTCGTCAAATGAAAGTTCACGGTCTGTGCCATCAGAATGTGTCTTGCGCGGAATTCCACTGTGTGACCTTTTAGCGACTTGGCGCCATCGACATTCCTTCATCTTCCAAACCCTTCGGGAACAATTTGAAAGGCAGAAATTACTCAAACATGATCACTACATAATTTTCGAGGTTTCAAAAATAATATATCCCGGGTAACATAAGCTAGAGAAAATTTTAAAAAATAATAAGGGGTTTGTTTATTAGTTGTTTTCATGAAAATTATGACTACGTATACTATGATCGTCTCAAGCTTGCTGAGTACATAGCAAAAGAGGTATGAAATAAAAATTAAAAAATTTAATTGTTTTTCGTCATGGCTGGCGTGTTTTTATATTTTTTAATGTTTTTTTTTTCTGCCGCTCTAATTTAGTATTTTCGCCAATTAGGTCTGTTTTATATTTCACATTTGCTATGATGTATTTAACCTTTAAGTGCTGAGATGGTTTAGTCAGATCATAAATGGTGACGTGACGTCTCTCAGACGGTTATTTAAATAATCAAATTGGTTGTTATTATTCACTGAAATTCACATTATTTAATTGCAATATGATCCGTTTATTATTAATTTACTAATGAAGTTTAAAAACAACAACATATTCATATGAGATCAACATTTATTAGGTACTAAGTAATCAAACAACTAATATTTCGCTGTCTTAGAAACATACTATTTATAATCAGGCTGTATTCAAATATTTTGTAATTTTTTTAATTAAACGTCTGTCTTTATCGTGGTATTGCCTAAGTAGTCATTGCTTTTCTAATAAATACAAAATATTAAAAAAAAAACTTATTCGTCTGCATATTCCACGCATACTGTTTTTGAACATCCAAGACAGATAGGCTTGCGCTTGCGACAGTCAATGCAGCTAGCTGTACTGTCTGTCTGTCTTAGTACGTCTTTTGAGTCTCGATGAAAATGGACGCCCGGGCGTCTTCTTCTGTTGTGGCGGCTGTAGCTTGAAGTTTCCCTCTCTCGCACGCGGTCCGCCTCCTCCTTCGCTAGCATTACTGCTTCGCAGAAGGAGGTGACCGCTTCCCAGGCCTCCTCACTCCGGATCATGGTTTGAACCAGGCCCGGACGTAAAAGGGCGCCGCCGCGACCTTGTACCCTTGTACTCATCAATACTTTTGATTACCAGATATAGGACTCATAGTTTCGGATCTTGAAGTTCGGTTGACATCAACAAGAGGCACACTGCTCGGTCAAGTTTGTAGCTGATTCTCATTCTCTTTGTCTTGTTCGTCTTCTGACTGTTCAGATTCCGTTTCGTGATTAGATTGCAAGAAGTAGTCTGGGTCTGCCTGATCATTATCAATGTCGCTAAAATCACCCTCTATTTACGTTTCTAACAAAGTTTGTGGAGTATTTTCGAAGTCCTCACTGATAGTAGCAACCATTCTTCTTCTTTTGCAACAATTTTTGAAGTACATGGTTGTTCCATCTAAAAAAATAGCATTACTAATGTGGTGACGTCTCGTAGACACTTAGAAAGATACACACTAATAATGACCTGAAGTCTGACAGGCCCGCAACATTAATACTGACCTTACGTCTCAGAGACGCTGTGCAAGTGCAGCCCCACAGCCGAATGTGTTGATGTGCCGCTTGCGAGTACTCGACTGATCAATCGTCGCGTTCGATCCGGAAGCTACAGAGAAGGGCGCGGGGGTAACTTTAAAGGCGTCGAAATGAGGCTCATAATTGTTTTATCACCGTCTTCGAGACACCCACGTCAGTACTTAAAGGTTAATTTATCTCTAAGTTACTATTTATCTTCAAAACACCGCCTGGAACAATCTTACCCTGCATGGTCCAATTTCAGTTTTCCAATACCCAATTTATATACGAACGTAGTACCACGGTATTTCTCGCTCATAAAAATATAGGAAGTGCACGGTCATCGATTCTTAGGTATTTCGGCGTGGCCCTGAGCACTAAATAACAGATTTTTGCCAAGCATTGTGAGGCTTATTCTGAGAACAAGTAGTGCCGAAATCATAATGTCATGGAGTGAAAGGATTCGGTTCAGAATACGTCTGGAATGTCGGTGCCTGTGTCTAGTCTAGCCATTGTCTATGTAGAACATAAGTAAATGTACTGTGGTATTTGTACGGTGGCATTTGTGTAAGTATTTAATAAGAACTAGCTGCTGCCCGCGGCTTCGCCCGCGTGAATGTCGGAAATTATCCCAAGGGAACACAATCCCGGGATAAATAGTATCCTATGTGTTATTCAAGACTATGATCTATATCTATGCCAAATTTCATCAAAATCCATTCAGTAGTTTTTGCGTGAAAGAGTAACAAACATCCATCCATACTTACAAACTTTCGCGTTTATAATATGTTTTAGTAAGATAATATTAGTTAGGTAAAATGAACGGGAGGTAAGTTACATAAAATTAATGAATGACTCGTGCTAACAAAGATGCGAATCGCTCGACGTCGTCGATGTGGGGGAATAAAATATTTTTTATTTCCCATTCCAGCATATGTGGCCTCACTGCAGGGTAAAGGGGCCCTGGGCCCCAAGTCTGCTATTTTTATAAATTTGTCATTCCAACACAATCCCATTGTAATCTGCTAAATTCATAATGGTCGATGGTCTCGTAATACTTTTTGGTAACCGAGCTATTAAAAAAAATGATTGCACAATGACGTTCTAATGATAGGTTACTGATCAAAAGAACTGTCAAAATTTTAGCAGCGTCTGACATTCATTTGTCATTTTATACAAGATTACCACTCTGCCATTTCTTTCAATGGAGTGTCAGTGGTTTACCATTGGAAACTCATAGTGACGCTTTTATAGGTATTAGTAGATTACCAAACTTGTAAAAATCAACCATTATGAAATCAATGATAGACCATCCTGACACAATTGTAATGGCAGACTTGAGGTCCTGATAAGGCCAGAATGGTAGATGAAGTCTCATGCTGGCTCGTGTTGTGTTTTTAATACTGCCCATTAAAATACTTTTGCATAATTATGATTGAAATTATGGCAACGCCACAGATAATATAGGCAACGCTATCGTTAGTCAGAATTCCCGCCCCTCTTAACAATCGTTCTACCTACTCCTCAACTCCACTGAGGTAATAACAATAGAGATAACTTAATCAAATCTAAGTTACCCAGTCTCAATGGACCGGTCTAACCACTGTTTATTTCATGGAAGTGGTTTCCTGTACTCGGAACAATTGCAATTAATATAATTTACTCGTCTCTTTGACACGCACTTTATTTTAAAACTAGTTTTGTAGGTATTTTCATTTGACAACTTGCGTATACGCTGATAGAAATAGCATTGAATGAATCACTGTGATGGGAGAACAATAATGATTTAATAAGAAAATTGCCATTTACAGAATATCAGTTCAAGTACAAAGTACCACAGAGATAGCGAGATATTAAATATTACTGATGAAAAAAATGTGAACAACACGGCACAGCTCCACTTTCCATTGTGGGATCCTGTGTTCGATTCCCGAATTGAAATGTCATATTCATATTCATATCTTTATTTGCATTCCATAGTGTCTGAAGATCTTACAATGTGCTTAAAGCTAAGTACAATTATGGACCCTGTAGGGCACAGCAAAAAGTATAAAATTAATGGTATAAAATAAAGTAATACTTAATAAAATTAATAGATATTTTATAACAATTTTTAAACTTATTTTTAGTATTTATTAACAACAATTATATTATTTGGAGATCAATTATTTCCATTTGAGATCATAAAAAGCAGAAAAAAGAAGTATTTGGTATTCTAACTTATTCTATTACAATAATAATATACATATAATATATGAGTGTGAATTTGAAATATCAATGTATGGTGTCCGTGTGTGTGTAAAATATTTCTTTGTCATCTATGTATTCGTTTATTGTGTACTACGCTTTAGTAATTAATAATTGTTTTAGTTTATTGGTAAAGCTTGTATCGCTAGTTTCACATGTCTCCTAAACAATGTCATTATGGTACTGCCAAATAAACTTACAATAGCGGCCATTGACCCAACTGCATTTTTTGACATTCTTAATTCCATAATCGGAACAAAAGAAACGAAGCTGTCCTTTTTTTGGATGGGAAATCATCAAATGACTTCTCCCGCTCTGGGCGGAGTGGAAGGGAGTGTCAGACTCTTACTGATTAAAACCTACCCGTGATCCTTCTTGTGCCCTTTGCGTTCCTTTCGATCAAATTCCGCAACCCTAGCAGGCACTGACCCTATGGGGACCCGTCTATAAAGCTGTCTACATTTATCGAGATTCTTTACATTTTCTAGTTTTGATCAACCATTAATAATTAAATTTCAGGTACTCATAAAGAGATATAAGGGATAGTTCAATGTTCTTTATTACAAATATATCTGGTAGCTACAATAATTATAATTTATGACACCCACAGACGGATCTATCATCTATAGTGCTTTCGACAGTTCAAACCTATCATTATGTTCGATTCAAGTAAGGTCAAAGGTGTCCTAGCCTACTATCAGATTTTATCAGAACGGAGCACGATCCAAAGGCATACCACAGCGTGACGTTGCTATTGTACTATAGTTTTCTACCTACATGCTTATCGGGAACATTAAATTATGCATTTGGTTCGCACTAGTGACAAATGCTCCGCGGGCCACCGTCCAAGTGTTCCGTCTCAAGATCTCGACTTATGAATATAAATGTAATCTAATATTTATATCAACACGCTAAAGAAACTATTTTGATCCGGTAGCAAATTGATCGGAATAGCCCGGGGCCTATTGTTCGTAATTCTTTATTAGATTTGACAGCTTATAGCCCAAGAGCTGGTAACGATATTTGGGCCGGTATTGTAGGTTCGGCCAATAATACTTAATTCATCTCAGAAATATCACTTTTATTTCTGGATGCGCTCTGGACGCAGCGGAAAGAAGTATCAGACACTGGCTGACTAAAACCTATCCGTGTTCTTCCTGTGTGCCCTTTGCGTTCCAAAGCCGCGGTAACTCTTTCGAACAAAAATCCACGACAAATATGACACGTTCTGCAAGTGTCATATTTCTGTAAAGGCACATGAAGTCCAATTAACCAATTGAAGATGGTTACATCCCAACCCAAGGCTCCCATCCTAAGGCTGTACCCGTTTCTAGTAATTAGTACCTAGTTAGTAACCTCGTTATTAGCATGCGCCTTTAGTTACGAGAGATTCTACAGTAAGCTCAGCAACACAATTTGCAGTTAGCGGGGAACCGGTAGTAGAAAATTTTGATACCTTATTCTTGTCAAGAATAACGTAACCAACATTTGCTACTACTTCATATTAAGTCACTGTCTCTTCTCTGTCAAGTCCATCCAAAAGTTGTCTGTTAAAGATTTTTTCACTTATTTCTTAAACTCGTTGTTATGGATAAAGAGTATTCTAATGTATGTAATTTTAATATTAATTATGCTTCTTTAAACCACAGACACTACAGAAGTTACTCAACATGGCAGCAAAGCCACTGAATTCGCTTTGTTCGTGTCACCTTTCGAATCAGGTGTCACCCAGCAGGTGACCGCACTAAAATGGCTTGTAATTGTTATTTAATCTTGATCTTAACATAATTTATTGGTTCAATTCACGTGCAAAATAGGGTTGCCGAAAGTGCTACCTACTCATTTTGTATTGCTTGCTATGTTTCTGAAGTACCCACCCACTTAGCAAGTTCTGACCATATTTTTAATTAAATCTTTTTGCCGTTTTGATTTGCCTTATGGACCTTTTGAAACCCTCTCGAAATCAGTGATCGATTATTTTTGATAAATTAGTTTGCAAAGCAATCGTACGTATCGAGTTTTGTCAGTCATCTTCTATCTCTTCTTGCCCCATGCTACTTGGGGTGACCGTACATGTTCGTCTTCCATTCTATCCTGTCACTGAAATTTCTATCACTGACTCCCTTTTCTTTCATATCATTTGTCACACAAACCATTCATATATTATTTGACCTCTCTTTCCCTCTCCCACCCGTCTACATTTATATTCATAACTCATCATGTCCATAAAAAGACAAATGATTCCCTAATATCAGTTTAAAATGTTCAGACACCTTCTGCGGTTGTTACTACGGATCGGATCCAACATCTTTTTTGCTTGAAGATCTATAAGAAGCCGTTTTTCCCCTCCCCGTTCATGAAAAATTCCCTTCTGTAAATTAGCGTTACTGGAGGTAATTTTTAATTTTAGCTAAAAATCTTTTTTTGCAAAAGCTTTCTTAAATTTTATTTCTTGCTCAGATTTTTTTGCATCCAACCAAGAATGTAATTGGTTACAGGCAGCCCTAGTTTGCTCCCGGCCGGTAGCAAAACAGTCATGATCTCACGACATTTGGCCGACGTTAATTATGACAGATAATAGTCGCATTCACCACTGACTTACTAATTCTGCACACCTTGTATGGATACGAATTGGAAAACTTGGAAGCTAAGATTTTTGAGATCAGGAGACCATTAGTGCAAGATTGCTGACTAAATACATAAGGGATCTTTTACTTAACAATTTCGTGAGTGGCACAGACCGAATGAATCCAAAGACCACCTCGCAGCGGAAGACCCACGGTTAGGTTAGTAAAAAACAACGGATTGAAGTGACAAATATTCTTACTTTAGTAAGTACTCATTTCTTCTATCTAATTATTATATTATGTCCCACTGTTGGGTGAAGACCTCCCTCTCTGCTCCTCTATCTTCTGCCATTGCAAGGCCAGTCCTCCCGGTAACAGCCCGGTGGCCGTACTACGAAGTGCCAATGCTATCATGATTTAGTTTGAGGGAAAGGGATAGTGCTATTCGTCTTGTGTAACTCCGTCTCTCTCTGACATAGGAATCATGATGGATTTAAGACGTCATGGTAGGGCTACAGTTAATATCTACGTCATCTTGGTCTGCCGCGATGTCGCTGAGCATTGAATCTTTTAATCGCTAGGCGTTTCTAATCTAAGGTAGTCTACAATCTCAGTTCAATCTTCGGTTGTCATTTAAATGTGTTGACAAATCCTATGCCACTTACGTGTAGGTATATGTAGCCAGCTAACATGGGACCAGGGGCCTAAGTCTGCTATTTTTATAAATTTGTCATTCCAACACGATTCCATTGTCATTTTGCTAAAAGTTCGTAATCTGCTAAATTCATAATGGTCGATCACTGGTCAGTCAATGGTCTCGTAATACTTTTTGATAACCGAGCTATTAAAAGCAATGACTGCACAATGACGTTCTAATGGTAGGTCACTGATTAAAGGAACTGTCAAAATTTTAGCAGACTACCGCATACGTCTGTAATTCATTTGTCATTATGTACGAGATTACCATTCTATGCCATTTCTTTCAATGGAGTGCCAGTGGTTGACCACTGGAAAGTCATAGTGACGCTATTTTATTAATAGATTACCAAACTTGTAAAAATGAACCATTATGAGATCAATGTTAGACCATTCTGACACTATTGTAATAGCAGACTCAGGGCCCTGACAGTTGGTTTTTCTGATTTGAATTTCAGAAATGTAAAGCATGTTTTCCTTTACTAGACCGTATAGAGTTTCGCGCGTACTTGCTTTTATACTTGTATTCAGCTGAATACTAGTGTTTTACGTAGATCGGCCTACCAGATCTCCACAACCCATCAACTTGATAAAACGGTACTTCTTGGCAAAACTGATGTCATTTTGTGGCTTATGACAATCCGTAACGACTGCGAAAGATTGACAAATGACAGCCGAGACCAACAGCTTAACGTGCTTTCCGAGGCACGGACGAATCTCTATATGTTAAGATGGTCACCCATCCAAAGACCGACCTCAGCAAGCGGTGCTTAACCTTGAAGATCGCCCCGTACGGCTGTTATTATTTAGCCACGAGCTCCTTTCTCAAATAAAATGTATCCATTGGACAGACGACGCGTGTCGATGTGCCATAATATTTCATACGCATATCACTGTCAATGTGTGTCTTTGTGTCTGCGTGCGCGTAAGCACTTAATCAAACATAATTGTATACAAATGAACGTTTAAACCGGCAGTGAAAATACCCCTTGGAATAATTAATTACAATTTATATTGGCATACCATAGTGAGTTGTATTGTTAAAGGATATTATTATAATGTTAAATATCCGACAGTATATCAAAGAATCGTGACTAAAACATTTATTTCTAAGTCTACCTCCGAAACTTGACCACTCAACACTAATTAAGAATCGTTGACTTACTTTTCATTTTCTAATATGCATACATTAGGATGTGGTCGTTTGATCAATCACGGAACTTATGTACGGAACTCCGTGACTGGCAGACAATACCTAGCTTAGAGATATAAACAAGAAATACGTTGCACTACAAAAGCCTTTGTCGAACGGTGTCTTGCGACTGAAGTTTTAGAATGTTCAACAAATGCTTGAACATGCAGTTTGCAACAAGGCAATATGGGTTTGATACTCCTACTCCTAGATGGCCATCTGGATACATCTATATTCTAAGAAATTTCCTCCACTCGACTGAAACTCGAACCAGCCGAATCAAATTAACAGTTGAAGCTATGACGATTGAGTCAAGTTTGGAGGAAGTTTCCACTAGAAATACTTATAGGTCCACGGGCTCTTGTGTCGGGATGGTGGGCTTCATAGCAGGCAAACCTATAGTTTTTTTTTTTTCAGTAATTAAGGCAGTCATTTAAACTTCGGTAACCGGTAGTGTACATTTAGGTAGTTGAATACATTCCAATTGAGACAAACAGCGGGCCAATGTGCGGTGAACGTGCCCCGCCCTCACTATAAGGCGCTACCGACTTGTGTTAAGGCACAGTTATCCTATAATGCGGGGGCATAGATCGTGAAAGATATCATTGGGAATGTTACAGTGAAAAAAATCAGTGTGCAAAATTTCACTTTTTCTTTCAGTTTCTTTTTTGGATGGGAAATCATCAATTCACTTCTCCCGCTCTAGGCGGAGTGGAAGGGAGTGTCAGACTCTTACTGACTAAAACCCACCCGTGATCCATCTTGTGCCCTTTTTTTTTTTTTTTTTTGGATGGGAAATCATCAAATGACTTCTCCCGCTCTGGGCGGAGCGGAAGGGAGTGTCAGACTCTTACTGACTAAAACCCACCCGTGTTCCTGCTTGTGCCCTTTGCGTTCCAGGGCCGCGGTGACTCTTTCGAACAAATTCCGCAACCCTAGCAGGCACTGACCCTATGGGGCCCCGTCTTCTTTGCTGACGGCTCTTTGAGGCGCGCGTGGAACACGACGCGCCGTCGACTCGGGCCTGGTTGCTATCGGACGGCGAGCCACCCATAGCTCGCCATCCGCAGGCCCGCGCCTACGGTGGCCGGGAATCGCCCTGCGTTTCCCGACGCCCGGGGCGTCTTCTCCTGTTGCGGCGGCTGGAGCGAGGGGCTTCCCTCTCTCGCACGCGCTCCGCCTCCTCCTTCGCTAGCATTACTGCTTCGCAGAAGGAGGCGACCGCTTCCCATGCCTCCTCGCTCCGGACCATGGCTTGAACCAGGGCCGGCCGCGAGAGGTCACCGCCGCCGATCGCCTCCACGAGGACACGGCGTTGCTCCGCCCAAGCAGGGCAGACCTCCACCGTATGCTCCACCGTGTCCTCCGGGCGATCCACACAGTGATGACACCCGGACGTGTCCTCCCGCTGGATCCGACACAGGTACCTCCCGAAACAGCCGTGTCCGGTGAGCACCTGCGTCAGGCGGAAGGTGAGGACGCCGTGGCGTCTCTCCAGCCACTCCTCAAAGAGGGGACTTACCGCCGCAATGGCGGCGTGCCCATCCATCTTGTGCCCTTTACGTTCCAGAGCAGGCACTATACCTATGGGGCCCCGTCTTCGTTTCTGACAGCTCTTTGAAGCGCACGTGGAACACGACGCGCCGTCGACCCGTGCCTGGTTGTTATCGGACGACAAGCCACAGGTACGGTACCCTAAAACGAACTTTTGAATAACTAAATATTCTTTTAACTTCCATGAAAAATAAAACAGTGACAATAATATACTATTTTCCTTATCGCTTTAGAATCCATCCAAAGGTTTTCTTAAAAAGATCGCTTTTAGCGATACGGCCGCCCATTGTGTCACCCTATGTAATGTTTTCTTCATCTATATTTTCTGTAACTTATATGGTGTACATAATAAAGAGTATTCTATTCTATTCTATTGGTAAGTTCCCGATGCAGCAAAAAGATACTTTTTATGATCACACAATGAAGTGCGCCTTAACTCCAGCCGGCCAGTAATACAGGCGACAACCGTGACATATTGCCGTCACTACGTTTTATTGAACTCTTATTATAAACCAATAATAAAATAATTACCATAATCACAGCCGGATACGACACATTGTCGTGGATACATGCTTAAAGTACTTAAAAATTGTTTATGCTCGAAGATTAATTTAATTAGTTTAGTAGTCATCGTAAGCCTCTCTACCAAGTAACAGTTTCTTCTTTTTTTTTCTTCTTTTCAGCAGGATTGAATGTTTTAATCGGAAAATTTGGAAAATGGAATACCTTGGCATCAGAACAGGAATCGGAAAAGTGATTGAATTCCGCCGAGAATTAACAGGCCTACTGTTCTGGCAGCGGCGTAAGAGTCGGAAATTATCCCAAGGGAACGTACTACCAAAGATAAAAAAACCTTTAAATACCTATGTTAAATTAGAGTGTGAACTACATGTGCGCCTAATTTCTTCCGTTACTTTTTAGTAGTTTTTGCGTGAAAGATAAACAAACATTCATTCATATTCACAAAAACAACTGCACACCTTTGTAGAATTGCCTAAGCACCGGTTTCTGAATTCAGAGTTAAGAACGCGTCAAGGCCAACTTTACTGCCACGGTCTGACAGGTTTTGAAACTAAAATAGATTTAAATGCCAGTTCAGTTATGCCTGAAACTGAAAAGGAAACCTGTACGATTGTGGGAGTAAAGTAATAAATAAATTTAAAAAAAAATGTTGAAACTATTAGACTAGACACGAGTATGACATAAAACTTTTATAGTAACAACTAGCTTCTGCCAGCTCCTATTGATTGTAGCGTAATGAAAAGTATACTATAACCTGCCCAGGAGTATGAAGAATAATTGCACCAAGTTTCGTTAAAATCGGTCGAGTAGTTTTTGTTTCTATAAAGGACATACAGACAGACAGACAGACAGAAAGACAGACAGACAGACAAAAATTTTACTGATTGCATTTTTGGCACCAGTATGGATCACTAATCACCCCCTGATAGTTATTTTGAAAATATATTCCTTGTACAGAATTGACTTCTCTACAGATTTATTATAAGTATAGATAAGCAATCAATGTTTATGTATAGTCACCTACAACACTCCTTACATTTAAAGTTCCGCATGGAAATACCACGATCGGAATTTATTATCTACATCATTTATATGGGTTTTCTTACCCTATTTTCCATAACCGTGTCAATTAATCATATGGTTATAGGCCTGTCTTGATTTACATACATCATGGCATCCGGCCCTCTGTCCTTTGCTGGAGATGAAGACTTTTGAACTAATTTCTTCATATCTTATGTTCTAGAACGACGCCAACACAATCGCCTTCGACGCGTTAGCGTGGAGAAGCTTTCAAAATATCTCGTGATCATTCCCTTATATTTTAGCATTTTGACCAACAAATTCATAAAGTTGCTTTGTTACACATGTACACTATCGTCAACTGTAACAGACTAAGTTTCAGTCCATCAGATATAGCGATTGTCAATTACTTTAACATGCATTTCCTTATTCATGGTCTACATCAACTGAACGCACTTTATAATTTCGTTTTGTTTTGCTGATGCTGCCATCCCAACGGCAGCGCCAGTTCATCTAACTGCCTCTGCAACTGCTTTTCGGATATCCTCGTTGACGCTTATGCCCCTCCAACCTGCTGGTATGATCTGACTGTGACTACAAAAAAATAATTAAGGTCCAATGAGAATCCACTTAAGTAGGTACATGGTGTCCGGTTCGATAAAACGGACATACAAAAAGAAAATCCCAAAGACAAGGAATTCCCAACTACTAATCTTTCGTACAAAATAGACCATAACAAAGAACATCAGTGAACCTAATAAAAATCAGGTTTGCGTCATAACTATGACGTGCCAAACCACTTTTTGTGTACATACTTGATGTTACGTGAAGATAAGGTTGATGACGAATAAAATAAGCGTGCCACAATACGTTCACAATAAGTCTAGAACTGCAGAGGACCCATTCTACTCATTTTTAAGCAACGTTCGCATTCGCATGTCGAATTAATGATGAAATACTGAAAATATCTAATTAGTCCGTCAAGAAAAAATATTGGACACTTATTTTTACTTTTTTGACGTAAACAGAAAACTAAGACAATACAGTGCGTTAAAAACTCGCGTGACGTCACTACCTGCTACAATTTACAAACAACGTGACGTCTCCAGCCCCCACTCTTGAACTTGGATGCGCTTTATCTTTATATTTTTTTACGATTTGAAATAACATAAAATACGTGTTCAATATTTTTTGAGAATCCAGCGGACGGACAAAACTCAAGGGAAATGATTCAACTGCCCTGCTTTTTATTTCTGCGGGCGTACCATGACGTCTTAAAACGTGAGTCTTCCGAGCGAGAAAAAGGGATGGAGCTATATAGGGTGTATAACTCTATCACTCTTTTTTGCTCGGAAGACTCACGTTTTAACACCTCATGGTACCCCCGCTGGTAGTCGTCACTGTTGATTCTGGTTCTTAGGTGCAGTGCAGTGTGCATGGCTAGTCCAAAACAAAACTTAACTTACACTCATCATTGTAAGAGGTTAAACAACGTTTCGGAAGAATTCATAACAAATGGTTTAAACTCACGGTTTTGCGGCTACATTGGAGACTCTGAGAACCCTAAACAAGTATCAGTTTATGAGCTTTGTGCGTTTTGATCTAACAACGATTTTATGACCATTTAACACAAGATAAAATTTTACTGCATTCTTTGAACAAAAACCTTGGTACACCTATGCGTTTGTGAGTCAACTTGTCTTACTCAACTGATTCGTTTGAAAAGAAAAGTTCGAATTCCCTTGTCACAAGGAAGGCCGTTCTTTTATGAATCATCTGGTTTTGAAATGTTGTCCTAGTTACTTATGTACAACTGAATAGATATTTGTTTAAGTATACATTCTAATGATATCAAACCAATTTAAGACGGAACGGAACAAAATTAGAGGGATATTAATTAGACCCCTATGTTGGGGGTGGCTTGGACTTTATTGAACGTCTCACCTCCAAAATTCAGTTACTAGGTAGGATGCTCTTGTTGTGTTGCGGAATTTGTTCGAAAGAGTCACCGCGGCCTTGGAACGCAAAGGGCACAAGAAGGATCACGGGTGGATTTTAGTCAGTAAGAGTCTGACACTCTCTTCCTCTCCACCCAGAGCGGGAGAAGTAATTTGATGACATCCCATCAAAAAAAAAAGGTAAGATGCTCTTAGTATCTGGCTGTCTTTCTTTTTAGCTTATGACTGTTTGTACAGTAAAGGAACAATAATCAGAAACGATTTATCTCAAGTATAATAAAAAGGGCAGTGACAGCTTCTATATAAAATATTTATTTAAACTTTATGTACAATAGTGGTACATGGGCGGACTTAATGCAAGAAGGCATTCTCTACCAGTCAACCACACAAAATGAGCTGAATATTCAAAATTTAACCCTAAATCGATTAATAAATTCTAAGCCCAAAGAGCATTGAAATAGATTGCAATAACGAATGATTAATTTAATCGTGAGGGTCTTGTCCGTACGCGACACCGTGTATCTAGCAAACAATGAATTTTTATTTAGACGTGGTTTTTCCAAAGTCGGACACTGCTATACTTTACGGATGTTACAACTGGTCACTTTGAAGTCAGGGTTGTCTGTTCAGTGTTCTTTAAGTTTTTTATTTTGTTCGTATTTCGTACTGGGTTAACATGAGTATGTATGTATATACATATTGCGTATATAAATACAGTCTACAAATAGCATCTTGCAACCTTTCGAGAAACACTTTATGACCCCACCTGTAAAGACACTAGCCAACACCCAAGGCTTGATGAACTGTTATTGTGATGAAAATTATTTAAAACGACTTCAAAAAAATTATAAGACTATTTTTTTTTTGTATATTTCTGAAGCGATAGTTTTGAAGAGTATGTTACCGGATTGGTTCCATTTAAGTTTGGTGAAGATCTGATATGAAGAACTTCGGAGATCGGCAACGGAACTCTTCAAAAATTATAGCAAGTCTTCCGGGATTGTTGCAACCGCATGTCTGTTTATTGTTTATAACATAACATCACGTTTGTACACGGCTATGAAGGGTTAACCAGATTTGTACAAGTCAATCTTGTTTATGAGCATAACTGTATTCTTGATGATTCTTTTGCGTTGAATTCAGTAAAATATATTGATTTTGCATTGAACGTTGAACATTAAAGATAAACTAGTGATCTCCTCATCTTAAAATCAATAAAATCTAGTAGAGATATTGTTAAGCTTATGTCAATCCCAAAGTAAATATTTAACTATGAGCTGGTCTGTACTTGATCTACGAAGGCACACAAAGTAATTCCTTAGCGGTAAATAACGCAACCACTCAATATGGGAATAATATCAATTTAACTATTACATTTAACAACCCGCACTGGGCCCGCGTGGTGGATTACGGCCCATTCCCTCTCTTAGAGAGGAGGCCTGTGTCCCAGCAGTGGGAACGTTAAAAGGCTGATTATGCATCAATTTAACTACAAGGTACCACAAAAAGTCAAAAATAAAACGTCTACGAGTGATGATTCATTACGATTTGTGTCTATTATGTAAACGTATTTCGCGGTAATTCCTATAAAGTCAATATTGTCATAAATTATATGAATATTAGAAGTTAATTAAGGCCCGGTTTCTGGAGTCCAATGATTCGTGTTATAAATTAGCTATTTAATCGATGAAGTTATCAATTTAGGATTTCATCTCTTCCATAACTGACTACTATATTGTAAGTCTTTTCGTTCATTCCACTCAATCGAATTTACAGTTATACCTCGTTAATTATTAGCATTAATTGAGGCGTTTTTCGTCCGATAGGAGTGGAGGAAATTTTGCTTCACAAAATCTTATATGTGAATACTGTAAACAGTCTTTCTCAGGCAAGTTGGCTTCTTTCAGTCTTTTCCTCACTGTCCATTCGTTACAGGCGCGTTTTCCATTTTCTTTTAGCTTGTGTTCCCAGTGACGTGAAGCACTGATGACCAATTCTCATAAGCGCCCACTCTTCATACGGTTTCAGGACTATCAAACATTTTTTGTTTTGTTGGAAGAAAATTTGTCTTTTGTTTAAATTATAAATTAAATAATATTTGTTTTTGATATCGAAAAAAGTTGCAACACTGACCAGTGTTGCTAGTTTTTCTGCAAGGATCACCAGATAGGCCTTTTTGTCCTAGTAATATATTATTTCTGGATAAAACTGCCACAGTGTAGGTATAATGAGGGTGTTGATGACATTTTGTATGTTGCCATACAAGAAAAGTCTCTATATTTTACATGCATAGGTATGTTAAGTCGCCTGCGGTTTTCTAATTATTATTATTTTAAACGATTCACCATGAATTAATAAACATGGGAATTACAGAAGCTCCACATGGCATTTCAATATGATTATATTGTCTTTGTGTATTATTGAACTTGTAACGTAGCATTTTTTATTTAATATCGAAGTAACCCAGTAACAATGGCAATATGAATGACGAATCTCAACTTTTTATGGTGATAAAATTTTATTGATTGCACTTCTGACTTTATGGAACATAATTATATTCAATGAGTGGAATTACTCGTAGTGAATCACTTGATATTATATATGTTTATAGCGATGTCTTTAAGCATAATACATAACATAATAGCATAATCAGCATTTTAATGTTCCCACTGCTGGGACACAGGCCTACTCTCTAGGAGAGGGAATGGGCCGTAATCTACCACGCGGGCCCAGTGCGGGTTGGTGAATGTCACGTCTTCGATTTTTTGGTTCTAGGACATGCCGGTTTCCTCACGATGTTTTTCTTCACCGTTTTGAGAGCAGTGGTGATGAAATTAATTACACAAAGTAATGCGCCTGGCTGGGTTTGAGCCCGCGGCCTACAGTTCATAAGTCGGGACCGTTACCACTCGGCCACCTCTGCTCTTTAAGCATATTATTATTCTGGTGAAAATTTCTGGCAATACACCAAAAGGACCATTACCGCCTTACGGTGGCATTGTTGCTAAAAGTTTGTAAACTACCAACAATGTTACTTCCTACAGATGTCAACGAAATTTGTACTAAATTTGCTACATTTGCAGTGATACGAATACGTTGGAATCTTCACACTAATGCCCCGGAATCAATTACACTTCTAAGCCGTGCCTTTTTTGACCAAATGTCCCAGAAGGAGTGTGATGTTTTTACGTGACATAGTTGTGTATCAAAATAAAGGGTTCAAATAGACGATTCTATATATTTCATGTAGAGTATCAAAATGAGGATCTCAACAACTCAGAATGTTTAACGAATTAAAAGGGATGTAGTTAAAAAAGTACCTACTTGTATATAAAAACTCAACCGCAAGAACGACCAAAAAGTTCCAAACACGCCACTTTTGAAGTCAATCTGATGCATTTGACATCGAGTTTATAGACAGAACATTGCTTAAAAATTACTAGAATTGACTCTCAGTTTAGTGACATTAAATCTGTGACTGAACTAAAATATAAGCCATCAAACTGCTCGCCAAAGTTATGGCCTGTTTGCTTTGAAACTTCTGCACTTTACATTACCATTTGAACTAACTTTTATACCATAACATGCACGGAAACTCAATTAGCTCACAATAGCAATAAAACGACGCATCTAAGTATGTTTTAAACACACAAATGACTCATAATCGTTTTCATAATGATAATATTCGTTTCTGTTATTCGATAACGTAATAAAGTTTAATAAAATATATACCTTTGATCGTTGTTCATGTTTTGAAATTATTATGAATTTTGTTTTTTTTTGTAACTTTTTACTTGCGTTTGATCTTGCCTTAATATTTTAATTTAAATAAAATTATTTTATTTATTTTAATTTTCAATATGGATTCGTTGATGTCTTTTGTATTGAAAGTAATTTTACGGAACATCAAAATTTCTTAAGCAATTATTTAAAGCTATTCATTCTTTTGCTTTTGCTTAACATCGATATTCAATTTCTTAAATACTTATAAAGCGCCTTTTACTTAGAATACCTACCCATATAACCTATATTGCTTTTATACCCTCTTACCCAAAATATCGGGGTCTATCTTATTACCTGAATGATGCGGTACACCTAGTTCTCATCAGGGAGACACAGTCATAAAACTAACAACCTAAACTACGTGTAAGATACCTATATCCTATAAACCTAACCGCAGTATTCCTTAATTAAAAAAAACGGGGGTATTTCAAGCTCAGTTATTTCCATATCCTATTACAAATGGATCGCGACTAATCACAATTCCCAACCGGAACATGCATACATCATCGGAAGTCGAATGCTGATCTATTCTACTGACCAGTGTCACTGCAGACAGAGGTCTCGAAGTAAAAGGAAAGGAGGTTCGATCAGTGCCCGCGAGATCGCCCGCGCAAACGCACGTGCGACGCTAGCGCCACCTTGCACAAAACCCGCCAAAACTTCACTTTTCAAAGTGTGCTCTTAAATTGAAAATTCGAACGTGACAGTTGATTGAAAGTGGACTGGTTGATTTTGTTTCTTTTTCGTGATATTTCAGAGGCGTTGGATACTTAAGGTAAGCTTATCAATATTTATTATCGGTCAACTTTGTTTCACTTATTATTATTTCGTAATACCTACTATGTATAAATCTATTGTCATTGTTTTACCGCGTGCTGCTTTAATTAGGTAAAACAACTGCAAAATATATATATGTACATATGTATGTATAAACACAACACTGGACGAGAACCACTCGCACATAAATCAATTGCTTTAAGTTCTATTCTGTGTTTCAAGGAAATCTGTCAAAAACTTTACTTCAATGTGCTTTAAATCGTCAGTGATAAAGTACAAAATTGGTCGCATCGATTTTGAATCTTATTTACTTGATTTCATAATAAACCATGTTATTACTTAACATACGTAATGCCTAAATTGATGACAGTTGAATTTTTCTCGCGAGTGTACAAAAGCAAGATGCGAGACTACAAAATTGTCCTTTTGGGTGATTCGGGTGCTCGAAACATACAGGGTACAAACAAAAATTCATGTGTAATAAAAATATTTCGATGGGCAAATATCATTACGATTGCCGACGTAATGGGCCGATCACTATTATTTGTGTTCGTGTAATGATTATTTTAAGCATTTTATTTTTAGCCAGGCCATAGCTTAATTGGAACAGCCTTGAGGTTCTGTCGCCAATATTTACGCAAACGCCTCGTCTCTGAGTTTCGGTTACAAAGTTAACTAATGACATAACGCAACTACATACACAACGAATATTGGATAATATGAAATTAATAAATGTAAAAAGTTTTTATCTAGATTTGGTTTTTGCATAATTTCGAGCAATTTCTCTTAAAATCAAAGTTATTTATTTGCAAGCAGATATGTAAATACTTTGGATTATTAAATCATGGGACAGTTAAGTTTGTAGCCAAGAAATTGAAGATAGTATCCTGTACTTAAGCGTAGATGAAGGTACGGAAATTAAGAACGGGCATGTAACACCATGATTGCTTTAATTGATATTCTCTTTGCTAACTCATTGTTCCAGTGATGTTTTTGAATTAAAATGTGTATTTTGAAGGACGTCCTATAAATTCTTTATAATATGTGGGTAGTTGGGATACATGATTCAATTTTTGAAGTCGTGGATGACATATAACATTTTTAATTTCTTGCTTGACTTTTCGGATATCTTTCGTCAATGTAGATTCGGATACCGACATGGTTGGGCAATTTATAATTGTTTGCTTCAGCGAGATGGTCAACCAATTGCTTACGAAATCGTGAATACATGCATAAATTTTTGTATACGTGGAACAAACAATGAAATTCATAATATACGTTATTAAATAACTTGGACATTGTTTGAATATTACAATGTAATGTTCCCTTCCTTTGAATATTTGTTTTTAATATTAAATATTATTATAATGATATTGCTTGGTAATATGAATAATGGTCATATCACAGCTCAAATAGAATTACATTATAATATTTTGAAAGTTTTTGAAAAACTTTTCCTAAGTTGAATTGTTTCTGGGCTGGTTTCAGGGCTGTAATTAAGTTCGCAAAATACGATTTTTCACTGGTTATATGACGAGGCATGGATTTATCAAACCTAGCATTTTCAAATTTAACTGGAAGTGATATAGGATAATTTAGCAGGAGGGTTGATACCAACTAATAGGGATAAAGGATATTGATTGTGATTGTAATCATATTGTAATTATTCAAGTACTTGGAGATACGCTATTTGTTACTACTTAACAGGAGATCAGAGCCTCCTTTTCTCTGATAATCTTAGGGCCGAAACCCGAGTAAAAAAACTCTATCAAAAACATATATTATACTATATTACCTTAAAATCTATCAGTCGGCTTATAAAACATAAGAAAAAAAAAACAAGCTGTCCTAATTGACTTTTTCTTCGGGTAGTAAGTAATTAAAAATGAATTCATAATGCTCCAATTGCCACACAAGTTTTTGCGTCGCGTAAAGTAATTTTAATTATATGTGATCTAGCTTTTTTTTAGTTCTATTTAGCAATGTCATAATAAACACGTGTAACTTATCTTAAGTATAAATAAAATTAAGATTAGAGGGATGTGCCGAACAGCTGATGCTAGTTTATGCTTTAAAATAGCGTTTTTCATTATTAAAGCTTTTCTTAGAGCAATTTATTATAAGCACAAAATCTGACTCGCTTATTTGTCCGATATATGAAAAAAAAAAGAATAATGGGAAAATACTTGTTGCTTGCTTTACAAGATTTAGGATTTCTTTATTTTTTGCTTTGTGTGAAATTATCAACATTTTTGCGAAACTCAGTCTTTTATTGATATCTAAAGCGTGGAAAAGTTAGCTGGTCCTTTTTTTCTGGATGGGAAATCATTAAATGACTTCTCCCGCTCTGGGCGGATTGGAAGGGTGTTTCAGACTCTTACTGACTAAAATCCACCCGTAATCCTTCTTGTGCCCTTTGCGCTCCAGTCGAACCATATCCGCGACCCTAGCAGGCACTGACCCTATGGGGCCCCGTCTTCTTTGCTGGCAGCTCTATCAGGCGCGCGTGGAACACGACGCGCCGCCGACTCGGGCCTAGTTGCTATCGGACAGAGAGCCACCCATAGCTCGCCATCCACAAGCCCGCGCCTACGGTGGCCGAGAATCACCCTACGTTTCCCGACGTCCGAGGCGTCTTCTTCTGTTGCAGCGGCTGGGGCGCGACGTTTCCATCTCCCGCATGCGTTCTGGCTCCTCCTTCAAGTTAGCTCCTTAAAAACCAACCCTGTATAACTACTGAATTAATTTCAAAACCATTAACCGGAATACATCGAAATCATCGACTGCATCCTTTTAAAACAACACACATGGTGAACAGTAGTTAATTGAAAAATGTTGAATAATGGGAAAACACTTGCCTGCAAAAAATACTACATGCTTTACAACAGTCAGTTTTATTCATTTTTTGCTCTGTGTGACATCTTTTCGAAAGTCCCTCGACCTGTAAGACCGGTCAAAAGAGTTGTTTAAAAATATATTTTGAGACATCTTTACGATAAGCTAGTGTGAAATATATAAACCATACAAAAAAATAAAACCTGTATAAAGGAAAAACCTCCTTCTTTAAAGCCATTGAACATTAACAACTTTCCTCCTCTTAAAAAAAAATTGTTCCGTTAAAATTCCCAAGAAAACACATTACAAGGCATTAAACCCGGAATACATAATAATGATGTATGTTTAAATTCTCACTCATTAAAACTTGTTTTAATTGCTTACGGACTTTCAATTAAAGGTCGGAGATAATATAAAAAAAAAATATATATTTCCTGGTTAAAACAAAAAACCGATCGGAACGTGTGACACGGACTACTCAAGTTGATATTCAAGTACTCCAAACAGCTTGTGGACATACACATTATATGTTGATCAGATTTTAATGATAATGATTAAATCAATCCGTTGGTAATTATCATTATGTATACAAGAGATATGACTTATTGCCGTGTAATGTCAATGTCTTGACTTTTTTCTGTATTTTTTTTTAATTACCTTTAATTGATTGGTTGGCTTTGCTGTGTTAATGTGAGGTACTTTATATATTTTAACTTCATTGTGAGGCAATATAACAAATCAGTCGGTTTTGGTTGTTGTCATAAAAAGCAAGTGGTCATTTATTGTTCCAAGTTTCACTTTTCTATCTTTTTATCCTCAGGATAGGAAGAATCTTACCAATTATGGAAAATTTACAAATGTGATCCTGAATGTCCGGGATTAGAAAGAAAAATATGTTTATTTAGGACTCACACAAAACAAAACAATAATAAAAGCTTAATATTAATTTCAAAATTGTAAGAGGCCAAAAAAGGTACCTATCTCAGCATATGCAGCGAAATTAAAAAAAAAATTAGTAAATATCTAGTAATAATTAGTATTAGGTACATTCCTGTGGGATAATTACTGACTTTGAAGCCTGTGCTGAAATAACTTATAAAAATATTTAAATATTAACTAATATTATAATAAAACTAACAATACAATAAAACTAATCATCTATATATATAAAACAAAGTCGGGTTTGTTACAACACTTATAACTCGAAATCTGCTGGACCAATTTTCTTGGTTTTTGGTTCGTTGGATTTGTCTCCGCCCCGAATAGCAGAATACATCTTAAAAACTATGAAAACTCTATTAAAGTAAACGCAGTGGAAAATGGTTTTAGGTGAAATATATTTAGTGCGTTGTAGATAATTCAAAATTAACAAGTGTAACCTAGCAACCAAAACAAAAGATTAATAAAATCTAAAAAGGTCGCCTTCATAGAATAAGGCTGGAAGTGCTTTCCTAGCAAACTCAACGAATACATAATATTATGAAAGATGAATCATTTTCCCTAAATGTACCTTTGTTTCGTAGCTGTCAGAAATTGCATGCGCTAAAGATTCACAAGTACTAGAAGACCAGAAAGAAACATGTCGAAAACTTAAGAAGTAAGGATTCACGCGTACCAGCAGACCATAAACATGTCGAAGCATTTCTGGGGCTGGAATTGTGAGTGAAGACTTACAAAGTACCAGGATACCAGAACCATAATTATTTAACATCAAGCTATTATCCTTACCAGACGAAAGAAAGATCACTGAGCCAGAATGAATAAATGGCACAGGCAGGTGAAACCGCGGGATACAGCTAAGAAGTATTTTAGCTTTAAGTTTTCTATTTAAAAAAATATTTCACCAATAGAAAGCTACATTTCACCTGCGACTTTTATATATATAGACTCCTAAATAGTGTTTTTATTTTATATGGCAAAACAACGTTTGCTGGGTCAGCTAGTTAAATATAAAGTGAGTATTTAATTTTTTCATTTTTAGTTTTGGTACACCCCAGTATTTTCATTTTTATTGTCTATCTCCAATTATGAAATTTAAACGGGATCATTTTGGAACAAACCAACTCTTTCTAACAAAAATGCAAATTCGTCTATAAATAAAATATATATGAACATCTGAATTGGTAACCTCCTTCTTTTTGGACGTCGGTTAAAAATTTGCTACATTACTTATTAGGCATTAGTAAACATCGCCCCATAAAAATAAAATGTATTACCTACATTTTGGCTATTTATGCAAGCAAAAATATATAAGTTAGCCTGGTCCTTAAAAAACCAACTCTGTATGTATATATATAAAACTGAATTAATTTCGAAACATTTAACCAAAATACATCGAAATCATCCACTGTATCCTTTTAAAACTACACACGTCGCGAACAGTAGTTAACACTGACTGAGGCTTATTGCACATTCATTAACAAAAACCATTAAATGTGACGCAACATTGATTGATTGAATCGGGCCATCTCGTATCTCAGCCTCCTTACGAGTACTTCACAATCATTTCTCGGTTAAAGTGGCCCATTCACTAACCTACATGGTGGTTAAATGATGCAGGTCGTGTAGCATGTTGCGGAATTTGTTCGAAAACATCATGGCGGCCCTGGAACGCAAAGGACATTAGGAGGAACATGCATGGGTTTTAGTCAGTAAGAGTCTGAAACTCCCTTCCACACCGCTCAGAACGGAAGCAGTCATTTGATAATTTAGCATTCCTAAAAAATACCTGGGTAACATAGATTATTTAAGTTCAACAGTGGACTTAGGAATGTTTATAAGCAGCTTTTAATTTTTTTCTTTGTAGACGACGAATATAGATAATAGGTCACTTAAACTGGCCAAGTGTGAGTCTGACATGCGTGTAAAGGGTTCCGTACAATCGCCATTATTATAATCACTCAAAAAAAACATAATATACTACCTGAAGCTTAAGCCATTTGCTTCAACAAATTATAGGTTGAACTGGAACTCCTTGCATTTTGCATGCAAAGAGAAATTTAAACAAGCTTCGTAAACAACATGATTTGGATCCATTCACAAGTAATATGTCATCAGCCAGGAAGTACTTAAGCCGTAACTTTTTCATATCAGTAGGAATACATTGGTATATTAATGTGTATGCAGTGCGAGCAACGTTATAGTTATGTACAAGTTTAAGTATCAGTTACTCAGTAACTTGTGTGAATTTCCGTAGAACTTATTTCATATTTCTGTTTTTTTGTAAGTAGAGTCTTGTAATCGGCTGATAGTCTAATTAAAATAATTGATCTTGACCTGTTTTTTTAGCTGCATGTCTTTTTAGTGCATAAATAAATAAATTATGCCGATAAAGGCCAGACCAAAATCTCCCCATATCGTTTCTAGTAGGTTATTTTTTGTTATAGTGGCAACAGAAATACACACTATGAAAATTACACCAGTCTCCCTATTACGGTTCATGAGATACAGCCCGCTGGCAGCCGGGCGGATAGACAGCGGAATCTTAGTTGGGCTCGGTTAGTGACCCCTCGGGTATGAAAAACTAAAAACCAGCAAAACTTTCATAGTATGAAGACTCATTCATAAAATTTCACCTTTTTTATGGATGGAAAACAGACGGATGGACGGATTGCGGAGGCTTAGTAATAGTTGACCTTTGGCACAGAACCCTAACAATTTTAAAATATGCCTACCAATAAGTAAAGACAACCGTTGATGATCGCATTAAAAATGTTGTTGGCATATGCCAACAACATTTTTAATGCGATCATCAACTGCACAGAATTGCGATATTGTTAAACTTAATATTAAGTTTAACAATATCGCAATTCTGTGCAGTAAATTCTGACAGAGTACATAAATACCAACGTGTTACAAGACATTTACATACATATGTAATTGTTATCGATGTAGCAGGTGATGCGTATGTAAATTGTATAGTTCGATATGACTTGACATGCGATTCATCTGCCGATAAGTCTGTATATAAATGCCCGAGACACTGACAACTTGATACGGAAGAAAACAGCTGATATTACCTCTTTTTGGATTATAGCAGAGCGCGTAGATCGATATCAGAGCAATAAGGTAATATGGAGATAACATGTTTTAAACCATACATTTTGTAAGTATATTAATTTGCAAATGTGGGTACAGTGAATGTTGACAAAGTGATAACAGGTAGGTATAGCCATATCTATAACTAGCTTCTGTCCGCGACTTCGTCCCCGTGGAATCCCCGATTTTAAAACATTCTTTATCGCTGCTCCGCTCCTATTGGCTGAAGCGTGATGATATATAGCCTAAAGCCTTCCTCGATAAATGGTCTATTCAACCCAAAAAGAATTTTTCAATTCGAACCAGTAGTTCCTGAGATTAGCGCGTTCAAACAAACAAACAAACTCTTCAGCTTTATAATCTATACTAATACTAATATTATAAAGCTGAAGAGTTTGTTTGTTTGAACGCGCTAATCTCAGGAACTACTGGTCCGATTTGAAAAAATCTTTCAGTGTTAGATAGTCCATTTATCGAGGAAGGCTATAGGCTATATATCATCACGCTAAGACCAATAGGAGCGGAGCAGTTATGAAAAATGTGACACAAACGAAGTTGTGCGGACAGCTAGTATTAGTATAGATTTGACGCTCTAACAATAAAGGCAATTTATAAATCCAATGAAATAGTTTTAGCTCACAACTTATTCAGAGCACTGCAACACAATTTATATAATATATCCATCTCTACATAATACTTATTCAAAATTCTTTCTCAGTAGGATCTAGTCATCAAATAAAAATAAAATAAAACAGATGTTCGTGTGTGTGTGTGTGTTTTTTTTTTTTTTTTTTTGGAATGGACCACTCGCAGTTCAGCACACTAAGGCTGGTTACTGCTCAACCGGACAATCCTGTGGTGGCCTCAAATGAATTTAAGGCCCCCAGCCAGGGCTAAAAACTACTAAAAAGCTAAATGACCGCTTCGCTAAGGGCATCCCCTGTGGGATACGGGCCTCGGCTTAACGGGGTCATTGAGAGGGGCAGCAAGGGACAGGCTGGGTCAATTATTATTATTTAGGGGATTTAACGCTAATGGCTCAGCGGCGCGGGCTGGCTCGTTAGGCAAAAGTCGGGGAGGATGTGTGTGTGTACAAAAATGTACTGAACAGTTGATAGGAATAGTCCTCATGCTTTGCTAATCATTGCCCAGTGTGATTCAGTACGAGTAGTTCTTTTTACATACATTTTATTTTGTAAAGCTTTTCAAAGTTATGTACTATCTGATTTTATGGAAGGCATATAATGCTATGATAATACTTGTTTATAATATATTAGCGTTACCTTAAGTCACAATAACAAGTTGCTAAATAGGTACGGATGCTTGATGTTACTGACAAAGATATTTATTTTGGGAAATTACATTTACATAGCTTTTCAGTTTTCCTCCATCAACTTTATCCTCCGCCGTGAGTCGTGAGGATTTGGCTGTCTTTTGTTATTTTTATTAAAAAATATATAGATTACGGCCCATTCCCTCTCCTAGAGAGGAGGCCTGTGTCCCAGCAGTGGGAACGTTAAAATGCTGATTATGCTTATGCTTATAGATAGGGAAGACCCATAACTTTGTCAATTTAAGAACTCACCACTCAAATGAAAACTTAGTTTGGTATTCAATATTTTTACTCGATTGCCCTAGAATGAGCACATATGAGTATTTGCATATATTTGTATGCACCAATTACATCAGACTGCTTGAAATGAGACTTGTTTGAAACAGTGCAGAGTTTTTTTTTTTTTCAAAGATGTCCTGTTGAGCTCATGATATATAGGTATAAATATTGGCTGATGCTTTCATGATATAATCTAGTAGTATTTATCAAATTGCTGGAAACCATTACACCATACAATAAGCTACACGAAACCCAACAGATTTCTTAGTAAAGTTGAACGAACGACGCAAAAAGCCTTGGCCTTTCTGACGACTGACTTTTATGAAAGGGAGGTCCACGAAAGACAAATGAAACTCGATAAAGTCTGAAGACTGTCACATTTTGCTTCTGTACTATTTCATTTGCACATAAGCTTCAAAAATGACGCCACTCAAGACAAATTAAACGCATAATTTATTAAGGTAGGCATATCGGGCACACCTGCGACAAAACATCATCAACAAGACTAAAAAATATCCCATCGGTGACATTTTTCGTCACAAGAAATTATCAGTATGGCCGATTTCATACTGAGTGCCAATTCTGAAAATTTTTAAGCTACGTTCGCATTGTCAGGCGTAGTCTGTCAAAACAAACAAACATCCTCTCACCCCAAACGCATACACTGTCTCCATTCCGTCGTGGGTAAAAATGTATTGATACTGAGGTAATTTTGACAGACTAGCGAACGAGACGCATTTTCATTTCATTTTTCATTTATAATCTAACGCAGTTTACAATTCTCCAGTGACATATATAGCCTTATATATTATGATTTCTTATTTATAAAACATTTCTACATATGTAAATTAGTTGTGTATTTTTTACGTGATGCAAGCAGGACTCTGTAATCGCGACGATTAGCACTCTATGAAGTTTCTTACTAAACTTAGAAACTCAATGTCTTTTGATTCTATGATTCGATTTAGATGTAATAAAAACTGGATAAAACTCCGGATAACACGTAATATGTATGACTATCAAGATTTTGAATTCCATCAGTGGTTCTTGCGTGATGCTTCCACAAACATACAGATAAACAGACAAAAATGTCAAAATTTGTATTTTTTGTTCTATATTTTTTTTTCTAACGTATCTCAGATATTTTTATGAAAAAATATTCAATGTACAGCCACGGCGAGTCTACGATTTTAACATATATAAGTATATATTCAGACTGAGATGTTAGTAGAATTGCCCAACTGATCATTGATACACCAATTTACGTGGACGATGGTTTTCCTTGTTGGTTGGTGGAAAAAAGGAGTGTTATGTTTTTGTCGTGGCTTCCTAGTCGAAGTGCAATCTATCGACAATAGCTATTGTCGAAAAAGCAAATGAAAGGATCTGACCACGTGACATTGTTTTCGCATGTCTTCTTAATACATTTCGGATTATATAAAAACAATAGTAAGTTTTGGCTGATAGAATGTCACTTTGTCAAGAGCCTCTTTGGTTTTTTTATGAGTAACACATTTTCTGTCATGCTTTTTATTGACTGTTTGAACCTTTTACGATCATTCGATAAACAATCTGAGTTATTAAATAACGACACTTCGAAAAGATAGCTCATGTTACAGTTTAGGTATATCAAGCTTAAATCATAAATAAAGTACCTAACCAATCTTTTTTTAGCATAGCGATAACATTATTCATAAACTGCTCCACTTATGTAAAAAACGCAAAATTAATGATAAATCTTTTAAAATATTGAAATCTAAACGCGTGGGCAGACATTTTTTACAAATCAACGTTATCGTTTATAGTGATATAAATCTCTTGATTTTAAATGTTTAAAATATATCGATCTATGTCTGATCTAGATTGTGACAAGGTCTGCGATTCATATTTAAAAATAAATTTTATTGAAATAGGTAACACTAAACTGCTGTTGGTTTGTGGCAGTCTCTGGAAGTTAATTCTAGCATGATCATGACATTTTTACTGATAGGAAATGTCGCTGAATGTCATACTTTAATTATTGTCCTGGAAATGCACGATTCCTCTGAGATAAGATAAACAAAACCTTTTGAAAGAGACAGTGTTTCAATACAATTTTTATATTAACACAATCGTTAAATTATTGGCAAGGATTTCCTTAGAAACATCTTCCCGTAAAATCACTGATTTCGATTCTATGACCCAACCAAACTTTTACATGTTATCTGCTCTCACTTTACTAGTTTATTTTTCTTCTTATTCAAAGCTTCCATCACTAGTTGATACATGATGTGCCAGCTCCGTAACACTGTTTACATTCATAAAAATACAAATTTAATTTAATTTTAATTTTGTAACTATCCTTCATTCAACAAGTACATACGTTAAGTAGTTCCATCTTCAATTGCTTGCTAACTTATTGACTTTAAACGTCAGTGTTAGCTGTCAAGATGGAGTATTATTTTAATTTAAATATATTAGTTCCGTTGACAAACATTGCTTGATTACACAAGTGCTTCGAACAAAGGAAAATACGTACCTAATTAACAGTTTCTATAAACGTGTAATTATATTTATTTGACAGTCATATTGTTACTTTGCATTGTCACACTGCCGTGGGTTAAACTGGGGTTAAAGTATCAATTTTGTCAAATATTGATTTATCTATTTAAATTTCATGTTTAAAGTGTGTGAGAAGGTACGAATCAATATAGGTAATACATTTTTTTTTCGGTCCTGCGTGACTTAGTCGTAAAAAACTGAAATTTCGTACGTAAGGTAGGGTAAAGAGCACTAAGAGCGGATTTCGCGTAATTCCGGCGGAAAGGAGACGTGTTTGTGTGGAAATTATTTGCACCACTTCTTGCCCGCTAAAATACTAAGAAGTGGCTCAGGGCTCATTTTGGAGGATTTTTTTAGGTCAAATTTTGACGTCCAAAAAGTGCAGCCTAATTTAAAAAAACATGACTTTGATATTATGTTTTTTAATAAATTAAGAATAAGTAATATTTTATAAACTGAATGATGTTAGTATTAGCCTTACTTCTTGCTACATAAAATATGCCTACTGTTGGCCTATACTAAACGATATAAAATCATGCGTTTGTGCTAATTCTAAGTCGGTAACAATCTGCGACCTTGCCGCCATAATTCGAACAGACCAAAGGAATGCAAGTGACCCTGAATGTATAACAGACAGATGATTTTTTTTCTGATATAGGTACTGCGTATCTGCGACAATGAGTATGCGTAAATGTGTTTGCACCTAATGCATTTTAAATCATATTTTAAGCACATTTAAAATCAAGTAATGAATATCTATCTTAGCAAGCACTCCGAAGTTTCATTTCTTTGACCCCAATTCATTTTCCAATCTACACATTGCCAACTTTTTTAATTGTACTAATATGACGATCCGAAAAGGTGGCACATCTCCACTCTGTTAATTTCGATCCCCAATTGAAGATAAGTAAATAGCTATCGTATAAATATCTCCATGATTTTTCGTTTCATCAATATTCCAAACAGCTACCAATCGACCTATTGCTACTTTTTGGATCTCCCGGGCACTATTCAGCATATTTTAAACAACTGAAATTGGACCGGCTGCCTTTTTGAATTTTTCAATTCAGAAGCTAGAACTGTCATAAATTGTCCTCTCCCTGGAACGCAAAGGGCACAAGAAGGATCACGGGTGGGTTTTAGTCAGTACACTCCCTTCCACTACGCCCAGGGCGAGAGAAGTCATTTAATGATTTCCCATCCAGAAAAAGAAGTACCTCACATGACGCCTTCTGGGATGCCTTCTGGCAATATTTGGCTGTCAGCTTCTGGCAATGGGTAGTCAACATTCGAAGCTCATCAACATCTGCCTAGCCGTTTCCCAACTATATTGGGGTCAGCTCCAAGTCAAGCCGGCTTCAGCTGAATACCAGTATTTTACGTGAAGCAGCTGCCTATCAGACCTCCACAACCCATTGACTGGGGAACACGGTATTTCTTGGCAAGACTGGTGTCAGAGTTTCTGGCTTCTGGCAATCCGTAATGACTGCCAAAGACCTCCAAATGACATTCGGGACCAACGACTTAACGTGCTTTCCGAGGCATGGAAAAGTCTCGTTGTGTTAAGATGGTCACCCATCCACCGACCAACCTCGACAAGCATTGCTTAAACGCGAAGATCGACCCGTGCGGCTGTTATAATTTAGCCACCAGCTCCTCCAACGTCGTTGCCTTCGAAGTCAACATTCGAAATTAACGACTGTCAAATGTCAACAAACAAAATTCAAGACCGATACCCGTGTATGTATCTACCAAGATAAGTAAATACAAGTACAGAACCGGGAACACTTCGCCGTGTCCATTCGACACACCCCAAGGCGAATTAGACACACTGCTTCCTCCTATTGTTTTGACAAGTACAATATACCACGCGTTTAAAGCTATAGGCAGTCAAACACCTACTAGAACCAGTTCTGTCAGGAAGTGCTCTACATTATATTATATTAGTCTATAACAATTTGCGTCATTGTTCGAACGCATTGTAGGTTCTTTAATGTCACATTTATTATGAATAGCGTATAATTAATTGCCTATTGGCTATTGGTCTAACTGCCACCTTAATTTGATTTTCACAGAAGTAAAGAACGGATTACTTTTTTTAACATTACAAAACCGATAAGAATTATAATGGGTCCAGATTCAATATCGTGTTTTAATTATAACCTAATAGTGTATGAATGATAATTAAATCTATACTAATATTTTCAAGAGGCAAGATTTTTTTGTTTGTTTGTACCGAATAAGCTCAAAACCTATAGGACCGATTCTAGCCAATGGAAAACTGCATAAGCGAGAAAAATAGGCCATACTTTATACCCACATTCCCGCGAGAATCACGCGGGTTTAACTGCGGGGCGCTGCTAGTCACAAATAAAGCAGTTACCCTTATGTGTTTCAAACAAATGATGGATTATAGAATTAAGTTTTTTTTTGGGTCACAAAAATCAAATTCTGCAACGACAAATTTTCGCACACAATTTGTGCAAATGGAAGCTTCTAAACGAATGATTAACTATAGAATAGAGCTTTTTTAAATCGATTACGACTCGAATTCAACCATCGTTATCGATTTTCTGTCTCTCTATTTGTTACCTTTTCACGTCTTAATGGTACGAATTTGGATGAAACTTGGCTCACTGGTAGATCATAATCACACACATGCACACGTTTTACTATCCCGGGAGTAAATTCCCTTCGAATACTCATATTTCTCACTAGCGCACACTCTCAGATCACGCAGGAAAAGCCACAGGCAGAAACCAGTTACGAATAAAATAAAAATACCAGTAGGTAAGCAATTTATTAGTCCATTGTCGCATCAAATTACATTGCCTATGTAAATACATACACACTAAATAGATACTCAACAAACGCACTTAGTGCCTAATTGCTTTATAATGACTTCTAAAAAAATCTAGTTGACATTGGTGCGAGCTGGCGAGGTGCTTGACCTATCCCATGAGATTGTAAGATCGCTCGACTGAATCAATAAAATCAAACGTGCTATAAAATAAATAGTTATAGTAGAATTAGTAGACATATCACAGAAGGAATTCCGGGGTGTGTTTGGAGTGATCAGAGGACCTCTTCTGTGTGCTGTGTGGTGATACCCGGGCCTGTTTCAGTGAGGTGAAAATCCAACACTCTCTGATCTTTAGGTACACCAAATGACCAGGCACCTTCTGTAGGTATCCCCCCCGAAAACAAACAAGGGACCAACCCTCTTTTATTTTTAATTCATATTCTTTACTAAATATTTCACGATGAAGTCGTGAAACAGGTAAGCAATTTGAAATCAATGTTTGCGGCGGATTTTCCCCCGAAACCTGCACAAATCTGTCACCATAGGAGTATTTAATAAAAATTATCTAATCTCCACAACCCAGTTGCTGGATTGTGGAGATCAGATAGTCGGTAGCTTTACGTATTCAAATGGTACTCAGCTGAATAATATAATAATAATAATAATAAATAATAATATAATAATAAAATTTTATTGAAATAATAAGTTTACAAAAAGTGTACATATGGTTCAGTAATAGGAATTAATCTAGGCCTAGAATAGTGTTACAATAATTTGGATAAAAACGATAGTATGACAAAAATATAAAATAACAGTTGCAAAACAAAAAATAGAATTCTGTAGGTAATATGGTGCGTTGCCCGATCTAGGTTTATTCAAACCTGTGTTTCAGGCCATCTCACTACGATAATACGTTTCGGATAGGTCAGTTATTTATATAAATTAACATATATTTTCCAATATCCAAGCAGGAACAATATTTTGTGTTACCTTATTATAAATTAGGCTTATGGTTTATACATATTTATATTTAAAACAAAAATGATTATAAAGGCTAGGTAAATATAGTTAAGTCAGCTATTTTATTTCAGCACCTCTAGTAGTTTTTCCGTGTCCAAGTAATTTAGTTTCGCTAAATAATCGGATAATATAATACAACACTTATTATAACTTACATTATATATGTTCAGCAATTTGTTAAATTTATTATATAAGTAGGGTCCAAGAAATAAATAATATCTTTTAGTAAAAGCATGTTTAGTTTGAGGGGTCGTGCAAACTAGATCCTTTCTTCTCTTGTCAGAAGGTACTGGTTTAAAATCTAGTTCAGAGTGTTGCAGTAACACTATGCTTAAAACGAATAGCTGTCGAACTGTTAGCACCCTACATGCCGTATAGAGCTGGTGTGTGGGAAATCTGAATGGGCGAAAGGTGGCGACTTTTAAAATTGCTCTTTGAGCACGTTCTAAGAGTATTAAACTTGATTTTGCTGCACCACCCCATGAAGTTATGCAGTAGGTCAGAATAGATTGACACAAAGCCATGTAAACCTGTCTTATTAATTTAAAGTCGGCTATGTTCCGTAAATGCTGTTTATGTGCTAAAATACAAATATTCGATGGCGCTCTTAGGCGCCTTCATAGTCAATTGAATTAATATAATTGTCCTCAGCATATTTTCGAGCTGGGCAATTCACGTCACCAGTCGGGTGATCGCATTTCCTTTTAAAACGTTTACACGTTGCACACTGGGGAGGAGAAGTTTTCTTGCTGCATTCCTTGAAAGAGTGTCCTGTCTCTCCACAGAGGTTGCATGTTGGAGATGTTTCGCGGCAAAACTTTGCTGCGTGTCCGTACTGCTGGCAATTGAAACACCTGGTCACTATCGTAAAATCTCTTACCGGGCAAGATGTCCAGTTTATAAAAATACGGCCTTGGTTCACCAGAGTTTTCCTGATGCTAGGTGGAACTTCAAGAATATAATTGCATGTGGTGTGGTCTTTCTTTCCTGATTTATGGCTCATTTTAATTGTTTCTAAAAAGGCCTCTCGGGTAATTTTCGGCACTTTGTCAGACAGGTTCTGTTCAAAAATACAATCCAGAACCTCTTTCTCATTAAGAGCTGTGGGGACACCAATCACTGTTATTCTAGGACGGCGTTTGGATGGTTCTTCAATTTTAAGGCCTGACGAAACAAGATTCTTTGAACTTTTTAATTTAGCAATATCGTCTTTGCTCTCAGTGCTTATAATGACGCCGCCATTCCTAATTTTCCTTAGACTACGTACCCGTAGTTTCAGTTCCTCCGGCGAGATAATTTTCTGTACCAGTGTTTTGGTGTCATCACTAGAACCAGTCTTATCTTTGGGATAGATGGCAAGGGTACTTAAATTTTCTGGGCGAATGAACTTGTCTGTACCCTTTTTAACCATATTCGCATAGGAAGTGCTTTCTGGTTGCGTAATCCTTTTTTCGACGACCTCTTTGAATTGATCTAGAGAGTTTGCAACGACCTGCTGTTCTTGAAGAAACTGGACAGTGCTGTAAGCCTGAATGGATTTTTGCTTCAAGGACTGGTATAAGACTGCCATTTGGGATGTCCCATGTGCAACCTTTCGACAAAGATTGGTGACCCGGAGCTTCTGATCCGAGTTCATTTTTCCTTCGGCGACTGTAGAGCATACTTCGTTTAAAATGGTCTCTATGGATCCTAACCATTTCTGGATCTCCGGCGTAGCAATGACATCAGCCAGTAAGTCATCCTCTGTGGATGATGGTGGTGCTGTTGCTGTTGATTGATTTACGTCAGAGGGTGTTGGAGTAGGCGGTGGACTTCGCCGCATTAATTGGCTACGGCCAAAAGGGCTAAACCCTTGGTTAGACATAACTAACACAACAAATCACTATTTTTGCATAATAAGTAATTAGTACATTTTGCTTTGTGAAAAAGTTGTTAGTTGCAAAATTAACACGCGCGACACACTTCACTCAATATAACTGTCTCCGCAAATTATTATAATATGATTATTCGTAATTATTTAGATGTAATTCATTATAATTTACACAAAACACGTCCGCTTAGATTCACGACTCAGAGAGTCAACTCAGTGAATCATGACATCATGGAAAAAAGCCTACGAAGATCAATTTAGTACGATAATTTGTGTGTAATAAAGATATAATCCTTTTGATCTCCTCCATTTGCAACTAGCCATTCTGCTTAGAATATCAACACCATTCTCCCAAATTATGTAGGGTCGAGGCAACATATTTTTTCTACCATTTCATCAGCTCAAAAGTCTTCTAGCCAAATAATCTTTTACACAATCCATCCATCCTTGTTTTTGGTCAACATTCATACTCAAAACCCACGTAAAGAAAATCACAACGGAATGCTATTTACCATAAAAAATCGAGGGTATGACCCCCTTACCTACATACTGCGTTATATAATAGTTTTTCCACCTGGCTAATTAGTACAATTGTACAATGTTTCCCATAATACGCAGACGCCGTTTCCCACGCTCCCTGCGCCCGCGCAAGCGTGATCTAGATGCTCTTCGGCGATAGCAGTTAGTGTCAAACGTGCCTTCACGGGGTCATGCCAAATTTGTGCATACTCAAGTGAACTTCAAATTCGCAACGTAATCCGTCTGTCATTGAAAAATTTCAAGATCTTCTTTCTGGTCACGATTTTTTTGCTAAAATATCATCCAAGTGTATTCCTGCATCAAATATTAGTAGGTACGACGTGAACTTTCAACTTTGCATGTAATGTCGGTAGCCGATTGGAAATGCCCTTGATGCTGCAGCTGTCCATAGTACATACAAAATTATAACATTACAAGTTGTCCACTAAATTCTATCGGGTCAAAAACCTAATAGGCTGGTGTCTGTTAGTTTCTTTGAACCTTTTTTTCAGTGAAGAAGAGTATTGTACTTTTTTTAATCTTACCGTACAAGATGACGATTAAACTTAACGACCAGGTTAACGTACAGCACCCTCCAATTCATAATCAGACAATTGATCATTTAATCACTTTGATCAGATAATGTATACGAACCATAGAGCAGTGAGAAGTGTCACTGGCTTACTGCTACAGGCGTGCATTGCATTATTAAAAATTACCATACAAGCCAAGTGTATTCAAAAAAATGCCAACAAAATATAAACATGTACCACTTTTCACTTATAAAAAAAATACGTCTCGTTTCAATGTTCTGACTGTAGCTATGATAACAGCTGTAGTTTTGGGAAGAATGCCAATTCTCGTACTTATACGGTCAAATACATGTCGCAATATCGTCTCAGCTACATTCGATGTCAAAATCTTGTTGAAATGTAGAAATATCAACGTATTTCTTGACAGATTGCACATGCGATGCGAATGTGAACTTTATTTAAAAATCGAGGATTGTCTCTCTGTGGGCCAAATTCCAGAACTTACCTTTAAAGGAACGTTTGCATTCGCTATCTGTCAAATGGTAAGTTTCTCTACATTTCGACACTTTTCAACTGCATTATAAATATGAACATCCCTTAGCTGTAACAGGTCCTCTGATGATATGATTATGTATGTGTTACCTGCCTCTCTGTCTAGCCACTGTCGGTGCGGTGACTCCGTATTCTGTGATACGAACAAACCTAGCTACGTGCCCTTTTACTAAACATTTTCTTAACTAACTGTGTAAACACGTGTGCTAGTGTGCCAAGGTTCGACCAATACAACTTTTAAGATTATGGTCAAGAACTGGACTAGATTTAAACGCAATATCTAATCGAAATACATAAAATTGTTTCTACGCGAAAATTGTGTTTGATTTGACCAATTAACACAACTTTACCAGTTGTGTGACTCATAGATGTTTAAATGTAACATCTGGCATTTGAATATTTTTCGAAAGGATAAGCAAAAATGTCGTGTCACGGAATAACTTCTGAGATGTCGACTAATTGAGAAGTAATGAGGCATCTTGTATCCGAACCTAAATTAATTTGGATATCTAAGGATATGGGAATTATGATGACGATGATCAGAAGTGTTCCTTTAAATCACCTGCATTTCGTGAGTTATGTTCAGAGGACCAATTTCTAAGCAATGTTGAGTTAAATTTTCGACAGGTAGCGACTGGGATGTGGATGCGAACGTTGCTTGAGGTTTAACAGAATTGGAACGCAGTTCCCATGGATAAGAACCTAGATTATTAAAATTTTTCAAAGGCAACTTCAAACACAGAGCCAGAAAAAGTCTACAATCAAGGACTTCATATTAACAAAGACGTCCACAGCTGTTCATAAGCCCCAGACTACTTGTAAGCGTCCCCACACCGACCGATCCTAGTCAACTCATATCCATTGCAGCTGTAGATACTAAAAATAAGAGCAACTAGTCGCATAGATAAAATAAAGCGTGAGAAAACTGTTTGCACATAACGTTTTGCTTAATGTTCAGATATAATTGATAGTAAATCGAATAACGAAATCAATTAAATGTCAGAAACGTTGTTGATCGCTGCGAATTTACAAATATCGAGTATAAATCAATCGAAATGTTTTTATACAAGTAAACTAGTTACATATTTTTGAATATGTTAATCTATATGCGCATACGCTGGTATGGATACTATTTACTATAGTCACGCTGTAGAATTATTTATCACCAGTTATATTAGAATAATACCTACATATTTATTATGAGCAAAAAATCACATCAGCCACTAAAAAATAATGGGATGAGAGATAAAATTAATTGCCTAAAAGATTTTCACATCAAAGATCAGTGAAGGTTTTCCTTTGCTTTGCTTGTCACAAATAACTAAAGGTTAATTATTTAATACGATGTAGAGACACCCTCTCGTCCGTTTGTAATTATCTCAATTAATTAGGAATAGAGCAGTGGTGGCCGAGTGGTAACGGCCCCGACTTACGAATCGTAGGTCGCGGTTTCAAACCCAGCCTGGCGCATTACTTTGTGTAATTCATTTCTTCACCACTGCTCTCAAAACGGTGAAGGAAAACATCGTGAGGAAACCGGCATGTCCTAGAACCAAAAATTCGAAGACATGTGACATTCACCAACCCGCACTGGGCCCGCGTGGTGGATTACGGCCCATTCCCTCTCCTAGAGAGGAGGCCTGTGTCCCAGCAGTGGGAACGTTAAAAGGCTGATTATGAATTAGGAATCACGCGGCGAATCTTCTTTTTCATTCATCTATATCAAACGTCACCCGTAGATTGTGCCGTGTACCGTGTTAATTTATAAATCGTTTCTTTTACAGATGATAACTACCGAGTACCGACCCGCTTAATTTCAAAGGGATGCAAATTATATATGTATACATAATGTAGGTATCTGTAACCGAAAAATTGCAGACTCCGCAATTTGGTACCTAATCAATCTGTATTAGATTTTAATTACTCGATATATTATGAAAAAATCGTTTTGTGTACAATAAATCCTAAAAAAAATCAATAGTTTCCAATATACTGATGTCTTATTTAGAAAAAAAATGTTTACCATTTTACACGATGATTTACAATCTTTCGGAGTTAGCAATATTCCGGTAACGTATCCACTACTCTCTCTCTATTAATGGAAACAATACCATATCGCTGCTAAGAAGAAGTAAACGGAAAAACAGACAGAAGCATGCAACGGTTTTATTTTAAACTATTCGAGAACTTTCTGTCCGTCTTCATTTCTATATCTGTCCTCATTGTCGTGTCTATCATTTTGCGGTTTACTACAGATTCAAATATTAGACTAAGCTCGTCTTTCTCCACACTAAGATCTGGTTCCGATATGTTTATCTGTACCTAGGTAACATTTTTGTCTTTGGTTAGTCAAATAAACACAAATCCTCGATTTGTGAAAACCTAATAGACATGTCATTTTACTTTTCTTCCTTTTAATTACTTGATACGAGAAGACAACCTTTTGGTCACAACATGTAATCTTTTGGCGAACGTAATGTACGCCGTGAGACGTGAGACACAATAAATTAAATATAGACTTTATAAACCAAAATTCTGTACTGCCGTGAACCTGAGTCACTCACTACCTTGCCTTATTTGTGCGTTATATGACAGCATTCTTTTGTATTGACTGTGTATTTATTATGGTTTTATTAATATCAAAATAAATGTCAAATATTTTTTAACAAGTTAAGTGAATGAGCACGTTCTTCTCCATAGAGATCTACGCTTTGGATCGTGCAGATAGCTTCACCTCTTTCCTCTTGATAATTCAAAAGTGCCTGTAAAGGATTTATTTGAAATAAATGCTTTGACTATTGACTAATGAATAGAAAAATATATTTTTTATCCATACATATTTCCTTTACAAAACAAGGAAAGTAAAAAAAATTAAAACACTACCCTACTCCTGGAACAGTCTGGTCAGCCTTCATATCGCTTTCAATTCATTGTTTACTTTGTTCAATAAATTGGCCATTGGAATCCAATGCAACTAAACAGAAATATGGAACTTAACGATGTTAGTAACTCCAAATGTTAAGTGAAGGGACATCTTAGATGAATAAATCACTTATGTGCGGTCGTGCTATTCTGTTCACACGACGAATTCTGAATCAACAGGAAAATTGTGTTTACTAAACTTACCTCACTTTATAAATTGGATATTGATGATACCTATCTCGAACACTAATTTTGAAAAAAAAATAACTGTTGCTGGTAAAAATTTTCGTACTAAGCTAAAGCAACCATGATTATAACTTGGTTAATTTTAACCAATTTTTATAGTCGGATCGCTACTTCTAGAAATTACCTCCTACAAACAAAGAAACAATTTTAATTGTTACATTATTTTAGTTCATGTTTGGGTTTCCCCTGTTCAGTTACAAATTCGTGTTCATCAAATGGAATCACGATTCGCCTTTCAAATCGATGACATTTGTTAAGTGGCAAGGATATCACGAAACTTGGGGGAAATCCAGCCATAAAAAATTACAACAATGCACGATATATGGTTCAATTTCGACATACGATTTAATAACATAAATCCCGGTCAAAAAGTTTAAGTTTAGTTAGGATTTTTGTACTTAACAGCGTTCAGTTTATGTGGCGTTTCTAACAATATTTAACGAAAAACAACATTAAAATTTTGGTAACTCAAGATTTAAAGTCCAATGATAATCATAACACTATTTCCTTGTTGCAGATCAACGGTGGACAAGTTAAAGCAGTGAATTGTGTCAGTGCATTGTGTTCTGTTCCAAAAATGAAAATACATTAGTGCTTACAATCATATCGTTCACGAGATGCGTGCGCGTCAGTAACAGCTCCGCAGCTGTTGACTTAGTGAGTTGACATTTAACGTCAATGCCGCGTGTGTAGACTATGGCTTTGACAAACTTCTCGCTCGCGGGCGTCGGCGCAGCCACGCCGGCGTTCGTGCCCACCTCCTCGACACCTCTCCGAGTCGGCCTCGATGACCTACTCTACTCTCCCGCCGAATACCAACAAGACACAATCTCCGTACAACCACCAGAGAACGAGCCCTTCACTCCACCAAATCAGCGTAGGCCCAAAGTTAGAAAACGTGCCGGCACAGCCTATCTACCACCAGCCAATCAGTATACGCATTACCAAAATGAGGCTCAACAAAACCCTTATGGTGCACCTCTACATACACAGGTCTACCAACAAAACTCAAGACTAAACGTACAGATAGAGAATCAGCGTGTTAAAGAAGTGAATTCACCGTACGATGTCTCAGGACAGTATGATAACACGGGACAATACGTTCATGACCCTACTGGTGACTATGATTATGAACAAAAGAGAATGAACCAGGGCCCGCCAGATCCAGGATACAGCCCTGGATACGCGGATGCACCTTACCCGCCGGCAACAAAGCCAAACCCTCCATCTAGTCGAAGGTTCGATGAAAATTCGGATCAAAATGTGAATAACTTCAATTTTAACAGGCCACCTAGTAGTACTACGTCAGCTCCGCCCAGGCCGCCTAGTAATCAGGGTAGTAAAACTGGTGGTAGTGAGAATGGACAGAATCCTCCTGAAAGACCGCGAGGGTTCACTAAAGTGGAGTCAAGTGGAACTGGCGGAAAAACACAGTTACATGCAGTCCTCGACTATGACGATGATGAATATTATGACGACTCAAGTCCGGGTAAGCATTTTTTTAAGATCAAATTTGTATGTAGTTATACTAATAGTATAGCAAACTAGTAATAGTTATTCTTCAGCTTATGTATGAAAAGCCATTACCGATTTTTGAGCCTCATTTCCGAGTCTGGGTAGAACACGAAATAATCAACGTCTAACCTTCCTTTAAGTAGAATCATTTACCTTGATTTTTCTCTCGCATTTGTTTATTCGACTTATAGGAAATCATTGCGGTTCTATATTGTCAACAGTCAAGCAAGTGACAAACAAAAGTCCGTTTGATAAAATTACGGTTTCTTTTGCCACCTAAATGTTTGATCACAATCATTAATCCCGGCTGCACTTGAAAATGTTTACGAAGAATTTAAATAAAAATCAGATTTTCGATCAATTTAAATAATGACCTTCGAAAATTATTATTAGTCTTAGAATATTAGTTCGCAATGCTGATATGAGTTTTGTCCATAATATTCTAGGCAAGTGAAAGCTATCCCTTAATTCACTAAGCGGAAAATTGAAGACCAAATTGCATTCTAGCAGCGATAACGATAAAAAATGTATGGAGTAGAATAGAATCCTTGCAGACCACAAAGTACTCGGTCTTTGTAATCAACTTTCCGAATGGTAAATAAGATTCGATTCAGAAAGTTTAATAGTCGGAAAGTGCTTTGTAATTGTTATAAATTAAATTGAAATCCATCATCTCCGACATTCAGTATATCCAGTCTTAAACAGCTGCAGAACGAGCACGGAGTCACTCCATCACGCTAGACAATGTACCTATGTAGATATGTATAGGTCAAAGTAATTGGAGTACCTCCGTACTAACACGTTTCACTTCAAACATCTAAGTCATAGACCTTCGATCGTTTAACCGGTCGCCAATGCCATACATACAATGGACAGCGTACTGCAGTACAATGCTTGCATTGTCGCCTTCGGGCTTATATTTTATTTCCTTGTTATTGAGTAAGTGAAGGAACTTAGTTAAATTAGAACTTTTTGTCATTTCTTTGGCAAATTTAGTGAATGTGGCATTATCAATGTCTCTTTCATGTTGGCTCGTTCCCTGCATTGTATCTCTTTTAGGAATCTCATATCTTTTAGTATTAACATCACCACGTCTATATATTCCTTTTGCGTTTATATATTATTGAAGTTATATATTATTTCAATTTTAATTTCATTGCATTAATGTGTAACGCTACTGTATCGAATTTAAGCTCACAATCAAAATTGCGCCTTCCTCGGCGCCATCAGTTACTACAGCGGCAAGTTTCCTTAAAAGCTACGTATTACGAACCATAATAGCATCCATTTTTGTATAAAACGTGGTCTGATGTAATCATAAAGATAATCTTAGTTTATAATACATTACAATGTTAATTTTCAATGTCAAGGTAGCGAAACAATAAGACAGTAGAATAGCAGCTCATTTGATATTGCAACATTGAACTTGTTGATAGAATTTAAAGCATCTTGTAACATCTTTATTGAAACCATTTCGTACCAAAAGAAAAAATTGTATTTGACTAGGAAAAGTACTAAAAACATTAAATTTGTTTTTGTGTCTTCAGCATTTACGGTATCACTAAGAGTATCAAACCTAATCAAATGTATCGAATTCCAGTCAACTATTTCTCGAAACAATTTCAATATTGTCACTTTCTATATTTTTTCTCCTATTTTAGGCGCATTGTCTTCACCAGTCTCCAATGGTTTTTGAAATCCCTTTACGGATATTGACTCAGTAAGATCTTGTGATCTTATAAGCTAACCCATATTACGCCCCAACTCCACCTTTTGAAAGTATAAGTGCTTGGTATTTATGCGTGAGACGTTAATTTGATCTGCCTCCTTCCTTTCACTTTTGAATTGAATACATATTTTTCTTTTTTTCCTTATACAGCATTCCAATTTAATGCTTGGTGTCCTATATCCTTATTTGTCGTTCCAATTAATTATGTGTTGTTTTATTTACATAAACCGTTTTGTATGAGTTATCACTCAAGAAATAATTTTACTACATAACTGTTCCTGATGTAGATTTTTATAATGCGTTCTTCAATCAAAACAAAGTTTTCTTCCCAAAAGATAACGCTTTGATTATTTATGGAATCACGTCGTAGCTTTTCATAGTTTTTTGCATTTTCTATTCAACTTTAGTTTACTAAAAGTATTTCAAACAAAAATGGTGTTTAACAATGTTGCTTCATTAATCGTCAATCCCAAATAAATGCAAGTGTAACCTAGACAGGAATTACATCATTCTCTACCAATGGTACTTTTATTATGTTCTCGTTCCTTTCAAAAGCATTGTGTTTATAGGTCAAACAGAAATTAATGTTTCATTTGGCCTCTACCTTGCACATAATATACAATAGTAGACGGGACAACACTCTATTTGACTTAGTTTTCGCTCCACTCAAGATAGACAAAATTGATCTTAAAATAATGTGTATATATTATTTTTAGTAAACAATAATTTGAATAGAAATTATTGTTCACAAAAATCACTGAACACAACAACAAACAGCATGTTTCGTTTAAACTGGCATGAGCTTCTTCTTTATTTATTGTATTTCAAGATCAGCATAAAAATACGACCCTGAGGGATTCCCATTTATAACAATAGTATAATTAAATGACATGCAGCCAGTTTCAGTTGAAAAACACTCGAGATACCATCTCTTTATCAAAACCCAGAAATAACTGGTTTAAATGCAATAAAGACTACTGCAACTTATACTACACCTCACATTTAGATATGTATTCGTTTTATCTTGCAACAAATAACGGCATAGTCGATATGTAAATCACTGTTCCAAAAAACTGCTAAAGTACTCGCTCAACTGTTAAAGTACTCATTCACTAACAAAACAACCGTAGTTCCACTTAATCATGTCCACAAGTTATGTGATAAACGAAAACGAGGTAATATCTGGATTAAAATATACTAAAGTTACGTAACTCTGATGGTCATTTCCGTATGACACCGGCTATTCACATAACTTTTGTGGTACGTGCAAGTTGCAGCCATGTCTGCAAGTTGGACGTAAGTAACACAAAAACTTGGAACAGCGACCTTGGTTTCACTTTCGTACTCGTAACATCATCTTGAGAGGTCGGGGCACTCGCCACTTCGGAATTAACCGAATAACCTCACTATTCATGTTACATTTCACACGCGGAATTATGACTGAGATCTTTAACGGAATTTGAATATTATGTTGTTTTGTAATCCTGTTGCTGCTAAAATAAAAACAATAGCTATAGACAATGATGTCATTACGTAAATGTTATCTCTATGCCAAATTTGTTTGTTTTATGCTTTTATAAAAGAATGGGGGTTTCAGGTTCGTTAATTTTATTAATGTTAGTGAGTAAAGTTGATGTTCCTAAAGTGTTACTGTGGCAAAGAATTGCATATTTTTCCTAGGTATATTTGAATCATATTTTTTCTAACTATTGATTTTAACTAGGAATCAAGTTTTTTGATCCTTAAATGTCAATTTATAAACAAAAGTATCTATGTAACCGAGCTTTGAAATTGTTCTCATATCTACTACTGAAATCAAAATATTTATCTTTTTAGCACCGAATCTTTGACATTGTTTATGTAAGTGTATGGTAAGTTTGTCGTGTCGTAATGAGGAGTAGTCTCTCGTCTCGTAACACAGACTAGAGGGGCGCGACAACCGGCAGTTTCGCAGATAGACATTTTACGATTCACAGTTTTGATGTCCAATCATTAAACACAATAGAGCAGGCTCTATTCTATAACTTAGAAAAACCGTGGAACTTTTGACAAATTGGGCGTAACTTGTGTTAAGAAGTAACAGTGAGTTTTCTGTGTCATTGTTGTACCCGTTTCTGCTTTATCGGAATTATGACAACCATAAATTGTTGTGACTGCTGTGAGTATTTGAAATGTTTTCATCTTTTCCTCCACATTCATGTATTATTTATTTTCAGCCTGTTCTGCCCCACTGCAGGACCAAGGTCTCCCTTTGTTCCTTCCATTTCTGAGATTGTAATTTCGTTAATTGCTTTCGCTACAGGCAACATATTGACAATAACTGTGACAGTTATTGTCAATATAATATAATTATCAAATTAAAGCACATATTTCAAAATACCTGAGTAACATTTGGGCAAGTCTAGAATTCCAGATTTGAGTACAAAGTTTCTCACATAATTTGACCATGTCTTGTGTATTGTGTCGCGCATAAATCTGTTACACCTAGCCTCAGGCAACCCACCAGCTTTTAGCTATGAGTCGCCTATTTTATCTTAGCTTAGCCCAAAGTCCTCGGTGCTAACGAAAATTAAACGCATAAATATCCCAGACAGCCCTTTCAAATGCCGACCTTACATTCGGTAAGCTGGACCAGTTTCTTTGTGTATTAACACTGACTTTGTAGGTATTGAATTGTGTATTAAGGTCTTAGTAAATCTATTTCAAGTCCTAGGATAAAATCTTTGTTGTTTCATGTTAAATTGGTGTTGTGCTAAGGCCTGCTTATTTAGCGTTCCCTTATCCAATTGGAGGAGGAACTACTTTGGTGTAAATCCGTCTTTCATGAGCAATTTTCTCTCAAACACTTTCCAATGGGCCATCTGTCAGACTTTCTGTAAAAAAATAATCTAAAGTAAAAATAATGGGAAAGTATAATGGTGTAACTCATTACACAAATACAGGCTTTCAACGCGATTGCCTCTTGTTGTTTAGACAAACTGTTGTACTAACTGTACCTAATTTTTTTTTTATATTATAACGTTTAAAGACCGTAAAAGTCAACAAAAAAACACTTAGGTCATCGACAAATGTTCCATATTTAAACATGACTTATTTCCTAACATTTGGACAAACGGACCTATATATAATATTTATAATGGGTTGATGACCTAATTCGGTAACAAAAAATACAGACGGAATAACGAATCTCGAGTAATTATTTAAACGTTATGGCGATGCGTTTTGGCTCTAATTGATGATGCAGATAATCAGCTGAATAAACCAGACGTAAAACTTATTAATTTTCGTTCTAACTACTCGTTAGAATGAGGTCGCTGTGAACTTCCTGATATAGAAGCTCTCTTTTTATATTAATTAATGCCGTGGTTTCGGAACAAAACCATTTTTTATGATTTTACTTACTATTATAAAGGGATGGGAGCATGGATGGTTGTTTGTTACTCAGCCACGCCAGAACAGGATTATAGTCTGGAATCACGCAACAGGCCACTTTTTATCTCGGAAATATGTTCCTTCGCGATAATTTCTGACAAACGCAGTCACAGTCACGAATCCCAAAAAAGGCGGAAGTTCTCAATTCCACTATTTTTTGTTGTTGTATGTCTGATCAGCGATATTTTAGCCAATTGTCTACCGATTCCTTTTTTTTTTGTTTGGTAGAGTATTTTTCCGGACTGCTGCCTTTTCAATTTGGTGAAGATCTTATGAAGAACTTCGGATATAGGCAACAGAAATCTTCAACAGTAAATGACAGAAAATCTTCCGGGGTTGCTGACATCCTAGATGTCTGTTTATTGTTTACGCCAGTTCAAAACATAACATCACGCCAGTATGCTGTGAAGGGGTACGCAGATGTGTACGAGTCAAGCATGTTTATGGGACCGTCGTAATCTATTCGGGCATAACTTTATTGCTTATGAACCGGTCTTGTGAATTGTTTTGCGTTGGGTTTTGTTAAATTTGGATTGGACGTTGAACTTCAAAGGGAGAAGACTAGTGAACTCCTCAGCTTAAAATCAATGAAATCTAAAAAAGTCAGGAGATATTATCAGGTTCACGCCAATTGCACTGCAATGTAGATATTTAACAATGAGCTGGTCCGGACTTGATCTATGAAGGCAGACAAAGACACGACACGGTTGGCGCAGAAGTTGAGCGGTCGGCTGCTGCGCTACGTGTCGCGGGTTCGATCCCCGCACGGAACAAATATTTGTATAACCTACAGTTAATTGTTCCGGGTCTGGGTGTCTTGTGTATGTGAGTATTCATGTTTGTGTGTGAACGCACCCACGATACAGGAGTACATCCTAGTGTGGGACTGCGAGCTATGGGTGGCTCGCCGTCCGATAGCAACCAGGCCCGGGTCGACCGTGCGTCGTGTTCCACGTGCGCCTCAAAGAACTTTTTTTTTTTCGAGAGAAGCTATTTGATGATTTTACATCCAGAAAAAAAAGGGTATTTAGAGGGACATGGATGGGTGTCAGTAAGAGTCTGATACTTCCACCCAGAGCGGCAGTCATGATGTTTTCCAATCCTTAAAAAAGTTCTAGAACTAATATACACCGAATTTGACTCTACTTTGAAATTAGGTTTCTTTCGAGTAACAATCATCACATCTCATTAGGAGGAACGCACTCAAACATCGGTTATTGAGTGCGTTATTAAAATAGCATAAAATAAATAGCATTTTCTTAAATAGGTATATCTAACACACTGATGAGGATGACACACACTCTATGTAGTCATACCTATTTTAAAACTGCTTCTGCCCATGTAGATTAACCACTTTCTTGAAGTAAGTAATTATGTATCCAAAAAATACTTCACATACGTACGTTGTGATTCTGATCAGAGTGTCAATTCTAGAAAAAAAAAGAAAATTCAGGGATGTTTGACAGATCACGAGGGAGATGCGATGCGAACGCTGCTTAAAAAATAGTAGAATTAGCCCTCAGATGATGACGTTATGCAAAACACTATTTATTTTATCAAAAAGGATTTTCTTACTTCACACCCTTTTCTCAATTCTAATCTAATTAAAATTCATAATTATCGTTATTTATGCTTATATGTTTAAACCAACCTAATGAGCAATGAACACTTTGATTGACATAGATATATAAGTTACGAGGGCCACCTCTACCATTTCCGATCGTGTCTTGGCAATCTTTAAAATGTAAATTTATTTTCGTGTGGAAATTCTGTGACATTGAGAAACAGATCGTTAACTAAAGCAAGGTCGGAATACGATTGATTATTGGTAATTAGGCCTCACTAGAACTGATCGGTAAAAGTATTACAACACTTGTAGAAATAGTAAACATAGTTCATCTTGGTAATATTAGAAGAAAGGTATTGTATGTGAGATAGCGGACAAACACGAAACTATCAGTAGCGAAAAATAGGCCGAGTGTGATAGAACCCGAACCCCTATGGGTTCTTTGTAGCCATGTGCGTAGCTGGGTGAAAGGGAGTGGAACTATTTCCACTCCCTTTCACCCAGCTACGCACATGGCTACGAGAACACACACACAAGCGGAACGATGGTGGTCTTCGGTATCTGGCTGCAGGCAGTCCAAGGAGTTTATGCCAACCATGGACTGGAAACTGACCAGGCGCCTTCTGCGCATGGATAGAAGCAGCCTGCGAATGGTGGCGGGGACCATCACCGGACACTGCTCACTGAACAACCTACACACGATAGGTATCACAAGCAGTCCTCTATGCAGAGCATGCATGGAGGAGGAGGAAACAGTATCGCATGTGCTCCTTGAGTGCACAGGTGTAGCCGAAATACGAAGACAAACAATAGGGACACCGAATTCACTTACAGAGATGCTGAACATACTGAGTGGACTGATCTGCTTCTGGAGGGAATTTCGCTGGTTGGAGTGACGGCCGCCATGGCTCACGCACAAAGGTCCAATAGTCGGACTAAGTGCGGAAACCAAAAACCTAATAGAAAAGAATAGAATAGGCCGAGTGGGAGTCGAACTCGCACACAAAGAGCTCCGTAAGTAGGTACCAGAAACAGAAAAGCTACAGAACTACAAAAAAAATAATATAATATACAATCTGCAAAATTTTCATCTGTCAACCTATTATCAGTCCACTGACAGACAGACGGACGGACAGCGGAGGCTAAGTAGGTTCCGATTGTTGCCCTATATATTAAAGACGCAATTAGGAGGAGTTATGATAGACATCCAGACGGAAACTATTATTTCTAGTAAGGGGGCGTTCAAGTATTACGAAACGCAATTTGGGGGAGGAGGTGTCTCGTAAAACTTTACGATGCGTTACAGGGGCGGGAGGGGGTCTTTCTTACAACACGTTACGTAACATTGTTTTTTTTTTTTAATAAATATTAGGGAATCAAAACTCCCAAATTGGCAACCCTTTTCATTTACGTTTTACGGGGAATCCCTCGATTGTATTAGTCTGGTCGTCATTTTTAATATGTTCTCCTTTAAGTCAATTTAAAATTATACCAAAGATAATAACTATAACATAACTTTTTGCGACTTTAGGGTAAAAATGGTCACTTGAGTGTTACGTAACGTTTAGAGTGGGAGGGGGCGTACAGAAAAACGTTACGGTGCGTTACAAGGGGAGGAGGGGGATGTCAAAAATCTTCAAAAATTGCGTTACGTAATACTTGAACGCTCCCTAACTAAATAGAGCATTGTGGTAACAGGGACTTCTTTAACCATTCATGTGAACTAAACGCATTTGCAATAAAGAAAGCTTAAACAAAAACCGACACAATGGTTCCGTTTTTACCTCTTAATTGCAGATCTCTCACCAACAAGTCGTTCGACCACCCACTGTCGTAATTCATAGCATGAATATAATACCTAGTTTACTTAAATAGAGTTCAATTATTTTTAATTGCCTAACCATTAGGAAGGAAAACGCAATAAGTCCGGAAGTTTGCCCTCACATACTTGTTATGTTTTTATGTTTGTTTTGTTGTTATGCCAAGCATAAAGAGCCCTTTTTATTGTCAAGTTTAATATGAAGGTCAAACACTTCACATATTATTGCATATATTAAATTAATTTTATGATACAGATATATCATTCATGGTTATTATTTATGGTGATAGTAAAGTTATCTAGGTATTTGTTTTCTGTTTGTTCGTATCCCAGAAAAAATATTATGTAGAATGTTAGTAGTAGGTACTAAGTTGAATATAAACATGAAAAGCGATAGACTAAAGAAAATATACATTCGTCCTTAGAGTTCCTAATCACATATACCTACTTACCTGTGATTAGGAACTCTAAAGACGAATTTCATCAATGCATTGGAGAAAAAACTTTTCACAAAAAAAAAACAACCGACTTATAAAAAAAAAACAAAATGTACAAAATAACTTTAATTTCGTAACTCGGTGTTTTTGGTTGCTTTTTCGTTTTTTGAACACCGACTTCCGAAATTAAAATTATTTTGTACTTTTCAACCGACTTCCAAAAAGGAGGAGGTTCTCAATTCGACTGCATTTTTTTTTTAAATATTTGTTACCTCATAACTTTGTATTGGGAGTACCGATTTTGATGATTATTTTTTATATTCGAAATCTGGTGCTTGTCGTGTGGTCCCATTTAAATTTGATTGAGATCTGACGACAAGTATTTGAGTTATACCTAATAATGCGTGGCTTAGTTTACATTGACGACGTTCTCATTCGATCTTGTCGATGTAAGATGAAAAAATAAAATTGAGTACGATGGTTTGGAAGAGCATCTAGTATTTCAACGTGGTCCCTTTTGCGCCAACACCTAAATAATAATATTACGTATGCTTCAAAGTAGTGAAAACTGGAAATCATAGCTTAGCAAGAACTCTAAAACAGTACCACAAGAATCTGTAACATTCGGCTTAATGGTTACATGAGTGGAACCAAAGCCCAAACCTAGTCTAACAGCGACAGTCACGACTGCACAATAAATAAGTTCAATGGCAATAAACATTCTAAAGTCCTGTTTTGTTCTTTGTTCTCCACCGATGAATTGTTAGGTTTACTATATGAGCTGCACGGGCCATAAGGCGAAATCAATCCTTGAAGCAGTACTTACGTACGTACTGTAAAGGTTGCCTGCTGACTGCTGAATTACAATTTAAAAATATAATGCAGACTTAAAGTTGAGAGTCCGGCCCGATATGAACAATACAACCAAATCCACACGTTCTATAAATTCTAACTGATTCTGGTTTGAATATTTAGAGTAGGTACTGCGAGTCAGATTCTCTTAAACAGGTACATCTATTTCACCCATAAAATTAATTTATTTATTTATAATTTCTTGAAATATTATGAAAAAATCGTTTTGTATCGAATAACTTCCCTCTGAAGTCAATATCCTCCAAAATATCCGTGACTTATTAAGAAAAAATAGTGTACAATTTCACACGGTATTTTACAATCTTATGGCATTTGTAATTTTCCAGTGACATTTACCTAACGTAGTAATCGAACGAATAATTTATCTGGCAAGTACTCGCAATTTATTCATTTTGATAATATACGACCCGAGCTCCAAAACACAGATCAAGACTTTAAAGTTAAAGTCGAACTGGACTTGATCACAACGTTGGCCACATTGTGGCAAATTTGTTACTAGGTACGAAGACATCGTGACTCGTGACGAACCTTGCGCTGCATGGTGTCGCGTATCCTTACTCTTCGGCCAAAACTCTTCCTTTAGGTCGGTCTCAACATGAGTCGGAAGGTCGAAACTCGCACCACGAACGATTTTAAATTCGTGTTATGGCGCGACTCCTACTCTCCTCCACGATAAACACATAGAGTTGCGTCGTAGGCACTCATAGATATTGTCGGAAGCAGCATATTGGGTCTTGCCAGAGCAGTACCGCACTGGTTCCGACTAGCAGGCTTCCTCTCCACTTGCGCAAAGTCATCCTTGTCACTCGTGCCTGTAGCTAAGCCTAGCTGTTGTTGTACATAGTTACTTCATCATAGAGCTGTTTCTTCTTCCTCTTTCTTGTTTCTGTTGCCTGACAACACGTTATGATTTGATGAATGGCAATTAAGAGAGACAAGTATTCCCACTTAAGGTAGTGCCAATGGCGTTTCAACGTGAACATCATCATATCACATGTTGGTATATCACGTGCTAAACTTTCACTGGTATTTTCTATACTTGAGACTCCATTCCTTGGGACTCATTATAGGCATTATAGCTTTATTTTGGCAGCAATTACAGCCACGTTACTGTAGATAGTTTCTAATTTAGCAGATCATTTAGTCTTAATTACATTTCCATATATTTTCAAAGCGTGGTCATCTTAACTATTTACTTCATAGCTTCAGTCTAGGCGATTAGTATTGTACCAATGATTACCGCTTCCAAATGCGAGGCTTTAATCAGAAATCCAATTAATCTCTTGTATTTAATATTAATAATTTTATAAATATGATATTCACGATGCGCTACTTCGTATTTAGATCAGTTCATCGCACGTAACTGACATTGAAGATGATTAGTAATAAAAGAAGAAGACCTTGATGATTACATAATTAAATCAATGTGTTTTAATTAGTAACTACAATATTTCTGTATGTTTTGTAAAATGTAAGCTCGTTAACTATTATTTGATTAACACTTGTAACGAAGCACGTTTTAGAGCTGATATTCTTGTTAAAGTAAGTATGATTGCAATCATGATTTGATCCCATGACCTATCAATTAGCATTCGAGACTAATTTGAGTTTCGCGGGTGAATTCTCGAATCGGCTCAAAAATAAATGTGCTTTTAATCTCAAGCTGTCCCGTTTGGGGTAAAGGTATACCAAAAAGTCTTAACCTTCAGCGTCTTTTGAGAGCTGCGAACATAATTTTGTGGTTAACCTCATTATTTAGGTATAACGCTGGAATTGGAATACATAGATGCAAACTCCCACTTTCTAAGTCAAAAAATCTGAATTGACTAAGCTAACGCATTTGACAATATCGAGCACCTAACCCTTATTCATGAACTGTAGAATTCCTATTACTAATGCGATAAAACAGAGAACTGGTTTGTATCGTATCTCGTTTACAAGTCGTGAGTAAACCGCGGCCCTTAATGGGTATGATTTTAAGAAATATGTATCTAGATTTAAGTCCATTGAATTGAAAACAAACTGCTTAATTAACCTAATATGAAGTAAAACGGAAACATTACATTAACTTTCGATGACTATAACTTTAACGGAGCTTGGGAGTACCTCAGGGTTCTATTGTTGGACCTATTGGAATTCAATGCATGTCTGTTATTTATGTGACCATTAGACTTAGTTATTTTATGTTAGTGTTCAGTCTTTGTGTTTGTGTTTGTATAGTTGACATCTAAAACGTACCTATAAATAATTTAACAGATCGATCGTACTTAGCAACGTCTGATTGATGATTGGAAACGGAAAGCTTTATACATGCGTAGTGATGGCCTTACATAATTGCGTGAACCTCGTGACCTTAGGAAGATAGTTTGTCACTGATAAATTGTCGTACATAGGCTGGTCTGCAAATCTCTATTTCAAATAAAAGACTCAAGACTCTTTCGGATGTAATGTAGTCTGACTATTTAAAATATTCAATTATCTAGTGTATTTGTCAAGAAGTTAGTTACTGTTGTCAATGTCGAACAACTATAACCCTTCTGGAAGGTAATAAACCTGCTGAATATGTTTTAGCAAAGCATACTAATTGAGGCTTTATCAATCGCGCCCTCAATTTCCTTTTTTCCCTCTCTCTCCGTGAAAGTGAAAGAAAATAACCCTGTCAATTTGCGCTGGAGTTCACAAGACTAGCTAATCTTACTCATAACCACTAGGCCATTGAAGCATGGCCTTAACATGTGGAAGATTAGTAGTTTCGTAACATGACCTGGATCTGGTGACGCACCTTCGAGACAGCGAGTGATGAAATTATGTTGTTTTACAACTAATCTTATGCGTATGAGCACGTCGGCGTCGCCGGTGTCAGTCGGGTGATGCGATACAAATTGCTCTATAATTTGTTAATTTCTCATGTTGTCTGAAGTTTCTGGTTGTTTGTTATGTAAGTTTTTGTATCTTTTATTTTGGCGATTTTAAGTTAATTATGTCTCTCGTGTTTATGGTTTTTGTTTTTACCTCTTAAGCATTCAATGCTTTACAGTATACACTTAGGTGAGAATGCTATCTGATACCGAGTGTTGGTTTGGAAAATCCAAACTTGTCTTTAGTAATATTAAAAACGTCAGGCTTACATATCTCACCCCTACCATGCCCCTGCGTTCTGCGTTCTTAGTCAAATCTCCCACTCAATTCATTCAAATTGACATTTATATTATTCTAAACAATAATCGAGTTCCTATAGCTCATATAGTTGTTAAAAGGGAATGCTACATTTAAAACCTTCATAAAAAACTTGCATACCTCTATACACAGAGCCTTCTGTGTATAAATAATGAACCAAAATAATATCACAAAAGGTAGACAGACCTAAAACACTGTGTCTCCTCCCATTTGTATCTAAATCCATTAAATTATGTGTTTCAGATTCAGGCCAGCCTTCAGTGACTCCTCTTCAGGGTCCAATTCTCCTGCGCAACGGTTCAGTTCCCGTGGTGCCTCTGACGTCGTACCGGACGATTAACAATGGTTCCTTCTACCAAATACCTGTAAGAACTCTTCACGATCATCATTTTAGTAGTTAAGAATTCTGGGAGTATTCCAAAGGATTGAGTTGACACAAAGGAGCACTTACTGCGTATTTTACGTCATACGCAAATACGTAATATGACCATAACTACCACGCCGCTGAATGATTTGAGCAAATGAAAATTGTCATAGCTGGGTTAAACAAACTGCATTATTTGATCAAAGACAAAACAAATGATTGTTCGTCACGTTTCTGAAGGCTTGGGTTAAACAAAATATTGCTTAATGCATAATGTCCATGGTGGGCGAAGATTTGTACCTAACGGTTTATTTAAAAGTCGTAGGTGTCAAGTTTCCTGGGTTTCCTATTATGTTTATACTGAATAATTAAAGCTGGTTATAAACTTTATAGTCCGCCTAATGTTCTTGCTTCTAAGGTAGGAATAGATTTAGGGAGTAGGTACCTAGGTACAAAAAATATCGTTAAGCTTCCGCAGACACGCCTGCGGCCTGACGTGACATTATTTTTTTATAGAAACTGATCTACGGATACCTAATTATACTCCTTGAAAAACACCTTAATAAATGGTTGTTGACTGTAATGTTATCACACTATGTATGTAAGGATGACCCTGAATTAAACCGTGGACTTTTCTACCAAAAATACTGTTTGAGCTATACCTAGTTCCGAAATTTAGCCAGCTTAAAGACAAGTAATAATAAGAAAACATCTATAGCTCTGTCTGATACCGTGTTTATGTATGTATAATGTTAAATTTATTATAAAATGTTGAGTTAGTAGTAGTTAGTAATAGTAACAATATTATAATATAATCTACACACCTACTTATAATTGAATATATGCCCATAAAAACAAAGACAAATACCGAACAACATACAATACCTTTATTTGCAAAGGCAACATTGTAAAGCAATTATGTTTCACAAATATCAATCTTAGCTGGCAACACAGACGGAATGGCGTCGACCGAAGATTGCATTGTTTTTTAATAAATAAATCTGAATATATGCATTTCTATGACGTTATTAAAATTGCAAAACGTTGAATAATGGAGACGTTTTAGTCGTATCGGTTTACTTAGAAACCTTGGTTCTTGAAGTGAAGATGATGCATTGTTTGAATTTGCATTTTTTGCAACCCCGAAAAAGGTCAGATTTTCGTTTAAAATAAAATTAAAGTAGTGACATTTGTGACGCTTTAGAAATTATTAAAAGATTGAGAAAGTTAGAGCGGATGGTCAGATTATAATGACTAAGAAGAAGTGAACTGTGAGACGACGGATGAGGACCTGATGATCGGCCAGGGTTGCGTAAAATTGTTCGTAAAAGTAACCGCGGCCCCGGAACGCAAAGAGCGTTAGGAGGAACACGGATGGGTTTTAGTCAGTAAGAGTCTGACACTCCCTTCCACTGATGAAGTGTGAGATCTCCTTTCATCTTCGTTAAATGTAGGCATTCGAAAAGTTTCTAAAATGATTTCATCAAACATTCGGACATTTTGTTTCTACGATATTGTGATATCGTTTACCAAACAAAGTAAGTGACTACGTAATGTAAAGGTGCTAATTGCATGTAGAAACACCGTCACAAGAGCAGAGTCAACACCCGAAGTGTGGTACAGTAACGCTTTGCAATGTACACAGCATTTTGACCCCTGTGCACTAATCATACTTGTCACTAATGATTCACAACGTTGAGTTTTCCATTTTCCATAATGGTAATTTTAATGCAAGATGGAGATCTTTCTAAGGTTTCATTAGGATTGAAAATTCACGCGGGCTGCATCATCTGCCTAGCCTTTTCCCAACTACATTGGGGTCGGCTCCCAGTCAAGCCGGATTCAGCTGAATACCAGTATTTTACGTGAAGCGGCTGCCTACCAGACCTCCACAACCCATTAACTGGGGAACACGGTACTTCTTGGCAAGACTGGTGTCAGATTTTCTGGCTTCTGACAATCCGTAACGACTGCCAAAGATCTCCAAATGACAGCCGGGACCAACGGCTTAACGTGCCTTCCGAGGCACGGAGAAGTCTCGTTATGTTAAGATGGTCACCCATCCACAGACCAACCTTGGCAAGCGTTGCTTAACCTAGAAGATTGATCCGTGCGGCTGTTATAATTTAGTCACGAAAATTCACGCGGGCTGCACTGATGGAAATCAGAAGCTGTTATGTTAGGGACCCCGATTGAATAGCCAAATAAACTGTTTAATTCTATCGGTCTTTAACGTCAACTTCTCCATAAAAATCCTGCAGCAATGCAGTAAAATGTGATGGAGTGAAGTTTAGATGCCAATCGCCTACTTTGTCGTCGTCGTCATCAAAAGATTATACCGGCTTAACCTTCTCGGTCATTGTGTCAATACAACCTTAAGTTTTCTGCGAGTGTTGTGGCGTCAACTTGACAATCTATATTTCAACGGTATATCTGGTGAGACTTGTCGGCTTTAAACGCTTGAATACTTAGCTATTCTTATGCTTTGTCGCATACAGAAAATCATACAAACACAACAGGACAGCTTATGTCCAAAGGCGATAAGCTCGCCTTTGGACATAATCTGTCCTATTTAGCTTGCTCTCCTCGTCTAGCTGTTCACTCCTGTTCGTCTAGCTTCATAGGCTTGAGCTTATTAAAATTCTAACTAAAACAAAGTTAACCGTGCAAACGTTGTATTAGAATCCCGACTGGGTTCTATCAATAGGTAGCTAGGATTGTGGTAGGTATCCAGATTTTAGCTTGGCAGTAGGTACAGAAAGTACTAACAGAAACTCATTCCTAGATTTTCAAAACAGCCACGTCTCAACAGCCTACCTATATATTCCGCACTACATTTCCGATAATGCCAATATTTATACAATGCCTTATTAAAATTGCGACAGCGTAGGTTCTGTAGAAACGTCCGCCACTTGGATCTAAGTCACTGTGAGTCAGAGGCGTGGGCTCCTCCGTCTCTGCGATAAAATATAAATCGTGACGGATTTATATGATACACGGCATGCTGTCGCCATTATTTATAACCTTATTTGACTGCCTTACGACTTGGTGCGTTCACCTTTTCATTAAAAGTAATGTCTTGGAAAAATATGTGAGAATTTAATTCTACACCTCTGTTAGTCTGGGAATGTAGGAATGTTAACAGATTCTGTAGGCACTAGGGCATGTAATATCGGAAGATTTTCAATTCCGATATTAGATCTCAATATCAGAATTCCGATATTAATATCGGAATTTCGTAATTTTGTATATTTTAATTGCAAATTCCGGATAAGGCTGAATGTAAATGTATTTTTGTACTGTATTTATTGATTCACATATTTCTCAGTCTTTTCCTATACTTATTACTAACTAGCTGACCCGTCACATAAGAGAGAAAAAAAAACCGTTTTTGTAAATTTTTCATTGATGCTCCGCTCCTGTGGATCGTAGCGTGATGTTACATAGCCTATCCCAGCCTTCCTCAATAAAAGGGCTATCCAACACCAAAATAATTTTAAAATTCGACCCAGTAGTGCCTAAGATTAGTGCGCAACTAAACAAACTCTTCAGCTTTATAATATTAGTAAAGACGTTCGCGTGGATGTCAGAAAAAATGTTGGTGCGTACAGTAGATTTCTTTCACAATCTGATCCTCTCAGAATTAAGAAAATAAAAATGGGTGCAGGGCACTGACTTTATCACCTCCTCCGTTTCAAATAAAAAAAAAAACGTTACCACGAATCAACATTGATCAACAAAACAGACTATGTCGTGCGATTTTTTTTGTACTCGTAACATTCAAACTAATAAATACTTATGAATCAAGTTGATTCTTCAATTTTGTACTTAAGCCCAAAACGAAACAATTTTATTTGATTTTGAATGAGCACAACATAATTATTAGCACTGATTCATTTAAATCTATATTTCAATTAGGTAGGTCGTATACGGTTAAACAGCTTTATAGGGACCTAACTTCGAGTAACATTAGGACTTAGATTAGGATTAGGACCAGGTCGGGCGCGTTGTGTTCCACGTGCGCCTCAAAGAAATGTCAGCAAAGAAGACGGGGAGAGCAAAGAAGAAGAAGAAGGAGTATCCGGGCCCCCATACGGTGCAGGCACCCTATGGGGGCCCGGATTCTGCAATACTCGCAAGCGAGGATTACAGAATCCGTTCGAAAGAGTCACCGCGGCCTTGGAACGCAAAATCCATTACGAGAAACACGGGTTTTAGTCAGTAAGGTCTGACGACCCCTGCCGCTCCGCCCAGACCGGAAGAAATCATTTGATTTCCCATCCATAAGAAAATGGTATCAGCTCATGATCGTCTTCGGACATTCACTGTGCTATTGGATTCAGTAAAACTTTGCTCGGCATTCACAAATTGTGATCAGTAGCTCAACGAGACAAACCCTATATAACTAACACATAAAGTTTTTAAAGGCTCTTTCATTGTAATCTTAAGCTTAATCAGCGATTGCAAATGTTGCAGTGGCATTGTGCCTGATTTTTATTTGAGTAGGCTGTAGCAACTCTTTGTTCTCTCACTTTCGTTAATTATAATCAATCGGCTGTTTACATAGATCTCGTGACAGGCATGGCATGGGTAGACAGTAGAAGAAAGACTATAATAACATAGGTCATTATTTTATATTAAACTAGGCATAGAAATGTTTAGGAGTTGTAAATGCGACTCGGAAGTCAGTAAACCTCCGCAGCATAAAAGCCATTTAATTTATATATGCAGTTCGTAATTTTGTACATTTTAACAACAAATGGGATAAAAGAAAAAACAGACTACCTATCTAAGGGCACATAAGTAATAATAGCTATAGTATGTATAAAAATAACATTGTATAACTATTTATAGAGGTAAATGCATCCCCATATCGTGTCAACGGCCTGCATTATAAGCGATTTGTGGTCACACGACACTTTAAACTCATGCCTACAACTCATAGGCGTGACAATGATATTGTACGACCATCAAAATGCAAAACCTGACTACACCTTCGTCATACAAACGCATATAAGCGAATAAAATTTCCGAGTTTCAAGTAAACTGCGTGAGTCACATCAAAATGTCATTGGTGAACGTGATGGGAATAGGCGCGAAACTAAAGACAGTCGACAATCTGCAGTGCGATTCAGTAAACCTCTCGTCGCGTAAGCTTAGGCGAACTGACTGAGTACCTATGAAGTGAGTTGTCAATCCATACAAACAAAGGTGCAATTCAACAAAATTTTAAGCAATGCTGTTGTAGTAGAATTGGCCCTCACATGGAACGACAGTTCATGCTCATTCCACCTACGTTTGCACCGTGAAATGTTGACAGAATGACCCGCTGGTCGGGCGTCGTCGCGTACGTAGACCTACATGTACATACATTCGAAATATCCAATTAAAGGTAAAGTGACGAATTAAAAAAATGTCTTACTTCGTAATTAAGTTGACGTTGTGCGCGGCGATAGTAAGTGCCTGTCATTTTTTTATTCAATAAAGCTCGGTACGGTTCATTGCTACCACGCAGTGAAGGCGTTGTTTATAAAGTCCAACTTTTGCACAGTCTGATATAATAGCGTCATTGTCGCACTTAACGTTAACAAAGTTAATGAACTAATTTTAGAATAGACCTGATGAACTCAAATAAAGAAATAAAAATAATAATTTATTATCTCTTTATTGATTATAAGGCTTAATTGCTGATTAAATAGGAAGTTGTTTGAATAAAATTTATATGTTGATTAAAGTGCACACTAAAACAGGCCAATCGATTACCAAATATCCATAATGAAAAATAATCGTGACACGAATGATCTCAAGGGATTTTATCCTGCACGTGTCAACTCAAGTCAACTGGCGCCAAGAAGGCAAAAAATATAAAACAATTGAATCGTTTTTGTATTTTATTCTGAATGCCAAATTAACACCTCTACCTACAGAATTTAATGGGGACAAGACGGGTATTATGGTGGAATTTACACGCTTAAACTCGTTTGAAAAAAAAAAGCTAGCAATGAAGCCAACGTAAACGAATTATCTAAACTTAGCCACAATAGGCTAAAAATAAATTTTAAACATTAAAATATGTGAAAAAATACACTAGATCTATTTATAAATCAAGAGCAAAGTAACATGACAAATCGATTACCCGTACGTACTTGCTACCGAGAATCAAGTATTTTAATTTCAAATTAAATGCTCTACTCGCCACTAACAACTAACCGAGTTGCACAGCGGGAAACACCATCTAATATATCTTAAGATATGTTGAGCCACATTTAAGGCACTACAAAAATTAATTAGTAATTTTTGTTCAATTAATTTATGTTGACCTTTGTACGGTCGTTAACAGGCATTAAAATTTAAATGATGGATCTGGGAATATTTCTTATAATTAAACGTAGGATTTCTTACGAAACATCGTAAACCTTCAGCTAATGATTTTTAAGTGCTACACACCTGCGAACTTTACACTTGGTAATGAAACAGTTTACAGTCGTACAAAGACAACTATAAAGTCTAATAAATCATTTGCAAACTTGGAGCGCCATAAGATGGGCGCCTCGTTCCTCTGATTTTTTGCTTGTAAATAATTATGCAAATTTATTTCATTCCATGCAAGGTTATTGACACAGTTGCGTCTAAAATATGCTGGATAACTTTAGAATTGCTAAATAACGAGCGCTTGCTAAATTAGTGACACGATCCAGTTTCCCATTTATATTGCGCAATATAAATTCGCTATAAATCACTGCAATAAATATGCATACAACATTTTTTTATATTTAAATATGATAAAGTAGATATTCTTGCACGAGCAATTCAATATTCTGCACGGGTACGTGTTTTGTGTCGCTGGCTATTTTGAATCTCAATGAGTGTTTTATATCAGCCACATTTTATGCATAAACTAGAATAACAATAGTGGATTGCAAAATTAAATTTTATTTTTTTAGCACTTTGTGAGGCCGTAAGGTTTATAATTCTGTAAAATCGCATTTATGCGGCGGAAAACTTGGATTTTTTACATCGTATATCACCGGACGTATCTTGAGAACATGCTCCAGTGTTGTAAGGTCGAGCTGAGTTAAACGTGATTTTTCTGTTTATTATTTTTTATTTGGAATCCGTTCAGTTAATTAGTACACTCTGCAGTAGCAGGACGTATTAATTAAAACACTAATCCGGTACCGGACATGGATTTGTTCTGCTTGAGTGTGAGTTCATTTTTATTTGTTTTGTTTTAAAAATTGCAATTATTAGTTCTATTTGTTTCAATGTTCACACATTATAGTGCTATATTGACAAGGTGTGATTGTAAAAGCTTCACATACCTATTTTATGTGCAGTATTATTTTTTTCCTAAGGCATATTAAAAGGTGCGACTTGTTAACTTGTAATATCACATTTTGTACTAGTTATAAATATGAAGCTACTTCTCTTCTAACTTTTTTTTATTTAAAATCATCTCATTTATGTATATATTGAAAGTCTCTACTAAAATTAATTGCATAAACATAAAGACTTGTTAAAGCATTTTCCTTTTGATTCAAACAGCTGATAGCATATTACAATTACGTAGTTAGTTCATTCTTATTATTTTAGTTACCTACGTTTTGTTTTTTATCATTGGTTGTTACGACTTCAGTCTGTCACTGCGTCACTTGCTTTGAGAGTTGTTTTATTTTGAACCACCACTGTTCTAATAACTTCCGCATAGTTGAAAAATATGGTCTGCTTACTTATAACTAAAGAATATTAATAAAGGCCGTAACACAACATTATGCACGTCGGATCCCGTAAAAGTACAATCGCAAAACGTAGACCGAGCCTACGTTTTGCGATTGTATATTATTGTGATTGTATCTTTAGACCAGTAGTAGATTAGTAGACCAGGAAATCTACAGTCTTTTTATCACCTAGAGAAACCATTAATGTTCTTTTCGGTCTGACAAGTTGCACCTGTAATCTATATGTATACCCTATATATGTACTTATAATAAAATCGTAGACGAGCTGTGTACATTGAACATTTTTGCATTAAAATAACTGAGAAATGTTAGAAAAAGACATTGAACACAAAAATGCAATTTTTGTCATTTTTGTCTGTTTATCTGTACGTTTGTGGGAGCATCACACAATAACCACTAATTGGATTCGAAAGCTAGTCAGCAACTTAAAAATATGAGCAGAGGCAAATCTCCTGAACATCTCATATCAAATTGGCTGGGGTTCATTTGGCAAAAAAATAGTCGTTGTTTTATACCGTGTGTGCCTGAGTCAATCTTACTTGCCAAACGTAACTAAATGAATGATTTTCTCAGCAACAAAATCATTCATTTAGGTACGTTTAGGTGTACCTAAATGGCCGCAACGGACCATATTATACAGAAAATTAGGATTTCTATATCCAAGAACCTATTCTGTGTCTTCAAATGGCAGTCGAATCAGTTTACTGATTCTAAACTTCATCGTCATCGTTTTTCCGTTTCTTCAATTTAACTTTTGGTTCGGTTATATTTCCAATAATATCAAGTTCAAACTATCAATCTAGTCTACTTGGAATTTTATAGAGTAAACTAGTTAGGAAAAACACTAAGTCGAGTAATTTACTCAAGTACTTAATTACTTTTTTAATTATTTTCCAGATACTATGGACAGCGTTATCTTTAGCACTGGGTTACGAGCTACAAGGTCAAATCATCAGAGGGGTTCCGTGCGTGAAGCGTAACTTCCAGTTGTATTGTCCAACGGCTGGCAATACCTATCCATTGTGAGTATAAATACTAAAAAAAAAAAAAAAAAAAAAAATTGATTGAGTCAGGCGTTACTTTGCGGAAATCCATTTTAAATTTGAAAATGAAAACAAAATATCTAGTTTTAATTTCCGCGAATATTAGTGGGTTGCAGGTATGCACCTCCCTCCCGCCCGCTATATTATGCACATGCAAGATTACTAGGCAAATGCAAGGATTTTAAGCACATGCAGGAAGGCAATGCAAAACCCAACACCATTACGCAACTCAACGGTCAGCGAGTCAACACGTCCCCTGAGGATGCCTCGTGGAGAGGCGAAACACGTGTCGGTAATGGTGTTGGGTTTTGCATTGCCTTCCTGCATGTGCTTAAAATCCTTGCATTTGCCTAGTAATCTTGCATGTGCATAATATAGCGGGCGGGAGGGAGGTGCATACCTGCAACTCACTAATATTCGCGGAAATTAAAACTAGATATTTTGTTTTCATTTTCAAGTATAAATACTTGTTATTTACTTTTAGTTCTGTAGCTAAGGGCGTCAGACGAAGTTAGAGGATGTTGTAGGCATAATTTCTGTGAAAATGGGGATGTCTCCTTAGTGAGTATGTCTTCGCGTATATCGATTGGACCCGATTTACTCAGCCTATGTCAGTGCACATACAAAAATAAGTCCTAGTCAGACAGAATCGTTTCGAACATGAAGAAGATGAGATGTGTCAATCTTGCCCAAGTACCTCAAGTACTTGGGCAAGATTGACACATCTTAGACGGCGGTAAAATGTGGCGTAAAGATAGGCTAGTTCTTATGACTGTGTCAGAAGTAAAGAATACGAGCACAAAAACATGGTTGAGGTCCAGTACATCTTTGAAAGTCCTACAATACGTACCTTCAGAAGTGGGTTCTACGAAAATAACGAATCATAAGTCCAGTGCAACTGCGGTGGTCCTGTTCAGCCTGTATCACATTTGCTGGAGTGTCCCAAATTTCCTTTTACCTGCCGCTTAAATGACCTTAGCCCCGCCTCCATCGCAGCTACGTGACCATCTACTGGGCCCAAGACCATTATTGTTTTTGTTTGATTCAAATGTCTTGAGAGTAGGGCTACCTAGGTCCAAAAGCCTAGTCAATAAACAGAACATCACCTAATTAATTTTCTGCCCTGTTTCAGAGATAAAATAGAGAACTTCATAGACGAGAACAAGGCTTTAATAAAACGGATGTACGGTTCGTTTACGACGCCGGCGGGGAACCGTGTTAGGAGAGCTCCCGGTGTTCCGGACATGCATGATGCTACCGGCGACTCCTACTTTAGACATGTGCGACAGGCTGCGAATACACCGCTGCCTGATGCACAAGCGGTTAATAATACTGGCAGGTGAGTTTATAAAGGATACGGTGCAGAGAGTAAAGTTCCGCAACCGCCATTGGAACAGGAGTACCTTGCGACCAGGCGGGTATTGTGTGGTTTGATCTGATGGGCAACTGCCCGATGGTTTTTGGTGGGATATTGCTTATGGTGTACATAATAAAGAGTACTCTATTCTATGCTCAATAAAATGTATGTTCATTATTTAAGTTTTTCATATGAAAGAATTGAAATAGTAAGGGGTAACATTGCTGATAGAATAGAGTCCAAAATTGAAAGTTATGAAGAAGCGTATTAAGCAGACCGAAGGCAAAAAGACGACATTCTGATGATGTTAGAAGATCTGAAAGGAGCTCGAGAATGGGCTTAAGAAGCTAAAGGAGCTTATGAAAGCCGAAAACGAGATAGTTTGACAACAATCTATGGTGGTAGGTTATAAGCAAAAACAAGCATTAAGATTATTATAACAAAAAAGAAATACTAGGACAATAGGGAAGAAGCTAACCCATATACTGGAGAAGGTAAAAAAATACTTTAAATAATAAAAATTATACTGTTCCTGTTATGATATGACCTGTTGCTCTTTTCCACTACTGCAAAGGCAAACTTAATTCTTTCCAAAAGTTTCTGGGACACGGCGATGGCAACATCTAGGTAGTTACACTTTTCTGACATTATCCTAGTGACATCAATCTTGAAACCAATTATTCACAACCTTTCATTTCGTAATTTCAGAGTGGATGCATGCGAAAGCAAGACGGAGATAATGACACCGTATTGGGCTCTCAACTCTGCGAGAAAGTTGCGCGCAATCGTCAACACCATGCATTTTGAGCAGGCGATACATCAGGAAACGTGCAGGTAGGTCGCATTGCATTCAAATGCACTCGCTTTACGTAAGCTGATAATTATCTTAACACCTCATTTTGAAATACAAAGTGCAAACTGTAGGCGCTTTTGGTGGAAAATCTTCAAAGCTTTAACGCATTATTATCTAATAACGACTTATAGTGAGGTCATAGTATCACTACATAGTATAAAACAAAGTTACTTCCAACTGTCTGTCCCTATGTATGCTTAGATCTTTAAAACTACGCAACGAATTTTGATGCGGTTTTTTTAATAGATAGAGTGATCGAAGAGGATGGTTTATATGTATAATAAATGCATAATATAGTAGAGATTTAGTATCAGCATTGCAACCGTGTGAAGCCGGGGCGGGTCGTGATCTATAATTCTATTTACTAGGCGCCTCCATAAAAGAAGCTGGATGGCTATGTAGGTACAATCATTTCTCGTTATACCCTCTTTGAAACCCACGGATAGATTGTTAAAATCTGGTAGTTTCCTGTTTTAAAAAAATTAAAAAAATATAATTTAGGAACGTACTGCACGACTGACAAATCGATCTAGAAAAACACTAGAATCTGATCTGCTGCTGCACATTTTTCCAGTTAGTAAGAAGTTTCTTTTTAATATTTTTTCAGTAAAACAACAACAGCAAGATGTACCCGCGACTGCGGCTGCGAACAGAAGTACAAATGGCATCGACTGCTGGCCTACGATCCTAATGACGACTGCGCCGGTATCTTCATGGACTGGTTCTTATTCCCATCCTGTTGTGTGTGTAGGTGCAACCCTTGATCTACACTCGTACACCTTATCTTTATATTAACACTTGGTCCTAGTATCTTCGTACTTGCGTTTGTCCAGTGTAGACGTGACGTAAACGCTGCGTTATTATCATTGGTATTTTGGTAAAGCTATAGGGTTTGACAGATAATTCTGGTTGATTTTGGTTGCATAATCAGCCTTTCAATGTTCCCACCGCTGGGACACAGGCCTCCTCTCTAGTAGAATGGGCCGTAATCCACCACGCGGGCCCAGTGCGGGTTGGTGAAAGTCACATGTGTTCGAATGTTCGGTTCTAGGACATGCCGGTTTCCTCACGTTTTCCTTCACCGTTGTGCGAAACAAAATTTTGGTTGCTTGCTGTATTAAATCAAAATGAAATAAATTTTCTTTCAATTTATATTTCTTTCAAACTACAGATATACAGTACAAATATATATTCCTTCTAATCAATTTGTTTTAGTATTATTTTTATTTTAAACTTTTTTCGATACTAGTGACACTACATCCACGAGATGTGTTTTTTTTTTCTTTATCCATGCAACTATACAATACTGTTGGGATTTTGATTATAATAATCAAAATCGCAATAGTATTGTTTCGTAACTACGTATCTACTTAGCGCAAACGCACGACGACACCTACGCTAGACCAACGCCAGATACGAAGGTACCCTAAAATGAATTTAACAGTTAGCATTTACGATTACTACTTAATTTCACTGACTAAGAACATAATGTCATAAGTACAGTTGCTAGAAAAGTGGCGAGTAAAATGGAATGTTTCGTGGCCTTGGCCCAACGCCCAGTATTTGTGATTCTTTTGATATCATGATCAATTAGAAATTTATGATAGAATTGGCATTTGAGCAATGTGATTTGGACAGAGATTGACATGATAATAATTATCCGTATGAAACTAAATACATTTGATAGTGGTTGTTTTGAAGTGTATCTTGGGCTAGATCACCTACCTAGATCAACAGTACAGTATTGTACCAACTCTAATTTTAAGACCACTTGATTGACGAGATGACAATGACTTTTTGCAAAACCATGTTTTATTATGATCATTGTTTGGAAAAAAACGACTTTACTTAAAAAAATATTGTATACGTCATTCTCGACGCGAATAACTCTTTTTCTTTGTCCTAAAGTAGACTATGAATACTATTTATGATTTTATGTCTCCAATGTCTATTTTTAACTTACGTCTGTTTGGTACAGTCAACAGCAGAAATAAATTAATATCATAACGATATTGAACAAATTCGCGACATCTTTGTAAATTCTTAATCGACATCACAATCATAACTTTTGCAGTTGACTGTACCCATATTATAAAATTATAGTTTTTAATTATTGAAAAAATAATATAGTTTCGAAATAAGAAATGGAACACTGCCATTGTTTAGTTTAATATATTTTTCATCTATTTAAAAGACGTAAAAAATCGATATTATTGGTTTTGCAAACAATTTTAATTTTAGATTTTTGTTTAAGAGCTAGTATTAGTTTTAATAACTTTTAGTTTAAGATACAACTAATAATATATCTTATAGCTAGGCTACTTATTTGTATTTATATTTCTATGTGTGAGACGTACAGAGACGGTTTTCCAACAAAGAATGTGCAGTTAAAAATCGATCTCTATTTATAGTAAAATTATAACGAAAACATTATGGAATGTTAAATCGTCGAATTCGTTTGTAAACAGCCTAAGATACTCAGATATAAAAAAAAAAACATATTTTACTTTGAATAATAAAAGTGCAATGGACTATATAATAAAGAATTTTTATTTAAACAGGCGAAATTCCGAAATTGTAGGTCCCAATTTGATTTCTTTTCGAATTGCTTATTACATTTGACAAAAATCCCAATTAATTGAAATGATCTATGTAGGGTTAAAGTACTAACCTATTTTTCTGCTCTTTTTAATTTCGTAACTCTGCAACTTGTAACTTGAAACTTTTATCTTTTTTTTTAAATATAAGTAATTGGAATCTATCTCTATCGGGTAATTTAAATATACAATCATTTTCAACAAGACAATTTATTTTGTATTCACAAGAACAAAAAACAGGACTGTATATACATAATGCATTTCTACTTACATAAATAATTATTCACTGATTCTATATTATTTCGGTTCCGCATTCTCTTTGGTTTTCAGCTGTTCAAATTCTTTGAATACTTTCTCACTAAGTTTGTCACCTTCATCATCGATTTGCTCAACGGCTACTACTTCTGGGATATAAAACTGCATCATGTTTTGAACCTGTAATGTGAGATTCAACATTAGGATAAGAGTTTTCCTGTGTTCACACAGTAAAATATATTTTGTATTCAAAGAGCAGTTTTTTTTAAGCTATTGCATAGCTTCTATCGCGGGCCTTGAGCGTGGCAACCGAATCCAGAAATTCCGTAACGAAAATAACCTAACACCGCTACGTCATTCGATTAGGCCCCGCCTTTTTAACATGGTCGCTCGTCGTCACCGAGCCGACCCGAACGTCTGCGTTCGGAAACAATCGGTGGGACAAAGTTAAGTGAAACGTATGTGATTTACATTAGTACAGTAACCCAGGTGAACGAATCGAGACCATATCACAATGACGCAGAGTACTAAATATATAATTGCATAAATTGATAAAAAATGCTATGCAATAGCTTTACCGCGGCAGTCCCCGAGTGCCACGTGTATTGTTTTTTTAATATATTTTTAGTATAGGCTTCTTGTATTTGGAAGTGAAACACTACTAAGCATGGAGTAACGGTTTTGTTTACCATGTTTTTCATTCTGTTTTCTCACTAGGGAATAGTAGCCTGGAGTTAGTAGCATATTTAAACCTAGGTCAGGAAGGCCGTGGCCCGGAGCGGTAGACTACAAACCTTCCCTAGCAATCTTCCACATTTGCATTGAACAATAAGTAGGTATATATTATTTAAACGATCGAGTATAAACTCAAACTAAGGGGGTCAAAAATATCACCGCGGCTTGGAACGCAAAGGGCACTAGAAGGATCACGGGTGGGTTTTAGTTAGTAAGTCTTGACTCTCCCTTCCGCTCTGCCCAGAGCGGGATAAGTCATTTGATGATTTCCCATCCAGAAAAAAGAATAAGGGCGTCAAAAATATTGTGTATACTAAGCGAAAGACTGAGGGTTTTGGGAATTAGGGTTCGCCAAATATTGAAAAGGGCGGCTTAAAGATTCGATTTTGATGTACGAGGGATTCAAAACGATCAATATAATCATGCTTAAAATTTTGGGTATTCTAAGCTCAAACAACAATCAATTTTAACAACTCGACGACGCTTGCTGCACGGGTTCTGTCTGCAGGGTTTTAAGAAACCTAACATGATTGGCGTCATATTATCAATTAAGTATTAAAGTATCTCATTCGATCGTTTAATAATTCCCTGTAAGTATATGGGTACCAGAGTCACGTAATATCCTAATTGTTTTCATATGTCATAATTATACCTAATATCAACTCATATAGTCTAACTAGCAGTGCCCCGCAGTTTCACCCGCGTAGTTCCCGTTACCGCGGGTATAGAGGGATAAAATATAGCCTATGTTACTCGCTGATAATTTAGCTTTCCATAGGTGAAAGATTTTTTCAAATCGGTTCAGTAGTTTCGGAGTCTATTCAATACATACAAAAATACAAATCTTTCCTCTTTATAATATTAGTAAGTATAGATATCAAAATTTAGGAATAACAAAAAACCGAGCCATATTCTTGCAAAGCACACATTATCGATTTGATAATGCAGACTTGTAGCGATATTTAGCGTAATCGTAATCATAAACATTGCCGGAGCCGATATTCAATCAATATACGAGCTTCTTGCCATAATTAGCCATATACAAGCCGTAATACTTGTGAATGTGTGTTTGCATTTTAGTCAAATATAAATAATATAGTAAAAAAAAACTCACTCCATTCTTCAGAGTAACAATGGAACTAGGACAGGAAGAACAAGACCCCTGCATCTTCAGCCTCAATATTCCATCTTTGAAGTCCACAAACAAGACATCCCCACCATCTTCTTGAACTGTAGGCCTGATGCGTGTGTCTAGAAGCTCCTTTATCATTTGGACAATCTCATCGTCATCTTCGTTTATTTCTGGAAATGTTGAAAATAACTATTGATTAACATAGCAATATGTCAAGAAATCTATGAGGCGAGTATAGGGAATATTCATCTCTTGGTACCATTTCCAATCATTGATGGAGTATAAAGGAGCTCGTGGTTAAATTATTAAATCCGCATGGATCGATCTGCAAATTTAAGCGGCGCTTGCCGATGTTGGTCTATGGATGGGTGACCATCATAGCATACCGAGACTCCTCCGTGCCTCGGAAAGCACGGTAAACCGTTGGTCCCGGCTGTCATTTGGAGATCTTTGGCAGTTGTTATGGATTGTCAGAAGCCAAACCAGTCTTGCCAAGAAGTACCATGTTACCCAATTAATCATTTGTGGAGGCCTAGTAGGCAGCCGCTCCACGTAAAATACTGGTACTTATTCAGCTGAATCCGGTTTGACTGGAAGCCAACTCCAATATAGTTGGAAGCCTTTTTTCAACTAAATTGAGGTTGGCTTCCAGTCAAACCAAGCAGATGAGGATGGTACCATTTCCAACCATGGTAAGTATGTTAACATAGCTCACATGCTTATGCCTGATATTTTTTCAAAATAACATTCACTGATTTATATTTCAAACAACTCGTTCAACCAAACAACCTTTTCTCTTCTTTGTCAAATATATCCAAAGGTTATCTTTAAAATATTGCTTTTAGCCATACAACCACCTATTTTTACACCATGTTAACACTTTTGGTGCCTAGAACATAACTGTTAAGCTTCTAATCAAAATATGTTATGGTATACAAAAAGGAGTATTCTATCTTTTCACTGCTGGACAACCTACTAAGCCATATTATGGTATAGAAGTCACTTATAAAACACACCTAGAATACTTGAAACTAACTAAAGACACCTACAAAAAACAAAATCACTAGAACACTACTTCATTGCAATCACTTAACACCTACATATAAAAGAAGCATACCTACTCAAAGTCATTTGGAGTTATTTAAAAATCTATTTAACCTTACACAATTGTATGTTTTCAATACTTGTACCTAAAAAAACATTACAGGCAATATTCACTCAAAAGACACACAAATATCACCTAAGAAATAAACACACCTTGCAACTGGAAAAGCTTCAATATAGAAAACTTAATTATATACATGTACAAATGGAGTAAATATGGTTCTTCCCCTTGCAACTGACTCAAGCCACCCACATACATACATAAGGGAGTACTTATACTAAATCAAGCATTTATAAAAATAAATGAAAATCACATATAGTAAGTACCTACGGGTTGACAGTTACAGTTAATAGATAATATTCTAAACTTGAGCAAGAAATAACTGCATTTAAGTTAATTTATAATACATAACTATACTGTTCTTATGGGAAATAAAGCTCTTTAAAGCTAAGACGCATAGAAATACTTTAGCGTAATAACTAGGTACATAACACTTTTACACAATTTGAAAATGAAAATAATACATCTAGTTTTAATTTCCGCGAATATTTGCGGGTTGCAGGTATGCACCTCCCTCCCGCCCGCTATATTATGCACATGCAAGATTACAAGGCAAATGACTGAACCGTTCAGTCCAAAGACTACAATATAATATTATACTCGTAGAAAGTAATTAGGTACGTCTGTCTTTTTGTTATAGATCTAGATCCCTCTTTTAATGGCTGAGCGTATTTGGATGAAATTTTGTACACGGTTAGACCATGGCCTGATATAGGGCATAGGCTTAGTTGCAACTCAACAGTCGGCGAGTCAACACGTCCCCTGAGGATGCCTCGTGGAGAGGCGAAACACGTGTCGGTATTGGTGTTGGGTTTTGCTTTGCCTTCCTGCATGTGCATAAAATCCTTGCATTTGCCTTGTAATCTTGCACGTGCATAATATAGCGGGCGGGAGGGAGGTGCATACCTGCAACCCACAAATATTCGCGGAAATTAAAACTAGATAATTATATTATTTTCATTTTCAAATTTAAAATGGATTTCCGCAAAGTAACGCCTGACTCAATTAACTTTTACACAAGCCTAATATGTGTACAATGGTGGTCTATTTACTACTATGTATGGATTTCCTTCACCATTTCAGCCAAAAGATGTCCATTACTGGTTATAGGCTCAAAGTGTTGCCACATCAACCAGTCCTGTGCATCCCACACTCAGTAAATTCCCACAACCTTCACCAGGATATCTCTCTACGTTGTACTTTAACTTACATCATATAAAAGAAAAAAGAGGACTTACGAGTATCTCCCGAAGGTTTAGCGTCTATGATAACTGGTAAGCCACTGGCAAAGAAGTCCATAATGGTTGCAAATATATCAGGCTTCAAAAGTCTCCAGTCTACATCATCATCCTGTTTCGTGACTGTCACAAACTCAGGCCCAAAGAAAACTGATTTCACACCGTCAATGCGGAATATCATTTTTGCTGAAATTATAAAAGTAAGTCTTAATTTCAAAAGCCAGGCTTCACCATAGCAGTAATGCTATCCTACTCACCGATTTTGCAACAAAACCATTTTAGCCATTTTGCACCAATAAAATCTATAGCAAATACTGAGACCCAATATAGTTGGGAAAAGGCAACAATTTAAAAAATCATTATCATAACAGCTGAATAGTATAAAAAGCAAAACTAATACACCTACCTAAAGGGCTGCACTGAGCTGCTCCAATATTTGGGAAGTCCATTGTCTGTCCCGTCTCCAGCACTTTGACTCCCGGTAGAAACTTCAAGCTATTTGGATTAGGAGTGTCCTGTGTCTGGATGAACATAGTCCGGCAGATGCAGGTGTTATAGATAGGAACCTTCTTGCTGACATTCTTTTGCACAACTTGTGAGAGCCCACTGAACTGCTTGATGCCAGTTTGACTGAAAAGTGAAATAATTGGTGTGTAGTAAGACATTACATCAGAATTCTAGTTAAGCGGCATCCCATAAATGTGTGTATTACATATCTTGCCCTATGATGTGTCTTTTTGGCCTTGCAAAGGTAAAATCTATGTTTTTAATTTATTTTACTTTTTTGTTTGTTTATAAGTTTTTGGCGCAATTAAATTATTTTTCATTATCTACTTTTAACAGATTAGCACACAGGTAAATGAATGACTACTCTGGGGGCTAGGAAACATTGTACTCCAGTTGACTCCAGTGGGCTCCAAGGAGCTCCACGGGGCTCCAAAGGGATCCAGGGGGTTCCATAAAATTTTGGACCCAATAATGAAACGACGATAATCATGTTTTACCTGAGTAAAGTTGCCGCGCAAAATAGTCCACATTGATTCCTCGTCCTATGAATTTTCAAAAAACTTCTCAACATCGTTTACGTATTGAGAAAAAAGTCAAGTCAATGGCAAATCTGATGCACTTTTTAGAATTTTAGTAGGTATTGCGATTTCGATTTTTCCACAAATACCTAAAACTATACCACACACTTTGACAAATTGACAGTGACAACTGACATGACTGATGACATTGGGAAGATTTTGAAACATGAGGGCGCCACACGTATGATCTAAGATTTTTTTTTTTAATTTATTGACCTGGTAACAAGGACCTTTAGGTAGGTTTAAGTGATCTAAGATCTCAGAGTATAGAAATATATAGAGACGCCCTAATGTTCTATATCTTACTTGCTTATACAAATATCTATTAAAAATCGATACAGAAATAAGAAACTATACTTTGTCTCTTTTAACCAATGAGTTTTCATATTTGAAGAAAGAGACGTCATGCTATTTGTTTTATCTCTTCCTGACAACATTTTCACATATCCGTCAATGTACGTACCTCGCGTGCCATCCGCCATCTTTTGGACCCGTGGTTTTGAAGTACGTCAGCTGTCAAGTGAACAACAACATTGGGTTTAGATTACGATTTTTAGGGATAAAAACGCTCCAAACTAAATTGTATTGTGCTGTGAGTGTCTAGTGGAGCAAATTGAATATGCCTACGTGTGCAATAATTTAGTGTGGTGCAAGGAAAAGCCCCAATCGAGCCTAATTAAACATGCACAGGTTAGTAGCCGTATTTTAAGAAAAACTTTATCATACTGCTACTTTTTTGTATAACTATCCTTGTTTCATTTATAGAATCAAAGTTCCCAAATGTACATACAAATTATTTCTGATATTTACCTCTATTTGCTAAATTTATATCATGTTTTGTTTACAATACGAATGACAATTCAAAATAGTGATGTCCTCTATTTAATAAGCTGTCGATAAGAAAGTCACATTTTTTTAGTTTGTATTATACATTGTAGAGTAGGGTATCAAAATGAAGGGCTTGAAGAGACGATTTTGAAAATAAAACTAACAGAATAAAAATAAATATAGTGATAGTACTAAAACTACAATATCAATTCGTCATGCAGTAGGTGGTGGTTATTTAGATCACTCTGATTTGTTACACTAACTGCATCAAACTGGAATAAATTTGCATGTTTTTATGTACACAGGTACCCTAAAAATGAAGTACTACGCCAAAAGTGGCTTGCAGACATTGGGATGGAAAATATCAAACCTGTACATAAAGTACCACGTGTCTGGAAGAAAATCATGTGAAAAGCTATCCTTATGAAACTATTTTTAATAAATTAACATTGAATAATATCGATGGTCAAGTTTTTTTTTTTTAACCAGAAAGTGAGTCAGGATCCAAGATTCTTAACAATGGTTATATAGAATAACGCTGAAACAAACGAAGGGGTAAGTTTTCGGATATAATAACAGTTACATTACATTTATTTAAATAAATGTGTATTTTCGGTCAGAATTATGGTTTTTCTTCTCCTACTTGAACGAATGAACGGTAATTATAGGTCACAAGTTGCCAGAAGTTATTTAAGAAGTAGTTATGTGTTAATTGTTCGTAATGTGATTTAGAAGGCCACTTTTAGTTTCTATAAAATTAAACTCAGATTTCAATGGATAGTTCACAATTATTGGTAATGGTTGGGACTTTCAAAAGTTCCTAATAAATATCTAACTAAAATTGGGCATTTACTTTGACCTAGTGATATATTATAGTGAATAAAGGTACATATTTCAAATTACTTTGTTGTTTTAATCCTTTTAATACCTCGGTTTTAATATCTTTCTACAATATTTATTATTGTTGTAAATAAACATCTCTATGGGCCGAGCCTACGTAAAGCGGTCGCCCGCGCGGTCCCATACAAAAGTGCTCCGTTACGGCCCCTTTTTGCTACGTAACAAATATTAAGTTTTCCATCGACTCTACTACACGCACACCTTTAAAGTTGAAATAGCGATACTGAGGGTCAGAATAATCTCTATGAACAACTTTAAATGTAGAACAAAACCTGAAATCGCAAAAAACCTCAGTTATCCTTAAAGTCACTCGCAAAAACAAAATTCGAAGTCAGTCAGTCGCTCATAAAATGTAGCTTCTCACCCCTTGTATGTTAAAATGAATGTCATGCACTATAAGTTTAAAAGTATAGGAAATGAACTAAAAGACTTGTTACAGTTATGCCAAAAGTATAATCTAATCATCCAAAGTTTAATAGTATTGATAAGTAACAAAATTAAATGTACCAGAAGAAATGTTAGTGACTCTGGTATCGATATCGATACTTTTTGGTTTTGATTACTTATGCGCTTCCCTAGCAATGGCCGCCATCTTTTGGACCAGGTTTATAGTAGGTATGCACGCGTATTTTGTAGGTATTTCTGGTCCATATTATTGTAAGGTCTTTGTCTAAGATCTAATAAAATAAAGTGCTAGAAAACTATTACTCTATTATTATACACTCATAGAAAAAACTATTAACTTAATATAAATAGCCAAAAGATGGCGTCGCAAAATTCCTCCGCATCTCTGGCAACTGGTAATGTAACCAAAAGGCGGGCAGCATTGCCACGCTGTATGGCAATGCTTATCCTTTGTCCAAGGTAAAAACCATTGACCTATAACCTATCTCAATGGTAAAAGCCAGCTCTTGGGTCATGCGAAGTGTCAACTAAACGCCTTGACAGATCTATAAATAAGTTATGGACACTCGGACACCACGACTTGATAGTTTCAACCCCAAACGGCTTGAAAGTATAACTACCAACAAGGTTATTATATTTCCGCCGCTTGAGGTTCTCAGCAGCCGCAGCGGCAGCGCCAGCACAGCACGATGAGCTAGGAATATAGGATGGCGCAAGAGTATCGACACAAGGAGCATCCCACATTAATGGCCTATACATCTTCCATGGAAATAACGACATCCATCAGATCCGGTCTCTTGCCATCGTCGCGTGCCAAGCCATTAGGATCTAATACAGCCGGAATGCCGTCGGTGACAAGAGCACGTCGGATGATGTCGTTAATGCTCGCGTGCCGTGCTATGCGATCCGCACTACGACTGCATGACTGGCCGTGGTGTCTAAGGCTGTTGACAACTTCGCCACAGTAGCAGCAATGCGGAGAACAACAAGGAGTGCCAAGATGCAGGGAGGCAGCGATGTGGAAAGTAGCATCGTCGAGCAAGGTGCCTATTATCGACGATGGTAGTGCGTGAAGTTAGAGTCCCAAATCCCACTGAACCACAGCCAGTAGGCGCGCATGCTTAGCAGCAGTGGGAGATGTAGCTCATGGAGCCATAAGGTTATTCTGAACCACTTTGCAGAGTGTCTCGTCCTACTGCCTCTGAAATGATGAATAGTCGGGTGGATTTAGATTCGGGCAAGCGAGTCTCCAAGTATCCATAGCCTTTACTTAGATATGAGAGGATCCAGATATTACCTGGAATGCACTTCATCCTAAATAAATGTTGTAGTATCACCTTATTTAGCCAATTACCAATCATCTATACTAATATTATAAAGCTGAAGAGTTTGTTTGTTTGTTTGAACGTGCTAATCTCAGGAACTACTGGTTCGAATTGAAAAATTCGTTTTGGGTTGAATAGACCATTTATCGAGGAAGGCTTTAGGCTATATATCATCACGCTTAAGCCAATAGGAGCGGAGCAACGATAAAGAATGTTTTAAAATCGGGGATTCCACGGGGACGAAGTCGCGGGCAGCAGTTAGTAGAAAATAATTGTTAGCGACGATATGTGTATGAACGATGAAACGTGATTACGTGTATGATGGTTACGATATGTGTGTACATATAGGAAAAGTGATTACGTATATAAGCTTGGTTAATTATTTGATTTATATAAGAAGTTAGAACTTAAATTAATGTAAATAGCATAACATTGTAACTTGCATTCCATTCACTTGAGGACGCCACTTGTACCATCGTGCGTTTTAACCGAAGTATTAGGTAACTTTACCGTAATGAGAGCTATTTTAGTTTTTTGCTATTTCTAAGGCTTAAATTAAGTTATTTTGATGCGGTTTTTTGTATTTACTTGTATCAAGTAGGTACCTTTAGTATAGAAATAAGTTGAACATTGTAAAGAATGTTATACCATGGAAAAAAGCCATAATAAGTTCCCCATACAAAAGTTACATTAGTGCCGTGTGCAAAACTGGTGCGACCTGATTGGTCAACCAAAAAATGGTTAGTGCCGTGTGCAAAATTGAAGAGCTATGATTGGTTGCAAGAAACTATAAAATAAGGGCAAAATTCCATGATATTCCCATCGAAAAGCCCCGCAGGAGTGGCATCATTGGCCAGTGTCACAACTGCCAATTGTACGGCCACTCCCAGCGGAATTGCTTTGCGAAGGCACGATGTGTGAAATGCCTGGGTGACCACGGCACCTCAGACTGCACTCGCCCCAAAGACCCGTCCCAGTGCGCTGAGCCGCCCAGCTGCGTCTTATGCGGCAAGTCTGGCCACACGGCCAACTACCGTGGCTGCCCAAAAGCGCCCAAACCCACCGCCCCCAAGCTAGCCAAGCGCGCAAGCGATCGCCAGCAGAGGGAATGTCCTCAACTGGTAGGAAAAACTACCATAGCCCTCAGTCCACAACGCCCCAGCCCATGGAGCGCTCTCAATCACCAGGCCCACTTTCCGGCCTTGAGGACCAGCGCCCCTGCCCCCAAAACCACAGAGGCCCCTAAGGCCACCCCTACCACCCAGCCCACCAAAACCATCCCGGCCCTCATGGACGTAGCGCTCCCACGCCCCCCCTTGACAGAGGCAACCCGGGCCACAGCCCCAGCCCCTGCCCCTGCCTCAGCGCAAGCCCCCACTATTCCAGCTGGTGATGTGTCCAAAAACATCATTTTGGTCACATACCAAGCTTTTTACTCCCCCCGCGCCCTAGCCATGGCCGAGGCGCTTCAAAACTGCAGAGGTGACCACTCAGCAGTTTTCCGTGAGTTCGGTGACGTAGTTCACCACGTCCAAATCTACACAACACTTACCCACCCATAATGGATAAGTCCAGAGTAACGTGTAGGTTCAAACCGACAGCCCTCCGGATAGGGTTTTTCAATGCCAATGGCCTTAGAGCCCAACGTGATGAGATCGCCTTGTTCCTCCGCGACCATCACCTAGACATCTTATTAATACAAGAGATCTTCCTAAAGCCTACCCATCGGGACCCCAAAATTGCCAACTATCGCATGGTTCGCAATGATAGGACCCGCTGCCACTTAGGAGGTACCCTTATTTACTATAAATCGTCCCTATACTGCATTCCTATGGACCCTCCCTCCCTTGAAAAGTTTGAGGTCTCAGTCTGTCGGCTAGGTATGACAGGACACCAACCCGTCACGATCATCTCAGCCTATGTCCCACCCAACAACTCCGTGGACACTCCCGCTATGAAAGATGACCTGACTAAACTTCTTGGCCTGAGCGACTCCGTCATACTGGCGGGGGACCTCAACGCCAAACATCCTTCCTGGAACAGTCACACGACCAACCCGAGAGGCAAGGTAGTGTTCGAACTGTGCAGCGTCCTGAATTTCGATGTCATCGCTCCAATGCATCCCACCCACTACCCGCACTCACCTTCCCACTCCCCCGATGTACTTGACATCGCCCTCCTCAAAAATGTCAACCTTCGGTTACATTCTGTGGAGACGCATGACGAGTTAAACTCGGACCATAGACCCGTGATCCTGGAGCTTGCTCCTAGATCAGGGCCGATGGACCCTACCCAGCCTCCTCCCACCCGAATGACCACTGACTGGCGCCAAGTAAGCGAAAAGCTGAAGGCTACCACGTCACCCCATCTCGACCAGATCCCCGACCTAATCGAGTCTGTCGCAGACACGACAGCCGCGATCAATTCACTCACGGATCACGTGCAATCTGTCCTGAACGAATGTTCTAAGGAGTCTCCGGTGGTGAGCGATCACCACTGGAAACTCCCGGACGAGGTACGTGAGCTCGTGACTGAAAAGAACGCGGCAGTCCGTGCCTACAGCGCCTTTCCCTGCGAAGCCAACAAAGTTCACATGCGCTACTTACAGCGTAAAGTAAGTAACAGCATCGCTGAACTGCGTGAAAGTCGCTGGGATAAGTTGCTGGGCGACCTCGAACCTACCCATCAGGCATTCTGGGAACTTCAGAGGAAACTACGCGCCTCTGAGGTTGCCTCGATGCCTCCGCTCACGCGTCCCGACAACACCGTCGCCTTCGATGACGAGGACAAAGCCGAATGCCTGGCCGACAGTCTAGAGTCCCAATGCTCCCCCAGCTCCCAACCAGTAGACAAGGCTCATCTCGATATGGTGAATGCCGAAGTCGAACGTAGAGCCTCCCTCCCACCAGTAGAGGACCCCGATGATCCCCTCCCCCCCGTCACACCTGATGAGGTGAAGGAGATCATCGGCCGTCTCAAACCCAGAAAAGCCCCGGGCTCCGATGGAATCACCAACAAAGTGGTTCGTCTCTTCCCGGCTACTCTGATCATGTTAATGACCGCCATCTTCAATGGCGCTCTGTCCAACAACATGTTCCCACAGACGTGGAAAGAGGCTACCGTCATCGGTATCCCCAAACCTGGAAAACCCAAGTCCTCCCCGTCCAGCTATCGTCCCATCAGTCTGCTCAAAGTCCTAGGTAAGATCTACGAGAGGCTTATTCATAAGCGTCTCAAGGATTTTGTCGAAGCCAAGAGCCTCCTCCCCAATGAGCAGTTTGGTTTTAGATCAAACCACTCTTGCGTCCAACAGGTCTACCGTATCGTTGAACATATCAGCGCTAAATACCAGCGCGGTCTCGTTACGGGAGCCCTGTTCTTCGATATAGCGAAAGCTTTCGACAAGGTCTGGCACAACGGGCTGATATACAAGCTATACCAGCTCGGTATGCCGGATCGTCTCGTGCTCATCTTACGAGATTATCTGTCGAACCGCACCTTTCAGTACCGAATCGAAGGTGCACTTTCGTCCCCACATCTCATTCGCGCCGGAGTACCCCAAGGCGGTGTTCTCTCCCCCCTAGTGTTCTCGCTATTTACTAGCGATATCCCCACTAGCTCTAAGACACAGCTAGCTCTGTTCGCTGACGACACGGCGATATATTGCTCCGGCAATAGCGAGAAGGCAATAGCCGGCCACCTCCAGAGATCCGCAAACGCACTAGGCGCTTGGTTCCGGAAATGGAGAGTGGAAGTCAACCCAGAGAAGAGTCAGGCGATCTTGTTTTACAAGCCCAAGACTCGTCTCTTCCCCCCCCGTCCCAGTCCGATCACGTTATTTGGCAAGCCGATCCCCTGGGTTGAGAAAGCTAAATATCTAGGCGTGATCCTCGATCGAAAGCTTACCTTCAGAGAGCACATTAAGACGGTGCGCAATCGTGCCGCATTCGCTCTCAGTAGGCTTCATTACATGCTGAACGCACGCAGCAAGTTATCCCTGAAAGGCAAACTACGCATTTTCACCACGTGCATACGTCCAATAATGACTTACGCGTGTGTAGCCTTCGCACACGCTAAGCCCCGCCAAATCCATAGGTTGCAGGTCATCCAAAACCGTTTTCTCCGAAAGGCTACGGGAGCCCCGTGGTACGTTAGAAATGAGCGTCTCCATGTCGACCTCCGTATCCCCACCATCAAACAATTCATGAAACGTATTTCCAAGCGTTTCATAGAGTCCGCTGAAAAGCACCAAAACCCCCTTATCGCATCGGCCACCCGATACACCCCCTCCCAGATCAGCAAGATCCGCCGACCGCGGCATACCCTTGTCGAGCCCGATGACCCCATCACCCTGACCCAAGAGAGTAGTAGGGAAACCAGCACTCTTAGGAAAAACAAACCCAGAACGCGTTCCGTATTCCGACCTCGCCGACGAGGTCCATCGCGACGCCCCCGTCAAAACCCTCCCCGACTTTTGCCTAACGAGCCAGCCCGCGCTGCTGAGCCATTAGCGTTAAATCCCCTAAATAATATCAATCAGACCCAGCCTGTCCCTTGCTGCCCCTCCTCAATGACCCCGCTAAGCCGAGGCCCGTGTCCCACAGGGGATGCCCTTAGCGAGCGGCCATTTAGTTTTAAGTAGTTTAAGCCCCGGCTGGGGGCCTTAGAATCTAAGGCAACCACGGGATTGCCCGGTTGAGCAGTAACCAGCCTCAATGTGCTGAACTGCGAGTAGTCCTTTCAAAAAAAAAAAAAAAAAAAAAAAAACCATGATATTCATTCCGAATCCAGCAGTATAGTGAACAAGAAGAAAGGAAGAAAAATAAAACAAGAAGTCTCCAAAAGTAGTGTTTTTATTCTGCGACCCGTCTCCTTCAAATATTTTCCCGCCAGCGAACCCGCTCTGAAAGTAGTTATCGTCAACAGTGGTCCTTCGAGCGCCGGATCGGGTTCAAGAAAATCGAAAATCGTGAAGAATGCCAACCACGAGGTCAGGTTCGGCGCAGTCAAAAACTACAACCGAAAGTGCTACGGACTGGAGTATGAATACGCCGAGTGAATCTACGAGTACAGCGACTACGAATACATCGAGTCGATCGACGCTCACGAAGAGAACGCCGCCGCCCAGTGTACATGAACACCAGTCCCGCACACACTCATCCAAGGAAGCTGCTGGAGAGGAATCAACACAGAGGGAAGCACCATATACCGCCCCCTCATCCCGCGCCATCGATAAAGAAGTCGAACAACTGAACTCTGCACATCAAGAAGAAAGTCGCCCAGCGCCACAGAACTTCGACAGAAGCATCGTCCTGAAGCCGCTCCCCGCCCATGGTAGCGTACCAACGTCAAGAGAAGAAAGCCTACAGCCACACCAGCCTAAGAAGTCAACTCGCGACATAGACACACGGTCTGTTCGCTCGTCGCAAAGAAGGAAGGCAGAAGCACAAGCAAAGATGGCATTGGCATTAAGGGAGCTGGAGTTGGCAGAAGCACGGTCGAGAGTGGCCCAAGCTGAACTGGAAATTTTGGCTGCAGAATCAGAAGAAGAAGAAGAAGATGGTGCCCAAGAAGAGTTAAATGAGCAAACCCAGGAAGTCGAAAAGTGGCTCATCCAAACTAGGGTCAAACCCAGTAAGAGTCAGAGGCCAACTGAAGTAGAAGAAAAGAAGAGTGACATCCAAGAGCTGGCCTCAGTCATCCTCAAGCTATCTGAAAAGTCACGTGACATCGTTTCGTCGAAGCACCTAGATCTCCCTAATTTCAACGGGGCCTGTGAAGAGTGGTTGGCCTTCAAGAGGTCATTCGAAGACACGGCTGCTTCCTTCAGCAGCGCGCAGAACCTAGCGCGCCTTCGAAGAGCGATTCAAGGAAAAGCAAGAGATGCAGTCCAAAGCCTGCTATTTACCACAGAAGACCCACGTGAAGTGATCAAAGGACTGGAATCAAGGTTCGGAAGACCTAGTGCATTGGTTCTATCGGAGCTAGAAAAACTGAAGAACCTACCGAAAGTCGGCGAGAACCCAAGTGACATATGTGTGTTCGCCAGCAGAGTGAAGAATGCCGTCGAAACGATCAAAGCATTGAAGAAGCCGCAGTATCTCAGCTCTCCTGAAACGTTAAGGACCATAGTGGACAAGATGCCAATATCCATGAAGTTCCGATGGTTCGCCTACCACAGAAGCAGAAGAGATGAAGACGTTCAAGAACTAATACTCATCGATGCGTTTCTGGAATCAGAAGCCGACATGTGCGGAGACTTTGCTCCACCTGAAGTGCCTTCGGAGCAGAAGAGAGGAATAAGAAAACCTGTGCATATAGTGCAAGAAGCATCACAAGAGAGATATAAGAAGTCGTGCCCTATCTGCGAGGAAGAACATTTTGTTATGGAATGCAAGAAATTCAAAGAAGCCAACATAGATGAAAAATGGGACATAATCAAGAAGTCCAAGATATGCTTCAAGTGCCTCCGATTTAGACACTCAAGAATCAACTGCAAAGCCCCGGTCTGCAAGCAGTGTAAAAGATGGCATCATACCATCCTACACTCCGACAAACCGCCAGCATCATCGAAAGAAACAAACAAAGAAGGCAAAGAGGTCGCGTCGGAAGAAAAGGTTGCGTCAATCCACAACGCAAGAGGAGAAGAGAAGGCATACCTCAAGATCATCCCAGTGGACCTCTATGGACCGAAGGGACATGTTCGTGTACTAGCACTACTGGACGAGGGGTCAACAGTCACGCTCTTAGATGCATCAATAGCTGAAAGAATTGGAGCCAAAGGGAACCAAGAAAAACTCACAATCGAAACCGTCGGTGGAAAGGTGTTAAGAAAAGAATGTTCACAGAAGATCGAGCTAAAAATAAAAGGGGCTCACAGAAGAGACAAGAAGGCCATCACAGCAAGAACTATCGACGACCTGAGGCTGTCCGAACAAAGTATAAATAAGGACACCGTGAAGAATTGTCAACATCTGAAGGCAATTGAAGGGCAACTTCTCTACGTCGCGGAGAAACCTCGACTGCTGATAGGCCAAGACAACTGGGGGCTCATAGTAACAAGAAGACTCAAGAAAGGCAAGCCATCAGATCCTGTAGCCTCCCTCACCAACCTGGGGTGGGTGTTACATGGATGCGACACAGGGGCAAACGCCCTAGTGAACTTCGCGCACTACAGCAGGTCCACAACCGAAGAAGAGAACATAAGTGAAATCGTCCGTGAACACTTTCAGCTGGAATCCCTTGGCATCCAAGATGGCTCACCAACAAACGACAGTGATAGAAGAGCATTAGAAACCCTTGAGAAGACCACGAAGAAGCTGCCAAACGGTCAATTCGAAACAGGACTCCTGTGGAAAAAAGAAGATGAAACCTTACCCAACAACTACGGCCAAGCAGTTCGACGACTAACCAGCATCGAAAAGAAGTTGGATCAAGACAAAGAAGCAAGGGAAACCTATGAGAAACAGATTCAAAATCTGATTGAAAAAGGGTATGCAGAAAAGGCTCCAGAAACCTCTAACAAAGGAAGAACGTTCTACTTACCTCACTTCGCCGTCGTACACCCAGTCAAGAGAAAGCTGAGAATAGTATTCGACGCAGCTGCCAAGTACGAAGGGAAGAGCCTCAACGACGCCCTATTGTCGGGACCAGACCTACTGCAGTCTCTGTTCGGCGTCCTGCTGCGCTTCAGAGAAGGGCCAGTCGCCGTGATGGCTGACATTCAAGATATGTTCCTTCGGATCAAAGTAAGAGAAGACGACCGCGACAGTCTTAGATTTTTGTGGCGTGGAAACCGAAGATCGGGCAAGCCTGAAGAGTATAGAATGTCATCAATCATCTTCGGAGCAGCATCATCGCCGGCGACAGCAATATATGTGATGAATAAGAACGCAGAAGACTTCAAGAAAACTCACCCCGAAGCAGTGAAAGCAATAAACAGAAATCACTACATGGACGATTACCTACAAAGTTTCGCGTCTACAGCTGAAGCTAAGAAGATATCAAAGGAAGTAAAAGAGATTCACGCAAGAGCAAACTTCCACCTAAAGGGTTGGGCCAGCAACCATGAAGAGATACTCTCAGAAGTAGAAGACGCTAACAAAGAAGATTCTTTACAACTAACAAAAGAAGAGAAGACTTTGGGGTTAAGGTGGCTAGTAAAAGAAGACACATTGGCCTTTAATGTTGGGCTACGAAACACATCAGAAGACTTGCTAGACGGCAGAAGACCTCCGACGAAAAGAGAAGTTACGAGCGCCGTGATGTCCACCTTTGATCCCATGGGTTTCGCTACACCAGTCTTAATACAAGGAAAGAAATTAATTCAAGACATCTGGCGAACGAAGATAGACTGGGATGAAGTCATTAACGAATCACAAAAGGAAGCCTGGCTAAAGTACCTACGAGAAGTGTCAGCATTAACAACCTTGAAGATCCCAAGGTGCGTCTCACCCCACAGCAGAAGAGGACAACTACATACGTTCACCGACGCAAGCGAAGAAGCATATGCAGCAGTAGTCTACTGGAGGACGGTCGAGCCTGGTGGAAGAGTCCATATCTCCATGATCGCCGGCAAGGCGAGAGTAACACCAACGAAACCAGTATCGATCCCAAGGTTAGAGCTTCAAGCAGCCCTGCTCGGCACTAGACTAGCAGCCACGATCGAAGAGGAAATGGAACTCGAAATATCACAGAAGACTTACTGGACGGACTCTAGCACGGTACTACAGTGGATAAAAGCAGAACCAAGAAAGTTCAAAACCTTCGTGGCCAACCGGTTAGCAGAAATCGAAGAGAAGTCTAAACCAGAAGATTGGAGATGGGTGCCAACCAAGGAAAACCCAGCAGATGACGCCACGAGGGGAACTCCGAATGAGTTCGATCACAACGCCAGGTGGTTCAAAGGTCCAGCCTTTCTCCGTCAAGCAATAGAAGAATGGCCATATAGAAAATTCGAACCTGAGGGCGACTTGCTGGAAGAAAAAACCAAACAAAAAGTGATGATAGTAAAGGCAAAATCGGAAGAAACCCTTTTAGACCTGGAAAGGTTCTCAAGCTGGGAGCGACTACTACGTACTACAGCTCGAGTGGTCGCCTTCGCACGTCGCTTACAAGAAAAGACCCAAAGGGTGACCACAGCCGCCGCACACCGAGAAGATGGGCCTTGGAGACCCCAGAAAAGACCCCAGAAAGGAAAGACTCGCGTATCATATCAACCATCCAGCGAAGAAGAAAAGAAGAGATTATATTTGCCCTTGGAAGAAGAGCACTTAAAAAAGGCTGAACAGATATTAATGAGAATGAGTCAGAGCGATAGTTTCGCAATGGAAATTAAAAACTTAACAGCAGAAAAACCTCTAGACAACGCAAGTCGGTTAAAAAAGATCGATGTTTACATAGGAGACGACGGCATCATCAAACTAAGAAGTAGAACAATGAAGTTCCACGATGAAAGCCAAAGGAGGATGAATCCTATCATCCTAGATGGAAAACAGAAGATAACTGGCCTTATCATACAACATTATCACAAGAAGTTTCTTCATGGGAATACCGCTACGGTAATGAATGAAATCCGGCAGAAATACTGGATCCTGGGCTTAAGAGCAGCCTTGAAGGCGGTCGCACATAGCTGCCAGTGGTGCAAGACCAAGAAGAGCTTGCCAGAGATACCTCCAGTGGGAGACCTGCCGAGTGAGAGGCTACAGCATAACCAGTTCCCGTTCACTCACGCAGCCGTAGATTACTTTGGTCCGATGCAAGTCACTATCGGGAGAAGAGTAGAGAAGCGCTGGGGGGCATTGTTCACCTGTCTTACCACAAGAGCTGTACATCTGGAGTTAGCGCCCTCTCTCAGCACCAGCTCAATGATCATGGCACTTCGGCGAATGGCAGCAAGAAGAGGAACCCCAAAGACTATATTCAGTGACAATGGAACAAATTTTGTCGGAGCCAAGAAGGAACTGGAAGAAGCTGCGCAAGAGAAGGGTATCAAGTGGAAATTCATCCCCCCAGGATGCCCTAACATGGGGGGTGCCTGGGAAAGACTCGTGCGATCAGTCAAGACGGCATTAGCAGTAGTGCTTAACGAAAGAAGCCCGCCTGAAGAAGTGCTTCATACATTAATGACCGAGGTCGAACACATAGTCAATTCGAGACCTCTCACTCCAATCAGCATGGATCCAGATGATGAAGAAAGCCTGACACCAAACCATTTTCTGCTGGGGAGATCATGCGGGGCAATGGCGCCAGGAGAATTCGACGACAAAGAGCTGATTGGAAAAGCAAACTGGAGAACTGCCCAAAGACTTGCAGATCACTTTTGGAAGAGATGGATCAAAGAGTACCTGCCTCTTCTAATGCCAAGAAAACTTAAGGGGAGGGAAACTATTGACCCGAGAGAGGGAGACATAGTGCTTATAGTAGATGCCACGTTACCCCGAAATTCGTGGCCTCGCGGAGAAGTGATCAAGACATACCCCGGACCAGATGGAAGAACAAGAGTGCTGGATGTGCGGACATCGGGAGGAATACTTCGCCGTCCGACTCGACGAGTCGTCGTGCTGGTTCCCGCAACATCGTCGCTCCAAGAAGGTGAAGTGCTGCGCACCGTGGGGGAGAATGTTAGCGACGCGACGATATGTGTATGAACGATGAAACGTGATTACGTGTATGATGGTTACGATATGTGTGTACATATAGGAAAAGTTATTACGTATATAAGCTTGGTTAATTATTTGATTTATATAAGAAGTTAGAACTTAATGTAAATAGCATAACATTGTAACTTGCATTCCATTCACTTGAGGACGCCACTTGTACCATCGTGCGTTTTAACCGAAGTATTAGGTAACTTTACCGTAATGAGAGCTATTTTAGTTTTTTGCTATTTCTAAGGCTTAAATTAAGTTATTTTGATGCGGTTTTTTGTATTTACTTGTATCAAGTAGGTACCTTTAGTATAGAAATAAGTTGAACATTGTAAAGAATGTTATACCATGGAAAAAAGCCATAATAAGTTCCCCATACAAAAGTTACATTAGTGCCGTGTGCAAAACTGGTGCGACCTGATTGGTCAACCAAAAAATGGTTAGTGCCGTGTGCAAAATTGAAGAGCTATGATTGGTTGCAAGAAACTATAAAATAAGGGCAAAATTCCATGATATTCATTATTGTCCGGTTGAGCAGTAACCAGCCTTAGTGTGCTGAACTGCGAGTGGTCCATTCCAAAAAAAAAAAACCATGATATTCATTCCGAATCCAGCAGTATAGTGAACAAGAAGAAAGGAAGAAAAATAAAACAAGAAGTCTCCAAAAGTAGTGTTTTTATTCTGCGACCCGTCTCCTTCAAATATTTTCCCGCCAGCGAACCCGCTCTGAAAGTAGTTATCGTCAACAATAATGGTAATAATAATAAAATGATTGTGTGATTACTATCGAGTAATGCTATGACTAATGAAGTAATGAATGACTGACATTTGACCTAGGTCTTTGCATTTGACATTCACGTTAGAATACGACTCAAGCAAGTCACACAAGTCTAGTGTGAATAATCTTTATTATCGTCTCTTTTTATCTGTGGTTTCTGTGCATGGTCCACCTCGGACCAAGAATCCCAACTCTATCCAAAGACTACTCTATCTATATTTCTATTTAGTCTGTGATTTGGGTTTCGTTCTTGATTTTTATGAAATAAAATCAATACGAGATAAGTTTTCTCAAAGGAAAGATAAAAAGAAAGCAAATTAAAACAGAAAAAGAAAATAAAGGTAAGAAAAGTTAGGCAAATTTTTTACTGCATTAATTATTTAATTGAGATGTTATTTCATTTCATTAATCAATTCAAAATTACTAGTCCTGTTATAGAACTGTTTAGGCGATCACTTTTTCTAAATAATGAAATTCTATCGGTTAGTACGCATAGGTAGTTTTGACCTCGCTTATATACTTAAACATATTGTGTTATGAAAAAGTTCTAAGTAAAATATTGAAACTTTTGTCACAAATAAACAATTTAGCTTTCGTTAGCGTTTTTCAGAGTACTGCATGTTGCTTATTGCTGAGTAAGTATCATGTGTAATTACACATACACAATACTATATTATAATTTCGAAACTCTAGTGATTGCTACAGGTCTAGTAACAACATCAAGAAAAGGTTAGGTATTTTATACCTAGAAAAGCTACTGGTTGACTTTTGGTACCTACCCTCAAGTTTCGTATTACATTACGATGCGTCGTAACATTTTTCGAAGAACTTGCTAAATTATTATTCTGAAACCTCATTTCCTTCAAGTTTTTTACTGTACAAATCAAATCAAACTAATAAAATTTCATGTTGTGGCTTATGTGAAATGGAATACCTACTTTGAATTTTCCTAACAGCTACTAATATATTAGTATAATTTCTCTTGAAATAGATTGCTACAATTATTATATGCCATCATCTTATCTGTACCTACTTACCTACATAACAAACAACTACTTTAAGAAAGAACTACCTAGCTATCTAAAACATACCTGTATTTACATTACTTAAGCGCTTATTACACTATCCAATTTTTAGGAAACCTAAATTGGATACAGTTAAGGAATTCGAACTAAATCGGCCTGTAACTTCAATTACACTATTCTGTTTCTCAAATTGGCTTCCTAAAAATTGGATAGTGTAATAAGCGCTTTACATTAGTCTTTTATTCAGTCTAATAGTAGATTTGTAATGCTTAAAGTTACACTTACCTAAAGCTTTTGCATTTGAGAGCTCTTTCATTAAGATTAATCATGCACAGATTAAAAAAAAAACTTAAAAGGACGCTTATGTACAAATCTTAGACTCGAGCTGCATATAGGCAACCAGCATAAAGTCACAAGAAAAATATAAATGATGTATTATACCTTCATCAACAGTACGAAATGGCAGACCCAAGGGGACGCGGCAGGGGCTTGGCCCTTCTCCAAGCTCTGAAAAAGACCCAAATGGGGTCGACATCTGATGAAGCATCTCCGGAGTCAACACCAGATGTCAGTGCAGCCCCAAGTGTAGCTCCAAGTGCTCTGGGCACAGTGAGCCCAAGCTTTGTAGACACCTCAAGCGTTCCACCTAGTGTATGTATAATTATACTAATTATCCCATATAATATTCTTATTTCATGTACTGCTATTGTGACTTAAATTATAGTTTGTGTAAGAAACCAACAATGTTTTTGGCTTTTCATGTTCTTCAAATTCTAATTTTGCTGTTAAAGTCAGCTTAATCAAAGATCTATTTTTGTCTTTCGTGAGAGTTTTTGTACATGTATTGTTATATCAAACTGTATGAAAACTGGATTAGCTTTTGCTCTATCTGGTGACAACACTGGATAGTCTCGTTTTTTTTTTTATAAAAAATTACATAGTTAATGTTTATGTTAACACAAACGAGGTACAAAAACGATTACAAGAAAGTACAGTAACTTATCATATTATATTTTAAGTATGACTTTTAAATTGTGCAACTTTAGATGTCAGTGTGAATTCAATGTCTTAAAAATGAATACAAGGAGATGTCAATAATAAAGCCATGTCATAAAAATGAATACAAGGATGAGGATGTTAATAATAAAATCAGTTAAATGTCAAATATCATAATAACTGTTGAGAGATTTTTGACTATTTCCTCATACTGATAAAAGAAACCACAAGTTTCATGAAGTTTCCTATGATCAGAATGATGTAACAATTATTATTATACCAACTAGTTACTGCCCTACTTCGCGGCAAAATACAACTCAAATTAAACAGAAAAATAATGTCACTGCTTTTTATAAGTTTTTAAGGTTTTACCTTATGGCTTGACAAAATTCGCCCTATTTCCGTGATGATGATTACGTTAGTTACATCATTAAACATCCTTAAAATGTTCTTCGAGTTCAATTTATTATAGAGACTTGATGAGAAAGAGTTTTGAGGAAACCTGCACCTGAATTGCAAAATAAACATAACATGCAATTCAGTGTGTTAAATTATTTTGTTGGTGGCTTTATATGAAAACTTAAGGCAATTCCTGATTCAATGCTACCAAATCCAGTCAGGTAAATATGTTACAAGGGGAGTTAATACTCATGAACTGTCAGAATTAAAGGCATCGTTTGTTTCTAATGCTAAGGTCTTGAAGTTTTGCAGACCACCTCATTAGGGGCAAAAACGAAAACTACATATTTATTATATATGTATGTATTTAATTGCAGATATGTTCGTCCTCCACTTCTGGTCTGGGTTCCTCAATTGGTGGAAGAGGCAAGATGGCAGCCATGCTGCTTGCAAAGGCTCAACAAAGACCCGGAGGTTTGTTAGCATTGTTATTTTATTATTTAGTTAAACTTTATTTACAATAGAGTGGTACATGGGCAGACTTAATGCAACAAAGCATTCTCTACCAGTCAACCTTTGGGTTAAAAAAAGACAACCATGTGGTATGTGTACAAAAATTAAATGAAATTTAAAAATGCATTTTTTTTTATAATTCTCATTAGTTGCTTTTATGTTCGTCAGGTTATCTGATTCAAGTTTACTTACGTCTGTGTTAGTCCCGCTGATAACAGTTCACCGTAGATGATTGGGAACCACGTTGTAAATGTCTCCGGGTAACAGTAAAATGCGTAAGATTATAAAATAATTGAGAGATGCCAGAAAATTTGCTAAATTATTGTAGAAGCGTATACTGATATTATGTCTGTTCATAATTTCTCGGAATGACTTCGATATATTATAGGCTATCAAATTTTGATGCAATTCAGTTCAGTTGCCAATTCATCGGGAGTTTACAATAGGTATCACAAGATATTTATAATGTTACGGAATTTGCCAATTTTCGATGACATAAACATTTCACAGTTCATAACTGCATTGCCGACTTACAACCTATCCGAAATTATATCTGTTTTTTTTTAAAGACTCATTTTATAAGGTTTAAGTATGTTCTTCAAGGGCCACCCCAGTTTACTCCTGCAACTGACGTCAGCCCGTCTGCCCTTCCTCCTCAAGTGAGAGGCGCCGGAAGAGGATTGAAGCTGTTACAATCTCTGTAAGTAAAATCATTAAATATAGGTATCTGCCACCGTTCTCTAGCCAAATGAGGGGGTTTAATGGCCCTAAGGGGATTCCCGAAACAGTCGGAAGGCGTCACGGCGGATCACGTTGAAAATGGCGAGACGATCCGGTGGTTCTATAATTTTTACATTGTTTTTAATATCTAGTCTAAACTTGTTAAAATAATTTAAGCTAAGCTAGTTAAAATAATGTATTTGTACCTGTTGTAATTATTTTCTATTTCATAATTTTGAGCAATGGTGGCCGAGTGGTAACCGCCCAGACTTACCTATAAATTGTAGGTAGCGGTTTCAAACCCAGCCAGGCTCATAACTTTGTGTAATTAATTTCATCACCACTGCTCTCAAAATGGTGAAGGAAAACATCGTGAGGAAACCGGCATGTCCTAGAACTAAAAATTCGAATACTGGGTCCGCTTGGTGGATTACGGCCCACATTCCCTCTCCTAGAGAGGAGGCCTGTGTCCCAGCAGTGGGAACATTGAAAGGCTGATTATGCTATTATTATTTATTATTTCATAATATTCTCATTAATACTTTTTTGATACAGATATTCTGTTATTCGTTTTGTATTATTTTTATATATTTATTTATTAAAACTTTATGCACTAGTAAAGAAAACTGTATAAAGGCGGACTTAATGCCATAGGCATTTCCTATCAGTCGACCTTAGGGTAGTTCAGAGAGAGACAACATGGTAGGTGCAACTTAAATGAAAGACAAACGGAGAGGGAAAATATACAATCATAAATACATAGATACATACATACAAATAAAATTAACAAAGGCGTTGAGAAAAACGAATGCAACGATGCAAATGATGATTCTTCCAACTTCTTACGAATTTGCTCACGCGCCTTTACATCAAAGGACAACCGATTGGATGCCGTCCTGATGCTCAGAGGGATCGCGTTCCAAAGGAAGATCGCTTGGACAAAGAAAGAGGAGTGGATGAACCCATAACGGTGTGAGGGACATCGTAAAAGACGATTATTGGTAGAGCGAAGATTTTTACTGTGGGCTGCGCAAAGAAATTTAATTTGTGAAGTTAGATAAGACGGAGAAGAAGGATTATTAAAAAAAGAAAACAGAGTAGTCAAGGCTCTCAGCGCGCTTTTCTATTTTGACTCTGTGTCCAGCAATTTAATATTATTTGATATCTACTTTCGTGCATAATAAATTTTATTGATACTGACATTATTTGTTAAATTTTGCATGCCAAAACTGAGGCAGAATTTACTCGGCTCACTATAATAATATTTTGTAGCAACTTTATTGTACAATACTTACAGTCTATGCGAATAAATGATTTGATTTGAACAAACGACCAATGGTCCAAATGAGAGCTGAAGGATTAGTGTGACTTAGGAGACGGCGGAGCATACGGTGGAGGCCTGCCCTGCTCGAGTGGAGCAACGCCGTGTCCTCGTCAAGGCGATCGGCGTCGGCGACTGGTCGTGTCCGGCCCTGGTTTAATCCATGGTCCGGAGCGAGGAGGCATGGAAAGCAGTCACCTCCTTCTGCGATGCAATAATGCTAGCGAAGGGAGCAAAAAAGAACTAGTGTAACTTTTTATCTAACGCGATCGAATATGTTTAAAAACTCGCAATAAGACTACTTTATTGAAACAGTTGAATGACCTTGTCCAACAGTAAAATTATGTGAACTGGTAATAATCTAGAAATAATAAACCACTGGATTGTCTCTTGTGTACCTGCTTACTATCGTCACATGATTTTATTTTTACACATTAAACGGTTTCTTAGTGTTTAAGTTGAAGAACACAGACGCTATTTTATGTTAGGTATGTGTTGTTAACAACACATACCTAACATAAAATAGCATCAATCTTATATCCCCGAAGAACTTAGTAGTACACATCCACTCTAAGACAACTATATTTTAGTTTGATATTTATCAATAAAATATTAGTTTTAAAAACACCTATGTATCTTCATATCTATGTATATCTACTGACTTCCTTTGTTTAAAACAAGCACCGAAAAGCGGACGGTCTCTTTTTATATGTTAAACCTAGCTTCTGCCCTCGGCTTCGCAAGCGTTAAAAATGTTTCAATGGTTTTAATTTTTCGCACGGATCCTTCTACTAAAATAAAAGTAGCCTAAGTTACTCCGTACAACATCCTACTTACAGCTCTCTGCCAGTCCTGTTAAAACTGGTCCAGCCTTTTTAGAACCGGAACAAATTAACAGATTGACAAAAAGATGTTGATCGAGGCATCGATTGTTGAGTATAAGAAATGTACAACTTTGATTGTTTTTTTTTTGTTCAGACAAGCTTCAAAGGCGGCGGGTGATAGCCCAAGTCCTAAGTCAGACGTCCAGGAGATAACACAGAAAATGGCTGAAACAACTGTTGCCGCATCCAAACCACCTGGGGAAGAAGCGAAGAAAAGGGCCTATGTAAGTAGATGGTGACGTGTATTTTGAAAGAAGAATGAAATAAAAGAAAAGAAAACTCGTTCTTTCCGCCAGAAAAGACGTACAAAAAGTAAACAACCTTAAAAGAAAACAACTTATCGACTAAAACTAAAAACTGTGTCAGGGCGGGACATCATTTACGACGAGTCTCTGATCACACCACAGACAAGTGCTATTTTCTTGCCAGCACTCCAAGGGGTCCAACCAAGGGATCTATCCCTTGGTCCACCGGTCTATGAACAGCCAAGAAAAGAGTTAATGGTTATTTTGTTTGGCCTGGGATTGCATCTGCTCGGAAAGTAGTCTTATTTCATCAGCTCTCCCTATTCTATTATACTTCCATTCTCTCTATTATGACTAGAGATCGGATAATATAACCGGATGCATATTTTTATCCTTATTTTTTGTCTACAATATTATGAAAGCAGCAAATATTTTTATTAAAAATAAAATCCTGGAATTTTTGGATGCATGACTAATCATAAATGAATATAGTAGAACATAAATGAATTAAGTAGAACATACATGAATTCAGTAGAACATAAATGAATACAGTAGATCATAAATTATTACAGTAGAACTATTAATACAAGATCCCGCAGAAACCGCTATTTTAAATCAGTCCCTGCAACTTGAGCAATGATTACATATTTTTTTCTGACTACGATATAACGTTGTAATAAGGCAACTGTCATTTTGTACTAAATGGGCTTTCTCTCAGAATCGCGGATTTTTTTTTATAAATAAAAAAAGTGCTTTCAATATGCGCCGTATATGTTTGCTCTCAGGTTCTTTGGTAATTGTCAGCAGTAATTGTGAAAAAAGAAATGGATGTGATTGATTTCACATCAATTTTTGCTTTGAGTTTCCACACCCTTGCATTGTCTTTACTTGAAGGCAGGCCTATAATGTTATGATGAAACCTCTTTACAGCGAGAAGTGAAGGATACTCCCCCAGTTACTATGAAAGGCACAAGCGGCACACCCGTGCAAGTGACTGCCAATTTCATATACCTGAACTTTGAAGAGAATAATGTGTATGAGTATGAAGTGAGATACGATCCGGACCAGGATTACAGGAACTTGCGCTTTAAACTCCTGGCTGGTAAGTTTATTATGCTTTGAAGTAAATTAGTGGGCCATTGTTGAATAGATCCCACTGTTGTATTAGTATTAGCCACCAACTTCAACTTTATTATGTTTGTTCATTGTAACATTGATATTTTAAGTATATACATTGAGTAAAGCTTGTTGGATGGTATTGGCTATTTGTTCTGTTGCTGATTAAAGCATTCAGAACTTCTTATACCTACCAAGATTTAGGACTTTTGAATCGATGCAGAAGATTTAGATCGAAAAAATTCATTCTTGGAACACGTGTTTCTTATCAGTATAATAATATGTTTCTTTATGACAAGTATAAAATGCAAGGTACTACTTAATTACTGTCGTGTATAATCGTAGGACGTATCAACACAGCACTTTCTTTTTTCAGAACATAGTAAATACTTCAAAGAGAAGACATTTGATGGTACAACTTTATATGTGCCGCATAAACTGCCAGAAGAAGCTCTGAACTTGGTGTCCACCAATCCTTTTGATAATAGCAAAGTTAGATTAACTGTAAGTATATCTACATATAAATACTCTTGAAACAAAGAAAAAATAGTCTTAAGGTGGCTGTGTGACCTTCTATTGTGACATAGCTCCTTGACCGAGTCAGCAACACGTGTCTGTACTGTTGATGTGGACGATCATACAATATCGGTCGGATTTCCGAAATATTGTTACTCAATATGTCGGAAATCCGACGTATGTGTCATGAAGTAGTGTGGTCGGTGTATTGTTCACGTTACGTGTCAGGAGCTGATCCAATTAATGTCGGTCTTTTAAGACCGACATTAATTGGATCATGGTCTTGGTCATGCGTACTTGTTTTGTCCTCGATATCGGAGTTTTGGTGGATTGCATCCCCCACCGCCACCGCCCGCCACTGCAGAAATCGCACCTCGCTATTTGCTTCAGGAAAGCGGTATTTCGTTACGAATGCCGTCAACATTATCTACAAAGCCGTGTGATATCGTCACTCGTGGCGTATGCTCGTCCACATTATCGTAGCAAGCCCCGTGACAATCGCCACGCGGGTCTACCCTTTATAGCAGAACTTTTAATGTCATAATATTATTTTGCATAACAACGGATGGCATAATCTTCACTTCGCAGAAAATTGTTTGGTATACCCTCATTTATCATACATTAAAAAGTCATAATTTTATAAATCAGAATCGTCTTTAGGCATAAATTTCATATCCATAATAATTAAAAAGTAGAACCATCGTATCGCAGAAAGTTCACAGTCAGAATCGTATTTTGGCATACATTTCATATCGGTACTCATTAAAAGGCAGAATTGTCATATTTCAGAAAGTTGGTTGTTAGAATCATCTTTTGGCATACATTTGACATCCATAAATTGAAAGACATCTGTTGTATTACAGAAAATTCATAGTTACAATAATTTTGCATTTCTTACCAGAATAATAAAATTTGTGCAGTGTAAAATACTGCATGCAGCATGCAAGCAAGCATGCAGCATGCAAGCAAGCATGCAGCTTGCATGGTTTCTGTCACGGCTACGGCGCTGCGGGGCTCCGGCGGTTCCACGCGAGTTTATCGTCGCAGATGGGTTTAACGCTCACCACCGCAGCTTCGGCTTGCTGGCCGGCTTCGCCGGCCAGCCTCAGCCGCGGCGGCGAGTGTTACAACCACCTGCTCCTCAACTCGCGGGCCGCCTCGCCCCTCCGCGCCTTCGCGGTTTTAAATTACACTCTAGGGGTAGGGCAGACAAGACTGCGTGGAGTCGGTTTTGCAGCGATTCGTTTCTGTCAGTAAATTTGTAGTAAAAAGCGTTTACTGTTAAGACAATGTTTAAATTTTAATATACCTAAGATAAGATAAATGCTTTTTTATCGAAATGGTTAAATAGATTCGTCCCAGACAAAATTCTGACATCTTCATAGTATGCCAAGTGAAATCATACAAAATGATCGTTGTTCCAAGTAAACATTGTGCTAAACGAAATTATGCGAAATTTTAACTATGCTAAAGGTAATTATGCCAAATAAAATTCTGCCATCTTAATAGTATGCCATTGTAAATTCGGACATATAAACATTCGGACAAACAATAGTTATACTAAACATTTTTTATGCCTTACAAATATTCGTTTAAAAAAGATTATGCCAAGTGTGTTATGCCAAGTAAAATTCGGAGCAACAAGATTCTGCCAGATAGAGGGAACCCTCGCCACGCAGCCTTTAGTTCTTTATGAAGAAGTTTTTATGATTAGCTTTTAGAATGATTAGATTTTTTTAGTTAGCTAGAAACTTCTTGACAATGTATGTAGCTATTAGGGTCGGTATGTCCTATTATTTTATTTTTTCTTAGGCTCAATTCACAGCGCCGCAGTATTTCTCGAAATAGAAATCTACGCTTTGCACAATCAATTTTATGTGGATTGTTTTAAGGAATCCGTGAGAATTCTTCGCAAGGCGTATTGTGTAAATAGAGCATAAGTGTGATTCTAACTCGTATTTGTTTTGTTACAGATTGTATTCCGCAGAACCCGTAGATTGAGTGAAATGATACATATCTACAATGTGATATTTAAATGTATTATGAAGGACTTGCAGCTTGTAAGGATTAATCGCGATCATTTCAATGATAAAGCTGGTATTCAGATTCCACAGCATAAACTGGAAGTTTGGCCTGGGTATGTCATTTTTGGAATTTGTGCACACTATCATGTCTTGCCAGTATAATGTAGAATGTTGAAGAAATCTTTAGCCTCGTCGTAAATTTAGTGCTAAAGTAATATAAACCAAACAACAACCACCAAGCATCACCTTTGTAGCTATCTGGTTCCTTCTTATCTTTTTATGAAATGTGTGTACATAAATTGTTAAATCTACACTAATATTATAAAGAGGAAAGATTTGATTGTTTTTTTGTTTGTTTGTTTGCATTGAATAGGCTCTGAAATCACTTGACCGATTTGAAAAATTATTTCACTGTTGGGAAGCTATACTATACCCGGGTGACATAGGCTATATTTTATCCCCATATTCCCACGGGAACTACGCGGGTGAAACTGCGAGGCGCTGCTAGTAAATAAATAAAAATAACAAAGTGCGACTTCTATGCAAATGCGATTGTTCAATAATTGCTGTTGGCATATCCACTTGTATCATAGATTTTGAAAAGTGTAAACTGTGGACGTTGTTTGAGTGAAACTTACCCATCATTCTTGCGTTAACAACTTTCATCACCACCATGACTACTTAATTGCTTTAATAAAAACTACCATAAAGATCCCTTTACATAATATTTTTCAGTTACGTGACAGCGGTTGATGAGTATGAAGGAGGTCTCATGTTGACTCTGGACTCCACTCATAAAGTCCTCCGCACTCAGTCAGTGCTTTCATTTATAAAGGAGACCATTCAAACTGAAAAGGCTGGCTGGAAGAAAGCTATGGCGGAAAGACTGGTTGGCTGCTCAGTCATGACTATGTATAACAAGAAAATGTTTAGGTAAGTTATTTATTATTCCCGGCTCATGTCAATCAAGAGAAACTAAGTAGGTATTATTTAAAGGGGGGTGAGGAAAGTGTATCGAACTTTTACTATAGTGTATGGAACATAGAAATGGCATAGCATTGGAACTCTTCAGGGGAAATCCTGGTAAGAGTTCCATGAAGGCAGATGCCATGTTGTGCTGATTCTGGTTTTTAAAATGTAATGCGGTCTCAAGTCGGCTCGCGGAGCCGCAGGCAAGGCAAGGCCTTTTTAGCCATTTACGGCCGAACCCAATAACCGATCTATCGCATACTGGAGATACAAAAACAAATGAAACAACAGAAAACCTACATATTTTTTCTGTTGTTTCATTTGTTTATCCATCTCCGGTATGTGATAGATCGGTTATTGGGTTCGGCCGTTAAGCAATACTATGCATCTAAATAATATCATTATATGAGATATGTCACCGGTTAATTGCAAAATCCGTAGGATTAAGTATAAAATATCGCGAGATATATGTACATTTTACACCGCACAATTTGATAGTCTATAATAATAATCTCTCGAAGTCATTCCGAGAAATTATGAACCGTCAAAAACTGACTACATGTTGGCGACCAATCAGTTAACAGTTCTCAATTTATGAAGAAAATCTATTTCTTGAGCTTATTAGGGCCCCGTAACGGATAGGTTAGGTTCGAATAGTATGAGTGAGCGAGTGAGCGAACTTAGCTCCCATTATGCCGTTCATGTTAGGTTTTTAAACCCTGCAGACAGAAATAGTAGAAGCCCTGCGCAGCGAGGCTCCGTCGTTAAGGTTAGAATGTTGAAATTGTAATACTTAACAATATCTCAGCTATAATAATATATTTTCCGGTGACAGATATAAAGTTTAAAACTGATTATCGCTGTCCTGCTGTGCCATCTAATTTGTGTTTTGGGCCCTACTTAATTCGCAATAATTGAAGAATATAAAGATTCCTTTCCTACTCAATTAATAATGTTCGTCTTTTAATTTTATTTCGTTTTATAAGAAAACTAAGTCTGAATTGCGTTCTACAGGGTAGACAGTATTGACGATACGCAGTCGCCAAAGTCAACATTTGAGAAGATGGTGGATGGTAAACCTGTCCAGATTTCTTTCATTGATTACTATAAGAACAACTATGGTATTGAAATTAAGGATTGGGATCAGCCATTGCTTATATCCAGGTAATTTACTCATACAAATGACACTCAAGATCACAATTCCTATTAAGGAACTAGACCAGCGAGAGTTAAAATAATCACAGCTGCCAAATATTTTGGAAATAAATTCTAAACAAAAATTTGTGAACAAAAACCAATTACTCCTATATCAACTAAATGTCCTAGAAACTAATACAGGCCTAAATACTTTTGCTAAATCACCGTTATTATTCCAGAGATTCAAAACGTATGCCAGGCCAGGAGAAACCGACTGACTTCATGATATGCCTGATTCCTGAGCTGTGTCAGTTGACGGGTCTCACTGACGATCAACGAAGTAACTTTAGATTGATGAAGGACGTCGCTACATACACAAAGATCACGCCAAACCAGCGACATGCGGCTTTCAAAAAGGTGAGAATTATATTATGTGACTAGCTGACCCAGCAAACGTTGTTTTGCCATAATTAAAAAAAAAATGAAAAAAGATTTTCCCGGTTTTCTGTTGAAAATTTTCCTGAATTTTCTTCGCTATAAACCTCACGGAGCCCGAGACCTTTCCAACGAATGCAAAACCGTGGAAATCGGTTCGTGCGTTCTGGAATTATAGCGTCAGGAAGGAAAACCCGACTTATTTTTATATAGTAGATTAGCTTTTTTGTGGCTGAATTAAGCGACTTGGACGATTTTGTCTTTGAATACTCGCTGTTCCTTGAAATTAAAGTAAATATTTTGATAAAAAGCAGTCCATTTAATTTTGACCACCTTTTTTTTTTTTTTTTTTTCTGGATGGGAAATCATCAAATGACCCCTCCCGCCCTGGGTGGAGCGGTAGGGAGTGTCAGACTTTTACTGACTAAAACCCACCCGTGATCCTTCTTGTGCCCTATGCGTTCCAGGGCCGCGGCAACTCTTTCGAACAAATTCCGCAACCCTAGCAGGCACCGACCCTATGGGGTCCCGTCCTTGGTGCTGACGGCTCCTTCGGCGCGCGTGGAACACAACGCGTCGTCGACTCAACCTGGTATCGGACGGCGAGCCACCCACGCTCACCGTCCCCAGGCATCAGCCACTGCGCAATAGCACAGCGGCCGACTTGTCTCTGGAGGAGGCCGAGATGGGACCATTACTGGCACTCCATCTCAGCACCCTCCTGAGCGTTGGGAGTCGCAGCACCCGCACCAGAAGCGGCAGAAGCGGCGACGGAAGCCGCGGCGGCGGCAGAGGCGGCGGCGGCGGCGGACCTCTTGCCCCTGGTCGGGGCGGATGGCGCGCAGGCCCTTCCCCCAGCCCAGTGCTCGGCCGGCTTGCCAACAGCCGCACATGCACTGCAGTGCGGCGTGGCCTCGCACGAGCCGGCCTTATGACCGGGCTGACCACAGCGGAAACAAAGTCCGCTGCGGTCCACCTCCGAGGGGCACATAGCTCCCGTGTGGTTGCCCACATGGCAGCGGTAGCACCTCAGAGGTCTGGGTTCCAGCAGTTTTACCCGCGCAGACACCCATCCCACCAAGAGCCTTCGGCCCTCCGACACAGTTCTGGCCGCCGTCACGGGGCAGCTCACCACAAGGGTTTGCATGCCCGTGTTGTCAGGCCGGAGGGTGCCCGCTTTGAATTTTGACCACCCTAAGAATCTATTGGGGTCCCCTAATAACTTCATGGTAGATCATAAATTAAATAGTTATATCTTGACTTGAATTTAGCTATAAGTATTCATAGTTTCTATTTGCATTCTGAATGAAATAGCTGATGGCAAAATTTAAGTTGCTACAAGTATATTATTTTGTTACTAGATCATACATACTCCTAAAAATATTTATTTACAATACACACTTTAATCCTATACCTAACACCTTTTACAATACAATTTCAGTACATAGAAACAGTAATGAAAAACGAGACTGCAAGGAGTCGCCTTGCAGGTTGGGGCTTAAGCATAGCGCCCGAGACCATCAACCTGACGGCGCGCACCCTGCAGCCCGAGACGCTGTACTTCGGTAACAACGTCAAGGTGCCAGGGAAGCCCAACGCCGACTGGAACGGAGAAGTCACGAGGCAACATGTGATGCAGGCCATGGATATCATGAAATGGGTCATTCTATACACTGATAGGGATAAGCAGGTTGCTAATGTAAGTGGTTACTAATCATTTACTAAACTTACACACTCAGGCCACATAAATGGGGTATTGATCAGGGAAGGAAAAACATCGGCAAAAATGGAAGGATATGGGAAATATCTTTGACAACATAGGTTATTGTTAAAAAAATTACACCATACAATAAAAAAAGATCATTGTCAATAAAGAATAAAGATGCTAAAATGTAGGTTTAATCGAAAAATCTCTGGAAACATCAGTGCCCCTGCCAAGTCGAGCAAAAACAAAGGTATAACCTTAAAATCCCGTGTAACACCAGTGTGGATACAGCTAGAAGCTAGAATTTTTCTTTTATTAGGCAGAGTATGTGGTGTATTGTTCTCTTAATCATTTTAGAACTGCATTTTTTCTATAGATTAAGTAGATAAATTGATTACTAAATTAAAAATGATATAATTCCACAGGACTTCCTAGAAACAGTGAAGCGCTCCTGCCGTCCCATGGGCATCAACGTGGCCGATCCGCAAATGGTTCGACTGCCGAACGACCGCACGGATTCGTACGTCATCAACCTGAAGAAGGTCATCACTTCTAACCTACAGATCGTGGTGGTCATCTGTCCTTCGGCTAGGGATGACCGCTACGGTGCTATCAAAAAGATTTGCTGCGCTGATAATCCTGTTCCGTCACAGGTAAATCTATACTAATCCATACTTATTAAAGTGTATATACCTATGCTACCGAATAAGTGTTAAATGCGTAAGATTATAAAATGATTTAAGAGACTAAACTCTCGATACATAGTCAACGGAAAATTTAGAATACTTTTTTAATGAATGGTATGATGGATGGTAGCTAGAGTGAGCAAGCAAAGCGAGTGAAAGTGAACTCGGCTTCCCTCATGCCATTCATTAAATTTTTTTTTAATCCCTGTAGACAGAAATAGGAGCCTCACGCAGACGAGCTCTGTTGTCGTATAGAATGTTGAAATTGTAATACTTAAGGTTTCGTCACTTGCTATTTCTCGGAACTACTATTTCTCGGAATTATTTCGAGAGATTATAGACTATCAAATTTTTTATTCGTAAAAAAGTTGGAAGATAAAAATGCTTGTTCTGCAGAAAATATCTGCAGTAAATTTCACATATTTGTGTAGGATCCTAATTATGCATTATCAACTATCGGGTATTGTTGATTGATGGAGAAACAAATGATTAGTTTGAAAATATCGTTTGTTGTATAAACAAACGCTTTAAAATCAACGTTACACATTTCAGGTAATAAATGCTCGCACGCTTATGAACCAGAACAAGATACGGTCGATAACGCAGAAGATTCTCCTCCAAATGAACTGTAAGCTCGGTGGCACCCTGTGGAACATCAACATACCTTTCAAGTCTGCTATGGTTATAGGTATTGACTCACATCATGACGCTACGAGAAAGAAACAGAGTGTTTGTGGTAAGTGGGAGTTTTGGCTATAATTTGTCTTTTTAAATCCAATGCGAAAAAGAGATGGAACTATAAATAGAAGTAATAGCGCTATTCCCATTTTTGCAACATAACAATGATGGTTTCAGTTCTTCTAAAGATAATATAATACTATGTCCTATGATCTTGGCTTAGAGAATGTCACCTTTTAGCTTGTAGGAATCATAAAAGGCTGAATTCAGTTAACTGTCTAAGATTTGATGATGAACACACTGAGAGTACATCAGTATTCAGTTCTGTGATGTTATCAGGATGAAAAGTATATATTTGACTAGATTTTTGCAACAATTAAAACCGCAGGATCACTAAGGAACATTAGAACGTGCAATTTTTGCAAAACTTTATTAAAATAATCAAATATATACTTGCATTTAAAACTTGTTACAGCCTTCGTAGCGTCATACAATCAATCGATGACACATTGGTACTCGAGGGTGGTGTTTCAATCAAAAGGGCAGGAGATTATCGACAATCTCAAAGACTGCCTCGTGGAGTCTCTCAAACATTACCTCAGCGTGAACGGAAACTTGCCTGACAGGATTATTATATACAGGTATTTTATAGAACATTACTTATCGAAATATAGTTTTAATCTGCAGAGCCCGAAGTCACATGAAAATTGCTCACGGAACGAATGGTTATTGTTGTTTAATGGTTTTGAATTGGCGACCGTGTAAGTAGTAGCGTTTGTAGGTTTCGCACAAAGACTGTCTTTCGGTAGAAGTGATGTACCTCATTGCTGATGACATAGACATATTCTGTTGCGCTTTGGGTAAATATACAAGAACTAGCTATAGAATTTGCTATGGTAGAAATAGTGGAACTTTTTAAATTTTAAATATGCTGCAATATCGCATTGGATCTAGCCTGTAAGGATATTTGTATGTTTAGAGTGAATAAAAAAAAAATAAATAATAATTAAAAATAATTTAATTTAAATTTAATAGCTTCTTTGAAGTTCACTAAAACCCTTTCTTGATTCTCTCCGAGTGCTTAGTAATTCTTACTTTCTCTTGCCTGTCTACTGTTTCTTGTGCTACCCTAATATTGTTAGTGAAAACTTTTAATTGGCCTTCTTTCACTAACTTACTGTCAACTATCTGTAACCTAGCTGTAAGTTTTCTTAAGAAATAAAATAAAATAAACATAATCATGAATAATCTTTATGTCAATAGGGACGGCGTTGGCGATGGTGAATTGAAAGTTCTCCAACAGTACGAAATACCTCAAATGAAGATCTGTCTGTCTGTCCTGGGCGGGGAATACAAGCCTGCGCTCACGTACATTGTGGTACAGAAACGCATCAATACAAGGATATTCATGAAGTCTGGTGGAGGCTTCGAAAACCCGAACCCTGGTACTGTTGTGGATCATGGCGTTACAAGACGTGATTGGTAAGTTAATTGTACTGTTTTTGTTTATTATAGTTCCTGGCCTGTGACGACATTTTTCCGGGTTGAAAATGAGCCAGAGGACCGCTCGCCAAGCCAAGTTTCCATCGGTTTTTTTTTTATCAGATAATACTTCCAGAGATAATTTTCTGCAAGCAAACAATATTAGTTCAGATTCGCTGTGGCTACGGGTATCGAACACCTGGCCGTATTTCTGACCAAGCCAAGCCAGAGACCTCAACCAAGAGCGCAGAGAGACTGGAAGTGTCTGTCGTCTGTTTTAATCGCGTTTCAAAGATGAATGAGACACAAGCCAAGAGTGAATGTAGTGCAGAATAATGTTTTAATAATATGGAGGTTTTTAAAAAATGTGGGCTTTTGTTTTTATGTTCCCTCACGTGATTAAATGATATTGAAAAAGGTTGAAAGGTAACAAAACGATCTTTCAACTGATAAGCATCGAGTTTGTTAAAAAAATTTGCTCGTGAGTTTAGGAACACGTTACATTGAAGTTATATTATTTGTTAGTCTAACAATTACTGCCTTAGTGTGAGGCTTATCAATTACTCTAAGAATAGAAGATTATGGAGGGAAGCCCGTAATTAACTGTGATTTGGTCTGCATTCTAAGGCATTTTTCAAAAAATTTAAGTTATTTACCTTGATATTTCAATTTGCTAGAAGGGGGTATGAGCTTAAAAATTTGTATGCCTATGTTGCTCCGCCACAGGTAAAAGGCCTCGCTTTTATTTTTCTATTGCTAACGGTTCTGCACGACTCCTGGTTACGTTGTAAGATAGAGACTATTCATAGACTAATTAGTAAACATCTCTCATTATTTCCAGGTACGATTTCCTAATAGCCTCACAAAAGGTGAACCAAGGTACAGTAACACCAACTCACTATGTAGTTATACATGACAGCAGCGACATGACTCCGGACCAGTGCCAAAGAATTACCTACAAGCTGTGCCATCTGTACTTCAACTGGCCTGGCACGGTCCGCGTGCCCGCGCCGTGTCAGTACGCACACAAGTTGGCATATCTAGTCGGCAGCAGCATACATTCGCAGCCGGCTACATCTTTGGCTGATAAACTCTTCTTCTTATAGATAAGTTTAAACGTAGAAAAGCAACGTTTTTTTTTATATGCGCGGTGTTTTTAAGTTTTAAAACTACCTGTTAATTGAGAAACAATAAGTTTGTATACGTAAACGGAACATAAATAATATGTAGGGATCTTAGTAGGTGGCGTTCAGTAGTTTTGCGTAAATACGATTGGTTAGCTGTAAAAAAAAACATACTCAAATAAATGGATGCATGCGTGGATATGCATTCGAGTATAAGTTATTCACCAAGTATTTTCGCAGAGCTAAAATTTAATTCCACTGATTTCAACATAGGTAATTCATGTGATTTATTGAATGACAAAATGTACAATAAAATGAAAACGAAAGGGACTATTTTAATTTAATTATTTGGTTTACAAAATTACTACTGGTGGGTTTTTATGTTACTAATATTGTCAAGCTGTTTTATTCATGGTAAACTCACAGACAGTTTTACGTGAGTCAATCAATAAAATAATTGTGTAAAAAAAGAACTACTTTGATTAATGGCGCAACTTATTCCTAATATTTCGTACAAAAATACCGCGCATACTACGCGTTTTTTTTAATATTTTTCTGTTCGAAATAAAAGTATTTTCCTATTTTTGTAATAAATTAGTACTTAGGACTAAGTACAAAGTTTTAAGCGTCCGCCTATCAGTGTTTAGGTCTGAACTTATTTTAAGAATTGTTGATTCATTACTGATAAGATAATACTGGCTGTAACTTAGGATTCCAATAAGTCCATATTTCAGTCTGATCGTCTATAAAATTGATTTAAAGATTTGACAAAACGAATAATTATCTTACTTGACTTTAAAATGTGTAAGCTTTGTATAACTTTTCTGTATATCATTAAATTCAAATGATTTCTTGTCTACTTTGCACTTGTTTAAGTTTTTTTTTTCACTTTTTAAGTTAAGATTGTATTAATTTTGTTTTTTTTTTTTCATAAATGTAGAATTGTGTATGCAATAAAGTATGAACCTAGTTAACTAGTGTGAACAGCCATGGCTTTGCAGTTTCAGATCAATGAAAGCGCGCCATTTACTTTGAACAATTTATTTCATCACTACTGCTATAAAAAAGGCTGTTCATTTCTGATTAATTTCGTTGTGGGATCCAAGACATTTGATTCTAATCTCCTGCATTTGCCAAACTTCATTGGCTCGGTGCTTTTCTAGTCGCCTCTGTTGTTTCTGGCTTTCAGGAGTTTCAATAGTCGGGTTCTATAACCAAAAATGTGACATTCCCATCGCCTAGATTTAATGTGCCAATTTAGTTTTGCTTAATGCTTAGAAACCCAATGTTTTTTTTTATTTAGTTTTAATTGTAGGTATCCTGTATTTTTCAATCGCTAGTATAGAAAAACATGTAAGGAGTAAAATATGTACATACCTCAGTGGAGCATAGACTTACCCTAGTTTAAAAAAAGTCAAATAAATAGTTCCAGTTTATTATATCTATATACTTGTCATATAACAAAAAGCATATTTTCCGTATTCATAATTCAAAATACTCTATATTCTGTTGTCCGTTGAGAGCAGTGGTGGCCGAGTCGCAACGGCCGGGTCGCGTTTTCAAACCCAGCCAGGCGCATTACTTTGTGTAATTAATTTCATCACCACTGCTCTCAAAACGATGAAGGAAAACATCGTGAGGAAACCGGCATGTCTTAGAACCAAAAATTCGAAGACATGTGACATTCACCAACCCGCACTGGGCCCGCGTGCTGGATTACGGCCCAGTCCCTCTCCTAGAGAGGAGGCCTGTGTCCCAGCAGTGGGAACGTTAAAAGGCTGATTATGCTGTTGTCAGATACTTCTAAAGTTCTATCGACAAACTTGTCTGCCAGTGATACGCAGCCAAGGAGGTTACCATTATCACAATATGTGCAGAAATCTTCATGGAAACACTTTTTTTGTGTTTGGAAATCTTTATAGATGTTCTCGTTTAGAGGTGTATTTCAGACTCTTACAGACTAAAACCACTTAACCGGGGCACTGGAATACTGTCCTAGTTTGTTTCGCTCAGTAGATATCCGCTATCTGTGGAGGGCTATGTCCGACTTACTGGATGAAATGAACTAGGCTAAATGACGATTGTGCTGCTAACACGACTAACGAGGTTTTCGGCCAAAAAAACTAGTGTCTCTGGAAGCCACTGCAGGTCCTTTGATACGATTGCGGAATTTGTTCGAAAGAGTCCGCGGTAGGTTTTAGTCAGTGAGAGTCTGACACTCCCTTCCGCTCCGCCCAGAGCGGGAGAATCCATTTGATGATTTCCCACACAGAAGAAAAATGTCCTTTGATACAGCTTTCAGGATTTGAATGGTTGTCACTGGTCAACACTCTACAATAAAATTAATATCTGTTAATAGTTTAATTATGTGTTACGTCGGAAAAACCAAGGAGCTTACGTCGACTGAACTCTATTGCGTTCAGTCGAGGTAAACTCTTTGATTTACTGTTTTGTCGGTCTGCAGTACGGAAAAATAATCTGTAGAAATAGTGTCCGTCGGGATTTTGATATGGAATAATGTGGTACAAGACTTCAAGCGAAGGTCTTGAAGTCGAAGCTCGCTGAAAGACATTAAACTGATTGACTAGCCGTACCTAGCCTGACAATATCATTTGCAAGTATCAAGGTGCAGACTTAATAATAGGGATGTTTCCTGATTAAAAAATATGATTCTAATTAGTCCGTCAGTTAGATTATAAAAAAATATTGGACACGTATTTTTTCCTTTATCAAATCTATAAAAACTGACGAAGATAAAAAGCATCAAAGATCAGGAGTGGGAGCGTGTGACGTCACTGTGCGGTAATTTTTTTTTCAAAAAGTTTTTTCAACGTACTGTATCGTCTTCATTTTTTGTTTATGTGAAAAAAGGAAAAATACGTCTCCAATATTTTTTGGAAATCTATCGGACGGACTAATCAGATTTTTTTAGTTAACTCCCCTATTACATTAACCCACCCTAGTAAGCATTTTTTCTCGTGCATTTTTTAAATATTGGAAAGTTTTTTTTTGTTTTGCTTTGTGTCATTTTGTTGTTCTTAATAGTTTTGTCATCTGATTAACTACCTCGATTTAAGTTAGTGTGTTTGTACTTAGTATTAGAATAACACCAAACATATTACTAAAGCTTCGCTGCTCTTCTACTATGAATATCATCATTCTGTTGTGTGAGAGAGACGGAGCTATAGCGGATATCACTATCCCTTTTTCACAACAGCCCAATGACATATCATAGTAGAGGCCTTCATCGGAAAGCACCACGGCGCGGTATGCGGTGCCAGATAAATTATAATATGGGAAAGTTCTAGATTGGTCTTTTGTTCCTGATTATCAAGAGACCGAAGCTTGAGTGCCTTTTGCTAATATATAACCGTTCCTATGTTTTAAGGCTCACATGTATTATGCTCAAATGAATGATGATAAATACAAGTTGTAAGGTTGCTTTTAAAACTAACATTCCCCATTTCCGAATTGTTTTTTTTTTTTCCAGAGTTTTTAAATAACATTAAATGTTAGCGGCTTATGTTTCAAATAAAGTTTTATAAATAAATGTGAGTGATCTGCTTCCTGCGATGCCACAGTTCGTGGTTTATACATTAGTAAATATCGAATTAATTCCAATTCAGTTTACTTTTCAGGCATTTCGATGTTGGTCGCATCAAATCTGAGATTTCATTAATATGGCTAAAACAATATACGCTTGAAAAGTGGTATAGTTGTTTGAAGTCGGGTTTTTTCAATTTATTAAATAAGAACATTTTTTACATCTTCTCATCATGTATCGTAACACCAGGGCGTATCGCACAATTTTCTGACGCCACTGTTTGACCTGACTCAACTATACTATACCGAAATGAGCGGTCTGCTGATTTCCAGTGATCGCGATATATTTAAAAATACCGTGTTTCTTGTATCGTGAACGCGTTTCGCATAAGTAAACGTTCAGAAAGCCCTATCTTTACTATTTAATTCAATGATTTTAAAATTATTTTTCCTACATTTGATTTCGTCATTATATTTTCTATATCAAAATCGCCGGCAGAAGATGCACTCCCCGATAAACAGACAGTAAAAGCTTGGTTTTTATTGTCAAATTTATATATGTATAAACGCAATTATCCAATAACGTGTTTAGTATTATGCTAATAGGGTCCATGTTTCAAAAACATTATGGAATGTAGTAAATAGTGTAATGTTAAATTCGATGATTCGCATTATTGATAACCAGTGATCGGAGTAGGCAGAACTATTTTTGTTTTTTTTCTATATGTTTTCAATAGTATGGACATGCCTGAGGTCCCGGAATTAAGATTTAAATGATATTTATTTGTAAGTAGGTTAAACATAACACTTACACGTCCAATATTTCTTGTCATTTTAAGCTAGATGAAGCCGGTGTTTCCTAGCCGACTACTCTGAGAAGAATCACCGAAACATACTCAGAGGTCAAAGTCTCTTTTAAAGTCCATACAATCCGTACTGGTCAAATCATATGAGAACCATGTAGGTTAATGATGTCCGGGTACTATACAATTTAGGCATTTTCGAACTTCAAATACTTAGCTACATTAATACAGAATAAACGTTTATTTGAATATGTAAAAAAAACTTTTAGTAATACCTTTTTCTTCATAAATTTTCTCGAATAATTTAAAATCCCGGAATCCCGGTACCGGGTCCACATGAATTTATACTTTTGGGGTCATTGGCCCGAAATAGCTCTACTCCGATCATTTTTGATAAAATGATAACACAACCATTTCATAATTTTGTAAATAAGACATTTACAAGAGCACGTCCGTGGAACCTGTTTTAGAGGTTATATTTATAATCTCTAAAAAAATAAAAAAAAGTTGATTTTAGGCAGATTTATCAACGCCAGATTATTTCTAATAAGATTCACAGTGTTTCCATACAATATCTGTCGTCAATTTTATTCGACAGATAAAATATTTCTGTCCTTGGAAAAACGGCCCTGTTGAATATTTTTAGAAGGTTGTTCCTATTCTGTTATATGAGTCGCACAAATGTAAAATGCTAAACTTTTGAACGCCAGAACATAAACACATCGGCGTACTCACGGCAAGTCACAAGTTCACCGAGTAAATTTTCAATTGTCACATATATGTGACTGGCGTTCAAAAGTTTCAATATAATCGTATAACACTCATACACATTCTGTTATTATTTTTCTAAATGATGCTGAGGATCAGAATCCATGGATCTTGTGGTTGATACGTTTTGGTCAAGATCTTGTTTCTTAATTCAAAACAACGCCATTGCGTTGTTTGGACGCTTAGTTCTAAGTTAGCGTTCTCATACATAAACGACAAATGTTATCTACTTTTTGTACTAAATAAGATATATAAGAGGACGAAATTGTAGATTATTTTTTAATAAATCATTTTGTACCAAAATATTTTTTTATTTTCTTCCCAAATAAATTTGTACCTTTTTAATAATTTAGTTGTTCTACATCTTACATCAATTGGGTAAATCAAAACACTGCCATCATCCGGGACCTCATGTTCAGCTTTGCTTAGACCAAGGATGCAGATATTGAAGGCCGAAAGTCAAGCAGAAGAGAAGAAGATCTGTGAAGAATTACGAGGCCCTATTACATGGGACTTAACTGTAATCCAGCCAATTCTAATTCATTATATCTGTATTTCCCTAAATAGAAAAATAAAAATTGTTAAGTAGACCAGGTACGTCAGATTTACAACGTCACGAAAATATCGACGTCACGTTTTAGTAAAAAAAAAATGTACTTAAAATGAGAATGATTGTCTTCATTTCCTGTTCCGTGAAAAATGAGAAAATATATAAGTAGGTACGTGTCCAATATTTTTTGGAGAAATCTATACAGGGTGAAATTGAATAGATGCGACATATTTAAATATACAATAATACGTGTTGTCAAGAAAATTTAGAACATACCAAATGTAAAATTAATGAACTTTTATCACCGCTATGAATGGCAACGTTTAATAACGCGAGTACTCCACAACGATCATTGAGCACTGCGATTAGTGGGACGAGATTTTTTGATACTTTAATTTTTCTTATTTATTTTGCATATTAATTATTTTTCTGGAATACCGATAATTCGTACTTAAATAAAGATATTAAGATCGATGGATCATTTTAAAACGCCAACCACGTAACTTTTTTTAACGATTTAGATTGTAGAAAAAACAGTTTATAATTACTATGTTACTGTAACTGAAGCTCCCATTTCATTTTGTCGCATCTATTCAAAGTCATCCTGTATATTGTAGAACTGTAGATATTTTTACGAAAATACCCAATTGGCGAAATTGAGTCGTACTATAGACATAACGTACATCTCCGCATAGGTATTATCCCTTCGAGAAATAGGTAGATGACTGATGTTATCTTCCCAAAATTAATGTTCTAAATTGCAGATCGCCAAATTATTTAAACAGGCCATGGCGACTGTCTTCGTATCAAAAATATCCTAGTTTGATATTAAGTTAGATTTACATTTCCGTGTAATTTTAAGTAGTCGCATTGAATACACCAATGAAACGAATACGCCAATTAACTGCGTCAGAAGGCGCCACGTGTTGTTCACAGCGTCATCGGCATAGTTATTATACATAATGTAATTTATTTACTCAGTTATACCTGTATAATTTTCTTTGTTTGTCTATCACGAATGAGGGGTGAATCGAAACAAAACTATCGATTCGATAAAATTGGGGACATTAAATGTTGGAAACACAATTTAAAAAACGTAAATATCCCCTTCAAAGTTTTGTTACGATACACCCTGCATTCCTATTCACCCCGTTTGTAGGTATACTAATTTCATACACACCCCCGTTGGGCCAAAAAGCATTCTAATATTTAACAGATATAAGTGACTTGCCACAAAGAATACCTAGACAGAAAATGGACTAACTATTAAGCATTAGTCAAATTTTATCGACAAAAAATGCTCTAAAATTATCCCTTTATCGTGTCACTCATTGATTCACGAGTGGTCTAAATGTTTCCTAAATATTTTCGCCCTAATTAGCTGCAATGAAGGCTTGCCCCGCGGCTTTGCTTGGCAGGAGACGCCGAATGCACGCGCTCTAGACAGATGTGAATTAGACAACTTAATACCACGATACTTTGTTTTCCATTTCTCTTAGTGGTTCTCTTTTAAACTTCCACATACATTGGCGTTTTTGATAGCTGTTTAAGTGACGAAGCTTCTCAAAAACGGCAATGTACTAGAAATTTTGTGAATGTGTTCAAAGAATTATAGTGTTACTGCTCGCTAGTATTTCAGCTGTTGCAATTTGTGATTGGCGGAATTCTTCAGCTAATTTCCGAGTATAAAATTATTGCCAATTTAGATGATTTAACAAAATCGTAACGCTTTCTAGAATCTATACTGACACAAAGATTATGGGGCTGGTGTTTTTTGAAGACATGTTTTGTAGAAAAAGTGACATTAGGATTTTAGAGAAACGGATTGCTATATTTTATCCTCCCTAGTCTTCAACAGCCAAACTATTCTAATTGAGATGCAATGATTCAATAAACAGGTATTTGCCTGAATGTCACGTTGTATAATTTTTAAATGTCGAGACAAGTTAAAACAGTGTCGGGTAGGACGAGTAAAGCATAGTGTTACATCGATAACAAACTTCTAGCAGCTAAGCTGTGGGCTGACGTAATGTATGTCGGTCTCCACCTCAGAACAATCTGAAATACCGACGGCGTGTGTGGGAGTGCTTCGTTTAACGAAAGAGCGGCAGTCCATCAGGAGCGAGTGAGACCACGCTATACAGAGTGAGGAGCACGGCACAATACACTGCCCGTGGGAAATGCACAGTAGTGGTCAGATCAGAGTGCGCGCGCGCCGGCCCAGTGCACGTATTATTGTATTGGAATCTCTACTACTCACAACAGCTTATGAGATTATGTTCGAAGAATGGACACCGGTTTTATATCGACGACGCAAGATTCAATTTTGTATTCGTATTTTTTCGAACTTCAGATAACGTTTTTGTATCGAAAGTTATATAGGTAGTTCCGTCGGGTACCTATAATGCGATGAATTTTTTTTAGCGATCGATTGAGGTTTCTGCGGCGGGCTTTCGGTCGGGATGCAAATGTGTTTACGGAGTTTGTCGGCACACGCCTATAATAAAAGAAATACATGCTTTAATAAACACGTTTCCATGATGCTGCACGTAATGAGCAGATTTACTCGGATGCCCGGCAGTTTTATAATCATATTTGATGATAATGTTAAACTCAATTAATTAAGCGACTTTAAGGTTTTGACTTTGGTATTTTTGATTAAGTAATATCAATTACCAACGGTAGATTTAAGCACCGGTCGAATTGCAAATAATATTTTCCACACTTATTAAACACATTCATTTCTTATGCAGATAGGTGTCTTAAACGTCGTGATTGATTCTAAAACTTTCTAAGAAAAGTGGTTTGATAGTTTTTAACTTCTCATTAGAGATGGGACTATCCACAACTATCAACCTACACAAAAATCTTTCGGACTAAATAACCGCAAAATGTGATTTTTATATTTCAATTTACAGTCGTAAACTTAATAATACCGTCGAGATTTTTTCCCGCCCATCACTATCAATCAGAATCGCCTGTAATTCGAATTCAACACCTACGCACGCAGTAAAACAAAAACTATAATAGAACGTAAAGATCTCGCGTTTATTCCTCACTTCCGAACGAAATTTATCGTGAATACAATCAATTATTTGTTATATAATTAAGTATGCTTTGTAAATAAGGGTTATTTTCGTTTAAGATGCTGGTAGGTGGTTCTTTTATGTAGTGAGGGACAATAGTGCTTGAAACAGGGGTGGGTTGGCCATCGATACATATCTTAATTAGGCCGCACAAGGCGATCATCGATTATTTTTTCTCGTATCCGGCCGATTCCGGCCCGTCTGCCCGTGACTAATATTTGTAGAGACAGATGAAAACACTCATTTCTTATTTGGGACGTGTGGCTTTTTGTGTCAAGTGTGATTCAGTGAAACAGGGAATTCTACTCCGTTGAGTTACACACTGACCTATAAATATGAATTGAGCAGCTTTTTACTAACCTTTGCTTTTTTCTCAGCCGGAACACCTACCAGTGGTGCTACTTATTGTGATTTCAACCAATTTTTCAGTACAGGGGTTTTGCTGGTTCTTCACGCACAATCACAGATTAAACTATCAAGAAGGAATGCTCCATTTTTTTCACTTAGTTAAAATCTTTTGCTGTCTCAATGCTAAATCTTAGCGAAGGCCTCCTCCAAATCCTTCCAGATACTAGCTGTTTCTCACTAGGTACCTGTTTCTGGGCTTGTCTCGACGGTGGCTTATATCTTTAGGAACCCTTGCGTATAGACTTGCACAACTATCATTGTGGATGCGGCTGACCTGACCGTTTCACTATTTCAGTGAACAATTAGTGTATTATCAATATTCACTGAAACCCTATTATAACATGAAACCAAACCGTCGAACAAAAACAAAATCAGTAGTGGTTTGCTATTATCTACCATTTCAATTAATGCAACGCAAATAGACACTGCACTTTCTTTCCTACTAGTTCACTCCTTTATCTCGTTGGAATAAGGTTTAATATCTCATTTTCTCGAATGCTAACCAGGGCAGTTGGAGTAATAAAATACTTAAAACGTGAGAATCCCTGCAGAGAGCGTGGCATACTATGCTCCTGCGAATATCTCGTTTTGCATAGTTATTTGATGGTTTTATCGATCGAAATATAAGCTGAAGTGCTTGCTTACTGACTGTTGAGCGTTTCTCCTACATATTAATTAGGTAGGTATTACTGAGCATTTTTGATTCAGCTCGAATGACTCCGATTTTGAATCTGAGTCAGAAATTGAATTCCGTCAGTGGGTAATCTCGCAATTTTCTCAAAATTCTTGATATCGAAACTTGTTACACCAAAAATAGCGAGAATAAAGAGCAAATCAGTTGGCAGACCCGATCGTCAATCTAGACGGTGTGTCTCATAACTACGGCTTAGCTTTTATCAGGTTTCAGAGAGGTAATGCTCCATCGTGTTTCAGTCGGACATAGCCTGGGGCACTTTGCCGTGGGAACACGGGCCTCCTTGGATTTACTCCCGTCAATGGTCGAGGTTTAACTCCCTTTAATCCGAATTTAGTGCCGTTATTAATGTTTGCTTTTGATGGTGGAATATCGGTTTTGTTATTTACAATTAGTTTTGTATCTGTTGAAAGCGCTTTCAAGAGATGTCCTGACGTTGTTTGTCGATTAACAGGATTTTTTTAGTTATAATATCTCAGAGTTTTAGAAAACCGTTTTGCTTTAGGTAAATAGTCACATCAATTAAATAAACAACAGGTAAACGTGGGGTCTGTCTTAGGCCCTATATCGCTAACCAATACGATCACAATATGTTTAATGTGTTCATATTGGTTAAAAACTAGGACCAATTATACCAAAAAGTAAACCGACTTTACCGTATGTACATACATTCTTTAAAGATTCGCTAACAAGTGGAACTGCAAAGTCTGTTCAAGTGAAACACTTCAAAATATTTTAGAGGATGGTAGTGTAGTACCTGAAGGAGTTGGTTTGAGTTCTTGGAGGTATTTTTTCAAATGTTTTAACCAATCAAGAACATCATCTCATCATCAATCATCATCTTAGGTATGTCTCTATATTTAAAACATGACGAAATCATCATTAAATGAATGAAACCTTAATTTCATCAAATCAATCAGTCCCAATGAATCAATAGTTTTCTAGTCGTCTCATTTACATCCAAACCGCCGATTACAATAAACTGGACAAACACCAAAATGATTTTGGATGTCCAATCAATTGGTGTTGACAGCTGCGGCCATTATTCGCCAAATTTCAACCATAAAATGAGGAAAGCGTTACGAGTTTCATGGATTGGTATTTCTCAATCAATCTAAGATTTGATTGTGTATATTTCATTCATATTAATGTTGATTTGGAAACTAGATTTTGCTGACGAAATCATTCGGTGATATATTGTTTGCTGATTAGCCTCAGACAAAAAGCGATACAGCTAATAGGTTATTTGATTGTAGACGACTTTGTGGTATAGTTGTAAAATCGTATAGTTGTTACAGTTATCAGAATATCTATAGAAGATTATAGTCGATAACTTACGAACACTTGACAGGGTAATTGACATGTGTGAAAACTCAGCAACTGCAATATTTTATTTCTCTATTCGATTCTCTAAGTTCTTAGCTTCTTTCATTTCACTGAGGAAAATAAGCAGATTTGAATTCTACTTGCGAAATATTTCAAATCGGCTTCCTGTTTTTCAAGGAACCTTTGGACTCGTGTTTTTCTATACCTGTATTCGAACTAGATAGTAATTTTTATCAATATTCAAATGATTGAGCTTATCGTGTTTCCATATTTAAATGGCAATTAAGTTAATGATTTTAGACATAAATAAAATAACCTGTCAGGGTTGGGGAATTTGTTTGAAAGAGTCACCGCGGCCCTGGAACGCAAACGGTCTGATGCTCCCTTCCGCTCCGCCCAGAGCGGAGGAAATCATTTGATGATTTTCCATCCATAAAAATGATATTTAAATCAAATGCATAATGTTTTCATTCAAAAAAATAGAAAATTTAAGCAAATGTAATTAAAGTATGCACGTGACTACACGTTTTCTACTAAATGGTTTATTTAATTAATTAGAAAATAAATAACAAACTTAAGGAAAGTGTAAAATCACACTGATTTTTATGATGATTACGATGATGGAGAACATAACAGACCTATCATTTTATAGATTAAGTTTATAATATCTAATGATCGCTGCATACACCTGTTGTATACTTAAGAAGTGTCGTTTAAATGCTAAACGTTGTTTTAAAGTATTTTATTTATTTTAAAAACATAAATAATTTAACTGTCATGACGTGTACCAAACACGTCATGACAGTTAAATTATTTATGTTTAGCATAGAATTTTTTGTGGCTTACTTAGGTGAACCACGTTGTGTAAGCACGAACAAAATTTTATTTTGACTAATAGTGATTTAAGTAAGTATTATAAAAAATATTTCGAGGGATAAAAATGATTTTAGTTAAATAGTATGCAACTATAGGAGATTTTATTTATTTAAACTTTATATACAATAGTGGTACATGGGCGGACTTAATGCAACAAGGCATTCTCTTTTTTCTTGATTTTCGAGAGGAAACTAAAACTTGGCTGGAAAATAAAATCCACTCTCGACCCCTATAATTTATTTTCGACCCTTGGCCCAGTGGACACATTATTTACCAGGTGAGCACTGAGAGTGGACCAAACGTTCTGTTTAACCAACAAAAAAGCAGTCACCATTGTTTAAAAGTCAACGTGCACATTCTGAGATCCCATTTGTCCAAAGTAGGCGCTAAAGACGAAATAAAAACATACGCGTTAAACACCTAATAAATCCATATTTGGACAAGTCGAGAACACTCTGTAGTCACATTTAAAATGTTTGCACTTCAAACAATGTAAAGGCAGGGTCCGAGAACATTAAAACGTAAAAAGATACTTTTGTCATCATTTAAATAATGTATCGATATATTGTAATCCGATGAGGGATATCAACCGTGTGATATTTCACGACAACCTTATTGATTATTATTTTGTTATACATAATAAGAAACTTTGTGGGTTGTTGAACTAGTTGGGAAACGCGGCTTCGTTTATGTTTAGATTTCTATATACTTAGTTAACTAGCTTCTGATTGCGACTTCGTCAGCGTGTAGACTGGGATAAAAAGTAAAAGATAAATCTACATGTTATAAACTGTAAGTATGATTATCAAGTAACAAACATCTATTCATCCATCCATTCATCACAAGCTCGCGTCGCTTCTACTAGGGTTACGGAATTCGTTCGAAAAGGTCACCGCAGCACTGTAACGCAAGGGGAACACTGATGGGTTTTAGTCAGTAAGAGTCTGACACTCTCTTTCGCTCCCCCCAGAGCCAAAGAAGTAATTCGATGATTGGGAAATCCTTAAATAGCTTAGTAGGACTCGGAAAATTTTGAAAGGCATGTTACTAAAAGTGACATGCATACAAAAGAAAATGGATGGGGAGGGAAAAGACGACCAAATACATAATTGGATGGTGTAAGGAATAAAAATAAAGAAAACGGAGTGAATAAAAGCGTGACGATTGACAGGACTAAGTAAACGATACGACTTCAGGTATTCAAAACAGGGCTTAAACTATTTGAAAATATCGAGTAAAGTAAGACGGCTAATTCAAACTTACCTCTTCTCTGTATTTGTAGAAATGAAACAGGTAGGTACTGATTATTAATTGCCCGAAGCAAAAAAATAATACAGCTTTGAAATATCTAAAACCTACTTGGCAGCAATTTGACTTTTCAGTGAATTATGTATTATATGTAAAGCTATATACCACATATATACCACCTCTAGCATAAAGACGACATAAATAAACCATTGGAACCATTCCCATTCTCCAAGTTATTTTCTCGTATCAGTGAAAACCCTGTTATTCAGCGGATGTGTCGTACCTCACAGGAAGTCTTTGTTTGGTACCGACAAAGTTTCCACGACGCCGGCGACGCCTCGACATACAGACAAACAAGTAACCAAAATACGAACATAATACACGTTCTGAGAACAACACGGAAAACCGATAGGGTGCATTTATAGCTTTTATTTAATGTAACACCAACTTGTGTTGCCTGATGAAAATTTGCATTGCCATGCAAAATTTAACTCTATCCTTTCCGACATAAGTGCGGTGGTTTTCAGACCACGGCTTGTTCAACTGCGATTTTTTTACTGCCCAAATGTTATTGTCGCTCATCGTTGGTGGTGACATTTCGCAAATAATGTCGCCAGTTGCCACGACCACCGACATCCGTCGGAACTTTTGTAGCAGTCGCGATGGGAGGCCGTTGACTTGTTAAGATGAATTTTTTTTTTTTTAATGGCCCATCGTAAATACGTTTAGTAGATCAAATACTGAGTGTTTTGGGATAAATGATGGATTGTTATTTAGTGGAGAAGTTGTTTAATTTGTTCACCTTTTGCGTTCCGGAATAAAAGGACCTGGCTAAAGCAGGGGCCAGAGGCAATCTACATATTTCTATTTCAAGAATAAATATGTCTCGAAAAGGAGAGAATTAATCTAAGTCATTTCCAGATCATTAAGCAATGGGAATCCTAATTTCAGTAGCATATCACAGAGTTGGTTTGAACATTAGATAACGAGTTCAAATAAAGCAATTTCAGGAAGACAAAAACTACAAACATGGAAGAAAACAGACCAATAACACGATGTAGGAAAGTAAAGAAACCTAGGACAGCCCATGTTAGTAGATCTCCAAATACAGGACATCACCTACCAACAAACACAACAGTTAAAAATCATCACGGACCCGATAAATCCCGAACGACACACGAACGATGATTCATAACGCTACAATCACTAGTCGCCACGCTACATGACATGCGCAAGCGCTTATTTATACCCCTTTATCGGATGACGTCCGCATAAAGGCAGCCGCTCGAAATAATAGGGGGACAGGCAAGCCATTGTACGGACATGTTCAACCATTCATGCGATGAGTAAAGAAGAGTAATGCTTCGCAATAGTCATAATTTTAGTACACGTAGTACAAAGTAACGCCGACTTTGCCGACCTGCAGTGTACTGGTAATTGGGTTTTTTTAGTTGGCGGTGTGTCTCTACTGGAAATATTTGGGGTGTGCCTGAAACTCGAGTAACGATGTGGCCTCCACCCGAGCTTTGCTGGTCAGTATCCCACAAACCTTGAACCCCAAGATACAAGCACATGTCTAATTTGGAGTCACAGACCATGCTGATTTGTATAATATCTACAATTGTATGAAAAAATCTTTAAAATCTCTAGTAAAACAAGCTACTTGGTAATTCTGGCTTTTTCAAAGTTGAAGCTCAATACTCCCGAAATATCCGGCTTAGTTGCAAAGTTGCGTGCAACACCTGGCTTGTACCAAGTTAGTGTGTAAAATGTAACCAAAGAGGAACATGAAGCATCAGACCTTATAAATTTACGAAGAGGAGGCCGAAGCCAGAATTTTGGTAGGTGGTCCTGCCTGCACTGTTCCATATGTTGATAACCAATAACCATCTGTAACAGATATGTTTTAAGTACAAATCATATTTATGTTTTGGCTTTGAAATATTTAGTTAAAAATTATATCAGCGAGACTATTTTAATATTTATTTCAAATCTTACTATATATTATGATGATTGATGCAACTTATTGCAACATTGTTTTGCCAAAGCCATTTTGTCAAATCGTGTATCCATCACAGAAAACTGTTTGAAATGTCAACCGAAGTGAACGGATGACATTTGGGGTACCAAAACATTTCCGTTTTTTGTTTCTCAAAGTTCAATTAAGCAGAAATCCTAGGGTCTGCTAAGACGGGTCATAATTATAATATATAAATTATATTTCCTAGCCGCAATATTAAAAACTTAGTTGGTTAGGCAGCTTTTCGTATGCTGCAAGCAACTGGCATGCCAGTTTTACTACATTGCGGGGCACGATCGAGAGACTTATCACATTACACCTCGGTAGCCCGCAATGTATGTATGTACAATGTTGTTATGAACAATAGTGTTAATATGTAACTAAGAACCTACTTGTGTTTTCAACCTAGCGGCAGATTCTGCTAATTATCTTCGAGTTTTGCCAATTATTATCTGTCAATAGCTTGTGTTAAGACCAATCGGTAGTCAAATGACGAGCCTTTTTGGAGCGTAGGCATCTCGAGCATGATGCAATCCGTTGAAAACTGATCGCCACCTTGTCTAGGACGGTCTACAAAATCTACGATATCAATTTAAATAATAATACCCATTATGTAGATACAGGATAATTATTTCCAGGATCTATCAATTGAGAACCTGCCGGGAGTTCAGAGCGACATTTCAGCAAAAGAAAAGTTAATTACTGTGGTGTTCTTAGCTAACTTGGCTTTTCATATTAGTTAATCAGCAGTGGAAAGCCCCTCATCAGGTGCCCACAAATAAATTAAGCCACAAGTATCTGTTTATCTACACTGGTCCACACCACATATATGAAGTTTTATTTAATTTTAAAACCGATCTGGACTGCTTCAAACCGTGTGACAAAAACAGCGTAGTCTAGTATTTTTTACTAACGATTTATTCTAGTGAATTAAAGTTTTTTTATTCGAAAACATGTCGATTCTTGTATCGATATGTGCAAAAAAAGAATAATCTGGCCTTGTCCTTACCCCCGGTCCAATGTTATGACTTATTTGTCTCGCCCGTGCAGATTTATCGGTATTCGAAGAATAAAATCGACTAAATCTGCATAATACATTCATTAAATAACATGTAAATTGATTTTTTGGCGTGGCCGCCTGTCCTGATGACGAAATAGAAGCATATGGACAATAAAATAATAAGGAAGGAAATAAGATGTAAAAAACTTTGTTGAAAATGTCATTTGTATAATGATTTGTGTGGACAAGTGTAGATAGCCATTAATATAGTGTTAATTGTTGGTGTCTAGTCCAGTCGGTTCTGTGGCTTATTCTAATAATTTAAATATTACGAATTGGAGACTTGGCTTCTCACATCTTGGTTTTATTTTTTACATAGCAGAGACTAGAATAGTTTAATATCTTCTAAATCTTGGAATATTTCCACGAAAAACGATCTGAAGGAAATTTCTCTCATTTTTCATCTCCTTGGTCTACGCTCGTTTCCAGTTGCAAAGTGATATAACTCAATATTGATGAGATAAACTTTACCAATGTCCAGAAGAAAATGTCTGCTTGGTTTTAGTGTTGCGGATCCCTACAATGACACACTATGTAGTATAATAAAAGTATTTAAACAACGATTGTGGACTGCACCCATACAAGATACTACGTCGCTTGATATTTTTTGTTCTTTTTAATAATCTAGAGACCCAATACCTAAAATTAGTCTAATCGAATGTAAATAATTCGCAGTAGTTCACACACAATTCCTCAACGTTTTTTTACTTTATTTTGCAATAAAACTCATAACAATCCTAATTTAAGAAGTCATCACGAACATAATAACAAGCTAATTAACAAAATAACATTAATTTAGAAATTTGCAGCGCTAATGATGGGAATCATTAATGGCTTCACATCAAACATTTTACGAACGAGAAAAAAGAATCGAATTCTTTGACGGTCACCTTATTATATTGTCTTATGTTATATATTTATTTGGTATCGTAAATTACACCATTGTTGGATGGTATTAGCATTTTTATTGTCGCAAACAGAATGGGCGAACGATCGTAATTTAATCTTCGAACCGCGAAATTGAATTATTTATTATGTTGAATGGATTGTATAAAAGGTAATTGGGGATTTCAATGGTTAAACGGTTAGGGGTTATTACTTAAGTAATCATAGTTATTATCCTAAGTGTCATCAGATATGGAAGAATTTGATTTATCTTTGGAACGTTTTAAACCGAGAAAAAATATTTGTAGCTTTGCAAGTAATAGAATAAATTTTGTACCTATCATAAGCTTTCATTACTTTTGCATATTCTTAAATGTATTCGGCTATAACCTCCCTTTTAACAGCTTTTTTATTTTTTGATTATGTTGTATCATGTATTGCAGTAGTGGCCTTCACAACTAAAAATGTCGTTTTCATTTTGGTAAATTTAATTTTCCCAGTGTGAAAACGATGACGCCATGGAAGCGTGGGTGTGGTGTGGGGGGTCTCATTTCGTATTTGCCACATGAATGTGCATTAGAATTGTAGGAAAACAAAGCCAAAGTTACAGCGACAGGCTATCGGGTCACCCCCTATAAATTGCCTTAATATAATTATACATAAAACGCAACGGCTCCTTGATTAATTTTTAGGCACTGACGAAGACCTTCGAAATGAGTTTATCATAATATCAGAGACTATAAAAATACCATCGAAAAAAATATTTCTTTTATTATCGACATGAAAAAATTAACAAGAACTATAATTTAATGCGAAGACTCGACTACCTGTACAGCAGTGGAATTCAGTGGCAGATTGCAGATCAAAATTATTAATCATTCGGAAACTCCATATCGAATACCGTACATTTTTAATCGATTTCTGGTGAATGCGAAACGATACCGCAATCAATAATATTATTGTTTTAGTTTTGTCAACCGTTACGTTTAATGTTTGCGATTAAATCTTCTTGAAATTCGCGTATTGAGATTTGTGAGATTATTGTTTTCGATATTTAAGTTTGTCGATGATGTCATATTAATTTGGTAATTGGCTGAAGGACCACCTACATCGTAGATTGAAACTCTGAAAAATCGGGGCTGGTCTTTAGAAAACCCAGTTTTCAGGGATAACTTGGTACTTGGTTGGGCAGAGGCGTCTTTCGAGATACAGTAATTATTTTTTATTACAAATGTGTTTAATACAAACTCATCATCTGCCTAGCCTCTTCCCAACTATGTATATTGGGGTCGGCTCCCAGTCAAGCCGGATTCAGCAGAATACCAGTATTTTACGTGAAGCGGCTGCCTACCAGACCTCCACAACCCATTAACTGGGGAACACGATACTTCTTGGCAAGACTGGTGTCAGATTTTCTGGCTTCTGACAATCCGTAACGACTGCCAAAGATTGAAGGTGTTTAATACAAACTGATTGTGTTTAATACATTAATTAGTTAGTAGTTTGGTTTTGGTCAGATGTCAAGGATTCTTTCACAAATTAAAAATTACACTATTGCCGAGTACATAAGCTACTTTGTATCCCGAATAAATGCACAGTTCCTGTGGGAGAGACTGTTACGGTATCTAGAATTAGATTTTTTTTTTTTTTAGAGTTAGAATAATTTATTCAGAAAAAATGCACATTTAGAGGATCATAAAGAATACAGTTTGGTAATAAAAAGTGGTAACAACAGAAAAAGAGTATTGTTGGTACCTGTACTAATTAAAATCATTGTATCACAGGCACCAGCGCCTTCCATAAACGTTTAGACAGAAAAAAATCAAAGGACATTCTATAGGTAGGTATTTAACTGTTCAACAAGTTAGGTAAGTATTATAAAAAATCTAGACAAGACTGTAAAATGAAACTAAGAAATACGTGCTAAAATTAAGTTAGACACTAATAATGACAATTCAAACAATGTTTATAAATATGCAACTTATTTACAAAGTTATAGATGTAAAGTATAGATGTAATCTACATACATACTACAAAAATAGGCACGTCACGGACATTAACATACATAAGCAACAGCCCGAAAGCAATCATCGGGCAACACGAGATCCAACAGAAGGAGGGCCCACCTTGTTCCTCAACCTCTATACAAAATTATGGCTACAAAACCGCGGGAAACTACTAGTGTTAGATATTTAGGTAAAGTGGATCTGGCACACCTTGGTTAGTTAATCCTGTTATCAACGTCGCTGATTGGTTTTCATGTAACTTTAATGTAATCAATGGTCTTTACAAATAGATTCATTATTGTAGTACTTACTTATAATGTTATCAGTACATGAATCACACGTTTAGGGACGCTCCTTTATGTACTTTGTATACCTTTGTTAATAAAGATATCAAAATTAAACTCATGTAAGGAACCTTCATACTTATGAAATCTATCCAATATAAAGACGCACGACGTTGGAAGGCTTCACATAAACTGGCTGAACCGTGGACCTGATGAAGGCCTCGAGGTTTCGGTGGATGTGAGTCGCACAGAACCGGTCGCTGTTCGACATGCGACACTTAGGGGCGGCCTATATCCTGTCGTGGACGTCTTTTGGCTGAACTGGTGATGATTTCCAAAACTAAATAGACAAAATATTTGTCTCGATCAATGTTTTCTTTCATACTTTTATTTCCTTTATTTATATATACATAGGTAACGAGTTTCCTCCGTGCCTCGGAAAGCACGTTGAGCCGTTGGTCTCGGCTGTCATTTGTAAATCTTTGGCAGTCGTTACGGATAGTCAGAAGCCAGAAAATCTGACACCAGTCTTGCCAAGAATTACCGTGTTCCCCAGTTATTGGGTTGTGGAGGCCTGGTAGACAGCAGCTCCACGTAAAATACTGGTATTCAGCTGAATCCGGTATAATTGGAAGCCGACCCCAATATAGTTGGGAAAAGGCTAGGCAGATGATGAATGATTTTATGATGACGCAGTTTTCCTATCGATGACATTAAAGGGAAATTCCCATTTCAATTGATATTTTAAGTAGTAGCTCATATAAATACCACGCCTACCTCTTGATTAGACAATCTCGGACTTCTATTTAGCAGATAAACTAGTAGATTTTTCACATAATTATTCATAAGTATAATAAAATATTTAGTATCAAACAAATAAAGAACTAATAATATATTCTATGGTCGATAGATTCCTATGCGATGAGGTATTAAATTTTTATGAGTTTTTAATAAAGCCGTTAAAAACTATCGATAGTGGCTAAGTTGGAGGAAATAACGTCATCAATCTTGAGGATTTCTTACAGCTGCAGTATTGCGTAACCGTTGATTAGCTATTAGTTTTAATCAGACATATTTACGAATTAATTATGTCATTCCTGCGATTAATTTAGTGAATCGTCTGATTGAATCAATGTTAACCGTATTGTGCATTGAAAATTATAAAGAAGAACATAGGTTATTTTTTGGTGCATTTCCTATAGAGGGAGAGTATATTTACGCTAATAACGAAAGTATCTTATACCCCAATCCACCATCCATAATCCACCATCCAAACATCGCAACATCCATACAGATTTCATATAAACGAGTATGTACATCATATTAATGGGATATCCTAAGAGACAGAATAAAGTTCCATAGGGTGCGCATGCGCCCATAACAATTTCCCAAGTTCAGTTATCAACTTCGGGCTGCTACTGAAAATTATCCTTAAGGAACTTCATAAGAGGACAGCCTTATTTGGATATACAGCTTAACACGTCGCCTGAAACAATGCTTAACTCTATAAGACTAATAGGGTGGTCACTGAAAAAGGCAACACCACTATGTAACCTGTCATATACTTAAACGGCTGTCTAGAAATACCCGATCACAATCGTTTCTACCGACCGCTGTATCATCACGCACAAAACTGTCTTCGAGCATCCGACAATGAGAGTCAACAAAGACACGTTGAATAGAAAAGAATTTAAGCCGCGACTGTACATCTTGAAAGTTCTCACAGCCCATGAGAATGCTCTTTACAATCGATATTCAAAAAAAGAACAGCATCGATGTCTCTGTTGTCAACGGACAATTCTTTTGGAGATCAACAACGGTGACGCTCAATTAATTTTCAACCCTGTTATATGGAGATAGAGTTGGATTTTCTTAATGGATTTTAAGAATTTTATTGTTCCGTTTCGGTATGAATTGCGTCACCGACTAAAAAGACAAAGCACGAACCGATCGCGTCGCATTGTCGGGCTAATGATGAGCCAAAACATTATTTTTAGAAGGCGTTCGGCTAGCCGGCCGCTTTATAAGGTATACGGCGATCGAAGTGCAGATACAATTCGCTTTTATGGGGCCGGTAGCGTGCTTAGTTGTTAACATGCTCGAGTTTTCCGATACGGTGTTAGCAGTGATTGTAAGACGATCGTATCGATACAGATCATTCGATGTACAAACTATAGTCGTAACTGGTATCGAATGTATGTAATTCAAAGTCAGTTACATCACCATTACATTTTAAACATATTAATTTTGTATAGACTCACTAATAAATAAAACTGAAATTAATCAAATAAAAATTAAGTTTAAAAATCCTCAAAAATTAAACTACTAAGAAAAGACATCAACGCGCGCCATTAGTATTACAGAAATATTTAAAACACAGATTTGCTCGTAAATTTAAAAAAAAATTATAATGCAATATTAAATAACAATATTGAAACGCTCTTGTAATGGAATCTTAAATCTTTATTTTTCAGACAAAAAAAAAGTCTAATGAAAAACGCTCAAACTAAACACATCAAAATCTCAACGTCATACAATTACAGTCCCGTAAATTAGAAAATTAGCAACGCACCAACCCTCAGTGTGGTCGCTGTGACCATTCATTGCCCCAACAAAAGCCGGACAATCACGTTTTTTCCAACACCATAAAAGGTTTGTTTCTTAATATTGTAAGCAAACATTCTGTGACACTTTGCTGTTTATAATGCAACAATACGTCTATGAGCCCCCGTCGTCACTCATAATGGATGCCAATTTCGAAAACAATCCATCCCCTAATATGTTTTGATGTTTTTGGTCATTGTCGCCGCTTGTCCGCTTGATTGCTTGTTCATAGCCGTGACGGTGTTGTAAGGAATGTCCGTTTGGTCACAATGCTTTTGTTTCTATTGTAGTTTCGCGCGTGTCTTCGGAATCTCCGTTATAATAATTGTGTATCGACAATATGACTTGCTATAGAAGTGTGTTAGTATCAGTGTGGTCTCGCTACAAACGGGTCAGTTCTCTGGTTACGGGACTTTCATTTCGTTCTTATTTTTCTGTGTTTCCTGTTAGGTTCAAGCTCTTTCTCTGGTGGCCTTTAATTCAGGAGGGAATAGGTTGCTTCTAGGCAAGAATGCTCCATTGTCTATTTCATCGCTAATCATCTGGTGAGCTAGTAGTCAAACGCGAGCCAATCAATTATGATAAAAAAATTGTTATCAATTTCAACTTAGGAATGATTGTACACAGCATGAGCCTCCTGGCGACTTCTTATAGTAAGCCACTGGTGATATTCTGCAGTACCAGCTCTCTATAGAAGGATTGATTTGCTAGAATTTGCCTAGCCCTTTCCCAACAATTAAAAAAAAATCTTTTTAGTAATCACGGGGTTTTTATCCACATGGATACAGGGTAGGTACACGTATCCATGTGGATAAAAACCCCGTGTTGATTAAATAGATTTTTTCGATCTAATTACACTAAAATATAAACCAAATTTGAGTGAGAAGGAATCATCAATTAGATAACCATTCCCGAGCCTTGGGATCGATGTCCAGTCTTACACTATGAAAATGAAAATACTGGTAATATTTTACACTAGCTTCTGCCAGCGACTTCGTCCGCGTGGAATAGTTACTTTACCCCCGATTTTGAAACTCTCAACCCGATCGGTTTAAAATTGACAAAGTTTCATACAAATAATCAGAAAGCGCCGAACTGCTAAGCTATCGGGAGTTACACGTGTTATTGTGAGTCAACCATAAAATATAGACATATGCTGTTTAGGACATTTTTTAGATAATTTTATGTAAAACATTTCCGTCATACATGATTTCTATGTAACTTTAACCATTAAGGCTACACACGCGACGGAAGCTTAAAAAATGGAGTAACTTCTCCCGTTTTCCCAACATTTTCCTTCACTGCTCTGCTCCTATTGATTGTAGCGTGATGAAAAGTATACTATAACCTGCCCAGGAGTATGAAGAATAATTGCACCAAGTTTCGTTAAAATCGGTCGAGTAGTTTTTGTTTCTATAAAGAACATACAGACAGACAGACAGACAGACAGACAGACAGACAGACAGACAGACAGACAGACAGACAGACAGACAGACAGACAAAAATTTTACTGATTGCGTTTTTGGCACCAGTATCGATCACTAATCACCCCCTGATAGTTATTTTGAAAATATATTCCTTGTACAGAATTGACCTCTCTACAGATTTATTATAAGTATAGATGAAGCGACTCCCTATCTGTACTCACAACCCAGTAACTGGGAAACACGATACACACTTCTTGGCAAGACTAGTGTCAGATTTTCTGGCTTCCAGTAAACCCGGGTGACTTTGAAATACAGTCGACAAATTATAGCTGGGTTCAGAATCTTAATCAGCTTTCCGTGACACGGATGAGTCTTTGTATGTTATGGACGGTCACCTGCTTTGCTTAACTTTTAAGGGCGGCTAATGCAGTCGTTATTATTTAGCCACGAGCTCCTGCAACATATATTATATACTAAATATTTTTTATATATATAATAATAGTTTTTTATTTATTCAGCCTGTGATGATGTTATGATTACAATATCCAGATCCACATTCAATGCATGATAATCAAAGTTCTTTTGTTCTTTTTTTTGTTTAACTTTTCAGTTGTAGGTTTATTTTTTTATATTTGATTTTTTTTTGGTAACAGGTAACAATATAGGCGTTTCAAATAAAATTACCGAAAAGGAAAAAGATATTAACAACATGTCCTAAACAGATGCGATTTTGAATGTGTAGTTTTGAAAAATCCATAAATTGTCCTCATAAAGATAGAACATCATAGAAGATGCATATACTTCTGATTTCCGTATAAGGCATAAGAATTATAAAAGATATATGATAGCTTCCTTTAAATAGGAGAACAAAAAGTTCATTGTTTGAATAAATTTTAACCGTTTTTGATAATTTATTACCTCGCAACCGAATATATCTCCCACGCCCTGTTAAAGATTTGGCGATGTCTACAGAATTGCAATAATATACGCACATATGATTATTTTACATTTAAGACAATATTTTTAATGAAACTAGGAGTTAGGTATTGAATATATAGGTATTTCATAATCTTGGATATACACATGAGCCAAACAAATGTTCATTAGATAGCGTAGATAGGTTAGTTAGCCCAAGTCATTTTAATTCTTATAAGCATACTATCGTGGCAAGAATTGATCATTTATAACATTTAAAATAAGTTAAGTAGTCTATGAATAAAAATCCGTTTTGTAAAAATAATGCTTACTAGATCAAAATATATCAACACATTCAATATTGAATATCGATTGTGTAATGTAAAATATAAGAGGCGGCGCGTATCGCGGAAGCAGCGCGCCCCGAACATAAATAACCGGCCTCGCCGCAAACAACTCGTATTTACGACAATATTATATTTTATACTTGCGCAGTACATGAGGTTCTAATACGTGGCCAACCTACATAATAACGAGAACGCGCGGAAGGCGTAACCCGGTGGCAATATACCGTCTCGCTCGACGACGCCCCGGGCGCGCGCCTAAGCGAGACGAACAACCACAAATTTATTGAAACGAAAAAAAAACTTAGCTACTGCACTCCGCGTCGCCTCTACAGAACTAGATACATTTTTCCACGTCTCCGCGTGAGAAAGAGAGCCATACGTCTGCCAACAAGTGTGAGCAGGACAGCTATCGGTTCGCGGGGAGCGCGCACAGCTAAACGGCCGGTCATGTGGGCGCTGCCGGTGTTGCGCACGCGCGGCTACCTCGCCGCGGTTGAGTTCCACGCTCACGCTGCGTCGCTCGGCTCGCTTAGCCCGTGTGACCTTTACTTGGTGAACTTAGGAAGCGTCGTTCGCTGTGAAACTTCCATTAGAACCCCTCCGTCCCGCGCGACAGTGATTCTTTGGACCTCCAGCGCAGCAGCACCAGCATTGGAGCGAAAGAGATGGCTGGCGGTCGTCTGTGCCGTAGCTAAAGGTATTCGTAGAATGCGTGATCTGTATCGGGCGGGTGGAGGCGGCGCGGGGTGCGGGGACGTTCGGAAGCGGTGGCAGCTCCCATCGACTCCTGGGGTTATTCTTCCTCAGGCCACTGCTGCTCGAGCTACGTACCAAGCGAGCCAGTTTTTTCTGTCCACCGCACCGCACGCCACACACTCGTTAAGCCCGTGCCAACACGAGAAGTCGCCACTAATAAATTACTGTTTTTTACTGCAAACGCAACAGTCACCGCCGCGCAGCCGAGTAATTTATACGTAAAAATAAACATTAATCAACAATATCGCAGTTACTATCGCCCGAATACAGTGAGTACTCTGACATTTGTTCTTATATTTGCTGATTCAATCGTAGACTTCTTAATTTTAAAGCTTGAGGTCTTCATTAGGAAAATCTTAGCAAAAGTCGTAGAAATTTTTCTTAAAAATCCATCACAATTTAAATAAAACTATAACATTATCAGATAATACGATTGAATCAATAAACTGTATTTTATTTATGTGTTATTCTAAGTCTTTTTTAGATAAAATATTATAAAACTTTAGTTATCATTCATTAATTTATTATCATTCATAATTAGCATTTTCATCACATTCTGCTTGATCATAATATTCATACACTGACACACATGCGCGATTCCTGTTTGGATATCACACATTCACAGTTCTGAGTCTTTAGGTCAGTATTATAAATGTTGATACATTCGCGATAAACATCGCGAGTATTTTAATTACAGTTCGGACGGAGCAGGGCTTTAAAAATAGTTATTCATACAGACCACAATATTATAGTTGAACATTTAAGAAATGAATGTAATAAACTTTATGGAGGAATCACAAACAATTACAGAAAAAAATGTTCCCATCCTTTCAAATACACAAACAGAAAAATTATTTGAATAATCGTGGCTATTATCATGTAAATGTCGCCTTAGCGCCTCTCGGCGCTTCCACCACAAAGGACATCCAAAAATATTGTCCTTATTATAGACATTTTTTACTAAAATCATGTGCACCCACCGGCCGGTCCATTCAACGTAAGATAGTGACCATTTTATAACGATTTATGGTTTATTTAACAATAAAAGAATAATGGCTATGAAAAAAAAACATTGAGAGATATTTTAAGGTAACACTTGAGGCTTTTGTGATTCTCAAAAGTTTTGTATGGCTCGCATCATTAGACACACATTTTGACACCTTTGAGATATATTCCCGTGAGACTTCTATGCGAATATCCTTAATTGATGCAACAAGAAAAAGGTTTCAACGAAGTAAAGACTAAAGAAATTGTATTGTCATCTGACATTCCAAAATTTGTCGGGCATTTAATATAATTTACATGGTAAAGTTTAGACCTTGTACAGGTCAAAATTCGTACTAGAGTAATGTGATTTTTCGGTTTGAATAGAATCAGCCAAAAACTGACCATCGAAAACTTATTTTTAAAGTTTTACAAAAGCTGTCCCAACTATTTCCAATTTCCCTGAAATTGTTTTCGCCGAATAATTAACAGTAACTTAAAATAGTAATCAAAACAAGTAAGTTTATAACACGGAAACGAACTTTATAGTCCCAATAATAATTGTAGATTAATTTATGTATTTTCAACCATTGTACAAGCAACTAAAATGAATCTTTGATACATGCGGTTGATAATTAAACTGCAAAAGACGAACAGTTATAAATAACGATAAAACCGGTGTTTAACTATAATCTTAACTTACAATACTGTAAGTTATTTCTTGTACTTAAGGTTCTTTTTTTGCGGGTATTTATCTCACTGACAGATTTTATTATTATTTTTAAATTACTGCTATTTTGTTTTATAAAATAAGTCTTTGTTAGTGGCAGCAAAAATTCATATCATACCTTTAATTATTTAGTTAAAAGTGTAATCCTAGTCAATTTTCGTTAAATTAATTTATAATTTTAAAGTTAAATATCTAAAACCTACATGTTAAAATACTTGTTTATAAAAAGCAATTCCTAAACAAAAATCGCGTGTCTCTAAATGCATAAAACCCTAATAAAATAATCATAAGTTGAGTGATCCTTATCGAATTACAAAAAAGCTAAATAACTTATTTATGTGTCAAGTCGAGGCAATTTCTGTAGCTCGCAGCGCTTCGATTTACATCCATAATTACTTACAATGTGGGCTTTGTAGGCTAAGAGCTGAGGAAGAAATAACAACTGATTATTTTAGTCTCTTTTGTAATGACGAGGAATATTTTATTTAGTCAAGTTTTCTAAATGCCTACAGTTAAATCATTAATGGTGATGGTTTATCTATTTGGATATTTGAGAGAATTGATTTATTATTGCACATCACTTTTTAATTTTTATTTATTTATTGTAGATAGGCCAATAAAAAAAAAAGTGTGTCAAAAACTAAAAATACGCCAGTTAGAAATATCCAGACTCTATACATTTTTTAAAACATTGTAATCTATAAAAAAATGCACATAGAAGTCACAAATGATCAAACCCATTCCATCTTCTCAGTATCGCTCATAAAATGAAGTGCTAGACTAGATTAAACTAAATCATAAACCTTCGTAGCGTTCGTGCGATAAATGCAATAAACGTAATATAAAGTGATCGGGCTCCCGGTCTATAGCGTATCTCGGTTGCGGGGAAGCACGCGCTTGCGCACCTTGCAAATTGTGGATCACTCGCAATTATTGTCTATGATAAAAGCCTTTTTGAATTGATATTTAGCTTTTATTAAGCGAATTATTTGTTTGGAGATTTTATAGGGAACAATGAAGTGGATTTTTCGCGTAAATAAATGGAACAGTTTTCCACTATAAGTCTACTACAAGTGTCATATGATATTTCTAAAAAGCTTGAAATTCAACTCGTTGTGTCATATTGGAGTCAAACAATGTCAAAACTTGTCAAAATTTATGGAAATCGTATTTGACAGCAGGATGCAATATTGCTTTACTAGTAAGTATGAAAGACACATAAATTTCTTTCTCACTTAGTGGTAAAGCGATCTTCTATCTTTCTCTACTCAACTGTCAAAACTGACTTCTTAGATGGTCACGAATATAGTGGGGTGTTTGACAATTTGCGACTGCGATGTGAATGCTCCTTCGAAATACGAGAATTGCCTCTCCGTTCTGATGTTATGTAGTAGTATTTAAGTTTCAGTCAATACCAACCTAGTCGGGTAAAATAGCTTATGAAAAAATGTATTGGAAAGCATTTTATACACTTTTTCATGTGCTGCCACGACACAATTCGTTAAGTCAAGATTTCTTTTTAATTGTGCATATGTACGTCTGTTTTGCAATTTATCATCACTAAACATCAACTCCTCATAAAAGTTATTTATCATAAAGTCATAACGTAGGTAACTCAACAGCATTTTATAAATGTTCATTTCAAACGAATATGTCCCGCTGACATTAAAAAGTGGCCTTTAAATTCGCCACTTGTAGGTGCTCATATTTAAATTTTCAAATATCGAATCCGTAGAACGTTTCGGGAATGTCGAGGACTCACGACGGGGCGCCTGCGCATCGCCACTTTCTTTCAACTTCGCCGAACCATACCGCGTTCGGTTTTACTAGTGATGGACGGTTTTAATCGATTTATATGTATAATCGATTTTTCTTATTAGGGTTTGAATTAGTATAATATGTTGAATAATTTGTTGTATTTTTTGTGAGCGGTGTACATTGTCAAATGAAGGGTTGGACGTTATTTATAGCACTGATTCCTAGAACTTACAGACATGGCGGTGCATTCACTATTTATTCATTTTCAGGTTGATTTAGTTTCAATCTACATAATGTTGAAACTAAATCAACTTGAAAATGAATAAAGGTATCTCATATAACAAGGGCTATGTAATTGCATAGTTCAATCACAACAACGAAACATAACTCTGAAAGTGCATTATAATTACCAAGCTGCCCCAGTCACATTCACAATCCACATAATGGGATACTAAACAATCGATTTAGTCGATTTGCATTAGTCGATTCTCGAACGAACGCCCATCACTATCTTGTTCGGACACAAATAAAAAGCACACTGTCACATACGTACAGACACGTATTAACACATTGCCTTGTGTTTACGACCAATGGGGAGGAATAATCTGAAGACAATGATTATTTATTATCAGAAAAGCTTTTGTCAAGACTGTGCCGACCGAACGTTGTAACCATTTATAACCTTTTGATGCTTAAATATTGATCGAGAGTACAGGTTGTTATGGTTGTTAGTTTTAAGGCTATGATTATAACTGATATTATTCGATTAAATATTATACTGTTCAGAGTTAATGTCGAATCTTATTGAAAATAACAGGATCAGACTGTTTGGGGATATCACAGATGATGAGAGTCGAATTGCAATGATTGTTGTTTGTGTGTTTTAATAGAATTGTGATTTAAATAGAAATATTCTATTGCCGCGACAGCTTTTGTAGAAGTTGATTCAGTAGTGGACTTTATTGAGTAGAAATTATGCTAGGATGTAGCAATTAATTGGTGAGATCTATTCTGTGGATCGTGACCTACTCAGAAAATGAAAATGCCTGTTCATTGAAATATAAATATGTATATGCCTTGAGTCTGAGTTGTAAAGTAGGTAGGGGAAAAGTATTTACTAAAACTGAAAAATGTAGATAGGGTAGTGTGGAAAGTTGAAAAAAGTTTAAACTCAAAATCTGTGGAATAAAGTTCTTTTAGTTGATTTCTTTCAAGCATTTCGTTTTTACTGCGTATTCTTGCTTCCCTTAGGTTTGGATTTTAAGATACATACATCCACTGATAGAATTTACGTGAATTTTACAATTTCAAATACAGCGAGCTGTTTTGAGCTCAAGGCTCTTTTGAGTTGTCATTATTATTTTGGTCTTTTATCCAACTTTTAAAGAAAGGAAATGTTGATATCTCTCTTAAAGGTTCTATATTGAATCATTGATAAAAAGCCATCTGACAGGAAAATAGAAACATTACAAGTGATTCAAAGCATCTATTTCAATTAAACCCTTTACAGGCACTTTTGAATTGTCAAGTCGAAAGAGGTGAAGCCATCTGCACGTTCTAAAGCGTAGATCTCTATGGAGAAGAACGTGCAAGAAACTCCACGGACACTCTTTTAAATCATGTTCTGTCAAGTGTACAAGTCAACCAGTTCAGTCAACACCAATTGATCCATAGCATATAATCAATGCCGAAACAACTATATCCAAAAGTATACAAACGGAGGTGTTACAGATAAAACCAACAAAAGTCGATATATTTATACATAACGAAACTTCTAAGTTTTAACATAATTTGTTCACAAAGCAAACTAAGGTGAAGGCAGGATACCATTGTTTGTACGAGATAAAATACAAAAGCTCTTGGGTTCCGGCTATGGCTTATCTCTCGGGAATCTTGGATATAGATAAACGAATTCCAAGTTTAGATGTGTTAAATATTAACTTATATAGTTTTATAATAGGTTATGAAACATAGAGGCCTGTGACCATACTTGTACACAAAAAATCCAGTAGTGATTCTCAATTTCTCTTTAAAATATAATTTATGGATTTAACTGATATCCGATACGCTTTCTTCGTATGAGACTTTTACTAATGATCACTCCCAATTTTTCTCAATACTTCAAAAGCTTCTTGGCTAAATTTTTACGGTCGTCTATGAGAAAAACTACTTCTCTCTTAAGTTTTCAGAAAATAAAATATTAACGGAAGGGAGCTTAGATAGATTCAGGATTTTATCAAGTGTTGGACGGTGCTGTCTATTTTACAATGAATAATATTCTATCATAAAGATTGCTAGATTGCAACAAGCTGTAATTATACATCCAAATCGAAGTTATGTGGAAAATTTCAAAACAAAGAAAGTAATATTATCTTCCTACGATAAAGGAAATAACACTCCAACATCGCAAGCGTATCTAAAACAGGACTAATACTTATCGGCAACATAAAGACATTGATCGTAATTGCTAAGATTACCGACAATGCCAATTAAAGGAGGTGTTATGTTAAAGAATTGATACATTCTTTGTTCCTTATCTTTGTTTAAATAGTGGGTGAGGCGTAGATAAGTAATCGTATGTTTGCGATTCAGTTGGTTTTTGTTCGCTTTGAAGAAACCGCAACATGATAACATTGTTGATAGGTATTGATGCCATTTGTTGCTGATATAAGTGGGACGATTGAATCGTTATTATTGGCCATTATTGATTTGGTGTTATCTCGGAGTGTTTGTACTTCTTGCTGTGAGAAAAGTTTATATTGAATGGAAGCGTTGCCTCACGATGAATCACAAACAGTAAGTCGAATAGTAGTAGTTTCGGTAGCTAAAAATAAATGGAACTCAATGATATTGTGAATTATTTTCTTAACAGTAATTATGACCAAATAGATTATCTAATATTGGATTTGTTTTTCAAGTTTTCATCTCTAAATAAATATTATGTTTTCCCATTTGTTCTGTTTATTCACGAAATTGTTGAGCTTTGTTTAACTTTTTTTTTTCTGCCAAACTATTTGACACCTCAAGGTATATTACGATACCATATAGGCACTTAGCACGTTCATTCACAAGCGACACATCCATTGAGTTCAGTTTGTTTGTAAAGGTGGGTTCGCATGGCGCTATTTGCGCGGCTTGACCGCAAACATCCCGGCGGCTAGCGCCACAGGTGACACTCTACCTGACCGCTTTTTGTAGTGTGTGCATAGCCTTAATGTTACAGTTCGCCTTTGTCCAACCGATCTCGAGTGTTTGCTTCGCGATTTGTGAGTTATTTGTCGATACCAACTGGTGTCAGGAAAGGTTGAATGTTGACCAAATGATTTTCTGTTTCAATTGTGTTTGATATGTAGTCTGTTTTATGGTAGTGCTGGAGGTGGAACTGTGTACAAAACCAACGTTTTATACTACCTAAAACCATCCACCGTTCAATTCTAAGCAGTGAATAAAATAGCCATCTAAAACTTCCACATAAACACAAGACGTCGACGTAAAATCGCGTAGATACAGACCTCTATAAAAAGGCAATTCGACTCTCCCATATAAATTTAACTGACGATACCCGTATTATAATGTGTATAGTCTGTATAGGCGAGATCGTTTGCATCCCACGAGAAAAACGCTGCGGGCTATAGAAAGTCCCACCCACACTGATCACAACTCATGCGCCGACGAAGCGGTGAAAAAAATGAATAATCTTTTTTTTAAAACGCGGTTCAACAATTCGCCGCCGTGTTACGCGCTCCGCCCCACGACTCCTGATTGGTGAACAGTAGCTGGTATTTATTTTTACCATGCGCACACGCACGCACGAAGATGCGTGTCGAATTGATTAGGTCATGAGAGTGACGTCACTTGGTTTTTTTTTGTACACAAATTGTGCAAACATTCATTGTTATGCCTGAACCAAGAATGTTTAATCAAACTTAAGAATTTTATTTATTTTCTGTTTAATAAGAATCAAGTCAAGCTAGCATAGATCATGATTAGTTATACGTAGGTAATAGGTACACAAAATATTTTAAAATCATAAACAGATGTTATGAGACCATCAACTATTATACTTTGATGTACACATAATACGAAATATACATAATACGAATAACATAATACGAAAATAAAGTTGCTAATTTTATTTTGAGGTACAATTGACAAACTTGCAGGAATATTCTCGCTAAGAAGGACAATTTATGTATCTCTTAGAAGATGCATTAGAAATAGGCGGAAAATACATATACTTGACATCTAGTAGCTACAGGCGCCAAAGATTCAGGGGATAAACTGTTGAACAAAACAACCTTCTATATCAATTTAAATAAAAATGAGAGCATTTAGCCTACATGTCGACATTTGAAAAGATTCTCACACAAATCTAAAACGTTCTATTAACATAAAATTTATTGCATTATCAGGCAACTTAATTTTAAAGGTCGGTAGCCCCGAGGCAATACAGTCACTTAATTGATAGATTTAAAGTGTGAGAACAAACATTTTAGATCAAGATTGCTCAACCATTTTGTTCTTAGAAGTGGGAGGCTCTTGTATTGAAATTGCGACTTTTGGAACCTCTTCATTTGTATGTGTGATTGTGAAACACATAGCTTCATTGAAATTGAAACTTAATTTAGAATTGATTATTTATTTACACTTCATGTACAAAGGTAGATAAAGTCGGACTTCTTTACTAGTCAAGCAAGCAATGCAAGCAAGAAGGCATTGCTTAATCAGTTGGATAAAAAAATCATAATACCTACTAATGAAAATATACAGTTCAATCCCTCGTTCTGCCAGAACATGAATCTGTTGACAGATTTGTAAGAAGACAGAAAACGAGTTTGTCAAGAGATTCGTTTCCTATTTCTTTGCTGAAAAGGAACTTACTGCTGACTATTCAATACGCTATCTTAACGTAAGCTGTCCCGAAAAAAAAAGATTCATAAAGATTGTCGAGAGTGCAGTGTGCACATATCTTGACTTACTATTTAGAGACTTGAAGATAAAATATAGGATAATTCAAACGAGTGATGCTCTATCTAGGCTGCAGGTAGAGTACCATAAGAGAGCATAAAATGTAAATTTACCTCTTGAGAAACACCAAAAAATTAGTTTTAAAAACAACTTCATAACAAATATTTTCCAGTTAAATAAATTACAAAGACACAACAAAATACTGATTTAATTACCACGTACAAATTATCTATACTTATAATAAATCTGTAGAGAGGTCAATTCTGTACAAGGAATATATTTTCAAAATAACTATCAGGGGGTGATTAGTGATCGATACTGGTGCCAAAAATGCAATCATTAAAATTTTTGTCTGTCTGTCTGTCTTTCTGTCTGTCTGTCTGTCTGTCTGTCTGTCTGTCTGTCTGTATGTTCTTTATAGAAACAAAAACTACTCGACCGATTTTAACGAAACTTGGTGCAATTATTCTTCATACTCCTGGGCAGGTTATAGTATACTTTTCATCACGCTACAATCAATAGGAGCAGAGCAGTGAAGGAAAATTTTGGGAAAACGGAAGAAGTCATCTACATAAAATTATCTAAAAAACATCCCGAAACAGCATGTCTATCTTTTGTCAATTTTAAACCGATCGGGCTGAGAGTTTCAAAATCGGGGGTAAAGTAACTATTCCACGCGGACGAAGTCGCTGGCAGAAGCTAGTCAAAGAATAAAATCACAATCAAAAACTGCCCACGCATTACAAGTTCTCATATGCTGCAACGTTTTTTACCTACACTCATTGATTGGCCACCGCGTAAACCAGTAGCCGGCTGCGGCATATACATTATGTGTATATGCGAGTATTTATTTAGCTACCGGGCACGCCCTCTGTGAGGGTTTGAGAGGACCGTGAGAACTCTGAGATGTTTATGTATTAGTCTGCGGTTTCACAGGAACAAATGGGGTAGAGTATTTTTATAACTGTCTGGTTAGTTTCTACGCTCTTTATTTTCATTATGAAATAAAAGGTAGGAATTTAATATTTAAATTCATTCGTTTGTGACTGAAAGCACAGTATCAGTAGGTAAACATGAAATACGAAAATAAATTTATCAAAAGTATATAAGTGAAGTAAGACGGGGTTTTTCAAAACTGAAGCTTTGAGCAGGTCTATTGGTGGTATATGTGTGCAAAAAACAGGCAAAGCGTGTCCGAAAAAAATATTAATTAACCCTCTCAATTAACTGACACCGCCACACATAAAATTAGTAACATAACAAGTTAATCCGCTAACTACATAGTCAGTGGAGTACCCAGACGTAGGGGATATAGCCTGAGCAACCGCCGGGGGCTATCCGACCGAAGCCTAATATATCAGCGCGCATACTTCGTTGTTCCGAAACAGAGGCTCCAGTGGAGATGTGTTGGCAATTCAAAAGAAAAAAAAAGAAAAATTAAGTTCCAAAGTTCAAAGAATTGGTATATTTCGTAAAATACTTATTTACTTCAGCGACTGGGGTTTTTAGGAAAAAGATTTTCCTCTTGTATCATTTCCACTGCGACTAAACAGTATCGACAGTTTTCAATTTCGTATGCAATCATTTTCACTGAGTCGTGATCCAATTTTTCTCTTGGCGAAAACCAAGAGCTTTAGAATCTCGTCATTCTTTTTATCACTATCATAGCGTGATTTCAGTAAAATATAATAAATACAATTAGATATTTGGTGATCAAGGAAAAGCTTTTCGTAATTCTTTAAAAGTAAAACATCCCTTTCATAAAATCATAAACCAACTATCTAGTGCAGTTTAATAACAACGAAATAATATGTAGTGTGCAACAGTAAAGACAGGAAAATAAATCTTCTAAAAATAATAACAACAGATTACAGACTCCACGGTAGGCCCTGTTCTCTTCCAAGCGCATACCTTTCCTGTGGGAACGTGCGGGACATAAACTGTTTCGTTATTTCTGCTTACACTCTCATTTGTATATTATAATTTGGCCTCAATGCGGCTGAATTTTAATCCTTGTTGTAACATTTATTACTGTTATTTTATAAAAAAAGGTATGATAAAAGCTATCTATCTATGTATTAATAGGTATAAATTAAATTTTGCGAAGATATAGAACAAATGTTAGGTTGAAAAGCGTATGCTTATAGTTTCAGTCTTTTAAAATATACTTTTCTTTTTAAACATAAAGGAAATAATGTTATGGAGCTTGTGAAGTTTTACGAAATATCTGAAAGTCTGTGTGCTATTTAGGTGCATTTTCGATTGTCAAACAATTTATTCTATGATAAAATGTTGGTTTTCTCAATAATACAACCAATTAACCATTTTGGCTACCCTTATTATTTATATAATTTTCTCCATCCACAATTGAATTATTCATGAAACAAGCGCAGTAATTATAACAACGTGATTCAGCTCATGTTTGGAATTCTTTCAAAAAGTAAAGAGCGATCTGATAATCGCATTCCATCCCTTTCATTCTTAACACCATGGATCTACGTGGGAGTGAGACAGGCATTGCATTGTTCGTAAAAATGTCAAATAGAATGATAAACATAAAAATTCGTGTTGAAACGATGCGCGAGCGCACGCGCCGAACAATGAGATGGTAATAATTTTATTCAAATGTGGGTGATCATCAGCTTTTATGTTCCCTTGGTATTTGTTAAAAGACCGATTAATTTATGGGCGAGTTTTGTTAACATTTGTTATTTATAAAATATAGTTTTTAAAGCAAGTTTTTTAACGAGACGATTTTTTAAATAATTGGGCAGTTTGTTGAAAAATGTCTTAAGGTTTTTAGGGATGCATAGCTATAAATAATTAAAATGAGGTATTATAATATTATGATAGTTCTAAAAATGTATAGCCCCATTGCTAATTTGGTATATATTTTCTTTTTTATTTTCTAACTCTTTTGCACCGTTTCGTGCAAATCTGGTCTTGAATTTCTGGTAAAAATCACATATTTTTAAATTTATTCAGAAATAAAACCTACGTATATTAATAAATGCAATTCAACGACAATTGAACAACAGAATCTTTCGTTACACATTACCAACAATAGTTACACATCGAATTCCTAGAAAGCCGAACGCCGAAAGACGAAAGCCGAACGAACTCACGCTGACTTGGCATCGTGCCCTCATTGAAAGCTGCACAATAGAATCAATGCCCATAATAGACCGTATTAAATGTTACCATAAAGGCATTGACACAATAACTTGATAAATATTGGAGACGTAGTTCTGTCTATTGTGTTAAATTATCCTAAAATATCTTAAGTCGCATCTTTTTAGCGTAATGATTTGGTTTATCGTTTGAGGTTTGCAAAAGAAGATAGGGACATGTCGGTAACTAGATGCTTAAATATTAGAAATCCTGCTATTTTGAAATAGTTAAGTTTTTAAATAAAAATTAAAGTATTATTTCTAAAACTCACTAAAAAACTCATTCAGAAAATTTTGAGTCCGATCATTTCTTAAAATCAGTTATTTTAGGTACTAAATTTTTAGCTTGACCCTTGATCCATTTCTGCAACTTACATATTAAAAGTAGCTCAAAAAACATTGTTTCAAACTCGTATAACTACTTCAGATAGAATAAAAATCAGGCAAGTTTTACGACGCACTCAGCGTTTTATTATGTTGTGATGAATTTTAATTACTGACCTTAAAACCTGCCAGTACCACTGACAATGTTTTATGAACATCATTTGATCCATGGTTCAAATAGTTCAAGACGGAACATTTAATACTCCCCGAACCATTACGAATCGAACATCCTCAACTTTTTCGCATAAAATTTACTTTAAAATACATGTCCGTTTTTGCAATAATTGGCTAATAATTTTCCGCCGCAAACCAGTAATGTATCGCGAGGTACTGAAATCGATCGATTTCGACAACAATGTGTTAAGTGTTTCAATGTATTCTGGAATTTTAAGTAATTAAAGCTCGTAGTGGCAGTTTTTGCTGATAATTATTAAGGTGCAATGTTTACGGCTTGCGAGATTCCATACAATGGTATTAATGAACAGCTAAAGTAATCTGTTGTGGAATAATTTATTTTTCTTGTCTTGCGTGGTTGCTATTATTCATAAAAGTTCGATGAGTTCACTCAACTCGATCTTAAGACATAAATAGTCTTGACATTATTAGTACCTATCCTAATATATATATTTACGTCCAACGCTGTTTAATGGATTATGCTTAGTACCCACGCTTTTCGAAAAAATACTTCCCCCTTTTTCATCATCAAATGACTTCTCCCGCTCTAGCAGACTAAAGCGGAATTATTGAATTACTTTTCATTCTAAATTTTGATCAAGAACGCCTTCTCAATATTAGCTTTACCTAGGATTTTTTCTTTTCACATCCTTGCAATACATACTTAGCTTAATAATCATCCTGCCAGTTTTAGGATGTGCTTAGTGGGATACTGGTATCGTCATCGACATTCTTTCTATGTTCTCAATCAATTTTGGTAATTAATCACTGTGGTGCCTCAACGCTTTTGAAATGAACCGTAAACTTGTGACGCAACACATCGCGTTAGTCAGATACATTTAAAGTCTTGAGCATCGACGCTTGCGATGTACGAGTTGCTAACCTGCCGTTTTTCTATTGGTTAGTTTTCGGGGAGTGTGCGATGGAATTGCATAGTTAAATTCCGCCAAGCCCGTTCCGTCATCGGACCATATTATGGTCTGATGACGGAACGGGCCTTATTAAGACGTACGGCAATGCGCCACCGTTACATGGTGGATATTCCACCCGCACAGAACGTTTTGGGAACACATTCAGTGTGTGTACAGCTAAGGAGTGGAATTCCCTGCCAGAGTCTGTGTTTCCTGATAACTACAACCTGGGAGTCTTTAAGTCAAGAGTGAATAGGTTACTTTTAGACATGCTAGCAGCAAGCTTCATCTTCGACTACATCATCGCTAACCATTTGGTGAGATAGTGGTCAAACACGTGCCTTACAACATAAAAAAAATGTAAGACTGTGACTATTAACTTTTCGAACAAAAGCACTTTAGTTGCGTAGTTGTTCTAGCACAGAACTAAATAAGAGTATCTAAAACCTCTACTCAAAAGTATTTTCAAAAGTTTCTAGCAATATTCACAATTTGCCGGAAAAACTTTTACACTGACACTTTTTTTTACAAAATTTTAGAGTACCTTGTTGTAATAGCATTTTTTGTTAAAGCTATAGCTGTATTGAAATGAATAAAAGTTACCGTGCACAAAATGTTTTTAAAGTTCAGTACAAACTGTTTTTACCTAAAACCAACCGGACTTTGATATTGACTAAGTTCAATAAAGTTGCGAAGTCATTGTGCCTAGTCAGTCTGTCTGTGTCAGAAGTCAGGATGTGCTTATCACGAAATTCTCCTTACTACAAGTATGTTACATGTAAAATGTGTAACGCGTGCCACTTGACGTCAGCAACCATGACGCGGGTTTCCTTGAATATACCTTATCTTACAAAGAATTGAGTCCATTTTTAATGAATTGTTAGTAAACGTAGTAAGTTTCCGTACATGTTGGGGTTTTTCGAACTGTGTTGGTTTCGTTGTTATGATTTTTTGATAACTTCATTTTGAAGAAGTAAGTCATCTATGTAGCTAGGTTAGGAAAGTATCCAGCTGAAAACGATATTTGGAAGAGTTGGTCATCATTTCTTGCTTTACTCCTAAATTCTTATTTAATAATTTTATGTTTATTACTTCAAGTCAAAACACTAAAGGTGAGTGCGACCCGCGTTTTGAGTATCCATATATTCCATTAACCAATTCACCTAAGGATCAAAAGTGCTAGAACCCGTTAAAAAAATGACTATTTAGCTGGTGTTGACATTTCAGAAGCCACAACATATAATTACACCAAGTAAAACGATCACCCATCAATCAATCTATAGAACACAAAACGCTTAGTGGTACACACGGTAATGAAAATCGATCCCAGTTACAAATGTCAACAGTTCAAGGGACAGGAGTGAATCATCGGAGACGTTCTGAGATAAATCCGAGGCCTATGGCCCATGTGGTCTGTGACTCATCGCTAGATCCGCTTGGACTTAAAGTATGTACATAATTATATAGGTATCAAAGTGATGGCATTACTTCATTTGGTGGTATTATTTGTATAAGTATAATAAAAGCATAATCAGCCTTTTGATGTTCCCACTGCTGGGACTCAGGTCTCCTTTCTAGGAGAGGGAATGAGCCGTAATCCACCACGCGGGCCCAGTGCGGGTTGGTGAATGTCACATGTCTTCGTTTTTTTAGTTCTAGGACATGCCGGTTTCCTCACGATATTTTCCTTCACCGTTTTGAGATTAAATAATTGTTTAAATATGATTCATTATCTTGTGTAGTTAAATAGTAATACACGTATAGTAAGTAATACTGTACTTTTAAAGCGGATAGTTTTAGGAAAATCTATAGGTGAAGGATTTTTTCTGTCTTATATATTACTAGCAGCGCCCCGCGGAAAAATTCTTTCACTGTTGAGAAGTTACACTATCCCCGGGTGATATAGGCTATATTTTATCCCCGTATTCCCGGGAACGGGAACTACGCGGGTGAAACCGCGGAGCGCTGCTAGTATTAAATATAGATAACGGCATACCGCCGTTGATAAAGTGAGCTTTATGCATCAAGGAAGGCTATAAGAGAAGAGCTTTATGCCAATTTAGCATCGAATGGTTACTCAATAAAGTATTGTCTGTTAAGACTATAGTTAGCTCAGAAACGTCTATAATTGCCTGAAGATGATGAAAATCTCTCCAAAGAAACCCGTCAGATTGTTATTGTCAGCCAATAATTGTGAACAGCTGGACAAAAGCGTCTCTAAATGTAGACAGTACAGGCTTTCCCATTAAGACCCCTTGAACCGTTGGTAACGACACGCACACTTCACCACATAATAAAACAAGATTAATATTAATAATGAAACAACAGTAAAATTATATTCAAGCGGTACCTAACCCTTTGGTGATGAATGAGCGGTACTTATGCAATGTCAGGTGTACTGAATCTCTGAATGATATTCGTAATATATTCAAATTGTTCTCTAGATGATCAGAGTGCTAAATTAGAATTCCCAATCATGAATAACCTTCGATTTGTTACGGTATTGGAGATTCGGTATTGATTAGTGTGATCTAGTATCAGGAATCCATTTTTATTGCAAATTATTGGTTGATTTGATTGTCTTGCGTAACTCGTAATTTGGACTACCGAAAATTTTGCAAGATCGAAATCTTTAAGGTCATAACTTCGTAACATAACAGTTTATAAATGATTATTTTGTAAGTAGGTTAAATATAACACTTTTACACGTCAAATATTCCTGGTCATTTTAAGCTAGATGAAGTAGTTCCTTTAATACAGTTTATTTGCAAGAAGCTTCTGAAAGGTTGATACCTTTCAGAAGCTTGATACCTTTCAGAAGAAAGGTTGATACCTTTTAGAAGCTTCCTATGCGGTGATCCGCATACCGTCGCCCAATAGGCCTTCTGCTGACCTCAAAGCTAATAGCGTAAAGTTCCATAAATCGTTTGGAACAAAGAAAACCTCTTTGCAGTCCGTATGTAGCCAAGTACCTATTTACCCTCCGTGACCGGGGACTTTTAACTCCTGACCGACAATGGTTTTTATGACCGCCATATCTCACTGGCCGTGACCATCCGATGGTTATCAAAAGTTAACCGTGTGTGTGCCCATTTAGGGGCTAAAATATGTGTACCAAATGTGGAGATCTGTATGATTGGTGATTTTTTTCGCGGGCGCCTTAGACTTCGGCTTTGTCGTGACTTCGAGTTGTGATACGACTTGTATCGACAATCAAGGAGCCGGCAGAAGGTTATGTAATGCCGGAATGTTTTATGCAACCTTTTTTCGCATGATACTGTAGAGTAGACAAGGTTTTTTGCGCGCAATGTTGGTATTGCGTCTCTTTTATGTTTTTTTTTTTCTGTAGGCAAGCGCGTTCTATTTTTGAATCCGAGATTATGATGATGTTTGTTACCAAGGGCTCATTTGCTAGAATAAGATTTTGCCTATTTTTAAATAACACATTCTCTAACCATTCATTGCGTAGCAGCAATAATGGCACAAAAGATGTGCAGATTTTTGAGTTAACTCAGATTTTTATTATCTATTGAACAGAAACAAATAGATAGGTAGGTATTTATGGCAGGCACTTTTCGAAAGCATTTGAACAAACCATTCACCAATAGATGGTACCTATTCCACGAATCTTATAGACAGACATATTCAGTAACATATTGGAAGCCCAAGAATCGTTTCTCACAATTGCATATACAATACTATAACAATACAGGTAAAAATAAACCCATTCAACATTGCTAATCACTAGACACTTATGTCCAGTCATACTAAGAAATTTAACTATGAATACTCATTAAGTTGAGTTTTAAACTCAGTCGCATAGGTATATGAGGGTTAAGATAATTTGAATGGAGTTACGTGCCTATAAACCCGGTCATAAGTGCCGCTTCACGCTCGTACCGAGAATTAACTTTTATAGCTTCTTTAACACGCGAAATTTGAATATTGTGTGAAAATCAGCGGGTATTTTGAATGAGTTTTCATGTTTAACGCTTGAACTACGTAGAGATGTCCGTAGGTATTTTTTTTAGGTTTTGTCAAAGTCAATTTATTTATTTTAATTAGACCATTAAAAGGCACTTTTGAACGTCAAAACAGTTTGAAAATAAAATATTATAGTGACTCTAGTTGTCCATTTGCAAAAAGTAGATTCTTATGGAGAAGAAACTCCATAGTTACTCTTTTCAAATATAAATTATACAAAAAATTTTAAACATTAATAAAGCAAGTTTGTTTCATGGAGCAGTACTAGCATTTTTCCAAGAATTCTTATCTTGAATAGGTATAATCATCTAGTTGTGGAACAAAAAGGATTTAATTTAGAAAGCTTAAATATTCAGTTTTGATAATATTACTTCTACAATATGTATACTATAATTCTATACTATACTTCTATAATTATCATTTAAATGTTTTCAAACAGCCCATTTGCATAATAATTTAATAAGTATACCAAAATGCGTATAAACGCATTCTCCACAGTAATCTACTATGAATAATGAATAAACACGATTTCGATATCCAAACTCAATTGTTCACGCACTTGCACGACCAATCACAACAATTTTACCGAAACAATCGCGACTAATTACACAGAACTACGACAACTAGAAAGTACACCAACGCCCGAGGGCGCGGTAATAACAGAAGCCGAAAATCATCACCAATTTACCAGTAAACAGTATACCGGTAAAGAGTACGGTGCCCAAATAGCCGGGGTCGAGTGTCGTGAGTGAAATACACGGTAGCGCCGCGAGCCACCCGGCTCTTTCCCACCGTTTTATAATGCCACATGTATGTAATCGGTACTGACATTATTTCAAATCACTTGAAAATATGTGAAACACCGTAAAATAGGGCGAAGTTTGATAGAAAGTTGTCGCAGTGAAAATTTTTATTTCTACGTGTGTCAAATGACATATACGTAAATATTACAAAAATAATGGAGTTAGAAGAACAAAACATAAGTGAAAATAGAAAATCTGCAACATTTGTTGATGAAAAACGACAATTAAAATGAAATAAACGTACAGCAAGAGAAAACGTAGCTTTCAAATATGAATAAAATTTATAAGCTTCGCGAAAATAAAATTTATAAGTTAATAACACACAATCATAAACGTAGTTTGTTCACCACAAGCTAATAAATCTGCAGTGGAGTTTTCCCAGTATGAGCCGTCAGGTTACCGTCGTGCTACCTGTTCATTGACGGCGCGGGCGCACGTGGAGGGGGCTGCGCGCGCGCCTTCCGCGTAACGCTATCAGTAGTTTCCGCACCCTCGCGCCGCCGCAGTTGCTAAACACGCCCGCTCTTGGTCGCACGTACTGTCACATTGACACATCTAGTCACTTTAAATCCGCGCTCAAATAATGACACTCTCTTTTGAATCTTAATTGTAGACACATACGTTCGAATTTTTATTTCACCAAGTTTAGTGAAAGTGTTACTTTAAGCTTGTAAAGCTTAATATCTTCTTCGTGGCCAATCGATTTTAAAGGTGCGTATTTTAATAATTCATAAAGTGTTATTATGACCAATATAATAAATTATTCTTGTAGTGTACCCATAAAGGTTACTTTGTTAGGAAATAATGTTATAATATCTTCATCGTTAACATCGTTTAGCTTCAAATTACTTTGTATATTTAAATATTTTTTGTAGATTATAGGCGTAAAACACAATTAAAGTATTGTATTACTTATTAAATATTTACATACCAATTAGCCTCCTCTGATATTGCCTGAATATTTATTAATGGAAATGAATGCCACTTGTTATCCTTTAGGTAACATTTAATAAGGTGTTTATGAACACATTAAAAGAATAGGTGTTGACTCTATCATTATCATTCAATTGCGACGGTTAATGACGGGACTTAGACATTAGGTATTCCATCCTCCTCACACACCACATATAGAAAGAGACAAAACACAAATTCGACAACATTTCCAAATACTCTACACACAACGTTATCACTGCACACTTACTAACAATACAGCCACCGAAACATGGACTCTATACTTAGCACATACAGTCACATATCGAACGCACACGACATTTGATAACTTATCATTGTACAGGCGCTCAAGCCCCGCCCGTCGTAAGCATCACATCTTAGTCCAGACAAAATGTTCGCCGTGATGCAAATTGACGAGGACCACACACGGGATTTCAGACGCAAACTGCGCCCAAAATGCGAGTTCGTCTGCAAGTACTGCCAGCGTCGGTTCACCAAGTCTTACAACCTGATGATACACGAACGGACCCATAAGAGCCCGGAGCTCTCCTTCAGCTGCGAGGTTTGCGGGAAGAGTTTCAAGCGACAGGACAATCTGCGCCAGCACAGGTGAGTAACCATCATCTTTTACTTTTCTGTTCTTCATCGGTCTGAGTTTAACCTAGATGACTGTCAAATGCGAAAGAAAGAGATGATTATTCTCTGCATCACCCAAAGGTTGACTAGTAGAAAATTCCTAAGGCATTAAGCCTCTGTACAATTGTGTGCGTAGTGTTTAATAAATAAATAAATAGATTACTGGATTTTCAAAAGCGTTTAAAAAAGCATTTTTTACTACAATAAATTAATTATAAAATACCAAAATCATCATCCACTTTAGCCGTTTAATAGTCATCATTAACAATAATTATGTTTAATGTCAAATGTTCTGCTTTGATTAAGAAGCTCGATTCATTGTGGGTTTTGTGTCACAGAACTATTTCATAAATTCAAGGCTTAAAAATACCACTTATTACTGAATTCAGGTGATCAAAGGCTATTTCATTTACCCACATTTGACAAGCCATTACATAACTATTGACCGACTTTACTACCTTTTTTAACCTAGATTTACGGAATAAATAAACGATTAATAAAATTAGACAAATATTTAAGCGTATTCATATTCTTAGAGTAATTAATTACGTCTAATGTTGTCACCTCGTTATTTAAGGAATTGACTAACAGAAATAACTCAACATGCTGTCTTCGTTTCAATGAGATATTATTGATTATATATTAAATTTTGAATAGAATAGAGAGTAGTGGTGGCCCAGTGGTAACGGCCCCGACTTACGAATTTGCGGGTTCAAACCCAGTCAGGCGCATTACTTTGTGTAATTAATTTCATCACCACTGCTCTCAAAACGATGAAGGAAAACATCGTGAGGAAACCGTCATGTCCTAGAACCAAAAAATCGATGACATGTGACATTCACCAATCCGCACTGGGCCCGCGTGGTGGTTTATGGCCCATTCCCTCTCCTAGAGAGGAGGCCTGTGTCCCAGCAGTGGGAACATTATTAAAAGGCTGATTCTTATGTATTCAATTTTGTTGCCTAATGAGCTTTAATACTTAAATATCTCAGCTCTGTTTTATCGAAGAGGTGTGTAATAAAGTATATGAATTCTTTGTTTTCTCTAATTCATTAAGAGCTTTACTGTGGCATTATTTTAGCATAATTCAATTGACTATGCTACGTATAGAGAAAAGTATGTTTTTACTGGTAATCATTTACAGCTCAGTCATTTATAACATTTCTACAATAGTTTGTATATTTATGTCCTATTGTAACATCAGCAGTTTTACACATTCATAGGCGTTGCAATATTTATCTGGTACTTGAAGTGTCTTTAGACTGAAGTTTCCGTTAAATTGCACACGGGGTTATTTCTTAAGAATTTTAGTATTGAGAACGCGGGACAAATAATGAAATTTCAAATATGAAAACAGTGTTAACTTGACATGTATAATATCTATCAACCAACAGCGGTGTTCAACTGTTTATCTACAACATGTTTCGAAACATATGATCTCATTTTAGTACCAACTGCCACGGCAGAAGAATTTTTGTCTCGTCGTAATCTTCTTATCTAACTTGAAAAGATTAAGTATGAACTTAGTATTAGCTAACCTACTTAGTCCGTGGTTAGCTGTCTAATCACCAGTCAGGTGTGACAAGGTTGTGGTTACTATAGTCACTATATATTGGGGTCCTAAGCTTCAGGGGGGCAGTCGAGTGTCCAATGTAATGTACTACTGTTACACCGTTACCGCAGATTGAGGTGTTCATGCACAAAATTGAGGAGGGCTTTATTGTAAAATGAGGTTATCAGTCTTGACATGACATTTTTGGTTGATGTAGTTTTTCAAAATGTCGATTATCTCGAAATTCTAAGCCAGGTGCTTTTCTATTCAGTTTAGTAACAAATATATTTTAATACTCGTATTGGTATTTGTTCTTCAACTAATATTTTATGACTGCTGTACTGTTACTCTTTTTGTACGCTGTTGTTTTCGTTCTCCTTTTAATCATCAAAGATTGATAGTCAAAAAAGGAAAGATTGTCAGTTCGTCTTAAAAGTCTATAAACTAGTAAAAGATAAAATTTAATTAGAGCATCATCAAGGCTTCAGTCAAGGGACGGTCATAAACCTTAGTGACATTGAATCATTGCGTTCTTAAACTGCGGCAATTAAATATATTTGCTTTACGTTTATCAGCGCTGGAAGATTTTACTATTGTTGCGTATAGACGTTTAGTATGATGGATTGGAGTGTATTTTAGTACGATAAGTTTGAATTGTGATCGAATTTCTTCGTGAGTTTCTCTTTTGTCTCTGACATCAGCATTATAAATTGAAGCATCATCTGCACTAGCTTCCAGAATTCCCTCAAAAATGAGGACATTTGGCATAGGTACAAGCTCCAGATCAGGTGCTCAATACAATTCTGTTTTGATCAATGTGGACTTGGTCTGTGGATACAACCAAATATCTGGGTAAAGTAGCACGAGTATCTTAGTTATTAACCCTAATGTGGCACTATTCATATCTTGGTTTTATTGCACGCCGGAGTTTCTTGTAAACATAAATGTTGTTCCTCACGATTCGTTCATCGCGACTGATGATAGGTGCATGTATGAAACTGCATACAGATGTTTTAGAAATGGGTATTTCTAGAACGGGAATTGCACCTTCAGATTCCTTATACAACGTATAACAGATTAAATGAAATTTCCTCTTAAGGGGTCATTGTACTCATTATTATGAAGAACTTTTACTATTGGACCAAAATTGAAATCTGAATATATTTATGTGCGGATAACTCGAAAATATGGACTGTAGATCTGATATTTTTCGCGATTTCGGCTTGGTCCTATAGTTTTTCTGTATCTTCGTGCAGTAGAACAAATTATTTAGAGATCAATAAATTATATGATTTAATTACCAAATGCAGTTACTAAATAACCTGGTGCGATGTTAGTTCTCTGTATTCAAAATGTTTATTGAATAATATTTTTTTTATGTCAAGTTGTAGAAGTCCATTAATATTGCAAGTACACAATTTATATGTATGCATATACATATAAATTATTATTATTTATATGTATGCTGAAAAAAGTTAATAAACTCATTCATGTAAAAAAAAAACAGTTCGGTTTAACCACTTCTTAAAGTCCAATAAACAGTAATGAGTCATACACACCGTTCTCATTCACGGACATGATACATACATATGTCGCAGTCAGTTAGCTTGATAAGCCATTTAAATGGACCGCTAGGCAAATGACTTTGTTTAATATAGTTTAATGACTTGCCTAGCCCAGAAGTGGAACATAAAGCACAGGGAGCTTAGGGTGGCTGCGGAATTTGTTTGACAGAGTTACCGCGGCCCTGGAACGTAAAAGGCACAAGAAGGTTCACGGGTGGGTTTTAGTCAGTAACAGTCTGACACTCCCTTCCGCCCTGCCCAGAGCGGGAGAAGTCATTTGATGATTTTCCATTAAAAAAAAGGGAGCTTAGGGTGACCCGGATAGGTTAGGTTCGAATGGTATGACGGGAATAAGAGTGAGCGAGCGAACTTAGCCCCTAGTACGGCTGACCCTGCAGACAGAAATAAGAGCTTCGCGGAGCAGGCTCCTTTTTCGATGTTAAAATTGATTGTTGTTTGAATTTACAATTCCCAAAATGAAATATTTCATATATTTTCGTCACACTATTACCCTATTTTATGAACGATCTAAGCATCCAGCTAGCGCGTTCATTAAGATTGTATTAGACGTATTGGCTGTATGTCGGAAAAGGCACCGTTTCATGAAAAGGTCAGGCAGCCAATTAAATGGCTGATTAAGCAAGTTGGCTGCGACGCATACGTAACAACATCTCTATCTAATAGCCAGCTAAAAACAAAATCCTCTTAACTCATCATCTGTCAATACGGTTTCGAGCGGGTTCAGTAAACTTCTTATACATTCGCATGTCATTTAGAGCGACATTCCGTCGTTGTCACTTGTAAACGTAATTATCATACAATGTGACGGTAGCTTTAAGTTGATAGGGTCGCGACCTGATGCAAATATCTTGAGACAAAGTGTTGTGAACAAAGGAATCTTGTCTTCGGCCTCGGCCTCATTTTCTCGGGGAGAAAATTTGCCAGGTTTTTTTGATAGTGTGAATTCCCCACTTTGCTTGTAATTAGTTGGAAACCGGGTCTTAGTACTTCTTCTTTTTAGTCTTCTTATTTTTCGTAACACAACAAAATGAGGTCTAGAACAAAATGAGCTGAATATAGTTTTGTTTTGCGATACAAACCCAAACTGTTAAAAATTGTGCCCTTTTTTCTGCTCTACTTAACTACAATTACTTGGTATAAAAGTAGATCCTAACAATAACAGTTCACGTTTCCCCATAAAGCCCCCCATGTTTGAGCATGTTGCTCGGTCTTCCGTCAATAACAAACGAATGTAAAGCTATAATGCCCCGGTATTACGCCGTTTCTACACTGTTGTGACCTTTCCCGACTCAGGATCTAGGTGGGAAGATTGCGAACAGCACTCTGAAGGTAAAAATTGTAAAGGAAAAGAGACATTGTGCTAGCAAAGCTTGCATGAGACTTTTTGCAATATGTGTAAAGAATAAAATATGAATAGCATGAAGCAAAAAGTCATAATTACTATGATGAAATGCTGCTCCTTCCTTTTGTCAACAAAATCCGCGACTTTCATTCTAGGATTGCGGCACGAAAACACGAATTGTCGTGTGTAATAAAATTCTAGAATACACTGGTTCAGTGCACGCGTACCCCCGTGTGAAACGACACAAGGCAGCGGAGGGCTACCGAGAGATCGTCGATAGATCGCTCATGCTGCGTGGATCGTGAGCTCGTGACGGGACCGTGTGTTAACGGTGCTTAATGGGCCCTAATGCTTCCGAAACTGTGCGAACGCTGACGGTAGCCCTCAACAGGGAAACACACGTGACCCAAGCGGTATAATTTGCAGTTTATGCCTCGCCGTACATGGCACAACAATGTGTACCACGCTTAACAGTAAGATGATTACGGCAATTTGTCGGAAGGGATGTGGAGTGTTGATGGTGTATTTGGATTTTGGGTGAGGATCGATGTATTGTGGTGGTACAACCTAGATGTAGAATTAGATAAATCAAAGAAATGGAAATAGCTTTGAATAGTATCACACAGAACAGTTTAATTTCACACACGTAACTAAGTTCTGCAAACCAGTAATTCAAGATCAAACCATAGAAAAACGTTTTCGCAAGCCTTTTGCATATCCACAGCGATCAAAACCTTCTCCAAAACACCACTTTTCTATTCTGGCATCTTACCATCATAGATTTCCTTCACATATCGCTGTATGTAAGGATAATGAGGTATCGTGTGAAACTCCGGAAACTCGGAAGGCGGCGTGAGTGCCCCAGGCGTAGAGTACCGCTACTGATTGTTTTGCTAAATGTTACCCGTTCGTATGGCTCATAAAATTTATGAAGATCATGCCTTTGAATTGACGAGCTGTGTTGTATGAATCGGTCGTGTTTATTACCGCAGTGGCGTGGGTACCGCAGACCTTATTCGCACGCTCGTCAATGGACTTCTAAAAGTGCGGATGCAAATGCGTTTGGCATATTTTTGTCTTTTATTTTTCATGTTGGCATAGAATATTTGATGGCACGTTCTCTGATTGAAAGGAATTTCTTGTCTCGGTACTATTTTTTCAATTTTATTTTGCTAGTGGCTGCCATAAAATATATTAAAGCGGTCCGGTTTTTCGTATCAAAGGAGTGGCTAAATTCAAAATGTTCTTGCGAAAAACGAACCACATGAATTGCAGCTATAATTTAAACTAAATACAAACCACAAACCTTGTATAAATCGAGTATTGCCATTAATTATTCCCGTGCTTTCCCAATTAAACACGCTACAATCGATACATCGTTCATTAATCTAGCTAAAACAATACATCTTGCTTAATTACGATTCTAAGCAGAATCGAGAGTGCGATGTCCCATATAGTTAGTGCATTAGGTCATCGGTGCACGCCCAGTCTCTGCCGTGGTACTTATCTGTTGCATCGCTCGATAGGTCGATCCGTTCGATTCACGACTCGAGAGAATCGAGTTGACATATCGATTATTTTCTATATACATGGCCAGTTATTAAGGAATCTTCTTTCGAAAAGGTTTTTGAAACAAACTGTTCAAATGATTAGTATAATTTTAAGGTTTTGGAGTTATGGAATAGCAAAATAGGCTCACTTTGCTTGAGATAGCCTAAGCAGCTCATGGGTTCCAAATCCAGTCAAGGTGGTATCATTTGGTAAAAAAAAACTCACTACTTGTTGTTGAGTATACGTCAAGCTCTTCTTAAGTCTGAAAATCGGTCAAACTTGGGCAGTAAAGCAGATTTTGACAAGTAAACTCTAAAAATTCTCAATTCAGAAACCGACTCTAACCTCACTAAAACTAAACAGTAAAACAAAATAAAGCAGGAAAATTCGCTCACATTCACATCTTCGACCTTTAAAGGGTCCGTATTTAGAGGTGATTCAAACGCCTTTATTGCAGTATAGTTCTATTCTATTGGTTCCAGTTCTATAGGCTCTAGTTCAGTTCAGTTCATAGTACACAATAGTTCGCGCGTCCGTCGCGCCACAGAGGTGGCAATGCGGTTAATTAGGCACCCTTTGAGAAGTCGTTAGTTGTGTACAGGTTGTTTTAGAACATATTTAAATAAAAGCTCATGTCAAAACTAGTGCTTTTTTATTGTACTACTTGTTTTTAGGAATTAATTAAGTTGATCTTTGCTTTAAACAAAAGTATGGAAGGCAAAAATGTTAAAGTTGAATCGATGTCTTTTTATATGCATTTTGTTTGAAAAGTATTTAAATAAAATAATACTAAAGCATGGTTAATTTAATGACTGGCTATTTCTCTTAAAATAAACTTTACACCTGAGTGGTAAAATTGTATCGCGATATTTAATCCAACTCCCTACCAAGTTACAGTTAGACTCCTTACACAAGACAATGTCTCATCTAATGGTTGAATTACGTAACACAACAACCTGTATACGGGAACAAAGCCGTTTAGTTCCCACAGTCGCACATACAGGGTGCGCGCTCACGAACTAACCTAGTGTATCGTACGGAAGTGGATAATGCCGCGTTGGCCGTCACCCGCGCCCTTTACTGCACTGTATCGAGATCTAGACACTTAGCTTCGAAACACGTGGAGAACTATTAGCCCGGATTGCGATCAGGATGTACCTTTTGTTTTTAAATGTCTGAACCGTTTTAAATCGCGTTCGAAGTTCGCTCTAGATTTTAAATTTTAGTGGGAATTCCAATTTCTATGCTCAAACTGTATTAGTTACGCAACACTCTCAATGAAACTTGTATTCAATGGTTTCGAAATTAACGAAACTCTTATTCGTGACCGTGACTCCATTTTTAAGATAAATTTCGGAATCGTTCGTGTATTTTTAACATTTTTTTGCCACGAACCAGATGATCAAGGATTTAAAGTTAATGACAAATAATTTGTTTCCGCGTCTGTTTCGGGTGTTTATTAATTCAAAAAACAATGTTGAGGTTGTTACGTGCAAAAGAAAAAAAAATCTTTTAACACCTGATTCGAGTTCACGGACATTTTAATATCTCCATCACGATTTCGCATAATTAAACTGATGAATTGATGACACTTACACGTTCGGAAACTTTTTTAGACACCGTTGATTTTTTTGCGGATTCAAATCTTGCTTGGTCAAATATTGAGAAACTAAATTGGCGAAAACAATAAAATGTATTAGTTAAATCAAGAGATTTCTTGTTGTTTTTTCGTTATTATTAAATCAATTTCCAATCATTTTGTTTATGACTTGCTGAGAAGTTTGAATAAGCACCGTGATAATTTTGCAAAAAAAAATCAAAAGTAGTATTATTTCTCTTTTCATTTTAAATATTAGAACATGTGCAAAGGTTTGTTCTTTTTAGCAGCCTTTTGCATTAACACATTTTACATAAATAAGTCTTCAGAAAGTTCGTCGTTAATCCTTTTAAAAAGTTAGCCCCTTCATTGTCGGTACAGTAATATTTTAAAAGGGATTCTGATCTTTGAGATCAGGGATTTTGAGATCAATTTTTAATCTTATTTTAGGATAGTGTATCATTTTTTGATAATTTCCAAGAAATACACTAAGATCTGTCTTCATTGAAAAGTAATACATTGTTGATGTTTTGTAAACTGTTTTCTTACGGTAGATTTAAGGAAATTAGTTTTAATCTTTTGAGATTTTTGCTAATGATATTAGGTTGTAAGATTTTGCTAATTTATACAGGCGGCGCATTTTTGTAAATACTGACTTCTACTTAAAGTAAAAGAACTAATAAACATTAGTTTTAATGCACTTATTGTAAATTTTTGCACTATGGACTTATTATTTTCACTTTTAATACAGGTAGCATGTTAACTACATATTTCTTTCTGGATATTAAAAATAACATTTGTTTTGTTTTGTATAAATTTAAGTTGGTTTTACAAAATTAACTTATTTCTTAATATTTTTTTAAACTAATATGTATGTTGTTGAGGAATATCATCAATAATATATTGATGATTTTGGGAGGTTGGTGTTTTGAACAATAGGGTGTTTCTTTTTTACTTTAACTTTAATAACATGTTTTTTTCTTAATTGTTGTAGATGTAGTCAATGCTTGTGGCGGTGAAGGTGATGGAAGCACGATCCTACTACAGCGGTCTCTCTTACACAAATAGAGTAAGAATCAATTTAATCAATACATTTTTACCTGTTTAATCAAAACATCATCATTGATCATTAAAACAACCAAGTACGATCATTTAGGAGGACCGCAATAACTGATGATGAAAGAATTAATGAGACTGTTGGTCGTGCATTTTATAAATGCCCTACAAGCATTTTTTTATTAACAGTGTGTGGACAAATAGATGGGATCAGGACTAAATTTTTTTGTTACCTTTTCTAAAAGATTATTTTTTTGTTGCAGAGAAATCCACTACAACCCTAACAAGGAGACCATGTACTTACGATGGTGATCAAATACGTCATGCGGAATGACGTCATCAGCGCCTGTTACACCTATGGGCTTCAACTTTACATAACAGTATTCGTGCTTCGTCAGTAACACCGCCAGAATGGGATATTGCAATGTTTTGGATATTTTTTTTTGTAAATTTTCGGCCCCCATATGTTTAAACCTTCGCACTTTTTAATTTTATTATTTTGACTACATTTTTGTGATATTCGTTCGGACCAGTGGGGTTGCTCTTGTTAATGTTTTACTATGTATCTTCTTTGTTTTATGTTTATAGTTTTAAATAAAAGCTTGTGATAAAATGTTAATTGATTGGACAAAAAGCTAATTGAGAATTATTTTGAGGTGTTTTTTTAATTCAAAATTTGTAATAATAAAACTTATGAGAGTGACCCTACCGAAAATAGATTTTTTCAAAATTCAAAATTAAACAAACAAAAACATTCTGGTGATTTTGTAAATAGTATTTATTAGGATAAGTGATGGTAGCATTTACAGCTTAACTGCTTAGAAATATTTTAATGTAAAATAATATTTATATTATATTTAAAAAAATATTGTTATTAAACTTTATAATACGTAGAACGTATATTCATGTATTATTTTAAAGTTATTCGGAAATCTTGAAATGTTTGACAGTAACTTTCAAATAATATTTCAGTTCTAAAAAATCATGACCTCTCAATCTTTTTTTGCGAACGGTTGATTTATTTGACAAAACGGTTCACCCGTATATGTTTTATTTATTTTTAATTAATTATAGTTTAAGTATAACGTTCCATTTATTGCTTAAAATAATGTATATTATGAGGGTTGTTCCTAATACCTAGAAAACGTATGGGTAGTAAAGAAATTAATGTTGGATAAAAATGATAAAATTCATGGTTTATTTGTGAAAGCTTAAAAACTTAAATGATCCCAGTGAAATTATTATAAAGTTTCTTTATTTTTTCTGTATAAAAAAACTACATATGGAGGCTATATGTAGATTATTGATGATGACAAAATAAATTACACACATATTTTTGTATCACAAATGAACCATGAATGAAATGATGGAAATGATGATTCGGTATATTTTTAATTATCATTATTAACGCTTTTTATATCCACGCACTTTGGGATCGTTCACTAAGACAGCGATTACGTTTAGTTATAATTAAGTTTAATTAATTTTGATTTAGCGATCTCAATTTTTAATTCAATAAAAGTCTGTTTTGAAATTATGTATTTCTATTGGAACAGTTTCAATTATAATCGCAGCTAATTATTTTTATAAAATATATCATAATTATTGAGATAATTAAATCAACACATACTTGAAACCTGGCTTCCATTCACTTTACAATATTTCGACATTTGCGCGAAGTAATATGTAAGGATTTAAAAATTGTTTATCTCCCTCGTTTTTAAACGCTGTCTTTATACACGATATATAAATATATTATATATTAATTGTCATAGAAGACACCTACTAAAATTGCTTAATTAATTATTATGCTTTAATAAAATTAAAAATGTATCTAGATTTGGTAAATAATATTCCATGTGCCAATAAATAGATAGAGTTAAAGCTCTGTCAGTAGCCATATTTTTGATATAGATTTAGATGTAAAAAATATAATATTTTTTGAATATATTTTTATGTATGTATGTATTCCATTACATTGTGTAGATCAATGATAATAAATGATTGATTAATAAGATATTGTTGTTACTTTATTGAAGTTCATTCCATCCTTTTAGTTAGCCATCAACCAAATAAGTAATTAGATACAGTTTACTAATGGGCATTATGGAAGGATGTTGGGGCAAAACTGATAGACTGAAATGGGAGCAGGCTGGCTACAACACACGAACGCACTTGGAGAGATGGGCGAAGATTGTAGTGGTTGACCGCGACGAAGCTGGTGTGAAGATCTGATCACGTTTCCGGGGTTACTATGGCCAGATGTCGCGCAAGACAAAGAAGTCTAGCAGGAAAAAGGGGAAACCTAGGCATAGTAGTCGAAATTTTAATAAAGTATGTAAAAGGCATGTTTTTTAGTTTGTTAAATTGTTTTGTACAGGAAAGATATCTTCTCGCCGAGTAAAATAGGCTAATTGTTATCTCAAACCAGTACTCAGGGCCTCAAGTCTGCTATTACAATAGTGTCAGAATGGGCTATCATTGATTTCATAATGGTTGATTTTGACAAGTTTGGTAATCTACTAATATAAAAGCGTCATTATGACTTTCCAATGTCAGTGGTTGCCCACAGACACACATTGAAAGAAATGGCATAGAATGGTAATCTCGTACATAATGACAAATAAATAACAGACGTATGCGGTAATCTGCTAAAATTTTGACAGTTCCTGTGATCAGTGACCTACTATTAGAACATCATTGTGCATTCATGGCTTTTAAAAGCTCTGTTGTCAAAAAGTATTACGAGACCAATGATCGACCATTATGACTTTAGCAGATTACGAACTTTTAACAAAATGACAATAGGATCGTGTTGGAATGACAAATTTACAAAAATAGCAAACTTGGGGCCCTGTAGTCCCGCAGGTATTGGGATGACGGACCAAAACCGCGGAAGAAAACTAAAACGAAATATAAAAAAATGGCAGCAAAAATTCTAGACAGCTTACCCAACAGAATAAAGACGTGCTTATTATTACTACAAAGTAAATAGGTGATAGCGTAGGTAATATAGAAACCGGTTCCAATGAGAGTAACACAGAAGTTATGGAAGCCCAGTTTATTATTACTCATACACTATCATTACAATGTTGTGAAATAATTACTAATACTAACGACTCGACGAATGATGATGTCAATCTTTACTAAGAAAACGAGTTCGGTATTAAGCTAGAGACTCTTTTTAATGATTTCGATGCTGAATCTTGAGTGGCAAGTGATCTTAAATTCAGTTTTGATGTCATTGGAAAAAATGCAAAAGCCGTAAAATGGTACGTAAAATTGTAAAATGACACGTAAGATTGTAAAATGTCACGTAAAACTAAAAACTTTTTTACAAGACGTGAGTGTATTGGGAAATCTTGAATTTGGATGGGATCTACTTTATAAAAATCGTTTTTTTCGTAATATATCAAGAAATCATAATCTAATAACGATTTATTACAATCTCACGGTGTCTGCAATTTTTCGGTGGTATATATAACTGAGCAACAGCTTTCAATGTTTTGCGATTTAGAAACTAAAACAGGGTTCTTATTAGTAGATACTGCTAATGATGTTTAACCGCCGGGCGATTATTACAAGAGTGAACACTAAAAAAATGAGACAGCTCCTTGAATAGGTCCATCTTAACACTGATCTTTAGTTACTTGTTGTAGAACGAGAGTTCGGAGCTCAGTTGTAATATGGTCTAGCTAGATGGTTTTCCCGTTGGCTTCAATTGAACAGTAAGTATTGCTTCCTGGCCCCTTATAGGAAGAAACGTCTGTAGTTATCGACTTATATTGCAGTAGAAATTACTACAAAGCTCAAAACATCTCTTTGCTTCCATATTCGATAACTCCATCAACGGACTTGTACAGTTGTAGCGTATTTAAATTATACTCTCAAAGTTACAAAACTCTCAATAATTCAGTAATTCTCTACGCAGAACCAATATTAATTCTGTCATGTTGAAGGTTATTCGATGGTCTAATAAAATATTTTGTAATTCTGGTTCAAAAATCACAGGCATGAGGATATGGTCGAAAATAGGAATAAGTATTTTCATTGTTTTTGTAAAAGAAATCGGAAAGAGAATTCTTACTCAGTTGTTTAAGATTTACGGTCTAATGACACAGCCTGTTCTACAAATCATGGCATTGGTAATTAAAACCTTCAAACTTTTAGTCTCCACAGAAAAGCGTTAAAGAATATAGATTTAAACAAAGTGGCTCGTATAGCTAGTGCGTAAATTCCACACAAGTTACATCGGACTTGTCTGGACAGGTTCGCGCGCGTAACGCGGTGGCGGCCAGACGGCGGGGCACCGCTTACTCATAGCTGTCTCAATGTATACGTAATGATACGGACACGAGCTGATATGATACGGAAAATGTATCAGGTGTTCATTAATAACTTATAAGTAATCATTAAGATGGTGAAATGGAGGATGCAGTAGAAGAAGCAAAAACGGATACAATTGGAGGTGATATCCATTTAGAATGTGCATAATGAGATGAATTATTTTATATATTTAGTTCTGTGAAACACAAAAAATGCTGGAAGCCGAACTAAATGATATAAACATATAAATTTGAGTAAATGATGAAGCCATTAATGGTGGAAATAATGAAATAGCTGGCGTTCATATTCCAAGCCCAAAAAATAAGTATAATATCGTTTGAAATTATTGAAACGAACTAGGATTGTATAAATTAAAGGATTTGTAGACGATCCAGAAGAAAAAATTGCAATCATGCAAAAAAGTTATTCATTACAATACTGAGCCAAAATATTCACCAACTTGACATGAATAATCATGCAAGTTTAAATGTAAAATTATAAAGATCAGAATCCTCAATTGAGCAATACGCAGCATCCGTCTAGCATGAAACATAACGTGAGTCAGCCCCTCGTTTCGCGACTCATATCGGTCATCTGCGATCGTATCTCGGGTCGCCCAACGGAAGCAAAGCAAGCGAGAAAGCTGAATTTTTATATTATAACTCATCATAACTTCCCACGGCATAGTTTTAAATGTTCTACTAATGAGGGTTATGTTTCTTAGATTTTCTTCATAGTGTATAAACAATTTATATTTAAGTTCTCTAGGATTTTTGTTGTTCATATGGATTTTATTGTTAACCTAATTTCTTCTTCTGCCAATTTTAGATTTCTACATTTGAAATTAGTATTTGAGTCTTTTGTCATCCAATTTATAAAAGTATTGGGCCATTCCTGACTTTTGTCAAACTGTATGTACTAGTTTTTTCAAATCAGGGGTCGGACTCCGTGCCAACGACCGGTCAGACATTGAAAATAACTAAGTAATATTTTTTCTATTTTGGATATAGGTACTTAGATGTAAGGTAGACATAAGGTATCTTAGAACAACGGTAGTGAAGACGGTGGGTTCAGCCCTGGTGCTTGTTGTCACGAGTTCACACTTCACCTCGATGGAGCTACATGGAACTGCCTGCTGAAACTAAATGAGAATATTATTGTATTTGATTCCTTAAACAATATTTAGAACAATGAAAGTGGTTGATCTGTCACAATAATCATTAAGTGGATTTTTAAACTTACATACAGTTTTATTATTAAAAAAACTTGAGGTGAATGGAATTCTTATTGAAATTCAAAATAAAAAAATCTGAAAGATATATAGCAATTAAAGAGTAAAAAAGATAGTAAATATAGATGTAGACCCTGAATATATCAACTCCACTTCGTGAACAGGCTAATCACAGAAGATGAAGAAGAAACACTACCTATAACATATCATGAATGCGTTTGAACACTTACACGTACACGATCCATATGACAAGAATGGAACTTAGAACAGAAAACATCGATTACAGGTTGGATCGCTGCAGTCCATAATCATAATCATGTATTAATAATTCAGGTGTTTCAGCTTATCTCTCTAAAGTTGTAACATGTGCTTTGAGTAAAGTGCTTGTAGGCGGGTAAAGTGCCTGAGATTGTGAATTGCAAAATTTGTCATTGAATAACTTATGTGCTGTGTTCTGGTTCGGTGTTATTGTTTGTGTATTTCCATGAACAGTAATTTGTTTTCCTATACCTTTTGACAAGCCAGATTTGTTGACTTCTACTTAACCCTGAATAACTGCAGTACTTATTTTACGTAAAACTAAATCCTGTCTATCAACACGTAGAATTTCTTTCGGCCTTCAGATCTTCGTAGTCTTGCTTGATATCAATCTATCACTACAGTTTAAACCTTAATATTTTGCGGCAGCTGTAAAATCCAAGTAGTCTATTTTTCTTGTTACTCTCATTCATAGTTTTTTATCATCAGCTAGCTGTAGCTATAGCTTAACAAAAATGGGTGTTCCTTAGGATAGGTCTAGGTATATTACTTCCAGCTATCAGTTGCTAGTCTTTACTTCAACAGATATAAGAACATAATTATGTATCTTGGTCTGACCAATCACAGATTTTAGTTGTTTTAAATGTTCTAAAGAAATTTCCAATCCACTCTATTTCTATCGGCAATCGGACTTCCCAAGACGTTTGAATCGAACAAAAACAAACACACGAAGTGGCGGTATCGCGCTAATTTCGCTCACGGTACAATCACACAATACGCGGAAGGCAGCTTTGTACTGATGGTGAATTGTGGCAATGCAAATAGTTTATTTTATTAGTTCATTGTAACGCTGGTACCTGTGTAGATATGTATAAGATGGAAAAAACACCTCGATGTTAAAAAAAGAAGCAATTGACATTCAAAACAATGGCGATGATGAAATAAAGACAAAAACAGCGAAAGTTAACTATGAAAATATCTGAATAACGAGATTGAATACTGGAATACTGGTATTCAAGAATCAAATATACCTAAACGAATGACAATCAATTTTTAGCAAATTTAAGAAAATGTCAAAATTATTAATTTTAGAAGTTATTTTACCAGCTGTACTCTTGAACGATAATTTATTCATAGCTGAGTGTCCTTTAAATTTTGTATAGCATTCAAAACTAACCCATAAGAAAATCTAAATCAGCCAGCAGTATCTTCAATTCTTAAAGAAACTGCTCAGTAGCCCATTACAATTTTAAACAAGCACACAAACTTGTAAACGAATGTGTCTAATCAAGAAACCTAAAAATATTGTCCCATAATCCTGTAGATTGAACGTCTAAATGAAAGGTCAATTCTCACTGTGGAAAGCTACATATTAAGCGAAGCGAAGCTATTTAAACAGATTTCGGAGGGTCTTCCTAGGCCAAGTAAAATTCTATGAGCGATAATGATATTGAAAAATTACAAAATATATGGACTAAGCCATCAAAATGTTTATATCAATGCCGTTGAAAATAGTTGTCAAAGAATCAAAATTACTAGTAATATTATGTACTATAAGTGTACTGAGACCCAGCACTTTACCCATCAATAACTTACTTTTACAAAAATTACCGAAATACATACATATAATTATGTTAGAATTTTACAGCTACTGCGTACAGATTTTAAAAATTAGAGTATTACTCTAATTTTTAAAATCTGCTACCATCTCGCCACAACGTAGTCTCTATAATTTATAATTATGTCTTATAAGTGCTAGCTATGGAGACAGATGCCATCTGCGATAAAAGAGTTCAACTTAGAGTTAAAAATTTATATCTTGCAGTGGATAGCTTCCTCATATGATAAAACTATTGATTTAGACTGGTTATAAATATAACATTTATTTTATATGGCGTTCCTCATTAGTTTAAAATGTCACTACAATATGTATGGAGACTCCCGTGATCATTCACGTTATGGTCCCTAGTGATTGCTTGGTTTTATAGAGTTCATCGTAATTTGGATTACAGCATGATAGATGTAAATTGTTTGTAGTTTATGTTTGTGTGTCTAGCATTCTTTTGCTTTTGTAGCAATATTTAATAGATTGGGATGATTTTGAAATGTTGCAAATTTGTATCGTTTCATGAACTATATATCTTCGTTCTATTTTTTCTTCTTTTGTGAAACTCCAGAACTCTCATTTTTTATTTTCACTTTTTCTATGTTTTATGTGTAGTGTGTGGCGCCTGGCTTCTTTTCTTAATTTGTACTGTTTGTGTGGAGTGGGTATCAGGATGAAAGCATATTCTTTGTTTCAGGTGGTTAAGCTCTTCTATATTAATTAATGTTTCGCTAGTTTTCTTCATCTTCAGAGCTCGTGGCTAAAGAATAACAGCCGCGCAGATCGATTTTCAAGGTTAAGCAACGCTTGCCAAGGTTGGTCTGTGGATGGGTGACCATCTTAACATACCGAGTTTCCTCCGTGCCTTAGAAAGTACGTAGAGCCGTTGGTCACGGGTGTCATTTGTAATTCTTTGGCATTCGTTACGGATTGTCAGAAGCCAGAAAAATCAGACACCTGCAGTCTTGCCAAGAAGTACCGTGTTCCGCAGTTATTGGGTTGTGGAGGTCTGGTAGGCAGTCGCTCCACGTTAAATACTGGTATTCAGCTGAATCCGGTATGACTGGAAGCCGACCCCAATATAGTTGGGAAAAGGCTAGGCAGATGATGTTTCGCTAGTTTTCTTCATTCCATTTTGTCCCTATACATGATTGTCCACATTTTATAGTCAAATAACACTGTATTATATTATAATAACTGTTGAGCATTGGTCAGAGCGTGGGCGAGTGTAGGCGAGCCAATACTAATGAGGCTAGTTCACACACATTGTCTTCTGTTGGTACAATTACATGTTTATGTCCTAAGCTTTATAAGCACGTGTTAGTTTGGCGAGGTTACGCTGATAATAATTGCATTGTAATTGAAGTAGATCTTTAGCTCCTTATACATTTCATGCCATCGCCATAGCTTATAGGTACTTTATCCATCTACGCTCATATTATAAACAAAACAGATTTATATGTTTGTGTGGTCGTTTGTAATGAATAGGCTCCAAAACTAATTACGTATGTTTCATTAGTGCAAAGCTATTACTATTGAAAAAAATATGCTATATTTTATTATAAGAAAGAAAAATGATACTTGAATTGGTATTTTAGGTCCTAGGAATGCCCCGGAGGACACGGTGGAGCACACGGTGGAGGTCTGCCCTGCCTGGGCGGAGCACCGCCGTGTCCTCATCGAGGCGATCGGCGGCGGCGACCTCTCGCGTCCGGCCCTGGTTCAAGCCATGGTCGGGAGCGAGGAGGCATGGGAGGCGGCCGCCTCCTTCTGCGAAGCAGTAATGCTAGCGAAGGAGGAGGCGGAGCGCGTGCGAGAGAGGGAAGCCCCTCTCGCCAGCCGCCGCAACAGGAGAAGACGCCCCGGGCGTCGGGAAACGCAGGGCGATTCCCGGCCACCGTAGGCGCGGGCCTGCGGATGGCGAGCTATGGGTGGCTCGCCGTCCGATAGCAACCAGGCCCGAGTCGACGGCGCGTCGTGTTCCACGCGCGCCTCAAAGAGCTGTCAGCAAAGAAGACGGGGCCCCATAGGGTCAGTGCCTGCTAGGGTTGCGGAATTTGTTCGAAAGAGTCACCGCGGCCCTGGAACGCAAAGGGCACAAGCAGGAACACGGGTGGGTTTTAGTCAGTAAGAGTCTGACACTCCCTTCCGCTCCGCCCAGAGCGGGAGAAGTCATTTGATGATTTCCCATCCAAAAAAAAAAAAGGTCCTAGGAATGCAAAGCTTACGTCTTCAATTCGAAAACAAACATTAGACATGTTCCCTGAAGAAAAAAATATGATTCTATTTAGTTCGTCAATTAGATTATCGAAAAATATTGGACACGTATTTTTTTTGCTTAATCAAATCTATAATAATTGACGAAGATAAAAGCATTTAAGATCAAGAGTGAGGGCTTCTGACGTCACAGCGTGGTAAAAATTGTAGCACGTAGTGACGTCACACGAGCTCTCAACGCACTGTATTTTCTTCGATTTTTGTTTACGTGAAAAAGGAAAAATATGTGCGTGTCCAATATTTTTGGAAAATGTGACGGACTAATTAGATTTTTTAGTCAACTACCCTATTGTGCAATGTATGTTACCATAAATATTAAAAAATGATAATGTACAATGCACGGCGTTTATATGTATGCGCAGCGGCGGCAATATTTCAAATTATAAAAATATAAAACGATTAAAAGAATTTGTGGTGAACTCCTAAAAACTTTGTCAGTAACTATTTAGTTCCAACTTCACAGTCTTCCCTATTAAAACTTCAAAGACCAGCTGACACACGCCTTTGAAATACACACCTACCGACGCATATTATAATGCTTCTAACTATTCACAAAAAAAAAACACATAAATAATTTCTTAGAACCAACATTTATTGTTGAAAATTTTATAGCGATTCGTTATACAATTAATACAACACAATTAATTTGGTTCCGACGATTCTGTGTCTTCAATCCAGATTTACGTTGAATTTATTAGTTCCACGGGTAACCGCAAAACACTCGAACTAACTAATTAATATCGGGTTTGATGTCAATGGAAAACTATGAATGAGACTATATTTTGTCAATAAAGATTTATGAATGATGAAATAGTCAATGCGGACTTGTGGTCAATACTTTGCTTAATTGGGGTCCTCCGTTTATAAGTTATTTTTTTATTTTTTCAATGGTATTTACCATGTTTGAGTTTCTTTAGTGTTATATCCTGCCATTGCGCTTGGTTTATGCTCAAAGAGGTCATGTGTATAAATCTACGGAATTCTTCAGTTGTTTTTCCTCTGATATAAGGATGGGTAACTAAGACGTGGCCCCATAAGGTCAGTGCCTGCTAGGGTTGCGGAATTTGTTCGAAACAGTCACATACACGGGTGGAGTTTTAGTCAGTACGAGGCTCCTTTCCGCTCAGCCCACAGCCGGAAAAGTTATATGATGATTTCCCATCCTGAAAAAAAGAAAGGTTCAGTTCAACATTGTCGTCAGCACACATCTTTTTTGCTATCTGTACAAGTATTTGTGCAATTGCAACTTCTATTGATTTTAATACATATCATTTTCTGTTGCTCGACCATTAAAATTAAAATATACGATTTAGCAAGTTATTCTTATAAAAACGTAGTGGTTCTAACCGCAAACTAATTACTTTGTATCAATGGTTCATCATGAATGGATGGAGAAGAATGACGAACAGAAAATTTAAAGAACGATTCGCGTGTGACATGGTAATTTATGTAAACTGTAATGAATTCGTTCATTCATCTGCGGTTGTGGTAAATGTTTGTTTTCATTGTTCTGTGGTCTTTGATAATTATTTGTATCAATTCATGGGTTTTATGGGTTAACCATTGCTATTTCCAAGAAATATTTGAGATCAGAATAAACGATTTAATAATTACCAAAGTGTAAGCTAAGTAATATGTATGTTAAAAGCCATGAGCAAAGTGGGCTTGATTGTAATGAAAATGATAATATTCTTTATCATTCGCTGTTTTTTTTTTCTAATGATTATCATTACAAGACTTGCTGGATCTATGAAAGTTGCATCATAACTCAGAGATTCGTTCAATTTCATCGCCTTGCAACTTCTCCAGTGGCCCCGCTTTTCTAAACAATAAGATGATTAAATATTTAATTTGTGTAACGTTTCAGGCCTGATTTTACCCGTATCCTTTAAGTTATAACTAAAGTTATGCCAGCCTTTTTGTTATCTTCCTTCCGAGGGTTTTTCAGTAACCGAAGTTGTACATTGTTGTTCTCATGGATGGCTCAAATTTTACATGTTCATACTATTTGATGTTCATAATATACATATTTTGAATGTTACACAATCTAGACCTATTGCCACGATATCCAGGTCTTCAACCACAACGTCATCTAATAATTCATGTAGGTATATGAAATAAGCTGGATCACATGTCGATAGAAGAAATTCTATGCCCAGTAAATCAGTTTGTGTAACATTGTGTGGGTTGACACATCTGCTGGACGTGGAGCTACGAAGATTATTGATTGAAGTGGGGTGATATCTTCAGTTTGTCTCTTAAAATAAGACTAAGCGTTTTGTCTTTATCCGTGTTGAATTTTTGCTAACATGTACGTATGCCAAAAAGGGGCTGAATATGGTAGATACAAATGATTAATTAATTATACATTCTCTCCAGTTTTCTGTTACATTATTCTTTGTTGATTACACCATTTTTCTTTGGAATACAAAAAAGAGAATGAGGCAGAATATCTCTCTCTTTATCTTTATCCATTCTGACTCTCTATTTAATCTTTTATATATTTTCTCGCAAAATACATTCATCTTTTCTTTGTTCGAGATCAAAGGGAGAAGACTTTCTTTTTCTCCCTCCCCATTCATCCACACTTACATATTCTCAAGCATTATATCCCTCTTCATCACATCATGCATGAAACGATCTATCGACTTTTCAATCACTGGCGCTGCTTTCAAACTTTCTCGATTTTTTCATTTCTTACTCTATCCTTTTACTTCCTTTATCCAAACACTTAAAACAAATACTTCTCAATCCTCAGAAAAGTATTCTGAACCCACATTATAGTTCTGCGCGTGAGTGTGATGCGGTGGATCATTTGTAATGCGATCATAACATGTCGTCAGCGGTTGCGGTCCAGTAAAACGCCGTGAAATTGACTTTCGGAGAAACTTTTTGAGTCACAATGCTGACGCGACCTCATTCTTCTGTTGACTGATTTGAGCCTTATGGAAATATTATCGTGAACGCTTCTCTGGTTTTCATTGATCCTCATAATATCCTTCCTTCTTAAGGACCTTCTTCGAAACCTGATCTTTTAGACAAGTCCAGTACCGTTGCGAAGACGATAGACAAAACGTCAAAAATGTCCCATAATTTTTGTAAATTTAACAAACACTGACGAAATATCCTGTACTCAATTCTTTATGTTTTGGCATTTCGACATACGCATTTGTCGATATAATGGCAGTTGGGCTAGATCCTCAGAGGCTCTAGCCACTTTTATGAAAATGTCAACTGCAGTTTGAAGTTATTTCTTAGTTGATTTTAGACCAACAAGTGGATCTATCCTTCGCTGAGAAGACCAGGAATGGTGAAAATATATCAACTGCTGACTATATAAGAATCAGCCATTGCTTCTTTTTATCGACTTTATTACCTGGCAAAATTTCAAAAAAATCATCCAAAAGCAGTAAAAAGCGAACAACTAAAAAAACTTACATCCTTGAACATTTTAGCGACCAAAATGTCAATTCTTTAAGACGGAACAAGAAAAATAAGAGGAGCGAGTACCAGGACGGCATAAATAACGCGGACACAACTACATACGTTCGACGGACGGTGTTGTACATCGTGTACGACACGGCTCGGCCATTGAACGGTCTTTAGTGCCCCCCATTCACTACGGACTGGATCGTGGATGGAAGGGCTGTATCTAGGGAAATAGAGTAGAAAAGACAGTCTGATTTTGAAGCATGTGGTTTATTGTCTGAGTTTTTTCAGGAGTTATAGCTACATTCGCTCCAGAAGTCCTTTTATTAGCAAAAAAAAAAAATTTACAGTGTTGATACATAGGTGGAATTTTATGTAGTAGGGCATTCTCTACTTGGCCGAAAGGCTGAGAGCAGTCTTACCCGCGGACGAGGTCCGGGTGTCCAGGCCGACTAAGCGCATCGACATGCGCATAGTGGGCCTGGATGACTCCGTTACGGAGGAGGAAGTTGTGGCCGCCGTCGCCAGGACTGGGGGGTGCTCTGCCGAGCTCGTCAAGGCGGGCACCCTCCGGTCTGACAACACGGGCATGCAAACCCTTGTGGTGAGCTGCCCCGTGGCGGGGGCCAGAACTATGTCGGAGGGCCGAAGGCTCTTGGTGGGATGGGTGTCTGCGCGGGTAAAACTGCTGGAACCCAGGCCTCTGAGGTGCTACCGCTGCCATGTGGGCAACCACACGGGAGCTATGTGCCCCTCGGAGGTGGACCGCAGCGGTCTTTGTTTCCGCTGTGGTCAGCCCGGTCATCGGGCCGGCTCGTGTGAGGCCACGCCGCACTGCAGTGCATGTGCGGCTGCTGGCAAGCCGGCCGAGCACTGGGCTGGGGGAAGGGCCTGCGCGCCATCCGCCCCGACCAAGGGCAAGAGGTCCGCCGCCGCCGCCGCCTCTGCCGCTTCTGCTGCGGGTGCTGCGACTCCCAACGCTCGGGAGGGTGCTGAGATGGAGTGCCAGTAATGGTCCCATTTCGGCCTCCTCCAGAGACAAGTCGGCCGCTGTGCTATTGCGCAGTGGCTGATGCCTGGGGACGGTGAGCGTGGGTGGCTCGCCGTCCGATACCAGGTTGAGTCAACGACGCGTTGTGTTCCACGCGCGCCGAAGGAGCCGTCAGCACCAAGGACGGGACCCCATAGGGTCGGTGCCTGCTAGGGTTGCGGAATTCGTTCGAAAGAGTTACCGCGGCCCTGGAACGCATAGGGCACAAGAAGGATCACGGGTGGGTTTTAGTCAGTAAAAGTCTGACACTCCCTACCGCTCCACCCAGGGCGGGAGGGGTCATTTGATGATTTCCCATCCAGAAAAAAAAAAAAAAAAAAAAAAGGGCATTCTCTACTAGTCAACCTTGGGGTTAAAAATACTACACAGTGATAGGTTAGCAAATTAGTGATATTTAAAATGGAAATTAACTTCGTTTTGCGATAATAAGCAAAACAATATTTTAAATTAGACATTTTGACGAAATAATTAAGTGCAATCAAATGTTTATTCCTGAAGAATTTACAAATGAAACAGTTCTACAGTAATTTCAAGATTTTAATTTCAAATGAATAGGAATTTATTTGGGTACAACCCTATAACAACGTAAATGACTATCAATATAAGTGGAACTGAAGCGATATCTCCATTGAATAAATCGTTTCGTTGTACCACATGATGGGGTGCGAGCAACGATGGCAAATGCTTGCCTATCTTTATCCCATGTGCCTTGTTGGGTCAGCTGAGTTGCATAGTAATCTCTACAGACTATATTTGTAACTTTGAGTTTGACTTTAACTATGTATGTATGTGTAGAGCAATGGAATACAAGGGAAGCTGTTGCTTAACTAATGAAGTGATGAATGAGTATGATATTGAACTTGAATAAGAGTACATCACTTAACTTTCAAACTAGAAACACACGGATTTATTACAACAGTATTTAACAATTTGCTATATTTTTATTTTTGCCCGGTTTTGGGCTTTGCTATTGGGATGGGCTTATGGCAAGAGACTAGTCGCTCTCATTCATATCTGTTTCTTTTGGAGTCGATGGTGACCATTGAACAGTTTGTGCCCAGTACATGGCCACGATTGTTGTGGAATTTGTTCGAAAGACTCACCGCGACCCTGGGCAGGGTATTTGGAGGAACACGGATGGGTTTTAGTCAGTAAGAGTCAGATACGTCCGCTCGGCCTAGAGCGGAAGATGTTATTTAATGATAACCGATCTATAAAAAATTTGCTGGCTTTCAAGTGTGTGGGCTTTCAAGATGACAATACCTTACCTCTGACAATCTTTTTTACTATTCAAACTATTGCTGTGTAAAACATATTATACCATTAAGGACTATTTAGAAGACAAATCAATAGAAGCTGCTATTTGTAATTTAGAATATTATTATTTGACATCGCTGATTGTAAAGACATTTGCACGCCAGGTTACGGCAGAATATGCTGAAAGAAAATTACTGTAAACCTTATAAATTATGATTTATCTAGCAAATAAATATTTTAATTTGATTTGTGGCCACGTTCCGGCACCGGTACCGGCCATCATCGATTTGTCAGAGTGCCTATGTGCACTCCCAATATTGAGGACTTACTGAATGTCCCTTGAATATAACTGGCATAATGTGTGTACAGTATAGGTACACCTCTGCTCAACCCATTGGGAAATAAAGTCGTCATGTTATCTAGTCTATTATTTTTAACTAATAACTGTCTCATCATCTGCCTAGCCTTTTCCCAACTACATTGGGGTCGGCTCCCAGTCAAGCCGGATTCAGCTGAATGCCAGTATTTTACGTGAAGCGGCTGCCTACCAGACCTCCACAACCCATTAACTGGGGAACACGGTACTTCTTGGCAAGACTGGTGTCAGATTTTCTGGCTTCTGACAATCCGTAACGACTGCCAAAGATCTCCAAATGACAGCCGGGACCAACGGCTTAACGTGCTTTCCGAGGCACGGAGAAGTCTCGTTATGTTAAGATGGTCACCCATCCACAGACCAACCTCGGCAAGCGTTGCTTAACCTAGAAGATCGACCCGTGCGGCTGTTATAATTTAGCCACGAGCTAACTAATAACTGTCTATTTACTGCTAAAACTTCTTCAGGGTCTAATGTCTACGTCACCGACTGACATTTCAGTGAACTTTGGTAAGACTTTAAAAGCTTCTGACCTTCTCACACTTTTTCGATGTTTTGCAATCGCGACTTCTTTGTCAAATGTGTCCCTTTCTTTTAAACTTGTAAGTTATTTTTAAATTTAATGATGCACTTTACATGTCGTATTGGACACTTTGTTTTCGATTTATCCTTGAGTCTCGAGGGCTTAAAGGGCGACATGGAAATAGCAGTCTATACGTCTATACGCTAAATTGTTCATTGACAAGTATAGGCCATATTAATTTTCACTCAAAAATGTTTGAGAGATTTTCGCCCGGGCGTAATCACTAACCAGCCATTCCTAAATGTTGTGGTTGTTTACTTTTGCAAGATATTTAAAATCTCACGAGCAGATGCCCCTGTTTTTCTGAAATCAGAATTGTTAATCATCAATTGCAACAAGGGGGAGTTTTAGCAGTCTCGGCGAAGGTGATTGAAGAAGTATCTTTATACACTTTACCTGACCTGGCACAGGCTGATATGAATATATCTAACGTATAGCCTGCCCTACGTGTGGGGTGCACTGACTCGTCGCGTGCCAGTACCAAGCCTTCACTAATGCAGGGGTTGACAACCAAAAGAAAGCAGCTTTGCCCGCGTGAAATGGGAAATTCCACTACACTCCCGACACGTAAAGTATCTATATGATATCTAGTACATGGTAGGTATACCATTAGCCAAGTTTTATTCAAATCCGTTCAACCTTAAGACTTGAATACACAAGAAACAGACAGAAAGAGTTACTTTCCCGTTTATAATATTAGTATGGAAGTATGTATAACAAAAATTACATGGTTCTGGCTTATGTGCTTTTCTATGGGGCTAAGTTTTACAAAAATATATTATTAATTTTATTTACCTACCTACCTTTCCTGTATTTTGTAAACCGACACTGGTTTTAATTACAACGTTAGAACGCAACAATAAATTACTAGAAAACGTCGGACGCGTCGTGGGCAAGGCCCACCCATGACTCTTACAACACTGACCTAAACAAAAATCGCGACTAATTAACAATAATAACGGCTAAACAAATAGAAAGTTGGCACTCAGAGCACCCACACACACAGATACATTATAAACGACACCACAGAACACACGTGTCAACAATTAAAAGTCTTAGTTTAACAAATGATCGCTCTCAACAGCAATTATTCCCGTCACGGCTATTACAAGACGTATAACGGACCGAACATCGGACACATCTCAAATTATAGTTTAGATACGGTGGTTTTAAACCCACACACTTCCGCGTTTAAGTACCTTAATGATCTGATATTATATTACAATATTGTGACTGGACTGTACCGTTGTTAGCCAGTCAATGGATGCAGTAATTGGGCCAGAATCAACTGGTGACATTAATAATCGGGTTTTTTTATGGCAATTGGGGACGTTTGGATGCCTACTTTTGGGTGTGAGCGAGGCCTCGTTACTTTGCAGCAGTGGACTTTACTATTCTAAAACAAATTCTCAACCTTGTCTTCATAAAAATCTAGTCTTTGATGTCTATAGTATTTCTTTGAGAGCAAATACGAATATCCTTATATGATTCTGCAATGCTCCTTCTCTCGTATGAGCTTGCTCTACGAAAAAAGCTCTTGCTGACTAAAATAATAAGGCAGACCGGGTGTGCTTAACGTTTTTCACTTGTGGAAGCTCCTCTGATGCTCCTCGTATCCTTTTAATATATCATTGCCAGAAGAATACAGCTTTCCTCGCTGAATCACTGATTAATGCATACGAAATGTTGACTGCCTACCTATGTTAGAGGATATTTTAGTCAATTGAATTGCAAAAATACCATGACGGTTTGGGTCCTAGTAAAAAATCTGGATGGTGTTGGATCTGAGATCGGTGTTTCATATCCTACTCTGAGAAGAAACACTTAAACAATGTTAGATATATAATACTATTAATGCAAAAGTTGCAAGCGAGCTAAAAATCTTAAAACAAGCGAAGTTTTCGCTTCTGACCAAAGTAGAATTTTAAATAGGTATTTTTAAACCCACAAGTTTAACCCGCTACGACAAGATCATCCTGCAACCATCACTACAGTATTTATGCTAACGCGTTTTAATTAATTCAGATTTTATAGTTTTTTAAATGTTAGTGGCGGGCAGTGATGCAATATTCATTAACCGTAATAAAAATACATGTTTGTTCTAGGAGCTTTTATTTTTTTTGTATTTTTAACGGATTGCTCCAATGGCTTAAAGAACTGACTAGAAATATTGCAGAGATACTTTTGTCAACCTAGTTTGTATGTTACGCTTAACATTGGAATTGGGATGCTTCGGTAACCTAAGCGTAGCGTCCACAAGGTGGAAGAACATGAGAATTCGCTAGATGCGAGAGTCACGAGAAAGGTCGATGTGGCAACACTTGGATGAGGCCTATATCCAGCAGTGGATGTCCTTTGGCCAAATTATGATGATGATGGTAATCTCACAGTTGTCAAAATGTGTACAAGCATATTTGCGCTCAGGCATTTTTATTTTTGCTTCTATTTGTAGGCTCACGTTTAGTAATCGGGGCCTGAGACCTGCTAGGGTTGCGGAATTTGTTCGAAATAGTCACCGTGGCCCTGGAACGCCAAAGGCATTTGGAGGAACATGGATGGGTATTAGTAATAGTCTGATACTCCCTTCGCTCAGATTCGGAAGCAACCATTTGACGATTTTTCATCCTAAAAAAAGCTTGCGTTTAGATACTATCTAACCTGATGGTAAGCGATGATATGGCAGATGATAGAGCACTTATGGTTGCATGGTAATTGGAAAATTGAAACAGGCGCTAAAATATATTTGCCATTACCAATGACATTGCTGTAAACCTACCTGTCCTTGGGTACTAGACGAAGTGACTTAATGTCAGTAATAATGCATGTCAAAATCCACGTTACATTACGGTCATCATATTATGTTCACTTGATTACTTCAGCCTAAAGACGTCCGCGGCTGGACGTAAGAATCGCCACATCGACTTGCCTTGTGCGACTGCTACCTAACGTTATGAGAGAAGGCGTAACGTTACACGATCGTCAATTTCTTACGTTTTGTTGTTCTTGACTTAGAGACTAAGGAAATGTCACTAGCCATAGTATCTCCTTAGGCTTTCAGACTTTATGGGTCGTTTATGATTCAAGGGTATATTTTAATGGAAGGTACATCCAAAGGTTGTGGATGTGGGACTGTTGCGAAAGATATTGAACGATCCCGTGATGTTATGTCACGAACGCGGGGCGGCTCTCGCGCCGATCGCGACCCGCGTGGGCGACGAGCTGTAGGGATGGGACGAGGTGTGGTTGATGATTTGTCGATATAATATATGTATATTTTATTTTTGTGTAGGCAACATGTGTGGAAATATTCGTGATTTTCTCATTATTATCATATGGGCAGAAGTGATAGAGTTGGTGAATTATGTTTATTTTTGCTGTCGTGGTACTTATAAGATTTTCGATAAAAGCTAGAATAAAAGAAAAGTCTCGTAACGCAGATATGAAAATGTCTTTCAACGTAACAATTGATCCAATATTACGCACCAGAAGCTAGTAAAAAGCTGAGTAAAATTAGTAATTTAAAGAAATCTCAGGTTCTGTTGTAATCCAGCGTCAGGTACTTGTCTGTCATATCTTTACTTTACTTCTATACTTATACAAAGCTGAAGAGTCTGTTTGTTTGTTTGCATGAACGTGTAATCTCAGGAACTACTGGTCCGATTTGAAAAAGTCTTTCATTGTTAGATAGCCCATTTATCGAGGAAGGATATAGGCTAGATATTATCGCTAAGATCAGAGTCATGAAAAAATTGACACAACAATTTGCGCGGGTCAGCTAGTATGATATAAATGGCTGGCTCTCCCAGTTGCGCCAAATTTATAGATACAGTAGCCCTACCATGACGTCTTAAATCCATCATGTTTCCTGTGTCAGAGAGAGACGGAGTTATACAAGATGAATAGCACTATCCATTTTTCTCACAGATATCATGATAGCATTGACACTTCGTCGTACGGCTCCAGGTCTATGTATTTGGCGTACCTGGGAGAGTCACTTTATTGACGTTGAGTGCTACATACATAGTTCGTACCTTTTTATTTAGTTACGCCTATGTACATGTTTTGTGCTTTTCAAATCACGCAGAAAAAATGCATTTTCTTTCTTTCTATTATTTTAAAAGATGAGGAAAATCATAGCTGCTTTATTAGCTTACTTTATTACCGTAGATGCTTGGAGCAAATCAACTGTCATCAATGTATGCTATCCATTTCGTTCCACTTCAGGTAGGTAGGTGTACCTTCTTAAGTATATAAAGCTATCTCAGCAGAACAACACCTTTACTGTTAATTATAAGAGCATTCAACTGAAGCAGATAACTTGTTTATCATAAGAGGTAGTGATACTCTAGAGAGTATTACAACCTTTTATGTATGTAGTCGCTAAATCGTTCTCATTCATCTAGTGATTAGTGCATTTGCATTTGTCACAGTCTGTGTTTTGATAGATTTGACGATCACCAACATATGATAAAATTATTTCGATAATTATAATAATTTTATCGACAACAACAACCACCACGTCCCTACCGCACATCTCTACGTCGCAGGCGCAATCTTTTGCTAAACCCGTAGCCGTGGCGACAGACAACATAAGATCACAAACGGCCCATAAGAGCGGCCCTTTAAATATATAGCCTTGTACGTTAAATGTCTAATGTTGTTTCATTTGCAGTCCACCATTACAACGATGTGCACTCAGATGTCGATGTTTTGTTTTAATCACTTTTTCTTGTTCTTGAAATCCATTGTGTTGTAGATTTTGTGTAGCGATTTGATTGATTGCAAAGTTTTGTTGAATTGGAGCAATGTATTGTATATGTTTAACTGCACTTTTGGCAATTTAAAACAAGGTTTTGGAAATTAGTTGACGTCAAAGTGAAATCATTTGAAAGAGTTGTGTAACTATTTTTGCTATACAATAAAGTATTTTTTTTTATAGTTATAAATATCATTAGAAGGGTCTTCTAGTTTTCAAATGACACCTTAAAGTAATGGTCATACTTGTATTTATCGATACAGTAACAAGAGATTATCTAAAAAATAACTTATAGGTTAACATTATCTCAGTAATCATTGCTTAGGTACTTGGAATATCGTTTTATTGCTTTATCTATAGAGCTTGCTGTGGCTAGGCGTTTTTTTGGTGAACTGTAAGATTTAATATTGCAAAGAGCTGAAACGTAATTATTTCAAGAACGGACTCGAAAGTGTCGCTTTCATTATCCAATTTAAGCTTTGTTACATCCTGAGAGCGAAGGTTGAAAACAAATACGCTAATCTTAGAACTATTCATCCTTCGTGTCAAATTATATTTCAGTCAAAAATGTTTCTTTGAAGTCGCGGGCGGGAAGTGAGATCATGTTTGTTCCGCACATCCAAACCTTTTGTTTGAAAAGTTCGTTCGTGACAGGATTTCGACGTCCGCTTGACCTTTGCTTATTTTAAGTAACTTTGTATAGTAAATAATAGAATAATAGGTACTGGTAAATAGAAAACGTGACCGTTTAAATATGGTTGAGGGTTTTTTTTTTTCAAAAAAATTCGCGAAGTAAATTAATATTAGTCACTTAGTTGACACGATTATTTGGAATGTTGGGTGTTCATATTTCCGTTGTGGACCTCATCAAAGTACATTGTTTAGTAACTTAGTGTGCTTATGAGCATAGTGTCCTTGAAGTATTAAATAAATCCAACCAAGCTAAAGAAACGGGCAACCGACCTCACACAAAAGTAATTCCATCAAAATTAATGGCTGTCCATATGTTCTGTTTGACTTACGAGAAACATTACATGTAAAATCTCATCATTATTCCGTGCAGAGATGCGCCAAGCGCCAACACTGTCATTGTGTAACCTTGCGTGGCGTCTGCGGGACGTGCGCGTGGCGTAAGCGTGGCGGATGCGAGACGGACGCGGCGCCCGATGAATGGACGCACCTCTCGGCCTGCGATGGTTACGCCCACCATTGTTTCGGGGACAGATTATAATAATTTCCCGGCAAATCAAAAGCATTTTGGAATCGAACGAGCGGCTTCGGTGATGTTATTAAATCAATGCGAATACTACGGATGATGAAGTTTGGTACTTAGTAATTACTTTTTAGTTTTAGTTTTTGTTTGTACTTACTGTCGTAGAGAAAAATAGTGTTACACTACCTATGCGCTTTGCAGAAATCAACATTCTGTTGATTCAATGCACTTGTGTTTCAAGCATCTATTTCGTTCCTTTAAGAATGGTAATTCATCAAATGATTTCTTCCGCTCTGGTGGAGCCGAAGGCAGTGTCGGACTCTTACTGGCTAAAACCCATCCTTGTTCCTTCAAATGTCCTTTCCGTTCTAGGGCCGCGGTGACCCAAGTGTCGTCTTCACAAGTGTCAAGATCAATCAATCATAGTACAAGCAACATAATACACGTTTTATATCAGATGCGACAGCTGGCAATATGCATATTTGTGAGAACAATACAACTCTTCTAAATACGGGGTACATTCGGACTCGCGTGTTTTCACTCAACATTTGCATTGGAATCACGTGAAAATGATCTCTAACGCCTTTGTCAACAACTTAGGTAATTTATTCTCTACCACAACAACTCAAATTCATCTTTATCACATAAAAGATAAAGTTGAGAATCTCAATTGTGTCAGCCCACGTAACACCGGTAGCTGCACGCTATTTTTGGTTAAGGAGAATTAAGTGACGTGATCCCATTAAAGAAGAATAGACTGTTTAGTCTAAACGCGAAGGTTGGTTTTGAATTGTAGAGCGGTTGCTTTTTGCGCCTTTTATGAGTGATGTTGGGGGCAGGTAAGACCGGTAGCAAGCGGACAATAAGCGATCAGTCATCTGGTTAGATAGCTGGCACGATGATTACACTGCATGCTACGCCTCGCCTTAGGACAAATTAAAATAAAGCCTTGCGTTTGTGGGCCGACTTTATTGAAATAAATCATGTCGTTTTTGTGGATCCTTTTGTAATGAATTTATTTTGCGTGTAGTGGAATTTTGTAATGAGTCACGTTATGTTTTTTATTGAATTTTAGGGTCTTTAGAGGTGTTAAGTAGGTTTATTTCGTGGTTTATTTCTGATGACGGGGTTTGGTCCTCTTTGACTGCTTAAAATAAAAATGAAATTAATCTTATATGTAAATGAATACCTTAAGGTATAACTTTATTTATTTATGTAGACTTAGGATCAGTTAGCACCAGAAATAGTTATCTCGTATGTGGGTATCTAATATAGCCCGATAAAAAAAAAAAAAAGATTTTTATAAAGGCTCGTTGAGAAGACACTGTGATTAGCATGAGTTGAACCAATATCTTCAAATATAAGGTTCGTGAGCAGATTCGTAGAAAGTTGGCAGTAATATCGTCACAGCGCTAATTTATTACTTATTATTTGTTTGCATCATTTAAAGAACTTTCGTGACTTAGTTTTTTTTTTGTATTATATTATATTCTATGGTGTTGTATCTATGATTTATAATTATAGTGTTCTGTTTTTTTTTTTTTTTCGTATGGAACCTGCCACTATTATTTTCTGCATCACCCAAAGGTGACTGGTAGAAAATGCCTAAGGCATTAAGTCCGCCTCTGTACATGTGTGCGTAAAGTATTAAATCTATACTAATATTATAAAGCTGAAGAGTTTGTTTGTTTGAACGCGCTAATCTCAGGAACTACTGGTTCAAATTGAAAAATTCTTTTTGGGTTGAATAGACCATTTATCGAGGAAGGCTTTAGGCTATATATCATCACGCTCAAGCCAATAGGAGCGGAGTAGCGATAAAGAATGTTTTAAAATCGGGGATTCCACGGGGACGAAGTCGCGGGCAGCAGCTAGTAAATAATAAAGTAAGAGCCGGATTTTGAATTGAAAATTTGGAAACCCTATTTGAACGGCAAGGTTTCACATAATATTACCTGGTAAATGTAGAGTTAATACTCAACCTTTTTTGTTTTTTTTTCTGCATGGGATATCATCAAATACTGGTATTCAGCTGAATCCGGTTTGATTGGGAGCCGACCCCAATATAGTTGGGAAAAGGCTACGCAGATGATGACTCCGCGATGTTTCGTAGTAAAAACGCCAAAAATATTCTACGCCATACAAAATATTACACGAAACCCAAAAAAGTCACGAGTCTTTTTTCGTATAAAAATAATATCAAGTATCATTAGTCGGATAAAAATCGTGACAAATACTACTTAAAATACTTAGGCATTTTGAGTCATAAAATATTCGGAACAAAATTGCAAAACCATGTAGCAATATGTCCGTGTCAAAAACCGTTGGTTTTGAGATAAAAGATTAAGTTTTTAACCCTAAAATGTGACTTGATCACACGTCTAATAGACTCTTTTTATTATTTTGTAAATTTAGGACGTTTGATGTTATTGACATCATTGTTCACTTTAGACGAGGAGTTGTAATGCTAGATGCTTCCTTTATGTTTGGGAAATAGTTGATTTTGCAAATTCCTTTCAAAAATCTAGAATCATTTCACGCCTAAATTGCTGATCCGATTTTGATGAATTTTGGTATAGAGATAGACGAAATCCTAGATACGGCTACATTTTTTCCAAAATTTGTACAAACGCTGAATAAGACGTGGGAAAAAAGTAGTTATGAAATAAAACTGAATTTGTATCGGTAGCGTATCTTCCAGTTTTCGAGGTTATTTCGGATAACAGAAACTCTAATACATACAAACACGGTAGTGTCTCACTACCGACTTCCTAAATACGGGCTGCTATTGTGAAACTCCAAATTGAAAAAAATCCAGTAAGTAACAGTTTTTGTCCCACATTGGAATCGGACCTACGCGCTACACTCTGCAGTTACACGACATCATAATGGCAGTCAACTCAGTGTTATTATGAAAACAGCACATACTCGTATGTAAGTATAATTGAACGAAAACAAAAATACAACAAAACCAAAAAAAAATGTTCCTATACAAGAAAAATATATTATGTAGGTATGTCAAAAGTTCTCCATACCTTCCACAATTCTACAATATCCCTAGCTCCTAGACTATTCAACAGCGCACATTACACTAACAAAGTAACCAGTATTAATCAACACTAATAGATTTGTCTGCGTATCCGTGTAACAATATACTAAAGTCACGCCTACATAGAACTGTCAGCTTGTACTAGTTTTTTTTTTTGTACATTATGTGAAGATGAGAATAGGATGGGAGCCGAGGAAAATTGTTGGTTGGTTTTAAACTGACTTAAAGTTTTGAATCGTGACAGTGATTTTTCTAGGGAACGTGCACTGCGTAGACTATGCCATCTAGTGTTGCAAATCTGAAACTTTTACGTTGTAAATATTTGACTTGTGCTGTCACTGATACTTCCTGCACCCTACTTTTAGGGGAACGTGCACGAAGTAGACTATGCCATCTAGCGTTGCAAATTTGAAACTTATAAGTAAAATACACTTGACATTGACGCGTCTGTGCTGCTACCTAAAGTTTCTGCACGTTTCCTATAAGTTGTGTGAAAACAGTGATAATCTGTGGTAAGAGCAGTGGTGGCCGAGTGGTAACGGCCCCGACTTACGAATTGTAGGTTGCGAGTTCAAACCCAGTCAGGCGCATTACTTTGTGTAACCAATTAATTTCATCACCACTGCTCTCAAAACGGTGAAGGAAAACATCATGAGGAAACCGGCATGTCCTAGAAACTTCGAAGACATGTGATATTCACTAACCCGCACTGGGCCCGCGTGGCGGATTACGATCCATTCCCTCTCCTAGAGAGGAGGCCTGTGTCCCAGCAGTAGGAACATTAAAAGGCTGATTATGCTGTGGTAATAGAATTAAACTTAATATAACTTAATAGAATTAAAATTAATAAAATTAAAGTACATTGATTTTTACGTTATTATTTCTATTAAGTTAAGATAACCTTCTCGTTCTGCTGCCCTAATGGTTTTTTTCTACCATGAAACTTCAGCCAAACCCCGATATTTCCTGTAATTTTTTATTTCTGGTAAGCTTTTAGGGTTTCGATGATTTTTAAAGTGAAATTTTGTTTAAAAAGTTTTTTTTTTACTATTAATAATAGGCACGCATTTGACCACAGATGAAGTCGAAGATAACGCACGCTTGTCTAGAAGTAACCTATAGTTAGGTACCTACCAACTGTAAAAACTATAGTTTAAAAAAAGGAACATGAATAACTGATTTTGAAAAAGGAATAACATGCTTTAAATTTATAGCCTATTTTAATTTTAAATTCGAAGTCCAACCTAAGTTATCATAGTTCGAAGTGAAATATCCAAAATACTAAAAACATACATGTAAAGAGGCCCCACTTTACTCTAACTATTGAAAAATTGTATATATTCGTGTTATTTTTTATTTTATTCCATTATATTTAAATAATGTTATGAAATTGAATTATGTGTATGTGTCATTAAATTAGTAACTAGCATGGTGTATAAGTTTTTACTAATAAAGTATGGCTCACTGATATCAGAATTAAATGGTTAAATAAACTAAATAAAAACATTTGACATTTTCGATGCAACAAAAATTTGCGTAGGTATCTAACAAGATATTTCCACGGAATATTTGTCAAGGTATCGCAAGTGCGTTAACCGTGCCAATGCGGACGGGTCTTTTTAACACCTCGCTCGTTTTCGGCGCGTCGTATATCAAGTTAATGTTATCTCCGTCGCGCTGTCGCCGTGATGCATTGCGCTTGCGCATACGCTGATTAACGAAATTAATTTGTCACACAACAGATTGTTGGCGGTCGTAATTAATTTGTAATTTAAACGAATACGTTCGCGTTTACATGTGGTTGGGTTTTAGATTAAGATTATTATTTTTGTGCAGATGTAATAATTATGTTGTTTTGTAATCAATGGTTCATCCTTTGATGTTGATATTTTACATATTATTTATTTTTGACAAAAATAAGTGCCAACCTTACAACAAAATGAATCACAGCATAAATTATTAAAAACAAATGGCTTCGCCTACTTACCAAACAAAATTATTACTTTTTAAAACAAAAAATCTATGTTAATTGAGACAGATACGTCCGGGGCTTCCAATACTATAATTTAGATAAAAAGGTGTGTGTCCCAACATGGCATAAATACAACATGTCCAAACAAGCTTATCTCGTGACCACCTCAAAGCTTTCCAAATTAATGGGGACCAAAGATATTTCACCTTTTTTATTAACAACATTTTCGAAAAAATAATTAGCGTAATATAGTTAAGTAATCAGCACGTTGAGTGTAAAAGGACAATTAAAAAACGATTCACTTATAACGTTTTTTATATCGTTAATAACAAAAAGCCCTTCCTTGAAACTAGTTAATTATATGATCACTGTCAATAATGATTATTGACCTTATAAAATCATCAATAGCACCGATGGCTGGACAAAGGGTTCCGTCGCCGTTGAATCGCCCGCAAACGTTTGAAAAAACAAAGCCAATTTGGCTTAATGAAGTATAATTAAAAAACAAATTTTATTGTGATACCCGTTCACGCGTTACTATTCCTTATTTTTAATTAATCGATTCGTTTATTGGAAATTCTCTGGTCGGTACCAGTGATGGTATTAGACAAAATTATCCTTTCCTATTGTATGATTTGTTACGCGCGTATTTAAGGGTTAAAAAGTCGGGTGCTATTAATGGTGCGTTTACGATTCCGTGATCATAATATTTTTTTCTTTCTAGGACCCTGATTGGCTCAATTTTGTTTCATCAACTGTGTTGATTGGAGCGCCACCTATTAAATTATTTTTATAGCTTTTGAAGATCACTGGAAAATATTAAAATATTAGTTATACCTACGTCAATGATGTTTCCCGACGAGAGAGAAGACCACTTTTTTGCTTGGTTTTATTATCATCAGTTTCATCATCATTGAGTTTTATAGTAATGTTCATTGTTACTTTTGAACAATTCATATTCGAATAAGTCCATCCCTGTGTAGCGTAGGGTTATGTTGAGATGAAGCCATTGGTTTAAAAAAATGCTACTGTAAATCATGAAGGCTGGTTCGAGGTGGCGCAAGAAAAGAGTTTCTGGAAAGGTATGGAGGTCTGCTGCCCTACCATGATGTCTTAAATCTATCATGATTCCTGTGTCAGAGAGAGACAGAGTTACACAAGACGAATAGCACTATCCCTTTCTTTCATACTCATCATGATGGATTTAAGACGTCATGGTAAGGCTGCTGTGCCCAGTAGTGGGTGGGGACACAATAGGCTAGTAAAAAGTAAAAAAGTCATAAATACTTATTTTTTATCTTCCAACCCTAATGCATTAAATTAAAAAAATAACCAAATATCGAATAATTCATACAGATTTCAACTTCACAATACTAAACTCTATAATTTTTATAATTACATTACATTTTACCAGATACAGATTACTACTATGCAATTAAAATTTTCTTGTGTCTATCAAAACGTCCTTCGGTGGCATTAGACGAGCATTTTGACAACCCCTGTCTAGGAAGGCCTATTATTACGGTTTCTCGATTGGGTTTAAACCAGAAAAGATGACGATCAAATGATATCTAATTAAGTGCCAGAGTTTCTGTTTTAATTGGCCTAAATTTATACGGATCGTTGTTTTAAATATTTTTGTTTCAAAGGGGACTATTTTGTATATGTACTCTTTTGAAAAAATAAATACGCTCAGCGAAGAAAATGAATATACCTCTCTCAGTATTTCTGTGTATGTATGTATATTGTTGTTCAGTTGTGTTTTGTATCGAAGTTTTTGCAATTACCTACCAATAAGAGATGCATCAATCAATTTCCTTGCTTTATCCCTATTTGGGGTATCTTCTTTATATTTTTACGCTACTCTTGGCGATTTTGCGCCATTTCTGCCATTAAGATTGCCGTCAACATATCCTTGTGGATTGTCTTAACCCAGTTAGTAGGTAAGTCAGCTTCCTTTGCCTCTTCTGCCTTAATTTTTTCCTCTTTATAAATATATATATTTTAAAGATTTATACATTTATTATTTATTTTACTTTAAAACTAACTATATATACACTTAACCTAAAAAAACCTAAAATCCTCCTAACTACAAAATGGCATAAAAAAAAAACTCGTCCGCATCGCTATCGACTGGGAGTGAACCCAATAGACTGGCGGCATTGCCACGTTGTATAGCCATACTTCTTCTATCCCCTTTTATCCCCTCTTTTATCCCCTGTCCGAAGAAAAGGCCAGCCCTTGGGTCACGCGTAGTGTCAACCAAACGTTTAGCAAGTTCTTAAATAACGCATGAGCACTCGGACCCCATGTTCCAAGTGCCTTCTTGAATGACCAAGACCTGTCTTGTCATGTAGGTAGTCAAACTGATTAATGCACTGAAGTTACAATAATAATATAAGCATAATCGGACCTTTAATGTTCCCGCTGCTGGGACCCAAGATTTCTCTCTAAGAGAGAGAATGGACCATAATCCACCACGCGGGCCCAGTGTGGGTTGGTGAATGTCTTCGAATTTTTGGTTCTAAGATATGCCGGTTTCCTCACGATGTTTTCTGTCATCGTTTTGAGAGCAGTGGTGATGAAACTAATTACACAGAGTCATCGCCTGGCTGGGTTTGAACCCAGCGACCTACAATTCGTAAGTCGGGGCCGTTACCACTTGGCCACCACTGCTCTTACAATATTCTAACACAAAGCGACGTTCCCACCGCAATCAACAAACAATCACTGAACATTTTTAACAACATCAAAGCTAAACAGCCGAAAGTTTATCCTTTCTTCACAACAATCGTGTTAATTACATTTAAATCTCTTATATACATAAAGGATGTTAACAAACCGATTCGTCTCGATTGTCTACCGCGTCGTGATTTCCTGCCGATGATATTTATCAATCGATTCAAGGTGCGTTCCGTTTGAATACGTTTTTAGTGGAACGTTCTCCGGAAACAAAGGAGTTTTATATGTATGGGTTGGAACATGTGCAATGAGTGCATGTAACAAAGCAAGTACTTATGTTAATATTCTTGTATTAATGAAACGCAATGCACTAGTGTCATAGAATTACAATACTTACTTATATTAGAGGTATAAATGCGAAAATGAGTTTGAAATGCTCAGATTCGGTCTGAGGTCAGAAACTTTAAGGAACACTTTCCTCACATAATCAATTGAGTTTGTTACCGAAACGTTTCGGCTACAAACTCAATTGATTCGTGATTCGTGTAATTTTCAATTTACAACTCCCTGAAAAAAGTGCCAGGATAAATGAACTGAAATAAACGCTTTGAATAAAAATTGGTATTTAAGTGAAATTTTGAGGCCCATATTCCAAAACGTAAACGCAAACTTAACATGTGCACGAAAACGTCAACGAAAGCTTGTTTAAATGGTGTTATAGATTGAAGTTTTCGTGCTCGAAAGATGAGTTTTAGCTGAGCAAGCCCGTTTATGCATTTACTTGCTCGTCTCTCGAGCATGAACATTTCAATTTATGAGAAGCTTTATTGACAGTTTGATGCTCCGATGGACCTAAAAGAAGGCAACAATTATTTTGTACTAAGTTTTGTACGTAGTTTCGCTCGTGTTCAAGTAGGTAGCCTATATCCATCTACAGGGCTCAGACCGGATTTGAGCATTTTACCACGATACAAGCGCTAATAAGGCTATATAACTAGTACTAGAATATTAGTTGATAGCTAGTTATAACTGGTGATTTTTAAAAACATATTCGACAGGGATCATAATACCGCAAAGCAAAACAGATTATTGCTTTCAAAATTATGAAAATAATTGTCAGGAACAGTTTTTTTATTAAGCTATTAACCTACAACAGAAATAGTATACTTTTCATAATCAGTGTACATGTAAAACCCATTAAGGGCAAGCATACAATAATTGGCGATGGCTTCTTTTCTTTTTTTGTTAAAAGGTGCGAGCGCCCCTTGATTGACGCGGCCACTACGTCTTTTTGACGTGCCTGACGTATTTTATGTGAAGCGTCTCTATACAGGATGTTTGTGAAGCCAAATTGGATTTATTTTAGGGTAAATTTCAACAAGTGATTTTTATATGTCATTTCGGTGGGATTTTTTAATTTCAATGCTATCTACATATTTTTAGTGACAAATAAAACTTTAGCCTATTTTATAACATTGTGCGTGAGTGGACATCAAATTTCATCAAAACTCACATAAATATTTAAGGATGAATTTTTAAGAGTCCACTGAAATGAAAAGTGTCTACCGAAATGATAAAAATGACCACCGAAATGATAAAAATGACCACCGAAATGATAAACTGTGCACCGGAATGAAATAAATCCACCGAAATGATACTAAGAATAAGCTATAGTATAATAGCTAAGAACAACCGTGCCGGGCAGCCAGGGTTCCGTACTTTGGTAGGTTTGGTTTCCACAAATTTTAGATTAACACTGGGACAGGACAGTAGACAGTTATTTTAATATCATCATTAATATATAGATATTACAGTTAGTATTACGTATATCATTCTTTGAGGTTACAATAACCTCAAATAATGATATTATTATAATATTTATTATGATATGAAAGAATTGTTTCTTCACTTAAATAACCTTTGGTAATTTTTCTGGTTGTTGTTGTGTGAAAATGTTGGAAAACTTAATCGTAAATGCTGGTAACCATAAATAAATATTTTTGTTTGTTTATGATCTAATACTAATTTACTTGATATATTTTCAAAAGAGTGAACGAAGCGCGATAAGAAAGCTTAAAGTTTCTGATTAATATGATGGCTGCATTTGTAAGTTATGCCATTAATAATAATACATAATGTGTACCCGTTGCACTAAGAGAAAAATGCTAGGTATAATTTAGTTAAATTGGTAACGAAACGAGAATAGTGTTTCTACAGGTATATAAGTAAAACTTCTAAAATTAAATCAACTCTTATATTTTATACTGGGAGCTACTACCCGATAATATCACCGTGGACTCGACAATATACTTCCATCAGCTTGACCGACTCCGTACAGAAATCAACAAAAAGCGCCGTGAACACTCAAAGATATACTTCCTTCACGACAACGCTCGGCCGCACATAGCCAAAGTCGTTCGTCAGAAGCTATTGGATTTTGAATGGGAGCTACTGCCACATCCACCTTACTCTCCCGATCTAGCGCCAACCTATTTTCATTTGTTTCGCTCTCTCAGTAATCATATACAGGACAAAAAATTTAATGATAGAGCACAGTTAACAGATTTCCTCGAAAGCTTTTTTGCCTCACGGCTCCCAAGTTTTTACGCTGAGGGTATCCATGCTTTACCTAATCGCTGGAAATGGGTTGTAGATAACAACGATGCCTACTATAAAGACAAGTAATTGTAAATCTATACTAATATTATAAAGCTGAAGAGTTTGTCTGTTTGTTTGTTTATTTGTTTGAACGCGCTAATCTCAGGAACTACTGGTTCGAATTGAAAAATTCTTTTTGGGTTGAATAGACCATTTATTTAGGAAGGCTTTAGGCTATATATCATCACGCTTAAGCCAATAGGAGCGGAGCAGCGATAAAGAATGTTTTGAAATCGGGGATTCCACGGGGACGAAGTCGCGGGCAGCAGCTAGTTAAAAATATAATTTAAAATTGTTTTGTTTATTTGCAACGCTCATTACTTTCCTACCAACCCAATATATACATGTACTAGCTACATAGAAATATGTGTATATTATATATCTTAAACACAAATATTACACAACACAACAAATACACCCGAATAATCTAATCTACACTTACATTATAAAACTATGACTTTGTATTTGATAAAAGGATCTCTAAAAATTTATGGTTTTAAATCATTTCGGAGATACATTTAATTCCGGTGGACTGTAATTGGTATAACAGTCCACCGAATCCACTGAAATGATAACACTGAGATGATAAAATAGAGGTTAGTTCTACATTTAACTCAGAAATAAAATTATTAAAAAAATATGAACACTACTCAAACAAAATAGTACTTACGGCGAATTTAATACACAATTTTGAAACAAATTAAACGAATCTAGCACGAGTTATTACAGTCACCGAAATGAAACTATTTTTGTCCCCATGTTACTGAAATGATAAACTTACTTTTTTGGCGGAAAAACCGCAAGCTTTAGGACCGCTGCGTTCGCGCCGAGAGCTTGACCCGTACTTATAGTACTCTTTGGCTTGAGCTGGACTGATCCGAAGTGAGGAAAGGTGAGAGGGGCGTAACAACGCAATGTTGACATGGATAATCTACTAAAACTTACTGTCCTCTGAAATGATAACTTTTTTCCAGACAAAAGTTGACTGCCTGTCAAATCCATGAGAAAGAAGATAAACAAACAAAAATAGTTTTATTTGATCGAATATATTATAATTTAATGATAAGAGAATCGATTTAAATCCATATTATGAATCTATTAGCAGGGGAAGGTATTTTATGAGCGGAATTGGGTTCAGGACAGGCCACCGTGATGATAAAATAATACTTTGTAATTATTTTTTTTGGTATATTAGAGGATAGAAATCAATGATTTTTTTTTGCCAAGGTAGAGAAGTACTTACGTTGTTGAGAAAAAATATATAAAATAAAAAACCAGCACATTGCACTACCGTTCTCAGGTTTGCCGTGTATTTTTTTTGCTTGCGCAATTCACCCTTTAATGGTTGTCAAATATAATTGGTGTTCGGCTATGTCGTTTGTAAATTAGGAAAATTGCAATAATGTGACCCAAACTAATATCTAACTATTCTGGTTAAGTCACAATGATCGATTTTTGTTATTGTGTTATTCAATAAAAACCCGGTTGGAATGGAATATTGGTAATTTTGGTATTATGATATTAATCCATATCCATTTAAGTGGTTTGATAATTAAGTTTGATTATGTACATGTAAATAAAATTAATTAATTTAGGAAATTCTCCCCATAGGGGTTGGAAGCATAAAAAAACTTTATTCTTTGGGCAAATTATTAGCTTTTCAGAACAACCCACCCCCAAAATTTTTCGATTTAGGGTGTTTTAAAGTTTGTATGGAAGAATCTTATTTTATAGGTTTATAAAATTGAAACTTGGTACAATTACTGTACTTAATAAAGCCCCAAAGGGGCTTTAGGTGGTGTTAAAGTTTGTATGAAAGGATGTTCATGCTTTATCCAATGAAGTTGTAACGGCATTAATGATTTTGTTAAAAAAAATAATAATAATAACATGTGTATTTGGATTTTTCGAAAATACAAATAGATTAGATTTATTTTTATGGTTTTCAAATATAATTGGTGTTAGGCTAGTGTCGTTGTTTGTAAAGAGTGTACTAATGACTAACTTAGGTAGTCATTTTTCTTGTTGTAACGGTTATAATAATAATAATAATAATTTATTTGCCAGGAAGTTTAAGGGATGATATTTATATTGCTTGCTTCACTATCAATCCCCAACGGGATGAAAGGCACAATAGTTGTGCTGATCCTGTGGTCTTAGGATGGGCAGCAAAAATGGATGGCTGATTAATTATATTATAAATTGTTTTGTTTTTTTTACTACCTGTTAAAGTCTATCCCCCTTAATGGGGTGTGAAGTTTCTGTAAAATCTACTAAATCTGAGCGGACGAAATTCATTTTTAAGATATTTTTATAAAATATTCATTTAGTCAGTCATGAACTCATGATCGTCAATCGTTCGTTATTTTTTTCTGCTGAGAACCTGATCTTTCTGAAAGAAATATCAAGCTATAAAATAAAGCAAAAAAAGAATTGTAACAAAAGAAAGAGAACCAGAACAGCTATAACAATATTTTTAAACCAAACATAGATGCTTCATTACTTTCTCTGCAATTCAATCTCCAAGATCAAAACACCCTTTACGTCACATTCTTCCCACAGATGCGTATCGCCAGCACATTATCGGTCGGTAATCGAGCTCACTACTTTCGCAAAAAGGTGTAACAGAAGCTGGCAAATGAGCGCAAGGTAATGACTGCCCCTTAATTTAAAACGATCGACGTTAGCGCCGCTTATTACAAGCTCGGTAATTGCTAATTTGTTTCGGATATACCTACATGTTGGTAAACAGTCACAATATGTAAAAAGTATATTTATGTAGTTTTTGATACATAGGAATTGCATTGAATAGTTTTATTATTCGAGTGTTAAACTGTTTAAACTGCTGTTAATACCTTGGCGTCTATATTTACCACATTTTGAAATTCGAACTCCTTTAAAGACTCGCTAGCCTGAGAAGGCTAAAAAAAAAAAGTCGAGTGAATATTTTGTAAAAATATGAGGATTCGCTTTATTTAATACCTACGAATAACTGACTACTCAGATTGTATGCCCTAATTGTAACATAATATAATCAAGTTTGTGATACTTGTATGATGAATTGATGACTGACGTGTCATTGCCAATATATTTTATCTATTAAGATAATCAATATGACGCTGGAAGCGATTAAGATTGTTGTGGTTGGAAAATCGAAAGAAACTGATACAAACGGATAAATTTCTATCTCATAAAAAATACAGGAACTTGCCAATTCATGGATGCCAGTATAGATGTACTTATGAGATAGCACTAGAAAGCAGCAGAAATGATAGCTCAAGAGCCCCGGACAAAAAGTTACTTTGTCAGGTATGTTGTAACGGTGAACGTAAAGTTAAAAATATATTATGAGGCTAGCTGTCCGCACAACTTTGTTTGTGTCACATTTTTCATGACTGCTCCGCTCCTATTGGTCTTAGCGTGATGATATAGCCTATAGCCTTCCTCGATAAATGGGCTATCTAACACTGAAAGATTTTTTCAAATCGGACCAGTAGTTCCTGAGATTAGCGCGTTCAAACAAACAAACAAACAAACAAACTCTTCAGCTTTATAATATTAGTATAGATTTACATCAGCTATCGAAATGTCACGTAGTCAAACACTCATACTTTTGCATTGCGAACAATCGCAAACGCTAATAAAATTAGGTAATATGTGTTTGTATAAAATCTCATTTTCTTAAAAAATATGTTTAACTACACCAGTATATTAGAAACCATAATGTCTTAGGCGTATTTCAGACTGACTCAACGTTCTGAAATCTTTCATCTTGCGTGAAAACCCTATATCTAAAATAAATCCATAATTCACTCGATGACTAAGATAAATGTCAAAGTTCATGTGAACTAAAACACGAATAATTTGAAACAATGGTTAAACCGAGTCTGTACTGGCCTTTGGCTAATGCACTGTCTATCTGTATGTGATAGCTGATAGCCAAAACTGGTAATTAGCCTGTGATTAAACGCCGATATGTTGTGGCAGGCTCCCACGGATGTAGGGTTGTCAAAAATGGTTTTGTCATTACAAACCTGTAGGTACCCTTTGCAGGGCAAAAAACCTACACTTCTTTTCCTTCACTGACTTATCATTAACTTACTAATAGCTAGGAAGTTCTGTCTATACCACGTGTTGCCTGCTGCTATGTCGCCTGCTTTGAAAGTAAATGGCATAAGAAACATACCGAAATATTTTTTATATATAAAGTGTTTTTGTCAGCCATCTTGTTTGCTGGCCATTGTACACATCGTTAGTATCAACTGCTCCGTTAAAACTCAAATCTGAGTGTAAATCTCAGATTATAATAAATAATCGTATTTTTCTTAGCAAAATTGTTTGTTTATACCTAGTTTTGCTAAAGAAAATAAGCATACAATACAAATTGCAAACAAGTAACGTTAGCCAAACAAAATCATAGACACAAAAACAGCTCATCTTATCATTTACAATCAGAGACAACCCTACTCCTGATGTTTCTCAGAAGTCTCTCCAATGTTTTACACCTAAAAGGTTTTAGATTAGATAATTATATGTAATGGGACGAGTGATAGCCAATCTTAACTTCAAGGGCAGAGAAAGGATCAATTGTTTGGTACAAAGATGCTCCCGACGATTATGCGGTAGCATTCCGTTTTGTGGCAACCCTAAGGTGTAATTTTCTCGTCAGTATTCAATTTTTTTTGTGACATTTTGTTTAGCATCCGATAATGGCTGGCAATACTTTGGTGATGCAGCAACATTTTATTAGTAGGTGTAACATTTTTATATAAATTTACGCTTCAAACAGTGAGATATTGTAGACAATTTTCTCATCTTTGAAGTGATCAATTTCGTATTCCGTATAATTGTGACTGACAAAAAGATAACTACTAGCTTGAAATCCTATCTTATTCGACCTGTGCAAAATAAGCATGATCAAGTAACAGTCAGAAAGTAAATCATCACATAATTAGCTCACGACAAAGTCGTCGACTGCTGGAGCAAGACCTGCCCTAAGCTTTGCCATATCGGTCCTCAGCTTCTCAGGTTTTGTGTTTTACACATAATATAAAATATTTTTAGTAATTTTTTGCCGTATCTAAATATGCATGTATTGTCATCCTTCTTATTGCGATTCCTTTTCTATACTAATATTATAAAGAGTAAAGATTTGTATTTTTGTATGTAACGACTAAACTCAAAAACTACTGGGCCAATTTAAAATTATTTCACCATTAGAAAGCTGCATTCACCTTGAGTAACATAGGCTATATTTTATCCCCGTATTTCCACGGGAACGGGAACTATGCGGGTGAAACCGCGGGGCGCTGCTAGTTTCAAATAAAATAATGTTCTTTGACTTTAATATCAACATTGTCATACAAGCTAAAATCACCTATAGGTAATTTATATTAAAACAAGATCAAATGACTTAGTTAAAATTAAGTATCAAGTCAAGATGATATATACCTACAAGCATATCTATAATAGTGGCACACAAAATTGGCATCCATCAAAAACAAAACGGAAAACCACGAGTTTCATTTACGTCATTCCTCGATGCATTTTTTCCGCATCGCGCACCCTTTTTTATTTACTTCCAATAATCTTCGTATCTATAAATCAATAACTAAACAATTGCTATGATTGATGGGTTAGAATCAGAGTTAAGTAGTTAAGACTTAATTATAGGCAACGGTGAGCCGACTTTATATACGCCATAATGTTTTGACAACACAATGGACGTAGTTTGGATATGTGTTTCTAAAGGCGTGAGAATTAGACGAGGCATGAAGAACGTAAGTACGGTACCTATGTATGAGATAAGGGGAAAACTGTTTTCTTTAGTTTCATAAATAGGTCACCCTGTATCACCTATAACTGACCATTCACTCTCATACAGCCGTCATGACGATTCATGATTAAATTTTGGACGCATTTGTGGGTGCTATGGCAACGTCTTCTGTTTAATTAGATAGGTAATTGGACGTTCAGGACAATATGTAGGCGGAATCATAGTATGATGTATGGTCAGTTCCGTCTTTACCATAAGGGCACAAGGGGTACCTACGTGCCCAGGGCCCGCTTAATAGGGGGCCCCTAAATTAAATCGACCAATTCGAACCGTGCACTAGATTCTTCACGTACTTCTGCCAAACCTATCCCAGACACGATGTAAACATTTTCGAAATCGGTCGCAAGTTGAAATCTTCACTGTCTAGGTTACGTGGTTGTAGGTACTTGTGCCGACACTCTCTGGGCCGGTTTTCAGTTTTCCAAAAGGGCCCCGGACTCAGGTGTGCCCAAGGGCCCCTGGATGGGTTAAGGCGGCCCTGTGTATGGTCGGGTTATAACTTTTGTAATTATTTAAAGTACTCCCGTCGTGTAAGACAATACACACACTGGTTATACAAACTACACACTAGTCTAGACACTAGTTGTAAGTGATTTTACCACTAACAAATCGGATCCTGGTTATCTGAAATAAACGTCTCTTATTATTATTATTATAGCTTTCTTCTTTTGGTCATCACATCCACCTGATGAACCAAGTTTAAGATTCTGTTAGCTAAAATTACACTTTCAAAATACAGGACAATGACGTCACGGTGTCTGAAAAATGCTGCCAGATAAAGAAATCAATTTTAAAACACACCTCAAAGCAAACAGTCTTCAAAGGGAATGTCCCTTTGCACACACATGGACCCTTCTCCGTAAAAAACAAACTGTCTGCTTACAAAGGAACGAGTCATAAAGACTTTTGACACGTGCTTCATACAAAGTATAGTCAACGTAAATAATGTTAACGAGGTCAAGAAACATTATGTGTGTATTTCGCACAGTCGTAAACCGGCCTACAGCGTAAGAATCAATCATCAATGTTGTATTTTGAGTTACGACCTTGTGACTTTGACTGACCATTATAAGATAGACCGATGTTGAGAGAAGAAAAGTTTAAGGGGTTTCACTCCTTTTTAGGGTTATGAGGATCCGTATGAAAAAACGGAATCCTTATTGGAAAACAGAAAGTATCAAATTGAACCGCTCACAGATCAATTAGATATTTAAACTTTTAGTTTTCTATCAATTTTTGTGTTTTTTTTATAAAGAAAGCTCTTCTATTTGTTTTTTGTTGAAAGACTTTTTTATAATTTTAAAATGAATATTTTTTAGTTATTCGGGAAAATAGACGAAAATTGACTATAACCCCAGAGGCTATAGAAAAAGTGTCCATGTCATGTTGTCATATCGGCGATAACAATTGTCGAAAACTCAAAAATGTATATGTGTGTATACGATTGACGTACGCCAACGCCACCGAGATTTCACGTGATTTATTCCGTACATTTTGACAGTTCCATCCCTAATCTCCGACTAACGCAAGCAAATACTGAGCCTTAAGTATTGAAAACACTCTTATACTATTATAAGAGTGTTTTCAAAGTTAAGGCTCAGTAAGGACCTTGGATTTCTGATAGGTGTTCTGTAATCTATAAATAAAGGACTTTTTTCCGAAACATTTAAAAAAATATATTATTCGTCCGGACCTTTTGAGCATAAGCCCGACTCGCACTTGGCTTTCAGTATTTGTATTAACGTAAGGAACATTATTTTTTGCTCTTCGTTGCTAACTGCAACGATGCTTGTGGAAATAATGCCAAAGCATAGAACAAGTGTTACGTATTTGTGAAATTTCGCAAGGTACCATCTATAGCAGGTCTATGAGAGAAGCTCGAAGTAAGTTTATAGAAGAGATTCCTCTTTTGATGGCGAAAATATGATGATTAAGGAGTCTTCTTGGAGACGTTCCAAGCAATCTACCTGTATATATTCATGCTTAGGATAATACTTGTTGCGGATTTGTTTGAATGAATTACCGTAGCCCTGGAACGCAAAGGGCACTAGGAGGAACATGAGTGGGTTTTAGTCAGCAAGAGTCTGACACTGTCTTCCGCTCCGCCCAGAGCGGAAGAAAGTCATTTGATAATTTCCCATCACGGAAAAAAAAGAGGAGAGATAATCCGTAGGAGACACAAGCGAGGAATAAAACGGACACTGAAACCCTCAGTATTTGGGTTTCCCTTCAAGATTTTGCTCATGCAAATCCTGCTATGTGAGAATGGGGTAGACCCACAATACGTGGAATCCTCAACCAATTAATATTTATAATAATTTTTTTTTTCAAAGATGAATTCAGCAAAAACAGCTCCCGTTAATGCGCAAAACAATAATTAAACAGAGATCAAAATGCAACATTGTACATGTAACCGCTTATTATGCCATCTTAAATATTGGCTTGTTTCGTTAGCCTATAATTTTATGTAAGGTTATAAATTATGATTAAAGCATTTATAATTTTAGCATAATTATTGATTCCTTTTGCATAATTATGTTTTAATATGTTAGTAGTGCTGGTTTATAATTAGTAAGGTAAACATGATTTCGTTCTTAGTCTAGGTTTTTGTTGGTCATGTTTGTAAATAGGTAGTTCTTAATGCATATGTTTCAGTTCTGTTTAAATATTTTGTAAAGATTTGCCACTTAAGGTGCTACATAAATAATCTGTTTTTCTTTTTTCTCTAGAACTAAAGATACCGCGGTTATGACTTCGATGTAGTTTAGGACCCTTAGGCACTAGGTAAATCATATTCAGTCAGTGGCAGCGTGGCGTAAGAAGTCCTCAAAATGACAGAAATGTATGGAATTGACAAGTACTGTCGAAAAGTCACGTAATCAAACCCTTATACATATTTTGGCATTTCGACAACCGCGCTCGCTAATAGTATGACGCTTTTTCAAGACCTTCTTCCCCACTTACCCGAAAGCCTTATGTTACCTACCAGCTATAAAAAAGTAAAAAATAATTCAGAAATAAAAATCCTTGCTTCCTTATCATTCTCACTTACCAACAATTACAGCATTAATTTAAGACGTGCTCAATAAATTAAAAAGATTACGCTTCAAGCATAAAGATATGGCCAGACTAGCGACATGTTTCGATTATTGAATGAGCACCGATGCGACGAATCGATTACGTCCGAGTAGTTTGTACGGCCTTACCCCGTGCGACGACGGACTTAACAAGCCTTGCGCGATTGTACTTTTTGTAAGGGTATTTATAAATGATCGTATGTACGATGTCGCCAAACTCCGGGGTTCTGAAACAAGTTTTAGGCCCATATTCCAAAACGTAAATTCAAACTCAACTCGAACTCAACATTAGCACGAAAACGTCAATGAAAGCTCGTCTAATTGGCGTTATAAATTGAAATTTTCATGCTCTAGAGATGAGTTTTAGCTGAGCAAGAGCGTTTACGCATTTGCAAGCTCATCCCTCGAGCACGAAGACTTCAATCTATGACAAGCTTTATTGACAGTTTGATGCTCCGATGCAGTTGGAGTTCGAATTGCGTTTTGGAATATGGGCCTTAACAAAGCAGACAAACAATATTCCGCGACAAAACTTAGTAATAGAATTATTTTGTACTAAGTTTGGCCTGCGGCTTCGTTTGTGTTAAAGTAGCCTATAAACGTCTGCAGAGTCCTATCTTTCAGTTATGGAATATGGGCCTTAATTTGTGTTATGTAAGTACATACTTAGAATATTTTAAAATCAGAACTTGACCCGTAATGTGAGCATCTAGGATATTTATAGGACTCGATTTTAAATGTTCCATATAGGTAAAGTTCGAGAGTCGCGATAAATAGCTTGCAGTTGTCTAAAAATCAAGTCAAGTACTCAATCTCAAAAGATTCAAAACGATTAAACTACTGTTGTTTGCTGTCTACTCCAACATTAGGAAACTTCAAACATATACGACGCGACAATGCGATAGTGCTACGCTTTGTGTACGCTTCCATGCCTGAATCGCCGAACCAATTTTGACGAATTTTGGTACAAAATTGATGGGATCCAGGAGACGGTTAAAGGCTACTTAAACGCGAGTCAAGTCAGGAGAAAAAGCTAGTTTTTTACTGTATAAATATGAAAAAGAAACTTTTTGCATAGTATCAATTTTACAAGATTTCCAGTTACTATCGGACAGAGAACTTTTTAGATCTTGCCCCTATCCTCTAAACCACCATCCAGCACACTCCCGGTTGAAGCTAGTCGCATTGCACACTATCGCGACATGATCGCAGCGACAAATCGCAAGATGCGCCGCCGTCCGTTATTCCGCACCAATGCGCGAGCGCATGCGTCCGATCCTATCCGCGAACATATTAGTATTGTAACCGATCTAAAGGTTACCGTACAAAAAGGATTCATGGCTTTTGAGTATGAACGTATTGACGGCTCAAAAATCTATTAATAAAAGCTAGTCTCATACGCATTGTATGAGACTTTAACTTGTATTAATAGATTTTTAATAGGGTTTTGTAGATTCTGATAGTGTCAACGATGTGTCTCTGTGATTTCGATGATGATGAATAAACTAGCTAACCCAACTCCTAAACTACTTTTTGAACTTTTTTACCGTACCGCGAAAAATGAGGTTATAAAATGTGTGAATCATGCTCTTTGAAATTGATACACAAATATGACAGCAGTAATTCATCGAACCAAATTCCTTATAAAATATCGCTCCAGATTTAAACCAGATCTTAATCAGATACAAAATACAAAAAAAAAACGGACCCCTATAAATCTGACCACTAAATCAATTACCGGTCATCTTCAACAATAAAGTACGCAAGAATTTACATTACACACTCCGACCACGTGACATTGAATTCTATACTAACGATATAAAAGAGGCAACATTTCCTTGCGCCTCAAAACAGCGAATGTACGAACTTATCCACCAAAAATGCAAGACCTATCACGTATGAACATACCCTATTGAAACGTAGAACACTCGCGGGGGTCTTTGTAAAATGGCGATTCACACATAAGTGGTTTTGAAACTGTTATCGCAGTTGTACATTAGTGAAGGCTTGACACAGCCAGTCTTCTGTAAAGCCACGGCTTGTATTAGTGGCTTCTAATTTATTGGGAACGATAGGACGACTGACGCCGGCCACCCTGACCAAGGATCCATTCACACCAGGTGGGGAGACCCGGGCTAATTGGACCTGCGGCGGATGACATCTGTTTTTGTTTTGTGTTTTTTCTTGAGAAAGTTTTTAGTGATTGGGATTTATGTATGTATTTGGTTTTTAACTTTGTAGGTTTAATAATATTACATTTTTTAGAGTATTAATAGGAATAAATAATAGATCTGTATATATATGTACTTTAACAATAAAAAAAATTACGATAAAATTTTATATGATCGAAGATAAGAAGAAGTAGCAACGCAGTAAGCCAGTAACTAATTCATCAATTAAAATGATTCAATGCCAGAGTTATGAACTTGTTCATTATATACATGATACAGGTATATTGCTTTACTGCTTAATTGCTTTGCAATCGATATAAACACCTTCAGGCAACCAGTAGAAAGGTCAAATCAATCAGTTATTGTTCATTTATAATTAAACAGAGAATGCGAAGTTCATAATAAATTGAATCGCATAACAAAAACTTTTGGATGGGAAATAATTAAGTTTCCTTGTATTTTTGTGATTTAGAAACATAATTTATCATAATTATGTCAATGAAGGTATTGTATAAAAACTTTATAAAGGAGCCGGATTATTAAGTACTGCAGATGAGTAAGCATCATACACCATAATATACTGCATTGTTATAAAATCCTTTTAAGAATATGTATCTTTTTTTTTTTTTGGAAATCGTGGCATACATACTTTATAAATTTCATAGACATCTCAGGAGAAAAAATTGAATGCGGAAAACAAACGGTACCTACTCTTCAAAAATGTCAAAGCTTAACTCAAATTCAAAACCAAACCATGTCCAATCACACCGAGTCTCCTCTACATTTTTATTAACACCCCAAACCTGATAAACAGGATACGGAAAATATATTTATTTGTCCAATCATCAAATATAAGGGGCGTTCTCGGGTTACACGAAATGATTCCAGTATGGCAATCGTCCCGTGATTTGTTACGATAATCTATGGCAATAAATAACATACTTCGACCAAGATTGAGCTGCCTTGTGCTTATACCTTTTGTTTCACTTTTGGCTGGTCACCTATTGATTTATTCTGCCCAATGATTTTTTGCATTTTATGGTTCTTACTTGTGATTAACATGGCTTGATGGCAGCTATAGATTAATCAACGGATTTAGTGGTTTATCTCCCAGATAGTCGCTTGTTTTTAAAGGTATTGTTTTTCGTTTAATTTGTTGCTTTATTATGTTCTCGTTTTTAATGGTAATACTTTCGTGGTTCTGTTTTTTTGTTGGAGTTGAAGTTATCTGGGGAATCGGGGTGTTTTGAGTATACGTATGTTGCATTGGTTGATATGGTTTTCTGTTTGATGAGTCCATTACTTTGTATGATATTTAGTTGTTGGTTTATTTCCTTCATCCCCAGAAGTAAGTTGATATTTTTTCCTCTACTGATTGATGGGTCGTTCTTCAGTTCTATCTATAATAGGTCAGTACAAAAAAGTGTGGCGGAGGCGTATCGTGCATCATGTCACGCGAATGTAAAAAAAGGCAATGATATAAATCCATTTTAAAGATATTGCAATAATAGTAGACATATATTATTTGGATAACATTTATGTAATTAATAATAAATTGAGTTAGGTACTTTAAAAAAAAGCATATAGTTATAGGTGTTTACTTTAGATTTTGAAGGCCCAAAGGATTGTTGGTTGAAATGAAGAACGTCCCAGATCCCTTTTAGGTCTTCCTTAATAAAGCTAAAAAAGAAGCATTTTCTAGTCATATACTCGTGAATCACATGCTCATTATAAATGGCCTTTATGTAGGAAACGGACACGTAATGGCGGCTGACATCATAAAAACAGTAAGACCATAAAACAAAGAGCTAGAACACCCACATTGCGCTACCTTTAAGTTTACTGTATCTTCAAAGATTTAACGTTTACTATGCGTTGAAGAATTTCCTTAATGGCCGAATAAAAATAAAATGGCGGTGACGGTTTGAAGTCTTGTTATTGGGGACGAGCCCAAGATTCATGTCGCAGATGTTTGCAAATTTCTGCACTTTTTTGTTGATGGGACTGTTTATCATCATGAGACTTCTCCACTCTGGGGGGAGCGGGAGGGAATTTTAGACGTTTAATGACTAAAACCCACCTCTTACGAATATTACAGCAACATCTTTTCTTCTGGCCATGTAGATAATTTTTGACTAATCAAATTGTAGACTGGTAGAAAATGTATAAGGCATTAAGTCCGCCTCTGTACATCTGTGTGCGTACCTAAAGTATTAAATTAATGAATAAATAAAATTAAACAAATGAACTATTCTAAGCAAAACTGGGGCCCAAGTCTGCTATTTTTATAAATTTGTCATTCCAACACGATCCCATTGTCATTTTGCTAAAAGTTAATAATCTGCTTAAGTCATAATGGTCGATCATTGGTCTGTCAATGGTCTCGTAATACTTTTTGATAACAGAGCTATTAAAAGCAATGAATTCGTAATGACGTTCTAATGGTAGGTCACTAATCAAAGGAACTGTCAAAATTTAGATAGGTAGGATAGGAGACCACGTTTGTAATTTATTTGTCATTCATAATGTACTTAATGTTCATATTCTTTCAATGGAGTGTCAGTGGTTGACCATTGGAAAGTCATAATGACGCTTTTATATTAGTACCTAGGTTACCAAACTTGTCAATATCAACCATTATGAAATTAATGATAGACTATTCTGACACTATTGTAATAGCAGACTAGAGGCCTTGGTAGTAAGTGAATATAACATAGAGAAATATCCAGACATATAATAAATAGGTCAAATTAAAGATATGTATGTATATTTATAAGTGATCGGATTACGAATTTTTTATGTAAATATTAACCAATTTTAATACATATGATAACATCTAATTTTAATAATACTTTCTTGTGAGTATCACGACAGTTGACAGTTTACAACAAATCACTATCAAAGCAATATCCCAAAAGTGTATTATGTTATGTGTTGTTGTAGTATTATCTTCTGCCTAGCCTTTTCCCAACTTTACTGGGGTCGGCTCCCAGACAACCCGGATTCAGTTGAATACCAGAATTTTACGTGGAGCGGCTACCTGCCAGACCTTCACAACCCATTAACTGGTGAATACGGTACTTCTTGGCAAGACTGGTGTCAGATTTTCTGGCGTCTGACCTTCCGTAACGACTGCCAAAGATCTCCAAATTACAGCCGGGACCAACGGGTTAACGTGCTTTCCGAGGCACGGAGAAGTCTCGTTATGTTAAGATGGTTACCCATCCATAGACCAACCTCGGCAAGCATTGCTTAACCTCAAATATCGACCCATGCGGCTGTTGTAATTTAGCCACGAGCTCCTCCTCTTGTTGTAGTATTATATGTTCTAATATTAAATTTTTAACCATCAATTAATTTTACTTTGAACATGCCAAAAATAGCAGCTGACAATGTAATGGGCCGTGATAATGCTTGTAAAACCACGGCACGTTGGTTGCGTGGAATTCAGTCGCCTTGAAGAACAAGTTGTCCACTAAAATCGGTCACCCATCCAATTATCTCCCTGACTAACTGTAGCTTAACTGCGCTGATTTAACAATTAGCGCTTACGGTATATTTTTGAATATTTACAGTGATTGTTTTAATGAGGAATGCGAAGATTGAAAGGTGATGTCACTCGTAAAAGATATATATCTCAATTAGAGAATTTTATCAATATGATTTTGCTCGTGTTAATAGTTTCTGCAAACTCATCTATTTCTGTATCAAAATTCATCAAATTGATTTAATGATTTAGGTGTTTACAATCAAAGAAATGAACAAACACACTCACATTTCCCATTCATAATATTAGTTAGGATTTTTCTCAAAAATGATTAATGTTTGCAGTTTCAGTGCTATTACGTCACAGGGAAGCTTATGAGGGGCATCTGTAGGGATTTTTTTGTAATTAAAAATGGCACCTTTGGTTACAATGTGTGCGATAATGCTGCGCTTCGAAATCGAATTTTAAATAATGCACTATCGTTCTCGTTGACGTTACGATTTTCTTTTTAATAAGATTGAACGAGTAATCAGATCAACACGATGTACAGGCCACTTTTAAATCACAACAGAATTGCATGTGCCATAAAGACAACATGATTGCAAGAAAATAACACCATTGTATGTCATATAAAAATGCATTAGTGTAAACGTGTAGCAAGGAACGCCGACGGACGAGACTCGTTCAATTTCGCTTATTCGCTCGTAAAGCCACAAGGCGTGTAAAAAGCCTATAAAATTCAATTGACACCAGTTAAACCCGATAATGTACGAGCGAAACACTTGTGTTAACATAAATTGTCGAGATTCCGACATTTCTAAATCGTTTATCGGTTTTTAAGCATGTGCTGAAATGGTTAATGTAACGGCGTCGGCAGACAGATCCCACGTACGCTGTGTGCTAAACCTTATATCGTCTAGCTAGATGAATTAAAGTTTCTACGAAAGTATATATTTAGGGAACATATCTACTTATTGTTGGGGTATATCAGAAGGCCAATAGGGTAGTTGACTAAAAAAATCTAATTAGTCCGTCAGATAGATTTCCAAAAAATATTGGACACGTATTTTTTCTTTATTCACGTAAACAAAAAATGAAGCCGATACAGAGCGTTGAAAACTCGTGTGACGTCACTACTCGCTACAATTTTTAGCGAGCCGTAGCGTCACAAGCCCCCACTCCTGATCTTTGATGCTTTGTATCTTCGTCAGTTTTTATAGATTTGATAAAGGAAAGAATACGTGTCCAATATTTTTCTATAATCTAACTGACGGACTAAACATAATCATATATTTTTTACTCAGGAAACATCCCTATTCTCGTACTGAAAAAGTCGTTCAAAATAAAGTCGCACTACTACTCAACTGAACCATCATCATCATTACGACTTCACCCTCTGATGAGCATAGGCCTCTCTTTTCTTTTGCCAGTATCACGTTACTGTGCCTGTCAAAAACGTATGCATCTTCCTAGCTCGTGGTACTGTGCTGGTGGTGCTACCACTGCGGCAGCTTAGAACCTCAAACCGCGAAAATATAATAACCTAGTCGGCAATTATGTTTTCGATCCGTTTGTAGTTGAAATTTTAGGACCCGAGTGCTCTTGCGTTATTTAAAGAACTTGCTAAACGTTTAATTGACACTTCGCGTGACTGAAAGGTTGGCTTATAATTTTTGGTTGGCAAAATATATTGAACCATTTTTATTCCGTTTTGTCTTTAGCCTATAGATTAGGTACTATAGAGTAGGTACCCTATTATTTTTTATAGAAACGATGGTCGCTCTGACATTTCAGTGGCAATGGAATTCCTCTAATCCGACCTCAACTTTAAATCCTCGAAATCATGAATCAAAAATTCCCTCGTTATCAGCTCCAAACATTTGATCAAACATTCAGACAATGCTAACAAATCCTTCAAATATTTAACGCGAGGAACAAAAATAAAAGTCAAATCTGTATTTATCTTAACACACTCAACCAAAATGTTTCGACAAATTTCTAATAGGTATAATAAACAAAATATTCACCCGGTTAAGAAGCTTGCTTGGCTTATTAATTTGTATAATACCACCAACATAACTTAACCCGGGTGAAAAGTATAACTGGGTCGTTCGAGAGGTCGAGGTATAATGGTCAATTGGTAACGATTCAGGAATGGTGCTATCTTCTAAGGATCTCGGGCTTTGGAACAGGTAGGCAAAGGTTGAAAAAAATGAAGTAATAATCCGACCACAAGCCTATGATAATCTGATGGTAACGCCATTTTGTCCTGTGTGGTTTGCTGTAAAAAACGTGTGACATGATTATCGGTACTAGGGCGACAAAAAATTTTAGAGCTGGTTCACATTTGGACGTGTGTTTATTGCAAAGCGATCATAATGGATTGGAGCGCGCTTATCGGTGAAAATGTTTTGATTTTGGTGGTAAATTAGTAATATTAGTTAATGGATGCAAAATAAAAGTTGGCTTAGGACAAGATTGCTTAAATCTCGATAAGAGAGCTAAATAATTTGGAACCTTAGTGGTGATTCAATTTACTGGAATTGTTGTCAAAAGTGATTAAAAATAAAAATTCAATAAATAGAAAATATAAATATTATACATAGATACAAATAATATAGGAACGTGCCACATCGTGTCGTTTGAACGTCAAATTTTGGCAGGTTTTTTAAGCTAAAACAACATTTGACAAATAGTCAACCTCAAAAAGACTTAATTCAGAAATCGGGGGATAGTCTCATATTTAAATAGTCTGTCAGAAAACACTTCTACATATAAACAAAAAAAAAAAGAAAGAAAACGAAAAAAAAAACTCAGCACGCATTGAGCCATGTAAACCCACTCCATCTAATTTAAGGGCGCGGTCATCGAAAGCAACAACGTTACAGATTAGGGATGAAAGTAATACACACGATAGCATCGGGGTTGTCTCGTTAGTCGCAATAAAAACGTTTTTGTGCTCAAAGTGCTGCGATTTTTTTGTCGCAACCGTCTCGACTAGCGTTGGCGGCAATTTGTCGTGGGATTCCGGTGTAAACGGAGCTTTATTGTTTTGATGTAATAATTTAATTTGAACGTAGAACATGGGACATGGGGACCTTTTTGATGGAATTGAGGTTGGTTGATTGACTTGATGGCTCTTGTTCTTAGATACACTACACTCTTGAAAGAGAGTTAGTTACGTATTCGGCGCCTTTCACTTTGATTGCTGTTTTCTTTATCCATTTCCGAACGCATTCAACCCTAATCTCTTCATAGTTACGAGTGAAAAGGCTTCTTCTGGGTAAGCTCATTCCATCGTCGACTTGGAATCCATTAAAAAAAATGTTTTACTCGTAAAACTTGCATTACGTTTCCGATGCATCATCTGATCAATCGCTCGATCGTGCCTTGTAAATGTACCTAATTAAACTTGCAAGCGAGTTGGCCGTGGAACGCAAAGGGCCACGGATGGGTTTTAGTTAGAGTCTGACACTCCCTTCGCTCCACGCAGAGCGGAACAAGTCCTGCGATTTCCAATCCTAGAAAAAAGGTCATTTGATATTTATCATACTGCCTCGCTGGCATGATGGTCGTAAGCAGTATCTTATCTTAAAAAAGAGCACTACAACTGAGTTTGAGGTTTAGCTCGATTTCAGGGTCATTCAAAGTGTAATTGGAATATCTATTATATATCATTTGGAATATGTTAATTGTAGTCTGGACTGATGAGGTGGCAACAGGCTCACTCTCTAAGCCATGGGACTAAAATAAGTGGATAAAAGTGATTGAACTTCAGGTAGGTACTCCTTTGTTTAACCTCAGCTTACCTTTCGGAGAATAAAGCGTGATGTTACATTGTTATGTTTCTAATTAGGGTAGTACCTCTCTAGTCTACTACACCACACTACACTTTGGTACCATCAGCAAAAAAAGGCACAAAAAATTACAATTAAATTTTATTAAAACGAAAAACAACAGGAATTAAAATTAATCAGTACCCGCAAAAAAAAGTTCATATTTGCATACAAATAACTGTTAACAATATAGTCTTATTAACATGGGTAACGAGACAAAATTAATTATACGTTGTGGTGTATAATTTTTGTACCGGTAGGCGGAACCCACCTGCGTTGTGGCCGCCAATGATACTTGTAAGTTCTTTTGATGTCATTGTGAGCATACCTAATTATATTTATGTATTTACCGATTTACCAGTATGGGGTTAGCAGAATTTCTACTGATGTGCTTTGTAAAAAGATTTTGCAATAAGTATACCTGTGCGAAATGCTCTTTCACAGTGCGCAAAATAGAGGCAAACATATACCGCCTTATTCCAAAACAAGGTTTTTCTTTAAACCAGGTTTAAACCATTGAGCTCGGTTTTGTATTTCGAATCTTGATCATGTCAGAATAAGATTCAAATTACAAACCCTGGCTCAATGGTTTAAACCTGGTTTAAAGAAAAACCTTGTTTTGGAATAAGGCGGTTTTTGTCTGTGGTATTGGAACCTTTTTCAAAACAGTTTATCATAGATCTATAAAAGACTAGCAGCGCTCCGCGTAGTTCCCGTTCCCATGGGAATACGGAAATAAAATATCGCTCATGTAACTCGCTGATATTGTAGAAATTTGTGAAATCGTGGTTAAAATCGGTCCGGTAGTTTCGGAGCCTGTTCGGTACAAACAAACAAAAAAATCATTCCTCTTTATAATATTTGTATAGATTTCCTGAGTATTTTGCTGGTTTTCGATTACATTGAGTGGCACAATAATTGAATACTTTAATAAAAGCGTATTGCTGGATTTGTACGTTCAGGCCAGCACCAGCAGTTGAAGATATTTAGGTAACAATAATATTATAGGCATTTATTCCTCTGCAATAGAAAACTGACTCACTAAAAACAGTTATTGCTAAAATCTGCATACAACTTGACAGAGTGGTAGTTGCACTGACAGAAATTACAGAAACTTTCCTGAAAACTGTTTCCAATTTCCAGAAACCCGTCCTTAAATCACTTCTTATATTTTGTTTTCATAATTTCGAAATTCAATAAAAACAAAGACTCCCACATAACTTTAACCATCAATATCGATTGCTACCACCTAAAATGTCACAAACAAACTAAAGGTATTGCCGATAAAAAGTCAAAGATATGTACATAATATTCTCCTTACATCTGTTTCGTATGGGGTATCGGTGTCAAGTCCAGTGCAGCAAATTATTTTGTTGCGATGCCGAGCGATCATGTGCGATGTTCAGATTACATAGTGCAAAGGCTACTAGATAAGTTAGGGTGGAGAGACAGTGGAGAATCTTGTTTGTTGGAGATTCTGGCCGGCTCTTCTTCATTAGGAGCAAGAAAATAGGAATCCAAATGTTTCATAATCGCCTGCAGGGTAGTGTAAAATTTTTTTTTGTGCAACTGGAAGTTAATTTAATTATTTATAACTAGCAGCGCTCCGCGGTTTCACCCGCGTAGTTCCCGTTCCCGTAGGAATACGGAGATAAAATATAGCCTATGTTACTCAGGGTGAATGTAGCTTTCTAGTGGTAAAAGAATTTTTGTAAATCGGTTGAGAAGTTTTCGCATGAAAGCGTAACAAACAAACTTACATTCACATTTATATATTAGTAGGGATTAACACTCCAACAGCACAGTTCAAATAATATAAATTTCAAAATTTGCATTTCAGTAACCATGCAAATAACACGTGATGACATTGACATTATGCGTATTAGGGACAAAAAGAAAAAACAAAGTGTGTGTAGAAGACCTAAATCCAGAACACTACAAAAGCAAATCAATTTGAGCTACATACACGTGCACTATTCGCACTGTTTAAGTGGGGAACGCCGCGCCGGTATGAAGCGAAACTCATGGAGACTATATCAATAGGGTAATCTGTCAAGTTAAAGCCTTGCCATACGTGTCAGGGAAAGTACGTATATATAGTAGAAAGGATCTATTTTTTCAGCCTGTGCTGTCCCATTGCTCCAAACTCTTTCATCGGTTTTCATTCAGTATTCATTTCTCGACCCACCTCAAGCCAGCGCGTGCAGTAAGCATCTAGGTTGTCTCATCACTTCCTTTAAGTTAGCTCCGTGGCGCCGTGCCTCTGAGTATTCAATTACTAAAGATAAGAAAACGTTTTTTAGAACATTCCATAAAGCTATTTTAAGTTACAGATTTTCATCAGTCAGCAGTTGATGCATGGAAGAATTAACAGTCAACCTGGAAATTCAGTATTATGGTATTTTAAAACTAAATTAAATTTTGTTGTGACAATAAACATTGTGGCAGTACAAGACACTTATCACGATCTTTTTTCCACAACGGAATCGTGATGGCAATGACACATCTTACGCAGGGGTAAGACGCTATCTTTTAGATCATGTTATTGCATCACCTTAAAATGCACATTCTTGTAAGTAATTATACAAGATCCACATTGTATAAATGTACAATATTACTACCACACAAGAGCCACACGATAAAAAATAAACAATTAAATACAATCCTCATAAACCCCGGTAAGTCTAAGCCCTAATGCACAAGTCACAATATTTCTAGCAAAAATGTGCTATAATTTAAACCTGAGTATAATTTTCACTGCACAGCGAAGCTACTTCAGTAAAGAAAATCACAAGACATTGTAAATTGTCTCCTGGCATCGGATTGCATAAAAGTGAGCTTAAATATGTGCATATTATTGCATTCATACAAACGTATAAAGACGTCAAAGTGTAGGGACAGCAGAAATAATTGTTGCGGCAATTACTAATGAGTATTTATTATGTATAATAATTAATTAGGTACAGGGTTTTATGATGTGGTGGTTGGCTGGTTAATACCGAGGAAGGCAGAAATTAAATAAAAGTAAATTAAATGATTATGTTTTTTAAAACGCTCTAAGTTTATGCAATATTTTATTGGATTGGTCGGTATGAGATACTTAGGTCTGATGGCCAGAGAGCGTTTTATCGTGCATCTTATTTATATATATGTAGGTAGCAAGTAAATTTGTGTACCTACCTATATTACCGAATGATTGCAAAGAGCTCAATTTTTTTTTCAAAGTGGTTTCCTCTGTTGGAACCATAGAAATATAAAATACAGGAGAAGTGGCAAGGGGGCGTGTCGGTGTCCTCGCGACATGCTCTGGGCGAGCATGTCTTACGCAATGGTCGAATCCGCGAACTAGTGCGCTTACGACCGCGAGCGTGATAAAATATAAGAATGCCGTGTTGTTCAGTGTTTTCTTGTAAAAACCGAAGCATAAACCAAAACTTTGTTAATTATGGAATCACTTACCATATCAAAATACAAGTATTTTACTATATTTGTCTTTAAAATCATGAAAAACAACAAATCGTAAAATATTTCTTGCTTATACTATGTTATTTTTGTTTTCAAATGTCACAGCGACAATAACATATTACAATGAATACACTGCTCCTTAACCACTACCTAAGTTTGTCGCTAAGTGACTGGATGAGCAATGTAAAAATCACAAAACGATACTTTAGCAAGCCGATGTATCGCATAGTACGGCCGCTGCTTCTTGCCGCGAGTTAGTGATGTAATTGTGCAGATACACTGTCGACAACAATGTCGATTGTTGAATGAAATATTACAAAAGTGTACCAAACTTTCTTAGATTGCAATAAATTTTTGGTAAATAATCGTTCAAGTGTTTTTGGCTTTGAATTATCGTATGTATGCCTTATCCTCGTGCTACTTCCTTACTTTTTATGGTAATTGTATTTTACTTTCGATAAAGTTTCGAATGCATTATAGTAATCGGCATGTTTAAGATAATATATTAGTGACCTTTGCTTAAAATAGTCAACATATTCATGCTATTTATTTGTTATACATGGGCAGCATGGCGTGTGTAATAAATGCCAGAATCGATAAGTCAATCACTAGCGTATATGTAAAATAAATTGCTTTTGCACAGCACAACGATACCCAGCGTTGTTTTTGTGTGAGTAAGTTGCACGGTGTACTGTAAATATACGCTGTGTTTATTAGGATAAGGTTTATAATTGATTGTGTAGTACAGTCCGATTTCAAAAATGCGGGTGTGTGCGCGACTGCGTATCTATTGCTTTTACTGAACTGCATTCGTAGTAGTTGCCGGGTGGTAGGGCAAAACAGGAGACACAGGTTCCGATACATTTTCGGCTACAGGGCATATCTCCTTGTTTATTATATCTATGGTTGGAACATTCACTTTAATTTTTGTTTAACTATTATTCATTTTTATATAAAGTTTTGAATTTAGATGTATAAATAGACTGATAAATGCTATTACAAAAGGTCGAGAAAATCCTAAAACGTATTAAGCAGTTTGATGGTGTGATATGCACCACTATTTCGAAAACCATCCGTTTGTTTTTTTGCATTCAGTATACAATAATATTTGATCCGACATCAACGCGCGCGCATGTATATTTAAATATGCCTACAGTACCTATCAGTTCAGTGCACTTGAAAAGAAGCTTTATCGAACAAACTCATTTGATATCAAACTTTAATCAGTTACATTAGAGTTCAAATTACAAACAGCAGTTAAAATATCCTGCGAAATAAAATATTGGTACTTTATATAATTAATTAATAAATTGTTATCCATGAATAATAAAATGTACAACTTAATATGATTTAAGTGAAATCCGAGAAAAAAGATACAGTGGACGTTGAAAAGTGATCCCTCTTCACGTAAATTAAAATTCATTATGCAGTATTTTTTTTGTTACGGTAGAGTTCACAGATTTTGTGGGTCAAAGCTAAGAAAATGAGCTTTTAAAGAAACATTACCAAAAAGAAGTCGATTGAAAAAGATGGAAATAACCCAGGGTATCTATTTTGAAACAAAAAAGAAGGTTCTTTTGTCTCGAAAAAAATCAAAAACACTTTTTGCTCACCAAAATTATAAACAAAAAATATATATTATTAAATACTGTGAAACAAAACAGGAAACAAACATAACCGACACCCTTTAGCGCCACAAGTACGAAAACGGACCTAAACCAACAAAAATATACCGGAAGACAAAAGATCGGACGCGATAACATTACCTAATCGATAATTGTATCTACGACACTTTGACTCACACGTTACGTCGTAAAAAGGCGAGAAAGCACCATGATAAAACTATACTGGCGACAATACTACTTTTGCTGACAGTACATTCAAAACCAAACCAAACTCAACCTTAGTCTTAAGTTGCTAAGGTTGAAATGTGACTTTATGATGTGGTGTGATACGTTTGTGTCGTGAAGTCGCGAAGAGCACAGCAATAAAAAAGGTGAAATGTCTCATTGGAAGCGATGCTGGACACATACCCGATAAGGGACCACCGCAGTGGATACTGGTCCCATTTTTAGAACTGTTTTCCGGTACGAATTTTGTGTGAACACTGATATATGGCGGGTGGAGGTAGCTGTGTGAAGGTGTGGTTGTATAGCCCTTTTCATGTAGTTATTTTTTTTTTTTTGTAAAAATATTAAAACAGCAAGGGAAATGATTGAATTGCAGAAAATTCAACATAGAGTGACTAATAGCGCCATCTATGAATACAGTCATGAATGTTTGGCGATGAAAAGAAAAATAAACTGATTATTTTTTAATTGACTTGAAATTTTAATAAGTTCACGTCATAACGTTTTTTGTAGCAGGCAAGCTTAATTTTCCATGGAAATACCCACTAGAGATGGTTTTGTAAAATAATCTTAGGCATATCTGCGCCTTATAAAATCCACAGTGTTTATTTTTTGCTGTTTTCTAGATTTAAACAAAGGTTCATCTAATTAATGGGCTATTCAAAAGATGTTTTGTGTATTTTAGTAGTCTTTAGTCTAAGTTTTAAAAATAAAATGGAGTCAGTTCAGTCTAATTTCAACGAAAAGGACGACGTTGTAATTTTGCAACGTGTTATAAGTAAATATTAAAGTAAAACATAATAGTGTATTCCTGAAAACAGAAAAAAACTATGTGTTGTGCTAACGACGACATCGACGCCACTGTTGCTTAAGTAATTCTAGCAACTGACGCTGATTGAACAAACACATTTATATTAAGCACGACTAACTTCCAATACAACTTCTCCAAGATTTCAATCATTTACAAAAACACGACTAGGTGGCTAGAAATGATGTCTCAATTGCAAAAGCAATAGTGAAACAGTTGTAAAAGGTCATTGCGAAATGATGGATTAGAGAAAGTAACAAATATGAATAGTAAGAATTTAATTTAATTTATTTAATAACGTCTATCATGTAAAATGTAACGATTTGAACAGACTCTAATCTTCATTAGTATTTAAACTTGACAGATGCTACTTTGACATGAAAACTCGACAAACGCTACTTTAGCATGAACACTTGACAAAAGCTACTTTTGCATGAACACTTGACAATTTATGCTACTTTAGTATGAAAGCTTGACAATCTCTTCTTAAGTGTGAAAATTTAACAAATCCTTTTTTAAAATGAATTTAAACCAGTTTCTAAGTTTGTGAAACTGTAGGATTCACTTTCACGTTCAACTTCAAACTTTCAATTAAGAGAGAGAATTTATAGAATTGCTTAGAAAATCCTCACGCATACAGTTTCTTTTATTAATTGAGTGATAACTCGTGAGCGGCAAGACCCGACGGGCGACGATGGATGTAATAATGAAGTCGTATGCCTATGAATAATGTTTTTTTTATGGGACAGGTTACGTTATTAATAGTAATTTATTAGGTGGTATTCTTGGGCATGCCACTATTGTGGCGATAAGTCCCCTCTTTTTTGGAGTGGTTGGAGAGGCGCCACGTCGTCGTCACCTTCCGCCAGATGCAGGTGCTCACCGGACATAATGTTTCGGGAGGTACCTGTTTCGGATTCGGCGGGAGTACGTCCAGTTGTTAATACTGTGAGGATCGCCCGGACGGCACGGTGGAGCTCCGCCCTGCTTGGGCGGCAGCGACCTCTCGCTTCCGGCCCTGGTTCAATCCATGGCCCAGAGCGAGGAGGCTTGGGGGCAGTCCATTCCTTTAGCGAAGCAGTAATTTTAGAGAAGGAGTAGACGGACCGCGTGAGGAAGAGGCAAACCTCATGCCCCGCATAAGGAGAAGAAGCCCCGGACGTCGGGAGTCGCAGGGTGAATCCCGGCCACCGTAGGCACGGACCTGCGAATGGCGAGGTATGGGTAGCTCGCCGTCCGAAATAACGAACCCCGGATCGGCGTGCTGTGTTCTACGCGCATAAAAAAAAAGTCAGCATAGAAGACGGGGCTCGCTAGGATCAGTGTCTGGTATGGTTATGGAATTTGTTCGAAAACGTCGCCGTGGCCCTGGAATGAAAAGGGCATTAGGAGAAACATGGGTGGGTTTTAGTCAGTAAGAATCTGATACTACCTTCGGCTAGGCATAGAGCGGAAGAAGATATTTGATGATATCCCATCCATAATAAAAAATCCTGGTATTTTGCTACAAACAATTAGACTGTGCTACTACAACAAAGTTGTTTGGAAATGGCTAGCCAAATTAGTGATGACTGAAAAACATTTCAGTAAATTCCTAATAGTGACAATCCATACAACGTTAGTATTTGGAATAAAATTTGGTACTCTTAGACCATGGCCTGGAATAGGATATAGGATACTTATTATCTGGAAAGTAATTATCATTTGGATAATTTTCATACGGGTGAAGTCACTGGCAGAAGTTAGTAATATAATTTATAAATGCTAAAGAGAGCTTATTTGTTACTGATTTTGAAGAATTATGGTAGATATAGCTGAGGACACTGGAGACGGTTATAGGCAACTCAAAAACATGTGAAACTGCAGAAAAAACTTAGTACGAAAATAGAAATACGTAAACAACAAAATCTATAAGCCCAGTTAAAATTGTTCCAGATTGCAGTAGCGCCTAATTTGAACCTGGATTTACTGGATTTTTGGACTTTTTAATTCTGATAATTCCTGAAATACTGAAAAAAAGCTAGAGCAAGTGCAAAGCTTTTTCAATAATAGATTAAGCATTTGAGTGAATTTGTATTATATTCAGAGCATGAGAATGTTGTTGTGGTTGAGTTGTTTGTTGCTATAGAGAAAAAGAAAACCAGGACAATTCCATGGTGCCACCCAAAAGCTGGTGGTAACACAATATAAGATTACAAGATACCACGACTTCTCGGTGACTATCACTTTATTTAGTGACATCTTCGGAAATCATCGGGTTTTGTCGGAAAGTAAACTCTATGATCCTTTGTTGGTGGTATTTGTCTATGGTGTCGATTGACGTGATAATGCTTTAAGAGAAATTAAGTACGTCTTTATTTTGGTAAGTTTATTTTATTTTTTAAGAAGATTGTGTATAAAAAACGTTAATATCACTAATTCACGTCCAAATTCTGTAAAGCCTAACTTAGATGCGGGCCTAGTCAATACAAAATATACAAAAAGCTTAAAAGGGTGACGAATAGCGGTAGACTTTTTATAGATTAAATTACAAAAAAAAGTTAAACCATAACGGTGCATAAAACACGCAGAAAGTCTTCTTAATTAACGGGCACGTGTTTTCGCTTAGAATGGATTAAAATCAAGAAAGAACCGAAAATTCATACAGTTATCTAAATCCAAACGTAACAAACAGTAGCACACTTTAAAGTCATAAATCATGGGACAAAAATTGAATGATAAAAATTGCTCCTTCAAACAAATCCTTACTCTATGCTTCAAGAGATACAGTTCATCCTTGAATAGGCACAGACTCCAAGTAACCAGGATTAAGGGCCTAAAGAAATAGAGATCCTTGATTGGATAAAAAATACATGTCCCAAAGTTGTAAATCCATCATGGACAAAACACGGGTACATTGTCCCTTTAAATACATTTCGACCGCAACTGGGTGGGATAATTTTTAACAATAACTTCACATTTAAAATCCGATTATATTTTTCTTCTAATCCGATCTATTATTGAGACAAAGATGTGTTTTGTCAGTGGCCAGTCCCATCTTCTACGTGGGATGATGTTTGTTTGCTGTTTGCACGGCAAACTGACTTTTACCATTTTTAGTCTGAAGATATCGGCTAAAGCTGACACGTATTGTCACTAAAATGGGATTAGATTAGGAATTCTTTGAGAAATTCGTACGATTGGATGAACATCCTAACGCTATTTAAATGAAATAACATTTTAATCTTCTTGTTTATGAAAACAAAGGTATTATAATAACGGAGAGTGACAGTTGATACTAGGAAGAGTCAGAATCCATTGGCGAGGACTCGAGGAGCGAATGTCTGAAAACTGAAAATTCAATTCAAGCTTTTTGAAAAAAAAATGAAATAATAATAGCTGATTCCATACGAAAGAGAACATACATTCCCAAATTTTGACATGACAAAACTTTTTGGAGGACAATTAAAACAAAAAATTACAAGAGAAAAAAAAAGTTAAATATTGTTGCGACCGATTGATGCGCCCGAGTGATTATTACAGAGCTCTTTGGAGCTATGCATAGACTAAAATAGATTTTAAAACATAATGAAACAAAGAAAAACGTTTAAACTAATTACTTTCTGAATTCATACTCGTTTCTGTTCATAATTCCAGTATCCTATCAAATGCTTGCCCTCGAAAACCGATCTGCCAATTATTTTGTTGGAATGTTAGAACACGAAGGCTTGAACACAAGAACAAGATACGGAACTCTTATCTAGTCCAACGAACATTCATACAAAACAAAGGGTCATCAGAATACTGGCATAACGATAAGATGCATCTAGCAACATTAAAACCAGGCATGAGAATGACGCTGGAAACACTACAGAATATGATCTCCTAATAATAGAGATTAACAAAATCATTAACTTGCTTGTCAGCTGTCAAATATTTTAACTCCATCTGGACAGGCAAACAAGGATTTATTTTTGTAAAGCTCAGTAGGAACAGGATTAAAAGCTGGACATTTTTTTCTTCATAGTTCTAAGATTGTATGTAAATTTGTTCAGGTTAATTTCCCATGGGATTCGAAGGTGTGAAGTTTGGACAATCCTATAGCTGGTGTTAGTTTTGGATTAGCGAAATTTTTGGAAACAATGTGTTTTTATTTTTGTATCGGTGCCTTGTTTTTTTAATTATTTGTTGGTTGAATAGACCGCGTGTTTTTCTTTTGCGAATTTTATTTTCTCTTTCAATAATTTTGATTTTATTTTAGCATTCTTAATTATCTTGTAAAATGTATTTCCGTAAAGTACCAGTTACTGGTTAAAGCGCAAATTTCCATTTAGCTTATTTCATAATGAAAAAAAGAATACAGAAAATAATGAAATAATAACAACCACACAGATTGTTGGAATTTCGGGTGACGTCACGTCTGCGTAAAATGAATGTCAATTTTTATTCACAACCGAAAAAAAAATGTCCAGTATGATTGATACTCTGATCACTGACGGACAAAATAAAATCATATTTTTAAACTAGGAAACATGGCGATTTCAATAAATTCAATCTTGGAAACTACTAAAGAATAGAATATATAGCTCACGTTATAACTGCAGAATATACCTACCTACATTACATTTCATTCCTCTTCAACTAATCTTCAACTTTATGAACGAAGAATTTCAAATGTCGGAGGTGTATCTTGGTATCGAAAGAATTATACGACAGTTGCATTGTGGGCGCTGTTCGACAGTTTTATGGGATTCTCAATTCAACATATCTGACAGTGAATTGTGACATCCCTAGAGATAGCTTCCGCATGTGAAATTGGAGACAATTTTTATTGCACAACTTTCTTTCAAGTTGGTACTTTTGTCTTTATTGACAGCTTCTTGCGAGATTTGGGTGCAGTTGGTGATATTGAATTTTAAATATGTATAGGTATGTATTTACTGCAAAGAGCTATGTATGGTACGAGAGGTGTTTCAATGATATGTCAGTCTACGGCCACGTTTCCACTTGCAAGTAACTCGCACGCATGTTTAATAATATTGTGAGGCACGTTTGAGAGATTGACCACATTTTGGACGGTAGGTAGCAAAGTACCGACGAGTAAGACTTGAATGCGAGCTGGTTGCTGGTGGATACGTGTTCTTAGACATATATAAAAAAATGAGATGTGCTTTCAGTTACCAACAAATATTAATTAGAAATATTTCTTGTATAGGGTTCGTCGTAGATAAGAGAAAACCCCAATATCCAATTTTTATTCCAAGCACAATCTTTTAAAACTTAATCCTAGTGTAATTGCCGCCATTTTTTCCATTAGCAAACAGACGCATAATATAAAAGTTAATTTACCGCTCCCATTCCTAATTCAAATATTTTACACAAATGACGTCATTTCACATGGGGCAGAAGAACGAAGTAACTCGAGACGCAGCGATAATGCGTCGCCATACAAGACTAAAGCGCCAGGCGCCGCTTGTTTCTTCATCCAGAAACAACTCCACTGATGAAACGACCGCTTAATACGCGGTGACGGACACTACAGAACCTAATTAAGGCTCACTTTAACCCACCAGCATACCAAGAACCTTTATAACGCAAGAAGTGAAGACAGCAAAGGATCTAGCCAACTGGCTGGATTTGAAGCCCTTATCTTATCTACTAGCATTGATTTTGAGATTCGAAATCTCGGTGTGCGGTTTCAAAGTGTTGATAACCTGTTCGTTTCAGGTATTTATTTATGGGTTTGTTATTGAGATATAAGGTTTTTATGTTGAATTTTTGGTCTTTTACGAGATATTTTAGGTTAATGTGTAAGTTGATCCAGATATGGCATACAAATTTTGCAAACTATTTATAACCTTAGTCACACTTAGTTTAAGTCTCGGTATCGGAAAAGGTCCATTTAATATTTGGTTCTCTAATTCTTAATTCAAATTCCAGCGGTCTAAATGACTTTTAACTAACGTCCAACCTTTGCATACGGCATCCATCACAGAGGCAACAAATCTGAAAAGAAATAGTCAAAGGAAATAATATTACTCAGAACAAAATGGCTGTAACGGTAGAGCATTCATAGTTCCTCAAGAAAGCAGAAAGCTTAAGGGAGCCATGAAAACTTTATTCAGTACCTACACAGTCGTAGTTAAAGGAAATCAAACGGCACCGCGATATTTAGCATCGTAGTATCGCATACATTTGCAGCTAACAATGCTGCAAGTACCTAGTTACTACAGCTTTGCCCCTTCAGTTGAGAAGACAAAAGTTTGTATTATCAACGCCTACAGAAGTGTTTACTGTTATTTGTTAAATGGTCTACTGTTAAGACACACAACAGATGATTCTTGTTATGAATACATAAATATATTTTAAAGGTTGACAAATAGTGTCATACATATTATACTAGTTAATATGTCAATAGCGGTTAAGAAATTTTGCAGCACAAGGATACTTGATAAGAAAGTGGCCGACTTTAAAGCCTGAATTGAAAAGCCGCGCAAAATTGTGATGGTAATGATAGAATCAACTGCAGTGTAATACAATGACAAACTCGATGCTGGAAACTCCAAAGAAGAACTTATATTGGAATTAATTTAACTTCAAACAAACCAACTCCGATACTTCATGAATGCAGTGAAATCCTGATGACTATGGTGCAAAATAATCGATGAAAACAGAGACCAATGATACTGCACTTTATCTTCTTGAAACAAGTAAATTGTAAAGAGGAAACTGTAATGAGCTTCAAAAATGCGTTGGCAGGCGCGTAATTATAAAATACGTGTTTAAAGAAAGTAAGATCGACGATAAAACTCGTCAATAATGTTACGAAGAAACTACCTATGATTTTATAGGCTGTTGCTTTTGTCTTTAAAAATATATGTGGCGGTTAAATAACAAGAAAAAGCAATATGAACATAAGTACAAACGAATAGAATGAATAGCCAAGTCTTTTAAGACTTCTACCAAGAACAAAATCATTTAAAATTGGGGTTGCTAAGACTACAATGGTGCTAGGAACAAGAGATTCGGTTTCTGCAGTATCTGTTTATATAGATAAAATATAGAATATAGGATATATAGGATATATATAGGATATATAGGTCTAGATCAGACCTATATTAGAATCAGTTTAGATGTTTATTCAAAATATAAACTAAACACAGAAAATCTAAGTACAGATAGAATCTGAAGAAAGAAAGTTGAAATCAAAATAATTTCCATTTACAAAGAAATATCTGTTTAGCATTGTACCCTAATTAACATTGAAATCTATAGTCCAGTGATGTGATAAACACACACAGAACATCTAGACTTGAAGGAGATATCTCTAGTCGAACATAGTGCTAGACTTGGTGAACCAAACGCCACGAGACAAAAGGAGCAAAGCAAAAACATCGGATGTTTCTGAATGAAGATTCCTACACTCTTAGGTTTACAAATTATAAAATTGCACAATAGGTGCAAACATATTGCCAAAATAGTTATATCTAGATACATATTGGGCACTTTCTCTGGGAGGAAGTGACTTTGATGATCTGAAGAGTCCCAATTTTAGACTGCTTGGTATATAAAATAGTAATTAATATGTAGTAAACAATGATGATTATTTATTTTCTCATAGAATACTTAAAGAGTAAACAAGGAATGCAGAAATTTTTTAGCGCAAAGATATTGCTTATTTGAAAGAAAAAAAAAACATCCACTAGACCTGCTATAGAAGTCATTGATGAGATATGTAGATACAGTGTGTATTAATAGACTGGGAAACTTAAAATACTGTAATATCTACTAATGAAACTAATACATAGTTTCCAAAGCATTACGGATCCATCATCTATAAGGAAACAAAATATACAAATCACAATGATGAGATACAGCAGAATGCACAAACTGACATTGTCTCCCCAAGCAAAACATCTGACCGTCAAATTGAATCTTTTTTACTGCAGGAAGAAAAGTAATGTTTCGTAACATTAAATATATCATTGGGCTCGTGTCGGGTGTGTGTGTTCACGAGAAGCGAGCAAGACGCCGCGGTCGCGACAGTCGAACTAATGTCAAGGCGAGCGCAATCAGGGTGCGTGGGCGCAGCGATGAGAGTTGCGTGGATACGACATGTGGAATATTGTATATTTATTTTCGATGATTAATTTACTACAACCTAAGCACGCAACCTCTTTTGCGTTAATCGTCTTTGGTAACCTATCTATCTCAGTACCAAAATTAACCAATACATATGTAAGTTCGGCGATTTACGCGTGAAAGCGAAAGCCACACTTCCTTTCATATTTATAGTACTCGTAGTTATAGGATGCTAAGTGTTGACAAATAAGGGCTGGAAGATAGTGTTTACTAAGGTAATTAATGTTTTATAACGGTTTAGTGACTACAAGGATGAGAAAATGTATTTGCAAGTTGTGCAATCCTCGCTAGCTATATCATTATTATTGATTCAAGTTATAATAAACTTTGTTCCAGACATCAAAATAAATACCTTACTAATTATTCATGGTTATGTTCATCTATGTGTGAAGCAGTGAATTATTACGACACGTTTTAACTTTGCCAATATTTTTATTCAACAAACCGAATAGTCTTGATTCATATCAGATTAAAAATTTTCTAATACATCAATACATTTTTGGTTTGGTGATTGCAAGCTGTGGTAACTGTGAACTAAAGCGTTATAATTGATTTTCATAACATATTTGTATTTAATAGACTAGACTTGATGGCGAACCGCACTGGATAGATGAAGATAGAGAGCCGGGCCATCATCATCATCATCATAATCGCAATCGAAAGACGTTTACTGCTGAACACAGGCCACAAGTATCACCAAATCAACCGGTCTCCTTTTTCTTGCATCCAGTGAAAACCGCGACAGTCAACGAGAGTCGGATGTTGTGGTGCAACTAAGGCGAGTTCTACGTACAGCACTGCAATGCTATTCAGATCAATACAATTTTCAAACGTTTACTAAAGTGAACGAAGTAGATCCAGTGCTACAAAAACTTGTTTTCAAAAAAATATTAAAATGTAACAAAGGTCTTATCCACACTAGATGAACGCTCACCGCACTCGCGCTTCAGTAATTGAACGGCGATGTAAAAGGTATCTACGGCGCAAATAACAAAAAAAAAAAGCAACGATAATCGCGGGTCGCTTTGCCCCGCCCCGCGTCGTGCGCGCGCGCTTCGTGCCGTACGGTTATTGTGCGGTTAAATAAAAATGTGAGCCATTCAATGGGTTGGATTTCAACGCACATTTTAGGGTTGGTGATATTAAAAGTGTAAGCTTGGAGAATGACTGGGGTAATAAGGACCCAACATCGCATTAAAATAAAGAAGATTTAAGTGTAACATAAATTCGATCTCAAGAAAACCCTAAAATATGCTGCTAACGATAACTTTTTGCATTCTAAGATGGAGCTTCCATCTTAGAACGCGAAAAAGTCATCGTTGTGGTATCATCATCCGTAAACTGCTTTCTGCCACTCTGTAAAGATCTTTGTTCTACATGATTTCGCCGTTTTGTCCTACATTTGGCGATTCATTAACAATAATATATAAATTAAAAGTAATAGCACGAGTAATAGCATAGAGAGCAGTGGTGGCCAAGTGGTAACGGTCTCGACTTACGAATTGTAAGTCGCGGGTTCAAACCCAGCCAGGCGCATTCCTTTCTGTAATTAATTTCATCACCACTACTCTCAAAATGGCGAAGAAAAAGATCGTGAGGAAACTGGTATGTTCTAGAACCATCATCCCGCACTGGGCCCGCGTGGTGGATTACGGTCCATTCCCTCTCCTAGAGATGTTCTCTAGGAGGCCTGTGTCCCAGCAGTGGGAACATTCAAAGGCTGATTATAATAGCACGTCTACTCCAACAGTCATACGGATATGGGCCCGGTCAGCCTATTGCCAAATGAGCTTACTTATTTTATTAATATGTTGCTTTTGTTTTATCACCTTTACTTATGCCGACGGCATCTAATGCTTCAGAGGGTATAGAATGCATCGACCGTTTTACGCAAGCATTTTACGTGACATTTTCGCACTGTGATGATTCCGTAATTAATGATATAAACAGAACTTTTTTTTTAAACGATGCCCCACGCTATGAATTTCACCTGTGTTGTGATTGCGTTTACAAACATATAAACCAACATACATAAACAGCCAAACCCTGAACAGCTATCTGTAGGACATACAAATATTTGTTCCGTGCGGGAATCGAACCCGCGACACGCGGCGCAGCAGTCAATAACTGTACCACTGCGCAAATGCTGGATTTTACATACTTAACAGCTCAAAGGTATAAAAGAAATGACGATCTGTTTTTCAGCCAACTACTGTGCCGTCCATTGCTAAAAAAACCTTTTCTCTCCGTATTTAACTCTAACGTTCGCCATATTCATATTGCATTATGCAATCGAGAATCATCGTAACCAATTCACCGTATTCATAATACATGAAGTGCTCACATGAAAATATTTATAAAAGGTCACAATAAACTATCACAATACAATCGGAATGTTTTATTTGTTCAGTAACTGGATGCATTGCGCGTGCACGAGGTGAGGACGTATAAAAATGTGCGTAGACGCACGACAAGTGGCATGGCGCCCATCGGGGACCCTGTTATGTGAATACATTTGTCAAATTGAGACATTTTTTCATTATTCTTTTCTTTGTGTTTGCTCATTCTTTGGATGCTTGCGTTTGATAGAGAAAAAAGAGTTTCTTTATGAGCTGGTATTATTTGAATTATTGTAGTAATATTGTATAGGGTGTAGGAGAACATGCTCGTGATGATAGTTTTTGTTAAGATCAGAGTCTTACATTATAATATTCTACAGATTATAATTATATGGAATCAGAAATAAATCTGATGCATGTTGAATTTGTAAGAGTAGACTAGATATTGATGGACAGCTTTTTCACTATTTAGAAGACCATTTAAAAAAGAAAGCAGTCATTGTATTCATGAAAAAAAAATATCGACAGGAATTCCTGATATTACTTTTAACAACATACTTATAAGAAAATAAAGTCAACAAACAAATATTTAATCTAAATTCCAGAGACGAAATGACTAATAAAGACATACTGATGTAAACAGAACACAATCAAATATAAAAGCCCGTAAAATATTCGATGATTCTCGTTTTAATCCGTGTTAGAGATCGAGGGCATTAAATAGATGAAAACAGAAGTTTCATCGAGGATAATCAATAACACAGTGGCTTAAGAAAATCTAAGCAATGAAGCTAGTAATATAAATACAACAGTCTGGTAAATCTTGCATGGAACGCTGGTCCACATTCCAACAACAAGACAACTACAACTCTAACATCAAGAGATGAGCAAACAAATGTGTAAAAGCGCTTGCTCAGCTTACACTCATTTCTCGAGCACGGAAACTACAACTTATAACCTCAATTAAACAAGCTTTCATTGATGTTTTCGTGCTCATGTTGGAGTTGAGTTCGAGTTTACGTTTTGAAATATGGGCCTAAGACATTAAAATAATATAAAAGAAGATAATAAGGATAGGAATGATCTGACACAAAAATATGACGTTTATAAAAGCTTTCTAACTGTTGACAGTCGAGTCAAATGTAAAATTGGACTAAATTCATTTTGTCATACAGTCGAAGATGTGCCGGTTGCCAAAGCCAGTGTACTACTTATTTTGATTAAACTAACATGTTGACAAGGTTTTATAATTTAATATATGGAGTGCAATAAATGAACGCTTTGCTTTTTTAGCACAGACTATATTAGTCAGCATCAAATTGTTAATAGGTCAACTATGTATACGTATCATCTGAATGTGTAGTTTTCAACACTAACATTCCATTGGCATGAGCATGTATTTTAATATCGATTGGGATTTCTATATCTACATTGTAATGTGCCATAGGTCCTACCACCGTTATCTAAGACCGTATCTTGTCACAACTCGATTGAAATCCGAACAAATATCTATTGTTAACACTTAACACGGATCTTACAGATATAAAAGATTATGTGTATAATTTTATTTGGATTCCTACTGCTTTATATGTTTTTTGAATTTTATGAATTTTAAGGGCAGTGGTCGTTTGAATATTTTTGTCTGATTGTAAATGTGTAAACTGCTTTGGTATTTTGTAGTTTCCGAATTTTGACATCGGTGAACTTTAAATGCTGTTGGTCAGACTACTTTTGATAAAGATTTTCTCTACTTCTCTTATTTGATTATTTTCTGAATATTATATAGACATCTGTTTTATTCAATTTAGTGTATGTATCATGAAAAGAATTAGTAAAAACATGAAGAAGAAGTTAGTCAAAGTCTTTTTTATCAACATTCCAAAGGAAATGAAAATACCGTTTGCAAATGAGTAATTCAAAAAAATATTACAATATGATTCTTATCTAAAAAAAATATACCGAACACGAATCATTGCTAAATGAATCACTAGTAGGCTAGAGACCAATGACTCAAGTAACCCGGATTCGAACTTGATACATGGAAAAAGACTTACAACAAACCGACAAGTTGAAGGACTACAGAAAAACACATTATTTGGGTGCTAAGCCCAGAATATCTCAATTTCTCTGAAACAATAACACCAAGCATACATCAGAGGTATAATAAGTCCTTTATTGGGGACGTAAATAAAAAAGCCAAGGCAAAAAAATAAGTATTTCGTGAAGAAAGGGCACACGCGGTTACACAGTCCTATCAAAAAATAAACAAACACAGGATTCTACTTAGGAGCGTTGCCGGTTACTTGGAAGACGGCTGTAAAATTTACGATTCGTTGTATTATTGTCAGGTATTGTGGTACGATTAAAAAATAACGTACTCTGTCTTACTAGGTATACTGATCATCGTCTGCTGATCTGTCTGGATCTGGCTTTAATCAAGGTCGTTATCCATGTACGTTGTCTGTTGTTTCTGACGTGGTTATGACTGGGCGTATATGGTCAGTATCGACTTTGTTTTCAATACAATGTTTATCTATAACGATAATTTAACAAGGTTCTTTTTGAATTAATAGCTACGAGTATAAAGGATTAATAGCCAACAGAAACTGTATAAAAAGCTTAGTTGGTCCTTTAGGGGACCGCAAGCTGGCACTAAGGACCATAAAAATCTGTTCTAAAACTATTATTCTAACCTACAATTACGTGCTTACCAAACTATCTGACGGGTTGCTGATACATTACAATGATTATACGTTTTGTAAACATTATTACATTACTAATGAAGCTGCACTGAAAAAAAGAATAATCTTATGATTATAGGACGCTTATAAGGCCATTATAAACGCATCTACCCTTTAACAGATGCAGGGTTAATAGTGATGGCGGTTCCATTCAATACATATTTATTCATGCTTTTGTCCAATTTTGATAGGGATTTAATTTAGAGTTTACGCCTCGTTTTTTCATTGTGTTTGGTGATTTTATTTGTGGTGCACATTGGAGGAATGATACTTAATAGTGTAGTAGTTATGTGGTTGAAGGAAAGGTTGCTCTTTTTAATCCGGCCGTATCATTGCATATTCTGGATTCCGTTTTTACCGTTCTATTTACTGGAGTAGCAAAAATTATCCATTGTTTTTTTTTTAGGATATTGTCGTAGTAACTTTATCGCGAAGAAAAGTGAGTCTTCAAGTATTCATTCTCATCAAATTGCTGGATTAGTGGATATATACTTATTATTGGCTAATTAGAAGCGAATTAGATTAAATGATGTTTGTTCTATCAATGGCTCAAACTGAGAATGGAGAAAAGTACCTATAATTGAGCTTACGTATTTAAGATATTTTAGTATAAAGTCCTGCCTGGAGATATTAATTTCTATTAAGGCTGCCTCCGGCAAGTTTGGTTAAGCAGACAACAACGTGCCAGGATGATAGGCGAGAGGAAACTTATAAAAAAAAAACTAAAGATAAAAGTGAAGTGGATTATTAGAAAGTAGGCCATAACTACTTTACAAAAAACTATAACACGGCAACACAAACAAACCAAACTTCCAATTCCACAGTTGACAACAAATGCCGTCGCATAAATTATCGATACGAATATCGCGTTCGTAAGCCACGGTATGGACAATCGTTCATTGAGGTTCTTATTTATTTTAAATACAATCATCAGGGGGGCCTCCTACTGTGACACACCTGGGGCGCTGTCCCTTGGACTCCAACCTCGGCGCTTTTCGGCCCCCTTTAATCAACTGTCATGCGACCATTACAAAGCTATAAATCCATTTGCCGTCACCCTCAACCCTATCTTTTTCTTCCTAAGCTTCAATTTCGTACGGACGATCACTGTTGGTAACGTGGTTTTTCGTACGGTAAAGTCCGAGAGCAGACGCCATTTTCGTTTATTTGATTGCGGTGTTATATCAGAACTGGGGCAGGTATGACAGGGTATGTATTTAGGTTATAATAGGTAATTAGTGGTTGGAATTTTCGGGATGGCCATCGTCCATCTGTTTGGTTTAAATACAAATAATAAAAACAACCAGCTATTCTGTATCAAACAAACAAATTACTTGGGAAATATTCAAGAAATTAAAGTCAATGTTGTCACTTTTTGAAGGTCTAAATTGGAAATTGGATGTTGCCAAACTATAATTAGACATACCCTCTCCTATTTGTTTACTACACGTACAAAACAACAGTAGACGTAAAGGAAAAGATCCAAGACTTAGTATTCGTCCATACAGCTGATACCCACCATCCAACTTAATATTAGAAAACTTGCAAAGGATTAGAGACATTGTATACCTAAACACAGCAACAATATAAAAAGACTAATCACGGAACCGCATCAGTAACAATAAGCAACAATCATAATATTCATACATCGGAATCCATAACGCACCGTCAAGTCGCCTTTGCCGTTGATCTGACGAATTTGTTATGGTCTCAAATAACGTGGAATACACACGGCTGGCAAGAATTGACAGTAGTGACGATTGGAGATTTGTATAAAAATAAGCGTATTACTAAGTATGTTGAAAGAAAAATTGAAATTATACTACTAATGCTTACCACCTTCTCGATCAACATCCTCCATTCCTTATTCTGAGTTGTTTGGGGTCTGGTCGTTATTTCAAATGTTTGTCTTAATAACTGCCTTGAATGCGCGCACTTTACCATACTTTACATTAAGTAGATACTACTAGTAGGTACTATCTTGAAGAAAATCTAATTAAGTAATAATTTTGATAACTGTATGTCCAATCTATGATATAAAACAATTTTTATTTATTTTTGTTACTTCTCTATCAGCCCTCATTTTTGTATTATTATATTCTTCATTTACATACACTTTACGCACTATACACTTATTTTTTCACTGTCATTCTTCACACGATTTGATACTCAACATTTTATTAGCTATCAGAATAAGCCTGCCAACCTTTTCAGGACCAAAATAGCCATTCTTTTGTCTTGGTTGCATTTGCTCTTTGAAAAGCTTTTGCTGGTTAAAGACATTTAATTTTCATTAAAAAAAAATACATTTCACTTACATGAGAACAAATTTAAAAGTAAAAAATCTAATCATTGTCCTTCGACACTCGGACTCACAGTAAATCTAACTTATATTTATTCATATTAATAGCTTACACTAACTTACTATTTTACATAGTGTGTGGGTATTCCCAATAATTTTCTTTTCTTTTAATTTTCAAAATATATCATTTTAGAATAGATTTGCATGATTGCTGTTTACTAGGCATTTTTCATTATACAGTGTGAAATCTTAATGGTTGTTTTCCCGCGGCAGGACGATTACCCATCAGTAGTACTATCGAAACACAAAGTTAAACTAAAAAAATAAATGTTTTTTTTTTATTTCAAATCATTAAAAAAGTGTTTATAAACTCGAAAGAGCGAGAATCAATAGTAGTTCACTAGACATAAAGTAAGTAGATACCTACATGAGACGCACGTACCGCCGCGTACCTAAATATCGCGCGATGCACTACTGTTGGTTCAAGTCGCTTTCGAGTTTTGTTTATCACAATTGTTAATCTGCCATTTATGGAGTCTAATATTTTTTATATATATAAATCGATTGTATTACCGATACAAACTCATTTCGCTTCGGGAAAACAACCATTAAAATTTCACACTGTATAAAAAAATAATTGTTAACTGTTTTGTAAATACAAAACAAGAACAACAAAATAATTTTATATTCCTATCTGCTCGCCACACTCTTCAACACTATCTCACGATACACGATACCTTGGCCATTTCTTTTTTCATGTCCTAAACTGGCCATAAGTAAGGCATTGTGCGTCGAATATTACAATAGCGGCCATAATGGAGGACCAACGATACCCTTTCTTTGACGGGATTTAATTGTGTGATGAAGTGTGGTTACGACATATTATTTTTTTTTGTTCGTGTGGCCGAAAGTGTAATACAAAAAATATAGCGGGTGAACTTTTGTATGAGGTTAGTGCTTAGACTTTTTTTTTTGGGATTTCAATACAGTTTTAATATTCAGGTGTAACTTTTTATTCAATTGGTGAAATTTAGCTAAGCTAGACCTATAATTTGATATTTTGAATGGCAATGTCAGCGGAAGTCAGGTAAATTACCCAATTGTTCTGTCTGTATTTTGTATCAAAGTTGTCACTTTTTGCCAGTGGCAAATTAATATAGTGTTTCAATTCAACAATTAACATCTCCGACTTTGTTGTTTGAAATCGTAAAAATGGGTTAGATCTGCTTAATTTTTAGCCTTACCAGAAATATTAAGCACTAAAAAGGAATTATAGGCACTAGTTACAGCTTAAAAATCTCAAGTGCACCAAATAAAATAATACTGCTTTAATCAAGTAAGCCTCACTAATTAAGAAAACACAAAATCAACCGAGGCTCGGATTACTGTACAGACAAAAAAGAAAAAGCGATACAAATTAATTTGTTAATTCGGCCTCAATTGATTATAAGTTTATAACGAAAGGGTGTCGGTCCATTACTCGATTACCACCCGCTAAGCCGATACCTTGATTGTAATATAGAGCAATGTAATTGCAATAAAGTGCTGCAAATTATTTCATTATCGTTCTCCTGATTGTTCATAAACGTATCGCGTTTACTGCGGTGTTTATCGATCAAGGGTGCACTTTAATTAGGATGCAGATTTTTGAAGAATATATTCTTTTAGAAGCTTATGAGGATCTCGATGCTACATACTCGTAATAGCAGCTGCATGGGTAGATCTTCGAGGTTAAGCAACCCATGCTATGGTCAGCTCATAGATAGGTGACCATCCACAAAATACCAAGACTCCTGTGAGCCTTGGAAAGCATGCTTGTCCTGGCTAACGTTTCTGACTGGCAGTCGTTACGGTTAGTCAGAAGCTTGAAAATCTGACGCAATCCTTGCCAAGAGGTACTGTCTTACCCTGTTACCAGAGTGTTAATGTCAGATAGGTACCAAGTCGTTCCATGTAAAATACTTACTGTTACCCAGTCACATCAGCTTGGACTGAAAGATGACCTAAATTCAGTTGGTAAAAGGCTTAGTTTGTAATGTAATCGAGTACGTGAGCTGTTTACACCTGCTCTGTATCTGCACCAGCTGTTACACACCCCAGTAACTGTGTAACACGATACCCTTTGGCAAGACTGATTCCCTGACTACCATTAAAGTCTGTCAGGATCTACAATTGAAGGGCCGGACCCACAGCTGAACCTGCTATTCAAACCAAAGAGAAATTTCCCCATCCACGTAGCTCGATATCAATATCGGTTCCACATATTATACTAATTATAGTATTATTCCACATATAATAACATAGGCATATTTATGTACATACATATATCTGATATAATTACGTAAAATATTCTCATGGTCTTGCTACCTAAAGTGGTAATGCTCATTTTGCAATTGCATTCATCAATTTTATTCAGAACGACTTTTTTATCGGCAGAGACAAACTAAAAGGCCAACACCTGCTTCAGCCCGTTAATTATTAAATTACTAATTATAATGACTTTCAAGGGGTGAACTATTGGGCACGCCACCATTGCGGCGATAAGTCTCTTCTTTGAGAAGTGGTTGGAGAGACGCCATGGCGTCCTCACCTTCCTTTTCACGAAGATACTCACTGGATACGGCTGTTTCGGGAGGTAACTGTTTCGTAAACAGCGTAAGGACACGTCTGGGTGTCAAACGGGGTGGAGCATACGGTGGAGGTCTGCCACGCTTGGGAGAAGCAACCCCGTGGCCTCGTCGAAGCGATTGGCGGTGCCTTCGCTTCCGGCCTGGTTCAATCCATGGTCCGGAGCGAGGAGGCATGGGAAGCGAACCTCCTGCTGCGAAGCTAATGAATGCTAACAAAAGAAGATTCAGATCGCGCATGGGAGGGAAAATTGACGCCCCAGCCACCGCAACAGAAGAAAACGCTGCAACCGTAGGCGAAGGTAACGACGCCTCGCCGTCCAATAATAACCTCGCGTTGTGTTCCACGTGCGCTTCAAAGAGTTGTCAGCAAAAAAAAAGCCCTATAGGGTCAGTACCTGCTAGGGTTGAGGAAAATTGTTCGTAAAAGTCACCGCAGCCCCGGAACGCAAAGGGCATTAGGAGGGACGCGGGTGGGTTATAGTCAGTAATAGTCTGACACTCCTTTCCGTTCTGCCCTGAGGTAAAGAAGTCATTTGATGGTTTCCCATACAGAACAAAGGGAGTTAACTATCACGACTAACTTTACCATGTACCCATCCGAAAAAAAAGCATAAAAAATACTATATTCACCCGAAGAAAATGTATGAAACGGATTTAAGAAAAACCTTTTATGTTCGTCGGTGTGCCTACCACACCATTTTAATTAAATAGCCTACTACTCGTACCGGTTTGTAGCCTTCTTTGTTGTAAAGGCCTCCAAGTCGAGACGCTAGAGTTTCCAAGGTCTTGTAAAAAGCAAGGCTCTAATTAAAAAAAAATAAGCTCCTCGTGTTAACAGCTGAGCGGCATCTAGATCTTCCAAGAGGTAGTCATAGAAACATATAAGCACTTGTTGTTTTTATACGATATATATGGTAATGTGTTCGCTTTTGCACAAACCTTTTTGGCGGTAGATTTATGCCCCAACATCAAGACTTGCGACCTTCCATAAGCAATATATTAACGACCACATTAATTTACCTTAAATCGGTAAACTAATCAACATTCAAGTAGTTTTACTCAAAATAAAAACAAATACTACAAAAATGAACCGAAAAATTAATTGAATTTTTATTTTGGGCCATTACTAAATCGATAAATTACTTGAAGCGATGCAATTAAAAATGTTGACATGTGTCTCGTGCTCACTTACTGGCCGGCTCACTAAAATAGCCTACACAATCATAAATAATCGTTTTCTGGGTTCCGTACTTGAAGTGAGGTAGAACCGCTGTTTTTTATGCATATACAATAATAAGGAATCAGTAATATTTTACAGAATCAGAAGAAATGTCTCTTTAAAATGTAACAGAATTAATGCACTGGTATCTCAGCTACATGGTAAAAATCGTCCTATATATTTGTTTCAGCAGAAAAAAAAGTATTTATGTATTTATAAAATTGATTCTGTTTATGTTAACTTAAGCTTGCCCGTTTGAATAAGCATGTACGGGACTCTAAATATTTACGAAATCCCCACTTTACCTCAACCTTATTTAACAGATAGAATTTATACGAAGCTCCCGACGTGATTCTGATTAGTTTTTATATAAACTGAGAAGAAGCTGGTTGGACTAATTTTGTATGGAATTAAAACTGGACGTTGTAATGTCCACAAATCTGTGATTTTATTGTGTGCGGCTGTTGAGGAAGCCTCCAATTGTGGGGACCGCTTTATGTTGTAGGGAATCAAGAAATTATAGTTGTATTTTGATGTTTTTTTTTTGCCTAAATAATATCAGCTGCACGAATCGATATTCGAGATTAAGCTATGCTTGCCGAAGTCGGTCTACAGATGTGTGACATTCTATTATATATTACAACTCCTGCGTGGGTCGAAAAGCACGTAAAGCTCCTATCACTTGAAGCCATTTGACCAATCCAGTCGCTTCAGACAATAGTACTCTACTGAATACTCTGGAAGCCAACTCCCTGGGAATTTTATGAACAGAAAACTTTTAGCAGATTGTCTGAAGTTAAACAATAAAATGTTATATGCTCAGCTTTTACAATTACCTACGGTTCTTGTCACGTTTTTTTTTTTTAATTGCTCTAGATTATTAAGTATGTAGCATACGTTTAATATATAACATTTATTTTCTAGGTCAAATACCTTTTCTTTAAATATTTTCTAACTGAGAACATAATTCAAACTCTCTAAAATATGAAATTCAAATAGGTGCTCTCATACATCCTCGACCCCGGGGCAACCTCAGTAAAACAAAACCATTGAATTTATTTTGATGAGTAATTTGTGACCAAGGACGTATTGAGGAAACAGCTTAGAAAATGGGATTTGTTTTTTCATTTTAATAGGTATTTTGCAAAATTGCGTATCTAGGCTCTGTCCGTCTGCAAATACTTTTTCAATAATAGGTAAATACAGTATGGCGTAGATATTTTTCTTGATATTTGCCAAATATCCTTGAACTACTTGGCGTTTCCTTATTGATGTATTTTAAAGAAGTGCGCTGTTTTTTTTATGTCATTTCCAAAGATTACGATATTAACAATACCTGATTGCAAGAAGTGCATTTACTTTAAAACTAAAAGCGTTGATTTTTATCAGATATGTTTTATGATAAAGCTGTTTCTACATTAATTGTTAATTTGTGAAAGTGATGACAATCAAGTTTACACGATTATTTAACAACGTCTTTCGACTTTCTGGTTTGGCATACATATATCCGTTGTAATCTGTAGCTGTTATTTTGTTTAGTTTAAAACTTCACTCTCACAATAAAACAAGATTTTATTTAACTACATCTCACATAATACCATCCCAATCTGAGAATCATTCTTTTTTCTGAGCAGCATGTCGCCATAAAAACAATTTGATGGGACCCTGACCAGTAATTAGGGTATTATTTATTGTGAAAAATCCCTTCGTTCCGTACTTAATTTAAACAAGAGAATTTAGCGTTTAAATTAGCCTCGTAATGTGTTATTTGGCTCGATTTATTAAGTTTTTTACTTTTTTGGTCGCGGCGTCGGCAGACTTTAATTTTTTTAAATGAAATTAAAGACATTTTTTTCACGGTCATGTTGTTATTTAGTTCTTAAGGCGATGCTTGAGAATTTTTATTACTTCCAATAATCAATATGATGCTGCGATCGATCGAATGTTTTTCTGTTTGACGGCGTTTAACGACACTTAATTTGTTTGAGGATCATATTGATGGGTATTCAATTAAAATTGTATGCCAAATTGAAACCTCTCAATCTTTATGGTGTAGTAAGACAAAATATTTAAGCAAAAGTCTAAAACTTCAGACGAATTTTTCAGTTTTAGACTTTGACAAACATTGGAGTCATCGTCCTCTAGCTTTCTTTCGTAGACATCTCAATTAGTTAAGCTTAGAAGATAAGCTCTGTAGATAAGATAAGAAAATTAAGATATATTTAAAACCAGTATTCTGTCTCGCCATGCTTCCAATTTTCAGCCACCCTTTAATAGACAGCCAATTAATTTTTTTTCTTCTACAATACAAGTCAGAGCATCGAACTGATCAGACCAGCAACAATACTTAAAAAGTACCCTCGGCTATCTTTACAGCACACATAAATACTCCTCAATAAACCTTTAAGGCATCCCTTCAATAAAATTAAGACATTTTAATTGTTCGCCCCTATTTTGTCCGTAAGCTAATTATGGACAGACGGTGGTCTTTTCAAATGAAGCTGTTAATTGAAAAGGCACTTCGGATGCTATTGCTGCAATAAACGTATAAAACGACTGCCTACTTGAACGTCCGAGAATAAAATGAGACTTAAATAGAGGCACTTAATTGATTTGCAATTAAATTTTAGAACGGGTTTTTGCTATCTATACATTTTAATTGTTAAGGTTTTTTGTTATATTTTTCTGGTGGATTTGAAGATGTATCTAATTTTTTAAGGTGTATAGTCCATTGGTAGGTTAAAAAAGAGATAGGAAATGTATGATTTATAAAATCTTGCATATTGAACTTGAATTAAATGAATTAGGATTACAAAGCATTTCAAATACCTACTATTGTGAGGTCGATTGAGAAGCAATAATTAAAAAAGTAACCTAAGTCAACTCTATATCTGCGAACAACTGATTTTTCTTCTTTAAAATTGTTAAGTTATAAAAGAAATCATGTTGCGTAAGAGTTTTTCCACCAAATAAAGGCAAGTGCGCCTGCACTTGCCTTCGTTTCGCATAAAACGTCATAAATGTAACGAAAAATCGAATCTGTCGGCACTAAATAGTAAAGGTATATCATATACATATGCTACGTCATGATCACATCAAAGCGAAAATTTCTAAGCGCCCTGTAAGAGCGGCGTTTAAACACAAACCTTAAAAAAACACCAAAGAAGGATTGACAGGAAACTTCCCGGAAATTCTACAAGTTCAATACGTCATTACTTAGAGATAAGGTTTGAGAGACAAACGTAGACACACGAGCGTCTGTCATCAAACATTAGTGTTTGAGCTCAAACAGTTGATAAGATAACCTTTAGTTAACGCCGACACAATGCTTCGGAGCGTCAATATTTGTTGTGTGAATACCTTTCAGCCTAGCGCGTGCTAGCGGGGCGGTTGTTACACCGTACTGAATGTTGGGACTAAGTGTGTTCGCGAGCCGAACGTCTATTCGAAAAAAAAAAAAATCTAGGAAGCAGGTGACTAAAAATTTAAAAAATATTTTGTTTCAAACAACATGATATGCCAAGGTATGTGCTATATTTTCAGTTGGTAAAGGATATTGTCCAAAATGGCCCTGGCCAGCAAGAAGTATCGGATTACACGATAATTAATTGTTTATTTTATTATATTACTTGCGAATACTTTTGTAACACGGACTAGCTGTATGCCAAAATGAAAATTAAAAGTATTTTACGCGACTAATAACATTAATCGCCGCCATCTTCGCCAAACGTCATGTTGTGTCGCTAAAGATTAGGGATGCCCAATGCAGCCCAATCGATTGTAATCGATCGATTGATTTTTTAAAGAACTGTTGTATTTCGTATAATTTAAAAACCTACTAAGTATACTTTATAAATGAGGTCATACTCGATTCGTAAAAGGAGTTAGAATAATGCTGAAGTGAACAAAAGCTACATATTTCATCAGAATTTTTCAGAGTTTTTAATAATCGTTTAGAAAAGTGTATGGTTTACTTCTAACTAAATGATTATTTATGACAATTTAAATAAAAATAAGGCTTCTTTTGGGTTTCACCCTAGTCGGGTAAAAAATACTTATTGTTAGGTACAGAATACATTGTAAATGTTTTATCTAAAAAATCAATATTGCTTACTAGATACAGATGTTATTTTATTACAAGTATAGAAGAGTGCTATTATTACAAGTAAAGTAGGACATTGTCATAATGGTATTATCTTATGGTTTGAAAAAAGTTGACGTTATAGTTTGTAACGTATGGCGTAAAACATCGATAAATCGTATCGTTTTTGTCATCCCTATTTTTGACGTCACTAAATGGTCACTTGTCACTGTCCTGTCAGTTGCCTATGCTCTGATTATTATTTTATGTGTTTTTATCTTAGTAATTGTATGTGTTTTTTTGACTATCGGGACTATATTGCATGTTACGACTGGGCTATTTTAACGGACTCTGATTGTTTTAAAAAACGACTTACCTGGCTGTGATTTTCGGAAGTGTCGATTATAACCTCAAAATGTGATACTTTTTTTTAAAATAAATCTATTCTGCAGCTAGTCCGCTATAAAAATAGGATACTATAGGAGTTTTCTTATGATCGACAATACAAAACATAATTTTCCGATGCTCTTGGTTCCAGGGCGAACATTGTATGGGCGCAGAGCAATGTCCTTTGGTATTTTTAGTTTGTACTATCTTTAGAAAACCAGTTTTTAATAATTATACAAATATTGTGTAATTTATGTTGTAGTTATTTTACATTCTTGTTTAAAATATATTTTTAGTTTTTAGTCATTGGGCTACAATATGTAATTACCAAAAAATATTGGTCATTACATAAATTGTATCAGTGTGAACTAATTGTAGTTCACACAACCTAATTCTAACCTTAGACTGCGAATGGTTTACCACTCACCAAATCCTGAAAACATAAAAAAAAACTAGTTCATTAACTCTTCGGCCACAGATACTCGTCGGTGTAACAGGGTGCCCAGTTAATGCACAAACGAGGCACTTAAGATTGTAACGGATGTCAAAGATAATAGAATTTAATTTTGTATGAAGTGTGAACTTTTGTATGAGTTTATAATGCGAAACGTTCCGTTTAATATAGGTTTGTTACGTTTGAGGAAAATCTTTAAAATGAGCTTGATGATTTCCCTGACTAATCGCAACTAACCAGTAATTTATAATATTATATTTGAATTTATAGAAATATAACAAACAAAAAAAAAGCTTAGGTACCAATGTTCAAGCTAAGAAGGATTTCACAATCTAAAAACGAGCCAGTTCCGCCAAATTGTTTCTTTGTGCCTATATTTATCCAAATGCATATATGAATAGATACCTATCATCCATTCGTTTTATTATATAATAATGTTAAGACATTGTCACACACAGCAGCTACAGCTACATATATCGTAAATTCAACGATTTGACTAGACTGTAAAATATCTGCTTTAACTCACAAAAGTTTATATTGTAAGTTAAGATATCTAGTGATCTTAACTTACAATATAAACTTTTACAGTAGGACCATGGTTTCTGTTCTCGAAATTTGGTCGAAAGAGTCACCGTGACCCTGAAACGCAAAAGGCATTTGGATCTACGTTTTAGTTCTTGACAATAATTTCCAAAGTTGTGACTAACTCACCGACTTTTTTACAGTAGTTAATAAGCATGCATTTTCTTTTAATTTACAAAATAAATTCTTATTAGCTCTAGTAATCAATTAAGCAATATATATTTTTAAATACCTTCATCAGTGATTGAGTTACAAAATTTCAAAGTTGTCAATTATATAGAGAAGTCCAGTGACACCTATACAGCTGACATAGGAAACGTTGTTTTCGCGAGAGGGATATACTTATTTACTTGTTTAAAATGGTTACCTACATCTTGTTTTTGATCTTAGGTCAATTTTGATTCTATTTTAACTGTTAATGCTTCTATAATTTTGTTTATTTCTAGATAGGTAGGTAAATATATTTTTCATGCATATTGGGAAATGGTTTAGTTGAAATACATATTTATGCCTGAACACTGAGTTAAAATATATGAGAGTATTTAAATACTATCATAAATCTATATGAACATCGAAAAATCGGAAATCGGGTGAAAATTAGAGAACTTGCACACATCATTGCAAATTATTCCTCCTTCTTTGTCTCAAAATTATATGACGTGACTCGCGAATGACGAAACACGCAAGTAGTCTGCCTCTATTTCTCTTTGACTTTAAAACGCTCACAACTTCGTCATGTTTTGAAATAGATTAACATTTTTTATTATGTCTTATATTTTCTCCAGGTTTTTAGATATTTAATACAGAACAATTAAAGTCAAATACTCTATAAATTATTTTGCCTTACGCCAATTATTCGAGTAGGTTTTCTTGCAGACATTTACTTGCACAATCACATTTTGACACCTGTTCCAAGACTACAAATACCTGTAAATGCAGAATCAGATAAATAATAAATATCCATTATTTCAACACGATGTTAAGCTGTTAACACATCAATAATGTAAGCAATAAGTGTTGCGTGTGGTGTTGCCAACTTATCTTAACATAATATTCAAGGAAATAAATGTGGTTATTAAATATATCCTTGACTTCACTCACTAAACATTCTTAATCATATTCAATATTTTGTACATGTCAATAGCGAAGTTCTGAAAAAATATCGAATTAAGATGAAAAAAGAATAAGAGAAATTAGTTGAACCTTACAATTAACTTATTACACGACGCACGATTTCAATTGAATTTCATAACTCAAACTTTAAAACACACTATGCATCTCTTACTATAATATAAGCCATCACACATTACATTTGTATATTAGATAATAAGCAAGCATGTTATATTTTATATAAATAAGGCGATGCGAATGCATAATATTTATAGAAAAAAAGATCGAAATATAAGATCGGTGCTTGTATGAAAAGGTTGATACCTATGGCCAGTAATAGATATAAATAGATGATGAGGAAACTGCAGCACTATTACTATTAATAAGTTGAAACTTGATCCAGGGTAAGTCGTTTACAAACACGCTAATCCAATCTTTGAGGCCCCTAAAATAACACATTGAACCGTTTTGGTGGTTACTACGGAACCTTTGAGCCTAGTGATGGGCGCTTATTGCCAAGCGCATTTTCGCTCGTCAATTCTAAGGCTATCCCGCCATCCATCAGCCGTTAGGCTAGGGTTACCAACAATCCCGGAACTGAGGCACCAACAAGATAAATGTGGGAACTCCTGCCGACTTCCATTCAATTGTTGGTACGGTAATTTGAAACCTGCCATTGGTAACACTACACCAGTAATATAACAAACTCAACAAGGAACGTAGGCCGATAACAAATAGCAAAGTAGCCGTTTTGCAACCACAACGGATTGGCGTAAGAATTGTATTATAATTCACGAATAATCGACTGTTTGGAAGTAAATAGGCGTGTTGAACATGCTTACTGATTGTTAGTTTAAATCGATATATTTCGTTATAGTGGTTGCTTTTAGCGTGAAATAGGTGTTATAATACTGATTATGTAAATTCTTTTAAGGACATAGCTGCCTTGCAGAGTTAGCAAGCAGAAATAGCGGAGGGCTTGTTATGTTTTCCGAAGGAAACTGAACAGGCGAACGAGACTTGAGGATCTAGGCAAAGTAACAGTCTATCAGCCAATCATCATCATCTGCCTAGATTTTTTTCCAACTACATTGGGGTTTGCTCGCAGTCAAACCGGATTCAGTTGAATACCAGTATTTTGGATGGACCGGTTGCCTACCAGACACCGAACTCATCAACCGGGTGACACGTTACTTCTTGAAAAAACTGGAGTCAGATATATGTAAGTTTCTGATTCCTAATGATGTACAAATGACAGCCGATCCAACGGTAGAGTCCCTGCCCTGGCTGGGGGGCCTTAAAGTAATTTGAGGCTAGGATTGCCCGGTTAAGCAGTAACCAGCCTTAGTGTGCTGAACTGCGAGTGGTCACGTCAAAAAAAAAAAGGCAGAGTCGCTCCTTGGTTACTGGAACTGCTGGCATAACTTGGGAGAGGTATATATCCAGTAGTGGACTGCTGTAGGTAAGTGTATGTATGGCAGTCGTTATTAAAAACAAACAACATCGAAATACAGGCTTGAATTACAAATAAGTTTGAACATTTTTTTATATATCCATTGTTCTGTCAGTATTCCTTCAGCTATTATTTGTCTTCAGAGTTACAGGACATTAGTCGCTTGGCCATCTTCTTCATAACTATTACATAAAATTAACATTCATTGTATAATTTAAATGGCAGGTCGTTAGTACCTACCTAGTTGAGTCTAACAAGATTCCTCACATTGCCTCGTAATATTTATCACCATTAGAACTTGAAATTACTATGTGCGGTGCTTTACGTCCACTAACAGTAATATGCTGGTTGTAAAGTTACCTTCGCAGTGCTAAGGTTTTTGCTTAAAGGATGAATGCAAAATGTCAACTCTTCAATAGATGATTCCATTTTTTCATGTTTCCGCAAACAAGAATATTGTGATATCTGCTAAATAAATTATCTAATTAAGCAGGGTCTTCCCCTCACCCTTCTCAACCCGCTTCCACATCATTTTTATTTGCTATCAAGCAAATAAAATTATTTGCAATTGATGTCGAATTATTTAAAAAAAATAGCACTAAGCAGGTGTTGGTATTACTTTTTTTGTGTCCCAATCCTGCAAAGGCTTCTCTTTTATAGATCGAACCTCATCTTTTGCGCGTACCTCATCTTTGGATACGTCTGACGTCAATCCAAATCGTCACCACCTTGGTAAGTGACAATGGCACCAACAACACTTAAACGTCGTGTTTATGGTAGAAAGAAGTCTCTACTATAAGGAATGGCGTGACTATACAGCAGACGTTCAAGTTTGCAAAACCAATAAATTGTAAGGATTAGAAATGGGGAGTTAAGGCAGTAGCTATAGGTACTATAAGATATAATTATGTTAGCTGGTAAAGTCTCCATTTCAAAGTCATTAACTAGCTGAGCAACGTTCATATCACATAAAAACTTACATACATTTAAAATTTTGGATTCATGGTCATAGACGATAGCCAGTCAATTGCCTCTACCTACGCATTATGGCGGTCATTACACCCAACGTATTACCTGTTTGTTTCTTATAGTAAGGTGTGGTCTTTGCACGATATACGACATTTACTATCAGCCTATAGAATGTACTGCTATACCTATAATATCTATAAATGTCCTGATGTCACCACTGTGTGGATCGCCCGGAGGACACAGTGGAGGTCAGGATACGGTGGAAGTCTGCTCTGCTTGGGCGGAGCACCGCCGAGTCCTCGTCAAAATGATCGACGGCGGTAACCTTTCGCTTCCGGCGCTAGTTCAATCCATGATCCAGAGCGAGGCATGGGAAGCAGTCACCTTCTTCAGCGAAGCAGTAATGTTAGTGTAGGAAGAGACGGGCCTAGTGTAGGAGAGACGCAACTGAAGAAGATTCCCCGAGCGTTGGAAGTCGCAGGGTGATTTCCGGCCATCTTAGGAGCGAGCCTGCAGACAGCGAGAGATGGGTGACCTGATAACAACGTTGTGTCAGTGTCAGATGTCAGCATGTCAGGGCCAGTGCCTGCCAGGGTTGCGGAATTTGTTTGAAAGAGTCGCTGCGACCCTGGTACACAAAAGGCTTGTAGAAGAACACGGATGGGTTTTAGTCAGTAAGAGTCTGATACTGCCTTCCGCTTCGCCCAGAGCGGTAGGAGTCATTTGATGATTTCTCAACATTTAAAAAAATACCTATCAATGAGGTATCCTGGGAGACACAATGTTCTCTCAATGGCATCTTTGTATTGGGAATAGGCGTGGAATGTGCGTACAGCAAAGAATTAGAATACCTTGAAGGAGTCTGTGTATCCTAATAGCTACAACGAGGAGGTCTTTAATTACAAAGTGAATCGATTACTTCTAGGCAAGCATGGTTCATTGCTGACCATATTATCGCTCGGTGAGATGGTGGTTAATCGCGTATTTCAATAATAAAGAAAAGAACTGCTTCTTTCAGTGAATAAGCGAAAGGGGAAACAAGATGTATTATCTAATATACCTACTCTAGTTGTATCTCGGGTAAGCAGTCCTTCTGCTCATTGTATCATAGAGACAAACCCCTGAGCCTTGAAAGGACTTTCATGAAATAAAATCGACGTAAATATTGGTAATTTGTTAATAACTCGTAAAACCAATCAGTAGAACATAAAATAGCACGATCTCAATTTCCACAACAGGAAAATCTCGTTTCTAATCTAGCTGTCATTTGCGTAGTTTATCTAATTGTATTTAATGGTGGCAAATTACTACAACAATTTGTACTTAAAGCTAGAAACAAAGAATTCTCCCTGCACATCGCAGGAACCGTACATTTAATAGAACGATTACCCGTACTTCAACATAAAAGAGCATTTGAGCACCTCAATTGAATTGCATTCTTGAGCCGCGGCGGGCTTGAATGCGCGTACGCATGGAAACTTCCTTCCCTCCACCAATCGCAGTGCCGCTTGGGAGGGATTGGGCGGAGCTCTAATAGCCCCTCCCACCGCCTTTTACCACAGAATTAAGTATTGAGTTACAGATAATAGAGATCGGATGTTTTACTGTTTCTGTTTTGTTTTTATTAAGGGATTTCATTGAAAACGGAAATTTAAAGATAAGGTCTCAATAGCCGTAAAGGTGCCTTTGTAAGGTCGAAGTCAGTTTAAATCGTATCAAATGTCTCTCACGTCAACATTGTTAATGTCCTCACTAAAGTGATTGGGTGGATTGTAAAGACATGAGTTTTACAATTAGGTAGATGACCTCGTTGGTATCTTGTCAAGAAAAATGTAATGTCTTTATAAAATAATTGTAGGTGTGTGATACTGAACTTATTTAAATAGTTAAGCTTTCTATGAAAAATGCCATACACCTAAGTAGGATGTCAAAACTTATTATATTTTGTTGTGATAGACCAATTTCTCTGCATAGCACTAAATACTTGCAACATTATCCTTTAGTAAACAGAGACTTTGCTGAATTTACTAAAAAACTGTGAGATTGAATAATTTTGATTTCGATATATCATGCTCGTTTCAGTCTATACACAGTCGTACTATGATAGCTTAATTCGACTATTTTCAAAAATCTATTATAAATATGGACGCCCTTATAAGAAACCTCTACCTACATAGTTCATACACATCGTGTGCGGCCACTATCTTGCGAGCTATCATGACGACGTCGTTACTGTCAGCTGCGACACGATAGCACACATTGACACTGATCAACTAGCGCAGATGCGACTGTTCATCAAAAGAGCCATACTTCTGTGTTCAATACAATACACAGTTTGTGCACATCGTGTGCGGGCACTATCTAGCGAGCTATCATGACGACGGCGTTACTGTCAACTGAGACCTGATAGTACACATTAACACTGATCAACTAGCGCAGATGCGACTGTTCATCAAGAGAGTCATACTTCTGTGTTCAATATAATACACAGTTTGTGCACATCGTGTGCGGGCACTATCTAGCGAGCTATCATGACGACGACGTTACTGTCAACTGAGACCTGATAGTACACACTGACACTGATCAACTAGCGCAGATACGACTGTTCATCAATAGTGCCATACTTCTGTGTTTAACATAATACACAGTTTGTGCACATCGTGTGCGGGCACTATCTAGCGAGCTATCATGACGACGACGTTACTGTCAACTGAGACATGATAGTACACACTGACACTGATCAACTAGCGCAGATGCGACTGTTCATCAAGAGAGCCATACTTCTGTGTTCAACATAATACACAGTTTGTGCACAATGTTTGCTGGCACTGTCTAGTGAGTAATCATGACAATGTCGTTACTGTTAACTGAGACGTGATAGTACACACTGACACTGATCAACTAGCGCAGATACGACTGTTAATCAATGGTGCCATACTTCTGTGTTCAACATAATACACAGTTTGTGCACAATGTTTGCGGGTACTATCTAGCGAACTATCATGACGACGACGTTACTGTCAACTGAGACATGATAGTACACACTGACACTGATCAACTAGCGCAGATACGACTGCTCATCAATAGTGCCATACTTCTGTGTTCAATATAATACACAGTTTGTGCACAATGTTTGCTGGTACTGTTTAGCGAGCTATCATGACGACGACGTTACTGTCAACTGAGACGTGATAGTACTCTCTGACACTGATCAACTAGCGCAGATGCGACTGTTCATCAAGAGAGTCATACTTCTGTGTTCAACATAATACACAGTTTGTGCACATCGTGTGCGGGCACTATCTAGCGAGCTATCATGACGACGACGTTACTGTCAACTGAGACCTGATAGTACACACTGACACTGATCAACTAGCGCAGATGCGACTGTTCATCAAGAGAGTCATACTTCTGTGTTCAACATAATACACAGTTTGTGCACAATGTTTGCTGGTACTGTCTAGCGAGTAATCATGACAATGTCGTTACTGGCAACTGCAATTTTATAGCAATTACTGACACTGATCACCAAGCACTTACGTTAATTCATCAATAATGCCATATTTACGAGCATGTTTGATGGGAATAGTTTGTGTCCATCGTGTGGCTAATGTGAGCTCTTATAACAACTTTTGATAGCTCGGTAGTACAATCTACCGATCTAAATATCCTGTCTCAATCTTAGGGCTAATTCGAAGTTGCGGATTTGTTCGAAAGAGTCACCGCGGCCCTGGAACGCAATTACGGGTGGGTTCTAGTCAGTAAGAGTCTGACACTCCCTTCCACTCCGCCCAGAGCGGGGCATTTGATGATTTCCCATCCAGAAAACCAGAGCCAGTTAGAAAGGGAACCTATCAATCTTAACTAATAAAAAATATCACAAAATAGTTACTGGATCACTCAAATTTTTTTTTTACAGAATTTTAGTTTGTGTCATTTTCATCTTACAATTACCTATTAATTTGGCGTTAGAGTGACGAATGTCTTTTTTAAATATCTGCATGGCTGTGAGCTACCTTAACATTAATCATCTTTCTGGCCATTTTAAAATCATATTGGACGCGATAGGGTATTTTACTGGATACAAAAAAAAATGTTCCATCTAGTCCATCCGTAAAGGTGGGAACTGACTGGAGTTACGAGCTGTAATTTGCCATTCGCAGGGAGCATGTTTCGATAGGCCGTGTCCTAAAATCCGAGTAACATGTGCGTGTTTGTGCTCGCTTCCATGTATTGACTGTATGAGTGCTCGCTTTGTATCATGTTACATTACGTCCTGTAACACCGGTCACCCACCATTAGATTTAAAAAAATATTTCCAAGTGTATTTTACCAATTCATATCGATAAAACATTGTAAAGATAAAGCGCAGCAGAGTTCAAAAGTGGTCTGGTTACGTCACATTTTAGTAAAAAGTGTTCTGAAACGAGACATCACGCAAAGTTTTACGCACTATGCCGTCTACATTTTTTGTTTACGTGAAAAAATATGTCCAATATTTTTTGGAACTTTGCAGTCGCAATTATTAGCTTTTATCTCAGGAAAATTCATTTCAACCCAGATCATTGATGGGTTAAAAAAATACTTTAATGTCCTTTAAAAAATAACAAGTATGAAAACATTTGAAATTTCTGGCTTACAGGTATGCTTAAGTTCTAGATTACCATCCATTTTTTGAGTCACTGTCCATCCCATGCCCTTAGGCATAAATCTTCAAAAACGTGTCCTCTCTGTATGTTTCATACTCTCCACGCACACTCGGCACTTAACGTTGAAGCTCGAACACAAATGCGGTTTGCAATCACAATTGTCACCGTTAATTCGCATACTTGCGATAACATGTCGCTTGTACCTCTGCTATTAAAATAAATAAAATTACATACATTTAAATGCTTACCTAAATCACATGGTACAGGGACCACTCCGAGAAACATGAAATGGAATATGAACTTTCGGTTCAAAGAAATAGACGTTAAAATCAAATGGGAGATGTTTGCTTGAGACAGTGTGTTTTATTTTTTAAATTATTATTTATTTCTTTTGTGTTGCAATACTTAAATCTCTTTATCCATAGAATTCGTTTGGAACTTTGGATACAAGAATACTGTCAGATTTTTTAAGAACACCTTGAAAAATATTTTCTGGCATAATTAGGTAGGTATGTACAAAGAAATCAATTTATGAAAAACCAATCCCTTTAAAAAAAACCTGCTGTTCCTTAGATAATTTGTACTACTCGGTAAAAAAAAATTGGATGATAATAAAAATCTTTCCAATAAATTTTAAATTATACTACATTGTAGATTATAGTAATTTATTCATCTGTGATTGTATTCAAGCCACTTACCCTTTTAACCTCGTCTATTAGCTGACCTTTAAGTAGTGCTAAGCAAGTACTTGGCAGTATCTTGTTTACTTGAACTCGTATAAAATAGTTGAATTTTCTTGATTCGTGGATTGCCTTGATCCAGTTCAGTATCACTTAGTTATAATCTGTGAGCACTTTCTAAACTCAAGACTAGATTCAAACGACGGCAGCTAATTAGTAGCTGTTTTCATTTTATTTTTTCTTTCAGTCTATTCTTAGTTATTTATTTACCCCCTTATCATTTTTATAACTTGACTAGTTGTCATGGCTTGGCCATGGTTCCGCAAATTTCCGGAATCTGTAAATACCAATATCTTTAATGTTTATGCCTTTATGTTAAGCTCATTTACAAGGAATATAACCGATAAATTTCATCAAAATCTGTTAAGTATTTTTCACGTGAAAGTGAAATAAATATTCATTAATCGAGTAAGATAGTAGAATAGGACTTTCTGTAAACAAAATAATACTAAATATAGAAAAAAAAAATTGTAATCTAAATCGCCAAACGATAAAATAAACGAAAAACGTTGTATCCAAAAATAAGTACGAAATGTTACGTCCGAAACGGAGACAAATACGACCCGAAACCGTGTTTAAAAATACGAAACGTCGGGAACTCACGTACACTCACCATTGTCAAAACACCTTATATAATTTCACACCGACATTTTTTTTTGTATTTGTATTTTTGCAGCGTGTGTGTGGTCGCGAATAAAAACGGCAACTAAATACGGGATAATGCGCACTCGAAACGGCAAAAGCAAATATTTTTCAAACACCTCTGAGTTGAGCGTAATCTTTTGTGACAGTGTAATTTCGGTATCGTTGACAATACTTGAAAAAAAAAAAGAAAGGAAAGATGAAGAACTTTGTTTAACTCAGCGGGATTTCCGATCACTATGTAATTTGTGAATAATTTACAGCTATAAAGGAGGCGGAGACGCGGCGCATTATTATGTTGTCACCGTATTTAAGAAAGGTGCGTTTGCATCGCATTTGTTTTGTTGTGCTCTTGATCTCGGGCATTGTTTGTCCTTGTAATAGTTTCATTATATTCTGGATGATGGTTTTACGGCTTCACGGGAATTTTGTCTCAATTACTTCGTACAGTCGAAAATCTTTGATAGTAAAATTATAATATGATGAAAAGTTGCCTATCAAATGAAGTGATCGTCTACATTTCCATTTTACTAATTGATTTTTTCATGAACTGACCGTTTTAGTAAGCATTCGTATCTAACCGCACAGCTGTTGCTTAACTTAGAGTTGTGTTTGAAGTAGCCATACTAGAGAAAGACACTGATACGAGGTGTGAATTTGGTACGCCTATCAACAACTCTTGCTTAAATTCAAAACATTCGTTGAACACTCCCGTTACTATAATTCGGTCATGGCCGGGCACTTAGTATGCAACATTTGGCAACACTAACACCTGTTTGTAATTAGAACTTATCCAAAATTGCCATAACTGAAAAAGCCGTCCGCCAATCAAAAACACACAAAATCCGCAACGGATCATTTCAAATTCCGAATCGATGTAATGACGTAATATATGACGGTTGGTAAAGAAACGAGATACGATGCTCGGGAACTCGAACAATTTGTTACCTTTTTAACACGTCATCTATTCCCGAAAACTGTCAAAAAAGTAAGACATGTGGACCATTATAAACGTGTTTTGTGTTTAAGAAAAGAATCGAGCTTTATGTCATTTTGATACACTCTTAAGGGTCTTTGTGTCTGACTGAATCGAATAGTCTTTTTATTCGTGTGAATTGCGTTGCATCGATTTGGTGTTGAATTGAACCGATTTTTCAAGCTCAGTAGTCGTCCTTTGTTGCTAATGGTCGCGTTTCGTCTTGCCTTTTACATTGACCTTTATAATTACTACTTTTACGTCTATTATACGGTACTACGCCTATTAGAGCATCTGTTGGGTTAAATAAAAAAGTTGTTTCACAGATTGAGTGCGAAATTAATTACATTTTTTTGTGTCTTTCAGATTTTTTTATAATTGGTTACCAGCCTGGTGTACCAATTAACATGGATGAACTCTGAGATCGCGGCGGTTGCTGACAGTCTAAAAGCTCCCTCAGTCAGATTAACAATCAGTTTACAGTCAAGAAAGTTTGAAATGATGAACACAAAGGGTTGTCAATTTGCGATACTACCTGATTGCTTGAGAATACTGGTGATACGTCATTCTCTCTCAAAGTTGTTCTTGAAGTAGAGAGCCAATGTTCCGTTGTCGACATATGTAACTGTTTTTCCGTTGAAAATTACAACGGATCGGACATATTAAGCACAGAACCGTAGTGGCCGCATGTTCTTAAGTGGCGTCTACGAATCTATAAATGTTAGGTGTGCCATGGTCTCAGTCTACGTGGAATTCCGATCTTCACGGAGTAGTTGGCAGCTGGATGGGAGTTGCCGAGAATCGAGATAATGGAGTGCAACGGAGTGTTATATGTTCAGTTTTAGACTGCTGCGGGCTACAAATAACCGTAATCCTTAATAATAATATGTATTATAAATACAAATGTGAGTTTCTTTGTTTCTTACGCTTAATCGCTATTAAGCGTAAGAAACAAAGAAACTCACATAAATTTGGATGAAATATAGCACAATAGACCATAACTTGACTTTTTATTTAGTAACGGTTGTACGTTCCTGCGGAATAACTTCCGATTTTCCACACAGGCGAAACTACGGGCAAAAGCTTGTCTATGCTATAGTAATATTATAAAAGAATTTTTTTTTCTTTAACACAAAACTACTCGACCAATTTAAACGATTTTTTTCAGCAATGGAAAGCTATTTTATCCCCATATTCCCGAAACGGGAACTACGCGGGTGAAACCGCGGGGCTCCGCTAGTATCGAATAATTGTTAAAAAGGTAGGTACACATTCCATAAAATGTGTTTAATGATATCAAAACCAACCACCAATGCGCCACTAGGAAGAGTAAACTTTACTCATAAACAGTATCTAAATTATAGTAGGTAATAATTTGAACTATAGCGATAGCAATTACAAAGACGTTATTAACATATCTACCTGCTTAATATTATGTAACATAGGTACACCTATCTTCTTCTTTGCCTACCATAATATTACAGTAAGACTTTGCTACATTAAACACGGTGTATTAATTCATAGCACCTGATAAAAAGTTCAACTCATGCACATATTAATGTGACAAGTAACGCCATCTATTAATTTGATGCAGAACTTAATTCAAACTTCAGAAGAATACATTTGAATACCGTAGTGCCAACCTCTGAGCCAGATACAGATAAAAGATTCCAACTTTATGATTGATCTTAATGATATCGTGGCGATATGATACGGATGATTTCTCCTTGCCAGACTCCTTCGGGACTCTGAAAGTACGTTAAGTCGGTGGTCTCGGTTTTCATTAGCACATCTTGGCAGTTGTCAAAACTGACACCTGTCTTGTAAATGGATATCGTGTTACTCAGTTACTGGGTTGTGAGGGTTACTCACGTACTACTCCAGATAGACTGGAAACCGCCCCCAATATACTGAGTTGGCAAAAGTCTAGGTAGATTTTATTGATTCTAATGATGGCGTAGACTAATTTGGAGAATGTTGCGAGGAAGACCATAGAATCTTTGAATGGATTGGACTGTGAAGATACTCGTAATACGACTAGAAATGGTATGACTACTATCACGATCGAATATAATTAATAGTACTATAGAATGCAAAACCAAGACATTTTGCACGATTCCAAATAAATTGGGGACAAGCAAGAGAATGGTGATACCTACGTGATTCACCAAAAATAAAGTGTATATTCTGTAAGAAAGAATAATAAGAGTGTAAACTATTGTAACCACAGTGGTCGGTAGTCAATGAAAGCCAGAGAAGAAGATAAACTACAAATATGGACTACATAGATAAATGTGACTCAAGATATTGCAAGTGCTTTGTTATAACAAATATTGCAAAAGCCTTATAAGGCTTTTGCAATTTTGGTCAGGTAAAACTACACATCATATCATAGTGATCGGAACTTGCCGTACCTACGGAAAGTTTTCATTATGAGAAAACAATGGAACAATAAATAAACTGTGTGTAAGATAGAAAAACTAGAAAGAAATAAGAGATAATTATGTATATAGAAATAAAAGAAAGATATTAAGGCTAAAAAGGGTCATTAATGAAATTAGGACTAATTGAAAAGTATGAAAGACAAGGAAGACAAAGATATGTGAAAAATGATTATAAAGTGTTGTGAATTTATTTTACTCTAATAAGACTTGCAGTAAAAGATAAGTGTAAAATACAACATTTTTGGAGTTTATCTCAACACCATATTCAAACTTGGTGCGTGAGCGTTTTTGACTAAGCCCTTGTTCAGTAGTAGACAGTTAATTTTTATAAATATGCAATATTAGTCCCATTTCAAAACAAATAATTACTAAGCCTTTTCAAAGAAAATAATTACTAGCAATGTTGTATATGTAATGACACAAAAGCTTGCGTTATTATCGGCATCATTACTTATTTATATCAGTTTTGTTTTGATTATCTCAATTCAGTTCTTTTTCCTTAGAATCATAAGCACACATCCATTTATCTTATTGCCTTATGCTTAGCTATGCTATTATCTTATTGCAGACTATTCTACCAACACTTTAACATTTTGGGGTAAAGTCAATGTAATGCCACTAATTAATGAAATGGTACTATATTTTACTAAGACTAGCAAACCGCATCTACTATTCTGATCTTCGGGAATGAACAGGTAAACGTGCTTATTTTCTATGTTTCAAGAATGTTTAGAATAGAATCATGGCATGAAAGAGTGACAGTAAGTGAGAGTGAGTGATTTAGGACAAGTTGATACAACATCAGACTGAGAGGAAATGGTGTATGAACTGACAAGTCAGGCCTTTGAAGAAAGAAGGTAGACACAATAAGAACAAATATGTGACAGCTTTAAAGCTAGACCTTAGAAATTGGATGTGCTCGAGGACATCTAAAAGAGCAACAAATCGAAGCATTGCATCCACCATGAGGAATCAAGGAATGCAACTAGATATTGCACTTCTGTTTGAGTAAGTATCAGAATAGTGCCTTTTAAATACCATTGATTAAAATCAAAGGCCTCAGATTTACTGGCATGATTTCTCAAAATAAAGCATAAAATAACACCGAACCTTTTTAAGAATGATGTGGAAAAGTCATCAAGATGATTCATTTTTTCTGTGAAACAGAATACAGGTAGACTGAGTATTTACGAAGCTTTTATTTTAGTGACAGTACGCAGAAATATTAGTAACTGTAATTTAATACCCACGATGGAATTCAAGATTAGACTCTGATGAAAACGGACCGGAAATTGAGGAAGTAGTTCACCCGGTTTGAGCAAAATTTAACACATAAAACCTGGTTGAAACTTTGTGACCAATAAAAGTAATATTCAAAATCATCAATTTAATTACATTACAAATAAAATCTAAACAAGATCTTGGATAATACAAGTTTTGAGACTGAATCAGAATAACATTCGTACTTCAAGATCCCAAAGTACAGGAAGACATAATTTTACACAACCCTCACAAACATTAAACATTTTTACATAAAATAAGGTGGACGGAATACACAAATTGACTTAGCTATAACTTATATTTACAAACACAAAATGAGATCAGAAAATTTACAAGATTAAAAGAAAAAAAAAAAAAACTACAACTATATAATACTAAAACCCAAACATTGTAAGGATATTGCATGAATTTATTTCTACACAAAAATTGCCACTACCAAACTCAGATTAAAGATAGAATCTATTAACTCTCCTATAGAGGAAGAACTACACAATAAACTTTGAATTTAGAAATCTATTGTAACGCTAAACGCAATATCTACTCAGAAAACAATTCCTCATTTCTTAACTATAAATTAGGCACTCGTGGCGTGAGTTAAACAGTAAAATAAACCTTAATACTACAAGGCACCGTTTTAGGAGTAAAAATCAGTCTTTTTGCATTTGCCACTAACAAACATAACTGCTAATTCTCATCTTCTGCGTCTAAGCTGTCAATTGGAAAGTTAGGATTTAGCAACGGACTCTTTCCATTGCTGCCGCTTGGAGATGTGTTCACTGAAGATATTCCAACAAGGTTGTGTGTTAAACTGTGTCGCCTCAAGTCACAGTTTCTTCTAAAAACCTTCCCACAAGAGGAACAGTTGTATGGCTTTATGTCAGTGTGTGTCAACAAGTGGGTCTTGAGATTCGACCTTTGGTTGAAACTTCTGCTGCAAACGGGACACTTATGAGGAGATTCTTCCATATGTAGGATTTTGTGGACCGCTAACGTTCTGGACTGACAGAAACCCTTGCCACATTCCAGACATTTGAACGGTTTCTCCTTCGAGTGGATGTACCTGAAAGAAAGGTTCATTGTTAATAATTTTGTCTTTTACACTTTCATATGGCATTTAAAACAAATAAGTAATAGTTTTCACTGTGTGACACGCCATTTATGAAATTACAAAATGGATGATTTGTAGTTGATGGTCTTAGAAAACATCGTTTCTTTTGGTCAAAGGTAATAAAATATTCACAAAACAATGTTTCTAGAAAGCCTCGAGAGTTCGAGACTGACGTTATGTTCAAACAATATACATTGAATACTTAGGCTTACCAAGTATAGTTTGTGAATTTATCAAATAAATCATTAGTTACTATGTGTTTATAAGTATGAAGATGTTTTTGAATAGATACACAGAATTGGTACTGAAGAGGGAGTAGAATAAGAAAACTTTGATTTCTACGATTACAATATATCTGTCAAACGTAAAACGAATGGTTTGTACAACATGTCCAGTTACTTAAGCATAATTTTGCTCTCCATCTAAATGGTGTTCTCGTGTATCGACCACATGTGAGATGAGCTGGGCTCAATAAATACATCATGTCTGTAGGCGAAGAAACATTCGCTCTCGTGTGTTCTGCGTACCTTGTGAGAGCAGCCGGGAAGCAAACAAGAGCCCCAGGGTTATTGGTAATAAATTTCAGTTCTCTCTCAGCTTTATTTCCAATATCATTAATTTACACCCTAACTTTAAATTTGCAAAACACCATCGAAACAAACGAGCTGAATTTATTGAATTCCAAGACTTAAACATCCCAATTTTATTCATATAAAAATGCTTTTAGAGAAACTATAAATTACTTATTATTGGATTTACACCCAGTAAACATAGTATATAATTACGTGAATGTAAGTTTTAATTATAATATAGCATATTATGGTTTATATTTCTCACAAATGTTGATAGCAACTGATTTCAAATTAAATTTAACTATACAACGTATAATTAACACACCGGTAACGTGTAATCAATAATAACGCAGCACGAGGGACCAGCGATCGAGTGTACAATTCGAGAAAATTATCTCTGTATCGTATAAACAAACAGACTCGAGGCAAGAAAATTACGAGCCGTTCAAAGTAACGTAATACATGTAATAATCGTTGGGATTAGTTAGATCGGTGACGATAAAGTTGAGTTATAAGATGATGAATGAAATAATAATTTCAATATTAAAACACGCGATGATGATGGTGATTAAGACGGGCCGGGCGCGCGTGCAGTCGAGCGTGTCGTGACACCGGCGCAGGCGCCGCGTTAGGCCTAACTCGAACCAAAGCGACAACACTGATTAATTAAGCCCGCAATGCAGACCGATGGTCTATGAAATATACATTATCTATACTAATTATTGATACTAATGAAAATAAACCGTGCATGAATAAGAGAATTAGGGCCGCAAAAATTAAGGTCCAAATGACTAAACAAGCTACAAATTAATTTAAGTCCATTATCCTTTCAATCTACACAAAAAAAATCTCAACATCTCGAACATCGAAACTTGATTTTGTATGCGGAGAATATTTACCAAGGTTTATTTTTTATTTTTTTGTCATCCATATTAATCCTCACGTCAGGATCACCACGTGCTTTGTTAAAACCCGTCGAAGGCCCGCTCCGGTCCATTATAATGTATCGTGTCAACGGACATCGATTGAACATCGACAGGCCGGGCCGAGCCGAGCTCGGGTTAACCCTCTGGCGTCTACACGAAATTTATTTTATTGCCACAGAGATACGGTGATTTGGGAGGAAATCGCCGAGAGACAGGTGTAAAAATTCAACACCTTTAGTTCTTTTTGGGTGGGGATCTCGAGGAGATAAGTAAAGAAATAGATTGAGAGCTGTTGTAACACTATTATCATATTTATTGTGTTCGAGATCCGTGATGTTTGGAATTCGAATTCTTGTAACGGTCACTAACATCGTATTTGAGTGCATTGTAGAGACGTTTTGAAAGGATAAATATTTTGATATGAAAAAAGATATGCTCTGAGATTTATATGGAATGCGAAGGAGTCGAGAAGAAAACAAAATGTAAAGCCAAAATTAAAACATCGTCTCTCGTGGGATTAGCGGCGGTTTTGTGAAATAATTTACGAGCGTGACGAAAGAGTTGTCGATACCATCTGCTCGGTCCATACTTAACCCTTTTTGTTTTAAAATATTTTTATTCGTTCCCCACCATTATTCAAAAGTTTCTCATAATGTTTCGCGTTGAAACCCGACGACCAAAATCTTTTATTGATATCGAAAAATGAGTATCGTGAACCTTTAAATGTTTCTCGACACGGTTATAAGATTGTTTTATCTTATTTGAGAGCTCCGCGACGGGGTACTTTTGTACTCCAAAATATAAATGGACCTTAGTTTTATCTAAGAATACAAGCCTCCAAATACTGCTTTTGGAAACCAACAGGTGTTTGATTACAACATAAAATGTTAAAGCCTAATGAAACATAAATCATGGATAAGATACGGCTTAGATTTTATTGATTCATTAGTCGTTGTCGTTTCCATTAAGTGGAACCCCCTTGAAGACAAGTATAAATTTAAAATTATGAGCTTGAAAGCATGATTTAAAAAAGAGAACTTATGCAATATTAGTCAAAGTGACTTCATTATCTCTATATTCATGATAGGAAAACTAAAACATATAAATATTGTTTTTACCTGTGGTCTCTGAGGTGGTCTTGCCGTCGGAAAGCTTTCCCGCAAATGTCACAAGAATATGGTCGTTCATCGGTGTGCGTCCTTTCATGAATAAGTAAGTTATATGACTTTGTAAATTGTCGGTTACAGAACTTGCAAATAAATTGTTTCTTCGTTCTCGGCCCACTTCCTGCAGTCTTCTGTTTATTAGATACACTACTGCCTGTTGATGACGTCGAGCTGTTAGTTGATTTTGAAGAATTTGAAGCTTGTGGAGACAATGGTGCTTGTGATGGACTTCCATTCATTTGTTGTTGATACATTGCGTTCATAAGTAGACTGGGATATCCGTTATCTAGATTCTGTGTTGAACTATATCCATAGCCTTTTGATGTTGATTCCAAGTGCTGTTCTAATGTGAATTCATCTTCATTATCTAGGAGAGCCAAGTCTTCTTCTACTTCTTCAGATAAGTCAACATCTTCAGCTGCTATGGCGTCTGACAGCGGGTATTCTTCAGGTGTCTTGGGTGAAAATTCTTTAGACGTATCCGACGCATCTATTTCACTTATTTTTGCACTTGCCGTCGCTATCCTCAGAATATCTTGTTTAGATGACGAACTATTTTCTGATGTGTTAGGTTGAGTTGTGTTGTTTACTGAGGATACTGATGTCAAACGTTGCAGAGTCAAATAAGATTCCAAAGCCTGTAAATTCAAAGCAGCTGCCGCCGCGGAGTTTGACGGTAACAACGCCGCTTGTTGTAGTGAATTCATCATTGCATTTTGAAGAGAAATTACTACTCCTTGTAGTGATCTTTGAAGCATGTTTTCTTGTAACAATGCAGCTGATGCAATTGATAAGTTAATGTTTGAAGATGGAGAACAACTAGGACTCTTACTTGCGTTTGTTTTCGTATCCGCATGCGGCGACGGTGCATCAGCAGCCAACAAACCGTTCATGTCTGTTGTTGTCTTGGTATCCTGTATTTGTAAGTTGTTTTTCAGCTTGATGATAGCACTTTCTAGTGAGTTTAACGTGGACTTGCTGGATCTCGATGAACTTTGTTCTTGCATTGTGAAACTTTGTCAATGTGGGGTCGATATCATCAGTAGACTTCCACTGGTACTATGTGCACGTGTTGTATCGGGGGCGCGGCGGGGGAGGTATCGCGTGCGCGTGCGCTGTCCGAGAGGCACGCTCCGTGGTGCGGCGTGCGAGGCGGCTGTGAGGCGCGGCGCGACTGAGCCGCCGGGCAGCCGGCGACCGCCCCGCCCCCACCTCGTCCCTCGCCTGTCTTCCCGCCTCACAAAAGCTCTCTATTTTAGGCAACTCTTTGTACGCAGTAATGGTCACCTCACGCTGCCCTAACGACAGACACGTCCATGAGAAAACGTTGCGCCAGATTTGTTGTAACCCCTTTCAAGTGTAATGAGATTCTGAATGGAATCGTTCGGGCTATGGGAAAACAATGTGATGCGGCGATCGCTTCGCTTGTTTTGTCAGTGGGTCACGCGCATCAGTAAAGGGATAATTGAGTGAAGTGCCGTTCTGTACAGTTCGGAAAAAATCACCTGCACTTCATATTTTGTTTGTTGTTGAGGTTGCAGTTAAAAATAAAATATTGAAGTAATAGATCAGGGTCAATTAGTGATTGATATGATTCCACATAAGATGAAGTTGTACATACGTTGATATAATTATTCTATCTTACGTGCCTGCTCAAACTTTTACTTTTTACTATCTACTAATAATACTACAAATTCCTCCAGATGCACTGCGTTTTCAAAATTGCTAGTAAAGTTAGACTTGCCTATTATTAAGATTTAACGTGTTAATAAGCATTTAAAATATTATCGCTTAGAATTACCATCGTAATTCATGGCGTCGAATTTATTAGACATCATTTTATTGTCACTTCGTCCGATTTTATGATTCCTTTATGAATTATGGTAAAGTCTAACTGGCTGTAACTATCATTGCTAAAATTATATTTATCATAAGGACCTTTAAAATATTTATCAGACATTAAAGCGTAATCGCATAATGAGGTACTAAATTTGTTTTAGGACCGAATTAAGGTTTTTGAAATTTATGCTCAGAGTTAAAGTCATTAGTGGTTTTAAGGACTTTTGTTATTACAGAGGTTTAATTTACATTTGTTTGGCCAAAACTGACCATAAGATCATGGTCTCATAAAAGAAGTTGTACCTAGTAATTCTACTGTACTTTTGTTATTCATATCGTATTCTACTGTTAATTTTTCCTCGTTTTCTTGTGAATACTATTTGTTAAAGTTTTTTTTGAACCAAGCTTGCATTTTGAGTCCAAAGTTTAAACGTACTGGGAGTCTGAAATGGAATTTTTTTCTAAATTAAATTCTGCAGAAGAAATGGGATAAACTTTCTGCAGTAAGTTGGCTAAGAGAAAGATCGAATGTTAAAATAAATGACTCAATAATGATAATGTGTATACGAGTAAGGTATTTCTGTAGACCATTGGTAGTAATAAAGTTCACTGTTAATAAGTAATAGGCTAATAATATTACTAATCATGTAATCACTGTAATGTGTGTGTGTCATTGTAATGTAGATAGGTACTTTATTGCACACATGAGTAAGACAAAGCAGCCGTTCCTTTAAGAAATGCCGACATAACTGTATTAACATTTCTTGAGGTAAATAGAACTATTTGGAAATATTAGTCAATGATTTATGTGAGTGTACTATTTGAGATGATAGAAAATAGAGATGTAAAGAAGAAAATATCTTGTTGAACCAACCCCGTGTAAATTGGGATATAGACAGGAGGATAATAATGGATTTATGATCCATATTCATGATCGTCATCATCATTTTAGCCACAAGACGTCGACTGCTGCATATATCTGCATATAGTCACCCCAAGTGTCCCCATATCGATTGGTCCACATTGTGGGCGATTCGTGTGATAGATTGGTTTCCAGAAACTCTGACACAGGTCAGACAGGTATCACATGCCCTCATACCACTCTGTATTTATTTATACCTTCATCTTTATCCAGGTTGGGGAATACACACACTCTGAGCATCAGAATAGTAACAAGTCAGCTGTTCTCCTTTAAGCTGGAAGACACAGATCTGCCCTTGAACTGACATGCATACTTATAAATCATCATCATCAACACCAATCCAAAAACGAACCCACTGTAGCGCAACACTCGTCTACGTTTACCAGCCCAATAAGCACAAGAAGATAAAGAAGTCCTTCGTATAATAAATGGCGATATTGAGAAAGATGAAGCAAAGCCTAACTATACAAATAAAGCCAAGCACGATAATCTACACTTACAAGACAATTCAACTTAACAAAGTCTCTTGTCTATCACTTAACTCGCTGTTGCACCAACGGACAATACTATCGAAGCATCGTCATGGGTACTGCTCTGAAACAAAGCCCCATGCTCCAATAGAGCGTTGCAATTGCAACAATTGACATGAGAAAATGGGGAGTAGGGTTTATTGCAACAAAAAAGATTGGGAGATCCAAATATCCCTAAGTATGTTTGTTGTTGTATATAAAAGTTACAGACAAAACTGATAATGTGTGAAAGGTAACAAAGATGATGTTGCACAAACTACAATACATATACATTTACATAAAGACAGGAGAAAGAAGAGGAACTTTTTTACAAACGGACTATAAGAATGAGTCAAAATTCAAAATGTTATTTTCATGGTAAGGTTGCAGTCTGTTGATAGTAGAGTCTAAACAAAATGAAAAAATATACACATGACAAGGTTGATGGTTTAACTTTATCAGGACAAACCTGAACTGTTAAGTACACTCTAACAGAAGAATCAGAACTCAACGAAGCCAACACTCCAACTTTAAAAATCCTACTTATGTTAATGATACATGTCACAAAGGAATCTCATGAAGATGTACAAGTACCCAAAGCACAAGATAATCCAGTTCACGACACGTGTTCACCACGTACGTTAATTCGCGATAGCCCGAGCACGAGTTGGTTCTCACGCCGCCGCCGCCCGGGGGCAGAGCGCGCTCACGACTTACTGCAGATATAAAATTAATTTATCTATAAGTAATACGTCCATGTACTTAGATTATGAGACGGGAAATGTTTTGAATTTTACTTGTGTAGGCGGCTTTGGGATTCTTGGTGAGAGAGCCCGTTATGAGCGTTGGAAAAACCGCCTATAAAATTTGTAAAAGCATCATGGTATAATATCACTGCAGTATAGTTTATTCTGCATTACTTTGCTCATTTTGAGAAATTAGAATAATGACAGGAGGATAATGCATAGTATGGTATGCATTATCCTCCTGTCCTTATTCCAATTTCTCCACGGCATTATCGTCTTCTATTTCCTTTCAATGATATCTTACACCGCGAATAAACCACCGCCACCGCGAATACTAAAGTAGTAGTTCTCTTATATGAACTTGCAATCTGCTCATGACATCGAAAAGTCAAGTCACTGTTTTAGTTGTCTGTATCTGTAGTTGTTGTCTTTTGTCATGCTGCATTTGGGATCAACGATCATTCAGACGAAGTTTATAAACGACGTGACCATAACTCATTGACAGCAACGAAAAGGGAAAGTATTGTCGTATGAAAAACAAGGCGAGTTTTGAACAATACGCAAATAATGTATAATGATTAGAACTCAATGAAACTCTAAATCGTATCTTTATTATAGCTATTATCATTCAATCTGGAAGTAGCATTCGAGAAAAAACGCAATTTTTGTAATATCGTATAAAAATATATCATCATCTGCCTAGCCTTTTCCCAACTACATTGGGGTCGGCTCCCAGTCCAGCCGGATTCAGCTGAATACCAGTATTTTACGTGAAGCGGCTGCCTACCAGACCTCCACAACCCATTACCTGGGGAACACGGTACTTCTTGGCAAGACTGGTGTCCGATTTTCTGGCTTCTGACAATCCGTAACGACTGCCAAAGATCTCCAAATGACTGCCGGGACCAACGGCTTAACGTGCTTTCCGAGACACGGAGAAGTCTTGTTATGTGAAGATCGTATAAAATATATGTTCTTGTAAAATGCATGATGTCTGCACTGATCTTATATCTTGATATCTCAACTAATACCCATTCCACACTCTCACTTTCACCCACTTAATAAACCAAAACATTATACGCCATAATTAATTTGTATAACTCGGTACAAACTTTACCGACTGTGACAGCCCGAAACCATAACAATTTTTCACCTAAAAATTTAATAGGAATGCTAATACGGCCATAAACTTACTTAGAAGCGGGACATTACTCAATATCAATAACTTAATTCCCTGCGCCATCAATCTTTAGATTGGACTGATATCAAGTTGAGTTTATCACAATTTTATTACCACATATGTCACTCCCACCGAAACTAAAACAATGTGGTCACACTAGTTTATATATATTGTGTTGGTACTTTGGCTTTCTCCACGCTATCTCGTGATTTACCGACTCGCCAAACGTGTCTGGCACTTTTCGGTGGATTTTAGTTGAATTAGGTACTATCCATAAGTTATTGGCATCGATTTGGTCGCCCTATGTCGTAGCTTACTTAAGATGGCAGTAACTGTTTATTTTCTTTCCTTAATAGTAAATATTAGAAATATTATATATGGTCTCTGACCTTTTGAGACCTTTTAATTTTACTATTCCCCTAATATTTTAAATTTGAAAATACTTAACATCACTTCAAGTTATCTCTAAGTTATATTTAATTAAAACATATTTTATTTTTAATCAGACGCTCAAATGTGTTAATTAATATGTATTAATTTTCTTCCAAATCGCTGCTACTTTAAAATGATAGCATTAATTTATTTTGAGTACCTACAGCACGACATGATATCGTGAGACACCAATATCATCATGATTAACATAATGCATGTCATTCAAATATCACAATATTCCTCTTCACTTCTAAATAAAATCAACGGAACCCATTACCAAAATCATAGCAGACATAAAGCCATAACATGGTCCATGGCATCATATGGTCTCATTGACACCATTACTCGACGGTACTTTAGGGTAAATTATTATTAGGTCATAGGTCAACCACCATATGTAAGGCTCGTTATGATAGCTTGATGATGATAAAACAGCCAGAGCCGTGATTGAGTTAGAAAATACAGTTGAAGTTTTTACTTTTTATATGTGTTTATTAGATGAAAACTTCTTAGAGCCTAATGAATGAGAGATAGAGAACTGGACGAGTTGAATACTCGTAAGTTATCGTTGTTCACTACAAAGTGTATTGGTTACTTGACAATAGGATCGTGTTGGAATGACGAATTTGTAAAAAAAAATAGCAGTTGCTATTACTATAGTGTCAGAATAGTCTATCATTGATTTCATAATGGTTGATTTTTATAAGTTTGGTAATCTACTAATATAAAAGCGTCACTATGACTTTCCAATGGTCAACCACTGACACTCAATTGAAAGAAATGGCATAGAATATGGTAATCTCGTACATAGTGACAAATGAATGACTGACATAATTATGCAGTAATCTGCAAAAATTTTGACAATTCCTTTATTACTTTTAATAGCTCGGTTATCAAAAAGTATTAAGAGACCATTGACCGACCAATGATCGACCATTATAAATTTAGCAGATTACCTACGAACTTTTAGCAAAATGACAATGGGATCGTGTTGGAATGATGAATTTATAAACAAAAACAGCAGCCTTGGGGCCCTGGTGTTATGTAGATTGATTCGATTACTATTTACTCGAGTTCCGTTTTATTAAAAAATAATGCCTTTTACTGCAATAGACAAAGCTCTATTGATGATTGTGTCCATGTGAATCTCTCATCAGCCCCATTACACTTTTCACCCTGCGCAATTGAATTTTCGTCAGTATCTCATAAAAAGCGACTGCCTTTAGACATCTAATATTAATAAAGAAGATTCGATAACTATTCCCTACTGTTACTGTTTTCTTTATCTATATTTTCTGTAACTTGCATTGTGTACATAATAAAGAGTATTCTATTATATTCTATTCTACTACTACTAAGTAATATCGCATCTCTATCTGACCAACTGAATTCACCGCCACTCAAAACTCGCGTTTTCTTTGAGCCTCATACTTCAAGACACACTTCATTCATTATCTAATCACGATTCACCTTTACACCATTAGTTTGCCATAAAACCTCCTCCTTCAAACACGATGGGTTAACAGCATGTAATGGTCGCCATACTTCACAGATACCATCCAAAATTATCCGTTTAATCATAACAAGCCCGCCATTATTGCCCACGTTGCTTGATGGACCACTATGTGTGATATTGTGGTTGTATGTTAGGTGGTTCAAGTGATAGAATGTTGTTCAGTATCTATGTATAATAGAAGTATAGAGTAGGTGCAGGTTAATTTTAAGGATTATTGTTTGTTATAATATCTATACTAATATTATAAAGAGGAAAGATTTGATTGTTTGTTTGTATTGAACAGGCTCCGAAACTACTGAACCGATTTGAAAAATTCTTTGACTGTTAGGAAGATACACTATCCCCGGATGACATAGGCTATATTTTATCCCCATATTCCCACCAGAACGGGAACTATGCGAGTTAAACAGCGGGGAGCTGCTAGTAGTTTATAAAACAATATTGAATCATTGTTACAAACGAAGAAACTTAGTAATACTTAATGTTATGTTGATAAAATGTAATTGTAATAAGTTGTGTTTAACTTAAGATTACCTAGTGGTCTCCGAACTAGGCAGTGCCTGTATCTCACGAGGCTGGAGTTGCGTTTACGTGAATTTTAGTTTTTGTAACAATATGTGTGTTGTATTTTAGTGTAATATGAGTCACACTTGTCAAATTATGATATAACTAGCGACCCGCCCCGGCTTCGCACGGATGCAATGTAGATACTAATGTTTTCTCTACTATAATATGCATGTATTATATATATAAACCTTCCTTAAGAATCAGTTTATCTATTAAAAAAAAGCGCATCAAAATCCGTTGCGTAGTTTTGAAGATCTAAGCATACATAGGGACAGACGGCGGATAGCGACTTTGTTTTATACTATGTAGTGATAAAAAAATACAAAAATAAAATAAAATAAAACATTTTTAGTTCTTCAATCTAGCAGCATAACTTATCTGCCTTGCCATGGCAGATTTTACTTTTTTCTTGTAATTTAATTTAAATAATATTGAAAAATACAGCTCTACCAGCATTATGATATAATTGTGCGATTCTATATTCCTGTTTTAGCAAATTTATTTTCCCAAGATTAACTGACGTATTTCTGCAATTGAATGAGCAGAGTTCTAAGATTTTTTGGCTTCACAAAACAGCGTGTCAGTGTTCGAACGCACGTTATATCTCATAACTTCCACCACGCTGCGGTTATGCAACGCGTGGTATCGTGCGTGACCGCGGCGTCGCGCCCACACGGCGCACGCGCGTTTACAATTTGCATTCTGATACGATCCCCAAGCTTACAGTTGTTGAGTACTGAGATAGCTCTGTACTCTGTAAGAAATTGATTCCTGATTGTAATGTTGGAATGGGCGTCCAATTCTACCTTCGTGCAATTAAGGGAGAAGTGGGAGATGAAATTTGTAACTCAAAGGTTCTATGAATGTATAGTCTTATACGTATACATATTTACAAGACTGCCCAAAAAGGATTGTTTATTATTTATTTAATACTTTACGCGCACAGATGTATAGAGGCGGACTTAATGCCTTAGGCATTTTCTACCCGTCAGTGTTATGTCTTTTCATATTGTTTCAACAAAAATTTGTTGGCCTCTTTATCTTTTCTAAGTAAGATTACGACAAAACCGGAAACTGAAAATCGAATCGAAAATCCTTAGTCCCAAAACTTTTTCTACCGTCAGACCTTAGTTTATTTTCAGTTTTAACTAATAACTGTCTATGCGATACTATTTATCAAGTGGGTCATTAAGTAATAACGAAGTCATTAAGGTTAGAAAAAGTAACAGATTAGTATTTAGATTGAGACATTAAAATATGGATCTAGTTTTTAGCACATTCGTCGTTGCAAACAGAATAAATGCGACGGTATATCTAAGTAATTATTCGATATTAGACATTTCGACTCTCGTGGATGTGAAAAGTTGTATTAAAACTTTTATTCCTTCCATGCTTCCTGCTCCATTTTGGAAATTCATCATTATTTTACAAATTTAAATCCTGTAGTAACTAATGCTTTTAGCAGAATACCTTGAAATTCTTCTTCATCTAAGTTTTAACATTTCTGTCTTACAATATGTCCTATCTAGAAAATATCTGTAAAAGGCAATATAAATACGAATAAAGATAAAGTGAACACGCATTTCTAATCTCGCTTCGATACGGCTGAACATAAGTACAAACAACTTTACTATAAAGTGTTAGTGGTTGGAACAGAGATGTTGTGTTCCTAATTTATCTTATGTTTCTGACTTATGTACTAGGCTTCTAATGTGGTGTGACTGAAATGCTTCTCGGTTGTCTTTATAACATAGGTATAACATTCTTGTTTAGAATTAACTAGCGTTTGCATAACATCTTCTTCTATTAAGTTGTTTCTTTGAATTTTTTACAGTGATAAGATCAGAGGATTCTTTATACTAGAATGTGATTAGGAATCAGCTTATCATTATTTAAACTAATCGTGGTTATATTTTTTTTATTTATAAGCCTGTATATCGTTATAGGCAGACAGAGAAAAATCAATCAAAGAATTTTGAAATCAAATTTCATTTGGGTTGGCTCGATTAATTATTTAGCTTCTTGTCTGCATGTCTACGCACAAAGAATGAATTATGTACACCATATAAGTTACAGAAAATATAGATAAAGAAAACAGTTACAGTAGGGAACAGTTATCCAAGCTAGATTTACAAACGCTGCGATCATCTGTTACTTAGAACAAGCCTTATTGGGACTTCTAATTCATTTACAATACTGGCTTCAGTAACATAAACCTAACCTACACTGCTGCAATCGAAAATCAATATACATACAGCTGCAACTTTAATTCAAACGAGCGTTTACAAAATGATTTGCACCGACTATTGCAGTTCAAGCATTCGTAATCTTAGCAAAAGGTCTCAAGTTTTGGCTCGATAGTCGACCTCCGACCTGCTATGCGCTTAAATTATTGCAAACAACCGGTTCTTACATATTCGGAGTCCCAAGCCTTTGAGTACTTACATATATTCATGGTTATTATTCTCTCTCTCTCTTCGATATGAAGGTTTGGAAAGAGACGGCAAACCAAAGTACGTTTGGATTTAAAATATCCGCTTGGTAACATCGATATTGGCGTTTTTGGTTTAGGAAATGTGCGTTTGAAGTTATGTTGGAATTGAATTGGGTAATTACATCGTTGGGATTAAGTATATTCATCAAATTAAAATTTCTTATCTATGTGAACCTGTTTTACTTCGATAGTTTCATGAGAATTATCTATTTTTTTACATGGCAAGCAAAACCGAATGACGACTATTTTGCCAATGTCTTAGGTAGACTGGAGAAACAAATGTGATGCTTTTACTTATTAAAGTAAGTTTGATTTTTTGATTGAAACAGTTGTTTACTAGTTAGGGATTGGTCGTTGAAGAAGGTATCTCAACAATAACTGACTATGTCATAAAACGTCTGTTTTTAAATAAATTACTAACTTATGAATATCGCCAAAGTATAACGTAGGTAATTAAAATTCTCCGTCATCTACCCCGGTCACCGGGGAGAGTGGAACCGGCGAGAGATGTCGTGCGGTGTTCCACAGGGTTCGGTTCTGGGGCCGCCCCTGTGGAACATCGGCTACGACTGGGTGCTGCGCGCCGACCTCCCTCGCGGCGTCAGCGTAGTCTGCTACGCTGACGACACGCTGGTTTTAGCGCAAGGGGGGTCGCACCAGGCGGCGGCTGAGTTGATGACACGCGGGGTTGCGATAGTCGTTGACAGAATCCGGCAACTGGGTCTCGAGGTGGCCCTACACAAGTCCGAGGCCATGTGTTTTCATGGCCCTCGGAACCGGCCACCACCGGGAACCCAGGTAACGGTAGGAGGGGTTCACATCGGCGTCGGGTCAACGATGAGGTACCTGGGCCTCGTCCTCGACAGCCGGTGGAACTTCGCGGAGCATTTCCGACGTTTGGCACCCAAACTGGGGCGGGCTGGGGCTGCCTTCAAGCGGCTCTTGCCCAATCTGGGGGGACCAAACGCCTCCTGCCGGAGGCTGTACGCGGGGATCGTGCGGTCCATGGCCCTCTACGGGGCCCCAGTGTGGGCGCTGTCGCTAAGGCGACTGCCAGCGCGCCACCTGGTCTCGGCCCAGAGGGTCATGGCCATTCGGCTAGTCCGTGGATACCGCACGGTCTCTGGCGAGGCGGCGAATCTCCTTGCCGGATTACTGCCGTGGGATCTGGAGGCGAGAGCCCTCGCGCACGTTTACGCGTTGCGCGTGGAGGCGCTAAGCCGGGGTGAAACGCTGCTGCCGCGGCAAATTGCCGCGCAGCGGACGGAGCTCCGGCGGGATCTCACGGAGGTTTGGAGACAGCGACTATCGCAACCCAGTGCTGGGCACGCCACTATTGTGGCGATAAGTCCCCTCTTTGAGGCGTGGCTGGAGAGACGTCACGGCGTTCTCACCTTCCGCCTGACGCAGGTGCTCACCGGACACGGCTGCTTCGGGAGGTACCTGTGTCGGATACAGCGGGAGGACACGTCCGGGTGTCATCACTGTGTGGATCGTCCGGAGGACACGGTGGAGCATACGGTGGAGGTCTGCCCTGCTTGGGCGGAGTACCGCCGTGTCCTCATCGAGGCGATCGGCGGCGGCGACCTCTCGCGTCCGGCCCTGGTTCGGGCCATGGTCCGGAGCGAGGAGGCATGGGAAGCGGTCGCCTCCTTCTGCGAAGCAGTAATGCTAGCGAAGGAGGAGGCGGAGCGCGTGCGAGAGAGGGAAGCCCCTCGCTCCAGCCGCCGCAACAGAAGAAGACGCCCCGGGCGTCGGGAAACGCAGGGCGATTCCCGGCCACCGTAGGCGCGGGCCTGCGGATGGCGAGCTATGGGTGGCTCGCCGTCCGATAGCAACCAGGCCCGAGTCGACGGCGCGTCGTGTTCCACGCGCGCCTCAAAGAGCCGTCAGCAAAGAAGACGGGGCCCCATAGGGTCAGTGCCTGCTAGGGTTGCGGAATTTGTTCGAAAGAGTCACCGCAGCCCTGGAACGCAAAGGGCACAAGAAGGATCACGGGTGGGTTTTAGTCAGTAAGAGTCTGACACTCCCTTCCGCTCCGCCCAGAGCGGGAGAAGTCATTTGATGATTTCCCATCCAGAAAAAAAAAAAAAAAGGTAATTAAAATTCTAATTTATTTCAACGCTAACACATAAAGACAGATATTAAAACAATGATAGGATCTACAATTTTTATTGTCACCTTTAACGATGTATCGAGTTTCAAAACTAGAAGGCCGTTAAAAATTCCTGGCTACCTACTTCGAATAACTCAGCAGCATATTGATAAATATTTATGAAAATATTATAAATATCTTAAATCAGTGTATTCGAGATTGCGTTGTGGAGGTCTGGTAGGCAGCCGCTCCACGTAAAGTATTGATTACTTTTCAGCTGAATCTAGTTTGACTGGGAGCCGACTCCAATATAGAGAAAAGGATAGACAAATGGCAGAGTGTATTGGAAATGTTAAAGAGACTTCAACTCTGTCAGCAATAACATTTTATATTTTAAAAATACTTATCTAAATAAAAATAAAAATTCCTTAATAAAATATGGCGTCAAAAAATTCGTCCTCATTGCTGTCGACTGGAAATGAGCCCGAAAGACTGACGGCATCACTACGATGTATGGCAATGCTTATCCTCTGTCCGAGGTAAAGCCAATTCTTGGGTCACCTGAACTGTCAAAATAGCGTTTAGCAAGTTCTTTTGCTCGTATGGTCCATAAGCTCAAAGTCGCTCAGCGGGCTATGTAAAGGGCTATGCTCGGTGTGTCTCTGAGGGATCGCACCAGAAATGAGGTGATCCGTCAGAGAAGCAAGGTCATCGATATGGCCCACCGGATTAATAAGCTGAAGTGGCAGTGGACTGGCCATATTAGTTGTAGAACCGACAACCGTTGGGGTAAACGAGTTCTAGAGTGGAGACTGCGTCTCGGCAAACGTAGTGTAGGACGTCCTCAGGCACGATGGAGTGACGATTTGCGCAGGGCGGCTGGCAGAAACTGGATGCGAGAAGCCGAAAATAGATCTAAGTGGCGTGCATTTGAAGAGGCCTATGTCCAGCAGTGGACTGCAACAGACTGTTGATGATTGATGAAGTTCTTTTAATAACGCATGAGCACACAGACCTTACGGTACTTAGATTAATTAAAAAAGTTGGAGACTCGAACTAAAAATGGGAATATCTCCGCATCAAGCGGCAAAATCTTCCTATGTGGCCCTAGAACATAGAGAATGTTTTGCCCTAGAAGGTGCATTTGTGCAAGTGCTCAAGTACCCAATGCATGACATGTGCTCAGGGCGATCATTGTGGTGGTTCCAAACAGAAGAGACTCTTTGCTGTAGTTATCCATTTTTATAAGGATCGAGTCCTCACGCAAGGATATGACTGGTAAATGGTGATTGAACCGAAGCACAAAAATAAAATTTTATATCATATCGCGAAATTATGGTCTGTTTACACAATAAGGACCAAAGTAAATATGATTTTAAAGGCTAAATTCCGTGAATGAAAAAAATATTTGAGCACGCTTAGTGCTCAAACATTTTTACCGGTAAATATGTCCCTCAATGTTCACGGCTATAATGTTTTATGAGGACTTCAGTGTTTTACGATTGTCACATTTAATTATTTCATTGCCAGCAATTAAAGTTTGGAGGAAAGCGATTTTTTATGTTTTACAGCTGCATTTGAGTAAATAAAAGCTCGGATCACTGTATTTTTTATACCACACACGATTTCTGAATAGTGATGGGGAATTATGTATAATTATGTATCGATTTTTTTGGATAAATTGATTTTACTATTCAAATATTTATTTTACAAGATTATTAAAGCTTTTTGATAATTGATTGGCAGCAAAAACGGTTGCTTAGTGGTCTTTGGTTCGAATTTTGTGTTGGGGTTTTTCCACAGAGTATGTGCCGGAACTTCTACGTTTACTATTAAATATAGCTAACTGATATTTACCAATATTATATCGTTTATAGTTCATAAACTATATGAATTTTACTTCCTTATTAGACTTGCCAGTGACGCCATGACTCTGCTGTCAAAATGGGTTAGTCCTATTCGTCCTGTGTAGCTCTGTCTCTCACTCACAGCGTAATCATGATGGCATTAGCACATCATAGGATGGGCCTAAAGGATTTTAAACGGGGATACTATGACCAATTGAGGTATTCCCATGTTAAAGTGTGATCCTTTTAAATACCAAAAAGAAAATATATAAGAGAAAAAATAAATAAATTATGGCATTCATAGCTTTTTATATATGGCTCCGGAAAATGGAAAACTTTGTAAGATCATAAAATATCTTGAGAGATTATAAACTATCGATAAATTGTCATATTTGGAATACTTTTTTACGCATCAAAATTTGATAGTTTTTAATGTCTTAAAGTTATTCCGACAAATTGTGGAATAGCAAGTAACAAACCATTAAGTTAATTATAATTTTAACATCCTAATTTCGACGGCCCTCACTCCCCAATCTCCCTCTCTCCCTAATCTCCCTTTCCTAGAGAGGAGGCCTGTGTCCCAGCAGTGGGAACATTAAAAGGCTGATTATGCGTATGCTTTGCTTAATCTCGACGACGGACACATTCTGAACTACATACATATGTACATCCATCTGTAGAGTTTAAAAAAAAACTAACATGAATCGCATAACGGAAGCCAAGTTTGAGCTAAGCTCCTTCGCTGACTATAGCTTCTGTCACAGCCTTCGAACCTAACCTATACGTGTCGGAGAGCCCGAAGCTCCCTATGTCTTATGTTCCGCTACTTGGCTAGGCAAGAAAATCCAATAAATTGTTTTACACTGAATTTTACACTGATTGGTCGCTAACATGACGTCAGTTTATGTCGGTTCACTTCAATTTCCCTGAATGACTTCGAAAGATTGTAGACTATCAAATTTTGATGTGTAAAAAATGTTCCCTATGTTCAGTTCACAATATCGAAAATTTACAATCTCTCAAGATATGTTATAATGTCTCTGATTTTGCAATTAGCCCTGACATATACTCAAAAAAGCGAATAATGTTATTAAATAATAAACTTAATTGATACGGATATAATATTCATAGGATTAAATAATACGAAATCTTAATGGACACAAAAATAAATAATGTTTCAATTAAAACCAATAGATCTATCGACAAGCAATACCACATTTCATCGACAATCAGACAACATCAGAACAACACAATAATTCTTACCGGTTCGCCCATTAAAGTACGGTCCGTAAATTTGACAGGAGCACGTGCGTCAATCGATAGGCGCTTATATCGATACTTTTTACTGTCAGCACTAAATTTGGTCCAAAATATCCTTTCGGGACATCCGGATTTATTATCGACACTACGGTTTTGCTTCGCAATTTATTAGAATGAGCATTACCTAAAATGATTTGACTTTAACTGCTTTAATTAGTAATTTATTATAGGAGGAGATAACACTAATTGGCGGTGTTTAGTTATTTGCCAATAATTTGGAACGAGTCAAATAAAAAGAACGTAAATCGGCATATCCTGTTTGTACCAACACCCACGTAATAAGAGGTTATGGCGGCAAATCCCTGAGTTATATTCTGTCTAAATAGTGTAATTTTACAATTATAGTGTTTATAGACGATAATTTATATTATGTACTAATTTAGTAACTTAGGCAAGTTGATTTGTGTTCTGCGGATATTGTTCGCTGAGGTAAGTTTAATTAATTGGTTGTTTGTTAATGCTATTTAATTTTATTGAAGTTAGATGTGAGGATATTGAATATCTATTCATACGTGTAATTCAAACAAACACTAACATGTCAAACTAATAATAATACTGCTTTTGTTCAAATGTATACAGTTGTTAAGGTTAGGTTAGGTTGACGGAAAAACTAGATATATATGTATGTATATGTTTATATGAAAAACATTACCCTCCTTATGGGCCAGTCATATGGCAATGCGCCACCAGTACATGGTGGACATTCCACCCAAACGCACAAATCGTCTTGCGTTACTTACTTTCATTGTGTGTACAGCGAAAACATGGATTTCCGTGAAGAATCTGTAATATTTCCTGACAGCTAAAAGTTCGGCGTCTTTATGCCAGTGTGAACAGGTTACTTTTGGGTAAGCGTGTTCTATCGACGACCAGAGCCTCAAGTCTGTTATTACAATAGTGACAGAATGGTCTATCATTGATTTCATAATGGTTGATTTTTACAATTTTGGTAATCTACTAATATAAAAGCGTCACTATGACTTTCCAATGATCAACCACTGACACTCCATTGAAAGAAATAGCATGGAATGGTAATCTCGTACAAAATGACAAATTAATGACAGACATATGTGGTAATCTGCTAAAATTTTGACAATTGTTACTTTGATCAGTGACCTACCATTAGAAGGTCATTGTGCAGTTATTGCTTTTAATAGCTCAGTTATCAAAAGTATTACGAGATCATTGACCGACCAATGATCGACCAGTATGAATTTAGCAGATAACGAACTTTTAGCAAAATGACATTGGGATCGTATTGGAATGACAAATATATAAAAATAGCAGACATAGGGCCCTGATCGTCGCTTTCAATCAGGTGACATTTTATTCAAACGCGGTTTTATCAACGATATAGAGTTGGTAAAAAAAATGTTATTGGCCAGGATAGGTTGATGTTTCGTATGCGATTAACTCAAAGGTCTCAGTGAATTTTAAAGTCCAGACATCTTGGTCAGATCGATTATTAAAAAGACCGTTGCATGGTATTTCGAGACAAGGACCAATTAGTTTTGACTTGACCTGTCTAGGCCGCGAATGTACATGTCAGTCATCGTGTAAACTCAGAACTTAAGAGCGTGTACGCCGTATGGCATTTCATACAAATTTTCAAGTCACTATTTGGTGAAATGACTGAACCGATTTTAATGAAACTTCACACAAATAAGCAGGATACATAGGTCTAAAAAGTTAGTTAAAACATTTTCGAAATGTTTTATTTAAAAGAAGAGAACTTGAAATTTATGTTTGTATGGAAAATTTAGAATGGGTCGATTTTTACTGTAACACCATTTATCGAAAATGTTTTCAACTAACTTTGTAGGGCTATGTATCTTGCGTACCTATGTGTGTAAATTTTCATTAAAATCTGTTTAGGTGTTTCGGAAAATAACGACTTGAAAATTTGTATGAAATGCCGTTCGGCGTATACGCTCTTAAGTTTAACTTACTCGTTTCACTGCTTCTTAACTTGGAAAATAATATTTTATAACTATGAATTTATTGTAATTTTTTAAATCATTCAGGTGAATCAGGTGGGATTTAACAACCAGCCTATTTATCACCAAAATTATCAGTCGCCCAGGTAAAACCCTTACTAAAAAAGTGAGCTTGCAGACACAAGCGTACTTATTTACATTTTAACGATATCAGCAATCATACCCCTCATTAAAACTTTGCATACAAGAGATATATTCACATACTTATTTAACCCTAAATTGGCAACATTATTCGCTGTAATAAACGCCATTCGAATAATTTAAACTGGTATAGTCAGAAGCGTAGTCTAATAATTGCAGCATTACAAAGTTCAGGTGAAACCAATCTAAGATTTATATTACATTGTTTCGCATAGATTAAAATACGATTTAGTATCCTTCGCGCCGGCGGTGGGTTAAGATTTTATGGTGCTGATAATACCACTTTTGGTTCGGGACCTTAGCTGTTTTCAACGTTGCCGCTAACCATAGTTGGAATGCTGAAAACAGAACAGGCGTATCAAACAAATAAACGTTTCTTGTAGAATTGATATGTAATTAGTATCCTATTAAATGTAACATTTAAAAATTTAACATTTAAAAGGTTTGATTAAGAACTTCTTTTCAAACATTTTAACGAAGTACATAGCGTTTCCATTGCACCACACTTACCTTTCCACGCAATACCCAGTAACTAACTCTCACTGTAATAACTTCAGCAAATTGAACTGGTAGTACCCACTTACTTGCATCCTCGCATCATTAATAACATCCTTACCTGTCCGGCAATGCAATTACCAGTATCCGTTTTCGTACAAATTGACACGGTTACAAATGGCGTGGTATTAACCACTCTATACGACTCCCGACTGTTCGTAAGCTCTTACCGAGTGTATATGAACGGGTACGGACCGGACAAATAACGTGGTGTGCTAATCTAATTACTTAGCACAATGTCTTATTTGTAAGTTTTTGTTGCGCAATTAAAAGCGGCTTCGTTCCGCGTGTAAACAGGGATCGGCGCAAGCGCACCGATTTGTTACAAAAGCGATGCAATTTTGTGCTTTTATTTATTGATTTGTATTGGCCTGTTTGAATTGAGTTAAAGCTGTTAATTAATTTGATTTGTTCTTTGATGCTCGATGTGTAATGCTCGTTTCTTGTTGAGCCAGTCATTAGGTTTTATATACTTGTTTAAATCAAATGAAGCGGCGATTAGGATGATTTGGATCATTGAGCAATGAAATGGTGGAACTTAATTTATATTGCTATCACATTTCTCTAGAAAAATCTTGAAGATTTAAGACAGAATGAATGTTGAATGAAGTTTCAAAAACAGATGCTACCTACCAACTTTCGCTTTTTGCTGCTGAGGATACTACTAAATAAGACTACTTAAGATACAATGCGTCTCCAAGCTATGCATCTTCTGCAGCGTGGACTGGCCTTCATCTCACCATCATGCCTTGCGACTGACCATTTCGCTTGTGTTCATTTTATCTACTCCTTTCTATATCTTCTCTAAAATAACCTCAAGAACAACTTGATTTTACATCGATCACCACATTGTCATCGACACCCAAAAACTTAATAATACAGAAAAACTTCTCCAATTATTATTTTCATAAATAAATTGAAAATAAAAAAGAACAAACATTGATTGTAGATTGGCCTGCGCGTGCGTCTACTCCGTGGTAACAATTAACTCGATTAGCATGCGTCATTTGATCAAAACATGTCGACTCGTCAGTTGAATGGTTTTGTAATAGCCATAGACTCGGTAAACATGCCTATGGAGACAGGTAAAAAATGAATGAAAAAGTTTTAATAGCAATGGCTTTGGGGTTCCTTGGATATTTTGGTGTATGTCTTTTTGGAGTACTGGTCGGAAGCGCGCTGAAGGGATACAGTATAAAAACTGACATAAAAATTGACCGTTACTGAAATAAATCCTATTATTATAACATAACTTAAATCTCCATATTTATATGTATGTTATTGAATCGGGCACGACGAGAGCGCAGAACAATTTTACAGATTAGGTAAACATTACACTTGATTTCGTAAATTTAGCCTTAATGGTTTTATGTATGGTCAACAGATCCAGATTGTTTAGAAAAGATCGGTAAGGCTTTTAAAAATATATAAGGCTTTTTCGAATAGCTCATAATATATCATTGACAATATTTTGTATGAAAAAATGCGAGAACTTTACTTACCCAATAAAATTGCGAACTGCGTTCATATAAATATCGTAGCTAAATACGTAAATCTAGGTAAAAAATTAGAACAAAAACACCCAGACGTAGCGTTGTAACGTAGAGGTCTAAAGCCCATTTGAACCCAACGTTTTAAATTTATCTCACGCTTAACCTTACTTTACCCAAGCTAATAACTGTCTAAGAGATAGAGTTGCCTACGCAAATTCTATTAAACAAGTAAGCGTGATTGCACAAAATCAATTATATACAGCATTCCCATTTAGTTTTATACTCCAAACAAAATTATTCACACGACATTTAACCTTATTGAATTAAAACCAAAGTCTATAATGCCGAGGCAGATAGAACGAACCATGTAACCGGTCGAATTCGTTAATTTAAACGCTGTGTTGTTTCAATTCCTACTTAAAATTATTCAATTGCTTTAAGGTAATTATAGATAAGTTACGGGCTAAGTATACATGGGTTTAGCTGGGGAGTTTCAATGCTATACAGTCTATATAGGGCATGATTTGCACCAGGTCAAATTCTCATTGCTTTAGTTTAGTTCAATGAATACTCAATGCCGGAAATAATAGTTTATCTGCCATTAAATTTTAATTTATTTAGAGGCTTCTAAACAGACGTAAACAAAAATGATGCTAGGCCCAAGAGGGATTGGGCAAGACACGACAGTCATATGCATACTGAACGTTGGGTGGGTTCCTGAAAATGAAGAAAATAGAGGTCATCCCAGAAAGAGAGAAAGAGTGGGGAGAATAATGCCTGGAAGGACTTGGCGGGGCCTTTGCAGAGCCAGCAGAGAGAAAGTAATATTTCGATGAAAAAATATAACTTTCTTACAAAAATATATTCCTGAGGATCTGGAAAAGGAAATACAAATTGCCAATCGACCTGGCATCTAAACTTTTTTATTCCGTCTTTAAGAGCCTTCTAAAGTTGGAATCCGTAAGAAAAGTTAAAAACCCTCAGCGTGTCGAAAAACTACTAGAACACACAAAAAATATGAATTTAAAAATCCATATCAAAATTAATTACAGGCACATCATATTGATTTATTATCAGTAGATATCATAATGGTATCGGCTGCACCATAAAGAGTAAGACCACGTTTAACCCAAGGTATTATTAATGGCATTATTCAAATTCCTTTTATTAGATTAACAGTGGGGTCCCTACTGTGTAGAGAATGCGAAATGTATGAACTCCTTGTTTTATAAAACGTATGTATTATTTATTTAAATGAAATATTACTCCGAAACGCACGTAAAACTGTAGCTTGCGTTAAAATTACGAATGCATTACATTGTTTTATGATTACAATTAATTTTTAATCCATTTGGTAAATTAATGGAATGTATTTTAATGTGGCTGTTAGTTTCGAATTAAATTGAAAAAATAAACGGAATTTAGCGGCTCAATAAGTACTTAGTTTTATTTGTGGCATGCGGCCGTACCTGTATGTCATTATGTTTTTTTTTTAAGTATGGATTATTCGGACAGGCAGGTTTCATCTAGTTTAATTGAAAGAAAATTTAACAGTTGTTTATTAGAACAAAATACACCTGAACTACTGAAACCATCCGATTTATACTCAATAAATCAAAGTAACATTGTTGCAAGCTCTATATATAAAAACATTATGCACACTATATATGCAAAGCGTATGCCAATAATGAAGACAGCGAAACAAAAGTACAGTCAACACGCAACATTGTAAACTCACATGCAACAAAAAACTTATTGGACATGACTGACACTGCTAACAAGCATCGCAATATAATAAACAAAATACCTCATAATTTCAGCAAACATTAAGCGAAATATTTCACAGCTGGTATTCAAATATACTGAGACAATAAAGTTTACTGCTACTGGACTGGCCCATAAAACACTATATTTACGCCAGAAAGATGTACGACTCACCACAGTCAAAATAAACTCTTAATTTTTTATATTAAGTGTAGCCGTCATTGCTTCCACCTCATACGGCGAAGTCATGACTTAAACCAATAAACATGAAATATCATGTGATCGTGAGACGCATGCGTGATTTCGAGTTTCATGTTATACAAAAATAGCTACACGCAACCAATATTGGACGTTTAACAAAACATAGATAAATTGTTAAATAGGCCCTTGTTGTTTAAAATATATATAATGGTGGCAGAAGCTACAAGAGCAAGAAAAGTGAGAAAGATAGTCGAAAAAGTCATAGGTGTTACGCCTGGTAGATGATAGCTTTCTAACGTAGAATGTATAGAATGTATTCCGGAGCGGTATTGGTTAACATACTCGCTAGTTTATTGTACATTGTTATGTTGAAATTTTGCCTGTAGTGCTGATTGCAATAGAAGGTAGGGTAGTTAAAAGGAACTAAACGTAGGCGAAAGATGCATCACTAGATGGCCCAAAAAATATACACTGTTTTTATTTGGATAGGTGGTTAATCATTAACATCAACAGTTCCCATGGTTAGTTACATTCAAATGAAGTATCTTGTAAAAAAGTCATAAAAAAAACTATAAAAGTTAAGATGTGAAAAGAATCTACCAAAACGGATTACAAATTGACACCATTGTTGATCCCATCGAGTGACGGTGCAGTGACGATTTGATTTTAAAACCAAATCCACAATCTTGGTTGACAGTAATCACGTTACAACAATAATAAAACGGGGCTTACGGTCAACGCATTTCGATATCAGAGACACCATCTACTGCGTTCCATTTGTCAGGTGACTCAGCGTTGTCGTTGACATGACGCTCTCAAAATGCAAATTTTCGAAAAACCGAACAATATAAATCTCGATCGGTCGATCTCGATTCGGTATCGTCTTGTCCCGCCAAGCAATTGAATTCAGTCGATCACTAATCGATGTCTTGTCCGTGATAGGCGCGGTCGGGGGCCACGGCAGCAGGGTGCCGACTTACCACACAATCCATCGTTAACTTCTTTCTTTCTTTCATTATCGTCATCACTTACAATATCAACCCTACACGCATCTCTTTTAAAGTTCATAATATTTAATTCGATATTAAATATTGTATCTTTTTGTAATACGTTTTCTACCGCATCTTCGTCAGCACGGTTGGTATGGTCATCCGTAATAAACACCATAAGACTTATTACTATAATATAAATTACATTGGGCGCGCTATGGAGTTGTATCGTTTTAGAATTGTGATTCGAATTTAACCTCATTACCTATCTTAATAAAGGATTTGCCCTTTCGCGCCGACTAATCACAAATGAGCATGTAAAGTCTGTAAATTATGTTGCATTGAGTTCATATTACTGTTTTTTTACTTATTGAACCAGAGGTTGCTTATTCATAATTAGCCCCCCTCGACGTTTATTACTTCTGTACGAGTAAATGAATGTGTGCAGTTCTTGATTTGAATGGTTTGTTACCTTTTATGCGTCGATGTCTATCAAATCGCTCTTTGTTGCGACTGACGTTTTATTCAAAGGGGTCGGTGTTATTTGTGGTATCATAATGGGTTTCAATCAGGTTCCATTTATCATTGTTTGCTAAAAATTTATCGGCGATATGAATTTAAAATGCATCAGTTTCATTGCTCTCGGTTTTGACTGCATCTCGTTTTTTGCTATCCACTGTTGGGTAACTTTGGAGATAATATATATTCGACCCAGGTTGTTTTAGATTCATATTGTGCGGCGTGCTCTAGTTGGTATAGAATGATAGTCATCCATATTTCTCCGTTCCCTTTATAAAGTGTGGAAGGTTTGGCTGATGACGAGTGCAACAGTGAAGCTGAGCCGCGCTCGTGGTCGCCCCCCGCCGCCGCACGCCAGGGGCCGAGCCAGCCCGCCGAACTAAATCAAATAATGACTAATCGATTCTCTCTTATATTGCACAGTAGGTACACGTCAAACGTTATTCCCTTTAATTTTTAATATTTAAGCGTTTTTGTTCTGTTTGCATAAATCCGAATTCGTTATAGACAATGCAATGATTGATTCGTTTTAATAATGGTTTGGCGGTTGATTGATGTTTATTAGTTCAGTAGTCGGAGTTTTGGGAATCATTAGATGAGAACTGTGTCTTATGAAGAGTAATGATCGAATAGCTTTCGGTACTCAACTTAATTCGAGGTTTGACCGTTTGTTATTTATGATTCGGTCCATGTGTAGTTACTCACACTACATTGATGTCATAAGTCGAATGCCTATCATCGTTGGAATCTTTGATTGTGGTTGTTATAATGTTGTCTTCATTCCTTTTAGGTATTTGACTCATGTATATTTATAATTCAATTCAAAGCAATATTAAGTTTATTGCTTTAAATTGTTTCTTTTGTTCGTGTTTTTACCTAACAAACTCATCGTCCGTTATCCAGTTGAAATCAAACAGGGTTTTGAAAAGGCTATATTTTGAAATCCCAATTAGAAGAAAACATGGTTATGTCCGACAGTATGAAAGTGATATATGATACGGACAAACGTTCTGCGTGATAAACACTTATCTGCAACTTTCTCGTCCTTTCGGGCTGTCGTAGAGTTTAAAGGATATAAACTTTTTGTTGCGCACCCATTGAACAAATAAAAAAACATAAACTGTAGACATTTTGTTCAATTATTTCGTCTATTCGTGACTACAAGCTCAACTACGATTTTATATAGCGTGGCTTGCGCCCACGCATATCGTTCACACTGGATTAACAGGTTATATTGTTATCTTTCATTTTTTTTTCACTTGATCTTAAATATTAAACGGTCAATTATGTTTATTTGTACAATAGATGATTTTATGATTCTTGACCGTGAATGTTAGTCGCGTGGCTTGAAGGTAAATTTTATTGTTTAATCGTAGCCATATCGTGATTGCGAGATTTTAGGCATCATTATTTGCATACCGGATCTTTGTAAATCACCGATAAAAGTTCCGGTTCGCTTGTTCTGTAAGGTCAATCATCTCTGACTATTGAGGCTTAATGGCATGAACGTTTGTGTGATGATAAGCTATAAGTTGGCCACCATTAGTGTTATGTCATACTAGTATCTTCAAAGGAAACTACGAATTTGGATGCATAGATACAAGAGTTACAGCTGGGCCCCATCGATACATCCCACCCATGTGCAGGAAACGTTTTGGAAATACATTATGGAGTGGAAGCCCTGCTAGAGTTTGTGTTTCTTGATAGCTAAAACCTATTTAGGAAAATTTATTTGCTTTCAAACATTTTGATAAAGACAGAGAAGAGAGTTAATTGTGATTATAGAGCCATGGCTTCTTTCCTTAGTACTGCACACATTTTACTGTTACTTTCTATATTTTCGAAACATACAGTGTGTTGTGTAACAACTTTATCATCGTCATAACCTGCATACCTGATATGGTTACATATCACATTATTATGTATCAACGGTAGTCTATTTCTTGGCGCCAACAAATGGCTATGCTTTCACAGATCTGAATGTAATATAAAAATAGCCCAGTTATAAACGGTCTATTCACAGTATGAGAACTGACGTATGTATGTGTACAAATATCGTAAAATCTATATTCATAGAAAACTTGGAATTGTTACGACTTTATTTCAAACTGTTGTTAACGTCTTGCATTGGATTTTGTTTATGAATATAGCGTTGGTAAAAGACTTTGACCGTCGTAAAGATGATATTAGAGTAAATGGAAATATTGTTGAAGAATGTGGTGGCCAAGGAAGGTAAACAGAGCAGGAAATCAACACCAAATAAAATACAAATCTTCCCGAAGAAGAAAATTACTATTTGTGTGACAGGGCACATCAGCGATTCAAGATGATTTGGTGTAGTGTGTGCATATTTGCACAAGGTCAATAAAAATATACCATTACAATCAAACATCATAAATAAATACAGACGCTATAAAAATAGTACTCCCTCTTAAATTCTTTAAAAAATAACCAATAACTTTGTCATGTTTATTATTTTCAAAGAACTACTCAAGAATGCATGCAATGTCTGCCAAATTGATCGCAATGCAGTTAGAACAACATGGTCCCTGAATGCGATGTGTACAAATAAATTTGAGTGTGAGCACTAAAAGGGATTAACTCCTTAACTATCGTTTTACAAATTTATATTCTACTCTTCCTTATTTAAAGTTGAGATTGTCAAATTATAATCGTGTTCTAAAGTGTTTTTGAGAGCGCGACTAGTGATGCGAATCAGAATGTTCGCCGCAAGTTTGTACGGGAGTCGAGTGCAGGTGACAAATAGTCACGCCACACTGGAAAAGGTCGGGGGCGATGCGACACGTCGATGTTTTTATTTGTTTAAGTCGATGACTTAATATTAGTGTGGGGCAACATCGATAGTTTTATTAATTAGAAGTGAAATAACTATAGAAAAATATTTACAGATAACATCATGGTAAATATAGATTGAAAACCATGCTTTGTAGAAAAACAGTCGTTCTGTAAAAGTCAAGTTAATAAGAGTCACCTTTATACTTTACATAACATTTTAAATTTAGAGTAACAACTAACACATAATTAAATGAACTTGTCTCTACTGCTGCAAACACTGCAACTTGTCAAATCGAAAATTCTAAAATTCTAAAGTTATCTATCGATAAAGCTTCTCGAAGCTTCACACATTCCCACATCCCTAGTTTTATAGATTCATATCTCTTAAATGTATGCAGTCAGCAGCATATAATTCAGGATTACAAATTGTTTGTTTTAGGGAGAGACACCAAATGTATTGGCGAGATTTCAACTTAAAAGCTTGGCGATAAATATAAAAAATCCGATGAGGTATTGCAAGCAAGAGATTGCGATTTTACGTCGTGACATTTTTCTTGTTTGCCTGACAAAGGGGTTTTGCTAAATGTTTGCGGACAATGTTAGTTTTGCCTTTGTAAATGAGTTTGTGGTAATTATGTGTCGTTTAATCCTTTGTTAAGATTCACTGATGAATTTCGCAGGTTTTTTTAATGTTTATTTTTATTTTATTTTATTTGTTTATGGAAAGGGTGACGTTAGTGCATGATTGTATGAGCTTGTGTAGACCGCTACCGCTTTTGATATTGTGTTGGGTCTGTATGTTTCGCATGTTTGTTTAGGAGTGACTAAAAATATATTTAAAATATAGTCAAAATCGCGTAACTGAACATGGTCTTTCTTTCACCTCCTTTCTTTATCTGGCCAAGATGATCATTAGTAGTAAAGTCTACTGCAAAAGTGGAAGAATCTAGTTTTGCCGTATCGATGCTGTTGCTGAATAACTATAGCTTCATATATTGTGAATTTGGAGTGTTCAATGTTAATCACTTCTAAGTATCTACATGAGTATGTTAACAACCTTATATTATATTTAGTCGCTTTCTAGACTTGCATTTTGTTTTCTTATTCTTTAAATTATTTTATATTTACTCTTGTATTAAGTTTCTAATAAAACTTTATGTCTTTGCTTCTACACGAAACGGTTAAACTATTATTAACTTTGCCTGATAGCTAAAGCCATTAGTTGAATATGTGGCCACATAAACCTAGTGTCACCTCTAGTAAAAGTCGCCTCTTTAATATTACTTCGAATAACATTGTACTTAGTGTATTGCCTTACACGCGCTGGTTTGATACTTCTCGTAAATTAACATCTTTATGCAGTAGGATAAGGTTTTTGTGCTTCTTGATTTCACACTTGTCCCAAGTTGTTGCAAAAATTTGTTTTACGTTTTTCTAAGCTTGCGCTTGCTTCTTCATAAGAATCTTTGCGAATGGAAACTGAAGTCACTTTTTAATTTTTCTTTAAAAAAATCCTTTAACTGTTTATGTTTGACATTCAAAAGTGCCGTTTAGTGGCGTAATTGAAATAAACAGTTTTGACTTTGACTTTTAAATGATTAAGTGACTGCTTTAATATTCCTGTAGGTGCTATGACAATTTACTGAATAGCTTTTTTGAGTAAGGTACAAAGAAACATCTACATTAAGAGCTGCTTTTTCAAACGTCTGATATTTTAACTAAAGAATAAATATGGCTGATTGATATATTTTCTTTATAAAACCGACAAATCACCATTATCATTCTTCAGGTCTGCTGTGTTTGGGCGAAGCAACGCCGTGTCCTCGTCGAGGCGATTGGCGGTGGTGACCTCTCGCGCCTGACCCTGGTTCAATCCATGGTCCGGTCCGCGGAAGCATGGGAAGCGGTCACCTCCTTTTGCGAAGCAGTAATGCTAACGAAGGAGGAGGCAGAACGCGTACGAGAGAGGGAAACCTCACGCCTCGGCCGCCGCAGCAGAAGAAGACGCCTAGGGCGTCGAGAAACGCAGGGCGATTCCCGGCCACCGTAGGCGCGGGCCTGCGGATGGGAGCTATGGGTGGCTCGCCATCCGATAGCAACCAAGCCGGGTCTCAAAGAGCTGTTAGCAAAGAAGAAAAGGCCCCATAGGTTCAGTGCCTGCTAGGGTTGCGGAATTTGTTCGAAAGAGTCACTGCGGCCCTGGAACGCAAAGGGCACTAGAAGGATCAAGGGTGGGTTTTAGTCAGTAAGAGTCTGTCACTCCCTTGCACTCCGCCCAGAGCGGGAGAAGTCATTTGATGATTTCCCATCCAGAAAAAAAAGGTACCTAAAAAGTTTTTGTCTACTGTAAATCTACCTTAGAATATATCGACACCTCCTACGTATATTATCGTAACTCCATTTGGTCAACTTTACAGTAGGGCGATTCAAAGATTTTTGAAACATTAATTAGAGATCACACCTACAAACAGTCTCGTATGATTATCAAAATTTGCATGTCAGCATTAAAATAGGTTCTGCACACTACTGTGTATAAGGTTTTTTTAAATTATCATTACTTTTTAAGAAAAGTCACATACTATATTTTACTTTGGAAATTATTAACAATAAATTATCGTATGTCTTAGTTACTATACATTCCGTGGTAAATTATGAAGTAACCCAAGTCGTATCTTACACTTACTACATTTCTCTATGTAGTTTAAAGAGCAATATTTATTGTAACTTATACTTGCGATACTTAACTACGGTATTAGCTTGAAGTGGTACCCTAAGTTACAATATTTTACTGGGAGAGAAAGATTAATAAAATGCAGTAAGGACAAAGTAACATGTTTTAATCGATAATTAAAATCAACAAGTAAAACGTAAATCAAATTTAAATAAAATTAACCTTCTGTCTTCATAAGTATCACAATATTATGGCCACATATTCCTAATTAAAGTTTAAACATAATAATAGTAATCAGTTTCAACGTAATCATATTGAGTCTCTTCTTATTTATCGACAATAAGTATTTATTTTAAGCTTCTTTCGCTTTTCAACCATAACATATTATTATTAATTTATACTTATTCTAAGTAATAATCAGATTTAAAATCTTATTATCATTAAAAAACTTTGTCAAAAAAGAGTCTCTAAAACACTAAATTAAAACAAAATCGTTATCACCTGACTGGAGCACATATAAAGTTTCATCTAAAAAAAATAAACAATAACTTCTGAAAATAATCAATTCAAAAATAATAGAACAAAATCTTAATATCTTAATCAGTCTCAACTAAATCAGATTGAGTCTTATATTCTTTAATATAAATTTAAAAAATATTAATCGGAATCAGAGCTTGAAGTACCAGAAACATTATCATCATTAGCAACTGGTAAACTTTTGAAAAAGTTATGATGCCTATTGGGTATTATTTGTGACTGGCACATATTGATCAAATCGTCTTTTTTAGCTTTGGGAATCGGCACACTATTTTGATACAGTTGATTGATGGAGTATGTAGTATTCGCATTTTGTCTCCTTGTAGACGTTTTTACTGATATAGTGTAATAATCATCTAAGCCTAAATCATATTTATAGTTTAATTTGTAGGGATCTTCCATATTAACATATATTTCTTTTATTTTATTCCATTGTACTCTATCTCCGTTAGTATTTTTCGTCCAATTACCCTTTAATGCCTGTTTAAAATCTAAAAAGTCATTGTGCTGTAATTCTTCTACAATATAGGGTTTTCCATTTTGTTTAGCCCAGCGAACTAAACAAAACCATTCAGAGGGCGTATAAATAAGCTTATTCTTAGCAGTCTTTTCAATTAAAGCGTGAACGCTGTCACCCTCATTTTGAGTATGACCAACTTCTAGAAAACTATGGTGAATTGAGACCTTATACAAAATAGCGGCGTGCATATACATTGCCTAAACAATTCGATTTCGATTTTGACCTACACAATTGTCAGACCAAAATCGAAATTCATTTATGCCTTGGTCTTTGTACTTAGAAATATACATAAATAGACAACTCGATACCTCATTAGATCCACGTCGCCCTTCTCCCTCATGCCACATAAAACAAGTACCTTCTTGATCAGCCAAGTTAAAAACTGTAAAATTGAATACGGACAACTTTCTTTTATAATAAAGAACACTTAAATTGCCGTACGGAGCAGTAAGGACTTTTTGAAAGTCAAAAGTTGCTACTAGCAATTTTCCATTGGAAGTTATAGCTGCTGTTTTATCCAACATCTTCTTTTTGCGAGCAACGTTCTTATTTTGAATATGCTGCTCATGTTGCTGTACTTCAGTTAGTGATGGGGTCGACAAATTCTTGTAAATATGACATTTATCGCACTGATCTTTTTTTGGGACATAGAAAGCAAGCTTAAAATGTTCATTAACGGTGTCGTGATATTGGCGTTCTGTATTCGCTTTTGTAGAATATATTTGAGGATCGAACCACTCATTATACAATTCAAATAAGCGTTTAAAGTTTAGGTCGCCGTCTAAATATAGTTTGTTAGATCTACTACGAGTGTAATGAGACTCCACCGGCTGCAATGATTTTATGTGATCACAAACACTTTTTACAACTTCTTCAGTTAGTACCTTACGATGATTGGTATGATGTCCTCGCATGTCAGGTTGCACTAAACCAGTTTGTAAATTTAATTTTTGTAATGAAGTGTAAACAAACTGTTCACTAACTGCAAATGTATTTAAAAACATTTTCTTACAAACCATAGTATAATTATTTGAATCTTCTAAGTCCGTTGGTAGCCGGTAAATTAAAGTAAAATTACGTTTCGATATAGTATCAGTGAATTGCCTACGTTTCTTTTGCTTAACAACTAAATTGGCTATAAAAGCCCATTGTCTTTCACGATTACCTAGGTTCCAAAATGTTTGGAAAATATGAAGTCTTATGGCATTGCTCATTTTCGTCGAACATTGTTGTCTACAATTCATAGGACATGCTGGTTTTAAAGATTTGCTTTGCCTTACAATGCCATTCCGACCTTCATACTCCTTTCCTAAATTTCGTAGAGCCTTCCGTTTATTATCCTTCCATTCAGCCACGTGTTTACGTCTTATCGCTGGCCCCGGGCAATAAAGCGGTAAACACCGGTTACGCCCTTTTTAATGTTATTTGATTTTTGGCTTCTCTGAGTATCAGTCTATCACTCTAATTTTTTTCATATTTTTAATACAATATTTCAATGGAATAAATGACAATAACAGCTTTATTGAAAGGAAAATTCTCTTATGACTAAATTATGTATTATTGCATTACTCTAAGAAACATTACACAAAAAACCGTAAACATTTAATACGAACTAATCATAAGAGATTTTATTCTGTACAAGCTATTACGCCTTTCTTCCCGGAAATTTATTGTAATATTACGAAAAGTAAAGGGAATAAAATGCCACTCTGTGGTACCCTGGCAGAAGTACTACCACGAAGATGATGTATCTCCGATGCATATACGTTGCCGGCGACCAAACAGGTAACTACGAAACCAGTCAATCACCGATAGAGATACAATAAGAGAGCATAGGATGCTAAGAAAAACATCGAAATCAAAAGCGTTGTTGAAATCAAGTAATGCCAAGACCGTTACATTACCGCTTTCCATGGCTGACCTAGGATCTTCAGTAACATTCAGAAGCGCTGTGTTAGTGCTGTGACCAGGACGAAAACTGGACTGAAAGGGGTTGAGGAGATTATTTTTGGATAGTAAAAGACTAATTTAATTGTGGATTAACTGTTCTAGGACTTTGGATAGGAATGGTAACACGTATATTGGACGGAATTCAGAGAAGGATGTGGGGTTGGACTTTTTGGTCATGGAATAATTTGAGCGTCTTTCTACGAACTAGAAAAGACACCGGTAGATACAGAAAAGTTGAGGATGTGGCAAATGACGGGAAGGATTAAGTCCAGCACGGGCAGTAATATTTTGCGACTGATACAGTCACTTCCTACTGCATTCGAGGTAATCGATTGTATGCCGTATACAATTCATTATATTGACTCTTGTTGTGTTTTACCAACCCCTCATGATCTTAGAAAATTCCAAACTTTGGATGGGTCCCCATTTTGAACAGAGTTTTGAATGTGTTGGCGCTTTGCATTCCTACATACTTTATTACAGCGATTGAGGATTGCGGCTTATTTGTCCCTATTTACATCAGTGCAGACGTTTAAATTTCGACTTTGCCGTAACCTTCTTGATCATCAACTTTTTAATATCATCTGTCAGCCACGGCGCCGGCAAATGCTTTTACCGCTCAAACAGGTGCGTGAAGGTCATAATAGCTGCACTAGTTGTGAAAATTTTACTTACTCGTCGACTGACGTGGATGCAAACAGGGGAGACCAATCTATATTTCTCACATCCTCGCAAAGACTGTCAATGTAAATCCCACCAAAGTTACGTTGCATAAAAATTTAAGCTTTTGTGGCCGAATTTTATATGAAAGGAAAATTAGGTAATGGTAGGAAAAGGCTTCAGCTGAGCATTGACCATGGTTAGCGATGTGATCAAAACAAGAATCAAGTCAAGAAGTGAAGAAGTAGAGTTTTGAAAATGGCTCACCATTTTCAAAACTCTACTTCTTCACTTCTTGGCACTTAGTGGAAGAATTTAAAGATTATTACAAGCAGTAATATTAGTTAGAGACGAAGAGCAATGGGCTTTTTTGAGGAGGCAAGTATTAAGTCACCCATGATTATACTGTGACTGTAAGAAGGAATCAAGATTTCTAGGAGTTTTTTCAAATGAGGAAAAGAAGTTGATATGTAAAGGTTTTGACCATTTTATTTTTGTTTCCAAAGTATAACAGCTAATATAAATTATGTGATTTTATTTAAATTAAGGTTAAATCAATATTTTTTTCTTTTTTAAGGTGGTTTTTGTGTTTGTTTCCAAAGTTTATTAATGAATAAAAATTATGGTAACTTAGTATTTTTCTTTTTTAAGGGGATTCGTTTTTGTGTGATTGCTTCTTAATTATTATTTTTTGTGATTTGTAAGGTTTTTTTTTTATAAGTACAAAATATGAAACCTTCTACTGTTAGCGAAGTAGACAAAATATTGTCGTTAAACTATGGCGTCAGACCGATTCAGTCGGGGTTCACAGACGAAAGTATTCATTTAAAATTTAATTAAACAAAAATAAGGTAGTAGTAACATATTAATTTTGTAAAATACTGTCTAAAATGGTTAAAAATAAAAATAAATCACATTATTAGATCGGTCTGTTACAATGGTTACATAAAAATATGTTTTATTGATAGGATTCTAAAATGGCGATTAGTGAATGATACATCTAAGATTTGGCTATAAAATTTCCCTGAAGAAGGTGGTAATCGTCTAGTACACTCGAGATTTAAAGTAGAAATTACGTCGTATTATTTTCTTACATTCTTGAATCTCAGTGGTCGATGTGTTTATAAAGACATTAATGATGTTACAATTGAAAGAGGATCGTCTATAATTTGTATTATGCATTTTTTCAATTATTTCATTAAATATTTATACTATGACAAATATTTTTAAAAGGTTATATTGGTAAAAAAATTAGCTTTCATTTGACATTTTGAACGCCTGTTTTGGATCACTGTACGCTGCACTATAAACAAATTAGCTTCTTTTATTTCTCCTGTAAAATTCGATTTTTGATATTACCGCTTTATTGCCCGGGGCCAGCGTTATGTTCCCTTTGTCTTTCCGTGGCTTTACTACTCGTTTTCGGACTATTTGGGGTATTACTTCCGAAAAGGAAGACAACGGTGTGTTAACTTGAGGTGTAAATTGTACGTCGGTATCAAAAGATAATACAGAAGATGGTGGCTCAATAACATTTTCGACATAATAGCAGCAGAAATGATTATCACAATCATTATCTAGATGATTTGTTGTACAGTCTGGAGATGGGTGTCGGGTCACATCAATATTATTCTCATCTTCATTTGGAGTCATGGTCTTATGGTTCATTGCTCTGGTCTCATCAAATCCTTAAACAAAAATGATAACAATCTAAATGGAAATTACCCATTACCCATACCATTAACCAATACCATTACCCATTGATATGTACACCACTGCAAAAGGGGTTAAAATTCCTACTCAGACTTCTAATTTCTTAAATTCTTACGCACTTGGCCTCTACTTTATGTTAAATAATATTTATATTATTGTAATTAGTGATGCTAACCTATCACGTCATCTTTAACTTCGAAGTTACGTAGCACTTCATCTTCACAATCTGATAACAAATCAATCATTGCGTTTATTTCCTCAAGGTCTGCGTTAAATGGCAGAGGCGATTCTGAAATAAAAAAACAAAAAGATCTATTATCTACAATTTTTCTAGTCGTATATTATAGTAACTTATTTAATTGAACGAAGAAAAATATCGTAAGTATATGTTACTACAAAAAAAAATACCAACCTTCCGACGTAAAGTGTCGTAAGTTTAAATAAGGGTAATATTTGGAATAACTTTCCGATGTAAAATATTTTAAGTGTTACTTACGATGAGAAATAAATTACAGATTACGTAGTGTACTATAGTAACTCATACTTACGATATTCTATTGCGGAAAATTGACAAACATTAAGTTTATTATTAAGTAAGTACTTATCTAAAAATATTAGCAAATAATTAACAATAACAAGACATTACCTTCCTGTTCCGTAGGCTTCTCAGTGACAGGAAAATCTGATTCTGATGTAGTATCACCATAATAGTTTGAATCAGTAACGATCACTCCATTGTGTCCTTGAGAATGATTCACATTTTCGGAATTTATTACGGCATTTAATATTTTTCGCGATCTGGACAACATTTTTATTGAAAAATTGCTATAAAAATAAGATAACTTTTAATAATGACTACGTAAAATCATAACATGATAAAAGTAACCACGCCCGTGCATCCTTCCCGCGTATCATATTGTTACTAATACTTACGCGGCAGCCGCGCGGCTTAGTGGCCCCCCGCCTCCCCGCGTATTGAATCGCGAGTATTATTACGATACTTCATTTCGGATTAAAACATACATACAATATTTAACAGGTTGGGTATTTTAGATTCCGCTGTAAATTTTCAAATTCTTATTACGCTATTCGATAATAATAATAAAAATAAGTCGTTTTATGTAAAAAAAGCAAAATCGTCATTTTGTTGGTTACAATAATATACGTAGGAGGTGTCGATATATATAATTAAAGAATTTTGTAACAAGCAGTGTTCACTGAATCATTCTTTTGTCCACGGCGACATCAAGCAAAAAAAATCCATCAAAAAAGTATCGTTTACATAATATCATATTATCAAAGATTACACGTAATAAATTATATAAACGCGTTTTAAATTTCGTCAAACGCTATTTTACGATAGCATGTCATTTCATATAAAAATACATATAACATTGTCAATATATTATAGCTTATTGACAGTGTTATAGCAAATTATGACTATTTATGTGCAAAATTAGTTCTGAAGTTGTATGATGGAATGTTAAAAGGTCTCATGTGACAAATATTGTGGTTCCTACCGGTTGGGGGAAACGATAAGTTACATATTTATGGCTGTTAGCATTAACTTTTTGTATATTCAAGTGATCATCTTTATCTGGTATAATCTTATTTTCATATCATAGCTATTATTATTGATATAATTGACTTAGGGATGGAGGAAAGTAAAAAAATTGGTTTAAGAATAAGTCAGGTTTTCGCCATTCATAAATTAATAGAAAGTCCACGTGTTAAATCAAAAATACACCATCTTTTTTCACAGTGACAGTGATCTTAGGAAAAAGGTAATTGGTAATGAGACGCGAAAATAGAAACTGAAAATTGAAAAGGACTAGCCATGCCGCTTGCTTAAAGACAAGATACAATCTAATGTCTTATACAATTGTAATAACGATGAATACGGTTGTAAAAAATACATAGAGAATAATGAAAAAACTTAAAAAAAGATGCATTAGGTATAAGTACTATAAACTTTTCATATATCGAATGCTGTCAACATGTTTTGAAGTATAGTTATCTAATATTAACTGACAGGTTGATTTGTTTTTCAAACGAAGATTGATCAATGGTCAAATTAGACATGACGTGATCTGTGCCAGACGTAAAATGTTTTAATATACTCGTAAATCTTTTCTAATCTATGAATATGTTATAGGTGCCTATGCGGGACTGACATTGATCGGTAGTGTGTTTTGTTTCGATTAGGTATTCTTTTTATGGATTGAATTTGCGACTGTTGATCTCTAGTTCAATTCAGAAATTCTGTTGCCAATTTTACATGTATTAATTTAGGAGATAGGCAGTTAGTTTTAAACCAGTGAGCATCAGAGCTAAATGGTTCGATTAATGATAAAGTAGGTTGTAAATAACACTTTTGCAAGTCAATCTTTTTTGGTTGTTTTAAACTAGATGAGGTCAGTATTTACTAGATGAGTACCCTGAGAAGAAACATTGGAACAAACTCAGAGGTCAGGCTCTTGAAATCCATATAATAGTACTGGTGAAATTATATGAGAACCATGTAGATTGATGTCTGAGGTGGTTTTTTGAGGAAAGTATCTCACAATTTTGAGAACTTTAAGGATCTCAACGATTTGACGAACAATAAATACTAAAGTAAGGATATTTTGGTGGGCAGCATAAAGAACTCAAACTGCCAGATTAATATGAAATCGATCTATGTTATCTACATGGTCCGGATATTCATGTTCATTTTGACGTATTTTTTCCTGTGTATCCGGCAGGAATGACTGCAAAACATCTCACTGTACTAGCTAAGTCCAAATAAATTTAAATTCAGATTAATTTCTTCGTGTGATGTTCGGCCAGTTACAGTTCACTTCACTTCAGTTCACTTTTAAGACACATCGCACTTTTAAGTGCTCATAAATTCTACCCCGCGAGCTTACACTATTACAGAATGAGGTCAGTAATTAAAAAGAAAAAGGTAAATTAAAACACGAAATAAAACATTTAAAGTTAGCGTACTTAAAACTTTTGATAAATGAAAATTCTTTTCTGACCTACAAGGCACCTAAAAGAACCACAAACGCGTGTTTCATACAATATCAACATGTCAGATCATAATCATTAACACCGTCGTTTCTAACGATCACACCTCAACAGATGAAATGTTAAGATATCCTCAAAAAGACATAGGAAAGGATTCCAGTTGTACGGCGAACGGTCAAAGTTGAGCGCTTGAACTCCAATGACCTCGCAAATCCGTTACTGATGTGACTCAGGGTTCAGGGGCTAGGCAGCGGTCCAGGTGTGTATCGATTGCACAGAAATTGGAAATGTGTTGTTTGGGTACTAATTTTAGTTGTTTATTAATAATATTCTCTTTCCTAAATGTGATTACAGAATTGTGGAGTATATAGCAAGAAATGTGAAGTATTCAAGAAATGTGAATTTACACAAAAACGAGGCAGATAGTAGATGAATGAATTGTGTAGTTGCTGATAAAACTGAGAAAGACGAGAATTCGAAAAAAATAGCTTATATTGATGTGTAGATGTGATCCAAATTAACATATGAGCAAGAGGATGGATGTCTGACAAAAAATAAATAAAAACTTGGGTTACTTGATGTATGCTCTTGTTATTACGAAATCAAGAAATAATTTAGAACAAGATCCGAAAACGACAATAAATCAACCGCACCTACAGAATCTACTGACTGCCCTAATAAACCAAAACAAGACAACATTGGCCCCAAAGCAGAAACTTCATTTCACAATAACGTTTGATGGCATTCAAAACATTTAGAACATCAGCTGTTACTAACTATTGATAAATTAACCGCACCTATTAAAGTTACTTAGTTTCTTAACACACCTAAACCAGGTGACATTGGCCTCATAGCCAGCTTAGTGTCTTTAAATTCGAAATAGTTCTTACATAATTTTAAAAATGGTGAAATGTAATGGTAACTAATAACATAAGATGAGAAAAAACGGCAATGCTAGCTTAAAAAGTCTTAGAAACGGGAATGATAGAGCATTATTCAAAGTAGTATGTTCAGATACGGTACTTGGCTACATTCAAAGACTATAAAATTCAACCACATAACTTCTTAACAGTTTAAAAACGCCAAACCCAAAAAAAAACTTTAACTAAATTTAAAGGCATGCCGAATCAATCACATGCCACGAATCAAACAGCACCAATCTCCAATAGTCAACCAGAAAACAGGCGACACTGATCCCAAAAAGGACAACAAAAACCGATTCGCAGCTAATTATCTCGTGCATTAAAACCGTTCAGTTTAGAATAACAAAGTGATGGCATTCAAGACGCGCGGGACATGGCCTAAGGCCACTGAGCAACGGCCGGCCGCACCATATTTCACGGTGCCGCTCCAATGGTTTCGGGAACACCCGCTGAGCTCCTGAATTAAGTAAAAGCCTTCGAGCTCTTGTTTCTTGATACCTCTAGTTGGGTGTAAGGATGTGTCCTGATTGCGGGGTTCTGTCAAAGGATGAAAGAATTAAGAGATTTTTGCTTAAGAAGATTCTTTGGCAATATTTTGATTGCAGTTAGTTGGCGTTCATCTTTATCATTGTTGTTCCCTTCTCTAATATTGATCAATTGTGATTTACAATTTTATTGATGTTCCTTATATGGACAGTTGCTATGTTTACCTAAAATTCTCATTTGTTTATATTACATATGTTTTGTTTTTCAGTAATCTTCCTTATTACTATCGCTATGACACTCAGTCTCGCATTATCCTAAGCTGGCGTTGTGCGTGGATGTGACGTTTTCTGTTTTTGCATAAGTTTTTAAAATTTCTGTTTTTTTTATGTTATGCACTATTCCAGGCGCGTGTAAACATATTTTCTATCTTTGTTATCCATTTCACTGTAAAAAAAATCTCCCACCAAGCGACAATATATTAAAACAAATCCTACCATATAAACATACCCTAAGCCTCCTTAATAGATGTCTCGGACCAATTTAACATTTGACGTGTTTTTAATTTAGCGGCCGCGCCCGCGGCACCCGTCCGACTGGCCACCTAAATAACGTACATATATTACCAGAAATCATACGCCGCCACTCATTACCGGTCTCATTTGAATATTCCGGGTTTTACACTGGATATTTTGTTTTTGTCGACTGCTTTTGTGTACCACAGAATATTCATTAGTTGCCCGTGTTACGGATCTTGAAAATTGGAGTTTGTTTCTACGGTATCTTTAAATCAAATCAGACCAAGTCAAAGTCAATTCATTTATTTCAACTAGACCATTAAAATGCACTTTTGAACGTCAAAACAGTTTGAAAATAAAAATACCCTAATTGTTTTGTACATAGGTCAGATTTTCTACCAGAAATGATCATTTTATTACCGGGTTTATCCTAAAAATTTTGTTTTACTTATTCATTTGTGTATCAGAAAAGTCAGTTTGTAGTGTTCTGGTTGTTTTAACTTATATTTGTCCTACTTATATATACTGTGTGGTTTTGGTAGATATTTATTTTAACTACAATCTAGATATTTTCGTTAATGTTTATTTATTTTAGTATCTTGCCTGTTTCATTCATTTATACCTGCAGTATTCAAATGAACTATAACCACCTTGTTACTTCAATAGTCCAAGATATTATTGGGGATACGTCCGTTTGTAGCATCAATATACAATACAATTTCTTTCTTATCATTTGCTGGAATACCTACCTTAGTTTCTATAATACATTTTAACTTTATTTTTTAACTTCTTTTCTAATAAATTTCTACGTGTTATATCGGTTAATTACATTACACAAACGAAAAGTGAATTTATAATATTCGTTCTATTAGGTTTATAATTTCATGGACCACTTAATAACTTGATCAAACAGCCAAATAAGAATCGTCACTCAGCTAGATACGTTATTAGCTTACCGTTTTATACTAATCCAATTAATGATCCGATTAAGTATCGATTAGGGAATGATAAATGGTATCGAAATTCCTAATCGAGAAAATAATTGATGGTCCAATCATAACTATCAGACGTGTTGAAATATTTGAAGGCCCGACTTCCATAGCTGTCTTTGTACAAAATACGGAACAACCGATTAAAATAGTCGTGTTGGAGATAGAAATAAATAAAAAACACGAATCTTATTGATAATTTATTTTAATATCGTGTGTGTATTTTTTCATCCTAATAATTAAAAAAACTCAACTATTACTAGTTAGACATTGACAACATGCATTGTTTGTAATTAATATTGACCAAGTATACTACTCCCTTAACGTCGTTTTACACGACAAACAGACCAATATAATAATCTTCATATTATATATGTCCCAGCAAACCTTGACGAAACGTTTATAAAAATTCATTATAACTTCTTCGAAACATTATAAAATGCCTCTGTCGGCGTCTCAACGCTGAAGACGCAATTTTCTGAACTCAGAAACACATTAATCAAGCAAACAAGTGACGTTTAGAAGTAGCAAAACAAATTGTCAGTCCTTTTTCGAATATAAAAGCTTATTTATATCCTTAAAGGAAAAAAAGTTAATTAAGTTTTAATAGAATACAAAACGGGAGTGATTTTGGTAGCCAAAAATAGGCGGGGATGTTGTAAAATTTAATTATTTTTTTCATAAAGCGGCTCAATGGTTTTTTTGTTTTGAACATTCAGTCTTTGAACAGGAAATGTAAACAATTAGTAGGATTTTTGTTTGAAGTACGATTTAGAGAGTTAATGTGGCTGTTGATAATGGTAATTTATGGAGATGTTGTTAAAAGTTTTTTGGTGGTATATGCACGCAGATGCATAACTTAATTAATTTATGTTTGATGATATTAATAAAGTCGAATGATAGTTGTTGAAGGTGATCAGCACTTAATTAAACGGTTATGGATTGATATTAAAATGTGAACTACTTATTACTTTAAGTCTATAGGTTTAAGAACTTTGTTTTATCTAATGGCACTTGCTTTCAACAAAATTGCACGCACTTATTACTCCACAGTAATATCCAGAAATATTCCCGACTGTAACATAATCCTTTCTTCCTTCGTTTAAGTACCAAAACACCCTCCAAAAAATTAAACAGTTCAAGTAATTTAAGCTTAAAATTTTCAAGCTTACTCGAATGTCGTGCAAACGTTTGTTTGCACAGGAGTTTCTTATAACCAATGTCACAATGGTTCATAAATCGGCGCAAGAGTTGCTCGTACGTCGCGTTCAGACCGACTTTATGACTCCATTCAGAGCTTCGAGGTTTGGTCGATCGTTTTCACTAAATGTATTATTGTATATCACACTGGCCCTTTGATGGAGGTGGCCAAACCTCAACCCTAATGATTTACAGGACACCACAGTACCGCAGTAATTCTAACGGAGAATTCGTGAATTGTCAAAAATATTTTATGGCGGCGGCGAGGCGAATCGATTTAATTTCATTCTGCCTTTTTGACTAGTTGGGTTGGCTGGATTTGCCCAAAATCTTTTAGATCTGTCTTTTTGTGCAACTAAAAACTTTGTAGATTTCAAGAAATCTTCTACGCAGACCAATACAGTATATATACATTTCAGAAAATTAGACTGTACATCTATTAATTTTCAGACTAGTCCATTCACCTTAACAGTATTATCCATGGTTCTTTATTTATAAACACGTTGTTATTAATCGATTCAAGGACCCAAACCGCAAATGAATCCGCGCGTGATACTCATTTTCGGAATCACCAAACAAACAGAAAAATCAATACCCAATAGTGACGCGATCTTTATCGATACTGCGAATATTTAAAAAAATACTCGATCCTTAATAACTCGGTTTTTTAATTGGTTTATATAAATCATTATTTCTCGTAACGACTTACAGTGATTTACTCATTGCAATGACACACAAGTTGTCTCTTAAATCACCTGAATGACATTCGGTGCAATGATATTCTTTTGTCGTTTACTTTATGCGAATTTTTAATGAGATAAACGAGATTGAAAAATATGATTTAATCTCTTGTTTCGCGAATGCAATCTTCATCAATAAGGGTTCGTAATGTTCTTTTAAGTTTCTGATTGATGCTCCTGAGTCCGTGACCTTATAAATGCAGTTATTGAACCAAACCTTATGAAAAGTTTCGGATTAAACGACCATTGTCTTTAAGACGTTCAGTTTAATTAATCTTACTTTATACTTCATACATTTTAGCTTATTGTGTTATTTAGATGTATAAGTTAAATTACTGTGAGGTTCATCAAAATCCGTTCAGTAGTATTTCAATGAAATACTGACAAACATCCATCGATATATACTCTCAAACTTTAGCATAGAATCTACTCCAAGGAGTTAGGTACTGTTGTTGTCTTTATTTATTTTTTAATAATTATAAGCCACATTATTTTTTCCTAAATTCACCATTAGTATTAGATAACTGAACTCATAGAAACAACAAACTCTTTAAATCTATTGAATACCTTTCATCTGTCTTGCAAGCTATTATTTTTCTTATTAGTTATACACACTATTTCAGAGTTCATTAAGCTTCAAATCGATTGACAGGCCATTTCTTACACATTTTTGACACAGTCAATGAAGGGGCCCACTCTAACTTGTGTTTGCTTCTCAATTTGAAACTGACACATTGAAACAAAGAAATTAATTGATGTAGTAATGAAGGTAAGTAATGAATGGGTGTGCGTAGAGTAGGATGAACACAGAGAGATTTGGTAGATATCTCGATATCGCTGTCAGTGATTTCAGTTTGTCTAACTATTTTTGTTAGACTTTGTAAGTTTTTTTTTTCTCTTCTTTATTTCGTGTGTGAAATTGAATATGAACAGTTGTTATTATTATTTGCGAATTATTCATTTGAAGGTATATTCAATTAAATAGCCATAAAAACACAAACATAGAATGCTGTGGATCTATGTGGCTACGTCGTATCGAAATATTGCAGTGATTATATTTTTCCTTAAGAAATTGTGGAGGTACTTCATTCATGGTTTACATATAGTGAAATCATTTGCCAACAATTGAATGTTTTTTTAGTTAAAGATTTTTTATGTATTCTTTATTAAATACATAAATAAGTAAAGAGGTTCTAAATAAACTACTTTAAAGGTAAGAGTGATTTCACTCAAAGTAAACCAAGTAGAATCTCATTTTATCTATTTGTAAATAAAATTGTAATAACTACAGCTTTTTACAATACTATTTTATTATTTCTTTTTTTATTATCTTTCCATTCAACTTTGATACACACACGAAGGTATCATCGTGTCGCCTCTATCCTACGTCCAAACCCACGGCTACTCTGTGCATCGATCAGATACATCAACACTGGCTTCAGGCGATCCTCGTGACTTCTGCTATTGCTCCCCGATCCACAATATATTATGTTTGTTTTTAATTACCTGACATGGCCTATCAGTTGCTTTGTCAATATAGGACTGGGAATGTGCTTTGTTAGACTGGTGTTCTTGCAATTTGAATAAGAGAAATGGGTTTTGTGCTGATGATTTTATGTCTTTCTTGTTTTTATAAGTATCTACGTACATATTTATAACTTGATTTCGTATGAGTGTCCAAGTGTAATTTGTTAATCAATTATTTAAGCAATTCCTGAAATCCATTAAGAGCGTGTACGCTGTATGGCATTTCATACAAATTTTCAAGTCACTATTTTGCGAAATTACTGAACCGATTTTAATGAAACTTCACACATATAAGCAGGTTACATTTATTTATAACAAAAGTTAGTTAAAAAAATAGAAATGTCTTATTTTAAAAAAGATAACTGGACATTTATGTTTGTATGGAAAATTTAAAATAGGTCTAATGTGTAATAACACTATTTATCAAAAACTATATACGATCTTAAAACTCAAACTTGTTATTCTTATGTTACTTTGGGCACAATGCAATAATATGGAACCTGACAGGTTTTATTTAGTTTCTAGTAAGTCGTGGCCGTGGCCATATTTGTGATAATAAAAAAGGACTATGTGGCGAGAAAGATTTTTTTTCCGGATGGAAAATCATCAAATGACTTCTCCCGCTCTGGGCGGAGCGGAAGGGAGTTTCAGACTCTTACTGACTAAATCCCACCCATGATCCTTCTAGTGCCCTTTGCATTTTTATCTTAATGTGTTATAATTTTATTATCGCTCGCATACACTTGATTGGTGTTATGTATATTAATTTGGAAAAGTAACCGCCCCAACTGGCGATTTTTCTTTTGGATCATATTGTTTGGATTCCAAAATAGGCATTCCTTTTGTATTATTTAAAATTATTTTTAACGACAGCAAACTGGTAGGACATTTCCATACATAATAGTTAGACTTCCATTAATGCAGGATGCAATAATACCGCCATTAATGATATAATATCCCCATCATTTTAATGTTATAACAACTAGTGGCCATAACTTTTAGTATAAAATATTTATGGTGTATCAGTGAGAAGCTACAGGTAATTAAACAAAGAATAGACAAAAGAGTTTCAATCGTTTTAAAAATCTGAATCATCCGCTCAATTCTTTCCGCTCAAATCTTTCTTAATATAACTATACTATGTCCTGGTATCTGATCTAGTTCCTTAGTTTTCATGTGAAGAACACACATCTTTTTATATTTGTCACTTTAAAAAAATTACAGTAAATTTAAAATTTCGTCATTTGTATACCAATTAAAACAAAGTAAACTTGCGTTTTCTCAAAACTAGACCAAAATATTCTTCATTAGTTACCTCACCAGTTTCCTAAAGCTCTGCTTAGACCCCAAGGCGCAAGCGTGAACGACACATTAATTAGCCAGCATTACCATCAGTTATCCCCATAGATGGTTACAGTCTATGGCAAGACAAATGGCCGCAGATTCTGGTGTAGCGTGGGAAATGATTTACAGCTATAAGGAAATCTAGATATAATTTTAATGTTAGTAGCTATTAAATTGGTTTAGTTGTTTGTGTAGTTAAATTAGCGTATAATTTTGATAAATTAATAATGTATTTAGCATTTAGGAATAACTTGAAACGTAGTTTCTATATTTATTTGGAAAAGAAGAAGAAAAAGTGTTTACTGTCATAAAATGTCAAACTTCTGACAACATTCAGACAATGAATGAAATCCTTTAAGATGACAACAGTTTCTGTTTTCTCATAACTTTTTGTACTTCATTTATTTTAAACTTCATCGTAATTTTCGTATTTAACCTCACAAACATCTACTTTATGTGTCCGTCAAACTATGGCCTATAAACTATACTAATATTCTTTAAACTTCGCATGAAACATTGAACTACTACTGGGCCTCAAGCTTGCTATTACAATAGTGTCAGAATGGTCTATCATTGATCTCATAATGGTCGATTTTGACAAGTTTAATAATCTACTAATATAAAAGTTTGACTTATCAACGGTCAACCACTGACACTCTTTTGAAAGAAATGGCATAGAATGGTAATCTCGTACATAAGGACAAATTAATGACAGACATATGCGGTAATCTGCTAAAATTTTGACATTTTCTTTGATCAGTGATCTACCATTAGAACGTCATTGTGCAGTCATTGCTTTTAATAGCTCGGTTATCAAAAAATATTACGAGACCATTGACCGACCAATGATCGACCATTATGAATCTAGCAGATTACGACTTTTTAGCAAAATGACTATGGGATCGTGTTGGAATAACAAATATATAAAAATAGCAGACTTTGTATGTTTAGTTTATGTAAATCCTTTCAACAGTTTCATACTTACCAATGAATTCTTAAAAACTTCTATCTACAATATTAAGGTTACTAGCACCATTCGTTAGTACTCCAATGACGTAGTTGAACCAGTATAGCAAAAATCGCGATGCCCCACTGATCCCAAAGGTCAGATGGAAGTCACGCGGTGTTAAACTGGAACCCCAATAACTCTTGGATGGAAGGAATGATCGTGCACTTGTTAGCAGGAACATGTCCGGTTAGTCATGTCGTTGTTAGCAAGAACAGTGACAATAGATTCAGAGGTTAAAAAGGATGGTCGGATGAAACGAAAGAGTTTGAATTGTAATTTACTGTTTCTTTTATATCTTAAGAGAACACAAATGCTTGCGATTAAGAGGCTGAGAATTTGATTTTATTTATATTAGAATTTAGATGTGATTTTGGCAGATAATTATATATTTAACTGAATCAGTAATAATAAAGTCATCAAAATAGATAACTACTACAGTTATCTCCCATTTTACTGAAAATATATGTATCTATAATTTATGGTACTTTATCTTTCCACGAGATCCGTGGTTGACTGGTAGAGAATGTCAAGACATTGAGTCCACCTTTGTACTTTTATTTTGTATGAAGTTTTAATGATAAACGATATTCATTTTGAAAGTAGGTTAAACATAACACTTTTACACGTCCAATATTTCTTGTCATTTTAAGCTAGATGAAGCCGGTGTTTCCTAGCCGACTACCCTGAGAAGAAACACCGAAACAAACTCAGAGGTCAAAGTCTCTTTTAAAGTCCATACAATCCTTACTGGTCAAATCGTATGAGAACCATGTAGGTTAATGTCTGAGGTAGCCTTTTAAGGAAAGTGCCACACAGATTTGAGTGGACCTGTTCAGACAGTGCAAGCATTTTTGTCAGATACCGTGTAGCTCGAACTTAGAACTTTAAGGAGCTCAACGATTTGACGAACAATACCAAATGGATAACTTATCAACAAATCTAGGTATGTTTCTAGATGTAACCTACTTTAGATCAACTTATAATAGAGCCCAATAATTAATTTGTGCTATACATAAAGTTTCTCTTCAAAACACCACGAGCATTGATTTTAACAGTTCCAATACAATTTTTCATTGTCAACAAGTCATAGTTGAAAATTTGTGGGAATACTGCAGAATTGCCTGAGGGCATTTTCTAATAGTTTCTGCTTTAACCTACCACGATATATTTGCTGTTAGGTGGCTCTTATTTTGCAGGTGAGAAGAGTTATTTTTGAGTGTGTTGAGGTTAAAATGGTTTTGTTAGGGTCGAATCGTGGCCTAGCTATTTAAATTGAGCCTCCTCCAGTAGATGCGAACGCAGCAGGGAGTACACCCTTAATTGGGAGCGCAATATGTTATATCTTCGGATGATGGTACAGTGCCTTTGACGTGGACTGGTGTCGATGGTATTTTAAATAGTTGTTTGTGGCTATCTTCAAGTAAGATCTGTTAACAGCTGTGTTTTTTCAAGGTTGATAAAAAATACGTAAGGTGAAATTTAGTGAGGCGATTTTATAGATAAGATATGGATAACAGTCTAACAATATGCTAAAATCTTAGTATGGTTCCGCTTTTGTTTTGTTTTTTTTTTTTTTAAAGATCTATTTGTCCACCTTTGCTTTATCAGTTACTAGCTGACCCGCGCAACTTCGTTTGTGTAACATTTTTCATGGTTCTTCTATTCCTATAGCCTTCTTCGATAAATGGGCTATCTAACACTGAAAGAATTTTTCAAATCGACCCTTTAGTTCCTGAGATTATCGCGTTCAAATAAACAAATAAACTCTTCAGCTTTAGATATTAGTGTTAGATTACGTTCTTAATGCTTTTGATTTCCTTTCTTATTTAGGTTCAGAACCTGACTCATTTTTACGTTTAGCTATCTTTTGAATAGATACGAAAGAAACTCTGGCTGTCTGTTTTCACTACTTCACGTCTTTACAGCTGAATGGATTTGAAATGTAGCACACGGATCAATCACCTGATTCACCTATAAAAAAAATCCGACAACAACGCGAGCGGATCATAATATGTGTTGTCAAGTTATATGATCATTTGCACCATCCACAATAAATGACAACTACCAGCATCCAATCAAATCGCTCTACTATTGTGCATCTGTGATATTAATATGCCACTACATTTTATCACAACTATAACACCTATACTCAAGAATATCATCATTTTCAATTGGCATCTGTAGCATTAACATTCAGTCTCGATACAACGCTAATGAGTGTCATTCAAAGTAGTTTGTAACATTTAAAAACAAAATTATAGATATTTGTATCGTATTGGTTATTTTGTATCCATTTGGTAATTTATGGTGGTTAATTAGCTGGAACTGACTGGGTCATTTAAGATAAACCGGTTTTTTATGGACAAGCTCGCCAAACTATTCCGAATTGCATAACTCCTGAAAGCCCGAAAAGCGCTGGATCAATGAAGTTCAAGGAGTACCGAAGACCAGATTCAACTTTCTTAGTTTCTACAATGAACGTAGTCAGAACAGCGGGCGTACCATGACATCTTAAAACGTGAGTCTTCCCAGCGAGAAAAAGGGATGGAGCTATATAGGGTGTATAACTCTATCCCTCTTTCTCGCTCGGAAGACTCACGTTTTAACACCTCATGGTACGCCCGCAGTGCAGGAGTAAGAAACACTTCACTTTCCTCCTTGTTAAGCCGGAGACAGAACAGACCTTTTTTTAAGTATGGGAAAGTGAGAATGCCGTGGCGCTTCTGTAACTACTCCGCAAAGAGGGACTTGTCATAATAAGTCTACATTATCTATCTGATATGTAGACCTAGAACAAAACAGATCTAGGTCAATAGAAAACACTAGGTTTTGACTAAAAAAATGTAATTTGAGTCCGACTGACAGATTTCCAAAAAAATATTAGACAAGTATCTTTACTTTTTTCACGTAATAAAAAATTAAGACGATACAGTGCGTTGACTTGTACTCGTGTGACGTTATTAATCGCTACAATATTTCCACAAGTTGACGTCACAAGACTCCACTCCTGATCTTCTTTCGTCCTCACTTCGTCAATTTTAATAGATTTGATAAAGCAAAATATGTGTATTTTTTGGAAATCTGACGGATTAATTAGATTTTTTTAGTCAAATATCCTATCCTATTGCGGTTGATAACAGCTTGACAAAATCCTTTCTCCTTGGAACGGTTGTAAATTGGTCAGATTGTTTAATTAGGGTAGAAATGAAGTTTAAATCCTGAATAAGAACTTTCGCGGTATTTTTGTTGGTGAAGAGTTCGACCAAATCCTCCCGATTTGAGAACTTCCTTAGAGACTTATAACTGGCATTAACTATAAAAAAAACATCACATGTTCAGCACAGGTAATATGAGTTCATATAATGTTGTTTTTTATTTATCTGATGACTATGTAGGACAATCCGTTTTTTAATTTACTGGCCCAATCTACTCTATACAATGTTTCCTAGTGAATTGATTTATGATTTCCATTTTGGATAATTATTATTTTTTTCTCCTTTTGCCATGTATTAATGATTTGGCATACTATTGTATAAATTCAAGTTCTTAAAACGCAACAGACAGATGTGTTGCTGGGGAGTTTGTTGCGCCACTTCTTCTTTCCAGCTAAAACAATAGGAAGTGGTGACGGGTGGGCATTTTGGGGGACTGCCTTTATGTGAAATTTGACGTTGATTTTCAGCAGTAAACGTTTCTGCATTCATAATTCTAACAAAACATTTACGCATTTTATTTAGATGTTCAGATTCTCGTTTATCATAAACTAAACGGGACAATAGATCAAATTGATTGCACAACACCTAATTTACATTGCATTAGCACTGCGTTTATGCAGAAACTGCCACGGCCGACTGACAAATTGTTCCGGAATATGAATTTGTAGACATTTACCTGCATTTGTCGAACAACAGATGATAAATTATGAGCAATTCGTATTGTTGGATTGAAAATTAATGTTGTTGTTGAAATAAAGTTAGGATAACTTGTTTTAGTTGAGTGCACCATAATACAGAGATGAAGCTTGCTGAGTTACTTACTCGTGAAAATGTTTGCAACAAAAAGTGAATGATATAGAAAGTGGTGGGACAATCAAAAAGCATTCTACATAGATTCAATACTTCATTTGTTTAAAAAATTAAAATATGCAATGTACTATTGAAATTATACAACCGACTTCTAAAACAACTAAATCAATACAATAACTTTTATACTTTTTGTGATTTTTAGTTTAGAAGTCGGTTGTATATTTTGTAAAAAGTTTTTGTTTTCACTTTTCTGTGGTGACGCAACTAAACGTTATCACAGCGGATGTGTTATAAACTGGTGTAAACAAAAAACAGATAAGCGATTACAGCAATCCCGGAATATTTGCTGTCATTCATTGAAGAGTTCCGTTTCTTATCTCCGTTCATCATCAGATCTTCACCAAACCAGAAAGGGCCTTGAAATATTAAGATGGTCTTCCAAAACATCTTCGAAAATGAGAGAATGAGAACATCGTCAACGTAGTTGACGCCCAGATTATTAGGGATAACTCATATACTGGTCGTCAGATCTCGCTCAAGTTCAAATGGGACAACATAACAAGCCAGCTTTTGAATATAAAAATGGTCATCAAAATCGGTACACCTAGTAAAAATTATGAAATAAAACACAAAAAAAATATATATTTTAAAAAAAAAACCTCCTACTTTTTTGGAAACGGTTAAAAATAAAATTATTTACAATTGATCGCATCATTTTGTGTATTACGCAATTAGAGTACTGGTCAGTTATATAAAAAAAAAATACCTCCACAATCCTGGGCTGATCAGAAATACATTAGGCGTAGTAGATTCGCATAACCGAAAGGTCCTTTAACGCTCTGAACAACAAAACCTAACGAGGTGTCTTTATTTTCTATTACAAGCTTTCATTTCGTTTTATTTTCTGTACTCCTATAAGGTTTTCTACTTCAAATCTTAAAATCCTAGTCCAAACAACGTTCCCCCGTAAACTTTTTAATTGACGACATAAATGGTTAATATGTCTGAATGTACGAACGTTTTCCAGGACGGACGTAAATAGTCCTTTCCGATAATTTTGTATGCCTTTGTCTCGTGTCTTCGTATCTCGTCACAAATAAATATAACGACTTCCCTGTACAGTACAATATAAATAAGGATGGGATGCATTTTATCGATAATTTACTATCGATATTTTCGAGAAGACATTTTGTCTTCTTCAAGGGACATTTCGTCAACTCGGAAAATGAATAAATATTTTTTATCACTTTATATGTTAAATAGCGATTCAGTCGATCGTTATATCTTTAACTTTAAATTCCTACAAATCCTTAATCGTTTGTACTTATCATTTTATTTAATACAGCTAAAGTGTTACAACATACGTGTTTCATTAAAAAAATGAGTCCTTCCCCTTGGAAGGACACATTTAACAACCAGTTAATGCAGGAAAAATCTTCCTACAACCACAATCGGTGTACGCAATCATTCATCAAAATCAATTAAAAGTTCAAACTCCACGGCTCGACTCATCATCGCACTAACAGTCCAATCAATGGCAAGAATCAAATATTGATTTGAAAACCATGCCTTAATACGTATAATAGTTGTTCGTTCCACTCTTTGTTTCGCACGGAGCGTGTCTTGTAGTAATAACCCACACTTGGTAATCACTAGAGTTTATTAGAAATTGTCCGACCGTTCCTCCGATGTTTCATAACTTTGCGGTAATTCATAAGGTATCTCTATTACTTGCCACGTTTCGTTGTGCCGAGTCGATTTTAAAACACGTCTGTCGCGATAATGGCTAGTGTTGCGCTTTGAAAGGACTATTGACTTGTCGATAATTTTAAGTTATATTCTGTTTTCGTTTTATGTTCCTTTTTGAAATTGTAATTTTGTGACAGAAGTGTATCTATTCGAATGTTTACGAAAAATAAATCAGCACTTTTTGTTTAGTTTGAAAATATGCGGTGCGATAATTCCGCAACAATCCATTGAACCACCCACGCAAAACCGAATCAACAATTATCGAACCAAACCTGAATTGGACTCAAAACAAAAAGATTCAATCACGATCCCATTCAAGAGAGCCACGTGCACTAAACACGCTTTTTATTAAGTTACTCGATACAGATAAATGTAACAAGTAAATGTATTCAAATTGATGATTGATTCGAACATGTAACGCAACATTGATTGAATAGAGATACATAACATTAATGTCGTTATGTATCCAGGCAGATGTTAACCCCTGACCCGTGTCGACAGATAGGTGTTCAGTTTATACCGTGTTTTGATTCTGTGTTTTGAGTGATGTGCTTGTGTTTGTAATTTGATGGACAGCGGGTTATGTCAGAGATTGTCCACCCTTTGATTTTGACTTTTGTGTGATGCTATTGATGTTATGTTTTGACGTTACGTCATGGTTTTACTGATGTATAGACATGTGCCGATGTGCAGGAACATTTTATGCATCGGGAAAAGATTGTCATTGTGTCATAAATTACGAATTAATCTGAGGGTCTAGACAAAGAATATTCTATCAGCAGCGTGGCAAAGGCGATTCAAAGCGTAAATGCTGTCGAAATGTGATATGATACATCCCACTTATTTTGGAATTTCGATAATCACCATCAATAGAATGTTATTTTGTTTAGAGCATACGGTAAAGTGATTGCTATAAATCAGACATGAAATCTTTAAATAACATTGAACAACAGTGATTAAATAACAGACGCTAAGGAATCCAAATTTTCTCCATTTTCGTTCCACTCATTTGGTCTCAATAAAATCTTTTCAGATATCAAAAGCAAAATAATTCCCACCAACTCAACGAAATAGGCATATAAATTCATCATCGAACGTTTCATATCGACAAAAGAATACTAGTATTCATATTTCTTTACAAAAGCCATCGCCGCCAAAAGGTGGCAATTAGTGACAGGTGCTCTCATTCTAAAAATCATATAAATTGTACTTTTTTCTGCCACTTCAAGTTGGAAAAAACTGTCTTTGTTCTTTCCTACAAAGTTTATCCCAACACCCTTTGTCAATGTCATATTCGCTACCATTTTTGAGAATACAATGTATGGTGACATGAGGGGGTGTGTTGGTAGGGTCGCCAATTTGCGTTGGTTTAGTTGGGACCTGTCCTGTTTCAGATTGGGCAATGGGGACCTTAAATTTGGTACTTATTAGGGAAGGTTTGTTATTTAGAGTTTCACCATGAGATAGAGTACGTTTGCTTATTTATTTTATTTTTTCTTTTGACAAAATAAAACTATGAAATTTCAGTCTTTGTTATTATGTACATATGTAAATAGTTAAATATTTTTAAACACGTTCTATACCTCAATGTAATTTAACAAAAGTGCTAATGTAGTGTGATTTTGTAACATTTTGAATCGATCTAATAAATCAAAGAAGTTAGGGCAAGACAAGACTTTCTTGTGTTATCCTAACAAAATCAAATATTCATGGTCTACCTCCCAATAGGCAAAGTCATGATGACCTTAACAAATTTGAAGGAAAGATTTTTGATGATTTTTATAATACCACCCGTTTTTGTTACTTAACACAATGCTTATTTTTTGTCATATTTTTGTTTCTCTTGTATTTGTGCGACGGCGACTCGAAGTCTGCCGTTTCACAGATTTTTTGTTGAAATAATTTAATAAACTGCCTTTTGTTGGTTGGGTTAAAGAAAATTAATTTACTGCAAAAGAAATATTTTAAATTTCACCATCTGTGCTTGTATTAAGAAGTACTTAAGAAACATATTATAAAATCTTATATTTATGATCATGACTAGCATGTTTAAGGAGAAATTGGCTTAGGTACTTACTTATAAATAAACTAAAATCCTCTAAACTAAAATATGACATTAAACCATTCGTCCGCATCGCTATCGACTGGAAGTGAGCCTAAAAGACTAGCGGCATTGCCACGTTGTATGGCAATGCTTATCCTCTGTCTGAGGTACAAGCCAGCCCTTGAATCATGCGAAGTAGCAACTAACTTACAATATAGTTTTGAAAACGGCTAGGCAGATGATGATGGCTTTCTTACTTCATTATTGAGTTTACATTTCTTATAGAAACATTGTTTGCTCAATTGATAAAGTTATCTTGAAATTTAAATAAGCTCCAAACTTTATATTGATAGTGTTATTACTATATTATTTTAATAACAATCAATAACAATATTTCATATTTACTATCATTGTCTGCCCACGTGCTACACAGGTAGATTGGACATGGATAACATACGCCTCTTCAAATGTATTTTAAAACAACTGCTCTTTAGAAAAACATAATTTGAGTTCGAGTGCTGTAACTATGAGTTTGTAAGTAGAAAATACATATTGAGACTTTTTAAACAAACGAGCAAACCCAAAAAAATAATTAGTTTCAAGTTTAATAGACTAGTTTTCATCAAAATGATTAATATCATGAGACACATGGCAGGTTTGCATAAAATATTACTAAAGTAATACATACATTTAAAATTTCTCTGAGAAATAAAAATTTGAATCCTAAGGGATCTTTTTTTCTGGATAGGAAATCATCAAATGACTTCTACCGCTCTTGGCAGAGCGGGAGGGAGAGTCAGACTCTTACTGACTAAAACCCACCCGTGATCCTTCTAGTGTCCTTTCCGTTCCAGGGCCACGATGACTCTTTCGAACGAATTCCGCATCCTTAGCATGCATTGGAGGAGCCCCGTCTTCTTTGCTGACAGCTCTTTGAGGCACGCGTGGAACACGACGCGCCATCGACCCTGGTCTGGTTGTTATCGGACGGCGAATCACCCATAGCTCGCCATCCGCAGGCCTGCTCCGTATGCTCCACCGTGTCCTCTGGGCGATCAACACAGTATTGACACCCGGACGTGATCCTGAAGTATTCAAATGCTTTAATTGTTTTGTACGTATATAAATTCTAACTAATATTATAAATGCCATAAGTGAAAGTAAGTTTGTTTGTAACGCTTTCACACCTTCAGCTGTTTTTTTTTTGGTACAGAGATAAATGGGGCCCTAGGGATAGCTATAAGGTAATTTATCGCAACCCAAGCCGCGGGAAAAACATAAATTCAAAAGGTCGTATGTATTCAAGAGTTACGGTATTGTTGTAATTTCCATTTACGTTCACTAAATTAGTAATTTGCAAAATTCAGTCCAACCAAATGTTAATAGCATTCTTATATCATATCGCGTTATTTATTAATACTCATTAAAACGACACCGTCCATTTTTCCTCACGATATAAAATATCAAAACACACTAAAAATACTTCCAAAATTACAAAAACTAACATATTACTTACGTCACAAAAAATATAAATATAACAAAAAGAAAACACAAGGGCCGTTTGGTCACACTAATCATAAGCAATTTAGTATAAACGCACGAAATCGGGGCAAGCTTTGTACCAATGTTAATGTTCCCAATTCTGTTTAGTTGATTTCTATAAAATATTATAAATGAGACGGCTACCACTAAGAGAATGACCAAAATATTGTGTGTAAGATGCATGGATGAACTTAAGTCCGGTCTCAAATATTTTTTCATAGCGTTGGGCCAATATTTTCTTCGTTGGTGATTTTGTAAGTTTCAATCTTTACTTCTGGTATTCGTTCCTTGTATTTGTTAATGTTAATATTTTTAAATTACATATGTATTATTTTTTTACGAAAGCCCAGTGGTTTTCATAAAAACCTCGCACACAATTACCTTTATGTCTATGGATACGTAGTACATCAGTTGACCATCTGAATTCATATAGTTGAGTACTCAGACTGAGGAGTAGTCTAGCAAAGCAACACGAATATGTGGTCCGTCTCACTGTGCCGGGACTTTATCAAAACCATACACCTTACGCAATATGAATCCAGAAAAATGGAATATTCTTTATATTTTATTCACTGCTGGAGCTCAACAGGTAACCATGAATAAATTCTGTTGCCGATGACAAAGCCGACACACAGTCCAACTGCGTTTTTCATAAAGTGTCGGCCTGTTAAACATTTTTTATTTGGCCATTTGCTACCAACCGCGTTATATGAAAAATGGATCGTAACATCGTACCCTTTTCTCGTGTTTTTTTTACACCACCTTGAATAAATCATGTCATTAAAATTTAATAGTCACGCCACAAGCCGGGTTAGTTAGATCTTTTGTTGTGTCGAGATTTCGAGTATCTTTTCATTCGATTGTTACTATTTAGGGCTATTGTGGCATCACTATGGTTAAATCGACTAAATGCCGACTTAATTTCATTAATCGACTTCTTTGTACGAATTAAGATTTAATTGAGTCAAGCTTACCTTTGTTAGGCTTTGTGTTGGAGTATTTGTATGTGTGGAATTCGAAATATTTCGTGGTTCGAATTTGTCTTAATGACAGACATATGTTTTGGATCGCGTGCGCTTTGTGTTTCATTCGATTATGATACGTCATACATCACGATACTGTTGTTTTAACAATGTATTGTATCGATTTTTGTGATTGGTTTCACTTTTTGAACACATTTGACGAAGGTGTTATTTTTAAGATTGCTTATCATCGTAATGAAACCTCTATCTGTGTCATGTAACAATTGATTCCAAAAAAACTGATGAAATTTTCATTAAACTAAGTTTTGTAACCAAAGGTTACCTAGCAAGGCCGCCTATACAGTTAGTTAAGTATAATACGATAAGGTTATGTTTTAAAGTAATTTCCATATAATAAATCTAAAAGTCACAGTTTTGTAATAGGATGTAAACATCCCGAGACTTCGTAAAACTTACAGCGTGACTTACCAAAAACAGAAAAAACTAAAATGAGTCAACAATAATCGCACTATCATATCGATTTAAAATCCGAATACAAATTCGGTATCGATTTTTTCCGTTGATACCAAAAAGGTGTTGGGCGGGATCGCTAAGAGCGAGTCATGTGTGCGGTTTGCGGGGTTTGAGGTGGTAGGGGAGGGGGGAAGTGCGCGGGCGAAGGGCAGAGGTCACGCAAGCCTCTCTGTCTAGTGATGAGATTAATAGCATCAATAATATTATTTTAAGTTTAACGGCGACTAAAAATTTTTACGAAGAGTTTTTTAAATCTTTATTTGTTAGACTAACGTTTTAGTATTTTTTGCTTTTCAGAAGGCAAATGACAGAAAAAACCTATTAGAAATGGAAATAGGATTATACCTTACGGCAAAAGTTTTTGATGATTTTTAAATAATATATGTAGGGAGGTATTTATTAATAGACTAAAATACGTATATAAATATATTTTGGACTAAATCATGTGTAGGCTTCGAATACCTTAAGATTCGATTAAGATGAAAGATGGCGATAGTGAATAAAAAAAACTTTTTACAAAAAATAAAACCGACTTCTAAACAAAAAAAACCAAAAAGTATAAAATAACTTTAATTTCGGAACTCGGTGTTTTTGGTTGCTTTTTTGTTGTTGAACACACCGACTTCCGAAATTAAAGTTATTTTATACTTTTTGGTTTTTTTTGTTTAGAAGTCGGTTTTATTTTTTGTAAAAAGTTTTTTTTATTTTTCACTTTTTAGTGGTACCTACACCCCCTCCCCTCCCCCACCTAAACGAACCAATCACATTGGTGTAAAAAAAACGTACTGCTCCTTCGCAGAGTAAACTAAGAGGTCATCAATGTAGAAAATGTAAATATTTTTTTTAGATTTTTGTTGATTTTTCGAAAACCGCTTGGTTGATTTCGATAAAATTCATGGGACCATTTGGAAAGTATACCCTTTCCAACAAAAAAAGAATTTTTCAAATCGGTTGACAAGCGACGGAGTTATGCGCGAACAAACAATAAAAAAAAAAATAAAAAAAACATACAAACATCCGAATTGAGAACCTCCTCCTTTTTTAGAAGTCGGTTAAAAATGGTTTACAATAATGAAGAGTGAAAGTAAATTAAATAAATATTGTCAGTTATTTCACTAATGATTTCAAACATTACAGTGTAACTCATCAAAATGATACCTCATGTAAGTTAGTGAGATGATGAGAAATGATTGATATATCGAGATAATTACTCGCTATTTTTGAGGTGATGATTTGTAATCATCCAACACTGATTAATTGAAGTTTGATTACGTTTTGTTATGATGTATGAATCATAGTACCTACTCTACTCTTTAATTACCTTTCTCAGTCGCTCAAAGGATTCTTGGGAGAAAACTCAAATTTTGAGTTGAGCTTCTTTGAATTCATCATTATTTTATTAACTGTGTACTATGTCATACTACTCATACCTAGAGGTTTACAATACATTAATTAAGACTTTACTAATACATTAATTAAGGATGGTCAATATGATCAGCATTTGAACACCATCTTTTTATTTTCTTAAACGACTTAAAGAGACTCAGTCCTAAACATCTATGGTTTCTAGATGTAAAAATAACAATGAATTTATTTTTCATATGAATTTCAATAATTCATTCCATTTTTACACACGCTTTCTAACGAGGTTAAAAAAATATCTCTTTCGAAAAAATATTACAAACGTCGATATGTATTTATATCTATCGATATCGATAAATTAACTAGGCACGACACTAGAGCCCACACCTTGTTTCACCTACCGACGTGGTCATGACGAAAAGGTAATTTTAATCCAACTAGTCATACGATGATAAAATTCTGTTTGATTCTTTTCTTTTTTAGATCGTTTACTTTTTCATTGATAGATAGATAGTTATTTAAACAAAAATAACATCATAATTAAATAAGTAAATGAGGCGGTTTTAGTAAGAAACACAGTTTCGTCTACCTGAAAAACGTGTTTAATGCATATATTTTTTTTTTCTTTACAAATTAAGTACTTTAAAAATTATGAAAGCACAAGCTTTGTAATCCGAACCGTTCATTCCCCATTTTAAGGAAATATATAGGAATACATTTAAAACTACAAGCTCAGCCATAAATATTGACTACCCAAAATATAGTCACCACTTTTAAAAGCCGAAACAAAAAGCAGCAAAACTGACTAATACTTAATGACGGCATAAAGAACGCCTATTGGTCCCAGACCTACATCGACGTACCATTTATTCACGGTTTAAAACAAGGATGGATGGATGGTATGGTTCGGATCTAGATACGAATAAAGAAATACATTTGGTAAGTAATATATATATATATATATATAGGACCCGTTTCGGATAATTTAATGGATATGAAATCATATTGGAATAGATTTGTTCGCGAATTTAACGTACCTATAAATTTAACATATCCCATTTTTTCCGTTCCCGTATGAATTTCGGGAAATCTTAGAGCTCACCTATGCTTCCCAAGGAACATTCAAGTACATGCCGAATTTCCGCTTTCCACGATCGGCCTCAAGTCTGCTATTACAATAGTGTCAGAATGTTCTATCATTGATTTCATAAATATTATATTCATATCAGTTACGTATACTTGTAAAAGTAAAACACGAACGGGTAACAATTTTAGTGTAGGTTGATCTGAGTACCTAAGCAATAGAAATAATAAAAAAAAACTTGCAAGTGACGCGCTGGGCTAGTGTATTGGCTCGGCAGGGCAGAAAAACCTGTCATAACGTGTCTCATTTAGATTCCGCCCCTATCCGAAATTATACGAAACTTTTATATCGGATTCGGTTACAGTTTCGGATATATTTTTATTTCGGATATCCGATAGTTTCGGTTACGGCTACGGAGCTCTTCGACATCACTGGTTTATGTTTCAAAACACCACTGAATGGGCGACGGTTAAAAACAAAATGAATGCAATCTCGATGTTCAGTCGATCAGTGTATGCAAATAGGGATGTGAAGGAAAACAATGTATAGTTCCTGCTGATAATCTTTTGATTTTACATATTAAGTTTTGATATGAGCATGAGCAACGTGTTTCGATCACCTGTACTTTGTAAGCTGGTAAGAATATGAATGGTTTCTTTTTTGGGCGTTTTGAATTAGGAATGGTCAGATGAATGAATCGATTCAAATATCATTTCTGTTCGAATAAAACAACTGAGAATGTGTTGCGACCAAGCCAATTCAATTTGCACATACTTAAAAAATACAATTGGCTTCTAAAAAAAACACAAAATGTATAAAAAAACTTTAATTTTTAGTTGTTTCTTCATTGTTTTCTTTTTTTTTCACTTTTTAGTGGTAACACCCCACAGCTAAACGTCTCGTTCACAGTGTACGTGTTATAAACTGGTGTTAACAATAAACAGACATGCGATTTCAGCAATCCCGAAAAACTTGCTATCATTTATTGAAGAGTTCCTTTTCTTATCACCGCTCTTCATCACATTTTCACCAAACTAGAAAGGGACCACCTCGAAATACTATGCTCTTCCAAAACATCGCATACAGTTATTTTTCTATGTATCTACATTGACAAGTGAGAATGAGAACATCATCTATGTAGTTGAAGCCACGCATTATTAAGCGTAACCCAAATGCTAATCGTCAGATTTCAGTCAAATTTGGACTACATGACAAGTACCAGCTTTAGAATATAGAAAGATCACCGATCTCAAATCGCTATACCCAGTAAAAAGTTATGAGGTAAAGCATAAAAAACAGTCGACTTGAGAACCTCCTCCGTTTTTGGAAGTCGGTTAAAAACTATTCAATTTGCATTAATATCTCGGCGATAGTGTCAAAATGTTTTGACAGTTTGCGCCTGCGATGCGAATGCGGACGCTCACTTCTAATTTGAAGTGAAAATGGCGTTGAATTTGCAGTAAGTATTTTTTATATTATTTATTTTCATTATATTTTTATATTACGTATTTAATTTTTTTGTGTGATTGAAAAAGTTAAGTAAAAGTGGCTTTTTGCAATCAGCCATTAGAATAATAAATGGAGGAAACGAAAACTCTCTTATTTTACGAATATATTGGAAAATATATACTTTCTTACTGGTTTTCCTAACAAGACAAAAATTTTATGGAGAGTACTGAAATATCAGCGTAAGTGCCATTTGTTGAGTACATGGTGTGCTAGTTTGATTTTTGTAAAAAAAAAAAACACAGAGTGCTGCATATTAAGAACTTTTTGTTTTATGTTCTCCATTAAATTAGAACCAATTCAACACCCAAAAGAAATATTGAACGCATTAACAGTTCACAATTCACACTACGTCCAATTTAACTAAACCCTTTTTCAACAATATCATCGTAGTATATGGTTCACATTGTTAGCAACAAATAGGCTTCTTATATCAGCTAACGACAAATTTAATAGTTTACATCTGTAGTAACTAGTTTTGTTTGTTAGAAATATATTGTGAGCGAGTTATCTTCGCGAGACAACTAGCATTTACAACTTTACGTTCTTGTTAAGGGCTAGATTGTAGTACAGTTTTGTTGCTCGTAAGATTTTGTTACTCGAGTCTAAAGGCGGTATGTTCGCGAACCTTTTACGACCTGGTTTGATTAAGAAATAAGAAGTAGAAAATAAAAATGGGAATTAATTGTTTTAGCCCGAAACGAGAAGTGTGTGATTGGAACTGTATCTAATAATGAAGTAATTGTGTGCTTGTATCCTACTTAAATACCTACTTAAATAACACACATGAATTACAAATTCCACTCATCGACGTATTCGTAGTCAGTTATAGTAATGGGATTTATATTTTTTTAGTGTTAAGGAATCGTATACAAAAAAAGAAACACTTTTGTATGAACATTATCTCTATTACCACCGTTTTTCGTCACAGTAAGTCTCTATCTTCATAATTTTAGCGATAAAAATTTAATCTTCGATTCTTTGACAAATCAACTAATATTCCGTAAACGTAGCATATCAGATTTAATTCGACTTCTCTTCGATCTTCTTCTACGCTTTGTAGTTCAAAATATTTCTATGCCTTAAGACCGCTGTAGTGTTGTACAAGTGGAGCGATAGATGGCGTTCACAAATAGGCGCGCGCGCCGCTCGCGGCCAAACGCAACGAGCTGTCGACGCGTCCGACGAATGTTCCCAGCGCGACTGCCGCAACAGAGTGTATCTGCACATTTTGGATGGAAAATTATTTTATCAAAACCAGCAAACTAAAAAAGAACCAAATACACGCTTTTTATTTATTTCTTTTCTATTATATAATTATGTATATTTGTACAATTGTGTCTTGGTGCAATTATCTAAAGTAAGTGGCTAATTTTTAAAATTTCTCAGTCTTTTAATATTACACATGCATAAAGTACTCCATGACTGGATTTGTTTTATGTTCCTGGATAAAAAAGGTTGTGTGGCTATTTAGTTTTAAACAGGTTTTTTAATTAATTTCGGAAATTTACAAATTCGTGGCCAAGCAAAGCAAAAAATGCTAGCAAAGTATAGTAATACTTTACCAAAGAAAAAAATATTGTAAATGTTAGTATACTCTTTTGTGAATATCTTTTAATGCTTACGAGTATTTAAGTTTAACACATAAGAAGGCTTAGGGTTTTATTGAACAGCTATCTGAATGATTCAGCATGTATGTTAGAAACTTCTTCTAGAAACGACCTTACAAATGTTAATCGTTATAACTTCCGCAAAATATATTTTGCGGAAGTTGTTTTATAAAACACCTTATCAGTGAGCTAGGAAACACCGGCCTCATTTTGTTTGAAACGACCAGAAAAGATTGACGTGTAAATGTGTTATTTCCAACCTACTTACAAAATAAATCATTTATCAGTTAGCTTTTTATGGCGACATCAATTATTTTTAACCGACTTCTAAAAAAGAAGGAGGTTCTCAATTCGGATGTTTGTATGTTTTTTTTTTAACCGACTTCTAAAAAAGGAGGAGGTTCTCAATTCGGATGTTTGTATTTTTTTTTTAATGTTTGTTCGCGCTTAACTCTGTCGCTTGCCAACCGATTCGAAAAATTCTTTTTTTGTTGTAAAGGGTGTACTTCCCAAATGGTCCCATGAAAATTTTATCGAAATCGAACAAGCAGTTTTTTTGTTAATTTTAATAAATGATAGCAAATCTGTCGGGATAGCTGAAATCGCATGTTTGTTTATTGTTTACACCAATTTATACCACGTACGCTGTGATGGGTATGTTTAGCTGGGAGTGAACCACTAAAAAGTGCAAAATAAAAAAAAACTTAGGAGTCGGTTTTATTTTTTGTAAAAAGTTTTTTTTTATTTCTTAACTATCTATTTGCTTGTAATCTAAAATATCCCCAAATTAAAGAGTGAGAGACCAGTCAAGCTTTAAATTTTATATGGTTCGTATTAACCAATTTTCTTTTGGTTTTGCTTTCACACTCGAAAGCATATACCCTTCAACATAAATAAAATCCAATCTACATAAAACACACTAGTCTCTCTATCCTTCTCCACCGTCCAAAGGCTTTGTAATATCGTTACAAAGGCGTAGTTTGTCGAACGTTTGACGCGACCCCTGACTTATGCGCCCGAGTCTACATCAAAACATGACCTGTCTTCTATACACATTTATAACCTTCGGAGCGACAATTCTTAAGTTATTAAAGATTTGTATGTAAGTTACATTTTCATGCAGAGTCCGACTGGTTAAGAGCGTGTACACCGTATGGCATTTCATACAAATTTTCAAGTCACTATTTTGCGAAATTACTGAACCGATTTTAATGAGACTTCACACATATAAGCAGGATATATAGGTCTAATAAGTTAGTTAAAAACATTTTCGAAATGTCTTATTTTAAAAAAGAAAACTGGAAATTTATGTTTGTATGGAAAATTTAAAATGGGTCTAATTTAACCGTAACACGATTTATCGAAAATGGTGTAATGAAATCGGTTTAGTCATTTCGGAAAATAAAGACTTGAAAAATTGTATAAAATGCCGTTCGGCGTAAGCGCTCTTAAGGTCGGAAATCTGGACTAAAATACGTATTAGGGTGAAAGATTTAAAAAGGCAGTATACATTTAATAATCTATACAATTATATCCTACCCTAACTGCAGACTAAATACTGGTATTCAGCTGAATACGGTTTGACTGGAAGTCGACCACAACATAATTGAGAAAAAGCACGGCAGATGATGAATATCTTATCATTACTTTAATATTATAAATGTGAATGTGATTTTGTTTGTTTGTTACACTTTTACGCCTAAATCACTAAACCGATTTAAAAAGTTCTTGCACTAAAAAGCTATGTAGCTTTCCATAATGTCATCAGCGGGTAACATAGGCTATACTTTATCACAGTATTCCTACGGAAACGGGAACTATACGCGGGTGAAACCGCGGAGCGCTGCTAATAATATTATAAATGCGAATGTTTGTTACTCAATCACATCACCAAAATGGCTAAATGAATCTTGATGGAATTTGGCACAGAGGTAGATCGTAGAGCTAGGATGAAAAATGACAGTTTTTTTTTGGCGGATGAAGAAAATGGGGGTTAGGAATTTGAATCTGCATTGTAGGGTCAGACAGACTGCCTCGCCGTCCGATAGCAACCAAGCGGGAGATGTCATTTGATGGTTGCCAATCCAGAAAAAAAAGGGTGTCAGACAGGCAGTCTCTCCATGTATAGCTACATCGGATTACACTGGAAGTAACCCAACATCATTAAATGTTAAACTTAGTGTTAGTAAATAGTTAATCGATTTTACATCTTGTAAAACAACATACTCTTTTGCCATCTGTGGAGGCCTGTAAATGGCTTTCGAATGGAAATCATCAAATGACTTCTCCCGGTCTGGGCGGAATGCAAGGGAGTGTCAGACTCTTACTGACTAAAACCCACCCGTGATCCTTCTAACTTACTGTTACTTTTGTATTAATAGCTGTAAGCCACCCAAACCTGATAAAATACATAGTTGGGAAACGGCTAGGCAGATGATTGAAGAAAATGAGAATAAGCTCAGATGATCAGTCATAAAGACGAAGAGTCTCTTATAAAGTGTAAAATATGTCATTGATTGGCAGATGATGTTTTACCTTGTGACATCACAAAACTGAGGCCTTAAAAAGGGCCATAAGAAAGAAAATAACTTAATTAAATAATATAGTTACGCTTTCTTACTCTTTCTTTTTAATTGCTAATGGTAATCTTCTAATTAAGTAGTTGGAAACTTTTTATTCCTTGGTTTCATCCTCATAGTTTATTTGTTTTCACAAATAATGAACTTAATCACTTTTACCAAAAAAAGATCATACTATTACTCATTTTGTACTTACGGTTATCTAGGTACTAAACATAGGCACTATGTCACTTTTCCCTGTAACAACAAAAAACAGCTTAGTCTTTTTTTCCGGTAAAAGGAACCACGATGTGAAAACTAATGTATGATTACTAAGACTACACCCACACCACATACTATGTTATTCAATGTCGGAATTTGACCGACACGACGTTCTGTCGGACTTCGGGCACACAAGCCGACATTTATAAGGCATCGTTCAGGATGGTAAATAAGTTAACTTGGTATAATTTTGTGCATTTTGTTTCTAACGTGGTTTATACTTAGCAAAACAATGAAATCAAAGTTTTCAGTTAAACTGGATCGTTCAGGAATTTAAAATCCTCCTTTGCAAAACGTGCCCATAAAAGTCTGGTAGATAAGAAAAGATTAGGTTTTACTGGCATAAAAATTGTGAAAAATAAATTGAGGCCCTGACTCCTGTACTAGGTAGAATCCCCTGTGTTACAGGAATCAGTGTCTTCTCTCAAACAATAGATGATTGAATGAATTGCGAATTAAATGTTTAACTAATTACAATTTAAATTATATAAAATAAAATTTTTATTTGCGAATAAGATTGTAACAAATTACAATGTAAATTAAAATAATATTTTTACATTACAATTATTGATAAAAATATTGATATAACAAAAAAAAGATCATCATGATTCTGTCGTGTGAGAGAGAGAGAGACGGAACGGACAAGATAAATAGCAATATTTCTTTTTCACAATGAATTCATGATAGCAACGATGACACGTCACACAATGGGGGGCAAAATGAACAGGTTGGAAAGACCACCTGAAATAATCTTGAGAGACGAAAACATGGGAATTGAAGACGTCAAATAGATGAAGAAAACACCTTTCATGGCTGCGATAACTCTCTCGATGCAAATATCTGATACAAATCAAACTCAATACAAATATTTCATCGCGGAAATCTGAAAACCATTTGAGATAAAATGAAAGCATGAAAAATAACTTTGTATTTCCATGACGATGAGTGTTTAAGGAAAGATTTACTCTTTGACCGTATTATGAAAGCACCCTAACAATCAGACGCGTGCTATATCAAAAAGAGCTCTAAGAGAAATTTCTTCGTAAACAACGTAAGAGCAAACCGTTCTAATCTCTTCATTAGCTTATTATCAAAGCTTTTATGTCGTTAGTATAAAGCTCAATTTCGTTTGTTGAATTTCTTTCGACGGATTTTAGTCGATATTAAGTACTAGTGGAAGCTCAGTTTAAAAATGTTTTGAAGACGTTTGAGGTACAGAAGAATTTTAGACTTGGGCTAATTTGTTTAAGGTTTGTTTTTGGATGATACGTGTGTTGGATTTTAATATATTTTTTTCTTATAAATTATACCGTGGGAAACCGAGCGTGCCCTCGGGCGCATTATGGAATTTGCAAGTGAATGGGACATAGTATAAAAAAGCAAGTGAGTGTGTTTCGATTAGCATTAATTCATGTATGACCTTTGACCTTTCGTTTTTGAGGTTGTACAGCAAGCAGAAACATACTATTATAAAGTTTATGATATTTGTAGTTGTCGTAGTTAAAGAAAGTCGAACAAGTAATGTTTTGAGATGATTGATTACGATTGACATTATTCAAATAATTTATTTAAAATAAACCATTTACAAGCAATTTTGAATTGTCAAGGACATGAAGCTATCTGTACGTTTGAAAGCGTAGATGATTATAGAAAAGAACGTACAAGAAAATCCACGGAAACTTCCTTTTTCCATGATATGGCATGGTCAAATAAGACATTCCCTGTTGATCCGAATATACTCGTATTTAGTGCAGCAACACTAAATATAAGAAACACTAAATATAAGGTGCCAAAAATTCTACTAATTTTGATACAACTTTTGCATTTGTATCTCAGGTCGCAATCTGCATGGAGTATTTCTTTTCCAAACAATTTTCTTGGTTACATTTTATTATTAACCAGTACAGACCGTGTTAAGATTTCAAATAATTCAGCAATAGCGGCCAAACCAATTAGCAAATGGAACAAGAAGCCACATGAACTCATTTTCATCCACTAACTAAAACAACTACGGCAATATAATTGCCACAACGAGCGTTACCTAGGTTACTAGACCATACCAAAGTGCCCATAACCCTTTAAAAGCTTAGAATTCGTACCGAACGATAAGCAGCTACACACCGTTTTCATTCATGTGAACATGAGCATGGATAATTGAAACACCGAATGGTGTGTTCTCGTTGTTCTCAATGAGCTGTTAAAAATGAAACTGAGTTTATTTCTATTGGTGCCACAGAAATGTCACACAGACTGATTAAACGGTGGAGTGAATAAAAATCATGAATTCATGGCCAATTAAATGTGTATGATTTTAATTGTGATGGGTTTGCCTCTAGTCTAGGTCAGAGATGACAACGACAAAGTTGATGATGGAATGCGCTTACTCAGAAGACGCTTGTTTACTTTAACTATAAAAAGATTAGGATTTAATGCGATCGGAAACACAGATACAGGCAGAGTTTCACTCCTGCTGATTGTCAGACTGTGGCTTGGAGCTGACACAAATATTCAGACTGAACGCAGTAAACGTAGACATTATGCGGGAATATCTTTATATCCTCATCATCATCATTCCAGCCGAAAAACGTCCACTGCTGGGCATAGGCCTAACGCAAGAGTCATTATATCGACTGATCTTGTGCGTCTTACATACACCGACAGTGATTTCAAAGGTCCCAATTTTTTAGTCTACCTTATGGGAGACTTTCCAACGCTTCATCTTCTGGTACGCGGCGGTCGCCACTCCAGAACCTTTCGACCCTAATAAATATTATAAATTCTATTTTTAGTATGTTTGAGAAGTTGCTTGTAAGTGCATTTGTTTTGCCAGTTTTGCACATCAAAAATAATATAAAATCTTTTTACAAAAAAATACAACCGACTTCTACACAAAAAAACCAAAAAGTACAAAATAACTTAATTTCGGAACTCGGTGTTTATGGTTGCTTTTTCGTTTTCTGAACACCGACTTCCAAAATTAAAGTTATTTTGTACATTTTGTTTTGTTTTTTTTTTTTCGTAGAAGTCGGTTGTATTTTTTGTAAAAAGTTTTTTAATTTTCCCTTTAAGTAACCTAAACGTACCAATCACTTTGGTGTAAACAATAAACAAACATGCGATTTCAGCAATCCCGAACGATTTGCTATCATTTATTGAAGAGTTCAGTTTCCTATGATCTCTTTTCTTCATCAGATCTTCACCAAACTAGAAAGGGACCACGTTGAAATACTAAGATGCTCTTCCAAACCATCGTACACAATTTTATTTTTACATTTTACGTCAACAAGAGGGAATGAGAACATCGTCAATGTAAACTAAGCCACGCATTATTAGGGATAACTCAAATCCTATCGTCAGATCTTAATCAAATTGGATTGGAAATAAATGAGACCACACTACAAGCACCAGCTTTCGTATATAAAAAGAATCATCAAAATCGGTACACCCAATGCAAAGTTATGAGGTAACAAACATTTTAAAAAATACAGTCGAATTGAGAACGTCCTCCTTTTTTGGAAATCAGTTGAAAAGTCATTGCTAGTTTCTTACCTTAATATTGGGGACGAAAGTTGTGGAGACAATGGGAACAAACCGAAGGTGCGAAGTTCTGTTTCAGAACACCAGTGAAAATAGTTTGCGGTTAGGCACTTCATGTTTGGATGTGTTATGGATTCCCATTGAAATTTTAGAGCATTAACTTTAAATGCTTAAGGTCTAGGCTGTTGAAGAAGAAAGTTTTTGAAAGAAAAGCATTGTTTCCTATTGTTATTGGAGTACGCATTTAGTATGGCAGGCCTTTTGTTGGTGCAGACTGGTCCTACTTACGCCGTAAGTGAAAAGGGCGTGACGAATTATACATACGTATGTATGTATTGTACAACATTGTTTTGTATACGGTGAAAGTTTCTGTACTGATGAAGGTAGCAATTATTTCTTAGGAAATCAAGATTGGAATGAAATCTTTAGCATGTTGAGACTAGTAAAGGAAGAAAATAACTATTACGTCGCAAAACTGGTTTCATTTGTATTATGTTTTCTTTGTAAGATATTTATTGGTTTTTTTTTTGTGCAAGCAAAACCTTATTGTTTTTTAAACAAATAAACATACAGTGTGAACTATTCAATTCAGCTTCAAATTGGCCTACGATTTGCGCCAATGCTGGACATAGATCTCTCCTAAGTTACGCCAAAACCCCGGTATTGCGCCTTCGTATGCAATCCGTCCTTACCTCTGAAAATCTCTCGAAATGAATCTCTTAAAATCTGATACCTATTTTTACCATCGAATTACCAAGTATTTGGAACTAATAATTGAATCCCATTCCTTATTTAAGTAGGTACGCAGCAATCCGCATCCGATGAAGACAAATCTAACGAAGGATATTGTTTCCATCGAAAACCAAGCACTTAGTATATTAACTCCCATCCAATTCCTTAACTCAAGTACTTGGCAATCGGATCTCTTGCTCTCAATTCCCATACAGTCCATAAAAAGATGCAATTATATTCAAAGGCAGTTCCCCTTAACTCAGCTGGTCTCGACCTAGTGCCCTTGCGCCTTCGTGGGCCCTGATTGGAATTTATCGTCCACCCAGCCTGTAAGTCGGAGCGGCGTGCATTACACTTCTTTTTTTTTGCCATCACCCCGACGCAGTCGGGTAATAACGCGTATTAAGTTTGTTGTGATGGCGTTTATTTTTTGATATACAAACTTAATTGATAATGAATGAAGTTTGTATGAAATGTATTAGTTTGATGGAGAAGATAAATAAAAGTTTTGGAATAATGTGTGACGGACGGAATTAGGAGAAGACACATATTGACACCAGATTGACGGTTTATATGTTTATCCTTTCGATATTTATTTTGTTTATTTCTCGTCTTAATTTCTTTTATGGATTAACTTATAAAAGCGAATTTTAAGTTAATTTCTTTGTTACGCCATCATGAGCTGCTAAACAGTAGAACCAATATGAATGAACTTTAGCAAAGATATATGTAGATAGAAAGAACTCTGGAGACGGTTTTAGGCGAAAATCTATATTACCGCGGCAACACAAATGTTCAAATATAACTATCGTTCTATCTTACTATGCTAAGCGACTCCGAAGCCTGATGTGTACACAACGTCGGTACAATAAAAAGCATTGCGATGGGAGTTTACAATCCTAATCGCGGAGAAACGTGAAAAAATCCACCCACCAGACGCGTGCGCAGGTCAAACAGAAAAAATGCGAGGAAGTCATATAGAGCTGGTTTTTTAGTTTAACTTGCCTTCTTAGCTATGATATACTATTTTAAATTAACTTAGAAGAAACGAAACATAATCGGCTAACAGTACGGTATAAGAAAGCAGTAAGATTCCAAACAATTTACGAAAAGATTTGAAAAAAAAAATTGCATAATATACTACATACATGTACATGTTTACAATTTTTTTCTAAATATTTTTTGTTCTAAACATAAAATTATCATTACTTAAAAAAAAAGTCTTTTCATATTACTTCCTATTCATTTAAATCTATTGCAATAATTCCTTAAATTTAGGTAGAAAATTAAATTCATTTGAAATCTTTTTGATATGTATCATTTAAGAGCTAACAAATTTCCTTTACCAACTTACATACCTACCACAATTCATAGTTCATTGCATAGAAATTGTAAAAAAAAAATGTTTTGATGCGCGATGAAGTGATTCCAGTTTATTGGTCGCGAGTGTATGTACTGCTCTATACGAATAAAATAATGATACGATGCGCCAAATAATAATCGACATTGTGAACCAAGACGTCTCGCCGAATTTGCAAAGTTCTTTATTTTTGCCGCTAAACCTACATATTTTTCCCACGGTGTATACAAAATAACATAATTTTCGTTAAACAAAGCAAATATAGTAACAAAGCAGTTATTAATTAAGTATGGTAATGATTGCGTTATTTTGTGGTTTATTTTTATCGTTGGTGCATTCGTGGTTATTAAGTTAATAAAATAAGTTCAGCAGGTGCGTCGGGTTTTTATAAGTCAAGTTTTATAATTGTCGTAAAAGACATAAATAAAAAAAATAATCCCCCGACCGATTATCATCCACGTTGATGGTCAAATTTGATGGAGCTTAGCCAAATAGGACAACTAATATCTACAGCTTTTGTTACTTTGTTTTTCTAGTAGTTATTTTTCTGTATTTTTTTTTGTTTACAATTTTCTTGTTTTGTGCGAGTCCCAAATAAACATTTTTCTTTCTTTCTTTCCTTCTAAATACATTTATTTGTGAACATCCTAAGTACTGAATACAAAGTATTTCATACGCTCCGAGATTCTCTATTTTATTGAACTATGCTCGTTGAAGGATCTCATTAAACTGATGGCATGGTAAAGGGAATATCATTAAGTTGTCAAAATCCTGCTTATATTTTAAACTTAAAAGTTTGTAAATTTGGATGGATGGTTGTCTGTTACTCTTTCATGTAAAAAACTGCTGAATGGATCTTGATGAAATTTTGAGGTAGATCATAGTCTGGAATAACACATAGGATACTCTTTATACCGAGAGTATGTTCCCTTGGGATAATTTTCGACATTCACGCGGGCAGAGCTGCGGGCGACAGCTAGTATATAATACTTTTCACAGTTTCTGGTTTTTAGTTCAGCAGATGTTGTATGACAAAAACTTATAACATTGTAGGATAGTCACCTACCTATGTTTTACAAATAAATAATTCTGATTCTGATTCTGATTCACCAGTCGCCTGAAAGTTTCTTAGTTAAATAGGCCTAAAGTTGAGGATCACACTTTTCAGAGCCTTTTCTAGGTATAATTATTGTTCAGCTGATCTTCAGTAAGCGATTTAACTCGAAGTTTATAATCAATTTTAAACACCAAATATCGATCGTTATCAATGTTTAGCACACAAACCATTAGGTAGGTACGAGTAGTAACAAACAGTTATTATGATTCAAACTACAAACCTACATAATTATAATCACGCTGCACGTATCCGTATCGAATCAAAATTGCAAAATAAGTACCTACCTACATATTAATCGTGGTTATAACGATCTATGATTCCTTACCGAAGATTGTGATTTCAATAATCCTTAAACGGTGGGGTACAAGAACCTGTTACTGTACTAGATAAAATAGTTTTTGATGGAAACGTTTTCTTCAGTGATGAAACCGCATTCGAAATAGCTTTTTTGTTTCGAGCAGCGTTCTTTTGTGACTCAATAGTTTTTAGCAGATTTTAGACAATATTGACGGTGTTTTGGTGTGAGTCAATTTTTAAAGACCAATAGTCTATCTAAATACAGAGCCTTAATTAAAGTCGTATGGTCAACATTCTGGAAACATCGGAAAAGGAAACATGATTAATCCTGATAATACTAATTGTTATCGAATTAGTCATATTGCAGCCCAACCATTCAAAATCAGTCTTCATCTGCCTAGTCTATTCCCAACTATATTGGGGTCGGCTTCCAGTCGTACTGGATTCAGCTGGATACTGTATTTAACGTGGAGTAGGTTGCCTACCAGACCCCCACAACCCAAATAACTGGGTAACACGATACTTCTTGGCACGACTCGAGTCAGATTTACTGGCTTCTGACAATCTACAAAACGACTGTCAAAGATCTACAAATGACAGCCGGGACTAACGGCTTAACGTGCTTTCCGAGGCATGGAGGAAACTCGGTATGTTAAGATGGTCACCCATCCACGGACCAACCTTGGCAAGCGTTGCTTAACCTTGAAGATCGACCCGTGCGGCTGTTATTCTTTAGCCACAAGCTCCAAAATAAAACTAGGATAACAACTTCAATATCATTTTATTACTGTCATTCAAAGTTGACAGAGACAAAACGACAATTTGAATATCTTCGGGGCCCCGACATCGGCAATCGGATCTCAGTGCATACAATCACGTAAAATGATAACCATTATTGTAAAACAAGAAGGCAACAGGACCGTTTACCCTGCATAATGGCTACCGATTAGCTTGTTTCTCACAACTGTACCACGGCTCCATGAGAAATTCAATCAATCGGACTATTTTAATGGCTGCCGATTGCGCTACAATCAATATCATTTTTATCATTTTCCCACTGCAGTACGCTGTCATTAAGAGTATTATGATTTATTTATGTTTTGTTTTTGAGTTATTATTGTATGAGAATCTTGTTTGATGTGAATTTTGCTTTGCTGTCGCTTGCGGTTTTATGTTTTAACTGTTGTTGACTGCACGATCAAGGCGTCTAAACAAATCGTTTGAATTGCTTTTAGGGATCATTATGAGAAGTGTATTGCTTTAATCCCTATGCTCATTATTTCAGCCAAAAGACGTTTACTCCTTAACATAGGCAAGCGTCGTCGCGTCGGCCTAGTCCTGTGCGTTTTGCATTTAGCTGATTCCTGCTGTGATCACCAGGCCATTAGTTCATCCTGTCTGCTGGTCAGTTTAATCTACAATCATTCGACAATAAGGCAAAACAAACAAGTTTTTTTTTTTGTACAGTATTTGTATTTGTGTTACATTGCTAGCACAACAATACCAAAAAAAAACCGACAATATAATAACGAACGGTAATTCTTTCCATATAATCGCGACATACATCAAGTAAAATACCATAATATTCAAAATTAGCCCAAAGCCATAACGCGACGAGAAACGTTGCGTGCGAACACGAGTAGCGTCCGTAACACGCAACTGTCGAGTGATTTAAACACAACTTTCAAAGACTAATGATGTTTATTAAGCCAATCAATTTATTGAGAGAACGATTGAGATATCCTTAAGGATAGTGTTCGTTTTACGCGTACGCGAAGATGCGAGCAGAAAAAATGGTAGCGTATTTTTAATTAGTTTAGGTAATTGAGAAATGTTCTGGTAGTTTTGCTTGTCATAGAAGAAATTTGATGAAGTTTACTGTGTTCCTAGCAGACATTTAGGTACAGTAAACTCTTATAGCTGAGCTAGTTCCTGAACTTAACTAAAAAAACGCCATTCGTTTGCAATTCTTTTATGTTCCGTGTGCAATAGTGCGTCCACACTCTAGATACACTGAACTCTTGAATAAAAAAAATCTGTCACACCGACGTTTGTCTTACTGTCTGACTTTGTTGTTAATCTGCGCAGATTATTTTTTATTGATGGAAATCATCAAATGTCTTCTTCCGCTATTAGTAGAACGAAAGGGGTCACACACTTACTGACTAAAACCAACCTGTGTTCTTCCTAATGTCCATTGCGTTCAAGCGGCCGCGGTGACTCTTTCCAACAAATTCGCCAACCCGTGTAGACATAGTATATTATTTTTATTCAGAGTTGAAAATCTGCACACACAAAAGTCTGTATCGTGTGCATCGAGTAACTCCCTAAATCTCTACTTAAATTGTATGCTCAAATTGCAAATTATTTTTGGTCAAACGGCCAAGTGCTTTTGAAGTGTAGTTAATTGTTCTAGGCTTCCAGAATCCGAATATTCAGAAGGAAATAGAATTTCTAGAGATTACAAAACAGAGGTCAATTCTTAATCGAAATCTAATTTAATTTTCAATAACGATCGTATAAAACAATTACGTACCTTAGGCCAAGTAAAAGGTAGCGTTTATTAAGTGAGGGCAAGCACGCGATCTTCACTCTAAAGCTTTTAATTTTGTTGTAAACAAATTGCGATTAATGTGAGAAATTTGTTTCTGGTTGTATTGTGAGGAAGAAAGTTTTATTGATAATCTTTTATATAAATCGAACGACAAAATTTTAAATTTAATTTTACCGTGATTTTTTCAGGGTACGTGAAAAGGTTTATTGATAAATTTATTTTTAAAATAGGATTTTCGTATATTTATTCGTACTTATTATAATAGTGTTGTAAAATCAATATAACTAAAGTTATAACGTCGCATTTGGTTTACACGCTCTTAAATTTCGTATAATTCCGTTTTCGTTTTTTCCTTTTTTTTTTTCGTTTGAATTTCGTATTTTCGTGTTTTGTATGGTGTACCTACATAATAAAGAGTATTCTATTCTATTCTATTCTATAATGATTTAATTAGATATTTATACCCTATAATATTTCGATATTTCGTTTTACGCATTCATATAATTAAGTATTATTGTTTTAAATCACAACATAGGCTTTGGTCTTCAATCTATCAAATAGGTTGAAGAGAAAATTGGTTGCGGCGTTTGTGAATTAAAGAAACATTATAACTTTATAGCTATTATAATAATATTAATCTGACTATTCCCAATGACGTAACGTATCGACTTCCAGTCCAGTCGGGTGGAGCTGAATACCAGGATTCTACATGGAGTGACAGCCTATCTGACCTAACCCAGTAATTTGGTAACAATACTGGTGTCAAACTTCCTAGTTCTGACTATCAGAACCAGAAAGTAGGTCAATGACAGATGAATGACCTACAAAATCCAGTTGGCACCAAAAGCTAAGCATGCTTTCCGTGGCAAGGAAGAATCTCAGTTTTAAGATGGTCACTAATCCGTGGTCCGACCTCAGCAAACGTTGCTTAACCTTAGAGGAATTGTCCTCTAAGGTTAAGCAACGTTGAGCTGACGTTGTGATAATAACAGTCACATGGATTGCCATGTGACTGTTATTATCACAACGTCAGCTCAACGCTAAAATTAGCCACTATAAATAAAATAAAAAACATAAAGGAACATATTAATATATGTACATATGCACGTCGCTATGTTTTCATAGTAACACAATATATTATGTATGTATGTATATCAAAAAAGAGCTCCATAAGACGTGACTTGCAACTCAGTCACCCTTATTTAGTCAGTGAAGCCAATCCCTTCACCAAAAATCTAGGTCACAACTAACAACAAATCAGTCATTTGCATGATATCTCGCGTGTTTTTATCACAAACGCAACTGTTTTTAGTTCGCGTGACTTACAACTGGCAATTTGAATTAGAATGTGCCCGCCCATTGCCACGCCTGCTGGTAGGTGCAACGGTATCTTGATCGTGGTGGTTACGTAAATCAGATTATGCATTTTCTGTGGCACTGTAGTTGGTGGTTTGGTATTAAGCTTTGAGCTGGTCAGAAGGTGTCGGTTCGATTCTGACACTGAAACCTATATCGTAGAGTTAAGCAAGTCCGTTCTTTGTATCTGCTTATTGCATAGTCTTTATAAACAATAGGTAAGTGAATAATTGAGTAGTTACATATAAATATTGTATGTAGCTACCCTGACAAAATCGTTCTTAAGTAGAAACAAAAGCGGGCCAAATATACTTCCTTGTGGTAATCCCGTACTTCACCTCTAATTGTGATGGTTTCAAGTAACCTGTAATAAAAGTTTCCTGATTTGATAAAATTTTGAAGCCATTGCAAAGATAGAGTATGCTTACCTTACCAGTTCAATTAAGTAATATGTCCGAATTTCAAATCTTGAAAAGAGACCCATTTTAAGACTAGGTTTATTACTAGACTGTTCCATAAATTTTCCCTAAAAGAAAATCATGCGTAAAGCTACTCCACACTTACCTTCCCACAGTACGAACTTACATACGTTCAGCGATGACGCGAATGATATCGCACGAACATGTGTGAACGGTGTTTCGAATGTAATAGATAGAGGCTATTGTTTTACTCGACCAAGTACATAATGCCTTGTATGCAGATCAAAGTTACGCGAAATAGGTTACCCTGCATTCGTATGTATACGCGATTTGTAATGCAGAATGTGTCTAGATAAGACGATTTACTTACAAGTGATTCGAGTTGTGTTAGTCTTGTAAGGATTTCTATTTTCTCTTGGTTGGAGCTAGCGCCATCGTTACTGCGCCATCAATTTAATCCAAAGCCCCATAAGCGTTACTTATGTTTATGAATTTCACCACATCTGTGTGCAGTCTAGTCTGTTTTAGGGTTCCATGTGTAAAAATGGAACCATTATAGACTCTGTGACCGTCTGTCTTGTCTTAATTTGCATTTTATTATAATAAGCGCGAAATTATTTATTTTTTAATTTATGAAAAGGTTTTCAAAGACCCATTCCGTAAAAAAACTTTCAAAAGCAAGCTTGAACTGTTCCTACATAACTTTTAAACAGGATTAAAATTCCTGCATGTTCTGCGTATCCACTTGACAGGCATTCAAAGGCGATAACACATAAAACTGCTTCGCAACCATAATAATCTTCATGAAAGTCACTCTCCACTATGATCTCTGAAACGGTATTATCGTACATATTATATATTAATAGAGTTAAGTTATATTGAGTTTAACGAATGTTAATGTCAATCTATTATCATAAGTTTAAAGATATTAGTTGGTAATTTTTACTTAATTCCAACAAATGAGATAAGCGAAAGCATAGTGGTACTGGGTACTTTATTATGTAAGAATTTAACATCATAAATAACGATGAAATTGCTGAAAACCTTTTGAAAAGCGTTGAAGATATCCCGTTCCACTATTTTATACATAAACAGACTGTCTTAGAAAAAGGCCCATGAGAAACAGATTATATCTTCATGAAATGACCCAATCACAATAGAAATACTTACAACACTTACGTCCATTTTACATGCAATTACCAAATTAGATGTTCCGAAGTGACCTTTTACATACGACGTGACAACTTCGTATGAAATGAAAATTGCTGTCAAGCGCGCACGTTCTTCATCTGACATATAATTTGTAAGGTCGTGTCCCGAACTACGTTCCCATGGTCCGTGTGTGTTACGATTACGAATACCATTTTGAGCCTTATTGTAATCCGTTTTGATGTGTATGATTTCTTTATTGGGTGTGTAATTTGTCGCTTTAGATTGAATGTTTTGAGTCGGTTCATGGTTTAGACTACTCTATATTTTAGTGTTGAAAAACGAATACGAGGAAACATTAATTTAAAAGATTTGTGACGTCCTAGCAGTTGTCAGACTGATGACATGGTTCTAAATGAAAACATTTAATTTCTTGAAAGCAAACAAGGCAACGCATATTTTAAAAAGGACCTTATAACTCAGGTCTCAATTCATGCTAAAAGTAGTTTGCGTTTGATTTCCTACATCTGATCTTCACATAGTTTGAACATGCAAATAGTACTCTACATTTAAACGTTGTTACTAGAAATGCTATCTAATCAGATGCTAAGTGGGCGTACCTGGCCAGTGAAATGTTGCTCGTTTCCCCTCGTTACTGCGTCTAGCCGCTGTGACGGGAGCACTGCCGTATCAAGACCATCTAGATCTGTGGAAAGTTACGCCAAGAAAATATATTGAAGCACCTTGAATATATTTACTTGCCGTGTTACATAGCCGTTATGTGTGTTATCGCTGAAGGGGTGTAGTTAAAGGGAACCGTTACACCTTCCACTACTGAGAAAAAGAAATAAACGTGGTGGATAATTTTTGTAATCACAAACATGGCCTGTCAAATCTGAAACTTGCTATCAGATTTAGCTTGTAATTTCCGCTGATGGAAAAAGGAATAATTATTGTAATAGACTGTGAAATGGAAACTATATGTGAATTCCATGAGATGTATGAACTGATGACTAGAAAAAAAACATAAGTTTTCATACTGAAATATATTTTTTGAAGATGATTCATGATTCTTGATGAAAAGAATGCGACCAGAAGCATTATCAAATTCTCTTAGGCCTTTTGCATAAAGACGGAAAACGGATTTTTTCTGGATGGGAAATCATCAAATGACTTCTCCTCTCTCCCGCTCTGGGCGGAGTGGAAGGGAGTATCAGACTCTTACTGATTAAAACCTACCCATGATCCTTCTAGTGCCGTTTACGATCCAGGGCCGCGGTGACTCTTTCGAACTAATTCCGCGCCCCTAGCAGACACTGACTCTATGGGCGCCGTCTTCTTTGCTGACAGCTCTTTCAGACGCACGTGGAACACGACGGGCCATCGACCTGGGCCTGGTTGCTATTGGACGGCGAGCTACTTTTATTACCTAGTATTACACCAACCTGCGCTAGCCACGACTGACTGATTCTTCAATTAAATGAATAACCTCTTGCCTCACAACACAAAACATTCGCCACCATTATGCTTACCAAACCGAAATACTTCTACACAGCACTAAGCGAAAATTCCTCACCTACAATAAACTTAAATTTAATCGTAATACCTTTAATATTTGCCCCTGAAATATACGTTCGTTTGACACTAACGACGCGGCACTAAGGTGCAATGAATCAACTGCGCAAACGCACTTATAAATAAGCGAGACCATATCGTAATTGGTGTGTAAATATCCAACCAAATGAGCATTAATGAACGAAGTCCAGACCGTGTCTTCATTCTTCATTTGAGATATTTATGATCCCATTTTGAAAAATTCAGGAATGCATAACGAATTTTTTTGATTTATTTCTCGGTTTGTGTGAGGGGGGGCTCTGTATATGTGACGCTTTTTAGTGACGTTTTTGTTTATAATGAGATAGACCAAATGCAAAATCGCTATTTTTCAAACTTACACTAAGGTACTGTTATATGTAATTGTAACAGTGGATGACTGAATGTTATCTATTATTTTTAATACGATTATTTAAGAAGATACGGTGAATGAAGTTTTTTTCAGATATTCAGTTTTTGAAAGAAAATAAAGTATCTCTATAAAGTAATTTAGGAATCTTTCTAAAAACTTTAAATATTTTAAGTAAAACCATGAATAGGGTAGTTAATTAAAACGATCGTACAACGACGTCACAAGCCCTCATTCCTGATATTTGATGCTTTTTATCTTCGTGATTTTAATACATTTTATAAAGCAAATAATACGTGTCCAATATTTTTCGATAATTTAAATGACGGGATATTTTATATCCTTTTGAATAAAATTACAGCTGATATTATAGTAGCAGGCATAGTTATCGTTTAACGGCGCGTCGTGCGCGCCTTAAAGAGTTGTCAGCAAAGAAGACGGGGCCCCATCAGGGCCCCATAGGGTCAGTGCTTGCTAGGGTTACGGAATTTGTTCGAAAGAGTCACTGCGGCCCTGGATCGCAAATGGCACTATGAGGAACACGGGTGCGTTTAGTAAGAGTATGTCAGTCCTATCCGCTCCGCCCAGAGCGGGAGAAGTCATTTGATGATTTCCCATCCAGAAAAAAGCTATATTTTCTGTTAGTGTTTTCTTGAAGTTATAAATTATATTCACATGCTCAAGTTTCATTTGCCGTACAACTGATGCAGATTTCCCAATACGTACTGCAACTTTCCAATCACAGCTTGACAAGAAAAAAGGCGCTGTCACAAATAAAACGCATATAAGTAATTACGATCTGTTCCCATACTCCTATACAAAGGCGGTCCATTAAACGGTCGTGTATAGGTTTTTTGTGGTGGCATCTTTTGACCCGGCCTGTGTCCCCGGGCGAAACAGTAAATAATGATCCCCATCGTATGTATAAATTATGAAATGAAATCATAAAAGTTGGGACGGTATCTATACTGAGCTGTTGAAACCGAATTGGTGTTTTTTTTCAGGAATTTTCTTCTTCATGCGAAGATAGTAAGGGCTGCACTAGTATATTACTTAACTGAATTATTTAGGTACTACCTAACCACAAATAAAGGTATAATATCAAATGAAGAAAAGGCGGTGTTTTATAGAGAATCTTTTTACATATTATGTATTTGTAATAAAAAATGATTATGATTATCCATCAGATGTTATTTTGATTCTTTGACCAATCTATAGCCGCGATTATTTTTATACAAATATAACTCTGGTGAAAATAATAAAACAAATGATTCCAGGTATACGGACTTGGTTAATAAGAGCCAATTAATTACACTGAGACTTATAATTATTAAAAGACTATTCGACAAATAAACCGATTGCTTCATCATCATCATCATCAACAGCCTGTTGCAGTCCACTGCTGGACATAGGCCTCTCCAATTGCACGCCACTTAGATCTATTTTCGGCTTAACCGATTGCTTACATAACAATATTTGTATTGAATGATTTATCATAGATACGTTAATCCGATATACAGGTCAGGAAGTAACCTGCATAATCTCATCGATAATACTCTGTAACAGTCGGGTCTTTAGTCTACTTAACAATTTTAGTTCAAACCTTTTTATCAATTTGCGAATATAAGCTTTTGACTGATATAGTTGGCAGCATTATAGTTAAAATTGAAATCGGTTCGATAGTTTACGTGTTTTGTTTATAATACAGGGATTGTTGGTTCATCCGCTTACACACTTGTTAGGGACATTCGATTTTATTGTACAGACGGTATTTATTGAACATATAAGTCGACCCTAAGCAATTTTATTGCTAAACGTTATGTAAAATATTCAGATTTTGCCACCTGCCAGACACAGTAAAACCTACAATATCACACCCCAAAAACAGCATCATAACTTATTCAAAGATGACAGCAACGTCAGCGTTTTGCATAGAGGTCGTTACCGTCTATGATGGATGGGATCACACGATCTTGACCGAACAGAGCCGAGGAGTGCCGAAGCGCGCCGGAGATAGCCGATTCACCCCGAGGCGCTTAAACTATCTCGAACGTTTTAGCTATTTAAATGAGTTGTCAATAATAAGTTGCGGATAATTTAAAATTATATTGCTGGTAGGCAAAGGTAAAGGTTATTCTGACCATCTTTTGTAAGTTAAATTGTCTATGAATCTTATTAGAATTCTCTTGAAAGTATTATTCCGAAAATATTTACATATTTGTTAAAAATTTACACGTAAATAAATAAATTGGGTACTGGTGTTTTCTTATCAATTAAATTCTGTCTTTTAAACCATTGTTTTTAAGGAGTGATATGCATCAATCGAGGCTAATTTACGCAAAGTTCTAAAAAAACCGCATTCGACTGCGATCCCTGTCAACATTTTAAAAAAGTCGATAGTGCTATAGTTACTTTTCCATTCGTTGAAGGTAAGTTTTCATGCAAGCGGTACCAAATTAGGCACAACCATAGAGATGGGAATCGATTACCATGTCGTAGCGTCAACCGAACAGGCTGACCATCCCATAAAACTATAAACACAAAAAAGTAAAAATCTAAAGTACCACCGAATGACGGAATGCAATAAAATCGTGACAATCATCTAGAGGCAAAACCTTAAACGCCTTATAATAATTCTATGCACCGCCTTAAACTACAGAGGACCTAACCTCATAAGCTTAGCCAAAAAACCGTGAGAAAACCTCAGTCAGTGATGCAGTGACTCGATCCTTATGATATATTGCCTTAAACGTGCCATTTAGCGCTTACTCGTCCAATCTTAAGTATAGTGTAGCAAATTAGAAAAAAAAATGTAAACACAACATTGTACGAATTCAATAATTAGATTAAGCTTGTAATGAGGGGGTTGTAGAGCCTTCGGCGACGTCGGGTCGCGTCTGTCGCCGCCCCCTGGCGCCTCGGGCGGGGTGCTTTTGACCCTATTTGTTTTAATTACCAACCAACGGTCTTTAGGAGGACATGGGGCCTTTGTGCTAGCCGAAAATTGAGGCTAATTGGCGGTAGGCCGCAACCTTAAACGAGCCGAGGTAAACTCGTGATCTGATGGCCTTTCTTTGGAAATTGAGATTTGGTTGATCCCTAAAGAGGGTACAGGACTATACTCTATGTTTTGGCACTCGTTTTTGAGGCAGCTGATTATGATGAGGATTTGATTAATTTTATTCTTGAAGATCGAAGGCTTTAGAGAATAAACATGGCTTTAATGAGGATACTAAATGTCAATGAAATGTAATCGTGAGTTTTGTAATTATGTTCTATTGGAATCATACTATTTATGGTAAAAATTTCGATGCAAGACAATTGTTTAAATAAACGAGACTTTTACACGGTTAAGAGTAATGTTGAACTTAGAGTTCATGATTTTCGTGCAACGATTTAGTGGATTTCCCAAAATCATCGTCAAACTATCTACCAATTCAGAGTTTTTCCTTATTTAATCCTCTGGTCTTATCCGGATCGTTCCTGCTACAACTAATTGCATTATTAAAAAGATTCCTTAGACCAACCTCCATACTTATTCAGCCAGCACCACATTAACATAACTCAGCTAAATACTATACTTACATCATGCTTAACGACTGAATTCCTTTCTCAGTTCCTGAGGAAATTCTTCAGATCCTCAGATGTTCCCAATATTACTTTCGATTACCGAATCATTCGGTAAACGCTTGTAATCGCCTCCGCTTTACCATCGTGATTACGGCGAGCGCAGCTATTACGTGCAGCTAAAAATGTTGCTGTTTCTTTTTGTTCTTCCTCCAATGAAAAATCGGTCATGTCATGTGGATTTGCGATTTTATTTATTTTGGATTATTTTTGATATCGAGCATTTTTTTCTTGATTTACCCGGATACATTTAACGTTGCAAACTGATTCGAATGACTGAAACAAGAGCTTATTTTGTTGGACTCTAAAACAAATTTAGTCGGCGTTTATTTTGTTGACTTCAAAAAACAACCAACTCGTTTTTTGAAGCTGGTTTTGCAAACTTTAATGTATAGTGTTATGACGTAGGAAGTTAAATAGTAATATTTTAGTGTCAATATTCAAATTACCCACCACTTTGATGTATAGTTTCAGAATTGGAACCATTTGTTTAAATTATATGATTTTCGCAAAAAATATAACATCAACATTCATGATTAATGAGTCGCAAAAGGACTGAAAGTGATAATTATGTCTTATAATGGCATTCGTTTTCTTTACATCTAATTCGTGTAATACATCATTATGGTCAATTAATGATTTATGAAGGAGAAAAAAATACATTTTTATTTTTGGCATTTTAATTGTCATTTGCCAAGCTTTTCCCAACCATGTTGAGTATCTAGTCTAATTGAATACAGGTTTTAAATTATGAAAATACAAAGACGGATACTGTAATCCACAGACCACCATGAACACATTTCTCATTAAAACCCTAATTTTATTAATAAGCCTACATGTATTTAACTAATTTACTATGCTGTAACCATCAACTCACCCAAGTCTTACAAAAGTGCTCCTACAAAAAATTCACTTATCATTATAATCTCGAAAGCCCTTGTCCAAAATCCCACGGTCTTAAAAGTCGAAGGTGAGACCCAAGAAATGTAGCCTGAAGCAAACGGTAGATCCACTGAAGCAGCCATGGCGTCCGTATGTGCTATCACAGATGAAGCCGACAAGTCGATGAAAAAGCCACAGAGGAACGAAATATCGAATGTCCAGATGATGATACTGGCAAAGTTAAAAATAATAATAGAGGTGTTAAGATAATATGTGGCGTGTCAGTTGATGAAGTGTTTGTAGTGTGAACGGGTATGGTTGGTGAGGAGGTCGCACGCAATCTAAGCATTCGGAGCACGTGGGAAAGACGCAAAGCCGAGGCGGAGTGCCTCGAGGCAATCCGCCACGGTTGACGATCACCGCGATAAATATATCCAACATTAGTGCACAGAGCAGCGAAGCAACAAGAGATTATTGTTTGGAAAGTATAAACGCAATTGATAATGTTGAAGTTTAAATTTCAGGATTGCGATATTTTAGCCAATTTCCAATTTCCTGATCAGTGCAAAATCATTTTAAAGTGCACACATAGACTTTGCTACAAGAAGACGGTTCAGCGATATTGCAATTTGGATGTGGACAGTTTACTTTAGATGTCACGCCTCGGCAATATACCGTAGCCCATTTGAAATTAGAATCTGGCAATTCAAATCTAAGTTTATGAAGTAGGAAACACAAACTAATCTAAATGTAAAAAACATATCGAAACTTAAACTCGCTAAACAAATCAACAGTGCTTGTCCCACGTAACTGATATTTAATATAAACAAACGGTCGACATAAACAAAACTTGATACCCTACTCTATACGGCAATGGTACAGCTACAGCCTCAGGAAGAATTCCCTAAAAACTCCACAGGGTCAAATGTCGAAGAATTTATTGCCTCCGCAGTAAAACCCGAATGTTCGGCGTCTTTGGGAAGAATCGCGAACCTCTAATTAGTGAGATTATGAAAATATTCACACAGGTGCGTTGCAGCCCTAATAAGCATGTTCGCTTCGGGCAAGTCGTGAAGGCAAGGCTAATGTTTTGGGTGTTACCTACTCGCAGGTGAGTTTGCTTTTGTTTTTGGGTCGGAGGTAATCTAGGATCGTCTGTTTGCTGGATTTAAGTGTAAGGTTACCTTTTGTGGATCGTGATTTTGTTGCACAGGTGTCTGCGTTTGAAACACGATTGACGCAGTTCGTGTAATAACAATTATAGTAGCATTTTAGCTTTTCTTGACGTCTGTACTTAGGGTTTTAGAATGATACAATATTTTTAAGCTGGCACAGCTGAAAGCATTGACTATGATATTTATCAACCGATGTACATATTATGCTTTATGTCTTACAGAAATGTTAACTTGTATATCGCTTACTTTCACAGTGCCTCTGTCTACATTCTGAAGAGATAGAACATTTCAAAGCTTTATTTTTCTGTTGAATGTAAATAGTGTAGTAGTATACTTGGTTACTATCGTCATCTGGCACGTGTTCTACTTTATCAGTCAGTTAACCGGTAGTTAAGACCACCTATGTCCACAATCTGGTCAATTTATCAGTCACATTAATATGTCGAGATATACAGATGCATCAAGTTTTACTGCATGACGCTTAAATGTGACATTTTAAATTTAACAATCGTGACGTAAAAACCTCTCGCAAGATACTTTAGGAATAATACTGGGTAGCTAGTTTAAACTGAGGTTGAACATTCAACCAGGATCTTGAAACAAGCTAAATTGAATAAAAATGCCTGACCAAATAAAAATAATTAATTACAATGTAAACGTATAATGGAAGGAATCGTGGAATATCTTTGCGCAGGAGTAAAACAGTTCAGGCAGCTAAAAAATAATAAATAATTGAACTTGATGAGTGGTGTTGAAGAAAATTATAATTTTGATAGTTCTAATCCTCTTCACCATGGAAACGAAGATTTTAAAATCAACTCCCATCTAATTTCAACTCCCAGTATGAAAATACTCATTCCATCAATTTAGAAAACTGAAGCTTAGAACTAATAGGTACTTAAGTAGGTAAATCTTAAAAGTTGTTAGATTGATATTCTAAAGGGGGTGAAGGAATGTTAAAATCAATAAAAAATAAAATGAAAGTTTAAAAAATATTAGATTCATGGATAAAATTCATGACCCACATCCAAGAATAGGTCAGATCCCTTGGTTTCCTTGGTTTGATTTCACTATTAATGGTGACATCAAACCAACTCAATCAGTAAATATCCTGATAAATCACTCTTTTCAACCCCTATGTAGGAATTGGAGGTGTTTAAGTTCGCAGAGGAAATAATTAACCCGCGCGGACGAATTCGTATGATGCAAAAGCTGGGACAGACTAATTTGTCATCATCTCGCCTCAAATAGCACAAAAACTCATGTAAGTACCTAATAAATACAATCATTGATATGACACACAACTAAACTAATGCATTTAAGTAGCAACTACCCAAAATGACTAATGTTAATACCCAAATATTAACCCACAAATTACAGAACATTGTAGACAGTGCCATTAAGAAACATTGTATTGCAAAAAAACAAATTCGCAACCGAAACCATAGGAGTCCATTCACGAAATGGCACAAAAACTGAAATATCGCCGTCGTTATAATAATAGGTGGCGAGCAGAACCTGCACCGCAAATAAAGGACGCCATAATTTTTGACATGTCGAACGTAAACACCTTATAATTTTGGCAAAGAGTATAAAATATAGCTTGGTTTACAGATATGTTACCTTTGTATGCTCACCTTTAACTGTTGGGTACTCTAGGTTCATCAACACACAAGTATTTTGATTCTTCTTAGTACAGTCTATTTTATTATTAAAATAAAAAGTGTTATTAAGATAAGTTATCCAAATCATCATAAATAGCAGCCGATTTTGATTTATTCAGTATTGGCAGTCTGCATAGCATTAAAAGCACCTTCCTTAATTGATGGTTTCCTCTTTCAAACAAACGCGATGGTATCGTTTTCTATTAACCTCTAAGAGGCTTACACACCATGGGCAGAATTGTACCCGGATCACAAACTCCCTAAGCCTTGCTCTAAGCTTTTACTCATTTTCATAGCCTATCCCACGGGTGATCATTTCCAAAAATGACGGTATAATGATACGTTGTTTGATTAGTTTGTGGTAACTAGTGAATGGCGCAGAGTAAAGGTTGGCGCCGACAACCGCGGTGGCGCCAATGAATCAGTCATTACTTACTGAAATGTCGGCTTTACTTTGTAGCGAAGGCTTATTATTTAGCGAATTAAGTGTCTACCCGTTTAATTAGTTAGAATAGATGCGCGGTAGACCTAATTCGTTCTGCTTTGTGATTTGTACAAATTGGGTTTTGATGTTTGAGCAAATTTTATTTTCGTACAGGATAAAACCTTGTTACTGAAATAAGCTGCTCTTAGAATTCGAAACAGTTCTTCGAAGTCCTTACCTTTTCTATTCCACTGAGGCTCCGGTTTTCTAAGCAAGAGGACGGAACCACTTATGACATGCCATTTGTGATTTAATCATCTAAGCTGTTATTTTTATTAGGCCCACATAATCTAATTTTGGTGTGATGGAAATAGAAGATCCTGTTAACAACATTTTATGAAGCCCACAGACACACACACACGAACCCTACAGCAAGACCCTGAGAAAACAGATATTGGAAGCCTTCTCTAAATTTAATTCATATTAGTTAGATACGGTCAAAATAGGATATTATATAAATAAAACGTGTATAATGGCATTAACATTAAAATCTTAAACAAAAACGCTAGATAGATTGCATCACATTTTTTATAATTTGTCAATTCAAACCAAGAGGCTGATACTGTCATAAATCTATGCATCAAACCAATTTAGATGACATCAAAATGTCAAGAACCATTCATTAAGGAAATGAAATCGTCCCTTTTATACAATGCCCGTTATTTCGCGAAATGACAGGGCATAGGACGGAAGGCACGTCCCTCGAAACTGGTAACCGCAAAACTGCGGAATTTGCTCTTTTTGTCAGTCAAAATAAAATTATATTCTATTCCTGTATCATTGGAAACGATTTCGGACAATTATAACCACATTTGCCCCTAAATTCGTTTAATAACCGGGCTGTTTGGCCAACTCACAATTTGATCCTTTATAATTATATATCTGTATTTTTGAGCGTCAATTTTCTATGTATTTTTTTTATCTTACACGGTTTTATTTAGGATGTCAGTTTGAAGGTTAGTTTCGATTGAGTATTTTACCCTTTTATTCTAGGATTTAATTGGTCAGTTTAAAAATAGTGATAATTATTGGAAGCAACATAAAATTATGATAATAACTACGTATCAACTATATTTTATCAAAGGTAACTTCGCAAAAAAGGACGGTATAGTCAGCAGCTTCAAAATTAAAATAATTCGCTGAACATGGGTGATGATTTGATTTTGGTAGTTTGTAGGAGGAAAACAGAAGATACAAAAGTATCCGGCTTCGGTGCTAATGATTTATGTATATCTCAGATTGTAGAGTAGGAAGATTAGATATAGAATATACTAACACTATCTCTCTATCTGCTGACAAATATTTTTTTGCTGCTAAATTTTAGAGGCCATAAAACTCATTTTTGTTCAAAGTATTTCATATTGTTTATGTTAACTGACTTTATACAGGCTCATTACTTAACTTTGAAGTCAAAACAATTCATTACAATCAGATCGAAACAAAAACCTCAAATATTTTGATAAGGATTTAGATCACTTTTTGACAGCAGTTGTTTTTTCATCAATTAATTGATTGACGCTTTTAAAAATCGTCTCACCGAGCCTTTTATTTTGATATCAGATTCATATTCAAATCACAAAAATACGACGGCACTTTATCCATCTTTTTTTTTCAAAATTGCTGCAGCTTGTGTCACTCATTCTGTAACAGCGAATCTAATGATTCCTTATTTGTTGACCTACAAACTTCTATAAGCATAAAAAAATTTGTAAGTCTCGAGACAGAGATCGCTATATCTCGTGGCAAATATTTCATTTTGTTTGGAAAAGAGTACCTACCTAGTAAAATAATATACTTTCACCATTTCATATTTCACTCTCAATGATATTAGATAAAAAACATTTGCGCCAGATTTGGGTTAGATTACTAGGCACCATGAATCGTCTCCTTTCAATCAAAACGAAAAATGTAGCAAAATCTTTTAAAAAAAAACCATATTATAATACTAATGCTAAACAATTCAATTTACTTTTTTATAAAAAAAATATATATTTAATTATACTTTTACAAAAAGGAGCAAAACATATTAGAATGTCAATCAAAAATCTCTTTTTGACACGAAATGGTAACCCATAATCATAGACCACTGAATAATACTGGCTTGCAGTAAAATAAGTATTTTTAATTTGTATAGGTAAGGGTTAATTAAACTGCGGTTTCTCGCTTGTCAATCATTCTTTTTTTAGTTTGGTAAAAAGTTACCTTTTTTCAAAAAAAATCCAGAATATCCTATATTTTTAGGGTACCGTACCTCTAAAGGAAAGAACTAAATCCATAAAGGAATACTTCTTCGTCAATATCAAATACTGAAGTCGATAGTACCTTAGAGCTCTAACCTCTTTTACCCCTCTTTAACCACTTTACACCAAAAGATACGGTAATTATGTTTTATTTTTGTGACATATTTTCCCTGAAAGGCCAGTCACCTTTCTCTTCTACGTTTATTTTCAAAATGTTTATATACATTTTTGTTACGCGTCTGTGTTTGGGTCACAAAAGAAGAAGAAGAAGGTATACATTATGTGTAGGTGTAGTAGGTTCAAAGGAAATCGGCTGTGACATATAGATAGACAGACAGACAGACCGAGTAATCCTATAAAGGTATCGTTTTACCACACAGAGTAACCCTAAAAACATGACCAAACCTTTATTTCTTTAATTGTGTTGGAAAGGGTATACTTCCCAAATGGTCCCATGAAAATTTTATTGAAATCGAACAAGTGGTTTTCGAAAAATCAACAAAAATCTAAAAAAAGTATCTACATTGTCTACATTGATGACCTTTTAGTTTACTCTGCATTGGAGCAGTGCGTTTTTTTACACCAATGTAATTGGTTCGTTTAGGTGGGGGAGGGGAGGGGGTGTAGGTACCACTAAAAAGTGAAAAATAAAAAAACTTTTTACAAAAAAATACAACCGACTTTTCCACAAAAATCAAAAAAGTACAAAATAACTTTAATTTCGGAAGTCGGTGTTCAAAAAACGAAAAAGGAACCACAAACACCGAGTTCCGAAATTAAAGTTATTTTGTACTTTTTTGATTTTTTTTGGAAAAGTCGGTTGTATTTTTATGGAGCTGATCAAAAAACACTTCAATACAAAAAGACATGATGTTTCCAATGTCATAACCTTGACTAAACAAATAAAAAAAGAATCTATCATTCCCGCCATTTAAACAAAATGGTCGACAAACCAACAGACACTGTTCGATCACTTTACAAACCTATTACCCAACATTAGCTATTGTAAGGGGTTTTACATTTCATCGGCAGTGGGTGCGTGATGCATTGGACCTCTAATTGGTTGAAATGAAACCTATTATGCGTTTTGATACGTGATGATTGACAGCTGCCAATCAGGATTGCGTGTGGAGACCGCCAGGTGGCGCGTGCAACCGCGACGGCTTCCATTTTTGAGTGGTGGGTTGGATTTACTAGCAGTCTATTTGAATTTGGAAGCTTTTGTGAGAATTTATACTAAAATGATCCTATTTCCTAACTTTTAATAATATTATTATGAGTTATTTTGTTTGTTACGCTTTCACGCTAAAACGGCTGAACGGATTTAGATGAAATTTAGCTTATAGGTAGATCATCGTCTTGAATAGAACATAGGATACCTTTTAATCCTATGGAATAAGTTACGATCTCCGTGCAGGCGAAGCTGCGAAAAAAAGTTAGCAATTCGAAACTTGGGATGGATGTTTGCCACTCAATCACGTCCGAATGGCTTAACGGATCTTGATGAAATTGATCAAAAAGGTAGATTATAGTCTGGAAGATATTGATTATATCGAGAGTGTGTTTGGTTGGGATAATTTTCGACATTCAAGCGGGAGAAGTCACGGGCGGCAGCTAGAGAAAATGTGTTTGAGTAAAGTAGGTTAATAGTCACAAATTTTTTTGAATGTCTTCGGACAAAGATCAACATATTATTCAGGATATTCTATGAACTATCGTTTCTAAGAAAATGTATATAAAGAAGAAGGCTTCTATTCCACTATGTTTCATAAATCCGTAACGCTTGGTAACACCCAATACTTGTATCTGGACTATACAAAAGACCCATCAATTATGAAGGTGAGACTAAAATCGTTTTATAACTTGGTAAAAATTAAAATCTGTAAGTTTGTATGAATATTCATCCGATTTTATTTGCATTTCACAAAGAACCAACATGCCTACAGAGTAGCAAAAGTAAAAGCAAACCAAAAATTGTTGCCTTCTGAATCTTTTTTTTCATCAAATCTTTTGTTTTATACTCATCAAATCTTTTGTTTTATACTCATCAAAGTAATCACGTTACTTTGATGAGAATAAAACAAGTCTACACCCATAAACAATGCCTAAACCAGCAGCCATAGCCCAACACCTTGCACCCTCAGGCGAAAATCCGACAAAACTCACGAATCCAACTTTAACCTATACAACAATAAATCAAGGCATTCTAATCCTTAAAAAAAAAGAAAAATAACGGTCAAAACGCTTACAGCTACAAATAAATCTTCCTCAAAAACATCAGAAATATGCAGTAAGTAGTAATAAATCTATATATAATTTCTTTAAGTTACCAATAGGCTACTTCAGGTGGTCGTTACGTTAGATCCAGCCTTAGGGTAAATGCAATCTTCATTAGATTTTTCAACCACGCGATATGGTGTGTAAGGCTAAAAGGTCATAAAATACACTGTTTGAAAGATCAACTAAATAATAGCAATTGTTCGCACGAAAATTTGTTTTGACTGTAGAGGACGCAGCCATGCTTAGAATGTAGCTATCACATTTTTAAATTTGTTCTAAGTGCTAAAGTGCAAAGAGAGAGATAAACATGAACACAGTAGACATAGATTTTGCAGAAAGTCCTCATGTTGGTGAAGTAAAACCTAATCAATTTGAAAAAGATGATGAACAGTTAATTGTTGCCAATAAGTAAGGCAAACTGAGCAATAATATATATATATTTATAATGTTGCTCTTAAGTAAAGCGTAACTCATAAGAATAAAAGCATGATGATGTAAGAGTACCTTTAATTGCTGAAACATTACAATAAGTTAAACTAAAGATAATTCTGTAGAATGATGATATAAATATAATAAATGCACAATTTATTAAACTTAATGCATCTTTGCTTGACAGTACCAAAGTTACAAATAATAAACGATTACAGTCAAACTTAATAAAGTGATAATAGAAACTGCAGGTAACCACAACACAATCTATAGTTTCACAGCTCATTAATTAGTTATATCGATCGTAACTAATTCAATAGAACTGCTTGTATTATTATCAATAAATCAGTGCGATACATTCATAAATCAACAACGTCAGTCAGGTTGCGCTTGCGCATGCCGCCGTGACAGTCCAAATCGTTTGAATTATCGCCCCATTTTCCCCCAAATTCGACTTTAATCCCTTCCGAATTGCTTTTAATTGGTTCAAAACAACAGAACCAATTATTGAAATGGGATAAATGGAATAGTCATGAGAATTCGCCGCGATTTCGGGTAAGAATGCGCGATTGCGATGCGATTAGAGCCCAATCAGACGGGATTTGTTGCAATTTCCATTGACTGGCAAATTGCAGATGCAAGTTTAGTGTTCAATCATCAATCACACGTCGATTCGAGAAAATTGGTTGGATCTTTCTTAATTCTATGTTTAGCTGCGCTTCTATATTTTGTGGTTCAAGTCCGTTAATCCGTATTTCAAAATGAGTCTGCAGTGTTCAGAAATAAGCCTTCTTGACCTAATCCGGTGTAAACCGTTGTTCCATAAGATGCTGTGGTTATAATCTTGTTTTTATAAATGTTCTATTATTTTGTGATGTCTGATTTTTAACGGGAGATTATAAAAAAGTCTTGAACCTTTTTGGCTTAACGGATTTTAAAATGATCATGCAAAGAATTGTTTCTACTGAATTTTATAAAAATATCAATAGTGTTTTTTTCTCATTATAATCGTTAATATTGGTTAGATATTTACTGCCATCAAAGAATTGAATCATGAGGCAACAACTTTAAAAACGTTTCAATAAAACCAACGAAACGGACACGTAGCGACATCGCATGGGGACAAATGACATTTCGTAGTTCGGCAGCTATCAACTAGATGGCGCAACGATTACCGCAGCCAAGGAACGACCATTATCAAGGTATTTTATAATTCCTTGAGAGAATGTTGAGGCATCTGAAAATTATAGTGCTTCGTAAAACGCTCTTACTTTAATACAGTAATGTGTACGGAATCCATATTATTAGGTAAGTAGGTACATTATAATTCACATTAAGGGATGGAATGTGACCTGATAATCTCGTCAGTAACTTAGTTTAAAGTTGATGAATCATATTTCTGTGGGAGAGCAGGTTTTCTTTAAGCTGTTGATCTATTTTTGTAGGGCGAGACATTTTAAAATTATATCGCATCTATAAACTGCTTAGTATACGTAATGTTTTTCGCCATTGTAAAATCGAATAATTACAGCAGATGTTTTAATACTAATGAATACTCATAGCGTTACAGATAGATACATAGGTACTACATAAGTAATATCTACGTAAGTAGTTAGCTCATTATTAAATTTTATTTAAAAAATATTGAATCAAAGAGATTCTCTTGACATTTTTTCAATCATAACTTCAATATTAAGAGTAGGTACCTACTAAGCTGTAGTCAGCTTAATATTGAAGTTTTTTTGAAGAACAGGCGTTATTTAGTAATAACGCCTGTTCTATCATGAGATTTTCATTTAAATTAAAAGAAAATCTGCATTCAGATTGTTATTGAAAATTAATCAATAAATCATTCCATATAATGCCACTGTAATTTTGATATTAAGTATTAACCAAAACATTTAGCTACTAATACTAAAACCGATTCAGCTAAATCCATTTGATTTCTGACATATTTTAGTATAAATCATCTCATACCTTTGTTCGGATATGCAGATACAATTTCTACAGTAGGTACCTATGTGCTGAAAGACAACGCAACAAGCTATTATACAGAATCGATATGAGTAGGTAGTACATCTAAGTAGGGCCAGAGTTACTCCCCAGTTGAACTCCAATCGAAAATCACTTCATGCTCAGTTAAAATATTTGAAAGTTTCACTATGCCGAATCCACTTATCTATGAAAATATCATTTATTATTATATTGGTTCATTAAGCACCATGTCTACACATACATACCTACGTGCATCTAAAATTTCAATTGAAACGTCCAAGTAAATTTCTTCACGATTTTTTATTAGCAAAGATGATCTTAAAACGGGTTTGTACGAAATCGCTCGAGACTAGACTCTCACGTATAATTATAATTAATTTCATTACATTACTATAATGATTGTGTTTGGTATTGCACGATCTGTGATGCGTAGGGTTGCCGACAACATTTTCATTTAAAATAAGTTGGTAGTTGAGCTCCTAACAGTATCGAAGCTTCTCATAATAGGTATCAATTTTGCTATCAACTAAATGCAGGAACGAAATGTTTCACTTGGTACTGTGTAAAAACTGACAAAATAATTAGACGAAACAAATCGCATAGAAGCTTATCAAAAGAAGTAACCGTAATTCGTTATATATGCTTGCTAACTTTATTCATGTCTAAATCTGGTCACTCGATTATTATAATATAGTAGTTCTTATAAGTAATGATAACTTTAGTTGTAGTCATCATCAGGCGTTTGATCCATTCAAGTATTATTAAGTACGAGTACAACTACAAGATGTTGATCGAATTCAAAATCATGAAACACATACTCGGCCAGTGCTAACCCTATTACTAGACCATAGGCCACTCGTTAATGGGTAAACTGACACGCGACGGAACCGTTACATTTTTTTTGTCCTAAATGTGAAAAATAGTTTTAGTTTTAGCCATAAATAACAACTCGCTAACATTTTTATGTGAGTGAGAGAGTTCAGATTAGCTAGGTAAGATGACTGTTAACTTTCAGTGGGTTCTATCAGTGGTAAAGGGTGGATGCTAATATTCTTCAAATTTAATAGTAATTAATATAAAAGTTAATAACACCTTCGTAATAATACATAGATACTTTCTTTTAATTTTCAAATAAATGCAAAATTCAAATTATTATTTGTTTTCTCTATGTAAGTGAAAACAATAGGTGTCATCCATAAAATCTTTAATAATAGAAAATATCAACCAATGCTGCAAACAACCTACTCACAAGCAAGCAAAATTATTGTTGGGTTTATAACAGTAATATCTATTCCAGAAGTAATATTATGTTTGAGCATTTATTATAGAGTACTTCAAGCGTTATAAATTACGTTATCTCCAATCGAAGCAATAAGAGATGATAACGTAGATAAATACGCAGAAGAAATAAAACAATGCAGTAATGTTCATTACTATTTTCTTTTATTTTACCATTATACTTCTAATAGTAGCCTCGTCGACTTAACAATAATACTTAATTTACATATTTACAGCAAAATTTACATGCACTAGAGCTAACTACTGAAATCTCTTAATACATACAGTATACATCTAATTTTTGAACATGATTTCAATGATGTCATAGCCACAATTTTGGAACGAAACGAACTTATAAACGAAGGTAATACTTTTCGGTAACTTTAGTCAACCATAGACTTATCTAATTTAATCTATCACAATAAATAAACCTCTAAACAAACAATAACAATATTAAAAACAATTTCAGTCTTCAAAGTGAAAAAAGATCCGAGTTACGGCCGTTACATGAATCATTAGATGGAAATACAAATGATGATGAATTTACATTACAAAGAAATGAATCTATTAGAGCCGATATAAATGAAACAGGATAAACGGATGCACAATGATAAGAACCCTTACTAATCAGTCAATGATACATCTTTGGCAATCATCAAATTAACTAAATTAAACATCAAATCCCTGATTGTGAGCCTCTTGCCAATTTAAACAGGTACCGTAGAACGCGGTGAGAGCAAACAATAAATATTTACAGTTATGAGAATCAACGCTTCATGATGTCTTCTATAGAAAAGCCTAGAGGTCTCTTAGGCCCTTCAACTGGAGACTGGTGGGGACTCACAAGTGGTTGAACTTGTTGCGGCAGGGGTGGCGAAGGCTTGTGTGAGAGGTCCAATAAAGAGTTCTCTGACTGACTCGTTGAAGAAACTTCTTGACATCCTTCCAAATGTTCCAAATGATGCTTGTTTGCATCGCTGTGTGTTAGCAGATGCGTCTTCAAGTTAGATCTTTGGTTGAAGCTCTTGTTGCACACAGGGCACTTGTGGGGAGATTCTTCCATATGTAGTATTTTGTGTACAGCCAGCGTCCTCGACTGGCAGAATCCTTTTCCACACTCGGTGCACTTGAACGGCTTCTCTTTTGAATGTATGTACCTGGAAAATGGAGAACAGAAATAAGACACAAGCTCAACTTTCTCTTCTAACGCGTACACAATGTAAACAAACATTTACATACACTTTTATGGCTCAATAGGCGACAAAATAATTTGAGCGCTTTGAATGAAAATTGAAGTGATTCTACATTACGGACACATTAGACTGTTAATATATACGGTACGATATGAGAAAAAAAACTTTGGTCTCGTAAAAGCGAAGAAATATAACGTGTAATTTGTTCGACGGCGGAGCAAGACAGATATGGTGATCGTAAAGAACGAAACCGGTTGGCGAGGGCGCGCGTGCGCCCGCCGCCTCGCGACCTCACAAAAAGGTTTACACTTTTAATTTTTTTTTCTACTCTTATCGTCAACAATGCCTCGGTGAAACACGTCCTAAATCACGTTGTTGGTATTTCGAAGGAAACATTAAATTAAATTAGAAGCCTTCCAGATAAAATTGATTACCAACATCAAGTAATCCTTTAACTAGTGAAAGTGGTTTGGTTTCTAACACGCGTTCATTAACTTGATATGTTTCATGTTACAGATATTTATAGAAAGACAGTCTAAAGGATCTTTCAATTTGGTCTTCGCACTAATGTGTGTAAGATTTACTGTATAAAAACTAACGGCAATTAAAATTCTGGTGATGAACATTTTAACACTTAAAAGACATAACATTGAGTTTTAGTAGTTCCGATAATGTAGCTTTAAAACAAAATTTAATGTGTTGATACGGACTATCATATAACTTGAAACTTAATAGCACGAGACATAAACAAGTTAAATGCAGATAAAAATGATGATACATACCTATGGTCTCTGAGGTGGTCTTGCCGGCGGAAAGCCTTCCCGCAGATGTCACACGAGTAGGGCCTCTCATCAGTGTGAGTCCTTTCATGGATCAGCAGGTTGTAGGATTTGGTGAACTGGCGGTTGCAGTATTTGCAAATAAACTGCTTCTTAGGTCTTGTTCCAGGGACGCCAGGTGCTCGCATTGGCGGCGGGTTCCTTCCTGGCATTCTCTGAGCCATGACGCCGGGGTATCTCAGTGAGTGGTGATAGAAAGCTGCGTTTCTGATCCACTGGTTGACGAGCATGGCGTGGTACGGGGCCGACGGTGGGAGCGTTGCGACTTGAGCTTGCACGTAGGCCGACATGGGGTGCGAGTAGCTCTGCACTGGGACTTTCTCATAGGGGTAAGGGGTCTGCATGGCTGGTCGGGGGTAGCTGTAGGGTTGCGCGGGTGGCGTCCACGGCTGGTGCCGCGAGATAACTACCGCTGGGGGCGTGTCGTCGGTGGGCGTGTGTGGCGGCGTCGGTAAAGGGGGTGATGGCCGCTCGAGCTTGACTAAAGCTTCGATGGGGAAGTCTGGTGGGTAGCCTGAGAAAGTAATGAATGTAATGTTAATATGTTGAGTTCTAATGGCTGATAAATGACGTTGAAATTTTTGTTACAATAATTCATGGTGCTAGTAACATATTCCACAAAAAAAGTTTTGTAAATTGTAAGTGTAACAATGTGACATATTAATTTGCGTAATACAAAAAAGATCTCTAGATTGTGTCTGCTGACAGACAGCTAACAAAATAAAAATAAAAGATATGAAAAAAAAAATCTAAACCATTTTATACCAATTTTAGATTATAACTAAAACTGTAGTTCCAAAACACCATCCGCCTCCGAAGATATTATGTGATGTGTTGTAGCTTGTTTTTCCTTATCGTCATCTTTAATACGTTAGCCTAACAACAACAAATCCGCGCCAGAAAAAATAACAACTAGACACTTACTGTGATTTTCCTCAATATGTTCTTCCTCCTCTTCGATATTGATATCGTCCGAACTGTCAACACTGTACGGCTTATCTTCCATTTCCACAAATCAATTGTCCATATAACTAAACACTAGGGCACTGTCCTCTCGGGCTCACTTTGGTATCACTGTAGCTGTGTCGTCACTGCAAAACTGGTTTGTACTGACAACCGGCTTGTGAGAGCGCGCGGAGCGTTATGAGTTTGTGTGCGTTCGCTATCTGGGTCTGCGCCAGCGCGCGGCGAGGAGGGGGGCAGATCAAAAGCGCCGCTCCGTCCGGCGCCTGTGCTGGCTCCCGAGGCAGCCGCACCTCCCAATAGGCGGGGCCTACCGAGCTCTGCCTTCGGAATCGATCGGTAACAATCGCGAATTGCTTCAACTAAGACCTAACTTGCTTCGACTAAGTTCTATTCTCTGTACTCCACACAGGGTTTTGGAACTTTGTCTAAATTAAGTGTCAAAGGTTTTGTATCGTTTCGTAATTGAGTTTGTTTGGCAATGCAAATTTTTGGTGACACGGCGTCCCGTTGAAGCTATTAGGTGAGCAGATTGCTCTGGTAATTTAGTTTCGTAGGCAAGGCTTTGTGTTTGACTGTCGTATGTCTTTGTACAGTTGTTGTAATTTGTATCTATATTGAGATTAGACTCGTATTACATGGGGCTTTGTACACTGTTATGGAGTGTGCGTGAAAGTTCCGACGTTCTGAATTGAATTGTTTATGTTCCTGTATCTGAATATGCATGACTTCGCTTTGTCCCTTTGATGTCGTTATTGCATTTTGATTTAAGTTTCACTCTCGAAAATCAAATGACTTTTTAAAGCTTTATTCGAGTCTTAATTGCATTTGTTTCTACACTTTAAAGAGCTTTAAACCTACTTAGTGTAATGTCTGCTAGATTCCTTTTTGCATTTATCTGGGTTTCTCATCAATAAGAACCTATCTACCCATCTACTAACTTGTTTTAACACTCACATTATATTGTTTTCCCATGGCTCCAAGTTCCAAATATCAAATATTCTATATCATTTAGCGTGTCATCGAAATTTTTAGCAAGAAATTAATCACATTAATAGGTATTAATTACATACCTATCAGAACTTCATAATTGAATAGCTAAAAAGTGATTAAGTTAGGTGATATCAGTATTCTAATTAATGAATTACACGTAGATTTCAGGGAAATTAAAACAGTAGCGATTAATACCAAATTAATAGCTAAGTAGGTATCTACATACCTAATTGGTAATGTGTAATAGATATTTTTCTTGTACAGATCCATAGCTAGGATAGCTAATTGAAATGAAACATTTTGTGGATAACGCTTCTCTTTTTTAAGGTTGGGAAAGCATTAAATGACTTCTCCCGATCTGGGTGGAGCAGAAGCGAGTGTCAGACTCTTACTGACTAAAACCCACCCGTGTTTCTCCTAGTGCTCTTTGCGTTCCAGGACCACGGTGACTCTTTTGAACAAGTTCCGCAACCCTGGCAAGAGTGGATTACGCTGAAATTCTCATAACTGATATGTATTTTTAGATGAGTTTGCGGAGAAAATCGTACTGAAATTTATTGCAATTTGAATGGAAAGCATAGGTAAGTAAACTGGTGTAAGGAACTCAAGTGGATAAAAATACTTTTCCGAAATTTTAAAGCAATTAGAGGAATTGCTGGAACTGCACATCTGAGTAGCATAGAGCATAATTATCATTGCACTTGCTCCAAACGTAACTATTTTACCGACATCTTATGAGTCACCTAATTCAATGCCATATTATTCTTCATATTATCCACTCATGGTTTGTTTACTCTTCCTCAACCTCTATAACTATGCACATCCCAACTCAAATCCCTTCGCTTTCCTTCATCATCTGCCTGGCCTTTCCCAACCATATTGGGGTCGGCTCCCAGTCAAACCGGATTCAGCTGAACACCAGTATTTTACGTAGAGCGGCTGCCTACCTGACCTCCACAACCCATTAACTTGGTAACACGATATTTCTCGTCAAGACTGGTGACAGATTTTCTGACTTCTGACAATCCATAACGACTGCCAAATATCTCCAAATGATAGCCGAGACCAACGGCTTATCGTGGTTTCCGAGGCACGGAGGAGTCTCGGTATGTTGAGATGGTCATCGATCCACAGACTGGCAAGCTTTGCTTAACCTTGAAGATCGACCCATGCGGCTGTTATAATTTGGCCATAAGCTCCTCTATCCATTCTCTTTCCTTGCCATATATAATTGTTTGAAAAGTCCCAAACTCTAAAATCATTTGCCGCCTTAAAAAGATAACAGATATTGTTTTCATAGAATTTCACATAGGTACATACCGATCAGTACCAAACTATTCTTCCTAAAAAAATCCCATGCCATACCATTGTTAACATTCTTATGAGCATATCCACTGTTCTATGCATAAACAATGTAGGATACTTAAACATCGTAACTATGAACAAAGGATTATTGTTGTACTACCTATTCGCTTTTAGATATACATAATGGGCACCTTAGGTAGGTATACCTACCTACAGTTGTTTGCCAAAATTTTGCCAATTCTACAAAAGATACAAGTTTTAGTTTATTCTTTAGTATATAGTTTGTTTGTTTGTTAAGCTTTGTCGCTAAAACAGCTGAACGGCACATAGGTAGACCATGACCTGATGCTTTTTATGTGCCTGTATACGGGATAACTTCCGATCTTCACGCGAGCAGAGCCGCGGGAAAAACCTAGTTATATTACAGTTTGGAAATTAAAAAATTTCAATCTCGTCAGAAAGGCTGAAGGAATCTTGATAAAAATTAGCACAGAGATAGTTTATAGTCTGGAATAACACATAGTACTTTTCTACCCTGGGAGTATATTCTAATGGGATAATTTCCGAGATTCACAAGGGTGGAGCAGCGGGCGGGCGGGAGCTAGTGATGAGATATTTGTTTACTAGCACTTTCAAAAATCCCTTCTTAGTTTAAAACTACTGCGTCATAAAAGGGGGCCTTGTGCAAAATGTCTCTTTCTAGTCCCAGTAGTATCCTGTGCGGTGATGTTTGATATGTCAGTCAGCCAGACCCTATTTAAGGGTTTACTATGCCAAACCGGATGCCAAATAATCGTGGGAAGCCAATTACGATATCAATAAATTACAATAGTAAGGTACCTAGGTAAGAAAAAAGTTTTCTACTAAAAAAAATACATTTATCCATGTTGACATGCATATTTATATGTCCGGTTAAGCAGAAACCAGCCTAAGTGTGCTGAAATGCAACTGGTACCCAACAAAAAATGCATATTTATATTCTTTTAAAGCGAAATACGGGCTCTACTCCTCTCGAAAAGACCAAAGCAAAGGAGCGTAGTGAGGTATCGTAATGGAACTTGTGTAGCTGGTACTAAATAGTTCAAAGATTATTATATCCATAGGATTGTATCTCTCAGACGAAATCGATACATACGTTTTTATTTTTCGCCAGCGTGGATAGTGGCTCACGCAGTATAAATAAGTCTGGTGTGCGTCTTGGTGTAGCACGCATGGCTTCGGTGGCTTTGAGCCTCGAAAGTATAATACCTGCGTTAATTTCGTTAGATTCTTAAATGACAGTCCTTTATTTATTTTAGCAATTCTTGTTTTCTTTTTTTTACATTCACATTGCAATCAAAAACACAACTAGTTTCCCTACATTGTCGTTGAGGTGATATTGCGAAAAGCGAACGCTGAAAATGTCCATTCATCTACATGAAAATCGCTAGGAAACAGTACAGAGCCTTGTTACTGAAACTTTTGTATGATTTGGCAATTAAAAATAGGACCTCACTAAACAAAATCTTCTAGTTTTTCTGCACCTATAACATCAGTCTACAAAATAAAACCATACACACTTCACCATATGACATATTTACCATATATTTAGGGACACAGGCCTCCACTATAAAAAAGGGGCGAGCCAGAATATATCACGCGGTCCTTGGGCTGGATGGTGGATATCACCATGATTTCCATTTTGAGAGTATTTTTGTGATACTGATTAGGAAAATAAAACAAAGTTCAATACCTCCTTAAGTGAATCTACGATAAATAAGTCGAGTATTCGAGATGAAGCTGCAGACCATTAACATTCTAGCGAACGCGATTTTCGAAATGCTGAAATCGAAAGAAAGGAAGCTTGATCACGTGGCAATTCGACAGTGTTTGTCAATCTAATATCATTTTGACGTTTTGAGAATCGTCTCCGCCACGCTACTGCTGACAGTATGTCATTTGTGTACAGTTTCAGTACCTATTCAAATTGAAGCTGTTGACATTAATCTCAATGATTTAGCAGCTCAGTATTACAGTCGTTGTTCTACGGTTAGACACACTTGAAAATTGGAACAGCAAGCAAATTCCATCTAAACTTTAAACACACTAGAATCTATGCGGCATAAGGTACTTACCTACTTCGTAAGCGACTATTTCGAGGCGCAAACACCGGTCAGGTGGGCGACGGACACACGACACTCAGCGGGCGCCCTTTGTACCAGATATCAAAGGCGCCGACTCAAACAAGCTAGCTTTCAAAATGAACTGACGTAACTTAACTATTTGGCAAAGCAATGTGAACTTTAAGTTGCGTGCAGTAATGCTCATAATTAGTAGTGATGTATTTTTTTTATGATGCTAAGCTGATTAAGACTTTTAGTGAAAGACATGTAGTTGAAAATTGCTTGTGTAAGATTGGTGGTCAGGTTTGTTTGGAAGAGATTATGGTAGAGCCACTAGACACCTTGTTGAGTCTAGAATTCGGTGTTAGTTCGTGTCGGTTAAGTAATGGTGTGAACAATCATGGGTTATGTACGTAATGAGTCGGATAACTTGTTTAAAGTCGAATGGCTGTACACCATAGCATGGTATAAACTATAGAGTTCAGTTTGTAAGCACTCTACATTACTAAAAAAGGTTGTTGTTTGAATATAGGAACATAAAAAGGTGAAAACCAAACGGATACTTCCGTCCGACGTCACTTCCGCGTATGACAAATTTCCCTTTTTGAAAATCGTTTTCCTATATTCAGTTTTTCGCTGTCAAAATGCTACTATACACGGATAATAATATACCTAACCTAAGTTAGCTAAATCATTCGAACCATAACTTTTTTTTTTCTGGATGGGAAATCATCAAATGACTTCTCCCGCTCTGGGCGGAGCGGGAGGGAGTGTCAGACTCTTACTGACTTAAACCCACCCGTGTTCCTTCTTGTGCCCTTTGCGTTCCAGGGCCGCGGTGACTCTTTCGAACAAATTCCGCAACCCTAGCAGGCACTGACCCTATGGGGCCCCGTCTTTATTGCTGACGGCTCTTTGAGGCGCGCGTGGAACACGACGCGCCGTCGACTCGGGCCTGGTTGCTATCGGACGGCGAGCCACCCATAGCTCGCCATCCGCAGGCCCGCGCCTACGGTGGCCGGGAATCGCCCTGCGTTTCCCGACGCCCGGGCTGGATCCGACACAGGTACCTCCCGAAACAGCCGTGTCCGGTGAGCACCTGAGTCAGGCGGAAGGTGAGGACGCCGTGGCGTCTCTCTAACCACTCCTCAAAGAGGGGACTTATCGCCGCAATGGCGGCGTGCCCAGCGCTGGGTTGCAGCAGTCGCTGTCTCCATACCTCTGTGAGATCCCGCCGGAGCTCCGTCCGCTGCGCAGCAATCTGCCGCGGCAGCAGAGTTTCGCCCCGGCCGCGGCGTAGCGCCTCCACGCGCAACGCGTAGACGTGCGCGAGGGCTCTCGCCTCAAGATCCCACGGCAGCAATCCGGCAAGGAGGTTCGCCGCCTCGCCGAGGTTCGCCGCCTCGCCGATTCGAACCATACCTACACTTGCAGTTTTACTAGTGCATAAAGTTTAATAAATTAATAAATATACCACACACCTTAATTACTTATTGTCCGTAGTTTTTAATACCTGTAAATTGAAACAGCGTTAGTAAAAGAAGACGCTTACGTACCTAATCGTAAAGATTCAAGTATTTTACTCACTAAGCATAATCCACCACAAAGTTTCAGCTATCCTTGACTGTAAAAAAAAAATTCACAATAAAAAAACAAAACAAGACACAATAAAAATAAAATAAACAAAAAGTTCTAGTCACTATATTATTATTTTATCTTGAAAAACATTTTATTACTTTAATTAAATTGTTTACACTTGGCTTCTGTTTTCAGTCTAACAATATTTGTTTAACACACATACAAATATTTCGTCACAGTGAGACTACGTTTTCTGTTAATATCAGAGAAAATATTATTCAAATCTTTGTGTATGTGTGGGTCATTGTAAAGATAAAAGTAATAGACAGTATGTAATTTATTACATAGATTTTGTAGTAGTAAATGCTCTCGTTTTGTTATCGCTGGGCATTTGAACGTTGGATATCATGCTGAAGGAAATAAAAAGATTTATAGAATAGATAATATTGGTATCTAATAAAAAAGCAGCAGGCAAATGTTCATTGTTTTATAGGGATAGCCCACTGCCAAAGTAAGTAATGATATAATATAAATCATAAATATCATATGCTTAACTGACATTTTCATAACCCCCAATATTTAAGAAAAAGACAGGCCTATGCTCATAGCTTAGCATTAGGTGAAGACGGGATGTGAATGATGTTCATGAGGATACCTAATAAAGTATTACGCTCTACAAGTTTACTTTTTTTTCCATCAAATATTTGGATTAATCTACTTTGCCCCATTGGCAAAGTAGATTATAACAGTGATAGCCCTAGTGGAGCAAAATATACTTAGACTTCATGCAAGTGTATTCTGCCCAACTAATTTATTTCAGTAGGGCAGAATGCACGCCAAAAATATAGCTGTCTGTTCTACCCCACTAGTGGACGGCCAGTGGAGCAAAATAGAATAATCCAAATACTTGACATATAAACAAGTCTAAAAAAACATAACCAGTTACTTTCTTGTTTTCGGCCATTTTTTTGTCATGTCTCATCACGTGAGTCCCGAAATCATGGAGTATGTAGAGCCTCTTATGTTGTTTCAATAGAGTTGCAATCTAAATTATAAACCAAATAATATTATCTGCACCAAAGGGTCGGGTTAGAATAAAGAGCGTATCATTTGATATAATCTAAACGATATCAAAGGGAACACAAATTATAACAACTTAACTTTGGAAAAGTTATGCAAATACAATTAGGGATTATGGATTTTAGAATAGTGATGCTCGTGGCTATATAAGAACATCGGCACGTTTTCGATCTCTGAGGTGAGGATTGTGGAGATCGGTCTGTGACCATTCATTTCATATCACGTGACGGCGGTTATTTGTAGACCTTTTATTCGTTACACGGAGTCGAAAGCCAGAAAATTAGACACCAAAGAGTGTACACGGTAGTTCTTCCTAGTTAATGGGTTATGAAGTTCAGTAATACAGTCGGCCCATGCATATTTGTAGTATTTAGCTGCATCCACTTAAATTGCAAGTCGATGCTATCATCGACTAAAGCAGTGGTTCTTAACCTTTTGATTATGAGGGACCACAAGACGAAATTTCTGGCTTGCCATGGACCACCAACTTCTTGGAGGAAGTAAGATTTTTTTAGCACTTCCGAATCCAGTACGGTGCTGCTTCAGGCCAGAAACATACCGATACTGACACAAAACCGATTTCGTTTCTTTTTTTAAGTAATCAGAAGTACCGAGAACTTCTGTTCGCATAGATGTCGATGAAAACAAAGTTAGGTAGTGTGTAGCACTTTTTCGAAACATACAAAAATATTTCCTATTAAATCTTGTCTTTAATTACTTTCCTTCTTAAAAACTAATATTGTATTGCATTTCAAACACTACTTCTTTTTGGAGCCTTGCAGAAAATATTGTATTTTAAGGTTAGGCTTCGCGGACCACTTCGAGTGCTGCCAGGGACCACCAGTGGTCCGCGGACCACCGGTTAAGAACCACTGGACTAAAGAGTAACCAATCGTAGCGTGTCACCATAAAAAAAAACCTTAAAGTCGACCCCAATATAGTTGGGCAAAATCCTAGCCAGAATGATTGATGAGGTTTATAAAAGTAGACAGAGACAATATGAAAATTTCGCGAGGGTACAAGAGTAAGGAAAGGCCAAAGAAAAGATGGCTGGACTATTTTTAAGACGATATAGCGAAAAAAATGATACAAAGAAGAGAAGCATTGAAGAAAAAAGCAGCTTGCGCAGACGCCTAATTCATAAATTGAATTATGGACAAAATAATATTAGAATTTACGTGATCGCATAGGTACTGGAACAAACTAGTTTTTACTAAGCAGTTTCAAAATAACATACAAAAAAAACATATTATAAAAATGACTGTTATTATGTTTATAAAACATGGAGATTACAACGTACCTAATGGAAAATCCAATGGTCACGCATAGACGTGATGATTATGTCATGTCACTTCGAATGACATCCATGTGAGAAGGCAATAGTATACAAAGTGATTTATTTAGACCACCGAAGAACTGTCGTTGAATAATACTTATAATGGCTTTGTCCATTACTTTCACCACTGTGTTACTTATTTTCTGCACTCAAAGTGCAGAAAATTCTTCTTTTATTTTATAGACACGGCTATACTATTTTATAGTTGAATTGTTATTCCTGTATGGTGCTGTTGATTTATTTTTAAGCGTTTTGAATGGTTGAACAGGGGTCTCATTCTCATTCTTCAGAAAAAACGCAAACCCTTCCACACCATTATCATAATTTGCTCTACATTAAATGTACTATTAAATCTGATTTCTATACAGGCTCCTGAATTCCTATAGACAGCGAAGACTGACACGATATTATTACATGCATTAGTTAATATGAAGTAAAAGCAAATGCTGTACTACCAATAAAAAAAATCATACTATACGCTCTTATTTTTATGTTTCCGGGAAAACCATGAATGACTTGAAAATATTTTTGGAAAATCTCATGAAAATCCAGTTCACAGCCTCGAAAGTAAAACATACTGCAATTATCTACGTATGTAATTTTAAGATTGGGATGTTTATCAGCTTGTCAATATAATTTGAAAAACAACGGAAAAACACGAAGTTTTTCCTGAATTCTTATTTTTGATGAATCATGATAACTACGCTGCGTTTCTCACTAATCACATTGTCAATCTATATTATCCCTACTTTAATGCTATAAATGTGAAATTCATTTTAGTCTGTCTATTAGATACGTTTTCACGCATAAACCACTTAACCGATTTTGTTGAATTTTGGTATAGAGATAGGTTGGACCTTGAGGAAGGACACAATACTTGTTATCCTAAGATTACGTTCGTAATTTCCGATTATTTTTTTTAGAAACCCTGGCAGAAAATATGTAGTCATAAATAAATTATGAAATGGACCCGTGAACACATTACCTACATGTTCATTGAATTGTGAAACAAGTCGTGAGAAGAATGAGATGTCATCTAATCAAGTTTCAACACTTCGAAGGTTGAGATCGTGTAATAGATCACCGAATATGACGTTTTGGCAATTTCAAATCATTAGCTGTGGTTTGAAGCTGTCATCGCTATGAAAATGAATGTATTTTGGAACACTGGTTTACAATATGAAGTACTTACCTAACTAAAATATTCAGTGGGTTTATTAAGTATAAGCTGTGCTCCGTGGATTCACCCGCGTAATTCCCGTTGCCGTAGGAATACGAGGATACCATGGATAGCTTTTTTATTCGCTGATAATGTAGCTTTCCATTGGTGAAAAAATGGTTCCAATCGGCCTAGCAGTGTCAGAGGTGGCTCAGGACATTAACATGCAAATTGAAGGTCTTTCATGTGTGCTTCTGAGAATAAAGGTAGAAACGGTACTAAGGAAGTAGCGTCTGGTGCCTATCTTCTCATGCTATTGCTATTACGTTCTGAGAGAGGTAAGTCAACATTTTGTATGCTAGAGATGCATTAAGTCGATGCAACTCTATCCGCCATTCCTCATGCAGTGAATAGGGCAATGAAGAAATGAAAGAAGCAGGGTTTATTTACGCCAAGGACTGTCCCTCATCATCGCAGATCTTGGCAGATCCAGGCGAACGCGGAACCGATAAGGATCGAGCATGTTATATCTCAGGGCGATAGTCTGAGTCCACCGTTGTTTAAGATTGGGCACCTGTATCATAATGTACTGTACTGTACTATATGATGTGGTAATTAAATACTCACAATAAAAAAATGTCCTCTAAACCAGCTCTAAAGTAAGTTATCAAACAAACCATTAAAACATACATACAATTATAGTCGCCACATAATGCCGTCAATAAACTTCTTAATTTGCACAGAGGCAATAAAAACCATGAGAATTATCATGCAACTACTATTTACTGTAATAATCTTAGCGCGGCCGTTTCGGTTTGTGTAAACACGTCAAATTCCTAATTGGCTGGATTACACGACCTTGTTCCTGTGATAAAGCGTAGATTATACTTTGAGATGGGGATTTTGAGGCAGAATGTTGTAGATGAACGTCATTGATTCATGTGACTTGAATGTAATGAATATCATCATATTCCAAGCCTTTTCACAACTACTTTCTGCTTTCAGTGTCTGTACCTACTGTCGGCTTTCAGTTTTAACGTGTTTACACACAGCGACTGCTTATTTCATAACACAGTTATTGGGTAACTGGACATGATATCCCTATTCTTTTACCAACTGAATTGCATTGGGGTTGGCTCCCAGTCAAACCAATTACGCTGAATATCAGTGTTTCTCATGAAGCGGCTGCCTTACCTTCACAACCCACTAACTGGGTAACACGGTACTTCTCGGCTAGACTAGATTCAGATTTCTGGCTTCTGATAATCTGTAACGACAGCCAAAGATGTACGAATGACAGCCGGAACCAATGGCTTAACATGCATTTCAAGGTACGGAGGAGTAAGATGGTTACCCATCCACACACGGACCTTGGCTTAACCTTTAAGAACGACCTGTATGGCTGTTGTTATTAAGCACGTAAAGATTTGATATTGACTACAAGTAGGTACAAGTAAAGAGAAACATTATTTTGGGCTGTTTTCTTGATCATGTTTACTTATATTTAATTGCGTGAATTATAACGTGCCAATCCTGTGTTCAAATTGAGGTTGAGATTCAACTCGCGTAGTGGTTATCATATCAAATTATTCAATATATAATGCACTTAGTTTCTAAAAGCTTGTTCAAGATTTTCTTGTTATGTTTACCAGAATAACAGTAATCGATCAAAATTGACACTACGAATGTGAGATTATATTGATTAGGTTTTCAACTGATGGACTTTTTACAAGCCGCTGTATTATTTTCACCTTATATCTTATATTGCTCCAAGTTTTACAGCGATATCCACAAGGTTGAAAATAGGAATGATTCCTGGGTAAAAATAATTCTATTAAGTCTATCGGTTATTTTTGCAAAAAAAAACACGTATTTTTTGCTTATAATCAGCTTTTCAATGTTCCCACTGCTGGGACACAGGCCTCCTCTCTAGGAGAGGGAATAGGGCGTAATCCACCACGCGGGCCCAGTGCGGGTTGGTGAATGTCACATATCTTCGATTTTTGGTTCTAGGACATGCCGGTTTCCTCACGGTGTTTTCCTTCACCGTTTTGAGAAGTGGTGATGGATATTTTTTGCTTACTTAGGTAAATTTATAAAAATATACAAAGGGTAAATGCATCAAGTTTCAGGAGTGGCGGCGTGTGACGTCACATCAACGTAAAAGTGTACCAGTGTGACGTCACGCGAATTTCAACGTTCTATCGTAATAAATAATTTATGTTCATGCCCATTATTATGTTTCGGTAATCTTACCGATGGACCAAACAGATAATTTTAAAAATCGATCCCATTGAAGTTAATATTCCTCTGCTCTCATATTGCTTAGAACAAATAAAACATTATTTGAAGGTCTCCTGAATGATGACGTCATAGAGCTAAAACAATCTGCTAACATTATATACAAAATTGGTACTCATAATTACCATTCTGTCCTTGAAACCATATTGAAAAGGAACAAATAGGTAACCAAAAAAATCCCATACCTAAATATTCTAAACGCGAGTAGGTACATACTTCCGAAAAACCCTTATCATTCTTGGAATAGGTCGCACGAAGTGCAAAACGACCCTTTGTTATACTATCAGTAAGCCTAATGTGTATGTAACTTAAAACTAAGCACTGATAAGCCAGGTAAGGCGGCACTTCAGAGGTAACAGTGGCAAGTAAGACGCCTTAATTCTATTATGCTTATTGTGAACAAATAGTGAAGGTAATTTTATTGTGCGTAGGCGCAGCCGGGATATTTTTGTTCTTTTGTTTTGGCGGCTCTTTTGATCTGTTGAAATTGGATCACTGCTGACTCAATGAATAGGTAATACTTATCAGTGGTAATGTTTAGAGTAAGTTTCTTTGCCAAGTTTGACTGTACGCAAATTGTTTATATCATACTAGCAGCGCCCCGTGGTTTCTACCGCGTTGCCGTTCCCGTGGCAATACGGGGATAAAATACATACCTACATTCTATGACACTCCACAATAACGTAGTTTTCTATTAGTGAAATAATTTTGAAAATCGGTTCAGTAGATCCAGAGATTACCCCTTACAACGTCACAAAGTCACAAACGTTACCTCTTTATAATTAATTAATTTATTTATTTACTAACTCAACATTTAATTAGGAAATTTCTGTAATGATTACAGGAATTTCCTAATTCATAAGTGTGGCCATAATTACAGTTTTATTATTTACCATAACATATTATGTGGTACATCGTGGTTTTTGTGAACTCACTCAGAGAACAAGTTAAAATATCTATACTGAGTGAGAGAAAAAAAAAAACGTTTTTTTTTTAAATAAAAAATATAACAATAAAAAATATGATTACATAGCAGGATCGAACTCAAAAGATTTATTTAAATTAAACCATTTTCACGCAATTTTGAATTTTCATGATTTATTTATTTATTTATTTATGTACACGGAGGACTTACAGCTAACAAAAACAGACAAAAATGGAAACATAGTCATCAAAAAGCCAATTACAAGTCCTCACGTGTAGACACACAATAATTATTATTGATCTATATATAGGTATTTGCACGCTTCAAAGCGTAGATCTATATGGAGAAGAAAGTGCAAGAAACTTCACGGACACTCTTTTAAAAATAATAACATTATTTATAACATAACATAGCGTTAATAACTCAATTACAATCAATTTAATTACCCGAACCATATTAATTGGTTTAAGTTTTCCGTTCAGTTAACAAAAAATATCACTGATATTTATCCTTAAAATCAATTAGTATGACAACATTTTGATAAAGGATTATGTAAGTTATAATGTTAGATAGTGGGAATGCTTTAATCCATTAAAAGATTGAAGATAAAACTATAATCAGGTGTTAGTGATGGTCTAACTAACGTATATGTGAGTCATACTCATAAACATAATTATAAACAATAGTCTGACATTGGGACTTGTTTATATTGGTTGGCATTTTGTAGAATTTTATGATATGCCGTTGCTATGGTTAGATTTTCGGGAACTTAGTACCCGGCGTGGATGGGTGCAGTTCGAATAGAATGACGGGAGCTAAAGTAAACGAATAAACTAAGTTCCCGTCATCCAGGTAGATAAAGGAGCACCGCGAAGCGGAACTTCTTAGTCGAGATTAGGAATGAGGTTCAGTGGTCTGGAACCTTTTCAGTAGAACAGAGCCTATATCGGTAGAAATACTTAAAAATCGGTGGGTTCAAGACCACTGATGAGGTTACCATTTAATGAATAAGCCAATTATTATTATTATGTGAAATAGTCGACCACATCTACATCAAATCCTTCTAACACTAAATAGATAAAACTAAGTACATTTTATTCTCAAAGAGAAACATTAACTTACCGCTTTATGTTCGCACACAATTATAAGCACGCTGACTTTGCTTGTACTTGCCCTAGTTTAGTTAAAGCTGACTGCATAAAATACCTAGGTGTTACGATTGACACAGATCTAAATTTCCGCAAACATATCGAGCTACTGTGCATAAGATTGTGAAAATTAATATCCTAAGTTAATTAAACAGGTTTATTTGGCTCTGTGTCAATCTGTACTTAACTACTGTATTACTTCATGGGGTGGTGCTGCAAAGACATCTGCATACAAGTAAGCGTCACAAGTTGTATTTTATTTTATTTTATTTTTCTCTACAAGACATAACTCTTTCATGTCACAACGTGATGTCCTTCGTAAAACTGTTAAACTTATCTTCTAACAACATCACTATCTGTCCATTTAAACAAACAATATGATTGTGATCTCGTTCTTAATTGCTATTTCCTTCCTTGAAATACCTACTAAATGAAAATTTGTAGATAAATAAGAAATCTTGAGTTCAAATCTGTGAGTAGGTATAGGCTTTTAAGTTTAAGTATCAAAAGGAAATGGTGAAAATTTTATGGAAAAATGGACCATGTTTTGTAATTTATCAGCTTAAATTGGAAGCCGACTCTCAATATAGTTTTTGAGAAAAAGCTAAGAAGGTAGTAGTATAACGCATACACAACACACTCTGTTATTGTTTATACCACATTAACAGTGAATAATAAAATTATATTACAACCACAACGGGGATAATTACAATACAGTTTTAAAGTGTTGATCACTTTATCTACAACAACAGCTACTTAAATAAGGAAAGCACAGAATTGATTAATAATGTCTTCGACAAAACGATCTAAGAATAATTGGACGAATATATGAATCAACTGGATATTACTGCATTCATATTTAATCAAAAATCGGAACAGTAGTTATCTGTATAATTTCCTTTCAAACATTAGTACTTAAATAGCGATTAGATCAATATCTCGAGTCATTCGATGTTATATCGATCTAAAGAGCTCGGATCTAGTAATATAATTTGATAAGAACTAATCAAACTATTGAGTATCAATAGAAATGACGCTTCAGAATGTATAGGTTGCAGCGTTGATATAGTTGACAGAAATATGATTGAGATTAGAAATAGATTTGAGAAATCTGAAGTCGTAAAAGAGTAGCGACAGTTCTGAGAGATAGCTTATTATCTGGCCTTTGTTTCTAGCACCGGCATTGCACGATAGTTTTATTTGTCAATTTGACAACCATTATCAACACACAAAATAATTTGCATGTTTAAAAAGGGACTCGCTTATTGGAACTACTGAGTGCCCTTACAAACGCACCATTGTTGATTTAATTTATCTGATGATGCCGCTTTCAACGTGGCCGCCTACTGGGCACAAACTGTTTAAGGGTTAACATGGATTCGAAAAGAAGACGTAAACCATGAGCACCATTGTTTAGGTGATGAGCCTCCCCTAAGTATCAGCACGACTGGTCCAGTCCAGTTCTGCTGTAGCAAACGCATTCAATTCAATTCGCTTTACTCATTTTTTTTAGTTCGATGAGACTGCCGTTCTACGAACTTCAAAGTACATAATTAAAACACTGAAAAAAGAAAAATAAAGATCATGTTTCTGGCATTGATAAAAATCCTGTCCTTATGGATTAAACTGTCCTTTTGTAATTAAAATTCACAATATCGTACCAAAACGTCCCCGTTACAATTTTAAAAACCGATTGATAGCTCGATAAATATGTACAAATCGGTCTGATTTCTCAAACACATAAAGAAGCGACTAAAAGCCGCTAACCCCTGCTTAGTACATTATCTACCGGCCAACATCAAAGGTTTGGCAATAATCTATATTATTATATATTCGACCGGCTACTGTGGCATGTCGGTTCTTTAGAAGTGTCATTATCAATGGCGGCCCGCTTTGATCTGATATCGCGTCACACTCATATTTGCCACTAGGTAGATATTGTTTTGTAAAGGAAATACTATGATAGTGTAGGTAATTTCCAGAAGGATGGAATGGCGAGGGAAAGTGGGTGATAAGATTATTTTGGGAGTAGGTAGTTGAGGGGTAATATTGTGGCCTGAATGTAAATGGCGGAAAGATTTCAAATAATTAACCGCCATCTTTTTTTGAGTTCTCGAAAGTCGTGACCATGAAATTCAAAATATTCCAGCATGAATATTGCTTATTCTGTTGATATGAATTGCGGATATCAGAGTTCTTGGGTGTACAATATAGTTTTAGAACTGTCGTCAAGTAAATATACGAGGATTACGAGGTCAACAACCTTAAACGTATTCTTTTTACAGTAGCGATGCGTAGCGAAAAAATGCACAGCTATTCAAAATATCAGCAAATATGCAGAAGAGTGAACCAGTTTATTACTAAAACAATGTCCAGTAGTGATTTCTCCTTGATCCAATTTCATTCAGTGACGCAATAATTACGGCGCACACTTTTATATTGATTATCGATATCATATACGATTAAAAATTTCTTACCATCGAAACTGTTCCGATTAAAACTGAGGATTGGTTTGATAACCTATGTATATTTTTATCGATCAATTTTCTTCGTATATTATTATGTAGAGTAGTTAAAATGTGGTGTAAAAATAGCAGCCGTGTGACATGTCTATTATGACAGTTTTATCGGTTCAACGATATCCGGAGGTGGTTCAAGTTGAAAGAATAGCGAGAAAGCTTTGGTTGTGCTACTTATATAATAATAAATATAAACCTAAATAGTGTACCTATCAGCTTCATTTCTTCATTCTGGAGTTAAGAGTTTCGGTGTCTTGTAGGTGTACCCACTCAACTCACAATTTTATCCTTTACATACAGTTTGCCCATTTTAGTTGTTTTTAGAGCGAGTACCTACCTTATTTGCGAAGGTACGATAAGTAGTTTCACCAACTAATATTCTGTTATTCAGCTGCTTGCTGTTACACTAAAATACCTGTACATAATTGTGAAAAAAAAAAGAGACAGGAGGTATCATATTCTTGCCCTTATCCTATGTACTCGTATGTTAAGGGTCGCACTACAACGCAACACGTTTCCTTCTTCAAATGCCACGCCATGACTAACGACCAAGGCAAAATGTTCATCACTTCACACTTGCCCAAAGTCTGGAGGTATGGATGGAAGAAAGAGAGTTTTTTGCCCTGTAGATAGAACGGATGGAAAATAGTAATACATTGCTTCAGGCTTTAACTTGTACCACACCAGCTTTATAGCAGCGGCTAATGTGTCAGCGCTGTAGCATAATGGAACTTCAGCTGTAATCAGCGTATTAAAGTCAGGAGTGCTTTTCAGTATACTATCAGTTGCTGTAAAGGTGTGTGCACGTTTAGCTATTATTTTTATGGAAATCACGCCACACTAGATAAAATCTGAAGTAAATATAGTAAACTAGCATCGCTCCGTGGTTTAACCCACGTAGTTCCCGTTCCAATGGGAATATGGGCCTATGTTCATCGGAGATAGTATAGCTTCCCAACAGTGACATAATTTTTCAAATTGGTCAAGTAGTTTCGGAGCCTATTCAATGCAAACAAACAAAAAACAATCAAATCTTTCCTCTTTATGATATTAGTGTAGAAGTCTAGATATATGAAATGAAGATTTAGGATTCTATAGTCGGCTTTAGGAACCGAGAATTTGGATTTGGTAACTGTTAATGTTAAAGTCTGAACCCAGCAGTGAAAAGTGCAACCTTGTGACTGATCATAAGGCCTCATCTATCTATACTTATAATAAATCTGTAGAGAGGTCAATTCTGTACAAGGAATATATTTTCAAAATAACTATCAGGGGGTGATTAGTGATCGATACTGGTGCCAAAAATGCAATCAGTAAAATTTTTGTCTGTCTGTCTGTCTGTCTGTCTTTCTGTCTGTCTGTCTGTCTGTATGTTCTTTATAGAAACAAAAACTACTCGACGGATTTTAACGAAACTTGGTGCAATTATTCTTCATACTCCTGGGCAGGTTATAGTATACTTTTCATCACGCTACAATCAATAGGAGCAGAGCAGTGAAGGAAAATGTTGGGAAAACGGGAGAAGTTACTCCATTTTTTAAGCTTCCGATACTTTTATTAATTATAGTTATTTTATTAATTAGTTATACGTAGTTATAGGTATAGTATATAATAAGTTGTACATATTTCACACACACATAGTGATCTATCAATGCACAGCACAAACCACTGAACGTATCGGGCTGAAATTTGGCATGCAGGTAGATTTTATGACGTAGGCATCCACTAAGAAATGATTTTAATTAATTCTACTCCCAAGGGGATAAAATAGGGGATCAACGTTTGTATGAAACTTTGTCAATTTTGAACCGATCGGGCTGAGAGTTTCAAAATCGGGGGTAAAGTAACTATTCCACGCGGACGAAGTCGCTGGCAGAAGCTAGTAATTAATATTAGAAAATTATTGTTTTCTTGTCTGTCGTTTCAGTTGGTTAGGCTACTTGATAGCGCTGATTTGGCTGTTATTCATCATTAGTGCACTCTATTATTTCCCACTTATTGTTATTTGTTATGGTTTAATATGTATATAAAAGGGTATATGTATATCTAAATCTTTACCACTTTCCTACTTCTAATTATTAATTAAATAATTTAAGTACTCTTTATTTCTCTTAAGACTAAGATGGTTGCACCACAGAATCAGTGGCATTTTCTATAATTTCGTGAGGTACCTACTACAGATTTTTTTTGTAGCCGACCCAAAAACAAGGAGATTTTAAGTTGAATAAATATTAGTAAATCAGCACAGAAAATGTATAAACTTCCTAACACTTTTGAAGTTAACCGCTCACTACCGAAGTGGGCACTCGGTACCTAATGTGTCAATTATAATTGGCGTTATCACGGCTAATGCATTTCATGATGTTTTAACGATGGATTAGCATGTTTCAGAGATTACGCTGTGACTCAACTGAAGTTAGCGAGCTTTCGTTCTTGTAATTCAGATTATCAATGCATCTTTGCGTATGAAACCCACGATTTCTGTTAATAAAACCAAAGATATCGTTAGACAAAATTAAAAAACCGAAAACCCAATATCTTGTCTAACAGTGACGAACATGGATATCTATATAGGCGAACATTAACTGCAATGTACAAACTTGAGGACACTGAGAAACACTTTTCAGTTACAGATTACGACTAATTTAGTAGATGCAGTGAAATTCTGTAAGAACCCATTGATTGGCGTGCGTGAGGGTTATTGAAGCAGCTACGTTGTATTGTGTTAGATGAATGATATGCGAGGAGGAATAAGAGTAGAAGAATAAAAAATCTTTCGCTGACCCCAATTAATATTGGACTACGGCAGTAATAAAGTTTTGACTGCCACAGAATACGTTTGTGATGTGTTTCATTTGAGTTTGTGGGTCGCGTATACGCAGAGGGCGTACAACGCTGTTCGAGTTCAGTACAATAATGCTTTCCGGGTGTTGTTGGGGCTTCCGCGATTCTGTAGCGCATCAGGCATGTTTGCTGAGGCAGGCACGGATAGTTTTGAGGCTATCATACGCAAGAGAACGGCATCCTTGATGCATAGGATACGTGGAGGCTCTAATAGTATCCTGAAGGTAATTGCTGAGAAACCTGACTGTCCTTTCCTGACGCACTGGTCCCGCAGGCATGCCTGCGGGCCTGGTGCTGAGGGAAAATATATGAATTAGGAATTAAGGGGGATGATATTTTAATTTATTTTATTCATTTGGTTACTAACATAATTGTATAAGTTTTTCTGTTACTAAAACATTATGGATTTTCTATGTCCGAAATAAAGTACTATTATTATTAGTTTTATTTATTATGAGTAGCTACAATTATTCAAGTAATCAGCAAGAGTACCGGCGATACTCAAAGAAATACAATTCGATCCTGTAAACATTATTCTCAACACCTCATTGCTTTTTTGAATCATGAATGTGCCCCTTGGCTCAATTGTATAATACTGAGCATTGTTTTCAGGAGCTTGCTACTACTTTAAACTTCGTGTTAGATTTCAAAGCTCACGATTGCGCCTTCCGCTGATTAGTGACAGATCGTAGTTGGCCGGCCTCATTAAAAGTTAAACAATAACGTGCCTCTCTCAGCAAAGTTTTGTTACTTTACTGCATCTATACTAATACATATTATAAAGAGGAAAGATTTGTATTTTTTTATATTTTTGTATGTAACGAATAAACTCAAAAACTACAGGACCGATTTCAAAAATTCTTTCACCATTAGTAAGCTACATTCACCTTGAGTAACATAGGCTATATTTTATCCCCGTATTCTTACGGGAACGGGAACTACGCGGGTAAAACCGCGGGGCGCTGCTAGTCTAATATAAACATAGTGTCTACCCTGATTGGCTACTTAATTTTTAACAGTTTCAAGTCTTCTTTAAGCATAAAGAGCTATTGCAACTTAATCTTTGAGGATGCAATGCTCATACGAGGCTCGGTTTGGAATCTAAGCAACTACAAACCATTCCAGATGAATTCTAGTAGCTTACATCATTTAGAACAGCTCGGAGGTAAAAAGACTGCCGAGGATTGGATTCAGAGTCCTTAATTTGAACGGGAAGTGACTCATCCTAAAACAGAAGTGTGACTATTGAAGCTATTGACGGAATATTTTCCTTATTCATTTTTGAATGTCCAACAACACTATCATGTCGCGAAGTTTACCTACATCTCTGGGTTTGGAAATTTCATTCATAAAGACAAGTCAAAAGTAAATATTTGGTTACGATGTTGAGTAAAAACATGCACCTCACCATTCAACACTGAACTTTGGGTCCTTAACATTAAAGTTGAAGATATCTTGGTTGTAATGTATCGTAAATACGTCCAAAACACACAGAATGTAGCACGGCCTGACGCCACTTAAGGCCACCCAAGACGGAGTTTTTGCACGCAACGGATTAGCTTACAGTTTATTTTGAAGCGAAGATCTGTGAAAATAATCACACTTTTTACAACTACCAGACCAGAGGTCTGTCTGTCAATAGTATGGCACTGAGATGTCCACTGCATTTTAGGGACAGCGTTTTGGGAATTTTTAAGTGCGTGAACATTTCCTACCTAATGCCTCATATATCGCAACAAAAGGGGGCGAGGTGTCTTTGATTTGCTTAGTTTTGATGAAATGGTGGATGGAGAGATCAGGACGGTGATTACGACGGCAATATTAATTTATTCACTTACGCCTCAACCATTCTTGTACGAAAAGTGAGTTACTACTTTCTCCCTCGTATACATCTCATACAACTAGTCGATCTAGCAATATTCAACGGGTATTTATCATAGAAAAGAAAACAAAATGGTTAGGTCAAGTTAGTAGAGCCTTCGATCATGAAAAATGTTGTCTGACGTTGGTTTACGATGACATTTTCTAAGTAGGCAAAGTTAATTCTGTGAATCGCACAGTGAGAAAATAATTCTGAAAATTCTCGTGACTTCTTATTTATGGTATGTAATAGGTAAAACGTTTTTCTTGGACATGCTGGTAACATTAGAAGCTTAAAAGTTTCACACTCTATTGCATAATGCTGTCAACAATAACCAACTTCTGTTACACTCCAGAAAATAACAATTAAAAACATTTTAGGCAATCACCGAAACTTCTGCTTTCAAAATTGTATACGTTTGTCAAGTACCCTCAAAGTAAACAACATTCAAGTCCTCACAAAGGTACTTCCACACCACTGCACTAAGAAGTGTAACGACACTCCATATCAATACTTTTGCCACTTCAAAAACGCAATTTCTGCTAAGCATTAACGCTTATAATGTGACGCAATTTCATGCCATTTTGACTTCTATTGTTATAAAACGCTACTCTGTTACATGGACCACACAACGAACCTATAATGATTTTTTCCTATCACCTATCCCTATTTCACTGAAGACTCTTACAATCGTCGACTTTATTAACATATGCAAAGGATTTAATTTCCCAAAAAAATGGTTGTGGTATTTTATACCATGCATTGCACATTTGACGGTTTCGATTTCATTGACAATCGAATGTCAATCGAAGTGTATTTTGTATGAATGTGGTTATTTGAAGTGTCAACAAATTGTTTGCCGTATCGCAAACTGATCTGACTATTCAAGCTTTTGATGTTTTAGAATTTTCGATACTTATACCGGGTGGTGTAATAATAGTAATTAAAAGTGAATTTTAAATTATTTTTAATAGTAAATTTAGTATATTAATCTTATTTATCTTGTCGACAGGTTTTTTTTTTGTATTGGCACCATGATCACTAATCATTATAAATAAAATATAGCATTATAATTTCCCAACAATGCTCAAAGATAAGCACGCTCGCTCTACGTCTCTAATTTCGGTCCACTTTAATAATCTCTCCGTTTCTCTGTACTGCTTTACAATTCATATTATTACTTATAAATTAAAGTAATAAATATCATAGAATATCAGTAAATGCTCTACAAAATTATAATAAAAATAAATCCGATCCATCAAGCTAAAATCACGATGTCCGTGGCAATTTTGAGTTCCATTCAAACGAAAATACATTGAATGTGACAATTGCCTTCGGTACGTGTCAAATAAATGTCCTGTAGTCACCAATTACCAAGAGTTTTGCTGTTATTACCGTAGCTTGCCATTCAATTATCAAACTTATGATTAGTGGGTTAAGAGTTAGAGTTTAGTTTTTCGATAGGATGTGTTACTTTAGTAGGATCAAAGTTACAATGTTTGTGTATTGAGGACCCCTGTTTGAACAACAAATTAGTTCCATTATACGCTTATGAGTAGGGAAGTAATGATCTTCAGGGGGTGGCAGATAAAACATATACAAGGTCCTTTTCGCAGGCGGGTATCTTTCATGTTGTTTTCGTCCGATGAAAAGAACATAATTATTACACGCTGAGAAATAGGTTTTTCCGTTTGGCAATGTCGATGAGAAGATTTTTATCTTCACCCAGTTTCGTATGAATTGGTAAAGATAAGGTGACGCCTAAATATTCATGTTTACATAGGATTAGGGACCACCAAGCGAAAAGTGCGCAAGTAATAAAATCCGAAATCCAAGTCATTAAGAAATTTTGCATAATACGAACAAAAACTGGCGCATGTAGTCAGAAAAAATACAAAGAAGCGTGCAAGCCGGCTTCTTTTAACTATTTCAAAGTTAAGTAAGAATGTAGAACAATGGCGGCTCATAAAGTTCATTTTTTCCCTACAATAAAGCAATTCGTCCTACTGTTGGATAGCATTGTAAACTTCCGAATTGTAAAGAAATGTTACTAAAAGCCATTAGCGGCTATGCACCAAAGGCAAGTTTCAGAAAATATTCATCTTTATCTACTGCAATTTTTTGCAAAAAAGGCTAAAAATTGCATGTAAAAACAGTTTATTACAAGGACACGAAGCTCGGTAGTGCAGTTTAGTTTTGCTAGGTGAAATTTTTATTGCGCAAAAGTTAGCTTGGAGAAATTGTGATAAAAACAGCACCAACATCGGTAATAAAGATACCGTTATAGTTTAAGAGGATGCATTTCTTTAACGGGAGAAATGTGTTACAGTTTTTTTTGCTGTAGAAAGTAGTTAAAAAGTTAAACGGTAACTACTTAATGAGAGTACCTACGAGAAACTCTGGGTCGCTGTATTTATGTAGTCTTTGGTGAGTGTGTACTGTTTGCTGTTACAAATCAGATTTAAGTCCAGTGTCTTGGGCACATTACTAGCTGACAGTGTTGAGGACGAAATTTTTTATGCTATATTTTAGTTTGTTGTAAGTTAAGTTTATTTGTTAATATCAATTAGTTTATTCTCTCCAATAAAATAAAATAGCTCAAAAGTGAAGAACAGCACACATTTTGGACAAAATAAATATAAAAGAAATTTAAAAGTTATGTAAGTAGATCCAGTCATCTTTGTGAACCTATTTAATGACTGTGGGTGATATTCAAAATAATTCTTATTATAAATACCATGATCTTTTGAGTAGAGTATAGTGGCGGGCATAGACCCATGATCTTTTTGATCAATTTGCTACTTAATTTATAATATATTTAAGGCTATCTGCAACAGAGAGGGCCTGATAATGTATTATAGTGGTATCCAATGACGGCGCATGACGTTCTAAAGTTAAACAGACTGGGCAATAGTAAATTACTGCTGGTACTATAATAGATCGAACTGAAAAGCTTCATATTCTATATATTACAAGAATTTGTGATACCTTTTACAAGACCGTCCGATCGTTCGATCCGAGCGATTTGATTTTTTTGTTATTTTTATTAAATGGTTTTGTTGCACAGATTTGTCACCAATCACAAGAAATCACCAACTTTTCATTATTTTCGAGTTATACTCGAATGCAATTTCCTCCTGTACGTACATGTTTAATGTATACATATATCCTATATTATTATATACATATATGGTTTTTTTATATTTATATCTTGTTACCACTATCTCTTATTACCACAATGCTTTGGGGCAGGTTTGTTCTGACTTCTCTAGTAAACTTAATTTAATTTGGATTCTGTCAAAATAGTCGCTAGATATATGGTATTATGTTTAAGGCGTTTCCTTGACCAAATAGCCTTGAGCATTCGTTCCCTCTTTGCTGCCCGCACCCTGCGCACGCCCTTTTATCATAGAATTCACACAATTTTTGGAATTATTTTGATTAAAAAAGATAAGCGATATTTTGAAATGAAATAAAACGTGTAGGTATAATATAGATTTTTAAATTATCTATCTATCCGTTAGTGTAATCCTCAAAAGATTAGAGCGTTGCATTTAGCAACAGATGCATAAAAAATCAAATATTTTAGTCATTTTTTAAAAGTAGATTTTAATTTATTTATCTATAATACTATTATAAGGAAGAAAGATTTGTTTATTTGTTTGTATTGAATAGGCTCCGAAACTACTGAACCGATTTGAGAAATTCGTTCACCATTGGAAAACTACATTCACCCTGGATAACATAGGCTATATTTTATTCTCATATTCCTACGAGAATGGGAACTACGCGGGTAAAACCGCGGGGCGCTGTTAGTAACACATAAAACATATTAGAACGTGGAATATGATGATAAGACATCGAACATTAATAATGTTCTTTTACATGTAGATTATTTCTCATAACTAATGAGTTAATAGTCTCTGAATAGTGAAGAAAAAGACACTATCGCAAGGTTTTGGTCGGGTAACGAAGGCCGAAGCCAGTAACAACACCGAAACACCAAAGCAATTCCGCACTAAAAATGTGCAATAAAACGAAATTTCGCCAGCACAATTGTTGTAACAGTTACAATAAATTTAACAATTTCTTTCACTTCCTCACTCCGGATCCTTTCGGTACAGTTAGCTGTTACATGACGGGCTTACGGTAAAGGTCGTAGTTTTATTACCTAACTGTTTGAATACTTTTATAACCGGGCTACTTTCTTTCCGTTAGTCCAATTACGATTCTTTGAAGACGCCGGCAATGTTACCGTTTATGTGTTTACTAAACAAACTTGAGTGGGTGCAGAGAAATGTTTCGGTATATTCATCCTTTTTAGAATTTGGAATATTTTTTTTTATTACTGGCTAGAAAGGAGGTGACTACCGTCAATCCCAGATGATGACAAATAGAAATGTACGGAACGCGAAAACATGTTGCGAGGACCCTAAATGAGATTGGAATAAATGTAGGAGATGACTATGTTGATTGCTTAACTGTTAAAAATTATAAATGATATTTATTTTGTAAGTAGGATAAACATAACACTTTTACACGTCAAATATTTCTGGTCATTTTAAGCTAGATGAAGCCGGTGTTTCCTAGCCGACTACCATGAGAAGAAACACCGAAACAAACTCAGAGGTCAAAGTCTCTTTTAAAGTCCATACAATCCGTACTGGTCAAGTCATAATATATGAGAACCATGTAGGTTAATGTCTGAGGTACCTAGCCTTTTGAGGAAAGTGCCACACAAATTTCAGTGGACCTGTCCAAACAGTGCAAGCATTTGTCAGTTACCGTGTAGCTCAAACTTAGAACTTCAAGGAACTGAACGATTTGACGAACAATACCAAAGTAAGGACATTTGAGTAGGCCGCAAGAATTACTCAAACTGCCAGACAAACTGAAATAAGACCCTAATATGGCGATCTGCATAGTCCTCACATTCACAGTATGTTATATGAGAACCATGCAGATCTGTGTTCCATTCAGCGCAAGCCTTATTCAGTAATCGAGTAGCTCAACTTAGAAACAATAAGGAGCTCAATGTTTGGATCACATTACAAAATCCAGGATACTTCAGTCAGTGTTCGTAGTGTGAAACTCAAGTGGCCTAGTTAAATACAGAGTTTCTATACGAACTGCGACCAGCCAGTACTGGAAGTTGGAGGCGTGGTCACTGCACTGGTATTCCCAGTTTGACAGCAATTTTATTCCAAGGAAGTGGGTACTTCTGTTTTAGTAATCCTCAGGATTTTCAGTTCTATGGCCATGTTAGGATTGTTACTTATAATTTCCGCTATCCTGGTGACAACCTACTGAAGGTAATTGGTTACTTGAATAAAATAATGTAATAAGTACGTCAAATAGATATCCAAAAAATAGTGTATTAAAAACACGAATATCGTCACGTTGCAGTACACTAATTACCGCGACGTGACGTCACAATCCACCACTCCTGATCTTTGATGCTTTTTTATCTTCATCAATTTTTATTGATTTTTTAAAGCTACATGGTTCTCATATATGACTTGACCAGTATGGATTGTATGGACTTTAAAAAAAACTTTTTACAAAAAATAAAACCGACTTCTAAACAAAAAACCAAAAAGTATAAAATAACTTTAATTTCGGAACTCGGTGTTTTTGATTGTTTTTTTGTTGTTGAACACACCGACTTCCGAAATTAAAGTTATTTTATACTTTTTGGTTTTTTGTTTAGAAGTCGGTTTTATTTTTTGTAAAAAGTTTTTTTATTTTTCACTTTTTAGTGGTACCTACACCCCCTCCCCTCCCCCACCTAAACGAACCAATCACATTGGTGTAAAAAAAACGTACTGCTCCTTTGCGGATTAAACTAAGAGGTCGTCAAGGTAGGCAATGTAGATATTTTTTTTAGATTTTTCGAAAACCGCTTGGTTGATTTCGATAAAATTTTCATGGGACCATTTGGGAAGTATACCCTTTCCAACAAAAAAAGAATTTTTCAAATCGGTTGACAAGCGACGGAGTTATGCGCGAACAAACAATAAAAAAAAAAAAAAAAAAAAAAAAAAAAAAAAACATACAAACATCCGAATTGAGAACCTCCTCCTTTTTTAGAAGTCGGTTAAAAAGAGACTTTGACCTCTGAGTTTGTTTCGGTGTTTCTTCTCATTGTAGTCGGCTAGGAAACACCGGCTTCATCTAACTTAAAATGACCAGAAATATTTAACGTGTAAAAGTGTTATGTTTAACCGACTTACAAAATAAATATCATTTATCATTTATAGCAAAAATACGTGTCCAATATTTTACGATAATCTAACTAACGGACTAAATAGAATCATTGTTTTTTTACCCAGGAATAATCTCTATTATTACTGGCAAAGTAGAGTGCAAATGACGTAGAAATAAAGTCCTGTAGGTACGCTTATCAGACAAAATACGATCCTTGTTGAACACAAATTCCACAGAAGCTGTGGAAGTCGATGAATGTAGGGGCAAGTCCAGTATAATCAACAAGAGAGTTTTGAAATCATGATGTGGTCACTATTCGTAGGGTAAATGCCTTAAGTATAGAAGGTGTACGGGGCGGACGTGATCGACTGGACTGTAGGGTGGCCAGGGTAGGTTATCCTATTCTTCAAAAGTGGACTGTATGGTGACAACCCACCTAGGTATAAATGATCCAGACGCGTTGACGCTCCGTCTATAAGCTACGGGCCATGAGGATGCAACCCTTAGCTGAATACTTGCTATACTTGCTGTTATTGACACAGTATATAGGGGTAGGTATAGAGGGCTTACCAATAAAGTCACAATAAAACACTATTTAACTTGTTCACTATGCACTTAGCGATTTGAAGGGTGAAATTCGCGACTATATGATTCTACATTTAGGTATAAATCCGAAATATCTTGCAAATGACTACAAATTTCTTAAAGTTTCTATGTTTCTATTGTACGGCGCAACTATACCGTATCGACACCCAAAAAATCACCGTGTGTGATGAAGTTTATTAACGCCAATTTTCACTATAACAATTCTAGATTTTAAGCTATATCTAGGCTTAGGTCTATGTGAGTAGGGGTTGTCGTACCTTTATGGATAGCCCTCGGTAGGCTCCATACAGCGGAGACGAATTCACCCCTTCATCCCCCTCCATGTAGGGGTGAGATGCCGAAAACTATACAAAACTATAGTAGGCGCGAAGCTATTACCTACTTGGGGTGAATTTACCGTAAAACTATGCTAGGAGGGCTATACAGCTATATGTATCTCTGTAGATACGACAACCCTCTACAAAACTACATATGTTTCAACCCTGTCACTTAAGGGGTTGCAACTCTATAAGCGTATATGTTTCAGGGGGATAAAAATAAACAGTTTTATTTAAACCTAAATTACGGCTTTATGCCTGCATACACTATAGACATCTATATATCCCCTGAAAGGATTTTTCAAGGCGGTTCTATTTCAGACATTTAGAAGTCTAGAATCTAGACTTGTATTTTCGGGAAAGGAAGAGGGTAGATGCAAAGTGTTTTATTTTGTGCATACCTTCACCAGGGCTATTTATCAAAAACTGTTGACCAATCACGTACCAGCACCCTCCTGCTCTGTGATTGGTCAGTGTCGCTTTTAGCTATGCGACTACCTTTGACCTAATATTTCAGGTCTCAATTACCAAGCCCTTTCTATTTACCTATGTATGTCTGTCTGTGTGTGTATATACCTCGATTACCTTATATACCACCGATTACCTTTTATATACCTTGATTACCTTTATATACCTTCGATTACCAGGGTTACCATGTGTTTACTGTTATGTGTAAGGGACAGGATACCCTACCTAACTATATTCTATTTACTTGGAAGAAATAAAGGCTCTAAGGGCTTATATACTGCCTCTTGAGAGCAAACAACTGTAACGAATGTGTTTTATTTCAATAACAAACTATGTATCAACTATAGCTACCTATAACTATCTATACTATGCAGCTTTATCTGTTACAGCATTCTATGTGCTAACTAACTACCTATAACTACCTATACTATGTAGTCGCGGTTTTATTTATTTGTAACATTCTATGTACTACTATAGCTACCTATAACTATCTATACTATGTAGCTAAGACGCATCGTCGCGAACACTATGTACTACTATAGCTACCTATAACTATCTATACTATGTAGCTAAGACGCATCGTCGCGAACATCTCTCCCGCCGTGCAGTGCAGCGATGACTCGGTGCGATGACGTCGCGGCGCTGCAGAAACCCGGTGAGCGACGCCTGTAGCCACGTCGCCCGCTGCGCGGCGCCGGTGCTCGATGCCGGTGCTCGACGCAGCTGTGCAGTCGCCGGTCTGCCGCTTCCCTGCTGTGGGTCGCCTGCAGTCGCAAGGCTGTTGCGTAGGCTCTCGAAAATGTGCGAGCTGTGGGCCGGATGGCCCGCTGTCTGTGCGAGCTGCGAGTGCGCGCAGCGTCGCTTGCTGCGGTGGCAAGCTGTGTAGGCAGCATTGCCTGCTGTATCGCCTGCTCAAAGCAAGGCGGTGGCGGGCCGAATATGCCCGCAATGGGGGCTGGCTGCGCCCGTGGGCAGCATCGCCCGCTATGTTGGCGAGCTGCGTGAGCAGCATCGCCTGCTACTGCTCGCTTGATGCGAGCCGAATGCGGACCGAATATGTCCGCGGTGGTGAGCTGCGCCAGTGGGCAGCATCACTCGCTATGTTGGCGAGCTGTGGGAGCATCGCCGGCTACTGCTCGCTTGATGCGAGCCGAATGCGGACCGAATATGTCCGCGGTGAGGTGAGCTGCGCCTTGCGGGCAGCATCACTCGTCTATGGTTGGCGAGCTGTGTGAGCAGCATCGCCCGCTACTACTGCTCGCTTGATGCGAGCCGAATGCGGACCGAATATGTCCGCGGTGGGGTGAGCTGCGCCTTGCGGGCAGCGTCACCCATCTATCGGTTGGCGAGCTGTGAGAGCAGCATCGCCTGCTGTGTCGCCTGCACAAAGCAAGGCGGCGGCGGGCCGGATACGCCCGCAGTGGGGCGAGCTGCGCCTTGCGGGCAGCGTCGCCCAGCTATCGGTTGGCGAGCTGTGGGAGCATCGCCTGCTACTGCTCGCTTGATGCGAGCCGAATGCGGACCGAACATGTCCGCGGTGGGGTGAGCTGCGCCTTGCGGGCAGCGTCACCCATCTATGGTTGGCGAGCTGTGAGAGCAGCGTCGCCGGCTACTGCTCGCTTGATGCGAGCCGAATGCGGACCGAATATGTCCGCGGTGGGGCGAGCTGCGACTTGCGGGCAGCGTCGCCCATCTATGGTTGGCGAGCTGTGAGAGCATCGCCGGCTACTGCTCGCTTGATGCGAGCCGAATGCGGACCGAATATGTCCGCGGTGGGGCGAGCTGCGACTTGCGGGCAGCGTCGCCCATCTATGTTGGCGAGCTGTGAGAGCATCGCCGGCTACTGCTCGCTTGATGCGATCCGAATGCGGACCGAATATGTCCGCGGTGGGGCGAGCTGCGACTTGCGGGCAGCGTCGCCCATCTATGTTGGCGAGCTGTGAGAGCATCGCCGGCTACTGCTCGCTTGATGCGAGCCGAATGCGGACCGAATATGTCCGCGGTGGGGCGAGCTGCGACTTGCGGGCAGCGTCGCCCATCTATGTTGGCGAGCTGTGAGAGCAGCATCGCCGGCTATTGCCCGCTGGATGCGAGCCAAATGCGGACCGAATATGTCCGCGGGGGGGGCGAGCTGTGAAGCATCACCCATCCATCTGGTTGGCGAGCTGTGAGAGCAGCATCGCCGGCTATTGCTCGCTTGACGCGAGCCGAATGCGGACCGAACATGTCCGCGGGAGGTGAGCTGCGCCGGTGGGCAGCATCACTCTCTCTCTGTCCGCTGAAAGTAAGTTGGTAGCGGGCCGGATATGCCCGCACGGGGGGCGAGCTGCGCGTGTTGGCAGCGTCACCCATCTATCTGTTGGTTGGCGAGCTGTGGGAGCAGCATCGCCTGCTGTTGTCTTACTTTGGTAGTGGGACAAGTTTCTTCACTGGACGCTTTAAGGTGCCGCCGGATATGCGCACCTCAGCTGTCCGGACCTCTCCATCAGCGCCCGGGAAAACTGCGATTATGCGGCCTCGCGGCCACGTGTTGCGAGGCAGCTGGCCGTCTGCGATGAGTACGGGATCACCCACCTGCAGATTAGGGCCACGGCTATGTGGCTCCCGCCGGTGTTGGAGCTCGGGTAGGTACTCACGTACCCAGCGGCGCCAGAACTGGTCGGCGAGTGCTTGTGAGCGCCGCCAGTGGCGCTTGCTGTCGATGTCGTGCTCTGTGAACACGCCAGGCGTCGGCAGCCGGGCTGAACCACCCAGGAGGAAGTGGTTCGGCGTGATGGACTCGTCATCGTCACTGTGAACTGAAACATGGGTTAGTGGTCGACTGTTGACCGTATATTCGGCCTCACACAACAGTGTGTGTAACACCTCTTCATGTGGGTGTTTTTCGTGAAGTATAGTCTGTAATGCTGTCTTCACACATCGGACTAGGCGCTCCCATGCGCCACCCATAAAAGGCGCTGACGGAGTGATGAAGCGCCATACTATGCCTCGGCGACTTGCCTCTTCTTTGAAGGCGTCTCGGAGCTCTTTGTCGGCACCGTGCATGTTGGTGCCGTTGTCTGAATGTATTTCTGTTGGACATCCTCTGCGTGCAGCGAAGCGGCGCAGTGCTAGTATCGCGGAGTCTGCGCTGAGGCTTGCGGCGATTTCCAGGTGTACCGCTCTGGTGGTCAGGCACGTAAATAGAGCCACGTACCTCTTCTGATGCTGGCGACCGACTGTAACGGATAGCGGACCGAAATAGTCGAGTCCAGTGAATGTGAACGGCCTCTGATGATGAGCTAGACGCGTTCTGGGGTGGTCGCCTGTAGCTGGTACTGGTGCGCACGCCTTCCTAATGCGACACGGTAAACAACGTGTCACTACCATCTTCGTTGTGGGTCTCATTCTGACGACCCAGTAATGCTGTCGGACTTCATTGATGGTCATCTCGGTTCCACTGTGTTGTAAGCTGCGGTGTGTCCAGTCTATGTAGAGCTGAGTTATACGATGGTCGCCATGTAATATGGGTGGGCGCTTGACGTCTTCTGTTATTTTGTCGATTCTATCTATACGACTTCTGAGGCGTATGACGTCATCCTTCAATTCTATTTGCAACGGTCGTAGGGCGCTGTCCTTGTCTATTTCTTCGTTTCCTCGCAAACTTGTCAACTCGCGGGAAAACATCTGTTGCTGTACAGCTTGCACGAGTAACCTCTCCGCTTGTTGGAGGTATTCGGCTTCTATTATAAAACTATATTTTGACGTCACTGGGGGCGTCACTGATGCTGTAGGAGGGGGCACTGCCGTCTTTGTACGTTTCCTCCAATCCGGATCCGCTTCTATATTTTTCCTCGTTCTTTTATAGAACGTATTTTCTTTGGGCGGCCGACATTTGGCGACGAAGCGTAGTACTGTCGCCGTCGCTCTCAACAGTCGTTCCCATTTCGAAAATCTTGCTGGATCGGGTATGACTTCTGTGAGTCTTCTATCTATATTTTCTATAGCGACTAAGGTTCGCTCCTCACCCGTCTGTTCCTCTAGTGGAGGCTTCTCTATTGGCCATGTTGTCGACTCTTCATACAGGAAGCTGGGGCCACAAAACCACTCGTGTCTCGAATCAAAGTGCTGTGGTACATCACGAGTGGCGGCGTCTGCTATATTTTTCTTAGTGGGCACCCATCGCCAGTCTTCGACTCTACTATGCTCTTCTATGGCAGCTATGCGGTGCGCGACGAACGGTTTGTAAACTCGAGCTCCTCTTCTGATCCAGGTCAGCACGGTTTTGCTGTCTGACCAGTATGTCACGGAGGCCGGCTTGACTCCGTGTTCTCGGATGACAGCTGCAGCGACGCGGGTCCCCATCACCGCGGCCTGCAGCTCGAGTCGGGGTATCGATTGGAGCTTGAGTGGCGCCACCTTTGCCTTGGCCATGACGAGGCTCACATGAGTCTTGCCATCTTCTGTAGAGATACGCCAGTACACCGCTGCGGCGTACGAAGTTTCGCTCGCGTCCGTGAAAACGTGGACTTGCGTTTCTATGGCGTCGCTATATCCTGGGTAACATCTTGGTACTGTGACTTGTGCAAGATTCTGTAGATGTTGAACCCAACTTTTCCATGCTGTGGCCAAGTCTGTGTCGAACGGCTGGTCCCAGTCGACTCCTCTTCTCCATGCTTCTTGGAGTATCTGTTTGGCGCGAATCGTTACGGGTGAGGCTAGGCCGAGTGGGTCGTATAGTGACATCACTATTTTCAGCGCCTCTCTCTTTGTGGGCACCTCCTTCTGTAATACGCCACTCGGTAATCGGGCTAGGCTCAGATTGAAACCCAGCGTATCTGCTCTTGGTCTCCATATTAGGCCAAGAATTTTTTCTGTATGGTCGCCGATGTCGACGACTTCTGTCTCTATAAGCGACGGTTCTATATTTTGTATGACGTCGATGTCATTCGATACCCATTTCTTAATTTCGAAACGAGCCTGTTGGTGTATCTTCTTCACCGCTGTTGCTATGTGTGTCGCTTCTTCAACTGTTCTATAGCTATCCAGATAATCGTCCATATAATGGTTCTTCACTATTGCTTCTACTGCTTCTGGATGCTGTTCTATGTGCCGGTTCGCGTTCCAATTCTTCGCGAATATGGCCGTGCACGGTGAGCTTGCCGCGCCGAATATGATTGACGTCATTCGATACTCGTCGGGGGCTCCTTCTCTTCTATTGCCTCTCCACAAATATCGGAGGGCGTCTCTATCTTCAGGTCGTACTTTGACCTGCATGAACATTTCGGTAATGTCACCTGAAATGGCTATCGGATATCTACGAAACCTCATCATGACGCCGGGCAGCGACTGTAACAGGTCCGGTCCTGTGAATAGGAAGTCGTTCAATGACAATCCATTCGATTTAGCTGCGGCGTCGTGTACTATTCGAAACTTCTCCGGCTTCATGGGATTGAAGACGTCGAAATGAGGCAGATACCAGGTTCTTCCTGGCGTGGTCTGTTTGGGCGCTTTTTCTGCGTACCCTTTCGAAAGGAGCGAGTCCATCTGTTCTATATATTTATTTCGAAGACTCGGATCTTTGTCGAGCTTCTTTTCTATAGAGATCAGCCGCTTGTGTGCTGTCCCATAACTATCGGGCATTTCAAAGTTGTTATTTTTCCATAACATAGCTGTTTCTATATGCCCATCTGTCAACTGTTTGGTATGTCTTTTCAAGATGTCTTCAGCCTGCTTCTCTGGATCAGAATCTGGACGCCGAGGATTAACTATTAGGGACTCGAGTGCGAAAAATTCACGAAGTTGCTCGTTCAGTCTATCGTCTCTATTTTCTCTATCTTCTCTGCATGCGCTGACGTAATGCACCTGCTGACCGAGTATTCTAGTGTGCGCGCCATGTAGCGTCCATCCAAGCGTTGTAAGTGACGCTATTGGCTGGTGCCTGGGGCCTCTTCTGACTTCACTGGCAAGGAGAAGGTGCCAGTTGTCTTGGCCAATCAAAATCTTGGGCGCGCCAACATCATAGACTAGCTGCTCTTTCAAGTCGATGAGATGTTTGCAATGTGTGACATCTTCTTCACGGACTGTCTGTGACGCGAGATTAAGCTTCGGTATGGTGCGCGCTCTGAACGGCACCCTATTTCTATGCTGACTCGCGAGTGTCACTGTGACTCTTTTCGAACAAGGAGTGTCGATCATGGTGTCACCGATCGCACCAATCTTCAGTGGGTCGATCTTGCCCTCGGCTCCGACTTGGTCGGCGATGTCTTCATCGATCAACGATACGGTCGATCCATCGTCGAGTAGGGCGAACGTAGATGCCTCTCCCGCCGGTCCAATGACCCGGACCGGGATGATCTTTAAATAGGCGTGATTCGACGATGATCTTGAGCTGGCGACTGTCTCCTTGGGCTCCTTTTTGACTTCGGTCTGTCTGGGCTTTTCGGCTGCCACCGCAGCAGGCTTCTTGTCGTAATGAAGTAGCCGACTGTGCGTGGCTGTACACCCCTTGACGTCACACTTCTTCGCGTTGCATTTATGCCGCTCTCTTCTTGGCTTCAGGCAACGGAAGCACAGGTTTAGATTCTTCGCAATTTCCCATCTCTTATTACTATTACTATTCTTGAACTTCGAGCAATCGCGTTCTATATGGCCATCCTTCTCACACAGTCGGCACTTGCTTGCTGACTTCTCTGTTGTTGTGTGAGTCCTCTGCTGCGGTGTGCGTCGGTTGGATGAGCCCTCTGTCTTGATGTTTTCGGCAGGAGCGAAAGCGCTGCAGTATCGAGCTTGTTCGGTAATGAATTCGCTAAACAGCGACAAGTCTGGCAAGGACTGGTACTTTTCTGTATATATACGGTACCACTGTACACGTATCGAGTTCGGTAGCTTCTCTGTCAAGGTTCGCATGAGCTCGGCGTTGATCAGGTAATGATCCTTCTTCAATGCTCGCAGCGTTACTATAGCGCACCTCACGTGGCTTGCGAATGAGCAAATATCCTTTGGATTTTCACTGCATCGTGTCAGTCCTCGCAATCTATCTGTTTCGGCCTGTGCTATCGAATCTGGTCGGCCGAATTGCAGCTCGAGTTCCTTCATGATGTCATCTGGTCTTGCATGGCCGATGAGTTCTGAACTGACTGTTTCTAAAGCGCGTCCATGCAGGCTTCTTCTAAGTCTTGCTGTATTTTCGACATCATTGAAATATTTTCGAGTTGTTTCATAAATGGCTCGAAATGACAACCATTCTGTATGCGCACCACTGAAGTTCGGTAAAGTCATAATGACCTTCGACGCCGAGGAGGAATTCTGTGACTGCTGTTCTGTTTTCTTGTCAACTAAAGATGCTATAGCAGCCGTAAGGTCCGTAACGAATGGACGTAAATTATCCTCGCTCCTATCGTCTTCTATTTTCTTCATAGGTGGTGGCTCTATCTGTTTAGCACTATCTGGATCTATGTGCGTTCGACGAGAGTCCACTATTGGTTCGAAGTCCACAGGGGGGGGCGGTTGCTGTCGACTATCATGGATGTCCCCCTCGGCGGCGTTGGTCTCTCTCTGATCAGGAACAGGTTCAGGCGCCTCTTCCAGCCAGGAACGCACGTACTCTTCATTTGAGTTTCTATCGTCCAAATATTCTTCGTCCGACTCTTGTTCGGCTCTCTGAAGTGCTAACTGGGCAAGCTCCAACTTAATCTTTAATAAGTCTTCACGAGCCTTCTGTAATTTTCTATATGACCGCGGTGACCTGTCAATGGTCGACGGCGGACGTCTATGTTCTATACGGGCGTCACCCCGGGTAGTCATTGGCAAGACTCGGCTATCTCTTCTATTTGACGGCTTCATTGTACTATCTGAAGTCGTCTCAAAGCGGGTTCCCTTCCTTGAGGTCGATGGCATCTGTTTCTGTACTGTTGTCGGCAATGGTGCAGGTACTCGTTCTATTGCTGAAGCTTCTATCTGTTCTATTCGTTCAGCGGCAGCAGGCGGAGACACGTCTTCACTGCGCTGCTGCATCGATCGCGCCGTCCCAGACGATGAAGGCGAACGCGGCGGCACCTGATGATGGATAGCAGGAACCCTCTCGGCTGGATCCTGTATCGGAACTGTCCACGCCTCGGATGATTTGCCATGCGACCTCGTGATCGGCATTGTTGAAGTCTTCAATGAATCTTCAAAACTATTCGGTAGTCCACTGGTAAGCCTCAGGTGAAACTTCAATCCAAGTTTCCAAAAAAAATTTTTCAAAAAAATTTTCAAAATTCTTCAAAGTCCCCAATCTTCAAAAAATATTCTAAGTTCGGATTGACTGAAACTTTTCTAAGTCCCAGACTGTTCAAAATCTTCTATGTGTGAAGTCGATCGAAATTCTCTAAGTCCAAAATTCTTCAAAAATATTCTATGTCCCGCTTGATCAAAACTTTTCTAAGTGTCAGGTTGTTGAAAATTTTCCAAGTTCAAAAATCTTCAAAAAATTTTCCAAGTCCCGGATTGTTGAAAATTTTCTAAGTTCAAAATTCTTCAAAAAATTTTCCAAGTTCAAAATCTTCAAAAATATTCTAAGTGTCGGAACCCCTCAAAATTTTCAAAGTGTGAAGTCGTTCGAAATTTTCTAAGTTCAGCTTGATTAAATTTCTTCTATGTTGTTGCTTCACTATCAATCTGCCTAGGGGTAGTTTTCTTGAAGGGATGATTTCTTCAAGGTCCGACTTCTATTTAGCTTCTAGGGACACCCTTCGTGTCTTGTAATGTTGAAGGGTAGTTTTTTCTTCAAGGGGGTGCGACTTCACAATAGGGGTTGCGCCTTCAGGGTAGCTGCGTGGTTCGATAAATCCAACTTCCAAATAGCTAGATCAGGCTATCTTCAAAATATCCGGCTCCGAAGGACCAGAAAATGTACGGGGCGGACGTGATCGACTGGACTGTAGGGTGGCCAGGGTAGGTTATCCTATTCTTCAAAAGTGGACTGTATGGTGACAACCCACCTAGGTATAAATGATCCAGACGCGTTGACGCTCCGTCTATAAGCTACGGGCCATGAGGATGCAACCCTTAGCTGAATACTTGCTATACTTGCTGTTATTGACACAGTATATAGGGGTAGGTATAGAGGGCTTACCAATAAAGTCACAATAAAACACTATTTAACTTGTTCACTATGCACTTAGCGATTTGAAGGGTGAAATTCGCGACTATATGATTCTACATTTAGGTATAAATCCGAAATATCTTGCAAATGACTACAAATTTCTTAAAGTTTCTATGTTTCTATTGTACGGCGCAACTATACCGTATCGACACCCAAAAAATCACCGTGTGTGATGAAGTTTATTAACGCCAATTTTCACTATAACAATTCTAGATTTTAAGCTATATCTAGGCTTAGGTCTATGTGAGTAGGGGTTGTCGTACCTTTATGGATAGCCCTCGGTAGGCTCCATACAGCGGAGACGAATTCACCCCTTCATCCCCCTCCATGTAGGGGTGAGATGCCGAAAACTATACAAAACTATAGTAGGCGCGAAGCTATTACCTACTTGGGGTGAATTTACCGTAAAACTATGCTAGGAGGGCTATACAGCTATATGTATCTCTGTAGATACGACAACCCTCTACAAAACTACATATGTTTCAACCCTGTCACTTAAGGGGTTGCAACTCTATAAGCGTATATGTTTCAGGGGGATAAAAATAAACAGTTTTATTTAAACCTAAATTACGGCTTTATGCCTGCATACACTATAGACATCTATATATCCCCTGAAAGGATTTTTCAAGGCGGTTCTATTTCAGACATTTAGAAGTCTAGAATCTAGACTTGTATTTTCGGGAAAGGAAGAGGGTAGATGCAAAGTGTTTTATTTTGTGCATACCTTCACCAGGGCTATTTATCAAAAACTGTTGACCAATCACGTACCAGCACCCTCCTGCTCTGTGATTGGTCAGTGTCGCTTTTAGCTATGCGACTACCTTTGACCTAATATTTCAGGTCTCAATTACCAAGCCCTTTCTATTTACCTATGTATGTCTGTCTGTGTGTGTATATACCTCGATTACCTTATATACCACCGATTACCTTTTATATACCTTGATTACCTTTATATACCTTCGATTACCAGGGTTACCATGTGTTTACTGTTATGTGTAAGGGACAGGATACCCTACCTAACTATATTCTATTTACTTGGAAGAAATAAAGGCTCTAAGGGCTTATATACTGCCTCTTGAGAGCAAACAACTGTAACGAATGTGTTTTATTTCAATAACAAACTATGTATCAACTATAGCTACCTATAACTATCTATACTATGCAGCTTTATCTGTTACAGCATTCTATGTGCTAACTAACTACCTATAACTACCTATACTATGTAGTCGCGGTTTTATTTATTTGTAACATTCTATGTACTACTATAGCTACCTATAACTATCTATACTATGTAGCTAAGACGCATCGTCGCGAACAGAAGGATAGGGCAAGTAATCTTCAGAATGTATTATGTATTGTCGACTTTGTTTTTGTCACCACTGACCTAGCCTAGAAGCACACCACCATCTTTTTTTTACCCATTAAAATTGCTATAAAGGTCGTGTGATTTTTCGTTTCATTAGTAAATTATAGATAAACGTTCAAATGGTAAAAAAGTAAATAATCAAATAGGTATTTAAAAAGTTTCCATTATATTAAACCCTACAATATTTATCTAAGCTAGGATCTAGGCAACAACAAAATGAACCCTAAATTTTAATTTAAAAAAAAAAACGAATTACTAAAGCTAAAAATATGATTTAAGAAATGCATTCTTATCAACTTGTACAATTGTTAACAATGGTATGGGCTTGCAAAAACTGCAGAAAATAACCATTTTGAAGCTAAAGCAATATTACGATCCGTCGATTTTTTGCGTTACCCTTAGTCTTTGAAAGGTGACTGCATCATTTGCCATTAATAACATCTAGGCAAAAAGGCAAAAAATCAACAAAAAAAAAAAACACTACAAAACGAAATAACTGTTAAAACCCTTTGCAACTCTTTCGCCAAATATCAATTGCCAAAAACCTCAATAAAGACATTAAAAAATAAACGCCAAAATATACAGTTATTTGGACAAAAACAATAAAACCGTTTGTCAAAATAGCTTTTACAGCCAAAGGTTTCGCTAAAATCTCGCAAACATTAAAACATGCAATAAAATTGAAAATCGCGTTACCCGTTCGCAATTTCGGCGAAATAAACTTCTACAAGGTTATGCGCAAAACTCCCAAAATTACCTTACAAAAATTTAATTCTTATCACAACAGCATTGGGTTCATTTTTCCCTAAAGGGCCACTTAGTTTTACTAGGAACAGTTAAACACGTGAATAATATTTTACCCTTTTCGTTACCGTAACTAAGTCCGTTTGTTTGGACGGTTATATTATTGAATAACAGTTAAAGGGGACCGCTATGCGTCAAAGGAAGAGTTGCATTTATATGGGACACAAAAACCATTGTCTCCTTTGACTTTTGTCATTGGCGCGAAACAGTGAAACTCATAAATTCTGTTTTATGGTAAATGAAAGAGTTGTCTTTTGTTTAATAAAGGGTCATTAGGATGTAAAAGTGAAATTCCGTTTGAATTTGGGTGCATTCGCAACGCTTATTATATGACATAGTTTAGAAAGGGTTGTTACTTTCACTGAGACAATTAATATTTATTTGTTTTCGGAAAATGAATTTTTCTACGTGCCAAGAAACGAAACTCTTTGTAATTTATACGAATAGGACATATCCTCGTAGTTCAAAGTATAATTATGTGTTTTAAACTAAGATCATCTTAAACCGTGTAAACCACCCATTTATGGACAATTATCAGTGTATCACGCAGTTCCTACATTATAGACTGACGTAGGTACAATAAAAAAAAAAAAACAAATAAATTAGTACTGCAAACCGAAACAGATTGGCATACGTAATAATGTAAGATAAAATTAGGACTAAAACTTATAGAATAGTTAATTAAGGGGGCTATGAGTCAATTCTAGTAAAATATATTATAAAAAAATACTATAATATAGTGATTAGGTCGTATCGAATCAATTCACAAATAAAAATTAAAACGAACTAGAAGGAAATCCTTATCACAGAATTTGATTTATTTATGTCTACCGTGATTTCTATGTTACCCAATTCTATGTTAAAGCCATGGCATTTTGGAACCATGCACTTATAGTGTTATAACAATTTATAATAATTAGTTTAGTTAAATGACAATATGACTCCATAACGATTGTACCAAGAACTTGATCAAGTACCAACCCAATAAAACTTGTGTATGTATTCTAGAGAACTATGAATCGTAAACGCACCGTGATAGTATTCGATGATAGAGTTAGAATATATTCCAGTTCCCCAAATATAAATTAGTCATATGAATTTCAATTCGTCTCGACTTTTAAAAGCGAAACTTTTCATTCGTATCCAAACAAAGGCATAATTCATCCGCCGTTCATAAACAAAGGAGCAAATAGTTCGTTTGAAAGTAAGAACAGTTATTAACTACTATGGAAGTCTGCTCTAATAAAACGCACCACTTTTGAAATATTTATTGGTTTCCATAAATTGTCAACAAGAAAAAAAATCTCCTAACTGTCGCCAAGCGTGCGCCGAGACTTGGGAGCAGTTGTATAACGGAGCCTTGAACTAGGGACGACAAGTTACAAAGTGCCAAGAATAGATTTGTTCTTAGAAATGGAAACCGAAATTTTGACAAACTGCGGTGTCAAATGCAGCGTGGAAGACACGGACAATGGCGCGTGGAACGTAAGCGTGCCTTCGTGTTTTGACCATTTCAATAAGTATAGAAAAGAATAAGTTACCAAAGTAATTATTGGACGAATAGTTTTTAACTGTAGCCTAGCGGGGTGTTGAGTTGTGACAATGTGAGGCCAGATAGGCGTGAACGTGTACAGTTTAGATGTACTGTTTATTTTAAAAGTACATTAGGGGAAGGACACAGACGGACAATGGATATCCGATTCATATTCACTTTCAAGCGTGAAGTAATTTGGAATTATTTGTGTCCACAAAGACGTCACTGCTTTTTGATTAACAGTACCTGAAATACCACTTGGCTTTGTTGGGTTACCAAATTAGATTTCATGCATATATCTTCTGTTCTGTTTCTAATTAAATTCACTGCATCATCTTATTCGAACACTTCAAAATATTCATGCTATAGAACTCCAATCTTTATGTCCAACAGATGTTTACACTCAATGGGTAAAGCAGTAGCATACAAGATTTATGTCAAAAATTATCACCGATCATTGAAAAACAGTCTAAAATTCATGAGAACACACGCGAATTAGTAAAAAATGACAACCACATGTGACAACTTGAAATTGGAGCCTTTCGACTTCTGTGTCACGTTTGCCAGTCATTTGCCAGTTTTGATTTCGCGGAGAAATTCACCGAAACGGTGTGTTTGATGGCTTAAATAGGACGTGAAATCGGTGAGGAGCAAAAAAGAAAATTTTGAGTTATGCTCGTTTCTAAGTCCCCGTGACTTATAGTTTTCGCATCTTCAGAAATGCTTCGTCTTTTCATGTTTTGATTACTCGATATTTTTTCTTTTTGTGATCTTAAATTTCTTAGTATAGATATTTATATTAACTACCTACTATTCTCTTTTATCTTTAAATCTAGACGTTTGTAAAATTATTGCAATTGTACTTTTGACGCTTTTTACATCATCACTCTAATTGTTGAGTATGATATAATTCTAAATCATAGGCATGAATATGTCACACAAGGAAACCCTAATCAAAAAATTGTGCCCAGATTATTCATCGAATATTCATTGATTAGTCATTTCTTAACTAATAGCTATCATGTTAAACTGTGTCATACTTTTATTACTAACACATGTAAATACTTCCAGTACTTGTTACTGTATCGTTTTGAAAGTTCTACGAAGAGCTACTCATTGGTATTTAATTACATACTTGAATGACATATATTTTAAATTGAACATTTATGGATTGACGAATACAACATTATTTGTGAAAAGTTTGTTTTCAAATTGACATAATGGTACTTGTTTTTGGAAAACATGGCTCCTCTTTGGCAGGATAACCATTTAAAATGTCAATACTAATAAGACTATAAAGATGAAAAAACTATAAGTTTTATGTGAAATTATTCAGTAACACATTTGTCTACAAGTTAGTCTAACGAAATCCTAGTTTTGAGGTACGCTCACCATTTTTGAAAATTGTGTTAGTGGTGTACAATAAAGAATAAGAATAATGAAGTATTAAAATTTACTATGACAAAATGCTGACACTGCTCAGGCAAACATATTTAAAGCGTATAAGCTTACGAGTGTCTAAATCCTGAAGTTAGTAACGCTAAGCGCTATCTACAAGTAGCTACGCCTACTTGCTTACATTTTCTACATTGTTCGCCACTTTGCGTTATATTCAAAACTACCTTCTGCCCACGACTTCTTCCGCGTCATAGAAATATAAAATTATGGTCCGCGTGGAATAGTTACTAACCCCCCGATTCTTTGTGATATTAATTCGTTGGTGGTAGAAGAGGTGGGAGGCGCCCGACATGACGGCACAGTAGTGGCATGCGCGTGAGCTGCGCGTGGTACTGGACAGTACTTGGACATTGCAACATTACTTTATTTTTCTAAAATAAAAGTTTTTTTCCCAAATAAAAGTATGCCGAAGTTACTCCTTATTACATCAGCTGCCTGCTAATTAAAGTCCCATCAAAATCGGTCCAGCTATTTCAGAGATTAGCTGGAACAATCGGACAGACAAAAATTGTAAAAAAAAAATATTTTGGTGTATATACCGTATATATTCATATACCTATGCATGTAGTAAATATTAAAAAAAGACAATATTACAACAATTTTATTTATACAATATGTAGATATAGATTCATTGGAATAGTTCACCATCAAAAAATACTTCAAATGTAGATGCAATCACAGAGTGTCGAGATAGGCATAGTGAGTCAGTTCACAGCAATTGTAACTCAATCGGTGGGCGGATGGACGGCATCTGGCTACTTATCAGCAGCTCCCGCCCTGACTGTGACGATTACTATCTGTAATCATGTGATATACATATAATTGCTATAGGGACAATCTACAGTTATGAATATATGGTGTGTATACGATTGGTATAACTCTACGTCTCGTTTCAATAAATTTTGTTTTTGTTACTTTAGTTTAAGGTTTTCATATTCTCTTCTTCTCTTGTTCTTACACACTATTGTCTGCATTTCTTTTTCGTTTATCCTTTCGCAGGTCTGCTGGAAGAAATTTCGTTTGAAATAAGCACTTCCTTTGTACAAACATTGTAATGTTGTGTCTTAATTGTTGTAAGTGTGTACATAAATAATAAAATAAATAAAAAAATATATTGAAAATTTATTTACAATTACATTACATAAGAAGAATTTTAAAAAAATACGACTGAATGTGTAATCAACAACAGTCTGCTAGGAATTCACGTAGGAAAAGATCTTTACAAAGTATACAAACTACGACAATTTTTAGCATAAAAAAAATGTTCTTGGTATGTATTCAAGCCGAAATATTTAAACGAGAAAATAAATACAGCAAAAATATCTTGAAAATGATATGGTTTTTACAACCAAAACAAAAACAATAGATATAGAGAATGCAGATGCAGGAAAGCTTGCTATTACGCCCCCTAACCATATTGAATTTATTATAATACTTGCATTAATAATTCACGATATATTATTATAATTCAATACAAATATCTATCGATCATGTTCAACAGCTAATTAACATACATACATAACATTTATCACATACATAATTATATGGTCAACATTTCGTATGAAGTAAATGCTGATGTTTAAAGTCACAAAGTGGCTTCCTTTAACTTTGTTATGGAATTTCATGTTACAGCTGATAGTCAGCTATAACAACACGAATATAAATAAGAAGAATAGAATAATAACCTAATCAGCAATTATATGTTTGAGCCGTTTGGGGTTGAAACTCTTGGACCCGAGGGGTCCGAGTGCTCATGCGTTATTTAAAGAACTTGCTAAACGTTTAGTTGACACTTCACATGACCCAAGGGCTGGCTTTTACTTCGGACATAGGATAAGTATTGCTATACAACGTGGCAATGCCACCAATCTATTGGGTTCACTCCCAGTCGATAGCGATGCGGACGAGTTTTTTGATGCCATTTTGTAGTTAGGAGTACTTATCCTAGTTTATTTTTAGTTTAAGTGTTATATAGTTATAGTATGTTGTATAGTTAGATTTAAAGTAAAAAGAAGAATAGAAATGTTTTATTCGGCAGAGATACAAAATTACAAAGTAACAGAACTAGGTAGGTAGAATGATAGTCTTCTCACCACAAATAAATAGATATTAAAGAATTTACCCAGACTCTTCAGAAAACATCAAGCTTGATTCCCAACCCTCAAACCTGAACGATCGTTTCAAAACAACCACTTGACTAGCACATAATGATCACTACTTCAACTTTTAACACATGTTAACGTCTCCCCATTAAGTTATCAGGACCTCACTTACGATGCTAGATAAAATTCTCTCACTGTGCCGTGTTAAGAAATCCTTGGGTTTGTATATTTCAGCGGATTTTGCGCTGCATAACTTTGACAATTTCTATAACTCCTCTAGTTTATCACCATCGTGAAACAATTGAAAATCAATCATCTGTATCTTAGTCCACACTTAATTCTCTTGAGCTGGCTGCACATTTAATTTTGAAAGTTTTTCATCAAAAACCAATACCTACACATACAATGATGCTTAAAGTACTTGAAAAGGTTTGGATCGTTGTTTTCGTGTTCATATGAACACGAAAACAACAATCCAAACCTTTTCGGAAACGTGTATATTTCGTATTTACTGAAGAAATACAAAGCACAATTATTTATAATCGTTGATGGAAATCATCAAATGTAGCAAAAGTCTAAGCTTAAAAAAGTGAAGTTTGGTTTAGTTCGCTTTCAGCGCTTTCATCCCCTTCAAACATAAGTGCTGTTTTTGCCCGACTATCTAACATTGCACCCACTTCATTTTGTTACCCTCTTGCGTAACGCAACGATAAAGGAGTGAAAACGTTTCAGGGAAGATTACTTTTTGTTCATATCGAAGTATTTTTAACACTCAGAGGGAGTGTTAACTATTTTTGTGTATTTGCGATAAGTCTTGCAAAGTTTGGGAAAGACTAATTAAATGTCATTTTTTGCTAGATCCTTGCTATTTCTGAAATATGTTTATCTTTTTGAGAAAGTGGGTTGTAAAATTCACGCTTAGGAATGTTAGCAAAAAAATTGTTTAAGAGCTTTGGATAAAATCAGCTCAGACATTTTGGTACCCGTTCTAAGCTCGTGGCAAATATTGTATATGTATATATAGAACAATGTCTTCAATGTATGTAGAGGTATTTTTGAAGTATTGGTTTCAGTGCTTCAATATCAAGAATTCCTCATAGTCGACATACCGTCAAATAAGATAGAATAGTAGTTAAATGCGAGCCAACCAAAAATAAAAATAACAAATAATATAATATATCGAAGCACAAATGTTGCAAAGCATATCTAACTCAAACGGATCACCGGATATAAGATTTACAACATTACCTAAGCTATACCTCCTGACAATACTCCAACTATCTATGATGTTACAAATGCATCAGAGTTTGTCATCTGTCACTTGAATTCGGTACAAAATTAACGTAGTCAAAGTGTAATAAAAACACCTACATTAAAGGGTTTTATGACGGAAACCGTTCCGCGAATTGTTACAACTATAAATTTTAGTTTTTCGTAACTCGTAAAACGTCAATCATGTGAACACCCTGCACTATTTTGACAATGTTAACCATGCATTTGTGAAACCGAAACGAAGACCTTTTAGTATTGCGATAGAGTTCAAAATTCTTTTCAGAAGCTACAAATGAGTGTGGAGCCAAATTAACGTCAATTTAGAATTTTGTGCGTTTGTGAAAACCTTTAACTCATTCAATTAAGGCTCAAAGTCGCTTGTTTCTAAAACAGAATTAGTGTTGTCACCAATCAAAGGGTAGTGACAAAATGTGTTTAAGCAAATCCTAGCTATAAAGTTTTTCAAATTCTGAAATAAAAACTTTTGGGAACAAATCGTTGGAAATAAAATAGAAGGTCCTCAAATCGATTATGTTTACAATAAACACTGAAAGGGTGGCGGCTGTAAAAACGGTAGGACGAATTTTCAAATAATAAATCTTCTTGTTTATTGCATTTTATTTCCTAATGTCACAGATTGTGCACCTTTAACATGTTGGTTCAAAATATGTGTTGGTGTCAACCCTGGGAAGTAATTTTAGCTTTTTTTTATTGTCAGTTGGATATGCTCTTGATTCTAGTCTAGCTTCCATAATTTTAGTGATTTATTTATTTCATTTATTGTAGACTCCACAGTCAACGGAAGTCTACAAACAAGTTGTACTTTACACACAAATAAAATAAAATTTGATATAGAGTTGAAAAATCTGTTTCTGCATGTGAAACTCCCGGAGGTTACATAACAATAAATATATAATAATGACAGGCTAGGCATAAACTGCTCGAGCTCGCCGGAGCGGAGAGCGGCCCGTTCGCGGACGCCCTGGCCGAAAGGCTTAAGGAGGTCCTCCCCGCGGACGAGGTTCGAGTGTCCAGGCCGACTAAGTGCATTGACATGCGCATAGTGGGCCTGGATGACTCCGTGACGGAGGAGGAGGTTGTGGCCGCCGTCGCCAGGACTGGGGGGTGCTCTGCCGAGCTCGTCAAGGCGGGCACCCTCCGGCCTGACAACACGGGCATGCAAACCCTTGTGGTGAGCTGCCCCGTGACGGCGGCCAGAACAGTGTCGGAGGGTCGAAGACTCTTGGTGGGATGGGTTTCTGCGCGGGTAAAACTGCTGGAACCCAGACCTCTGAGGTGCTAGCGCTGCCATGTGGGCAACCACACGGGAGCTATGTGCCCCTCGGAGGTGGACCGCAGCGGACTTTGTTTCCGCTGTGGTCAGCCCGGTCATCGGGCCGGCTCGTGTAAGGCCACGCCGCACTGCAGTGCATGTGCGGCTGCTGGCAAGCCGGCCGAGCACTGGGCTGGGGGAAGGGCCTGCGCGCCATCCGCCCCGACCAAGGGCAAGAGGTCCGCCGCCGCCGCCGCCTCTGCCGCCGCCGCGGCTTCCGCCGCCGCCTCTGCCGCCGCCGCGGCTTCCGTCGCCGCTTCTGGCGCTACTGCTGTGGGTGCTGCGACTCCTGGTTTTCGGGAGGGGGCCGAGATGGAGTGCCAGTAATGGTCCCATCGTGGCCTCCTCCAGAGACAAGTCGGCCGCTGTGCTATTGCACAGTGGCTGATGCCTGGGGACGGTGAGCGTGGGTGGCTCGCCGTCCGATACCAGGCTGAGTCGACGACGCGTTGTGCTTCACGCGCGCCTCAAGGAGCCGTCAGCACCAGAGACGGGGCCCCATAGGGTCGGTGCCTGCTAGGGTTGCGGAATTTGTTCGAAAGAGTTACCGCGGCCCTGGAACGCAAAGGGCACATGGAGGAGCACGGGTGGGTTTTAGTCAGTAAAAGTCTGACACTCCCTACCGCTCCACCCAGGGCGGGAGGGGTCATTTGATGATTTCCCATCCAAAAAAAAAAAAAAAAAAAAGGCTAGGCATAAACTAATATGTAAAATAAAAAGTAAAATTCATACCAAACACATTTTAAAGGTCGGCGCTGAATCTAACACCTGAGAGATGGTTCCATGCATTTTCATAACCTTACAATACAAAAGAAGGTTGTGCAAAAACCTTCTAAAGACTACATGATTCGACATAGCTACACAATACGTATTATTTTACCTTTAAACTATAAAACAACGAACAATAACATCACTAATTCTCATTAACGATCCATACGAAAGAATCGGCAAATTCTGAGTAGCCTGCACCAAAAAAGTGTTGCTTCTAAACGTCAATAATTTTTAATGGTTTTCCTATAGTAAACAATGGAAGAACACGGGCGAACTATTGTTTAGCAATTGTTTGTATTATTTGTGTTAATGTGTTCGTTAATGGTTTGTCCGTCTGTCTATGCGTCAACACTGATTTTGTGCTTAATACGAGTAATGTCATGGTATGGTGCACCCTGCTGGTGCACGCTGTGAGTATAGGGATGAAGATTGTACGGTTTTATTTGTAGTTTGATGGTTTATTGTCAGTTATTTCAACCTTTACCTACTTAAGAGTGTGTACGCCGTATAGCATTTCATACAAATTTTCAAGTCACTATTTTGCGAAATGACTGAACCGATTTTAATGAAACACATATAAGCAGGATACATAGGTCTAAAAATTTAGTTGAAAACATTTTCGCAAAATAGTGACTTGAAAATTTGTATGAAATGCCATACGGCGTACACGCTCTTATGCCCCTGGAACAGTATATAGTGCTATTGTGTAAAAATCTTGCCTTGAAAACTAAAATGAAGACACATGAAGTGAGCTGTCAATTCATCCAATCAAAATCTTATGACATTTCACTTAAACTAAGTGTTCACGGTGAAATATTTACAGAATAGACGGGCTGCACATCACCAAACGCATGGATTTTAGTGGTGCTATTTTTTCAATCAAAATTTTAACGACGATTCGGAAAGATTCTTCTAAATTAACACGCATCAGCCAAACCCCTATTGCTATTTCGGCATAAAACTGGTATATTTCCTTCGGCTTCCCAGTTATGGAAGACTTTTGCAACAAAACGATCTAAATTAAGCATACGCCTTACTTAAGTATTTAATGACGCTACAGATGACCGATCTTGGATGCGAGTAACTCTTCCCATCGGTATGGTTTGGAGACGCACACTATGTGCCACGTGGCTCTTCCTCAGAAAAAAAAACTAAAAAACGAAAGTTACCAGGAATCGCAAACCTGCAATTGACAATAAAACGTTTCGCATTTTTTTCATCTTGCAAATCTTTTTGTCCTGTTCTGTGTTGTCAATAATTACATTTAACATTTTATTGGGTGTGGAGAAACCACATACAAAAGCGTTCAAAGAATTGTTGAGTTTTTTTTTTGCGTTTTTTAGGTAAAAATTAGTGTGCGATGCTCAGTGTGTCAAATTGTTTTGGAAGATGTAGGACAATATTGTCATTATTTAACAAAAAGTGTGTTATTTTTTGTGTTAAAAATACAATATATTATTATTTTATTTTTTCAGTTTCCAAGAAATCATGATCATCTTAATAGATAATATTTGAGTTTCTCGGGGAAGGAAAAATCAACTTCTATTATTTAATAGAAGTTAAGTTTTGCTTGGAAAGTTAATAAAATTTACAAGTTGAAATATTCAAAATGTGTTTCCTTTTTAAATAATTGCTGGTTTCATTTCATCCCTAATTTAGAAATCTATATGTACTAACAAAATACCAGCAAATTTTAAACGATTTTCAGTTGCACCTCAGCAGTAAAGTTTTCTGAAGAATTAGGTAGTAACTATGTACCTACTGACTTGCATAAAAACAGCATCTAATAAAAACTCGGGTAACAATTTCAAAAACTAGTGAACTACAAAAAACCTGAACAAGAAGGACTATTAGCTCGCTCGGACCTTCCGAAAAGTATTCTCATATTTTTGTGTCATTTATTATATTCATTATTTTTTTAAACTATTTTACAGCCCTGGCGCGTGGATGGAGCGCGCCATAGTGTACAGTCGACAACACAAGATACTCTATTCTATTGTGGTGCTCACTCAATTTTAGCCTCTATGATGTATGTATAAACATTATATTCGTGTAGACGTTTTTGACTTGGTATCAAAAGCTGATTTCTGACTGTGCTTAACAGACGACAAAGCTGTAAAACAATTGTACATTATATAAGTCTGCCGGTGACATTGAAAATTAATGTTATTTTACTACAGTTAAAATTCTACAATATTGTCAAGAAAAAAACAAGGCAGGAAGCTTTGTGACGCTTGAGAATCTTGCAAGGATATCGCGTCATAGTCGTCTTAAGGAGACTCCTGTTATTTGTACGTCAAGTGCCAAACATTTGTTTCAAATACGGTCCTTACAGTTAGTGAAAAGAATTAATTATTTTAATTCTTACAGTTAGTGAAAATAATTAATTATTTTAATTCTTTTCACTAACTGTATACTTATTTTTACAGTTAGTGAAAAGAATTAGGTAATTATTTTAATTCTTTTCACTGAACTTTATCGAAATCTATGTTCGAAAATTCCAATGTATCGACTTTGAGGCAGTTTCGCTGCTATCTTATCGACTCGTAGGATCAAGATGATACGAGGAGTCTAATTTCATACACATAATTATATTTCAAGCCGATTTTATTGCTCAAAATTAAATTCATTGGCCGATCTAACTATAAAACAGATTCTGTTGTAATTTCTTAGGAAAATATCATTAATTTTCATAAGGAGCGACATAGGTACAAAAAAACCTAGTTGTTACTCGAATTCAAAAATTGATTTTACATTTGCTGCAAAACTGTTTTCGCAGTTTTGATTGTGGTAACACAAAATTCACATCAACAGCTATTTGTGTAGAAAATAATTCAAGGACTGTCGCCTTAATATACCTACTGCCGTCCTGATATCGATAAAAGTCTATCCCACAGAAGAATGGACTACATATAACAGACAACGATTGATAGTGCTCTCAGAATAATTGAAAGTAGCGAAATATCGAAACTGCAACAGGGACAGCCAGATTCAATAAGCCGGTAATTCCCCGTCTTTCGCATAAACTTGATCTAGTTCCATTCCAAATCCAAAATCATTTCCTCCTTCACAACCGCTATGTTGATACAAAAACAAATGACTCGCGAAACCTTTATAAGCCCTATAATACCTACCAAAGTTCTATGATAAGATGACTTTGCTACCGGATTTACCTCGTGATTTCCATGTATGTATGTGTCGTTATCAGTTAGTCAGTAGGTACTATATTTGACTACCAGCTCAATATCAAATATTACAGAAGTCAACGATCATAAAAAGGTGGATTTTGGTAGTTACACAGTATTCCTATAAACTTTATTACAATCTCGCTTCTTAACCTTGACGGGATATGGAGGAAACGGTTAAGTATAACCTAGTTAATGTAAAAATCCACGCACAACAAAACATAATGCCTGATTTTCGAGAGAGGAGAGGAGGAGGAACTTATAGCAGAACCACATTTAATACGTTATATTGTAGTTTCAAGGTAGTCATATTCATGGCCAGGCTTTCATCTGCATCAACACGATATCATCTAGAAACAGACTAGTGTTAGGCACAGGCCAGTTTACCGACATCGGAATTATATACAAACATAGAGGGTTATTATTGTCTTTGTATACAAATAATCATTTAGTGGCCTGGATATTTCATTGTAGTCATCATCATTTTCTCTTAGCATTTTTATCTTTTACTAGCTGCTACCCGCGACTTCGTCCCCGTGGAATCCCCGATTTTAAAACATTCTTTATCGCTGCTCCGCTCCTATTGGCTTAAGCGTGATGTTATATAGCCTAAAGCCTTCCTCGATAAATGGTCTATTCAACCCAAAAAGAATTTTTCAATTCGAACCAGTAGTTCCTGAGATTAGCGCGTTCAAACAAACAAACAAACAAACTCTTCAGCTTAATAATATTAGTATAGATTACCTTCCATCCAAATCAGCGATTAACTGACTGGTCATTATTACTAGTAAAATAATGACCAGTCAGTTAATCGCTGATTTGGATGGATTTTCTGTGTCTGAATCCGATACCTTTAATGTAAAGGATTATAAATTCTTTCTTCTTTCTGGGCAAAATACGCTAACGCTGCTTACATAAAGTATTCGTAGTATTAATCGCAACATGGATGGGTTTGACCGTTTGAAGTTCTGTAACAAAGTCTTGACAATAGCTGTGATGTTACTGTCCTAACAGAATGACATTTTCTTCGATTCGATTCGACACGATTTCTTGTTCTATAATACTGCGCAAGCTTGAAAGAAGCTCACTTGAGATAAGCTCCTCTTATTGCAGCAAATTCTATTATTCTCCGATTATCTTAGAGACCGTCAACAATGTGTTAAAATAGGGCAGCACACAAGTTCTGAAATAGATTAGGTACATTAATGACCTATGTTGTTTAGTCCTTCATAATGGGCTAATATTATCATAATTATGCAGATGACAAGCCTATGTTCTTTTCTGCTGAATCTTGAGATGAAGCATATGAACATGCCCAAAACAGATTTAATATTGTGTCTTATTGGCTACATCAAAATCTTTTACACTAAATATATGTAGGTAAAACTAAATACATATCATTCTCAATGAGAAACATTAACTTACCGCTTACTAACCTAAATATGTTCGCACACAATTGCAAGCATGCTGACTGCTTCTACTTGCCCTAGTTTAGTTAAAGCTGACTACAGAAATTACTAGGTCTTACGATTGACACAAATCTAAATATCCGTAAACATATCGAGCTACTGTGCACAAGAGTCCGTAATTTTTTTTTAAACCTACATCACTTAGGCAACTATAAGTTAATTAAACAGGTTTATTTGGCTCTATGTCAATCTGTACCTACTACCTACTGTATTACTTCATAAGGTAACTATTTTTTATTATTTCTTATATCCTTGTTCCATGTTACTTGGACTTGGTATAATAATTTATACACATCAAAGCTAACTCAACTGTAATAAATGTAACGTGACTTTTTCAGTACTTTTGATAGCCACAATCAGAAGCAGCATCAAAGAAGAAGCCGGTGTTACAGTGAAGTTATTACATTGTGAAATGGAACGTTTTAAGTACATATTTGTGTAGTAAATATATATGCCTTCGTACATTAAGCACCCTCCTAATAAAAGGAAATAACCTCGGGATGTTTCCTGAGTAAAAAATATTATGATTATGTTTAGTCCGTCAGTTAGATTATAGAAAAATAATAATAATAATAATAATAAATATCTTGGGACAACTCACACACGGCTATCTGATCCCAAGCTAAGCAGAGCTTGTGTTATGGTAACCAGACAACTGATATACATACTTATATAATTTATAAATACATACATATTATAGATAAATCACACCCAGACACAGAACAAACAATCATGCTCATCACACAAAGTTTGTCCTGGGTGGGAATCGAACCCACGACCTCCGGCTTAGCAGTCAGGGCCACTAACCACTAGACCAACAGGCCCGTCAAAATATTGGACTCGTATTTTTTCCTTTATCAAATCTATAAAAACTGACGAAGATACAAAGCATCAAAGATCAGGAGTGGGGGCTTGTGACGTTACGGCTCGGTAAAAATTGTAGCGAGTAGTGACGTCACACAAGTTTTCAACGCTCTGTATCGGCTTCATTTTTTGTTTACGTGAAAAAAGAAAAAATACGTGTCCAATATTTTTTGGAAATCTATCTGACGGACTAATTAGATTTTTTTAGTCAACTACCCTATTAACATTCGTATTTGCATCGCATTTGCAGCCTGACAAAAACACTTCACCTTACATTTTGTCAGATCATAAAATAAAATTAGCCCTGACAGGTATTATAAAAGTACCTACTTTTATGTTTTTATCAGTCATCCAGGAATGAATGTAATCATTAGACCATTCGATGAAGATTCCCAAAAAACCCACTGCGAATTTCCCACAAGTACCTAATAGTAGCCATAAAAAACGTAGATTAAACGACAGGTATCTGGTAATTCGATTAATTCCCACGCGTAAGAAAAATAACGAGGAGTTGATATTACTAGATAAATATTTGAGATGATAATGATATAATTTTACTGATAAGCCGACGTGTGAATCAGTAGGGCTATGTTCGATGGTTCATCGCGTAACTTGCGCTCACGGTAATTCGGGAGCCTGAAGATAGTGGAGCTGTTTATGTAGAATTAGATGATTCAGCTTGCAAATATACTAGGTACCTAATACCGCGAGATACTTGATGTCTTGTGACAGAGTCTGCATACACAAAAATCCTCAGTCTTATAAAAACTCTAGGTATGTTACAACTTTTAAGTTTTATTGTAATTTTATCTTTGCTGGCGTGCTGTGCCTATTGCATAATGTTGTGCACTTCGTTTATTTCATATTACTTGTATTCGACTGATAAATTAATAAATAAGAAATGTCATAATTTAGAATAATTTTTGAGAAAGCCTAATTATGGTATATTATAATTTATTTATATGTGGTTCTCATCCATAAAATAACACTTTCAATATTAATGTAAGACTCGATCAATGAACGAGAAGTACATTTGAAAAAATTAAGAAAATGTAGCAATATAATATGTAACAAACTCAAACTCAAACTCAAACTCAAAGCATTTATTTCAATTAAACCCTTTACAGGCACTTTTGAATTGTCAAGTCGAAAGAGGTGAAGCTATCTGCACGTTCCAAAGCGTAGATCTCTATGGAGAAGAACGTGCAAGAAACTCCACGGACACTCTTTTAAATCATGTTCTGTATTACATTGCGTTTAATACATCCTTTGGTGCTTCTATATGTGAGGACAATGCAAAGATAAAAAAAGAAAGGAAACCACAAAACAATTCAAAGTATAAAGATTAAAACAAATCAGTGGCAGTTAAGAGGTGACCAGTCTCAACCGACGGCGCCCGTTCACGAACATGACGCGTGTATCGGCACCGTTTAGCTCAACCATTTTGAAGGGAACCGAACGATCCAACACGCACGCCACCATCAGCGAGACATTTGAGCGAGCATGACATGCTCTCAACTGCCATTTTAGTTCAAGTCACAAAGTAAACTATAAGGTATCACATGTAAATGGCTCCATGGTACTCACATTTACAATATTTGAAAATAAAATGCTTCTACAGTATACAAAACTATGGTTTACATTAACCAAGCAAATACAGTAAAAAAAAAGATAAATTATTTATTCTCAAAATAATATAATAAAAATTAATAAATAAATGAGACAAAAAAAGGGCGAGCATCTCTTCCAAATATATAATCCTAACTTGTTAACCCAAGTGGTTGAGGCTGTGGAGCAGGACCGGCATTTAACCAAGCATTTTTATCAAGGATATAATCTTCCAGTTTATAATATGCTTGCCTACATAGTGTGCGTTTTATGCATGTTTTAAATTTTCTCTCATTCAATTGAAGAATATCGACTGGTATTTTGTTATAAAATTTTATGCAATACCCCATAAAAGAAGTGTGTACTTTAGCCAATCTAAACCTAGGTTGATCTAATTTGTTTTTATTTCTGGTATTAAAATTATGCCTGTCGCTGATCTTATTAAACATATGAAGATTTTTCCGAACATACATAATGTTTTCATATATGTATTGACAAGGTACCGTCATGATGTTAATTTCCTTAAACAGTTCCCTTAGAGAATCGCGCTGGCGGAGATTGTAAATGGCTCTTATTGCTCTTTTCTGCAGAATAAAAATAGACTCTATGTCTGCAGCCCGTCCCCATAGCAAAATACCGTAAGACATGATACTATGAAAGTAACTAAAATAGACCAGTCTCGCGGTATCTACATTAGTAAGTTGACGGATTTTTCTGACAGCATATGCTGCTGAACTTAGCCGTCCTGCAAGTGATGCTAAATGAGGACCCCATTGTAGCCTTGAGTCGAGCGTTATCCCCAGGAAAACTGTGCTTTCGACGAATTCTAGTTTCTCTTTATTCAATACTATTTCCTCAATACTACTTTTAACATTCGGTAAAACAAATCTAATACATTTAGTTTTTTTTTCATTTAATACTAAATTATTAGCAGTAAACCAATTTTGGACCTGCTGTAGGGAGTCATTCACTTCGTCAAGATTTGCGGAACGTCTATTTATCTTAAAAATTAAGGACGTATCATCAGCAAATAACACCATTTGTGATTGTTTTTTCAAAAGATAGGGTAGATCATTAATGTACACTAAAAAGAGGAAAGGACCCAGTATTGAGCCTTGTGGTACCCCCATTTTGACTCCTAAACCACATGAATTTACACCGTTTATTTGAACTTGCTGCTGTCTGTCATTTAAATAAGACTTTACTAAACTGAGTGCAAGTTTACCAAGTCCGTAATGTTCTAGTTTTAAGAGCAAGGTTTCGTGATTAACACAATCAAATGCCTTGGAGAGGTCACAAAAGATTCCTATGGCATCTTGGGCCTCTTCCCACGCTGCAAATATATGTTTTAGTAAGGTGACACCAGCGTCAGTCGTACAACGTCCTCTGGTGAAACCATACTGTTGATCGTGTAAGATTTTATTGGTGTTGAAATGAATGAGCATCTGATTGAGCATCACCTTTTCGAAGACCTTGCTGAAAACCGGCAACACGGATACAGGTCTATAATTATTGGTGTCTTTACTATCGCCGGACTTAAAAAGTGGTATAACCTTACTGTATTTCATTATATCCGGAAAGACACCTTGGTCCACACATAAATTAAATATTAAAGCCAAGTATGGTGCTGTGGTCTCAATTATGGATGTGCACACTTTGACGGACATACCCCATAGGTCTTCGGTCAATTTGATTTTAATTTGCCGGAAGGCCTTTATAACTGTCATAGGGTTGATATGTTTGAATTGGAATTCAACCGGGCAGTCTGGAACGTTTGCTCTTAATAAAGCCATTGAGACCTCGGGTGACGAGTCTAAAGCTTCAGTAGTCTTACGTGGTATGTTAGTAAAGAAATTCACAAATTCTTGAGCTACTTCAAAATTTGAGCTTATGGCACCATGTGAAGTCTCCAGTAAAAAATCAGTGTTCCGTACTTTATTTCTATTAGTTTCATTATTGATAACTTTCCAAACTGTCTTTATTTTATTATCAGCCCATTTGATCTTGTTGCTAATGTACAGGGCTTTAGCTACCTTGCAAGTGTTTCTAAAAACTTTTGAATATTTGTTTACGTACTTATTAAATGATTCCGTGTTAATGAAAGGCTTAAGGCCATATAGTTCGTATAGTCTTTCCCTGCTTATCCTAATACCTTTAGTCGCCCAGTCACTGAATATAAACTTAGGGAAAGTGTCTTTTGACTTCTTTTCAAATGTTGTATTGAATTCTTTTAATACCACTGAAAAGAAATTGTCGTAAAATTTATTTGCATCTTTAATGTCATGGCCTAGATCATTTAACTTATTTTGTAAAATACAATTGAATTTCGCTAATTTGCCAGTTGTAATTGGCCTATATTGTATTTGAATTTTTTGTAAGACAGCTTTAAACTTAAACGTTACCAATTGTCCACTATGGTCAGACGGTAGATAATTAACTATGGCTTTATCTAGATAATCACAATCGCAGAATACATTATCGATACAAGTTGATGAAGTTGGTGTTATCCTAGTTGGTTCTGCAAAAACATTAGATAAATTGAATGATTTAAAAAGGTTTAAAAATCTACTGCTTACTGAATTATTTTCTAAAATATTAACATTAAAATCTCCACAAATAATCGTAGATTTGCTACCTGCTGCAAGTTTCGCAAGGATGTCTTCCATTGTTGATTCGAATAAAGTAAAGTTTTGAGGGTTTGGAGGTCTGTACACACACACTATAACATGCTTATCTAGCTCAACACAGGACAGTTCGATGCAATGTTCCACTGACAGGTTAACAATGTCATTACGTTGCTTAAATTTTAAACAGTTTTTTACTAATATGAGGGAACCACCGCGTAACATTGATTTACGATTAAAACAGCTGCCCACATTATAATTTTCATAATTAATTAGCATCTGGTAATCCTTCAGCCAATGTTCACTAAGACATACAATATCAAACATTGTTCTTTCTAAAAACATCTCAATTTCTAATAATTTGGAAGAGACACCCTGAATATTTTGATGAAATAATTTCAAGGTATGCTGCTGACCCCCTTTTTGACATTTATTAAATTGAGAGCAAGAGGACACTTTAATGTTGGTAGGTAAAACTAATTGGTTATTAGTATCCTCTGTTGTCTTATATACTAGTTTAAATTTTTATCCAGAGTTTGCCCTATATCATCACTTTGCAATGAGTCCTCTATGTTAACCAATGAATTTTCCCTAGTGATATATGGGACCTCCTTCGTACAATTTGTGTAAAGGTTTATAGCAATAGTGCTACAGTTATTTTGGTTCACCACCTGATTCTTAGTATCATTACTAAACATTGTGGATTTAATTACAGAAGACTTCGACATACTACTTATGTCTGAGTTAATATAATTAGCTAATAGCTTTGCTATTGTGTGTCTAAAATAAATTGGCAGATACACAGTATCCCTAGTAGATTTTAAATTTTCCACAAAAATGTTGGTGTCAAAAAACATAAACTTGTCACTATAATGACTAGCCAAAAAGTGCATGTGTTTATTTAGCCTATGAATGTAGTCATTTTGTCTAATTGACAATTGATCAAAATATGGAAAAGCACACAATATTATTTTATTACAATTTAAATTTAACATCTCAGTTACATTGTCTGTGATATCTGCTTTTTTTACTTTTAAACTATTTCCTATAAACACAGTAATAGTGGTATTAGAAGTATAATTTTTGTTTTTTAATAATGCCATAATACGCTTGTAAGTTAAACCTGGCATACAATGATTTTGTGTAGAATTACTTAGGTTGTTACCAACCAGTTTACCTAAACCTCTTCCTATACTGTCTGAGAACATAACTGAATGATAACCACTATTCACAGCTGAAAAGCTACCAATATCAGGCTGTTCAACTTGAGATAAATCTTGTACAAAATTAATATTATCTTGTTCAGTGAAGCAGTCTTGAGACAAATTCTCGGCCTGGGATGGTACCTCCGTTGCCTCAGGCTGGACAGCATCAATGTTTGATACTGACTGGCAAGTACACTGACACATAATTAACTCATTTGCTGCAAGAATGTGTTCTTTTATTTGATTCTGAGATTGAACATATTTATTAGATAGTGAGCTCAGACGAGCTTCAAGTACCTTTATTTCAGACTGTAAGTGCTGTGTGTCAATCTCATATATTTTTTTGCTGTCTTCTAGTTTAATTTGATAATTATTTAATTTACTGATGAGATCAACACGTTCTTTCCTGAGTGGAATATTTTTAGAAAAGTGTTTATGTTGCTTTTTGTACTGATGGCATTTTTTGATTATTCTATTTAATTTTGCATACTTTTTTAACTTGGTATGACTAACTTTATAGCTATTGTTCTGTTTCAATAAAGAATCTTCAGTTAGGTCAATCGTTACCATAGAATGAGGGTTACAATTATTATAACTTAGTAATTCATTAAATAAGTGGTTGGTTTCCTTAACCTGAGTACTATGTTTTTCATTTTGTAATTTGATAATACAACTTTTTGCATTAATTAATTCATCCTCTAGGTCCCTAATTTTACATAAAGCCTCCTCATACAAGTTACTACAGTTATTGAAACCCTCAGTGATCACTCGCAGTTGGTCACGTTCCTCAACAATATCTTGGTATTGTTGACTGAGGTCTACTAGCTCACGTTTAAGGCTTGTGTTTTTCTGAACTACTTTCCTTACTTCCACCTCACTTTCCTCTCTCTCTTGTAACAATTGTTGACATTGGAGGTTCGAGGCTTTTAGTTCCTGGAGAGCCGTTCTCAGTTTAAGTTCCATATCCTGAGCAGTAGCCTTACGGGTCATCACAGGCATGGTTTGAAGTTAAGGTACTGAAATTAGAAGGAAAGAAACTAAGAGAATGTAAAGGAATGACAAAACAAAGAAAATTGGGAAATGACAGTAATATTAAGAATTTGGAAAAAAAAATTAGTGCAGTTAAGTAAAAGACTAAAGTAGGCTACTAAATTGGCTTTAAAAGCTATTGTTTATTTTATTTTCTCGCTTTTGATTGCCTTTAAATTATGATTTTTTTCATGTGGGTAGGATGTCTAAATTAAAACATACTTAATATTTAATAGATCACAATGCAAAAATAACGATTATAAGCGTTATTGATGTTGTATATTATTGAAAAAAAAATACTAATAATTGGATTGGACAACACAGAAATAAGAAATCTTGAACATAAACAATGTAAACAAAGCGATATAGTCTCAACGCAGAGTCGTAAATCTGCGAAAAACTTATTAAAACTTTGCAAAGACGTGTTACTGAGATATGGTCATGAATGTGTGCTATTAATGCTGATGAATAAAAATAAAAGTAAACAATACTTCCCCGTTTATATCCGTAATTCAAACGTCAGCTGACCGTTTTAGGTTACCGGTGACAGTTAGTACCGAAAACTGTGTTTTTCTTGATATATTTACAAGAAAATAATTATCCTGTGTATTTACGCAGTTATAATACGTTTACAAAAACAATTACACCATAATTTCACTTAAATACTAATTAAATCTAATTTTAAAATACGGAACAGAAATTTTACATGTCACTCGGGCAGTGTTGCCACTTTTTAACAGCCACTACAGCAATTACTTACTTCTATTAGTTTAAACTAGAAAATTTGCCAACCCTATCGGCTTATTCAAAAGCAGAACTTGCATAATATTTAATACACATTGATATGTACACGTTCAACATGCTACCGATGACATTCATTTCTTGGGAACCTACCATAGCATACTATCAGTCAAGTGGCTTGACCCTGCAGTGGCGACAAAAACACGAGAGATTTGGTTATCGTCTGTGAGAATTAGTTTACTGTATTCTCTTCCTCTTTGGTGTTATCCTGTGAAGTGACTAACACATCACACATAGGTGGAACTTAAAATGTCAAATTACATTTGGTTGATAGATAAGATTGTATTATTGTTACTGGCAGAAAATAGTTCGGTAAACTCTTTTTTATATTCAGGTCCAAGCGATCAAATTAAACTCAAGGAAAAGATGCCGCGAAATGAAGAAAAATTCCATTGATAAGGTAGGACATCACCTACTTACCTGTTGTGGGGTTTGGCTTCCAATCTATCCAGATGACCTGTGAGCTTTGCATAGACAACTAGCAAATTAAATTAAAAAAATATATAAACCACTATACAGTTTTAATCGTTATTGATTCGCTATCTTACACTTTTCACAGGAATGGCTACTTCATTATCATAATATTTATTATTTTCTATTATGACGGTACCTTTATCGACATCTGGTATGGTAATGCCAGTGAATTCGTCACTGTAGAATCGCAGTTCAGGTATCAATGCGATTATTTTCAGTGACGAATAAATCAATATCAGTGATGACCTTATTGTTTTTCTTATTTCTGCAAATTGATTATCTTTTAGTCAGACCCTTTTCCTTTAACATTATCTTAGAAATATTCGGATTAACAATATAAATTACATCACTATGATAAGTGTAGTTTTTAAATACTTATTGAATGTGCATATAAGAAGGAGCTACTTCCTACCGGGAAATGATTCAGTTCTTAGTACTCATCGTTTTATAAATACCACCTGTCATAGGTAGACTAAATGACTACCGCTAAAGTATTTTGTTACCGTTTTCCTTATGCCATTTCATTAATTTCCTCCTAATTACTTGTAATATTATCTTCATCATCAAAAGATCTCGGTATGCTATGCTCGCAAGCTTTCATGTCAATGCCGTTACCTAGGCTTTAGTCTTGTGCCACTGGCACAACCTACATTTCATTGTCTCAAGATTACAAAGATAGTGTGAAAAGATGCACTACGGGTCTAGGTACTGACTCTTTTCTTGAAAATATACATACAGACTGAGTCAAATAATCATAATTATGACATACTTCAAAATCCCATTTTCTAATACACTACAGACATGACTTAATATTTTCTCTACTGACTGTATTACATCATGTACATATCATCCCAAATTTTTTCTTTGCAGATAGCTGTATCCCGATAACACCAACAAAATGTAGAAACAGGTTACTGTAAAAAATAGTGTGGGAAAAAATTTCTTCTGTATTTATACAGATAGAGAAACATTCAATGCCCAGAGAGATAGTAGTGAAATGCTCCTAATCCTTCACCAATACCAAGCTGTCAATCGGGTGTTTTCATATCTTGTTTATTTTCTACTTGATAATGTCCAAAAGTGTACAAGAGATCACTGAGAAATTGGGTTCGGTAAACATGTTGTTGTAAATCTTAAAGCATGTTTGACATTTTTGGAATTTGATGGATTGATGAAGAAGCTTCGGATCACACAACTTTGTACGTATTTGCGCAACTGAATTTTGAGAAACGGTGAATCAATCTACATAACCTTTTTCCCAACTACATTGGCGTCGTTTTCTAGTCTATCCAGAGGCACCTATCTATTAGTATTTATACTATTTCATAAAGGTTGTTTTCAGATTTTCTAGCTTCTGACTATACTGACGACTGTCAAAGATCTTCAAATAACAGCCGAGACCAATGGCTTAGTGTGCTTTTTGAGGCATGGATCACTAAAGTATCTGTGTGTAATGCGAGGAGGCCACCCATCCACGGACTGGCCTCGACAAAAGTCCCTTAGCCACAAGCTCCTTCTTCTGCATGAGAAACAGTTATCTGTTTATGATGTAACATGCTGTACTTACATTGTAAAGTTAAATCAATGATTCATATAAATTTTTCTGGCGGGAGTACACTAATCGTTTGATATATTTCAGGCATTTACATTCTGATTTAAAACGCTTTAGTCTTCTTTACTTTTACCTAATTCTCTCTAGCTAGATTCATGTTGCGAATCTTCACAATTTTGATGCATATTTTACAAATTGATTAAAATCCAGTAAAATTCCCTTCTTTATTTATTTTTTCGCATGACAAAGTGTGTAAGTAACTAAATTGGGGGCGGCTTTCAACGCATCCAGATACTTGACTATCAGTATTTAAAATCCACTCACTTCATTCAAACAGGGCCATGATAACTGTTTGATGGAGCGTCTATTACAAAGTATTAAATTGCATTTATACCAGAAAATCTGATCGGTGACGTCATGGGGCTTAAACAGATGCGGAGTTATCAGTAATCGATGCGATAGCCACCCGTCGTGTTATGCGTATCGACAGAGTGACACTTTGATAATTAGTGGATAAGTATAGGGTCGCTTGATATTAATTTTGTTCTGCTTTTTTTGCATGTGCTCTTTTGTTTCAGGAACGTAGTAATGATCAGGGCTGCTAGGTTTCTTTGGTTTATGCTTGCCTTATTGCAAGCTGTGAGTGTGTTTTTGTATACCTACCTAATAATTTTGATGTAGCAATATTGTCAGTACGTCGTCCTCTTGGATAGACAAGATAGCAATGTGGAAAGGCTGGTGGATCGTCAATTATCCTGAATTTAGCCTTTTCTTTAGACACACTATATCCCTCAAACAGACACTGCGAGGCTCTATCAGAGTCCTTTCAATGATGAGCATGATGTAGTATAACTATAACTCAGTGATAAGCTTAGCTATTTTAGAGATTCATATAGACTTTTGGTATTTTTCCACAAGTCCACTGTGTTGAGTTATATTGTGTGTCACTCTTTTGTGTTTTCTTGGTTTTCCTTAAACTAGTAAATAACATCTGTGATAAATATTTATAGAAAACACTTCCACCGTCCTATGTGACCAAGTAAATCGATTCAACTTTGCTCTTTAGCAACTTTTTCAAAACAAATTGACAATTCCTCCCAAACGGGCCAACCCCTAAAAATTTGCATGCAGAAGCGCCACTTCAAAGGTAACCGTTGAAAACTACCTAGCTTTTAAGCTGTTACAATCTTTGTACAACTTTATACCTTATTTGACTTGGCAAAAAGTCGCAAATCAACTGTGGACAAAATATGAGCTTCTACTAAAGACCAGATTGTCAGTTCACTCGAAATTCAACTCTTGAACGATGCAATACAGTGGAATATCGTGAGATTCTACTGGGATGTTACGTCATTATCGTCCCCAATGTCCACCAGAGATTGTTTTATCTCCAAAGCGTAGTTCCCGAGGGGCGGTTTAACACAATTTTGTACCGGTGAATGAGTTTTGGTAGCCGCCAGCCATCTTTTACTTTGAAATATACTTGCCTATGTTTTTTGATACAATCTGTATAGGGACATTAGGGTAAGACTATGTAATACGCCCTACTTTTTAAAAAATTGTTATAAAAAAGAAATCTTACAAGATATAATAAAACTTTTTATTTTGGAACAATATTTAGTCTTTTGACAATACTGACACGAGTGGTAATCTTAATAGGAACTGAGAATACAATAATATTAATATTTTATTTTAATTTAAGGTGGGGCGTTTTGTAATGTGGTCGTTGGCTAATACGACTCACTCTTATTATAAAATGCCCCAGTGTATTAATCATATTTTTTTTTTACTTTTGAAATATTTTAACAGTTGTTATGACAGAAATTAACTCTTAAATCTAAATTAAAATAATATAAGGCACTTTGTCAGTCTCTTTATCAAATCAGGCCTTTTTAAATAAACATTTGAATAAAGCTGAATATGCACCTTTAACAACTTAATAGATTATTATAAAGAAAAACAAATAATAGGTAAACTAGCATCAGTAATCAACACAATAAAATAACATAACATTCGACTTCGGTTTGAGATTCAATCAGTCTTATAAGTTTTCATTTGGCAATCATCTTAAAATTAAACAATAAAAACTTACACTCTATTTTTGTTAACAGATTCCTTTTTGGCTTTCCGTCCACAACGATTACACATTGGGTTATACATAGTGCAAAACTCATGCAACCATGCTAAACAAGACGGGCATTGAATCCAATCTTCAGTGGATTGTGTGTCATAATAATTTTCAGTGCATTCAACGCATCTGTTAACGTCATCATGTTCGTCTGAGATTTCTTCTTCAGAAGTATCTACCCTTACCTCGTTTTCATCATTGCTTTCAGAAGACGATGACCAGCTTACTTTTTTTTTATTCTTATTTCTGACGACACCTTTCTTTGGCTTCTTTGTACCCCCATTTTGTTTCTTTTTTACACCATCTTTTTCTTTCACAGTTTTAATTTTTTTTGTGGTAATACTCTGCTTTAATTGTCCAGAAGCTGGTTTCTTTTTATCAGCAATTCCTTTCCGTTTCTCTATATTTTCATCAGAAGTTAAAACAACAGCTTTTTGTTTTCTCTTAGACAATACTTTTGGAAGTTTAGGCACTGGATGGATTTCACTCAAAACTTTGGATGGTGTTGCTTCAGACTCAGTAGATCCTATTTGCTTTTCAGGAGTTTGTTCATTCAAATCAATAAGCTTAGACTTCGCGATAGACAGACACGCCTCACTCTCGATACGAGATTGTATCGGATATTTTTCTGGTGTTTTTGACAAAATGATATTCATTTGGTCAAACTCTTCTGCCACAGGTAGATCTTGCACAGGCAATGTATGTTCAGTTACTACTTCCATCAAACTATATTCTTCGTAGTTTGGATTAGTTAGATGTAGTCCTGAAGGTCCTGGCTCAGGTTCTCTCTCAGTCACAACGACAGGTGGTGATCCTAATGTCCTGGGCTCTAAATGATTTTCGACCTGCCGCGGTGAGGAGTGGATTATATCAAAGGCACTATCGTCATAGTCATGAAGTAATGACAAAGACTCTCTTGAAGTCCCATCTTCATCTTCAACAACTAAATTTTGGTCTCGAAGAGAATCAGATAGTGAAAAATAGTGATCAGGAATGGCACTTGGATCAAAAGGATAAATTCCACATGATTTTAAAGCTGACACACCATTGGAAACAGTGGCAGCTTTTCCCCAAGCTCGTCCGATTAACTTAGACACGTCATAGCGTGTCAACTTCTTCTCTTTGTTCCTGACCATCCATGTCTTCGCTTCCTGGGCAAAGTATACCTTCAATGGCCTAAAAAAGGCTCTATCAAGAGGCTGCAGAGCATGCGTAGTGTGACTTGGTAGACACAAAAGAATAACATCATTTTCTTTAGCCACTTCCAGTAGGCGAATATTGTTACTGTGCGAGCTATGACCATCTAATATTAATAATGTTTTTCGAGGACTCTTGTGACGCAGAAACACTTCTTCAAACCACTGCATAAAGAGATCTGTATTTATATAAGAAGATTTTTTGTTCATGAAAACCTGTGATCCTGGAGGGAGACCTTCGGAAAATTGTGGTTTGTTGTAAGTACCCTTATAGATTAAAACAGGGGGAAGGAAGTTACCTTGAGCATTACAACAAGCAATCACCGTTACGTTTTCACCCTTTTCAGAGCTAGTGAGCGTGTATACATCTTTGGCTCCTTTTGTGGCAATTACTCTTCCTGGCTTGTTGTTCACCTGTATGCCGGATTCGTCCATGTTGAAAACATCTTCGGGGTGATTTGCAAAATCATTTTCTTTGTAGAGTTTGGATAATAAATCAAAAAAATCCTGTACATCTTTTCTATTAACTCCATAAGCTCGAGCAAGTGACAAACCTTCTGATTTTCTTTGACTTAATTCAGAGTTTCGAGCCATGAATCCCGAAAACCACACATTTCCAGCCGACTCTGAACTTGCTGAAAATGGGTTTTTAATATTAAGTTTCTTAGCTAGTTGAAATGCCATTTCTTTTACATCTTTTCTGTCAGGCGCAAATCCAACTTTTTCCAATTTCTTTATATGGGCAACCAGTTTTTTTTCGTATTCTACAGAAAAAACTGGTTTGCGTCCTAGAGGGCCCTTTGATTTTCCTGATAAAATGTGTCTTCTTAGAGTTCGAGACGGTATGCCAAAGTTTCTGGATGCCTCATTAACACCCATTACTTTGTTTAGGACACTACGCATGGCTTTTTCCAAGTCGTCCGCACTCCATGATGCTCGTAGTGTCGTTCTTTCATACTTCCGAGACATTATCTGTAATATTAACACGCAGCAAGGTACTATAACACAGTTCAAATATTGGGGCATTTTAAACAACTAGCTTCGGGGCTTATTGTCAAATTCGATTTTCAATATGCCCCACTGAGATCAAAACACAAAATTCAAGGTTATAACGGTCGACAAAATAAAAAGAGAAAGGTGATTTTATCTATTTTACGATAGTGTGGGTCATTTTAACACAAAATAAAAAAGTATCAATAAATATGAATTTCTTGGAAACTCACCACAAATTGTTTCACGCCAATAAAACCAGAATTTGAAATATTTTATAAACAGACATCACAAACTACGTGCACACGTCGGCCATGTTGCCCGGCTACTAGTGGCTCCCCGCGCGTCTAGTTACGAGCGGCGTGGCTTTGTTAGTGTGAGTGCTGGAGTGGTGGGGCGTTTTGTCACTTGGGGCGTATTACCAAGTTTTACCCTATGTGATTTATTTAATTTTGTAAGCAAATTGTTTGATGGGGAGGTCAAATCATGACAATTCGTACGTAAGGAATCAGCAACAAAATGATGACATGACCCTAGACCAGAACCCTGGTTTTTCGGTTCAGATTTGTTAGATTTGCGAATTTTCTTAGATCATCATCATCTGCATCTGCCTTTTCCCAATTACATTGGGGTCGGCTCCCAGTCAAGCCGGATTCAGTTGAATACCAGTATTTTACGTGGAGCGGCTGCCTACCAGACCTCCATAACCCATTTACTGGGGAACACGGTACTTCTTGGCAAGACTGGTGTCAGATTTTCTGGCTTCTGACAATCCGTAAGGACTGCCAAAGATCTCGAAATGACAGCCGGGACGTCCGAGGCACGGAGAAGTCTCGTTGTGTTAAGATGGTCACCCATCCACAGACCAACCTCGGCAAGCGTTGCTTAACCTAGAAGATCGACCCGTGCGGCTGTTATAATTTAGCCACGAGCTCTCGAATTTTCTTGAGATACATACTAAAATCACCTTCACTATGAAACTTGCAGAAATAGTGAAGTTTTCAGTCACACAACTTTTTATCATGTACCTAACTGCAAAAGTTTGCTTTCCTCTGCACTGCTTATCTATACTAATATTATAAAGCTGAAGAGTCTGTTTGTTTGTTTGTTTGTTTGTTTGAACGCGCTAATCTCAGGAACTACTGGTTCGAATTGAAAAATTCTTTTTGGGTTGAATAGACCATTTATCGAGGAAGGCTTTAGGCTATATATTATCATCACGCTTAAGCCAATAGGAGCGGAGCAGCGATAAATAATGTTTTAAAATCGGGGATTCCACGGGGACGAAGTCGCGGGCAGCAGCTAGTTATAGATATACCTAATTATAAATAGGTATCTTACTCATGGGGACAGGCTAGGTGAAAACCGAGGCGTAAAAAAAGCAGTTACACTTTTCTAAATTAAAATTGACTTAAATTGTAATCTCTTAGCTAGAGCCGATTTTCATTGTAAGACATCTGAATCAACTTCGCTCAAAGTCAAAACCAATGTCTGTATTTGTACAGAAATGTTATTAGATCATAGCTTAGCGCCATCTGCAATGACGACAAGGAACTAGTTTCTGATCCTTTATCGATTTGTATATTGTTCAAGTTAACATCTACGACAGTAGATGGCACGGCACAAAGTTTAAAGAAACGACGAAAGATGGCGCTGACTACAAAAATCGAGTTTATATTTTATTTATCATTTACAAATTAAAACAGTCATTTCATGGTGATTCATTGAAAATCGTATAAATAAACACCCAAATTTGTATTTTTGATATATTTCGACTTTTATAATGTTATTAATATTTTGGTGTTCAGAAGTTTTGATGCAGCGCCATCTATTAGTTTACATGTACACTTTCTTCAAATGTCGAAAACCTGATATCGATTGGTTTGGTTCGTTAATTTTAGATCCAACAGATTTCGCTACACTATTAAGGTATTCGTTTTATACCTTCACAAAAACAATAAGTTATAATAATGTAACTTATTTTTTATGGATGGTAAATCATCAAATAGCTTTTTCCGCTCTTGGCAGAGAAGAAGGGAGTGTCAGACTCTTACTAAAACCCACCCATGTTCGACTCCTGTTCACCCGTGTTCGAGTGCCCTTTGCGTTCCAGGGCCGCGGTGGCCCCCCCGTCGGATGTTATCGGATGGCGAGCCACACATAGCTCGCCATCCGCAGGCCCGCGCCTACGGCGGCTGGGAATAGCTTGTGACTCCCGACGACCGGGGCGGGTCTCCTACTGAATCTGAAACAGGTCCCTTAAACCTCCCGAAAAAGTCGTGTCAGAAGGACGCCGTGGTGTCTCTTCAGCCATTCCTCAAAGAGGGGAATTATCGCCACAATGGTGGCGTGCTCAGGCATCCAGTAGGTACCCTGGCGTTAATTTATAGCATATGCGACATAGAAAAAGACAAGTACCTACAAATGAACGAAACGACGCTCTAGAAAGGTGAACTTTACTAAAAACTTTAAAAAAATATAAACTTTAATAACCTAAGGTAATATTGCCACCGATAGAAGCCAATCCCATCCCATCATATAACCCTCGCAATATTACCTAAAAATACTAGATATTAGACGTTTTCCAAACATAAACAATCATAGAATAGCATAAGAATTACGATAATATGTAGCCAGTAAGTTAACGTAAAAGGAAAATATTACTTTTACGTTAACTTACCTACAAGTCGTTTTGGTAAACTTTTAACTAAGCTACTTGTACAAGTTTAGCCAGATTTGAGGGAACTAGTAGCAGCCCGTAGCTGCAACCAGTAGCAGCGTTTCCTTGTGATTCCTACCATCTAAATCTTAAGTATGCTGTCATGGAGAGCAGTGTAATAGTGATGCAAGTGAGCTAAAAATGTTCACTGTCGAGTCGGAGTACGTGTCCAAGTTGGAGGCTGCAAAGGAGCCGACAGACTTCATTGACAAATGCTCACCTGTATCAAATGTTGGTTTTCAACACACTAACCCGAAAATATAAATGAAATATCATTGAAATAATGTTAAGTAAATAAAAAGTTATATTTTTGTGCGCCATACTGGATCCTCATGGAGCCTGCCCGGGGACCAGTGGAGGTACGGGCGGGGGGCCACATTTATCTGCACGAATGCGGAAAACATTTACTGAATACGACCCATACAAAATTTTGATATTGTATGACTGCGTTTTAGAATAGTGGGTCGTACGTACCGCCCTACGCCTCTGAAATTTCCTGAAAGCGGCAGAGAGACAAAGTCCGCGATGGCGCGTTGCACTACAATTTAACAGAACACAATAAAGCTACATTTTAGTAGCGTGTCCAGTGATCCGCTATAAATAAAATAATAGTACATTTATTAGTTCGCGCGGAATGGATCATTACACAGTCGGCCACGTTATTGGTCTAATTTGGCGTTCGATTTTATGTGTTTGCTCGCCCCGCCGGCGACCGGGTTTCATTATCCGCACCGAATGCCATAAATTGTCCGGATCCTCAGTGTTCAAAGTGTGACAGTTTGGGAGTGAAAGGTTGTTGGGACATTTTTGATAGATTTCATGCGTTTTAGTCGGTTCATAGAATTTGACACTTACAATGAAATTTTCGTTATGAGGTCTATCTCGTAGCTGCTCAGCGAAAAACTCGAACCGCTGTTGTGTAAAATATGTATGCCAACATAGGTGATTCATATCCGCGAACTGAATTTCCAAATACTTACATGGAGTCAAAGGCTAAGATGGAGTACCTACGATGAATATATTGTGGAAAAGGTCGCTTCTGCAAAAAAATACCCACTTACGTAATATAAGAAATAATAAATGATAATATGTTAGACTAAAATATTTATTTTCACTTTCGTTTTGGCGAACCAATGAAATAGCCAGCCTGCTTCACAACGACTGCAAATAAATTCTGAAATCCCAATCAGATACAGGACATAATCACATGATACTACCAATCAAACAGTCCCACTACGCACAACCATTGTGAAATTACGTCAATTCGCTGCCCAACTTAATTTATCTGTGTTGTCAGTCAATTTCCGAGGCGAGGCTACTTAATCAGATTCATTACAGAGCGGCTTGTGTCAGCAAACAAACAGCGATCGCTGTTTGCACAGTCGAACCGTAGCGTAGGCTTATTGCGGAATCGATAGGGGCAGTAATTTTGGCTCGAAGTGTACGTGCCAATATTACAGTAGATTAGTTTTGTATGTATGTGTGTGTGTGTTGTGATAGTGCCATAGAATAGTAATAGTGTGGTGAAGGTTTGTGTAGTAATATTTTCTTATGTAATGAATTTTCGAGACGGAGGTAAGCGAGAAGCCAACTTAATATAATTATGTAGATTGCCATCAATACTCTAAATAAAAAAAAGATTTTGCAAGATATAAATTCTAAGAATGGTAGTACTTTACTAACGTTTTTTAGACTTCAAGCTGCTAAAGTTGGGTTGCGGAATTTGTTCGAAAGAGTCACTGCGGCCCTGAAAAGCAAAGAGCACTAGAAGGATCACGGGTGGGTTTTAGTCAGTAAGAATCTGACACTCCCTTCCGCTCCACCCAGAAAGGGAGAAATCATTTGATGATTTCGCATCCAGAATAAAAAGCTGTCAATTTCTCCAGTAAATGATTGCGTTTTAAATCTGCAAGATTTCGCAAGTATCTACTAAATCAACGGTATTACACTACAAACATCTTAATGAAAATATTTTCATTATCAGAGCTAACGTGTTACTTATGCATTTACTACAAAAATCTAACCCTGAATTTTGTTATTGACCTTATGAATCCATATTCTTAACAATACTGAAGTAAGTCTGATTGAGGAAAACATTTAATTATCACAAAACTCATCTTGAAAGAAAATTCAGGATTAGCTGACAACAGAAAAAGTTCTGTTAAATGACTACTGGTTGATTGTCCACACGAGAAAAGTACACAGTTTTGTGGAATACCGGAGGAAGGCTTTTGATTAGCAGTGGAAATATAGGTTAGTTAGATTAGATTGACGTATCATAGCGAAAATTCACCATCATATAGGGTTGTTCAAACCCAGCCAGGCGCATTACTTTGTGTTATTCATTTCATCACCACTGTTCTCAAAACGGTGAAGAAAAACATCGTGAGGAAACCAGCATGTCCTAGAACCAAAAAAACGAAGACATGTGACATTCACCAACCCGCACTGAGTGGATTACGGCCCATTCCCTCTCCTAGAGAGGAGGCCTGTGTTCCAGCAGTGGAAACATTATAAGGCTAATTATGCTTATGCTTATATTAAGATGACCGTCAAAATCAACATCTACAGTGTCATAATTATGAAGTTACAGTCCATTCATACAAATTTAACTTCTGATTTCGGATCACAATGTCCCTTATTTTCTTAGTCATAAGGTTGCTGTTAGACGTTACTTATACACTTACGTCAAACATAAAAACAAAAATAATAAAAGTAGGTATCATATCCAAGCTGTATCCTCACTACATTGTGAACTGACAGTTACTGAACTCATCGGCGATGAAAGTCGTTTGCAGTAGTAAGTGCTTGTAAAGTCCTTTGCGTAGGAAGCGGCAAGTAATCCGACACCCACGGGTTCTGCTGGGTAACCTTATAGTGACCCCACGCGAGTTTGGCGGTAAAATGAAAGTTTTAGTAGCAGGAGTAACTTTAACTTTACTGGAGCATCATTACTTGCGTAGATTCGTACTTTTACATTAGCATAATCAGCCTTTTAATGTTCCCACTGCTGGGACACAGGCCTCCTCTCTAGGAGAGAGAATGGGCCGTAATTCACCTCGCGGGTCAAATTCGAAGACATGTGACATTCACCAACCCGTACTGGGCCCGCGTGGTGGATTACGGCCCATTCCCTCTTCTAGTGAGGAGGCTTGTGTCCCAACAGTGGGAACATTATAAGGGATCACCCTTAAAAGTATAATCACGATCACGTGATTATACTATGCTAGGGAAAAATAGAAGGAAAAAAGGGATGTTCTTGCCCTGCAGTTGGACACAGGCTGAAATAAATAAAGTTATTAGTTAATAAAAAAAAGTTGTCAAGATTCCAAGCTAAAGTAGGGTGTGACAAATACTAAACGTTAAATTCTTATTTGCAAGACGGCCATAAAACTGTTAGATAGACTAATCTCTTTAGACAAATTTTGTCTGAACAGGATCAAACACTATCTCTAGGCCAAGTAACCAGTAAGATAAATCTGTTTAGATATGTCAACGTGGTTTCATCACTATGATTTGTCCAGAACCGAAACAGATTCATCTATTGTGGGCAGAACAGTTTCACTGGGCGTTAGGTTAGTGCTTTCAATTGTCCTCATAGTCTACAAGCTTTTTATTAACTTGCATCGTTCGTTTTTCATGTGTGCGGTAAGAACTCACTCAGCGATAAAGATTTTCGAAAATTCAAAACTATATAAGATTCAGATACGCTACCGTATGTCACGTAGTGCAATAATCAATAATTGTCAAAATGCATAATGTTTAATTTTGGATTGACCATTTTGAATTGCGCAACAACTAGTATTGATAGCTTTTGTTTTAAACCCCAGCCATATACACGGCTAATAAATCCACAATCCATTTCCACTGTAAAAATGTTCAGCAAGTCACCAAGTTTCCAACCGTCTTCCGAAGTGAATGAAACATGAAAGAGCATAAACAAACTATGTCTATGTAGATCTGGCAAATACAGTTTCATCTTCTAGTTTTGCAGTAGGAAACCTACCAACTACTTCGAATATACCTAACCCAATTTAATGCTTATTCGTACAGACGACCCCTAAACACCCCCTACCTATGTCCGACCTCTGACTCCCGTTCAACCCTCACCCCTGGGGGCGTGGCACTCTACGGGGGTCGAAGTCCCGTTTGCGCATGCTCTGTGATCATCCCCCGGGATATCAAAGATGGCTGATACGATTGATGGATATGACAAGGTTATAAAAGATATTTTTGATGTCTCGTGTTGTTTTTTTATTTGATAAAATAATAGTGAGATTTTTCGTGATTTGTCTTGTTGGTGAATGACTTGTGTAATTAAAACGATCAACTAAAATTTTTACTTCAAGAAAATCTGTACCACAGTCCGCTGGATATACATTTATGCTTCTCTCTCTCTGAAGGCTCATAGGCGTCTATTACTTTATATCGACCATATTGATACGGGAAAGATAAAAACGTGCTATTAAAACAATGCCAGTAGTTTGCATTTTTTTTTTTAGAATTAAGGCAATTTAAAAACCATTCACGATCTTTTACAAACTTAACGATATTAATTGGGATTTATTATTTAAGAATTACTTTACTTATCTATGTTAGATGATTGGTGATTGGTGTGTTGGTGGTTGGTGATGATTGGTTGGTGGTGTGGTGGTTGGTTGCTATGAAACAAAAGGTGCAATTTTTGACAAATGAGCAAGTGTAAGGGTTGTATTAGTTACCTACTTTAAGATCTGTATTACTTATTATAATCTATGCACTTTTGTAGCCATTTATATGCACCATTGTATGAAATATATCTCAGTCTTATTCGGGCCTTCACGAGTTTCATTTACTATCAACACCGCACCTTACATGGCGACCCTGCCATTGAAATCTATACGCGCTCCGCGAACTTGAGACGTTGAGTGACAAATAACATTTTAAATGTAACAAAGAATATTAGTGACAATGGGACGATTATTGATTTATCGTTCTTACGGACTACGCGTAACCGCGAGTTTACTATTCATCCGAAATATAACCGTGCTAACCATTGAAAATGGGCAAACAGCAGTCTAAGGAGGAGACTGTGATAGTTCAAAATGCGGCGGCTGGCAGAAACCAAGCAACAGTAGACGAATTTCGTTTCCATATGTCCACATCCAACATTATTCTATCCTGCATCCTGCTTGTACTACTACTCGGCGTATTGGGCTTCATATATCGGCTGTACAAAAGATGCCATAAAAAGTGGATCACCCATGAGATAAATAGAACGGCTACAAGGAGATCTGTTTTCCGTCGACGCATGCGGTTGGGGGCCACGGAACCATCGTCGAAAAACTACGAGGAAGAAATGGTGTAAAAAAAAAGTAAAAAAAAAAAAAAAAGTGTTTAAAAGTGAAAAAAAAGAAAGTTTTAAAAGGTGCTTCAAATAAAATATAAAAAAGTACATTACGAAAGTGCTTCAATAAAAAAAAAAAAAAATTTAATAAATATTAATCGCGTTCACGTGTCAATACAGCATACAAAACTCTTACCAAATAAGGAGGATGCGACGATTGAACTTTGGACTTTGATGTTAATTGCGTGCGGTGTTTAATTATAATACTTGAACACTTTAAACTAATGATTAATAATGAATAAGAAAATTATATTATTTGTCTACGTTATGGTGGAAATAAGGTATGGATATTATATTACAGTTTTACAATGATTTAAAGAAAATTAGAGTTTATTTAATCAAGTTAGGACCGAAAAGAAGGACGGAAAAAGTATTGCAAACCAAATTAAATGAGGTTAATGTTATTTATAACCAATATGAAACTTGGTTAATTGATTTTAGAGATGATGTTAAGAAAAAATATTATAGTGCCCAAGATATTGTATTAATAGAAAATTATTGCCGTCAGTTTATAGATTTACGCGAAGATATTTTATTGTTGTGTGAAAGTGAGACATTAGAGACGTCGTCAAAAATGAATACATTTGATTTAAAAACTGCCTTGAACCTTTTACCGGTTATGACAAATGATGAAGTTAGCATAAAACAGTTAATTGATAACATAGAATATTATAACTCTTTGCTGAAGGAAACCGCTTGTAAACAAAACTTAATCAATTTCGTGTTAAAAAGTAGACTTTCACAGGAAGCTAAGATAAAATTAAATGCAAAGTATGATACTGTTAAAGACTTAATTGATGACATGAAAAAAGTGCTATTGTCTAAGAAAGCTGCAACGGCAATACAAAATAAGTTATTAAAAAAGAGACAAAATGAGTTGTCGATTGCTGATTATGGAAAGGAAATCACGGAATTATTTGTTGACCTAACGATTACGCAGGCTAACGGCAATGAAAATAATTATAACATATTAAAACCAATAAACGAAAATATAGCGATCAAACAATTTGCCGATGGTCTACGAAATCGTCGATTAAGTACGATTATTTCTGCAAGAAATTACAGCTCATTGAAGGACGCAGTCCAGGCAGCCCAAGACGAGGAGGTATCGACAGCAGCTTCCCATGGAGAAATTTTGGGTATGTATAAAAGACCCTATAATAATTTTTATAATAACAGAAGCCGCGCAAATAATTACAGAGGACAACGTGGAGGTAGAAACTTCTATGCATACAGAGGTCAAGCGCGAGGGCAGCAGCGATACCATTCCACTTCACGAGGGCAGTCGACTCGAGCAGCAACTAGCAGTCGCCGATGGCAAAGAGGTAACTTCAATAATTATTCTAATAATAGAAATCAAGGGATACCTAAACAACGTGACGTACATGTTCTAAATAGCTCGGAACAATCACATTCAGAATCAGAATTTACATCCAATCAGTTTTTTCGTGACTAGTGATAATAATAAATGTATTTTAGCTAGCGATAGTAATTGTTATATTTCTTTAGGGTCATCATTACATAAACGTAACATTAAGAAGCATCATTTTCTAGTAGATTCTGGAGCATAGGTGTCAGCATGCACATATAAACATGCTCTCGAATGTGGCATACCAATCCATAACGAGCATGTAGCCATAAATGGTTTAGGTGGAAAAGTTCAAGCAATAGGATACTTGTATTTACAATTCAATTTAAACAGTGAAACAATTAGTCAGAAGTTTTATGTATTTCATAACTTACCTATTAAGGGAGATGGAATTTTAGGTCGTGACTTCTTAAATAAATATAGGGCTCAGTTAGATTTTAATAAAAGTACTTTAACTTTATCAACAGATAGGACAACTATTTGTTTTCCACTAGTTAGTAAATATACCGATACTTTTAATGTACCTGCTAGGAGCGAGTCTATACACTACTTACAAACGAATTTTAAGGAGGATTGCGTAGTATCTTCAAAAGAACTAGCACATGGTGTGTTTTTAGCAAGTTCTATAGGTACTCCTGCACATGGACTAATACCTATTAAAATATTAAACGTTACTGAAGAAGATATATCGCTAACTGAAATAAAACCATACATTAAAAAACTTAGTGAATTTAATATCTGTAATTATGAAAAGTCACAGAATGATGCAGACAGGGTAAAAACTTTATTTTCACAATTAAAATTGCAACATCTAAATAATGAAGAGCAAAAAACCATTGAAAATATTTGCGCGAAATATTCAGATATATTTTACCTCCCCAAAGATAAATTAAGTACCACAAATATATACAGTCATACTATATCCGTAAAGCCTAATACGGCGCCAATATTTTCAAAACAATACCGTTTGCCACACTCCCATAAAAGTGAAATAAAACGACAGATTAATAAAATGTTAGAGGAAGGTATTATAGAGCCAAGTAAAAGTGACTGGTCTAGTCCAATATTACTGGTACCGAAAAAATCAGATTCAACCGGAGATAATAAATGGAGACTAGTTATAGATTACCGAAAACTAAACAATTGCATTGAGGACGATAAATACCCATTACCGGATATTACAGAAATTTTAGAATCATTGTCAGGTAGCATTTACTTCTCACATCTTGACTTACATCAAGGTTATTATAACGTTAAATTAGAGGAAAATAGTAGAAAGTTCACAGCTTTTCATTCGGGTCAATATCAGATGACACGTATGCCTATGGGTTTAAAAACCAGTCCCAGTTCGTTTTCGAGAATGATAACAATAGCAATGGCCGGTCTAAACCATGAAAAATGTTTGGTTTATTTAGATGACTTAATAGTGTTTGGACGTAACTTAGATTCTCATAATAAAAATTTGCAAGATATTTTTGAAAGGCTACGCACCGTAAATTTAAAACTAAACCCCGCAAAGTGTGATTTTCTTAGGAAACAGATTTTGTACTTAGGACATGTTATTTCAAATGACGGTATAATGCCTGACCCTGCAAAAATAACTGTAGTTCAAAATTATCCATGTCCAGCAAGCGCAGAAGAGGTAAAAAGATTTGTAGCATTCACTAATTATTACAGAAAATTTATACCAAAATTTGCTGAAATAGTTCATCCCTTAAATGCATTGACTAGAAAAGGTGTATCATTCGAATGGAACGAGGCATGTCAACGCGCGTTTGAAACCTTAAAACAAAGTTTAACTCATCCACCAGTGTTACAGTATCCTGACTTTTCAGAACGAAATAGATTCATTGTTCAAACTGATGCGTCAAATAATGCTATTGGAGCAATTTTATCAAATAATAATGGACGACCGGTAGCTTACGCTAGCAGAACTTTGAATAAAGCCGAAAAGAATTATCCTGTCATAGAAAAGGAGCTACTTGCAATTGTATGGGCTGTAAAATACTTTCGCCCATATTTGTATGGTCGACCTTTTATGATTTTTACAGACCATAAGCCATTGGTATATTTGTTCAACATGAAAGACCCATCAAGCAGACTAATGAAATTTAGAATGACTTTAGAGGAATACAATTTTGAAGTACACTATATAAAAGGTTCTGACAATGCAGCTGCAGATGCACTGTCTAGAATTACTTTAAAAGACTTAAAGGAAATGCATGAAAGTTTAATAAACGTCATGACAAGAGCACAAGCAAGAAATTTAAATAAAACAAACTCAACGGTGTATATGAATACTTCAGATTTGAGGCCTGATCAACCAAAAGTCGTAAGTAGTCATATCAGACCGAGAGAATCAGTAGAATTAAAATTTATTGCTGCTAAAGAATTAGGAATTTTAAAGAAAACGGGAGTTTTAACTAAAGAAAATAAAATATTCTGTTATGCAGAAAATAAATCTATAATTTACGTGAAATTTCTAAGTTCTCAATCACAAATGGCGCGAGACGACTTTGTGAGAGAGTTAGATGAATTTTGCAATCAATTAAAATTAAAAGAAATATACATATTAAAAAATAAAGACAATGAGGTTTTTATAAAAAAGTTAGTAGTGACAATAAAAAATAATAAAAATAGGTCCGGGCCGCGCATATGCATTTTGAGTGACGTAAAAAGGATAGAGAATAAGGATGATAAAAAAGTTATTCTGAATGACTTTCATCTCTTACCTAGTAGTGGCCATGCTGGTATGAGACGAATGTCAAATAACATAAAGAAATACTATTATTGGCCTGGTATTGATAATGATGTTCGGGATTTTGTAAGACGGTGCGACAAATGTCAGCGTCAAAAGTATTCAATACCTAAGAAAGAACCCATGATGATTACTAGTACAGCTAACACTGCGTTTGAAAAAGTATATCTAGATTTAGTTGGACCTTTGGAAACAGACAACGATAATTTTTCGTATGTATTAACTTTGCAATGCGAGCTTACAAAATATGTAGAAGGTTATCCCTTAATTTCTAAAAAAACAGAAGAAGTAGCTAGATGTTTTGTCAACAACTTTATTCTCAGATACGGTGTGCCGAAAGCTATAGCGACAGACAGGGGAAAGGAGTTTCTCTCAGAAATATTTCAACAGGTTTGTAAATTATTAAACATAAAACAGCTAAATTCCACAGCATATCATCACCAAACCATAGGTGCGTTGGAGAATACTCACAAACATTTAAATGCATTTTTGCGTATTCAAACAGAGAACCACCCAGAGATGTGGAGTAAGTGGATCCCTTTTTGGTGTTTTTCATATAACACGGGCGTACATACAGAAACGGGATTCACTCCATACGAGTTAGTTTTTGGTAAGAAATGTTCTCTTCCTAGCAATCTGACAACAAATTTAGATCCATTATATAATTACGACAGCTATCCTCATGAATTAAAGTACCGATTGCAACTTTCACAAAAAGAGGCAAGGGAAAATTTATTAAAAAGTAAGTTGAATAGAAAGATTGTATACGATAAAAATGTTAATCCTGTGCACTATGAAGAAAATGATTTAATTTTAGTAAAAAATGATGCATCATGTAAGAAATTGGACAGCTTATATTCAGGTCCTTTTAAAGTTGTAAAAGAAATACCACCAAACGTAGAAATAATTAATCAATATGGAAAAAAGGACACGGTTCATAAAAATCGGACAAAACCATACTGTATATCATAATTTATAAAAATGTAAAAAAAAAAAATGTTAATGTATTTTTTTTTTTCTATTAGTACGGTGATGTAAGGGTTGTATTAGTTACCTACTTTAAGATCTGTATTACTTATTATAATCTATGCACTTTTGTAGCCATTTATATGCACCATTGTATGAAATATATCTCAGTCTTATTCGGGCCTTCACGAGTTTCATTTACTATCAACACCGCACCTTACACAAGAATTAAAATCTTAAAAAGTGTTGAGTAAAAAAACAGATATCCCCGAGACCTATGTATAAGCTGTGCCTTGCCCCATTATATTTCAGAATATTTTCATCACTGGGTTTAAGAGTATGTTTTTTACATTCAGCTTGTAGCAAAATTTTAAGTAACAGGAATTTTGAGTTAAGCCCCATTCATTCTTAGAATGCGATATATTTCTGAGTGTATTTTACACCGGTAACAGAAAAGCTTGATCGAGTTGGTTTTTAAACTACAAAAACATAATTCAGACTTTTCTAATCTTTGTCTTTTACACATCACATTCCGTCATAAACCAGTTAATACCATATATTCCATTTTTTATGATGTAAAATCTAAAAAAATTGGTTAATGCCCTGTATAGGATTTCAAGAACGCTTGAATATGCGCTCTCCGTCATCCCAGTGGTAGTCAAACTTTTAAGAGATTACAAATATGATCAATGTCTTGTTTTATTAAAAAAGTCTTTACACTAGGTGACATTCAATCAACCATAAGGACTAAAATGTAAATAAGTCTAAAATGTATGGAACTGACGAAAAGCCACGTGCTCAATCTTTTAAATTTAGACTTTTCTACAATCGTTATCGCTCATAGATTTTCTCTTTGTTTCTCGAGATCTAGATATTTAACAGCTCTCTTTTATAGTGTTTAATCTGTAACATAAAGTTCATGTTTTTTTTGGAGTTTTTTTCCCATTTATTAATGACAAGTATACCGAAGATGAAATAATTCTCTTTGCTTCCACTTTCTCTAGACGTCTCTCTCATTAGAGTTTATAAAGTCCCGAAAAGTTTTTTCGAAATTGGCACAGCTATGGTAATAACTGGAACGCAAGAATTTGAAGGAAACTTTATTAGAGCAGTGGGATATTCAAGATAGCCTTACACATGGGCGTACCCAGCTTTTGGCCTAGGGGGAGGCAAGTCAGAATTTTTAAGTTAGATCTTACGCGACTGTTTCGTCCACACTACACAAAAAAACAGTTACATGCAACATTAGCATCTATATGTAGGGTGTAGTACAAATAGCCACAAATGATCCTGCTTTATAGGTAGTTAAATACATAAAAGTAAATTTGAATATGCATTTTTATTTTATTTAAATTATTTAAGTCGTTTTTTTAAAGACAGTTGCACCAGAGATTTTGCCAATGTTTACTGCGCGGTTTATTCAAAAGTTAGCACACATTAAGGCCCCATTTACACTTCGATTAGTGATTAGGCGAGTTCGTACATTTTCTGCAAGATTTCCGGGGGGACAGCTGCCTTCCTCTGCCCCCCCCCCTGGGTACGCCCATGGCCTTACAAGTTTGCACTGCTATTGAACTTAGCGCCTAGCGCCACTTTTTTCATATACATGGTTCATTAATGCCTCTAAAAGTCACGCATACCCATAACTAACTAGATAAAGACCGTAACAAGTAACAGGTTGCTATGACATTATATACGAGCAATAACGTCCGTTCAAAATGCCGTTTGACGTCTTTAAAACTGCGTTTTAGTATTTTAACGGAAAAAGTTAGTTTTCTAATTTTTGGGGATTTTTTTCCACACTGTATCATTGTTAGTTGAAGTGTTGCCTGTCAATTTTAGTAAATCTCTCAACTTTGCGTGAGTAGAAAAGCTATCATTAAAGTTAGTTAGAGATAATATTGTGATCGTGATGTCTGATGGTGCATGAGTTGTGGGACTATACTGAACACAAAATATTGGAGGAATATTCAAACCCAAAACATCTACATATATCGACTAAAACGTTTACAGGCAGGTTTGGATTGTGACATTGTTGTTTAGCTATTCTCTGAGCCTTTAAAGAAAACCATTATTGCTTTTGAAAAGTGTCATACCATCAGATACTATAAAAATTTATTCAAATCTAAGTCAGGTCACTTATCTGCATAATTTTATGTGACAGTTCAAAATTCTAATGATCCATTCCAACTTTTAATTTGAGAACCTCAGGCCGAACACAATACATCGACCGGCCGCCCAGTCCGCTGCGACAAAAAAAAAACTTTCCTCTCTGGCCGTCAGACGACGAGTGACTTACCGGCTATTTGTTTTTTTAGGCTGCCCCGCGCAAGATAAAATATTTTTTGTGGCAGTAGCTTGGAAGGGTTGGGATTTAGTCGATAGATTTTTTGCTCGATAGAGAAAGGGTTGACGCTATCGATAAAGGTTGTTCTGTTTTGTTTATATAATAGTTTGACTGTTGAAAACTCATTAATTTAAATCCCAGCTGCATTAATTTGCAATAGTTGTTTTTCATCTCAGACATCAGATCATAGCATTATATTTATATAGCTTTATATTAGCATAGCTAAATATATTTTTTTTACTATAGTAACCTATATCGTTCAACAGCTTAAAATTAAGAAAGAAATGAGTATATTAAATTGACTTAGAGAACAAAATATGACTGTAAACAAACAAACATTGTCTGATGATCACGACAATTTATTTCTGTTGGCAGATGTTTACAAAATGATCACTGACCTCAATAACCTTGCCTGTTATCAATAGTATAACTTTTTTATGATTTGATATGATTGATTTGATTAAAAGAACTTCTAGGATCAGGGATTTTTTTACGTCTACGTGTCTTTTGAACCAAATGCACCGTCAGTTCAATTCTTTAGTCCTTAAAATTGGCCGTACTCCAAAAAAGTAAATTACCCAAAATTTTACACATAGGTACCATCAACAATTTAATTCCACGCAGAACAGCTCGTAGAAACAAAAATACAATCGATAATAAAACGCGACACCTTGACAGATATCGATATTTCATAAGATTAAAACTGTCGATACACTATCTCGACTTGTTCTTTTTTGGACGCACTATGCCATTGTTTGTAGACAAGGACGGAAACACTGGGGCTCTGTAAGTGCGAAAGATATAGAGAATCTCAAAAGAAGGAAGAGATGCTGTTAATTTTCCATTTCATTAGAATACAATGAAAGTTTTTCTTTGTTAATTTTCCTTTTTTTGAACTTTGTAATGGGACCTGTAATAGCTATCTTTTGGCTGATTTGAATAAATAATTGACTTCGGCAGTGTCGTATTAATACAAGTAAGTTGGCAGCAATGATGGCACTGGTGATGGTAACACTGTAGGTTGTAGTTTAGAAATATACGACATTGGTAATAAAATAATATGACAACTATATTATCTTCTGAAAGATTCCTCGATAGGTCTGTTCGTATCTTAAAATTTAGCTCTAGATAGTGATTTTAATTTAGGTTTTGCTTACTACACTCAAAAACTGGCTAAAGACGACCCCCTGTTGCTACTTACTTGAAAGTATCCAGTGGTACTTAGGCCCAACACAAGGCGGATTGTCGTTTTCAGGCTAGTATCCTAACTTTATGTTATCAATACAAGAGTGAGCTTGTTTGTAATGATTTACGCCTAAACCGCTGAACCGATTTTGATGAATTTTTGCACAGAGATAGATGGGACACTGAAAGAGTTGCTCATAGGCTACTTTAACACGAGCGAAGCCGCGGGCAAAAGCTAGTTTCTAGCTTTTCGAGCTTTCTAAGTCTTAGAAAGTAGATATAAATTTGAAAGGCAATATAACAAGTAATTAAAACCACTGAGCATTTATTACTAGAATAATCATGCCTGTATTTATTGGGGAGGGGTTATGTTTTTAAGCTCCATATAACAGAGCCAAGCATTATTTTCTCAGAAATCAATTTACACTTCATAGGAATCGAACCTTAACGTGGATGCTACTACTGAACCTATAAGGCAGGTTTTATGTTTTGTTTCTTTTAATATTACGGGTTCTGAGGTAGTGGTATAAATTTTTATTTGCATTATAATAGAAGGCGAACTCGATTCGCCATTAAACCTAGCTCGAGAAAATGGTTTGTTTCAATTCATTATATTAGTTCATACGTGTATAAGACTGGCTAGAGTAGCCATGCTTTGGATTTTATACTTCAATGTTTTTGTGGAATTTACGATTTACATATTTGTTACTAGCTAACGCCTGCGGCTCTGCCCGCGTGAATGTCGGAAATTATCCCAATGGAACATAAACTTGGAATAATATTGGGAGAAAAAGAGTATAATCTATCTCTATGCTAAATTTCATCAAGATCTGTTTAGACGTTCAGACGTGATTGAGTAACAAACATCCATCCATCCAAACTTTTGCATTTGTAACAAAAACATACCTACTTTATTTATTTGTTTTTCTGAATGTTATTTTTTTTTTGTCTTTTGACTAACTCTCAGCAATTGACAATTTGAAGCTAAGATCTAGAAAAACTCTACATTTATTTTAATGTTACCTTGTGAAAAGTTTTAAATTTGAAAGATCGATTCAGATTTTTTTAGATTCTTATGTTGGTACCTACATTGGAAACGGGTCTTCATCAGGAGCGTGCAGTGGTTCCAGAGTAAGGGTAGGCCAGATATAATTACCAAAACAACAAAACTATAAAGCTCAAAAATTATTATAAAATATTATTCTGGGTTAAAATCAGAGTAAATCGTTCAGATGAGAATAGAAGGAAGATTTGCCCACTTCAAAGCTTATATATAATTTTAAAAACTCATCAGATTGAAGAAATATTCAAATCACGATATTCTGACGATGCAAATAGAAGAAAGAATAGGCCTCTATAAGTATTGAACAAAATGCACGGAAAACAAAATAATTTATTTATGTGTACACAACCACCACAGCCAGTAAGCTAATACATAATAATATGTTTAATAACTCTTGAGGATTGAAATGACGAGTACGAGATGAAATGTCATATTTCTGGGTAATTTCTCGTAACTCGGGTACACATCTACCTTTAGATATAACTTGAATCTTATCATTATACGATAGCTGTGAAAACTTACTGCTTTTAATCTCTAACAAACACACATTGTCAGCACAAACTTCACAATCTAGGACCATTTTTAAGTAGGTAAATAATCAAATAAACTTTAATATTTACACTGCTTTATGTTTCAAAACGAATTCCTTATAACTCAACTCACTATGAGATAAAATCAATCAATTGTTCAAATTCAATTCGTCAAAAAAGTTGCTATAAGCATTATACTAGGAGTTATGAGTTATTAAATGTTTTTGTTTTATTTTATTACATAGTTATAGTAAATACATTTGTTTATTTATCTGTTGTTGTGGTAGGGTAGGCTAAGCCTAATTGCCTATATGATAAGCACGGCACTGTTATTCATATGGTATCATATTCTAATTTTTATGTCATATGTTTGTAATTTTGGTTGTACCTTAAAAGTAGACATGATCACTATCGAGAACATTCCACGGACCTCTCCGAATTGTTGTAAACGATATTGATAACATAACATTTTTCATTTTTGATAATCGCTACGCTGTATCCGACTTAATGTCACTTGTCTAGAGCCTTTTTCCCTACTAGTATTTAGCTAGAAAGAAAAAGCAGCGCAACAAACTCTTAAAAATATTCCTTATATTGTGTAGAGAAGTGTGGTGCATATAGGCAAGCTGCAGCATAGGCGGTCTGCGGCATAAAGGAACCAAACTGGTTTGTACCCTGAATGCCGACGCAAGTAGAGAGACTGCAGTACTGTACTAGTCTTGTGGAATATTGGCCACTGCGGGATCTTTGTTTTGAATCTCAAAAAGCAAGACCATCGCCTACTTGCTCGAACGAAAATTAGGTATTACAAAATTATTTCGACAAATTCAAATGTTTGAGTGGGATTGGATGAATAAGTTTTCAACAGCCAATCGCATCACTTGACTGGAGTTTCATTTGCGTCGAGTCGACCGTTTTTAATCAGAAACCGGGGGAAATTATTCTTACATGCTTATGAATTTAGTCATTATTTTATGAATTTTGTAAAAATCAAAACCAGTTTAACACGATAAAGTAGGGTTAACCACTACGTCTAATGGAAATAAAAAAAAAAAAACGTTTTATAAGCTTTTGAAAGTTATGATTGTATTTTTATTGATATTCTTTTTTGAGAGGAAAGTTGCTTCTTTTTTTACGCATAGAATCTCTGATACTTAGATTCTAAAATAAACAAAGAAACTTGTGCTGTGGCCACCATCAAACGACCTCACTATGTAGATTATTGGGTGCATTCTGTACAAATCATAAAACTTGATTAAAACTTCAAATTTATAATGCAATTAGTTTTATGTTGTGAGCGTCGATTTCCTTCGTTTTTAGAAATATAGAACTAAATTATGTTCCTATACTTCCTCAGGTTTTGGGGTAAGCAGAGATAGAATAATGATGAAAATAGGTCTGACGAGGGCTTAATACTTTTAATGCAAAAGACTTGTTCGAAATTCGAAATGCCATAGTTTTATGATAATTTAATTTAATATTAACATTAGGTTAACTTGTACTCTGTGACTGCTAACACATATCGATGTTTATCTGAAATAAAATGTTTAAATTTGAATTTTGAATAATATGGTTTTGTAAATTTGTTTTTGCTTAACACAAGCGCATTCTTACCTGATCTCCGTTACTGTAATGAAATGAGTCAAAATGGCGAAAGTACTAGGATATTTCTCTGTCTTGTCTGTGTTTTGGCGAAAAAGAACACTCACTATTTCAATGTGTCGCACATACACGATCGTATTGCTTTTCTTCAGCATCGGGCTTTTGTTTGCAACAGCATTGTATTGCCCCTACAGCAAGTACAACATTGTAGTTTGGACCATTAAAAGTCTGTCACGACTTATTATTTACACGTCATGTAAAAAAAACGCAACTTTCTCAATCGCGCTCGAATTTTAAAGCATTCCGAATTCAAAAATCGCAGTCTTTCACCGCACTTTATCGAATCGAATCGCAAGCCGAAAGCTCCCGAAACGCGCCGAACGGCCGAAATGTAGCGAGAGTTCGCGTGTCTTTCGGCCGTAACCGTATCTTCGGTAGATAAAAGGGTCCCTTGGACCGTTTTAATTAGGCGGTAGAATGTATCGGGTGCCTGATGGCCCGATAGGGTTACCAACGTAACCGTGCAGTATTGGAATTTTGTTGCAATTTTTTTTCTGTTTGTTTATGCTGAAGTGTATCGTTTTTTTGGCAATTAGTGTGAATGTTGTTTTTATAAATGTATTTTAGGGGAACTTTTTAAGAAGTTAGATTGTATGATCTTAATGTATGGACGAAGTGTTTGAATCAGTTTTCTTAATGCTGTTGATTCAGCTCGTATCGATGTTTTAGTTATAGGTATTTAGTCATGCACGAAAAGACATTATTTAAACAATTTTGTTTAACCAATCTCGACGATATAATGTTTGACTTTAATGTTATCTACTAATTGGAAAAATCTCCAAAAAAAATTAAGTATAAAACTTACATACTAGTTGCATACCTATTTATCTATTTATAATTTCACAACTTCAGTCAACAAACTCGTAATTATTGCCAAAACGTTAAAATATGTGCCATGTGTTTTTCTGTAAAAAGTCAATAACAGTGAGTAGTCAACCCTGCCGGCTGCAGGGAGGTACGTAACCGCTTGCGATCGGCTGGACAGTGCCGTTCGGCTAATGCGTACCTATACGCGGCTCAGGATGAATAGGTGGACTCTGGACTGCGGCCATTTTTTTCTATTTGTGTTGTTGTACGAGATTGTGACTTTACTATGTAAACAATAAAATCCTTAATATTTTAATAGCCCACCACACCACCACCCACCTCCACCGCCCACCTGTCCATAATATGTTTTTTCATTTAAAAAAGAAATATACAGGGTTATTTGTAAAACACCAACAACCTCTTAAGAGGTTGTTGGTGTTTTACAACAACAACCTCTCACTCACTTTCACTCACTTCACCAATGAAGTGAATGTCACTCACCAATGACACTCACTTCATTGGTGAGTGTCATTGGTCACTCACCAACAGTGACCAATGGTCATTGTCATTGGTCACTTACAATGACCATCATTATTGAGTGTAATGATGGTCATTGTACTCATCATTATGAAACCCTTTTACTATGGGCCAAACCTGATATCGTGAAAAAAAAAAACAGCTGTTCCTTACATTTATGTTCGCATAAATAGCAAAAACCGTAATGTTACGATTTATAACCAAAAAGTTGTAATTAGTGTTGTTTTTATAAAACTTTAAAATCATTATTATAAAACATAATTGCACTTGAATTAGCAGTTGAAGGTCGTAAAGATTATTTTGAAGTTATCGTTGTATCGCAAATCCTGATGACTTGTTCCGCTCCGCTCTGGGCAAGCAAAGAAAGGGAGTAACAGACGCTAACTGACTAAAACCCATCCGTATGCCAGGGCTGCGGTGACTCTTTCGAACAAATTTCTCAACCCTAGACTTGTAGAAAGGTATAAGTAGAATGTTCGCGTATATACTGGTCGCGACTGTGTCGAGAATTCTAAAAGGTTTTAACTGAGGTGCGCAATAGTAATGATATGGCAGTAAATGGAACCCTAAAAAAACTGACACCAAACTTACCACAGGGTATTATCCTGTTGCCCGAGTCGACGGCGCGTCGTGTTCCACGCGCGCCTCAAAGAGCCGTCAGCAAAGAAGACGGGGCCCCATAGGGTCAGTGCCTGCTAGGGTTGCGGAATTTGTTCGAAAGAGTCACCGCAGCCCTGGAACGCAAAGGGCACAAGAAGGATCACGGGTGGGTTTTAGTCAGTAAGAGTCTGACACTCCCTTCCGCTCCGCCCAGAGCGGGAGAAGTCATTTGATGATTTCCCATCCAGGAAAAAAAAAAAAAAAAAAAAAAAGGGTATTATCCTGTTACGGTCTGTGAGATTAGATAAGCAATCACTCCATGTAAAATGGGTTCTGTAATTCAGCTGCAGCTAATGAGAAAATGCTAAGTAGATGCTCATATATTTTTATGAGTATCTACTTAGCATTTTCTCATTGCATCAAGAAGCATAGAAGATCCAAGCCACACCTTTTTTATGGATGGGAAATTATCAAATGACTTCTTATGCTTTGGGCGGAGCGGAAGGGACTATTAGACTCTAACTGACTAAAGCCTATCCGTGTTCCTTCAAATGCCCTGAGCGTTCCAGGTCCGTGGTAACTTTTTCGAACAAAATTCCGCAACTCTGGCAGGCACTGGCCCTTTGGGGCTACGCCTTCTTTTCCAACATTTACTAGGCTTGCGTGAACCACAACGCACTATCGACCCGGGGCTAAAACCATAACAAGTGGAAGTTTAGTTTAAACTCACAACCATGTTAACATAGGTTCACTGTTGCAATCACTAAATCAAATCAACTTAAACTACGCCTTCAAGTAAAAACTTGCCAGTCCTATACAGAAACCAGCCAAATTGTTACCAGAATAGTTTTGTTCCACAATCAAAACACTTATAGTGTTGGTTTGACAAATTCATAGACATGCCACTCAGTCTGAACAAATGGATAAATGTAGATTAATAAAACTGATAAAATGATGTTCCGAAACAAGACTTACTTGATCTATTACTTAATTTTAACATTTTTTCTCAGAAACCAACCTTGAGCAAAACATTATGTATCTTATCATTTAATTAGTAAAACAGAAATCAGGAAATTGTTAACTAAAGTGATTACTATAATATTGTGACTGACATTTTTTTTTTCTGTTGTACCTACTTTCATTTTCAGCAGTGGTGGCCGAGTGGTAACGGCCCCGACTTACGAATGTAAAAAATAGTTAATTGATTAAAAAAATGGAGTTCTTCATTGCTGCAAACAATATTTAAATAATGTGAAAATTCCAATCAAAATTTCGTTTTAATTCACCCTGCTTTTCTATCCACCCCGATTTACCGTTAACATAGACTTTAATAACTGTCGCTAGTTTATTATAAAGTTCGTTCTGAAGTACTAACAAGACTGATAAAATTACTATTATCTACCGAGGTTACTGACGTATAAACATAATTTTTTACAGGCGCAAGTCACATGACCAAATTCATCGTTTGCTCACTATGTGTTTATTACAATCTTAGTAGATAATCTAAAGTAGCGCCATGTAAGGTACTAGAGGCAAATTAGTGTAAATGTATCGTGCGTGCTGCATTATGTTCCGGTATAAATTTAGCGAGAACTATTTGGTGCTTATAAATGCTAGGTACTTTTGGTAGAGAAAATTTTGTAAATTAGACATAATTTAAGTATTTTATGTATGTATATCAACTGCTTTGGAATGTCTTTAGATACAATTAAGCTTAGCGTGACCAGAGGGCTGGCCTTTTCTTTGGTCAACGAATCAGCATTGCCATTCAACGTGGCAATGCGGCCAGTGTTCTGGGCGCTGTTCCCATTGACAGCGATGTGGACGAATTTTTCGATGCCCTATGAGTCTTCTCTTTTTTACTCCGCTTGTATTAAGCTTATTATACAATGCGAAGACCACGACACTTATCTATACTAATATTATAAAGCTGAAGAGTTTGTTTGTTTGTTTGTTTGTTTGTTTGTTTGAACGCGCTAATCTCAGGAACTACTGGTCCGATTTGAAAAAATCTTTCAGTGTTAGATAGCCCATTTATCGAGGAAGGCTATAGGCTATATTTTATCCCCATATTCCCACGGGAACGGGAACTACGCGGGTGAAACCGCGAGGCGCTGCTAGTAGTAAATAAAAAAGCACATCAACCCACATAGTCCTACTGCGCAAAGATCTTCCCCACGGCGCACTACTTCTCCCGGTGATTCGCTTTCAGTGGTCAAACTCCCAAAAATGAAAATTAAAATAATATTGGTCAAAAATGTTCTCAACTTTCCAGTGTAAGTGGTGGTACCACCGAGTCCAGTTGCAGGCGGGCACCGGACAATGCGACCAGTTCCGCAGATCGACGATAGCGACCAACGAGCGATAGTATTTCGCTATGTGGCCCCAGTTTATAACATTATGGAAGTAAGCGGTAGAAGTTCCATAGTTAATTTATCCATTTTTTTCGTGCAACATCAATAGCAAAAGCCATCAGAATCCGAATTTTGAGTTAGATGATGTTAATCAATAAAACAATTCTACACCACTGGACACTAGAGAGACAATTAAGCTGCTCTACAAACAATTCTAACCATGCATTTGAAACCTGTAGTACCTGGCTGGACCAAGGAATCCCACTGTCGTCTCATTTAAAGATACTAAGTTCTTATTGGACAAGGTACCCGGATCCAAAAATTTGCAAGTTCAACTATTCATGAAGTCAACGGATTTTGTTGAATCTACATCTATTCAGCAGAGTAATGACAGAATAGGAACAAAAGCTGACGCGGGTTGCATTGAACACTTCCAAGGTTAGTTTACTGTCCCTCACTTGCCCAACCACCGTTTACCAGCGAAGTTTATAATATTGGTAAAATGTCAGACCACCTGTTTGTATCTCAGAGAGTTTCCTTTACATGAGAGTCGATTTTTTATCTAACTTATTGAGCCGATATGTGCAGGTCACAAAATAAATTCCTTATTTACATTTCCAAGTCAGTTCTTGCTCTCATTCGTACTTATCGCAATCTTATGTTAGTACATCTGCTTGTGTGTTAATAACATCATACTGGTATTTGAATCACCAATTCACAATGCAAGTGGTGATAATGGAATGGCTTTGAGTGGGCGGTTATTGTTTACTTATCGTCCTCGTAAACGTTTACTGCCCTACATGTCTCTTCATAGACCGCTATGACCGTCTGTGATTTTGGGTTGCAGTATTGTAACGCTTGGCTTAAGATTGGTGGATGTTGTTCCCAGTATATTTACGGAGCACAGGACCTGATCTATCTTGTTCTATGGAAACGCCTAGGCTTTCGAACAGTTTTTGACGAAATAGCTGGCAAATACGTATGGCTGGTAATTTTGTGCTTTAATTAAACTGGACTTATGGTGATATTGGTAATCTCTTTGAGATCGAAACCTTATTAGGGTACGTATAGATGGATTATATTATAGAGGACTGGAAATAATGAGATATCTATCTTAAAAAAGCTGCTTCGGAACTACTAATAAAAACAGTAGTTCTCTCAGTAAAAGCATTAAGTTTCCATAATCTTACTATTTAACAATACACAGTTGTATTCAAGACACCCAGAAAACCCTGAATGACGTCATGATTATTCATGACTATGGTTTGGCTACAGAGACTTTCATCGCAGCACCTACTCCCGGATTCATACGATACAGAATAATCGTAAATCTAGCGCGTGCGACGAATACTGAAACAAATGAGTTGTTTGACGTTTTTATTTGTAAACGAGGAGTGGGAAACCCGTATAGGTAATCTAAACCACTGTGCTGTACGTGATGAGAAAGCTTAGTGATAAAACATGAGTTTTATAGGACTTGCTGGACTCAGGGTTGTGTAGTCAAGTAAGCTTTGTTTCGTTAACACATAACATTTTTTTTTAAAGGGAAATCTTCAAGTGACTTCTCCCGCTCTGGGCAGAGCGGAAGGGAGTGTCAGATACTTACTGACTAAAACCCATCAGTGTTCCTTCTTGTGCCCTTTACGTTCCAGGGCCGCGGTGACTCTTTCGAACAAATTCCTCAACCCTAGCAGGCACTGACCCTATGGGGCCCCGTCTTCGTTGCTGACAGCTCCTTGAGGCGCGCGTGGAACACGACGCACTGTCGACTCGGGCCTTATTGCTATCGGACGACAAGCCACCCATAGCTCGCCGTCCGCAGGCCCGCGCCTATAGTGGCCGGGAATCGTCCCGCGTTTCCCGATGCCTGGGGCGTCTTCTTCTGTTGCGGCGGCAGGGGCGTAAGGTTTCCCTCTCTCGCACGCGTTCTGCCTACTGCTTCGAAGATGGAGGTGACCGCTTTCCATGCCTCCTCACTTCGGACCATGGATTGAACCAGGGCCAGACGTGAAAGGTCGCCGCCGCCGATCGCTTGGACGAGGACACAGCGTTGCTCCACCCAAGCAGCGCAGACCTCCACCGTATACTCCACCGTGTCCTCCGGGCGATCCACACAGTATTGACACGCGGACGAGTCCTCCCGCTGAACCCGAAACAGCCGTTGTCCGGTGAGCGCCTGCGTCAGGCGGAAGGTGAGGACGCCGTGGCGTCTCTCCAACCACTTCTCAAACAGGGGGCTTATCGCTGCAATGGTGGCGTTCCCAGCGCTGGATTGCAAGAGTCACTGTCTCGATACCTCCGTGAGATCCCGCCGGAGCTCCGTCTGCTGCGCAGCACTTTTCCGCGGCAGCAAAGTTTCACCCCGCCGCCGTATCGCCTCCACGCGCATCGCATAAACGAGATTGGTAAACACATAACCAGGAGTGGCAGTGGTGGCTGAGTGGTAACGGCCCCATCTTACGAATTGTAGGTCGTGGGTTTAAACCCAGCCTGGCGCATTACTTTGTGTTATTAATTTCATCACCACTGCTCTCAAAACGGTGAAGGAAAACATCGTGAGGAAACCGGCATGTTAGAACCAAAAAATTCGTAGACATGTGACATTCACCAACCCACACTGGGCCAGCGTGGTGGATTATGGCCCATTTCCCCTCCTAGAGAGGAGGCCTGTGTCCCAGCAATGAGAACATTAAAAGGCTGATTATGCTAAACACATAACCTTAATTTAAACTTTTCTAGCATTTCAGGTGACTGAACCAACGAAATATGAGAGGAGACTGATAGAGAACTACCTAATGAAGAAATAGGGTAATTAAAACAGAACAAACTTAAAATAATAAATAATACGGGCATAATGTTAACGTGTACCATGAAATTGATTGAGTCAGGCGTTACTTTGCGGAAATCCATTTTAACTTTGAAAATGAAAACAAAATATCTAGTTTTAATTTCCGCGAATATTAGTGGGTTGCAGGTATGCACCTCCCTCCCGCCCGCTATATTATGCACATGCAAGATTACTAGGCAAATGCAAGGATTTTAAGCACATGCAGGAAGGCAATGCAAAACCCAACACCATTACCGACACGTGTTTCGCCTCTCCACGAGGCATCCTCAGGGGACGTGTTGACTCGCTGACCGTTGAGTTGCGACTGAGCATTTAGTACAAGGCACCCCCCTTTTATACACTGCCACCGTTGGTTATTTGTGTACAACTACCCACAAACATTCGCAGTAAAGGGGAAGAAACCAAATTCGTCTGGTCATTCAACAGTGCAAAATTATTATTATTACTATGTTTAAAAATCTCTAATTGTTCTAAAACACACAGCCGGAAACCCTTATCACAAATATGTAGTATATTAAAACTATTGTTGTCGCGCAAAGAATGGCCGGTATCAATTAGATGTTTCGCGAAATTCGATTTGTCCGAATGGCCATTTCTATACGCGGCAACATGTTCCCCATACCTTATGTCAAAGTTTCGGCCCGTCTGACCCCCCTTCAGCAGAAAATTATGTAAAAGAGCTTAATATTATTTACCAGATCGCAATTTCTAACGGTTACTCAAAGTCAATGGTAGACAGTTTAATTAGTAAAAAGCAGAAAGAAAGGGTTCGTTCACTATTATATGCATGTCCGCGTACTAATATTAATAGATATGTGGCCAGTCTGACCTATATGGGCCCCATTTCAGATAGAATTAGTAATTTACTTAGAAAAAACAACGTTTATGTAGCGTTCAGAACGGACCAGAATATACGCCGTATTTGTAACGGAAAAGATATTTTAGAAAATAGTAAAAAGTCTGGGGTGTATAGGCTGGTCTGTGATGAATGCAACGGGGTGTATGTGGGTCAGACGGGCCGAAACTTTGACATAAGGTATGGGGAACATGTTGCCGCGTATAGAAATGGCCATTCGGACAAATCGAATTTCGCGAAACATCTAATTGATACCGGCCATTCTTTGCGCGACAACAATAGTTTTAATATACTACATATTTGTGATAAGGGTTTCCGGCTGTGTGTTTTAGAACAGTTAGAGATTTTTAAACATAGTAATAATAATAATTTTGCACTGTTGAATGACCAGACGAATTTGGTTTCTTCCCCTTTACTGCGAATGTTTGTGGGTAGTTGTACACAAATAACCAACGGTGGCAGTGTATAAAAGGGGGGTGCCTTGTACTAAATGCTCAGTCGCAACTCAACGGTCAGCGAGTCAACACGTCCCCTGAGGATGCCTCGTGGAGAGGCGAAACACGTGTCGGTAATGGTGTTGGGTTTTGCATTGCCTTCCTGCATGTGCTTAAAATCCTTGCATTTGCCTAGTAATCTTGCATGTGCATAATATAGCGGGCGGGAGGGAGGTGCATACCTGCAACCCACTAATATTCGCGGAAATTAAAACTAGATATTTTGTTTTCATTTTCAAAGTGTACCATGAAATCAAAATGACGATAGAGATTTAAAAAAAGAAAAAAGACAATTAAAAAAGAATTAGAGTATTAGATCCACCTCTTCAATTATCATTTTAAACGAGTTTTTAAAGCAGCTGAGATAGACTGAAGGAAAGGGCTGCTTACTGAGTCAACCGAAGACTTATTGGGATGTGCAACGGTTCCAAGTCAACGCCGTGCCAGCCTTTAAGGTCTGGTCTGGTCAAAACAAATTTAATGTAAGATAACAAGCATCAAGACCTTTAGAGCTGTGTGTCTCATTCCTCTCAAGTGGTGACCTGATCTGAATACTGACATTACATTCATGATTTATCCGACTATATTCACAAAAATATTGCTCTCTGATAGTACCTACTTCTAAGAATAATTGCATGAAAATGATTTTGTTTTTACTGAATTTTTACATAGGAAACCTTGTTGAAGGAGGTAAATTATCGTAGTGTTAACTGAAACTAGCAACTGATCATTTTTTGATGAAAATACTTCCCGTTAAACTATAGTGGATAGTTTTTGATAATAATTTATATTTCTCTTCTTTCTACCAAAATATTGTGAAGATATTGTTTTCTAAATTTATTCCAAATAAAGGATGCCTCTGAGTGTTCCTGAATATTTTCATTGCCCTCTGATTGATCCTAATTTTCTGGTAATCTTGTCGAACTGCTTTTTTTTGCTGCAACTGAGAGGTGGTCCTGTTACTAAGGTTTTTGACTATACTGATATTATAAAAAGGAAACATTTGATTGTTTTTGTTTTGTATTGTAAGGCTCCGAAACTACTGAACCGATTTGAAAAATTCTGTCACTGTTGGGAAGCTACACTATTCCCGGGTGTCATAGGCTATTTTATACCCATATTCCCACGGGAACGGGAACTACGCGGATAAAAACGCCGAGCGCTGCTAGTGTTATTATAATTGCGTGTCTTAGTCTGTGTTCTTCTTCAGTCTTATAAGAATAATTGAAAACTAGCAAGGATATAAGAGTGTCACCAAAGACCAACGGTTTACAAGACAGAAATGAAGCCAACATGCCATGAGATCACCTTTTACGAAACTTCAATGCGGTGGTCTATTCGGAAATCAAACCACATTACAACATGTACTGCATACATAATTCGATGATTCATCACACATTGTAAGTCAAGCTGTCTGTTATGACTTCTTCGAACCAGTTTCCTAACGTCTTTTCTCACGTACGGTACGCTTCATAAACTTACCAGCAAAGGCATTGCGAAAATGAAGAATTGAGGTTCTGGGATCCCCTCAATGCCTTTAAAATAATAATTTCAAGTCGTTATTTTCCGAAATTACTAAAGCGATTTTAATGAAACTTTACACACATGCGCAGGATACATAGCTCTAAAAAGTTAGTTGAAAACATTTTCGATAAATAGTGTTACAGTTAAATTAGACCCATTTTAAATTTTTCATACCACATAAATTTCCAGTTATCTTCCTTTAAATAAGACATTTCGAAAATGTTTTAGCTAACTTTTTAGACCTTTGTATCCTGCTTATTTGTGTGAAGTTTCATTAAAATCGGTTCAGTCGTTTCGCCAAATAGTGACTTGAAAATTTGTATGAAATGCCATACGGCGTACACGCTCTTAATTGCGTATCATAAGACTCTAACGTAGCATTTCCACAAAAATTCAGATAATTGAGTACGAAGATATTGAAGAAAATAAAAGAAAAAAAAAGAAAAAAAGAGTAATTGTGATATGAGTTATTTACATGTACTTTAATATAATTAATCTGAATAAAAAATAATGACATAATTAATTAATGTTCACATTAACGAAGGAAACAACTAGACGGACCGACGACCTTACAAAGGTGACTTGGAAGGAGAGATCGAGTGTTATGGTGCAGCTTCAGAGGATACAATTATGTCCAGAAAAGAAATGCGATAATTATGCTGAGCTAAGCAATTAGAACCAAAAGCGATGGCTTAGAAATCACAACGAAATGTTTTGATAAATTGCACTTCCTCTTCCTATCATTAGACCGTCTCGTTTTAGGAGTCCAATTTTCAGATAAGTGGTCGATACTGAGATCAGCGTGGAAGCAAATGCAAAAGCATGTAATTGCTCACTGGAATTAAATCGAGGCAGACCGGAAAACGAGCTGCATATTGTATAAGACAAATCTTTATCAAATTGTTTTAATAGTTTCTAGATTTCCGTATCGGAAGTAACCTTCCGAGGTATAATTATTTACGAACTTGGTTTTAGGTAAATAGGTGTTACCATGTTTTTTGTAAAAACGTGGGGCAAACTACCCCACGTTTTTACGTTTCGTCAAAATAGTGAAGAAAATTTGAATTCTCATAAGAAAATATATGTTGATTTACAAGTAAATCTGTGCAAGTAATGTACTTGAATCCTATGAGATTATGCAGAAGCTCGTTATCATAAAAGTGGACTTGGAAAACGGAAGTAGGAAATAGGAACTGAACTGTTTGTCAACAGAGATAGATAATTATGTGAACTCTACTAAGTGCAATAAAGACATTATTTCTCAAACATTTAATATTATTTTCTACCGTAGCCTAAAGTGTTGGTGGTTCTAAAAAATCAGTCAGTTTTAAAGTTCACAGAAATAACAATTTTGAACACCACACGATACGGATTAAAGTGATGCTTGTGCCGCTAGGATTGTGGCACTAAAGGTTACCGATACCTATCACAGAACACCCACGTGTTGTCAAAGTTAAGATTTTTAGAGTTCATTCTGTCACGTTCGGGAATCCCTTTCACTCACTGCAAATGCATCGATTTAAAAATGTTGTATATCGTTGTATATCGTTGTATATCGTTGTTATACGTTTAGGGTAACTCATTTTACAGGTTATTTCTCATAGGTTATGTATGTTCCATTCGTTTTTTCTGATCTCAACTGCAGCAAAGTAATTGATGCAGCTTTTTTACGGACACAGATGAGGGTACTATCCTAATAACACTGCACTTCCCATGAAAGACTAACGTAAACAGCAAGTAATACTACTGTCGCGTACAAGAAGTCCAATGCACCAACAAGAATGAATTTAAAACTCTTCAGTATAACGTGACAAGCCTTGAGCAGTACAGTCACGAGCAACAATTATAAATTATCGTTTTTACACTGTGAAATCGGTACCAATAAAACCTCTATGCTCCAAATGATGCTCTTTGCGATTGATTGAACGCGATGGTGCTTTCACTTCGCATCAACTCGCAAATTAAAATATCTGAGGTACGGCATTCGGTTGTCGTAAAAAATATTTTATTGTTTTTGGGGTACCGTTTGCTACCGTAGTTTTTGTCAAATGAAAAGCCATTACTAGACTATCTATTTTGTTTCGTATATTGATTGTAATAGCTTAATCCGTATGCCTTCCGAAAAAGGGAATAGATTTCTTCATAAAAAAGAAAACGTGTAAAAGCTTTCTGACTAGACACGAAACTCAAACTGAACAGAGATTATATTTAAAAAAGTGATTAAAAAGAGATTTTCTAAAAAATATATTATGTACTTACAAATTTGAAAGAAATACCTACTTTAAAATAATATCGGAGCAGTAAACCCACGGAACCCACACCATCTCATTTTATTATACACTTTTTTGTAGTTAGTCGGCGGCCAATTTGCATAAAGTCCCAAGTAGCTGCCCGGTTGACGGTGGTTCACGGCGCGTCGTAAAACGGACGACCATAAAAGAAACACCTTTTTGCTTATAAAAGATGTCGTTGTTTTGCACTGAATTAATATATGTGATTGTATTATCTTAAACAACAATTCGTGTAAAGTGGCGTTTTGCGTTGTTCGGTTGAAAGTTTTTATGCTCATTTTCATTTTGATCTGTATTTTTTTTATGTTCGTATCGTCATTTTTCATGACGTCATTCATATAAAGCTACCTTCTTCTTTATTTAAATTCTTCTCATCATCAAGACTTGGCAAAATATGTTTGGGCTATTTCTACTCTTTTTAAGCAACGTTTGCACTTGCATGTCAGTCGCTATCTGTCAAATATTAATAGGCAGCAATTAAGGCTATTTTAAACAGATTGACTGATAAGCGAATGTGAAGGGAACTGGGTACTCTTTAGTGTATAGTACCTATACTTTTGAGTGTCTTAAGGATGTTCATCTTCTGACCAGCTTTTTCAAAACTGCATTGGAATCGGCTTCAGCTGAATACCAGTAATTAACCCAGTAACTGGGTAATACGGCACTTCTTGGTCAGAGTCTTGAATACCATTCCACAATATACTGCTCTTTTCCTCAACGTCAATATTTTATCTAAACATCAATCCAGTCAGTGAACTTTTGTCATTCTTAATGAAGAAAGAAATCGTTTGTCTAATGCAAACTGCCAACTAACCATTTATTGCAAATAACAAACTCTAACCCGACTTGCAGTAATATCAAATAAACTGGCCATTAGCGTTTAAGTTGAGAGTTAGTTTTTTTGTTTAAACGCGGTTATCTCAGGAACCACTAGTTCTAATGAAAATTGATTTTAGTGTCGGATAATCCATTTATCTAGGAAGGCTATTGTATATAGCGTGATGTTATATATATATATATATATTTTCAGGCAGCATCACTAAATTTAAAAGAGCTCTGCTTAATAATATGTAATTTCAGCTTGATTATTTTTTGTTCAATTAGGTATATTTCATTTTGTTTGTGTGTCTTTTTGTGTATGTGTGTTTTTAGTTCTCGATTTAATTCAATTTAATCTTATTTAATCTTATTTAACGTAACCCAATCCTATTTAATTTAAATTAATGTAACGAAGGTTTTTTTTGTAGTTTTAAATATTATTAACACAGTTCATAATCAAATTGTTATACATTTTAATTACTATTTTTTAATTATTATTGTATAGTGAGATCTCAGTCAATGCTGTGCTTACCTATAATTTAGATGCATGCAATGCTATTATATTTTAAATTATATTTATTATGTCTTTTGTGTGTATTTAGTTGGTTTGCCTAAATAAATAAATAAATATAAAATCACGGGTATTTTTTTTCTCTCTTTCGTGATGCAGACGAAGTTGTGTGAGTCAACTAGTTAGTAATATGCATGTTGTATAACTAGTTATTGTGACAGGTGCTACAGTTTTTTTGTACAAAATGCAGTTGCAACTGTTTTATTAACGATCGGTTCATTAGTGATTTATTTTTTTGCAGTGATGTGGCTTTGTGTTCCGCCCCATAAATGCGAAAAAAAGAATGTTATTCTTATTCAACTTTATCAATTGTTATTTTTTCCTTTTTGGTTTACTCTATACTTACAATACCTTACTACACCTTCCTGTTTTTCTAGTTTAGTAATAATCGTCTAGTTGTCCATTTTTGTTTAATTATAGAGCTTTTACTTACCTCGCTCTCGCTCGCTCTGCACTTGGTCAATTATGTGATATTAAGCTCCATTCGTCCAAATTCACTATACGCATAGCTAAAATATTGAAATCTCTACCAGTATATTTTTTTCATTCAAGGTTCTGATCAACTTTTACCATCAGGAAATATTATGCCAAGACCTGGCTAGTACAGTAAAACGGGGTGAATAGAAATGCAGCAACAATCCAGCATAAGATGGTTCTCTTTGCAGACGACAGCACAGCCATAATAGAATACAATGACATAAATAATTATGAAAATGACATTAACGAATCTCTGACTAAAATAATAAACTGGCTTAATGACAATAATTTGAAAATTAATTTAAGTAAAACCAACATTATGCAATACCATCAACGTCGTGAAAATAATAAAATTAATATCACTTATAAAGATTATAAAATACAGGAAGTTGATAATGCTAAGTTTTTGGGAATCACTATCGATAGTAAATTGACTTGGAATACTCATACTGACATAATATGTAAACGATTGAGTAAATCTGCGTATGCACTATTCCAACTTTCAAAAAAGGTTAATATTGAGACATTGCTAACAGCATACCATGGACTTGTAGCTTCTGTTTTACGGTATGGTATTATTTTCTGGGGGCAGTCAGCTAATAGGGAGGTCGTATTTAGGATGCAGAACCGCTGTGTGAGATCTATGTGTGGTTTAAAAACAACAGACAGCTGCATTCCACATTTCAAAAAACTAAGAATATTGACACTGCCAGCAATGTACACAATGGAAACTGCATTATTTGTGAAAAAAAACCCGCATTTATTTGTGAGCTTATCTGAAGTCAGAAGGAATCCATTGCGTACTCAATATTTTAATAAACTTAGTGATGTTAAGTGTAAAATAACCTTAATGCGTAAAAGCTTTTTCGGCAATGCTCCAAAAATTTATAACAAAATACCGAATGCCATTAAAAATATGCCATTAATAAAATTCAAAAAGGCACTTAATAAGTTGCTTTGTGACAAATGTTACTACACATTAGATGAATTTTTGAATGATGGCTCGATAAAATAGTGTTATATATTATTATAATGCGTGTGAATTTTATCTGTCCGTGTTATTTATGTTTTAAATTTAAATGATGAATTATTTGGAATTGTTTACTGTTGATATTGCACATTTAATTTTTTTATAATTTTGACATTTTGATTATTTGATATTAAGTAGATACTTAGATTTTTTGACATTTTAAATATTTTGGATTAGATAGTTATATTTTATTGACATTTAACTTAAATGATGAATTATTTTAAAATGATATTTACTTTTGATATTGATATTTTAATGATTTTTGACATTTATAACCAATAATTTATAAAAAATAATCTCTTATTTAGGTCTGATATAATTAAAGTGCTATATGATGTTTTTAATGTTAATAATAATAAATTAAATACTATAATTATAAAGGATTCTCAAATAAACAAATATTTTAAACATTTAATTTGTAATCTTGAGCTGGATGCTCACCATATTTGTACGCCTCCTGGCATAACATAGCGCTCTCTTTGTCAATTATAACATCTGTATTACCCATTTACCTGTGTTAACAAATAAAAGTGATTTGATTTGATTTGATTTGATTTGCAGGGGTGAATAAAAACGACCCTTAGGCTTGAATTTTCTCGTTATTTAAATATTGCTTGCAGAAATTAAAAACTTCAAGTTTTTAATCAATTATTTGTTTTTCTAGTGGACGATTTGTGAGAAACTTTTAATATGGTATAATCGTTAAACGAAAATCCCAATAAAAGTTTTGTTTTTATTCATCCCTGCATTTTTATTCACCCCGTTTTACAGTAATGAAATAAAAAACTCGATTCTCTTTAATTTTTATTCTGGATCACATTAAGTAAGTGAATAAACCCCATTTTTACACGACTGCCCAAAAAAAGGAGTGTTATGTTTTCAGGGTTCATGTACATATGTATGTATATTTGTGAGCTTCTTTATTCCTTTATTCCACCATAACTTCTTAATGGCATAACCAATATCAATGTATGTAGTATCGTTTGAAGCGTTGATTTATCTTGGGTAACATAGACCAGTAGTAGTATCATCATTCTCATCTTCATGGGTATCCCGCAATACACATGGAATATTATCGTCCTTAAGAGGTAGTACAACAATGTGTTTATTCTAATAGCACCTATAAGTTAGGTAGTTGTATCTTTTAGAGGTTACAACCTCGTAATTATATTCCTAAACAATTACACGTAAGAGAAACCACTGTGTGACCACCATCAAGCAAGTACAGATATAATGTATCTTTTTTTTAGGTGTCACTAAACCTAGAACCTTGTAATGACGCCAGAGCTAGTGACATCATACGGCAGCTGGTTACCACAACTTGTTACATTTAACATAAATGGTTATCTCCAAGGCTATCAAACACCAGTACACCGTAGGAATGAATCATTTTGCAAAAAAAATGACGTAAAACATTCCAAATTATGTTACGGTTATAATTCCGATTTTGCCATAGGCACGACTGATTTTAACTACCTATACTTTTTGAATAACTTAAATTTAACTTCAAGTTCAGACCTGACTGATCTGAATGATCTGACCTTGAAATCACGAATTGATAAAGCAAAAGCAAACCAATTATTCTCATTCATCGTTCCAACTGGTAGGTACATAGATAGAATTAAGTAGTTTACACAATTTAGCTCTGAAATACTTGTTTTATTTTTCTATTAAGAATCTTATTCGTTTTGCATAACTATGAACTATTTATAAAACTTGGGAACAGAACTATCTATCTGAAAATTACATACAAAGAATTGTAGTAGTAGTCGTAATTTTGCAGAAAAATTCAATTTACGTATTTTTAATTGAATTAAGTTCAATGAACAGGAATCAGCAATAATTTCCATTAAGAGCCTTAATTATAAAGACCACATATTGTTTTATTGCTACTTGAAATAATTTGTTTGACATTTTCTAAAGCCAAACGTGTTTGGATCATTATTGCGAGCTATATTTTTGTATTTGATGGGTTACATCCTGTTTCAATAATTTTAGACTCCATTATTTACTCGTACCGAGACTCCTCTTTGCCTCGGAAAGCTCTTTGGTCCCAGCTGTCATTTATATATCTGTGGCACTCGTTACGGCTAGTCAAAAGGCAGAAAATCTGACATCAGTCTTGTCCCGGTGTATAGTGATACCCAGTTACTGGGGAAGTCAGAAGTATCTAGAATATAGCCGGTTGCATCTGGAGGCCGACCCCAACATAGATAGGAAAATGCTAAGCGGATTGATGGAATCTTCTGCTAGCGGCTCCGCCCTCTTTCAATTCAGAAATTATCATAAGACATACTCCGCGAAAAAGTCCACGTACATATGTCTTATGTTCTTCTTCTTGGAAACCTTTGCATCTTAGTGCAAAACATCTCAGTAGCTAAATTCATGAAAATTGGTTTATTGGTTTAGGCGTAAAACGTAACTAACAGACTTGCCGTCCACTGCTAAACGTAAACCTCCAAAGAGCGCCATGCATCCACTGCCAGCCACCTCCTTCAAATCATCAATCCATCGCGTCCCACACTACGGTTGCCCACACGTGGTCTCCACTCTTCCACCTGTCTGCTCCATCGACTATCTGTCTGTCTGCAGACATGACCAGCCCGCTTCATTCTTCTTATTTAATAATATTAGTTCGGATTTCAAAAAAAGCTATATAGGTTTTGAACCACCAAAGCTGGAAAACACTTTTCCACCAACCTTTCCGTTTTAACATTATATCAAGACTAAGTCCAAGCTTTTTTTTACGTTCAATTTTTGAATTCTCTGAAGAATACGAGTTCTCAACATCGTCACGCCAGTAGTTAAGTCCAAGCCTTAGTACTTTAAGTGGAATTATAAATGACTAAACCATGTTCAAACCCATAAATAACGTTTGAATCCAAACGATAAATTCTAATATATTTTTTCTATTGCTAATTTATTATTTCGCAACTTAATTGCTTCAAAGCACTTAAGAAAAAAATTTTCATATACCTGACATCTTTATTAGAATAAATTATGTTTCATTACTAAAATATCACCTGTTTCCCGCCTTGAACTTAGAATTTCATAAAATTAAATGTTTTTCATTGTTGCTATGGTATTTTGAAAGGTAACCCCATAATTCATTGTTCTTTGCAAAGGTCATTATTGCAAATTCTTTGTTGAGAACGCACGCGTCATTACTGCAGAGGTACTTCTAATGATAGGTTTTTGGATTTTGTATTTTATTTGTTTGCTTGTTGTTTTGGGCATCATATTTAAGTTGGTTGGTTGTCTCAATTTTTTGCAATTATATCTAGTTTTCTGTAAAATTTTCAAGACCCAGTTCTGCCATAAAATACACATATTTTCAATTTAAATATTGTATTATTTAGTTTATTATTAGTTGTCTTTAATTCCGAAAAATATTTGGTATTTTCATTATTTTAATTCCTTAACTTCTACTTTTATAGATTCTCACAGACAATCGTAACTTTAATAACAGAACCCCAAAAAATATCGATGCAATATAATCTTCGTGCTGTTTTCGCATTCTCTGCGCGCCTGTCTTTGAGAGCATTAACTGTCTGAGGTTTCTTATGATAACTTACGTACGTATGTACTTGTATTATAAATTTATAAAATACTTACTAATATAATTGCTAATTTTCTGATTGTAAGTAACACATGACCCTACAAAACATTGTACACTGCTGAAGTGCAATTCGCAGGCACTTAAACTTACAGGTAGGTGGATAATCTTGGACTGATCAGTCAGCCCTCCGTGTAAAGTACCACCAATTCTCATGTCAACGAAAAAAACGAATACAATTTTTTTTAAAACCCCCGACACGAAAACCCAAGTTCCCTTTAAAAAGTATAAAATAAAAAAAAAACCTCAATAATAAAGTACCGAAGTCTTAAGGTACTAAAAAAAAGGGGTTTATAATTTTTTTATTTTATTCTTTTTATAGCTACATACTTATAAGAACACTCTCGATTAAGTCATCATCAATATTCGCTTTCAGTGCGCTTTCATTTGAGACCCCACTCGAGTATATTTGCAGACATTCAATTATTCTTCCCCGCTTTCACCCCCCACAACTTTTAAACGGCTCAACCGGTTCTCATTAAATATGTCTAAGAATTCTCGCCCGTAACTCAACTTTTATACAAAAAAAAAAAAACTATATTGAAATTGCTTCATCCGTTCGCGAGCTACAGAGCCACAGACAGACAGACTAACAGACAGACAGACACGTCAAACTTATAATACCCCTCTTCTTTCGTCGGGGGTTAAAAAGGCCATAAAGACAGTAGTACAACTCCAAGGACAGACTTGAGTATTTTATATAAATTACTTCCCTTTTTGATACTAAAACTCTTTTTTAGAAAAAGATTCTTGACAGACATACAGACAGACGGATGGTCTGACGGACAACAAAGCAATTCTATAAGGGTCTCCACTCCAATCCATTTTTACCTTTCGAGGTACGGACCCTAAAATACTTGTCTCTTAAATGGTGATGTTGTGTAATACTAATAACCAATGATCAGAAAAACTTGAGATAATTTACCTAAATTTCAAAGAACAGAGAATACAATTGGAAACTTCCTTAAGACAATATTTATTTATTTTTAGGGAGAAATATCCCGGATTGGGGCTATCACTAAAGTAAATTTAAAATTAATACAAATAACAATTGAATTCTTTTCCTTTTTTTCTTTTCCAAAATTGTGTATACCCGTTTTTTATGTTTTTCAAAATATAAAAGACAATCTTTCTTACTTCGTTTGATACTCTTGGATTGAACTATGTAAGAAAGCGCGGAAGGTAATGTAATTGAATAGTTCACAAAACAATATTAAGTTCACAAAAATAAATTAGTTCGCCTTTTTCCGATCACCATCAACGTAATATAACCTTCATCATTGGATTTGCGTGCACCCTAAATTAGATGAAGTCTTTGTGATAAATGCTTTATTTTTATTTCTTTACTGGAATAGTTTTTTTTTCCAGAAGTAGGTAGGTAGTGTATAAGACCGACCTTGCATAAAACAGCAGATTTTTATTAATGTGTAGATATAAAATTATAAAACGCTGTAATATCTTTCATCATAATTTATTAATTAATTAATATAAAAAATACGAATGTACATACGTAAAGTACTTCACTTAATTACATCTGAGCAATAACTATTCAACTATGTAGTAGAGTCTGAGTTTTAGTACCTAATGTTTTTAATTTTAACATTTTTTACAATGTTTATTTTTTAATTTAATATTTATCATAACAGTTCAGTTTTCTTCAATTAAATATGCATATTTTTCAACAAATACTATTGTTCGTAATTTAAAATTAACAATCAATCAACTGTTTTTAAATTAAATCTAACAATGCAATAATTTATTTACATTTTATAATACTAAAATCTTAAAAAATCACGATTATCAATAAAACTGCTTATTGCCCGACAGAACTAATATTCTCAATAATAATTAAACTATGAAATAACTAAATAATAAATAACAGCAGTAATAAGAACCAGTCAATTCTTAATTTTTTAAATCTAACTGCTAAAGAAACCTAATTTACCTACTTTTAAAATAATGTTTAATTACAAATCAGCACTGATGGATTCAAACAAAAGAAAATCACACAAACAACTGTTTTGTTCGTCGACATCCAACAATAAAACGACAAAATAAAAATTATTGCCTAAAATATTTCTCGATAAACTAATTTTTTAAAATTTGGAGGTAAACAAAACACTGCACAAACAAACCTTATGAGATCTTTACGAAAACCAAATCCACGTTGCGAATACGTACAAACATACCTATAGAATTTTACAATGTGTATAATCGAAACTTGGACTAATAATACTTCTGATTATAGTTAATCTAAAATTAGGTACAAATATAATTTCATATCTTAAATCTCTCTAGAAATGCACCTACACAATCAATTAAGGACCACTGTCTGCAGACATATCGCGTTACAAAAATTATTCAAAGTATTGTAGCTAAACAAAATAAGGCAACAAGGCTAAACTTTAACGTAATCTAAACTACGCAATCTCATTTGCACACAGTAAGTCTTCGCAGACAGCGGCGCTTATTAACAGCTTATCAGCGTCTCATAATATCTTCTATGCTGAATCCTTTCTTCGGTCCTGTCGATGAACTCGTTCCCGGTTTTGGATTAGTAGGTGGTTGTATCCCAACAATATTTTTAATTCCACTTGTTATGAAACTCGAACTGCCTTCTTCGGGATCTTTCGGACCATCCTTACAAGTGGTTACATGAGTGGATGTACAGGGGGTTGTATCTTTTGGAGGTGCATGTTTTACTATCAAGTCTTGTGCAACAGTTTGCTGTGGCCCTAGTATAGGGTGAGGAACAGGACCGTAAGCCATTTGAGGGTGGGGTGGTGGCATTGGTATACCAAACTTATGATAAGATGGAATTCCCATTATAGTCGGCGGAATTCCAACAACGACCTCCCCATTCCCTAGTGCGTGCCGAGGCATCGTTAAGTTAGTGGGTTCAGGTGACCGACTCCTATAAACTGCTGCGCAAGTTCTCACATTTTCTCCAATATCAGGTGGATGACTTCTTTTTCTAAATGGACTCAAGTACATACCAGAAGGCCCAGGATCTATAGGCGGACTTGCCATCTGATTCATCTTTGAAGGATCAGGAGGTGCCACTTGGTGAAGGTCTCTTCGTATTTGAAGCTGAGGATGTCTTATTTGTGGTTCAGGAACTTCAGAATAACGCATCTCCTTCTCTATTATCTCTTCAGAAGTGTATCGTCGTTTCTCATATAGATCTGACGGCATACGCATGTGTTTATCTTGATGTTGTGGGCGCATAGTGTAGGGACTCGCTCTGTCTTTCTGCTCATTATGGTGGCAGTGAGTACGTTCTACCGGAGATGGTGACGTCCGTCGTTGTGTCGGTCTTTCTTCACTTTGCTCTCTTCCAATACTCTCGATTGATGATGATCGAGCTCGTCTAACTGGAGAATGTTCAGGAGACGAGAGTTCTGGATCTTCATCATCAAACCCGGGTTCTATTGGCGAACCCGGTCTGCCAATGTCCTCTTCACCTACATCTAGAACATCACCTGGGGGTACGTCACCAACTGCGTGTGTCAAGGCATGTCTTCTCAAATCGCAGTTTCTTCGGAATACTTTCCCGCAAGAGTTGCATTCGTAAGGCTTGTGATCCGTATGAGTTAGCAGATGAGTCTTGAGGTTTGAGCGTTGATTGAAGCTTCGGCTGCAAACTGGACATTTGTGAGGGGACTCCTCCATGTGGAGGATTTTGTGTACGGCCAGGGTCCTTGACTGGCAGAATCCTTTCCCGCATTCTGTACACTTGAAGGGTTTCTCCTTTGAGTGTATGTACCTGGAACAATGAAAGAGAAATTAAATTTCTGTTCTCTATTTAGAATAGTATAGGGTTAAAATGGTTCCTCGGGAACGTTTTAATTATTTGTACCATAAAACATCGTTGTTTAATTAAATGTCGGTGTAGAGGCGGAGTGAATTCGAACACAAGTTTTGCTGATAATATGAAACGTGGTTTATTTATGGTACATAACAATACGTAGGCATTCGAAACGGGTTTTTATTGGATTTGGAGGCGTTCATTCATTAAGAGAGGAACGACCTTTTGTCGTCGACAGTATTTCATTGTCCGCTACTAAAGTGAGTACATGTCACTTAAGATAATACGTACAATAACTGTACGAGTTTTCAATACAATGTAATAGTAAAATTTAATGTCGGCGACCACTATACTGTTCAGACGCGCCTTGAACGTGATCCGAGTAACATGAGCCTTTAGTCTCAAGGCGAGCCCGACGACGTCGCATGCGTTCAGTACATACAGCCTCACCATTTTTTGAAGAGCTCCGCTAATTCTTTTCACTTCCCCGTATCGTTAATGGATCTCAATTGGGGGGAGGAATGGGAAGGTCATGTTGTATTGGTTCCGTTCCACAAGAGTTCCAGTCCAACCGAATCGAATTACGTTAAAAGCATTTTGTGGCCAATCGCTGCGATTAATATTATTAACAGCGTCTGTATTGGATTACTAGTGACCATCTGCTTTATGGCTTATAGGTAGGCGAGCGATGTGAAAACTGTGTTTTATACTCCTCTGAGACGTGTACGGAGCTCAATTACATTTTGTATAGGTGTGTATTAATACCAATCTATACTATTATGAATGGCGAACTATTAACGATTCGTCAGGCGGGTAGCGTTTGGGCGTACTGGATTGAGTTATAGGTTGTTTAACGTTCTCTATACCCTAAGACGTGCAATTTTATGAACGAAAATACCACACAGTCATTCATCTCTTATTCTCTCTTCTATTAAAACGTTATAAATTACCTAGATCAAAACTAAGATAAAGATATCACAAAAAAACTAACAACTATGAATTTATGAAGAAATTATCTGTTGGTAAGCAATTTTTCTTACATCACTTTTATAATTGCATTCCGATGAGGTTTTTATTTGAGGAAACACACCCAGGCGAGGTCGGTATAAGAATTAATAAAGGAAGTATTGAGAGCTTAGTGTAATCATGTTAATAACACGCTTGTGTTCTGCCTTTATGTAGCTTAAAATGGGAAGATGGTAAAAACTTGATTCGTTAAAGTAAACTTGAATATAGAAACTATATTATTATTTAGTAACATGTAAATCGTTGTAAATGCATGATCTGCTTCAAAGGAACAAGTTATTAAAGATCATAAAATAAATAAAACTATAATGAATAAAACAATATTATGTATTATGTTTAAAGACACGAATACTGGGAGGACATAAGCGTCGCCATACCGATTGTATATTTGTTTAAATTAAATTTATTGGCTTTACTTGAAACGCACTTCAATTTGATAAGTATATAAAAATCTCTTCAGATATTTCTGAAGTAGTTCTCAAAAGGAATCTTGGTTCATTGACTTGATACGAATCTAAAAATGAACACTAAAGAATTCAGATGACTTAGGCATGATAGACTTAAAAAAAATAACAATTCAGCTAATGATAGTGACACAACGTCCGTAGACCCAGTTAATCATGGGAAACCTAACAAAAAACGTAATGAGGAATGGTTTGAGTCCAGTTCTTTTAATGATGATGACTCCGAAAATTCTTTGGCTTGTCATGCAAAGAATGCGTCGCGGAGATGAGTAGTTACATAAGGTAATAACCGGTTAAATATAGGCATAGATGACAGAAAGTCTCGTATGAAAGAAGGTCATAATGGTGACAGGGTAATTACTAAATACATGAGTATATGTTGAAAACATCAACAGAATGGAGAAAATGATAAAGCACAGACGAATTTAGAAGTACAGGCAATTCTTTGAGTTAGGTATTTCAAGTTTCGAAGAATCAAATGAAAAATTTAGGTTTTTGGTTAGTATCTTGTTATTTAAACTGTTTTTGCTATTGCACAGTACAAGCACATGACAATATAAACGTTTTCCTTATCCTTGCGAGTGAATGAATAGCTAAAATATTACTGGGTATACTCGTAAACGCGTTTACGTCTTCTAGTGCAATTCTTACTTTACGTACTGCCTTTTCTTGCATATGCAACATGCATGCAACCACACTGAGTTGATGATCGATAAATAAATCCATAAAGTGGGCATCTATATCTTAATCGAAATCTTTTACCTTTATGCATCGATATCATTTATATGTATTCACATTCGAGCGGCCGCGGCAGTGAAATAATGTAATGCCCAAAATTTAATTCCAAGTCTATGATAGAAATCGATTCCATCAAATCGATTCAGGCAGTTATCCATAAACATCAAGATACCTAATACAAAAATGGCTGGTGTTTGAGTATGTTTGTGTGTTGAACTCTAGCGTCTAAACGTTTAGTAGAAATTGATGATGAAGAAAATGAGATATTTGTTTAGAAAGATGAAAAGCGCAGATGTTTTAAACTAATAAAACAGCGTAATATGTATATAAATTTAAACAGCAAGAACTAAATTGGTTTCTACATCCCATTGCTTGCAAGGAACACAATAATCCATTTCCTAACAAAATAGCAATAATTTGGAACGTTCGATTGTTATAACTACCTACGGAACTCTAAAAGGAGTAACGACCCACACTGCCAATTACACGGATTGTGCACGCATTTTACTTCGCTCTCGTGTTCGCACATTCGATTCTTAGAAAAGCAAAAAGTCCTGCTTTTATTCCCATATACCTAAAATGCTTTCGAGTTTCACACTGGGCTGTGTGGCAGTCAGTGACAAAAGTTAGTTGGAATGAATATTGCTACTACAGTTTCTAACGCTTTTGTTCAGAATTGTTAGTAAGGAGAGGATACAGTTCTTTCATGACAATTAGACGTCTGTTGGAACTGCAATTTAGTAAACAAAAATAACCATTTTTGTCTTTTAAAAAAATTGCAATGATTTCAAAAGATTCCAAAATATAAACAAAACTGCGCTAAAACTCTAGTTATTGAACATTGATTTAGAAAATTGGTCAATCAAAAACCTCATTTGCTGTTTTATTTATTCCAATATTTATGAGAATCGATTTCCGTATATTATAATTAATACTGACCTTACGAAATTTTATTGATGATTTATACGCTTTCGCACAATCATGCGTTGCCAAAAGCGGATGTTTTAACTTAAAGCACATTCAAGGGCTTGCCCGCATCAAAGACCGTGGTTGCTTTAAAAGTTCCTCCAAATTTTTTTTGGTAATTACGACAACACCCAAATATTGTATTTATTTAGAAGTTACCAATCCTCTACGTATTCATTTTAAATTTTTATTAGATTATATAAGACTTTTCACTACGAGGTACTTTTAGAATCTTGCGAAAATCTAACCTGGCGATACCTTTGCTACTGGAATTTCATTGAAATCTAGCACTCTCGCACACCTGATATTACGTTAGCACACTACACCTCTGCATGGATTGCAGGCAAATCGATACTGTTACGACATATTTTTTTTCTAGCAGGTGAACAGAATGTCTAGTTACAACATTAAAACTATCAACATAATCTGTGTCGGCACGACTCAAAGCCTCGCAGGAGTAAAGTGCAAGCTTTTATATTCATCACAAATTGTACATAAATAGTTACGGTTTCCATGCAAGTGTGGCTTTACCTATAAAGGCTTTTACTGGTAATACATTCCAATCATTTTGACATTATCCTGCAGTAACTGCACAGAAGATCGGAAAATCCAACGATGAAGGACGACATAATACAAAGGAAGTTTAATATACGTCCGATGCTAATATACATTCTAAAAAGAAAGCCAAGTTGAAAAAACTAACAAATAAATTCATGAATGAAGAAGGGAAGGGCGCTAACTTGCCATCGTCACGCAAATATTGTGTAGTGAACTAGTGACTGACGGACAGACCGGTTTTGATGTACACACGGCTAGTCCAAACACCCACGTTGCTTATTAAGATTTTGAAGTATTATTATATAATGGATGGACCATCTAAAATGTACGATAGATTTATGTTTTGGGTTAAGATGAGAATAAAAAAGATATATACGAGCTTCAATATTAAATTACTGGATCAAAATTGGTGTGACATTGCTAGAGGACATACTACATTATAGTTACAGTAGAATCTGAACTGTTTTAATTTCATCATTAGTATTGGACTCGGTTATCGATTTGTGTTGTGTTTACGATGAGAAAATATAAAAACATGAAACATAACATAAAACGTAACATCGATAGATGTAGATAAAAAGTGTTCCAATTAAATAAAAACCAGATATTTTAATATCGAAGCCGAAATTACTTCCAATAAATTTTAAATATATAATGAACGCGATATCTTCATTTTAAAATGAATCGAGAGCCACGATCGACATCTTGTGATGACGGATTCGGAAACACCAGTCAAACAACTTTACTAAGATCAGAAAGACCGACACCAGATTCAAATTAACAAGGCAATTACCAGGTTACTACGAAAACTTTTGATGCGAACCAACGATAACTATAAAACACATGATTGGTGGTCAAATGGGTAAACCCCGAAACTTTAAACGAACAGTAGAACCAAGAAAAGTTTGTCAAACAAACCACCAAAAATTGATAAACATCACAACAAACATTCGTTCGGAAGTTTCAACGATAAAAACGTATTTAAAATAAAAGAATTAGGACACACGTAAAGAATACACATAATTTATGACATAAACAAATCTTGCACTCCGAGGCATCTTATCATACCAGTTCGATCAATTCTGACGTTAAATAAAATATAAGTAACGTCTGTCTCTTCTTATTATGCTCCAAGATAAGGATCGCGATGGACAGTCGCTCAGAACCCCATCAAGACACGGAGCGAAGATTAAAAAACTTTGACTCCAAATTACAGCGAGGACCAAATCCCGCGCTAATGGCTTACATTAAAAAATATTTCCATTACGGTTGCCGGGCGGATAATGTGTTTTGGAACACACTTACAGAATATGGCGCCGGTATAGGAAACAGGCAAGTGACTCATGAAACGAACAATAAAACGGTAATAACTTGAATTGATAACAACGACATAACGCTCTCAGAAGTGGCAATTGAATATAAAGTGACAGTCACTTAAACTAAAATGTCTAAAAATGTTGACGCTCTTTTTTTTTCTGCCGGTATAGTAATTGGTTAAGCCAAGAAACCATTTGCGAGTGCGGAAACAGGTTCTTGAAATGTTCTCGTTTCGTTTAACAAGCTACACTGTAAAGTCGATGTGACAGAACTGAGATACAAAGTCAAACAAAATTTTGGGTCACTTTATTTTATGAACTTTGAAAATAAAACACCTTATCCTTGCAATAAACTTCTTAAACAGATATAAAGTTAGAACTTGTTGCGCTTGAAACTAAAAATATAAAAGAAATATTTCGTCTACCGATCCGGGTCAAAATGGTTTTTTTCCAATTCAATCGTGTTTGAGATTGCCTATCGAATAGCGTTCGAGAGGTTGGTAACGGATGTAGAGTGACGACTATGATAGACCTGTCTTTACTTTAATCTTGAGAATTAACACTTCTACACCTGAATTATTAATCTTAATTAATACTTGTCTTTCTTTTAATAGAATTCAGATATGCCATAGATGAAAATAATACAAAGTTCTAATCACAAAAACATGAAAAACATCAATCAGCAATCCCCACAATTCGAAGTAATGATTAATGGAAATATTTAATTTCTCAGAGGTCTTGTCTAATTTCGTATTGGTTCTTTGCAATGACCAACAGCACAGATCGAATCAATTTCTCTCCACAGTTTTTTTTTTCTTATTACAAAGTCTGAATGGTAGATAGAGTGAGCCAACTGGGCACCACAGTGCGTACCTTTTTGTATTTATGTATTACTTGAGTTATCGTTTGATCCTTAGACACTACTTTTAGCCTTTGGAACTGGCCTTTGGAAGTGTTATGTGAATGCTTACGTTATGCTTTTAGGTTTTCTATCAATCGCTTCATTAACGTTTCTGTCAAGGTGTTATCTACTGTTTTATTCGCTGCATAAATTGAAAATGTGCGTCCAGAATGAGAATCTTGATTTTTATCGCTTGCAAGTTTAAATTCAAAATAAGGCGAGAAGCGAATGTGGCTGTGATGTTTATGGACAGTGGTCTTGCAACCTTATACTCGTGCTTTATTGCCAACTACGAACTTGACACTTGAATGCCGGGGCAGGACTATAACTACACAGGTTTTTACACTCTTGGCAAGAAAAACATAACGACAGCTAAGAAAATTTGCCTAAAGAGCTTAAATTCTGCTAACCGGACGAGTAAACATAAAGTAGAATAGTTAATGTCCGGAGACAACAAAAAAATTATTAATTGTGTTTTTGTGGAAATTCAGGTTGACAATGAACCATTGCGGTTTATTTATATAAAACTACTTTAGCTTTTGTCTGTAGTTATTCTTCAATAGTACACATGATTTTTATAAAAAAAAAAACCTAGTGAAAAGTAAAGAGAGCAGGTACAGCGGACGCGCATCGGAATGCCGCCGGGGTCACTGTCCGTTCCCTCCTTACGTACCTCCCGTTCATCTACGCTATCTAAACCTATCGCATAGATTGATCGTAAAACGCTTTACTCATTAACTTTACTAATTGTGTCTTTGCGTTTAAAACTTCTTGTGTTGGAAAATGATAAAACAGAAGTTCTGACCACGTTGGGAAGTTATTGTAAATAGGTAAATGATTATGGTTTCTAGCTTCTTTCGACGTTTAACATTGGTAAGCGAATCATAAATTTATCGTGTGTTTGAGTTCAACAACATAATAGATTTCTCTCACATATCATACTCCTCATGTCGCACATTCTTAATATAAACCCATAAAGATCAAATAACATTTAACAAAAATATGAGCAAAACAATAACACGAATACATAATGAGACTTCACACTAATTAAATTAAGTCATATAAAACACAAATATGGTAAAGAAGACAATGCCACCGTATTTATGATAATGAGTGAAGAACTTAATTATGTACGTAGGTGTATTTGCGGAACCCACACAGATGCAAACGGTAGCGGTTGATAATACATAAATTTATTCAAAGAAACTGTTACATGCCGCACACTGCCACATAAGTAAATCAAACCCGCTTACAAATAGCTTATATTAACATAATCTTGCGATTTGAATAATGAAGTAGCAGATTTTGTTATTCAAAATCGCGTTGCTTTCAGGCAGATGCATCGGAACATAATTTTATTGGCTGTCATGAGTTTTCTATTGGTTTTTACATACCGAGAGACGCATAGAAACTAAAAGCTCACAGTTTTATGTAAATTATTATTATTTAGGAACATACCTTTAGATGATTTTTATGATAAATTTTAGGTTCATCAATATACATAAGTCTCGATTTATTTTTGTAAAATGATAGATGAATTTGAAATTGTTGTTAGAATTGAGTACAAATGGTGAATATTATTACAATATTTCATGCATTGGCAACGTCGATAACATTCATCATTTGCCCAAAGTATTATAAATATTTCCCTGAAATATTACAATATGTCATACTTATAAGGTTACATACAGCTTTAAGGGAAAATAAATGAGTGAAGTATGTAAGTATTAAAAATTGTCTGTACATATACGTTAAATAATTCACCGCTACGTTTCTCAGGAGACGCTTTTGCTACATTAAGCAGCATAAAAGGTCTACTTAAGCAACTGTGGTGGACTCGAGTTTTGAACCCACGCACTTTTATCTCTTTACAACTAAGCTGGTTTCCTTTGAGACGATTTATTGTTATGCTACTAATATCTCAGCATCAGTAGTAAATGACGCCAACGCTTTACTTTCCAATAATTAACATTTGAATGACAGAAATTGTTTAGTGAGTCTGTGTGAAGTTATTCTGTATGGTACGGTAATATTTCACGTTTAAAATTATTTTCAAGGACAAGTCTCGGAGTTATTTGATTGAAATGGATTTGAATAGGCCAAATTTCGCACTTGGAAAGCATCTTGATTTAACTCACAATATCACTTCAGCGACAATGTAATCGTCATAATATACCAAAATTTGAGGTGTATTTCACAATGCAACTAAGAGAAACTTGTCTCTTAGGGTTTTCTAACAAATAAAAAGTAAAAAACGTATTGTACATAACATATATGAATATGACAAAGTGTAATAAACAAAACCAGGAAGCAAAAAACACAAAACAACACTTCAAAGAATCACTTGTCTAATTAGCAAAAGTGTCGTTTCTAACGCCTAGAAACTTAGAAGTCCAATTAGCATAGACGCAGTGTCGAGCTAATATTTCCTAAAACCGAACCATAGGAACCCGTATAGGTAGCAAAATATTTACAAGAAGTAAATGACATAATGTAAATGAGGCGAGCATTTTCGCAACTGCTCGAGCAAAATTAGCATTACCATTAGAACGTTTTTTTTTGCAACGCGTTTAACAAAATGAGACGTCAATACATTGAATATAACGTTTTGTTTTTAACCGCAATAGAATTATGTTAATAAGCTTTTTTGAATGACAAAACAGAATACAGTTTCCAATGGAAAGAGACTTTAGTTTCACGAACAAAACCCTGTGGGTTATGGATCTTTTTTCGAAATATTGTAAAAAGTAGCAACAATTAATTATTTCGTTTCAACATTCATTTTTGTATTGGTTTTACTTTTACAGTTACTTTTAGCTTCTTAAGAAATGAATGAACAAACTTACTATATATTTTGCTGTGATTTCTGGCATATACAATTGCAGATGATCGTTGAATGGACAGCAGCCAGTATTACTAAACCGGCTTCTTCCACTTCTGTAATCTTTAAGCCAAATATATTACAGTATGTGGCTTCAAATGCATTACCCGGTTCGTTATCTTAGCCTTTAAATATTGCTAAATGTTTCGGTATTCGATTGCTTTTTATTCTACCTTTTTGCCTTGCTTTCTTCATTCATTGACTTACGTGAAAATCTTGGTTATAATTTTGTTTTGCACTGTATCTGTCTTCAGTATATTAGAAAAAAAAACTTTTCTCTCTAAATATTATTTTCTTATCGACGTGTCCAAAAGAAAATAAAATTTAAAAGAATTCTTCTATCTTTAGATTGTCGTTAGAAGAAAAGAAGGTTTCGAGATCTATTACCACATCATAGAACGATGCCTTATAGAATTCAGATTGAGTTTCAAAGATAATACGTCATTAACAAAGTAGTTACGTTAAGGCTTAATAGGCTTCGTGTAGGCGAGGTGCTTTCAATCACATCGGTACAATGAGTCGTTAATGTAGTCCCTGGGTCTCCCGTTATGGTCTAAACGCTACCTACACAGGAAAGTCTTTCATTTCTTTTGTCACAATGTGGGTAATATTACATTGTAGCAAGGTTAGTTTTTAATTGAATGTGCACGTGCCGGAATTTTTTAAAATACTTTATTCGTTTTTATTTGAAGTTTCTTGAATTTCTTCACTGAGCATGAATTTAATGTTGACTACAGTAGTATCGGAAAAGTTCCAGTAGATAGTTAACTTCAATGGCAATGTTTAATGCAGAATTACCTAGGTATTTCGGAAAATACAGTCATCATCCAAACACATTCTCACACCTAAATTGGAATTTTGAGTGAAGTCAAATCGTCCATCTTCTATCACAAAAACTTAATCGAAAAATAATACAGAGCGTTCCGCAATGCGTGGCAGTGCATCATTTATTTTTCGTTTGTATACTAAAGAAATTTAGTATTCGTCGCGCGGTCGACGTATAAAAAGTCAAAACCCCAAAAGTCGGACAGGTACGTGGACAAAAAATAAATGGAAAATACTAATGGAGCGGCGCGGCCAGGTTGGACCGCGCTGCTATGAGGTAAGGAACTGGTAGAGAAGGATATCATTTATTTTATTTTGTATATTATGCTGAGGAAAGTTCAGATGTTAGTATCGCTGTAGACTAATTAACATTCTGAATCTATTCAATGTTAAGGCATTAGCTGAAAGTAAAGTCAATCATGTGCTGACCTTCACAAATCCGATAGAAATTGGAATTTCATTTATGACAAATAAAATTGAATAATTTCAACTTAAGTTTTATAAAGTACTTATCAATACTAAATCTAAAAAGTCGTTCAGATAATTTGATAAACATTTCCAGATTTACTAATGTTTTGAAGTTCTATAGAAAAACACGGAAATTAACTATTCATTTTTAAGTAATAATCATTTAGCAGAGAGATGTGCATAGTAGAAGTACCTATATACGCTTATCCAACCAACTCTATCTTCAAAAGTCGAATCACCTCTAAACGTTTAACTACCGAGCCAGCTACATACAGCGCCGCGTCCACAGCCGGTTTGGCTGCGCGTACGCCGACCATGCGACGTAATGGGAGCGACGGCTTGCCGCTGCCGCTTCACACACAATTTCACCTCTGAGTGACGCAAACATTCATTGTAAATGCGTACTTCACTTGCACAGTATCAGGTGCATTTTACCTAAAACTGCTAACTTTCAAAAAAAGTTTTGTATGAGTTAGTTAAACAGAACCTGAAAACTACTGATAAACGTCAAAATAATTAAATTGGTCACAACTATCGTACTTCACTTTGACAGTATTGTATTTTACCTTTAACTGCTAAGGTAAAAAGATTGATAGAATAAGCTAGATAGACATAGCCAGAAATTTTTGGATGAGCATCAGAATCAAATTAAATTGATCCCAACTAGCTGAATCGCGTGACTTAGGTATAAATATAGTTGGTTGCCTTGTGTGCCTAAATGATTTCGTTAGAATTAAATATGCTGTGATGTTGTTCAGGCATTGAGTTTATTTAAACCAAAAAGAAAAAGCTGCAAGTCTTAGTATCAAATTCGAACTGAATCATCAATCAGACAGAAATGAATAAATGCTGGATAGTAAGCATAAACTCTATGAGAGATTAGAAAGTAAAGTAAGAAAAAACACTCGCATTTCTGTTGGTCACTTTTTATATATATTCTTAAATATTACATAGGTACTACATGCTTATTATTAATTATGACTCATCCCAAAATGGTTTATTACTATTGTGGTAGTTTTAATTACTGTGTTTTTCTGACTAGATTTAAGTATGTTTTCCGTGATCCAACCGTATTCTTTTTTGTCTATAGATCATGAGACTCAGTTAACACACGTCTCCTGTCTACGACAAAAAATTGGCGCCTCATAAGAAAAAGTTTGATATTCGATACGTCCATGTATCAAATACCTCCATTATAGTCGCGCTTCAATAGTTCCAAAACTCAATTTTTCATGGTTCATATATCTTAAGAACCAGATTCTATTCTCGTTTTACGATCTCAAACGATAATTTTATCAAAATGGTTTCCAATATTGTGTCTAGTAGCAATAACTCGTCATTTGCCGAATTCTTACGATCTCAAATCGATAATCACACGATGCGTCTCCATTTGATTAAATCCAACTGTAAATTCTAAAACTCGCTGTATATGGACGACTGTTGTTGAACATAGGTAGGTAATATATTTTTATTGTTTCTAGTCCCGTTCTGTTTATTCATTAAATAAACTGATAAGATTAAAATATCAAAGAGATAACGCAGCTATACGTTTTTCGATATCATTACGCTTAGAAGGAACTTAAACTGGATCGCTCCGAGTTCGAAGTAGCTTAGGATGTGAATATTCTTGTTCGAAACGAGTTCCAGTTATCAGATTTATAACACTGGCAGTTGATTCATGACCGTCTCGTCTGGCAATTATACCGGGAGAGGAGATATCATTAATCAAACTATATTGATTGGTCCACTCTATGTACAAACCCAATTAGATTGAATCCTTCAATTTTGTTTGATCCTACATGATTTATTACTTGCGGAGGTGCAATTAGGCTATCGGGATGCAGGAGTGTTAATTTTGGTTTTATCGTAAATCCTCTTTTAGTGATGTGTGTAATTGACCGTAATCGTCTGTAATCGTTTCGTATCGTGTATGCTTTTATTGGCTGATTTACATGTGGGAACGATGTTAAGGGTTTGGTTTTTCGTCGGCAATCTGTTCGTTTCTTCACTTAGTATGACGTAAGGAAAGCTTTGAAATAGATTGAAAGTTTCGTGTTTTTTTTATGGATTAAATCGGTTTTAATTATTTCAAGTTATGTACTCTTTTTTATTATTTTTTCTGAATAACATAGCATTACGCATTCGGTATGCGTTATTCTTCAAATACGCCTAATGTATAGGTACTTAAGAAATACATAAAAGATGCCGTAGACTTTTAAGTCGGTTAATAACTTTTTATATTTATGTTACTACTTTAATTGTAACAAAAATAATTATATACCTAGTTAGTATTACTAGATAGTATTACATATATACCTACTTAAGTATTATCCTTATAATCCGTAAACAGTAATTTACCCAAAATTTAGTACGGAGATAATAAAAATAACTAAAGGTATTAACTAATTTTATCCACTTAAAAACAAACTGATATCCTAGGCAATTCGATAACGTTGTATTCTGAGAAACAGCATTATGTTATATTACTGATACATATAAAAAAATACTGAGAACCGATATAATTATTGTATGTAACAAATACTATTAAAATTGAGCACGATTGATTGCAGGCAACCTAAAAGTAAAGTCACGTTATTACGTATTTAAACATAGTTTTTTTCATAATTTCGGGATCATTTTGTTTCCCGAACAAAAAAATTACGAGTGATTCGTTCTCTGTAAGGCTTATTTTGAGATGAACTGATTTATATGAACTTGGCAAAAATAATCAGGAACTTTCAATCGGTCAGCACTCTCTGTATTTCCGGATTACAAAAGAAGATTTTACTAAGATATTTAAAAAACACTGAAACAATTTATTTTAAAATAAAATAGCAGTTTTTAATATTGAACTAAATTGTAATATATGCCATTTAAGATTCCTATCGATATGCATTATACTAATCAAGCGAATTAAAAACATCATAATTTACAATAGAATAGGAATCGGTTTAATTAATTTAGTTTCTTGTTTGTGTTCGTCAAGGATGTACCAAAGTTATTTTTTTTGTGAATAAGTATATATTTTTGAGAGATTGTTTTGAGGAAGCATATTTTTTTAAGTCGTGTCGTGAACAATTTTTTTATGGACTTGTGCCACAAATATAGTCATTTAAATATTTATAATAAACATTAAAGGCTAAATCAAATATAAGCAAAATGCTTTGGAAATGTTTAATATTCACCATAAAAATTATCTTTTTCCTTGTATTTTAGCAGTGTAGGTACGTTTAAATTAAAGCACAACCCTAGCTCAGTCGAATAATGTTTATTACTATTCGAAAACTTTTCAAAATTCGATCACTGCTTTTAATCTCCCATAAAATCGTTCTGTACGTGTCGAGATGAGATTAAAGTTGCTTGCTCCCAGCCACAGGTAATAAATAACGTGATTATTTCGTCTTTCAAACTGGCCACAATATCTAAGACGCTCTTTTTTTAAGTGAATTCGACCGAAAAAGAATTCGTTAACGGGATTAAAGTTCTATTCATATGTTTTTTTTTAATCTGTGCGCTGCTGCCGTTTCTGTCAGTAGATTTGAAAAGTGTCTAGTTATTCAGTTATTTTTTATTAGATTTAAAAATCCTCTAATTTTAATCACCACGGTGGGCATAGTGGCGTGGACTAAAGTATTTCTTGATGTAAAATGTTGCTTATTATTTATTAGTCTTGTGTCAACTTTTACAGCAATTAGTGATTAGAAATAACATAAAAAATGGAGGCATGTAATGTTAAGTGTTTGGCAATTTAAAATGATGTACATCATGTACTGGGTCATTTCAATTATAATATAAAACAGCTTATCACAAACCCATGAAAATAGAACTAAGTTTGCATAGGAATAAACGTCATGAACAAATAGCACAGTTATTTTACTTCTATGCTCGCTCTAAGAAGACCATTTTCCATCACAATATTTCCTTTCTGAATGCACCATAAACTCTGTATGGGAAGCCATCCATGCGGCCCATGGTGTAAAGAGGGTTCAACCGCCAAGGACAACCGGTTGTACCTACTGCGACTTTTAGTCTGGTCGCAAACGCCACTACCTTATCCCGACAATCTTGAAGGAATCTTCAACCTTTTTTCAGTAATAAGATAAAGATAACAAGACAGTGGAGGCAATAAAAGCTTAAATGAATAGGGATGATAATAGATTTCATCCTGCAATGGAGAACTACAATAGTGTCGTTCTATTCGACGTCTTTTAGTGTTAATTCACACTATAGTGTCAATTCTATTCAGCCAATGCAACTTCATCTGCAGTATAGTGTGAAGTGGGCTTCACAAATGTTCTATTTCTTTATATTGTTTGCTACTTTCAATACTATGTCTCTTGAGTATCTTTTCATCAAACAAATAATAATTCTTAATTAAAGAATGACGTGGTTTCTAAACCTACATACCTCATGCATAATTTAGTGGCTCCTCAAGAAATCTTTATGTACACAACCAGCTTCAACCCGTGGGTAGCCATGACAGATAAAATCAAGACTCATTTCCACCATTTTTTAATGTCCCCGAGAGTCGTCACGTAGGACTCCGAAGCATTTTAGTGGTTATCTTTGATCGCTTATGATTTTGTAAAAAAAGGTTTTGAAATGAAATAAAAACACAAAAATGTATGATTATAGTGGTTGTTTTTTATTTGCGTGGTTTTTGATAAGTTTGTAACATTAATTATAAAAATAACATCAATTTTAATTCGAATTGTTCTAAGACGGTTAGTATAGCCAGTTGACTGGTGTTACTATTATACTTTAAGTGTTTCCCAACTGCGTTTTATAGCAAAATTGGTAAATCTTTTATGGACCTGACTAAAAATTTAACTAAAAGTCGTAAACTTTACTTCATGTCAATGCATGCAATTTAATGCAATAACACAAAGTTGGAAGTTCAAACAAAAACCTACTTTCGTTTGACAAAGTCAAACTACAAATAATATTTCGCCACGTACAACAATACGAAATCAAGGCAAATCCACGTAATCTCTAAACGTAAACCTTACCACAGTTATTTACTGAGAATTTCTTGAAATAAGAAAGAGATCCTTAATCTCTACCTGTTTTTAAATTGGCTTGTGTGTGTAAGGTTTCGTTCAAAGATATCCCTAACATATGTGTGAGTGTCCACGGATTTTATCTAACGTTGACTTTGTCGTATGATTAATGGTAAATACAGAAAGGAATACCTTTTCCCGACAACAAAGGCATCTCTCTATGAATTATTTGTAAACTTTTTGGAGTTGGGACAGTTCTTTTTATAAATATTCGAAAGGATTATTAGAATTAAAATATTTTTTTTTATAAACTTATCGAAACATCAGATAATAAATAAATATACCGTGTGTTTATGAAGGAAAAATGAAATTAATCATAGTGCTTGGTGTTTTATTTTTATGAATACTTAAGAACTTTAAACTGAGGTCACATTTAATTCAGCTCAATCTAAAAAAGTAAGCCTGTCTATACACAAAGCACGCACCCATTTCAAAGAAATTGGTCTCCGACGAACATAAAGGTAATTACATTATTCGTATACAAATAGCGGAGGATGTTAATGTAAATACAAATATTCTTGACGAACGTGGGCTCGGGTTTAGAGGCCACATAGTGGATGGCACCGGTACACCCGCTTTGTTTGGACAACCGACCGGTCACTGTTTGCACGGGCCTCCACGACAACACTCAGAAATATTTCAAGCGAACTCTTGAGCAAGCCTTAAGTGAAGTTATGGAACCGACTTTTTAAAACCTTCCAACACATACCGAAGGTAATATAGATTCTGACGTAATCAAACGTAATCTACTTAAAGGAAAAAACGTAAATGGAGATTTAAATAAAGTTGAAGATAAAAAAAGAACTCAATAAGATCAAAGAATTGGTGTAGGTGAAAAAAATGTAGTAACAAGTTTGGCTGTAAATCATTACATCTCGTTCACAGATGGTCGACACAAAACAAGCAATACAGATTGCTACTACAAGCTTAATGGCTTTTAAAAACTGGATTAAGTAGCGAAGAAATGCTAAATCGACGATAAGCATAAGTCTTGTCAACCCACGCCTTCACACGCATAAGTTTACTTGACATCTTGTAATAAACTTTATTCTGTTAGTATTAAAGGTTTTTTCTGTTCAAAAAACGTTTTGGACTCCAGTTCTGTAGCCATTGAGATAAATCCTCTATTGTTGTAAGAGAAAAATCCATAAAATACTTTTGTTTTATGTCGTGAGCAGCATCGGTTGACGTTAAATGAACATAAAAAATATAGCCAAGAAAAAGTCCATTCCTTTATATTTCCTCTAGCGGTTTTGTCAGTAAGAGTTTGATGTGGGCATAAACGGAGTTGTTTTAACATTACGCGACCATAGCATGTTGCCTAGTACTAAGAATAGGATATGAGGCCACTTAAGTAGTACTTAAATGGCAAAACTTAATTAAATGTCAGTCACTATGGTAAATGGTTGGCACTCGATCCACCTTAAGCTAGTATTTCATTTGCCGACAGGTGGCGCTACCTGCCACTTGTTCATAAAATTTATAGGCGAATTTCATTTTTATTTTTTCTGCCACCTTTGGCCGCATTCCAGCCCAACTAAATGTCATAAAGTAAGCAATATTCACATAAAAAATATGATAAAAGGAGTGTCAAGTATCTCTCATATCGGATTATAAAATTCCGAAGAGGATTATCACAATGAACTTCAATTTGGTTAAGTTTCATGTCTCAGCAATTTATATGCGTAAGTCGCCATGGGGGATAACAGAAATGTTTTCGCAATTTAAAAAAATATATATTTAGCGATACAAATATCAGGTTGCAAATGCGTTTGTGATAAAATCAGTTCCTTTTAAGTGTATATTTTAATTTTGTTCGATAACTGCATTCGATTGACAGTATAGATAAGTTTACTTATCATAAGCCTAAGGAACCCTGAAGACTGACGTTTCACCAAGAGACAGGTTTTCGGATTACGAATGGGTTACTTTCCGTTTTTGCGATAGCTAAAGTATGATTAATTGAACTGATTGTATCGCAAGAATGTTAATTGAAAACTGACGTTTTGTGGGGATTATATAAAATGCAGTTTTAGTAAGTGATATTTTATTAGAATGGTCAAGAACTTGATGTTTAACTTTCAAATTGAATTTAAAAGATTTGTGATTTTAAGCATTTTTTTAGTTAATTAATTATTATTTCAAAACTAAATATGACGTAATGGTAACAATGTGTCTTTATAGCCTCGCGTCAACATCATTTGGCATTCAACCTAAAAACATCAACACGATAAAAATACCAGGCAATTGTTTTTTTTATAAAACAAGGTGATATTATAAAATAGTCAATTATGAACACAGAAACAAGAAACCGACAACGTTGCCTTTTATTTTATCTGAGAATCCGAATCACGCGAATACTAAACTTAATTGGTTGGATACAGCGACAAAAAAGCGTTTTGCAACCTAACACGCAATCTTCCGAAGAATAATTTAAATAATACGTTTACCTGTCCAAGTCGATTCGACAATAATGGCATCCGAATAATCTAAAACAGATTAAAATAGAATCTGTTAAGACAAGTCCGAGGTGAGTCCAGATGTTCGTGGTATACAGAGCCGAATATTTGAAAGGAGCCTGCCATGATCGATATAGTTGGCAAGTTTTTGCGTGAATTATCACCGATCCAATCAAGTAAACTCATGAATTAAATTACCGTATGAAAGAGACCCAATAAACAGTTTTCGCATCGACGTTTCAAATGAGACCGTTTTTCGAAATTTCTTATCGGACGATCTTCTGGCAAATACTTTTCGAAGATTTTGCAAGCGATCTTTACCAAGATAGCACGGGCCCAACGGCAGCGTTTTGACTTATTTCTTTATAAATAAACAACCAAGTTTATTTTCTGCGCCGCAGGTGCACAGGATACTTATAAAATGCGTCCTTAACGTCAAAACGAATCGAGAGTGCAAGAAAAAAGTTGTGCAAGAGTCTTCAAGAAACTTTCAAAAGGCAATGAGATACTGTGAAATCAACAAGAGGCTTGCCGCGTATCGCGTACCTCGCTAATTATTCTGCAGCCCCGGTCACGATTTTTTCAAACACATTTCTGTTGAGAAGAATCCACTACAAATATTAGCCTAACCAACATCAGCTAGCTTATTACAAAACAACAAGAATTTCAAACCCAAAACAAAACCAATTAACGTTCATCATCAAAGAAAATAAAGCATTGTTTCGTCCAGTTCCCAAATTGATTAAGGTACCTACTCTATATCTGAACATGAAACAACCTAAAAGAAGAGCCTTACGTCATTTAAAAATTTATGTATTCATCCGATGTGCACCTTTAGTAATATTATGTTAATAACACATCGAATATGTTCATCCAATACAAAAAACCGTCTTCAAAGAAGATAGGCTTGAAATTACCGGGCATTTACATAAGCAACCATCTGTTTCCGACTAAATGAAAACGAATTGTGTTTATTGTGTCACAGATGAAATTAGGGACTGAAAAATTCGGACATCGCGTGACAATCTTACAATTATGCGGAATCGCCTGGAGTTACGAATTCTGTATTGAGAATAACAAAGATTCCAATTCCAGCGTTCAAACTCTAAGGTATATGATTGGCTCCAGCCAAGATGATAATTTCTAAAGACCTGTAGGCGAATCTCGCGTTCTTGCGATCGAGTCCACCTGCCCCTCTTTGATTTATTATGGATTCAGTATTAATTTGATATCCCTTTTTGTTGTAGCCCCTTGAGCGATCTGAACGAGCGAGAGCTTTACGCGGTCCCCATTATATGTGGTCTCGGTTCAATCATAATTGCATATGAGCCTCGAGATAAAATAATGTTCAATGCAAAAATAATTCTTATGAAGACTTTGGCAAATATTTAATACGTAAATCTCCATTATTGAATGACGATAAAATAATAAATAATAACGTGTTATTGGTTCTTAATAATACAATACAAGAAATATCAGTATTACTTCATGCTTTTGGAATGAATTTGAGTAAAGACGATTTTTTGGACTCGGAGGCTTCGATCAATCTCGGAGGATTGTATGTCATGTATCGGAGATAGGTTTAAAATACTCAAAGATATTTAATACGATTATAGATAAGAATTCCAGTATATTCCTGACGTTCTTTAATTTCTTGTTTGAAGACCATTAAAGAAACAGAATCTTAAGGGAAGACAGAGAAATACATCAACACGTTATAATATTAATGTATCTCTGGAGATAGGCTTCGAACCAGTTTTTAATAAGAAATTGCCTCGCTTGCGGTAGAAAATTAATGATAGCAGATACACGTCTAGTTGCAGTGCACTGAGGAATGTTTCTTGTTAGGCTTGGCGTATACGTGCGCCTAATCGCTAGTTTCTAGTCTTAACGAAATTGTATGTTATTATGAAATGTTTAAGCAGTAAAGACTCTGTTGGCTACTTTCAAGCAAAACAATTTTATTATTGCTTTTAAAGAGACGAGACCTTTTATATATCTTGATAACATTGTGTATGCTATTTTGTTCGTTTTCCATTAAGAGGGTACAGCGGCATGCAATATCAATAGGAACTAAGTTGCCTATACAGACTTGGATAATTCAATCGACAATCCTGTGTTAAATGAAAAGTAAAACGCTGCATGTGTAAGGCGTTTCAAAGTCTTGCGTGTGTGGTTCGCCTAATGCAGTATTTTTATCTCACTCCGGCACTACAGGTTTATGGTGTGAACCGTGTTGTTTATATAGCACATTTATATAGCTATGTCCATCATTCGATGGGAAACTGACGGTACTTAATAGCTAAATTTTGATTCGATGCGAACCATAATATGTATTTTGGTATGAATACGTTTAGGAGAGAATTTCATTTAAATTTTTATTGATTATTAGGCTCTTAAGTTCTTTGTTGGTTTTCAATATTATTGCGATTTTATCTACGATGACCGGCATGAGATCGTAAGGGCAAAGTAGTCTGAAGAGGTCATAAAATTGTGTGCGTTATGACTTTGTTAAATTGATTATATCATGATCTTTATTACTTAATCTCAATACTTACAATATCAACATCACAATCATATACTCAGTTACTTTTCTATCTTACTGCTTAGTGTTTTGGAGTAAAAGTACATATATACGTACGTTACTTCGATAGTTTACGAGTGTGTCTAACGTGGCAGAGATGCAATCTATATGCGTTCTCATGGGATAACACATATGAGGAATTCATATTTCCAAGTAAACATGTTTTTCTTGACATACCAAACGTATGGTTCCATTCGCCTTATATTAAAAATATTCTTACTTCGAGTGGGAAAGGGTCCGATGATGGTTCCCAAAGGGACCCCTTACCGTTATCTTCAAAGCTTGAATGTAAAATTACCATATGATCGATCCTTAGTTTTTGAACTGGTTGTATATGCGTGATGGTACTAAAATATAAGAAGATTTGGTTGAAATAGGTCTAAAAACTATTGAAACAAGCTTTTAAACGTGATATTCCTAAACAAAGGACTACGTTGGAATTTTGTTTGTTGTTTAATTTAAGTAAAATATTCCGATCATGCTTCGATTCTACCGATCCATTTTCGATAAGACAGAATCATTAAAAGCCATTTTATATTTACGTAAGGCCAGTAAACTTGTTAAATATTCATGAAAAATATACGATACGCTTATTATTTTTGCTTTTATTATTTGTTTTAAATGGAAGTTCGCAGTATTGGACAAAATTGTATCATCGAGAGGTTTTGTGTGTTGAAGTTCAGATATCTGTAGTTTATTTGAAGTAAAATAACATTGTAAGGAACGCGTGGGATGTGTGTAAGTAATGAATTTTGAAGTGCATAAATATCAATAGAGGGAGCTACTTGACGCTTTAAAATAAACTCAACGTGGAAAAGTGGTTAGCTCTCTTTTCACACGATATCTGTCGGCTGTAGCTCACTCAGATCTCAGCTTACCTACCTTGTAGGATTTCACTTAAAAACTTGAATATTTGAATTATGAATTAAATCATGTTTTAATATTCGTGCGGCATTTTAGTATATTAAATTTCTTAGAAACTTGCGAATATTATTAAGTTCCCGTCGTTGGCTTGCTTCTTTTTCTATAAAGGTATTAATTACGGCAGTGGGTTTAATGGGATGGTATTATGCATCATATGCACTTCGATTATAAAGGCAATCATACCATAATTATGTGCGACAAAAAATATTAACTGCAAATTATGAAGAGACGATGATTTCATATTTCCAGTAATATTTATGCAAACATTGTTTTAGTGGAAGGTTTTCCTTTTAGAACGTATCCGCCTGTGGTGTGAAAAAGTACCTTATTGCAGTTTAAGAATTCATATTATTGCATGCCAATTGAAACATTTTGAACTTTTTAAATGCCTGTAGGGCAGATAACTTATATACACGCCTATCGTTTTCAAAATTGTTGTCATCGAAGACCTACAAGATATTCAAACCTATATGAATATAGTGAATACTTACAACAGGCTATATAAAATTACCTTTGGACGTAGTCGCCGATCATTCGATTTAAGTGATAAATAATACTGAACATTTTTTGTTCACTTCACATTTAATATGGACTTAAAATGATGTAAAGAATTGTACCGAATAATAATAGTTTTAAATTGCTTCACGTTGGCCCAACTAATCCACGAGTTTGTACGGTCAGTAATAGAATGAAAATAAATTAATTTTGTACCTGACTTACCTATTTTTACATTTGAACATCACTAAATTTTCTTAATGACTAAAAACTAATTTGCGGAAACACACTCAAAGGATTTTTATAGACACTGTAATAAAAAAATAATCAGTAGACGCAATAAAAGTCGAAAACATATTTATAATGTTGATCTATAAAACTGTACAGTAGGTATACAAAACATTTCGCATTATAGTTTGTAAGTGGTTTGATTTATTTGCTGATGGTACCGAGTCCTGTACTCTATTATGGACTGGGCCAATAGAAAAAGATGAGTCATCAGAATTTAAACTAATTACGGGTGGGTAAGTAAAAAACCTGCTATATAATGTAGCATGAATTGAGTCAGTTGGTTCGAATCCATCAAAAACTCACAAAGATCATGTTTCTTTTTTAAATATAGAATGAGAACGATTCGCTGTGGTGTGGTCAGCCAGTAATGTAAGTTTGATTAGAGTTGTATGTTTTTGCAATACTCCTTAGATAGAGATTTAGAAAAATAAATTGCTTTGGGCTTTGGACTTGATACAAGGTCTTACAGTATTTCTTCACGTTCACTTGTTTTATTATTTTTAATATTAAAGTTAACTGAAACTGTTGTCGGAATGTCCAAACCTATTAAAAGCTGAATTTACGAAATTATTTTGATTTTTATGGGTATAACTACATAGTAGCTTTTAAGTCGTTTTTAAAGATTTAATTTGAAACGAAACTTAATAATATTTTTTTTTTGCAAATAACAAGCTCCTTGTTAAGATTATGGGATCCAGCACAATCGTTAACGAAATTAAAATATCATAAGACAATATTATAATTAAATATCTCAAATTTCAAAACTAATTGATATCTTTCCCAAATTCGTCGTATCTATAAAGTAACCACAGTTCCTAATACTGTGAGCCACCAAGAATGTCAAAATCATTAAGAGACGTAACGAAAGAAATCGATATTCAATTTGAATATTAAAATCATTCAATAAGGAAACGAGTTAATTCGTTATAAATTGACACGTTTAAAAATAAGAAACTATAAATAGAATTGGATTTTTTAACAAGTCTTTCCATGCTCGATTGTGGTAGAGGGTTCATGCAATAGGTACTTAGATCCACCACACACTAGATTTATTTCATTAAACCAATGTTTTTAACCCGGGCGTTGGAATATTTATTATTTAACCTCGTGTTATTAACTAACTGAGCTAAAGAAAAGTTAGGTTTGAATAAGTGGACTTTAGTTACGAGTTATTCGAACAAAAGATTATCCAATGTATGTTAGCTATAGCTAACGATTGAATGAATTTACAAAAGGCATTCGCTTCCCTTGACTAGCATTTAATTTATAAAGAGTCGTTATTTTTACAGACTCCAGGGATTAATTTGTGCGAAAGTGATCAATTTAACCGAGAAACGTGGTTTTTTGGTATGCCCCTTTTTAAGACATAAAACTATTTCTAGATCCCGATATAAGCAAACAAATTCCTGACAGCCACTGGTTACTCATTCATTGTTAGTTTTAATGCAAAAAGCAATATGTAATTATATTTATGTTTTTGTTTAAGTGATCGCGATAAAGTCGAATGCTGCCCATAAAACTACATGTTGTCTGTATTTTTCCACCAAATTATAAGATAATCTACGTAATTTTAAAAGGCCTCCTTTAGTGAACATAGGAAACACATTAGAAACACGATATTTTTTCAAGATACAGTTTTGTGACGATGCGATTGTTCGAAATTATTTAATGTAGTTTTTCACATGATTCTCTCATGATTTCCTGATGTGTTGTAGGTATAGTTGTTTTGTTCAAGAAGAAACGTATTTCTGATAGTTGTCTCGAGAACTTAGTGCGAATTTTTTAACGTATTCGATCGCGTTAACGTATGCTTTCGCTTATGTAAAAAAAAAATCCGTTATTATCACCAGACGGCACTTATTCAATTTCAATACAAATTGACGTATCCGCAAACGCGATCGAGCATGTTAATAATACGCGCAAGGTATGTGCTAGGACTCTGGAATTTGTTCGAAAAAGTTACCGCGGCCCTAGAACGTAAAGGGCACTAGAAGGATCACGGGTGGGTTTTAGTCAGTAAGAGTCTGACACTCCCTTCCGCTCCGCCCAGAGCGGAAGAAGTCATTTGATGATTTCCCATCCAGGAAAAAAAGGCCACTGTATGTGTTGTGCTGACTAATGAATAAAGTGTTGATTATAATTACTCATTAAATATTTAGTAGCGATAGTGTATCATTGCATAACACCGATCATCGTTCACAACAACCGATTTTCTTTTGTTTGTAAAAAAGAAAGTTTTAATGTTCATGTTGACATAACATTTTCTCTTTGTTGTGGAAGAATTTAAGTGAGTTTTTGATGGTTCATTTTTCCAGATGTATGAATAAAATACAATAAGAACTAAAAAGTGACTTCGACTGAAGATGCTAAATCAATCCTTGGCTTATCATAATCAGGATTTGAAGAACAATATCTACGATAAATTAAGTGGTTCGATAAACATAAAGAAAACGCACATCTATCTAAATATATATAACTCAAAAGGGACCGACTGACTGACATAGTGATCTATCAACGCACAGCCCTAACCACTGAACGGATCGGGCTGAAATTTGGCTTGCAGGTATGTAGATATTATGACGTAGACATACGCTAAGAAAGGATTTTTGAAAATTCGTCCCCTAAGGGGGTGAAAAAGGGGTTAACATTTTGTATGGAAGTTAATTCATAAAGGCTGAAGGGAATAGAGAAGAGTGAACACAGAAATATGAATGTTTGGTAGCAAACTCCAATCAGACCTAACACCGTTCAGTTTTTATATCTCGCTATAAAATTACTCGAGTCGCTTCATAAGACGTCGACCCTCGCACGAATCGTACGTTTTAATGAGTTATATATTATGGGATTGACGTACAAAATATTTAAATCCGATTACACGCTTCTTTGTATAGAAAAATCTTTGTGTGAGTAACACACACAATTTCGATGGAACGATAAAAATTCTTAGACCATCTTAGATTTTGACATTTCATATGAATTATGTCCTCTGTAAATACTATTAATTATAAGGCTATAAATAAAGGATTTTTTTACTTTTTGACGTGGTATCTGCTTCAAGTTTTTATACAAATAGCCTATTGTTATTACTAGCGTAAGCAAAATATACTCTAATAAAATCCATCAGTCCATCTGTCATGTACTGTCCGAGACAGCGATATATTATTTGTCTGTTATCTCGAAGTACAATCACGAACGATCACTACTTAGACATTACTCAACAAATGGCATTCGTCTGAACAGTCGTCAGCCGATCTTTTTTCATCATAAGTGTACATGAGCTTGAAAGTATAATCACCTTTTACTTATTAATCAAGATATAAAGATTTCTTAGAAGCCGGAGCTAGCTACGATCGAGAAACTTTATAAATATTCCGATTCCAAGTATTCGGGCGGAAACGGCCACAGTCGGTTTAACATCTGCAACTTGAGTTACACCGGCTGCTTGTTACGTGCATACAAATTAACTGTATAACATACTAAGACCAGTGTTCTAGAAAATTAAAATGTGCAGGAAAGCGGCACTTTGATGATTAACTCAGTAAGAAATAGTCATAATCACAATAAGTGTATGCATGATGTTCTGGAAGTAATAGACCACCACTTCCTTCGTGTAAAAGCGATTAGATGATAATTTCAAGAAGATAAGTGGTCGCTTTTTTGAGTGAACTAATAACACGTGCTGCAGTTTGTAATTACGATGGTGGTGGTGGTCGATAGTTAAATAAATTAGATAAACATGACGTACCTGTGGTCTCTCAAGTGATCCTGTCTTCTGAAAGCCTTGCCGCAAATGTCACATGAGTAGGGTCTTTCGTCGGTGTGGGTTCTTTCGTGGATCAGCAGATTGTAAGACTTGGTGAATTGGCGGTTACAGAATTTACATATGAACTGCTTCTTCGGCCTTGACGCACGACCTGGCGCTCTCAAGAGCCGCCTGTCTAAATGTGGGTGCATTTGATGTGGACCAGCCCCGGGAGGGAATAATCCTGCTCCAGGAAACGTAAAGCTGCCCGCAGCGGTTGGTGATGGCCCAGGAGCACCTAGAAATGGCCCAGGTGGACCGTAAATAGGGGGTTGCGAAGACCCATCAGACATCATGCCGTCCATAGACGATGCTCTATGGTGTGGAAGTAACATTGCTGCTGCAGCCTCACGTAAAGCTACTTCTTTTCGCTTTTCCACCATCATAGCCATTAAATCAAATGAGTTTCTTTTAGTGAAATTTCCAGACGCTCGGTCTGGTGATCCTTTGGCTGGTTCTGTTCTCTCTCTATCCATCATTCTCTCCCTTTCAATAATTTCCGAGGGTATCAAGGCAGGATGCATTTCGTTAGGGTAAATGACTGGGTGCATAGAACGCGTTGGAACAACAGGAACAAAAGCTGAAGTCTCGCGGTGAGATGAGGTAAGTAAGGAACCTGTTGTCATCTGACGGTGATATGGTAAGGGTGGTGATTCGAAGTTTCCAGATGCATTTCTGCCACTTGAAGAAGGGCGTTGCTGTGCTCTTTCAGCTGAGCTAGCAAGGAACTGGTCATGTCTGGACCTGAGAGGCGCAGCGACTGGCGTTTCGTTGACAGGGCGAGGTGTGGACGCCCTCGATACTACTGCTCCGGCGTTGTCCGACATCACGGTTTCAAGTACATCTGGAAATAAACTTAAGTTATAGTTGTGTGTATGTTATATAATATTATATCTTACGCATATTACCTTCAATCATCATCATTTTATTATAGAAAATATATCAAACCAGAAAAACCACAACAACACACACGACAACTATGGGAACTAACCAATAACCATAAACAAATAATTTGCTAAATTTATAAAAAATCATGCTCTCTGTAAACATCGTTAATGCTTCGCTTACCATATAAAGGCACGAAAATTAATGGTAAACACCTCAATTAACAAAATTTTTATATTACCAACGTTGATTCTTATCTCAATCTTTCATTTGATCAGAGACGAGATATACATAGCTCTTAAATATTATTCCATTTACCATCCCACAACTGATGAACATTTAGATTTATGGATCGAGAAACATGCCTAATTAAGCAGCCCTGCATTGTTTTACTGTATTAGCATAAAACATAAATTCTCACCTAACAGATGAATTGGAATCAGATCATTCGTTACCATGCTATATTTACCTTATTCATTTCATACTGTTTTATGGAACAGCTCCCGATGGGATACATTTTGTCATTAAAATCAAAGTTAATTAGTGCCGTCACATTCAATCAAATATTGTTGGGTAAAAAGATTCTTGTGTGAATGTTAAGGACACTTTAAGTGTCACCTCATGATCTTTTTTTAAAAACTTTGCTGTGTTTAATTCGTTGTATTTGATTTCGTTTTCAAACGATTCACCGCTTCCATATATTAGCAAATCAGATGCATAAATAAATCTTTAAATAGGTATAAGCCATCACCAATACCTAATACGTGATTTTGTGGAATTTCGTTACCTCCTTGCTTTGATTTCATTAAGATCCTCAGAACAAGATTGTTCATTCAATTTCAAAATTAAGCAGACAAAATCGAATTAAAATACAATAACGATCTATATCTCAATATACTTTTAATATTTACATATTCTAAGCTTTAAAACGTTTTGTTCAGACTTTTATTTTTAAAAGAATCTACTTCTCTCATGCATCATTCATCAATTTATACTTTTGTATATGTTTTAAGCTTCTGGTGATATCAGTAAATGTTAATGAGTACCGGATTTGGTCACAGTATCGACATTAGTGTCATTGCTTGATTTATACTGGTACGTTCTTTGATTTGATTTTACTATAAAATTTAAGTAATTTACTTTAAAATTTATTATTATTGTGCTTAAAATCCCCATGTTGACCTCAGGTAAATGGTGGTTGGAGTCAGTAAAGTTGCGTCTTATGTCATAAATTATGTTTATAATCAAATTAGCTTAAATGAGTTTTATGTCCCATACTTTACTTATTTTGGGAGGAATTCCTTAGATTACTATATCATTAATTATTTTTTTACCTGAGCGAGGTTGGGAATATAATTTATTTCTACTAGTATTAACATCAATTGTCTTGATTTGATATTCCAGTTAACACAGTGAATAGTTCGTATTATAATTTTTTTTTGAGTAAATATCGCCTTTTGCACAATCGCGACCAAACAACACAGACCCCTGTCACTATAGGTAATAGGCTAATGTTGCGTTCGTATATTTTATTAGAACTATCACATTATCCAATATTTGTACAGCTTTAATAAAGTCACACACATTGCTATTCCGAGATTTACGAGCCATACTATTTTAATTTGAGATGAGCAACATGGTATGACAATAAAACTGTTTATACTCGTGCTCAGCGTGTGTTTTCACAAAGTTTCCGGCGTCTGTCTACTTTATATGCTGTTGTCTAGTAATGGTCATTCACTTTTTGTTATTGTTCGGCTTTTTATGTTCATAGTTACTGGTGCCGTGAAAGCTTCCTTTGTGTTTATCTCTGTAAGTGTGTGATTTTCATGAAGTTTGCTTTTGGTATGGGAAAATATTATTCAATTCTTATCCGGGTTTAAGGCTATTTTAACCCGTAAGACGAGACGCAAAATTAACTAGATTAACCTAATCTAGTTAATTTTGCGTCTCGGAATTTTTGAAATCGGGTCAGTAGTTTTTGAGTTTATTCGTTACATACAGTAACACAAATAACTAACTAGATTAGGTTAATCTAGTTTGTTTGTCTCGTCTTACAAATTACAACATTGCAATCTATACTAATATTATAAAGGGGAAAGATTTGTATTTTTGTATGTAACGAATAAACTCAAAAACTACTGACCCGATTTCATAAATTCTTTCACCATTAGAAAGCTACATTCACCCTGAGAAACATAGGCTATATTTTATCCCCGTATTCCCACGGTGTTAAATACCTTGCTGAAATTAATTTATGACTATTTTGCATACATTCTGACGCTGCCAATCGATTTAAAAAATGCTCATTTTTTTATTTTTTCAAGCATTTTGTTTTGAATTCTTTGTTTTTTCACACCAATGAGGAATTTTCTAGGACAAAATTAATTGAGACCATCAGTTTTGAAATCAAAATAAATCGATTACGCGTTGTATAGTAACTTTATACTCAGTATCAGCCTGCTATCGTAAGTATAACTAACTAATAAAATTTGATTGCATACCAGTTATTTTAATGTTATTGTTAAGACTTACGAGTTTTCCATACGTAGATGTTATATATTGCCGGATTAAGAATCATGATGCTTCAATCCAACATAATCTTACTCATAAAAACACATTTTATTGCTCTGCCCATCATATTTTTAACATCAGAAAAACCTAGCCGTCATTTATAGCAACTACAAAAGATTCATCTCAAATTCAATTTATTCAAGCGAGATCGAAAAAGGTGTACCAAGCCCGCATTTCACTGCTCGCTGCCCGGTCTACCGTAAAAGCCTCTGATTTTGTTGCTGTCCTTCTTACACTTACATCCAAGATCTCATGTCCCTCTCGCACTCGAGCCGCCTGATCGAATTTCTACCATCTTACTTGCACCGAAGCAGTAAAACTACTTTTATCTCTCTTTCGGTTTGAAAATTTAGTGATATGAATATTTATGTGGACAGTGCAGTTAGTAATGGAGGTTGCGATGTAATACCGGTCATTTCAATAACATAAAGCTTTTAAAAGGAATACTTTAAAGCGATCTCCTTGGAAATTTAAATTTCTCGTATTGGGAATACGTGTGTTTACAACTCTGTAGAGATATGCGCGTATCTCTATGTGCATGATATGAGTGTTTGACTGTTGATCTCGTACGTTTCGATATAAAAAAGAAATGTTTAAGGTTTATGTAAGAAATAAAGTAATTTACAATATCTTAAACGTTGTTATTGTTTATTTATTTTTCATACTCATTTATTTTTGACTAAGACTTTTTTGTCGTATCCATGTAGGTAATGTAGTCAAAATTAACTCAGTAATTATGTTGGTCATTAGCGATGAAATGTATATTATTAAACATAGTATTTAAAAATTACTTACTGGTGTTATAAAAAATATTAGGTTTTTTTTTATATACCTTGAATTTATATAAAACTTTCTACGTATCGTATCCAGAAACTACTGAGTTCTCATTTTGCAAACGCATTTTTAAAAGCGTTACTAAAAACACACAAAAAGAAAAACCGTTCCATCGTAAAGCTGAAGCATACATGCTTCACAGAAAATGCACAACCTCCTATAACTTGCCAGTACAAAGTTCTCCAACCCAGGAAACACCTTATTACTATCTATATTATCATGGTCTTAAGTTAACATATTATTTATATTTACGACCATTGAATGTCTTTTATTACATTCAGCTACTTAACGTTACATTGTAAATGCAACCTGTTTGTTACTAGTATTGAATTTGCAACAGTGTATTTGATTGCTTCTGACAAGCATATGGATATCTACTAGAATCCGCATGTTTTAATGATTGTGAATAGCAATCTTAAGTAAGCTTTGTTTTACATAAAATATTACAGCCGTCCTTTCAGATTTCATTTACCCCATGGTCTTGTTGTCGTCTTTCACACTATACATTATTTTTCTTTAGTATTTCTCTAGTCTCGTTAACATCATTATTTATTATTATATGTACACCTATCCTACTTAGCCTTTTCTTGTCTACACAAAGTCAATTATTAGTTGTAAGTTTTGATTCTGAACCTTAAAAACTGATTTAGGAACTCCTTAATAGTGATATGCCTCCTAGCTCTTATACTATAAGATCCTTGACTGTATCCACAGGGAAATTGAATTTACGAGAACATTGACTATTCGTGAGTGACTTGGTTTCAGACAACTAAAATTATGATTTTGTGTAATCTATACAGACAAGCAATGTACTAGTCAACTAATTAAAATTATTATTTATGTTTTACAAGCGCCATGTCGGTTAGACATGGCACTCGATAGAGCAATTTAGTGTTCTTCTGAAATGCACAAATGTGAGTAATTTTGCAATTGGATTGGGGTTTTGGTTGAAAATGATTAAAATATATAGAATCTAACCAATAACATAATACCGACAGGCAGGTACAAGAAAAAAGTCACCATTTCTTGTGGCTAGCAGAACGAAGTAAAAATCCTAAGACAATAGAAGTTTGGCAAAACTCAGCAATTAAATTTACTTTTTTCCACGGTTTCATTCGCGTAGAATTCAAGTTTCAACAAAATTATTGATCCGTTATGATTGAGTAACAAATAAACATTATTTCTTCCGTGGGAACTAACGAGAATTGAGGATTTAGAGTTTATTTCCTCGATTATGAAGGCTTCTTTATTTATATTTGGGATTTTCTTGATTATTGTAACTTCAATACTTGTTGGGTGGTCTTTGTCCTCCGTGGATATTACATGGTGCTCCATCTGTGGATGTTATTCTCTTTCATTGAGGACTTCGTTAAGTAAAGTGTAAATAGAATCAATACCAGTACTAAAGACATTATCTGGTTTCCAGAATTTTGCAATCTTGACTTCAGACAACCATAACAATGTAGTCATGAATGATCTCGTAAAACAAAAATATCCTGTTTTTAGTTTTGTAGGAGTTACCATGAGCAATTTCATCAAACCCTAAGGACATGAATAGGTAGTTAGTCACAAATGAACATACGAGTACTGTATACATGTAGGTTGAACCCTGAATAGAATAAATTAATCATTAAGAATGTTCGATAAACCAACTATATTTTATACGGCCGGTACAATTACTAATTCGAATATCCAAGGACTCCAACAATTTTGAACGAACTTTTAGCAGCCTTCAATGAACACGTGTTTAAGCGGCACGTTTCATGTAATTTCGAACTGTCAGTTACGAAAGACGATTAAAATATATTGAGATTTATGGATCGAGATACACGCCTAATAATTAGGCCGGTTCTTCTCATGACACCTCTAATTCACACTGAATATTTCATTGCGATCTCTATATTATTCAAGAAGATGAAATCATTAACATTTTGGTATGAATATTCATTTAATTTTAATGTAGACACTGTGTTGAGAAAATGATGAGGTTTTTCAATTAGTTAGGTAAATATTATGTTTACATATTCTTTCTGCTCTTTGCTAATTTTAGGTTCATACACCCATATTATTATGATCTTGGTGAAGTATATAATATTCTTGTATTAGGTCTTTCACTCACTCTATTATTATACCATTGCTACTCCAATAATGTACCACAGTTGTCAATGAATAATGATTAATAAGTACCTACACAATTCCTATAATGTATTTTTTTAGAATATTATCATGGCTTATGTATCCATCTCTTCCTACCAATTTGTACGCCACGATAATTATTATGCGGCTGACCATCTTAGAACTTTTCTGTTTGTCATTATTATCGTCCATGCAATGTATCATGTACGCCATTTTTAATCAAATAAAATATGTGGTTACTTACTCTGAGTCACTAAAAATCACAGAATTAACAATGTTGATAGTATCGTTCATGCCCTGTTCCTTGAATGTGGAAACAACTTTAAATTTTTGACGCCCAAAAATGTTCATGTTATCGACATGAACATTTTTGGGCGACAAAAATTTATATTAAACCCTTTTAATAGGTTACGCTTACTTCTTGCATCAATTTATATCATCTTTCACTAATGTTTTTGTGTAAAAATTGTTGTTGAAGTCGACTTTACCGCTCTAAAATTTTAATATAAAATCCTGTTTCTAGATTAATCGCACTGTGGCTTATCTAAAATCCAGTCGGCATTTCGCGGAAGTTTTTATTTAAAAATGGCGCCTAGCTGTTGGTTATTACGCGAAAACAAGTGTTACTTAGTTTGATGCACGGTGATAAACTACAATAATCTGATTATCACTTTAATGAATCTCTTTGATGTTTACCGATGGTTAATTGCTTTTAGTTTTTTCACAGAATAAATTTAAACTTTTGGAACTTCAAAGGCTGAGGAACTATAAGTAGTTTTTTTTTGTTTTGTTTACAGTATGTAACTTTATAAATAACACTTCTAGACATCTTCGTTATACAAATTGCTTGATTTGGCATGTAAAGTTGATAATCATCACATCACATTTTCCTCGGTTTGCAGTTTCATAGTTTTATGTTTTTGGTAGTTCTACGCTCTCTATACCCATAATTACATCATGCTGAAAGCAAAGAAAACTTGTCAATTACTTCATTAAAAAGACTTTCTTTACTACCAACCATATTGTTAATAAGTGATTCTACCACCGAGAGAAAGCCGCATCCATCATTACCAATCAGAGTTATAGCCAGCCTTGGCCCGACACCGACTCGGTTAACCGTTTTGTGTTCATGGGCCTTGTGTTTCTATTGACACCAGGTAATGGTCAATCAAACTACAGTTAATAGTAATTCCCCTTTAGCATCACAAAAACACAAAATACTTGGAAATTGTAAAGGTTTATTGATGTTGTATTGCGGCATCCATTTTCGGTGTCGCAAGGTTCCCGATAAATATCATTGTCTGATTAGATTACATTGCTATCTCTTGATGGTTAAGATTAACTACTATTTGCAGAACAATTAAAACCTTCCGACGTTTCTACTGTGTTACCGTTGCTAAATGTTTTCTTACATATAGGCAGTATTATAGCGGTCGAGATATGCTTACTTTTGACAAACAATAGTAGGTATTATCTGTATGTGGAATCAGATTGTGAAATGGATCGTTTAAAGCGGCTGGTTTTGTATTTTCATCAACAACCTCTGCTTCCATTTCTTCAGATCTTTAAAAATCGATTTCAACGTTCGCTTCAAACCGTCTCTTGTGTAAATAAGTGACAGCTCTGGAATCATTAAGATTCCAATGCGTGCAATCGTGCCACCACCATCACCAATGAATTTTGTAAGATTGGTGTACTTGGTAATAGATGCATTTTTCTCAAGAATAGCATTGACATTCTTAACCACAATTACAATTATTATGTCATTGTCACAATTATCCCAAAACTCCTTGCATTTTATAACATTAATACTTTGAACTTATAATTTTCAAAATCCTGTTCATAATGAAAGCCTAGAATATTATTCCGAACTAGTGTTCCTACATGAAACTGCAGATAATTCTCTAGTTTAATTTTAATTGGACTTTTATTTTATAGTGTCTACTAGTAGAACATCATGACTTGTTTAGTCGGTCTGCATTTCGAATCGTAGTCAAGGCTTACCCATCAGTCGGTTCTAAAATGTAATGAGTTTTTATAGCGATTTTTATTATGTTTCGTTGATTGGATGTTGTATATTTCGCTGTTATGACCAAAGCCGGTGATCAAAACAGAACCTTTTAATTGATATTGTAATTATATAAGTTTAATGCTGCCGTAGACTATTCTTGGAACTAAGTTTAAGTGTTTTGTATAATTTCTTCTTCGAAAGTAAGTATTACATGATATACTAATATAGATAACATATGTAGGTGAAAATTTATTCCTGTCTAAGTTTCTATGTGTCCAAGCTCTTAAATACTGTAATTGCATATGAATAATAACATAAGGAAGTCATTTCAGACGGCAATGTCAGTAATATCTTGAGTCACACACGCCATATTGACCTGCTCCTCTATTGACATAAGGTTGAAAGTCTTGTGCAAGAATGCTGCACCTGGTTTATTTCAGCGTATTTCTATACACGTGGAAGTGCCTACAGTTATAACTAATAACAAAATGATTATAGACAAAAACGTTTTAGAGCATGCAGTGAGAAAGAAATAAAAAAATGGATTAATGATACAGATAGAAAACCAAATGTGCATAATATTACAACAGGAAATGTATAAGTATTGATAAATAGGTGCATGGCTGATAGTGTAAGCGTTACATATTGCTGCAACAAGATAGCTAAAATCGTCGAACAACAAGTAGGAATGAAAGTCGAAGGGCCGAAAGGTTCTACAATTAGGCACGCGTCAAAACAAAAGCCGCTGGTATTCGAAAATCCGTTTACAGGAAATCCTTAAAACAATTCCAATATAATTACTGCTAAGCACGGTGGCAGGAAGCATTAAGTAAACACCAATGTTAAATAGAACAATAGAGCAAACCACAAAGCCCGTTAGTTCCCAGAATTGTTTTTATAAAGCATATGCGTCGAAAACAATAACATGAGGGGCACGCGATAAAACAGGTAGCGAAGCTCACCCAGCCTACCCAATTTATTCTACATCCGCTGTATTAAATTACAAAAATCGTACAAAATCCACTCACAAGGCGGTTGGGCGATCAATCGTCCGATCTGTCGAGGTCCAACCCTCCAGTAGTCAGGTAGTCAACCCGCAAAGTTTACAAACTGGCGTCCGCATGCGTACAATGCTTGTCCATTGCAATTTTTTGTCACATTTCACAGTCCAACCGCAGTAGGTGGCGTTGAGACAGGTGAATAGGAGATTAGTGGAAGCGAACACAACAATAGACGCACTGTACAGGCCATAAAACAGTTAATAGAGACTGTGAACGAAAATGTTATTGCCGTAGCTAAACTGTCACTTGGTCTCACACGATAATAATGCACTTTTAGTTTGTTCACTGTAATCCTTGGCAAGGTTCTGGTTTTTTTTCACTACACTTTTTTTTTCAGTGTGGCATCACCGTGCGTTGAGGTTGCGCGTGCGCATGGCGCGCGACTGGAGGGAGTTGAGCGCGCGTACTACCGTCGACCGTCGTCGGAGGCAGTAGCGCTCCTGTAGCGTCGCCCCCCCCCTCCCCGCGCACCGCGTCTTCACCGCCGCCCCACCGAAGCCTCCATACTGTTTTTACTTTGGGAGCGATAAAAAAGGGAAGGATATCGTTGAATTGTTTATTTTTCGTGTTAGTAGCTTATAAGTCGTGTAAATTAACACCGCCCTCGGACTTTGTATCGTGCTTCATGAATTTCGACTGCTGTCGCTAATTGATAATGTTTTTCGTACTTGTTATGCTTATTTAGAATCATTTTTAATTTTTTTATTATTCCTGGGAAAGTATTTCTAAGTGAAAGGTAGATGGGTAAGTCTTATACAGCAGTTCGAACGATGACGACTCTCTAGTAGAAGAACCTTCGATAACTCTATTACAGGCAGTTAGCTATGAACGATATTTTGAGGTCTGTCTTAAACAAACAAACACTTGAATCATTTTATTTAATCTTTATTACAACGAAATCTATTCATACAGTCACATATATTATTTTAAAAATTTGACTGATACTAGTTAAATAAACACATCAAAAGTATCTAGGGATCAACATATATTTTTGCAATAACTTTTCTCCTGATTGATATTAATTAAAATTTTCTTTAAGGATTCATCAAATAAAGTGTTTTCGTTTGTCACAGTAACGATAAACCAAGTCACCTTTGCATTAATAAAGAAATTTGCCATTTTCCTAATAAAGGGATTTTTGACATTTGAACCACTAACATTAAAGTTCGAAAAAAAGACTGAAATAACAGTTTTCTTTAAAATTTTATTGGGTAACTTAAACAATTAATAATCCGTGTTTCTACCGCGAACACTAACAACACAAGAACATCGGTTTGGCATACTCAAAATGAGTTCATCCAAATCACGCTGTGGAATGGCCGCCCATGTTCGTTGCAACAACAAAAAAAGGTCTTCTTGCGACTGGATACCCTCCATATTCGGCAGAGCTCTTCGCTTACCTTGGCTGAGCGCCATGGAGGACGGTATCGCTGCACCACACGGAGACAAGACCGATACATTCAAATCTTAACTCGAAGAGCTCCAACAATAACCGCCATGATGTTAGCCGTGAGGCTTCATCACTCTTCAGGGAACTTAATTAGCGACCAAACAGTCAGAAACCGCTTGCATGAAGTGAACCTTCATTCCCGAAGACCGCTACGGGTACCACCTATAGCAATGCACAATCGTAGGATTCGATATCAATGGGCTCTTGAACACAGAAATTGGGCAGAAGAACAATGGCGTTTCGTGTGCTTTTCTGATGAGTCTCGTTTTGGTATGAGACCGGATACAAGACGTATACGACACTGGAGAACCCCTGGACGCCAACAGCGATTAAAATCCTGCCAGGAAGTCCATCCTTATAGTGGTGGAACCATCATAGTATGGGCGGGTATTTGGATCGGCGGAAGAACTGAGTTGATTTGGATCAGAGGCAACCTCAACGCTCAAATTTATGCTGAGACGATTGTATCAGACGTCATCGTTCCTCTACAAGTGCAAATCGGTCCCTTATTTCAGTTAATGCATGATAATGCACGACCGCACACCGCAAGAGTTGTAAGACAGACTCTCGCCGCAGCTAACATCAATGTCCTGCCCTGGCCTGCTCAGTCGCCAGACTTGAACCCGATTGAGCATGCATGGGATATGCTACAGAGAAGAGCTCTGCCGAATATGGAGGGTATCCAGTCGCAAGAAGACCTTTTTTTGTTGTTGCAACGAACATGGGCGGCCATTCCACAGCGTGATTTGGATGAACTCATTTTGAGTATGCCAAACCGATGTTCTTGTGTTGTTAGTGTTCGCGGTAGAAACACGGATTATTAATTGTTTAAGTTACCCAATAAAATTTTAAAGAAAACTGTTATTTCAGTCTTTTTTTCGAACTTTAATGTTAGTGGTTCAAATGTCAAAAATCCCTTTATTAGGAAAATGGCAAATTTCTTTATTAATGCAAAGGTGACTTGGTTTATCGTTACTGTGACAAACGAAAACACTTTATTTGATGAATCCTTAAAGAAAATTTTAATTAATATCAATCAGGAGGAAAGTTATTGCAAAAATATATGTTGATCCCTAGATACTTTTGATGTGTTTATTTATTTTCATCTCAAATAAAACATGGTTAACAGAAAAAATATTTTCGTATTTGGCAACATTAATTATAAAATCTGGCACAGTATTTTGTCACGAATAAATAATTAATCCAATAATTTTGATAAGAATAAATAGAATGTTTCTTTTATTTTCCTGATCCACTTATTTACTGAACACATTACATACAATAACTATTAGGTATGTATAATTTTATATTTTTGATAAATCTATGAATTACCAATAAACCATAAACGTTTACTTTAAACAACGTGCGTTTATAAACTTGCGATAGATTAAACAAAAATTATAATTTAATTTTTACACTTCTATGTAAACATTCACTAATTTACAATAACTAATCTATAAGCATTTAACCGACTGTGTTACAATCAAGTCTTTTTATTTATTATTTAAATACATATATTGAGCTTTTACTGATTATCTATATACAATTCATCGATTTGGATTTTAAATTTTTCACCCTATTATATTTTATCATTTTAATGCACAATTTAAGTCACCTAGTATGGACCACATTCTAAAGGGGATTATACCAATTTATTAATTTTATAATATTTATTATTCATTTATAATAATTATGACATATATATTTGAGTAATATAAAGTGATTCATAAATTCTGTAACCCTTCATCAAATTATTGATATTTACAACAATTGTAAAGAAATTATAATAACACTTACATAAAATTATACGAGCTTATTTGTAAATAATTATTCAAAAATTCACAACACTGATAATAATCACCGTTTAAACTATAGGGTTACAGATATAGATATACTATGAAATTTATTATATTCAATGGATTGTGCTTTTTAGAGTACTACGGCTTAATATTTACTAACGAATTGGCACATCAAATATGATACCTACTATGTATTTATTTACCTAATGTTTCTACGTTTCACACCTATTTTTAATAAATATTAGGTAACTATTTGTAGGAATATTACTTCTTCTTATTTAACCTCCTTAGATTTCATCATTAATATTTTTATATCGTTACGATGTCAGTCGTTACTCCAAGTTTCATATCTCGTATCGTTTCCATCGCTTCGGTTGATTAAAGATTCGAATAGCTGATATTATCATTTATTATTCATCATTTATATCATTCATTTCCAAGAATGTATACGGGTAAAGGTATACTGTTTTAGGAATATTTTTATTGAATTATTTATTTCTCCTTTTTAGTCTCATATTCATCAGTCGTAATATCAGGTGTATAAAAAGACATTTTTATATAATGATTTTAGCCATTAACATCATTGATATATTTTATTTTTATATATCTATTTAGAATAACATAGATTAAAGCTATGCATTTAATAAAACATGTATCATCTTCGATGCGTCGTTGCAGTGATATCTAAGTGAAATATTTTTAAATTTATCAAAAAAGACGTACATGCAGTTTATTATTAAAATGAAAATAATAATTCACATCTGAATAACAATATTTTTTTAATAATTTTTAATTTGAATATCATTTGATTTTGATTAATCTGCATGGATTAAGGGTACAAAAGGACGGGACGAATTGTCGTTAGTGATGTACCTTGCAAAGATTTTCGACAATCTTTTTGAAACAAAACGAATGATTCCGAGCACATTATGTGTGCCAGTGAACCCAGATGGCGTGATCAATTCATTTCTCATAGTGCCGTCTGCACGCTAGGCATGTCCGAGCAAAATTCGAAAATTGCCATGTGAAATCTCACAATTAAATGATTGAAGGCGCTAAGATTTAGTGTCGTTATAAGATAGGTTTGAAAATACAAGTTTGCTGTTGTTTCCAATCCCATTCACAGAAAGTAACAGATAGTTTAAATTGATTGGCGCCATTTTATTTAGTGGAATCTAAGACGTTTAATTTACTTCTGCATCAGTTCGAAATCCAATGGTATTCCCATCTGCTCAATCAGCTGATTGAATATTCAGTATACAAGTTAAAGTTAAGAAGGTTATTACAATGATCTAAATTATTATACTTTTACTCAACTGTTGACTTACTGATATTTTCATTTACTGCCTTAATTAGTCATTCAAGATTTTTCGGGAGACAAGTTTCTTAAGTAGTTTATACTTGATTGTACCTATTTGACATTTTGATATCGGAATTACAACGGTTACCTTCGATAAGTTCAAAATATTAAATTCGCCTTTTTATGGAATGAAAACTTTAATTCGTATTGCGTAACTTTGTATGTTATTATGCAATTTAAGGAGATTTTACAATACTGCATACCTCAATGCAGTATTGTAAAATCTCCTTAAATTGCAATATACTGACTTTTAGAGCTTCTGTTAAATACGCTGTTTTTTTTTTTTCACATTATATATTGGCATTATCAGTGCAGGCGATTAACACGATTTTAACTTGTAAAGTCATGTGTTCTCTTCACCAACCTTGGTTGACTGGTAAAAATGTTTAAGCCATTAAGCCCGCCGTTGCATCTTTGAGCGTAAAGTTTCGAATAAATAAAAAACAGTTTCCACTGAATATTTTTACGATGATGAAATTGCACCTTTGAATTAATGGGATTAAAAACAACAAGCCAAATAAATATAATAACTCAAAACATGGAATAACACTGAATATATTTAATACAGCTAAATTATATAAAATCGTATGAATCATCTGAGGGGAGGGCTCGTCGTCAACCAGCCTTCATCCATCGGTCTATGGAGTACTCCAAAGCTGCCATCCATCTAGAAACAGAAAAAAGAAATTTAGTTACAAATATTTAATACGGTTGAATTATTCTCGAAAAGGAACTCAGGAAATTCTTAATTGGATGTACCTAAGTAATTACAAATTATAAAATTTATTTCCATATCCATTTGGAAAATAGGCCGTATGATTTTATTTTAATAACTCTATGGTATTCAGCCAATCAACCGAGCCTATAACAGTACCAACATGTCGCGTTACTTAGTAAGTTAACGAAAAGACTACTGAACACCTGGTTCAAATAAATAGTATCCCTGTGTGTTGCAAAAATCTGAAACTAAAAATGCCTGTATTTTTAGTTAGTTTCAGATTTTAACGTTACGCATGCTCCAAGTAACGTTTATCAATATCGGCCAAAGGGACATTCAAAGATTTACCTCAATGCTTCACAAAGGTTGTTCATCTTACTTCGCGACATCTCCCAATCTCGATAACCGATCTGGTATAAGTTCTTACAAATTAAAGAACGTTGGTTCTCTTTCGTTAATCAAATGATTGGCCATCAGATTGGGTCTGAAGACAGCTTGACATGTGACTCAGGTTCGATTGGAAGATATATTTTCCTACAGTGTCAATGCTAATTGCAAATATCGGAGTTGCATTTTACGTTTAGGGAAGCAAAAAAGAAGATGCTAATATTACTGTGAGGGAAGGAATTTAAATAAAGGAAGACATGTTTTATGCAGGTCCAAAATCGAGAGAGACCTCCAGTAAGTTCAATTTCCAGAGCCACAACCCAGGATAGAATAAAGCTTAGTGAATAGACCTGACGCCAAATAAGTGGAACAGGAACAAGAAATGACTAGATATCTTTGTACAGTTTCAGCCTACCTGTATTGAAAAACCCTTGTTTTGTATATCGTAACAAATTTTGTTGTGTATTTGTATTGCTTAATTTTGCTATGAAAAATGATTACCGTCTCCATGTCTTCAACTTTAGCTAATTTCAGCTGTAGATAAACAAGAGACTATTGTTTTGGCATATCAAAATCCAAAAAGGTAAATAAATAATTGAGGCCTTTTTATGATGGTTTAGCTATTCAGAATTTATTAACAGAATTGAATGGAACGTAGTGCCTAAGGCTCGACTTAACGAAGCTTCACGAAGCATCACCTTTGTTTTTATCGATTCGAAAAACTATACGATTGTTAGTGATTTGACTTCGTTATTGTTTTGGTCTTCATTCAAAATTATTATGTTTTACCATAAAAAATAGGATGGTGGGGGATGAATGCCTACTTACCTACATAGAAACAATTTTGACAAAATACTGATTATTTAGGTAAGATTATAGCTTGACCAATGACAGTGGATTTAATCAAGTGCTTGTTTTACTGATAAATTAATGTCTCATCAAAATGTAAGCCGTCGAATCTGCCCTTGAAAGTGCACATTGACCAAAATGGACTCCTATCCTGCCGACCTGTGTATGGTCGGCTATAATACGTATCAGGCGGTCTGTTCGGTCAACATCTCAACCAGTAAATTTAGGTGAAATGAGCATAAGGAGAACAGTTATTCCATCTCGTTTGTCATCATCATCATCATCAACAACCTGTTGCAGTCCACTGCTGGACATAGGCCTCTCCATTGCTCAATTTCGGGGAAATAACATCCCCTTGTCTCACTCCTCGATGCAACGGTATAGGACTTGTTTGCTGATTCTGTACTTGAACGGACATGGTGGCGGCCTCGTAGAGACATCTCATCACTTGGATGTATCGCCAGTTTAGTTGGCAGCGCTGCAGGGACTCCAGAACAGACCAGATTTCAACCAAGTCAAAGGCCTTTTCATAGTCCACAAATGCTAGACACAGGGGCTGATTATACTCTTCGGTCTTCTGTATAATCTGCCGCACTGTGTGGATGTGGTCTATGGTGCCGTATCCGCTCCGAAACCCAGCGTGTTCCGGTGGTTGGAATTCGTCGAGTCTTCGCAGTATCTTGTTTGTAGGAGTTGACAGTTCACTACTACATGTTCACTACATTCACCTAAGGTTATACGGTGAGACGTTAACAGAATCGCACTGCATGTTTTTGTCCAGTAATGTCTATACCTACTGAGGAGCTCGTGGCTAAATTATAACAGCCGCACGGGTCGATCGTCTAGGTAGGGTGCCGAGGTTGGTCTGTCGATGGGTGACCATCTTAACATAACGAGACTTCTCCGTGCCTCGGAAAGCACGTTAAGCCGTTGGTCCCGGCTGTCATTTGGAGATCTTTGGCGGTCGTTACGGATTGTCAGAAGCCAGAAAATCTGGCACCAGTCTTGCCAAGAAGTACCGTGTTCCCCAGTTAATAGGTTGTGGAGGTCTGGTAGGCAGCCACTTCACGTAAAATATCTGGTATTCAGCTGAATCCGGCATGACTGGGAGCCGACCCCAATATAGTTGGGAAAAGGCTAGGCAGACGATGAATGTGTATACCTACTAGAGAACACTGAATAGTTTCTCAAGAATCACAATCACTATGTTAGTTCTAATACTCACCGCTTCCTATCCATTTCGGATTCAGTGTGGAAGTAGAAATGTCTCTGTTTAGGTTCCGTAGGCATCACCTCGAAGGCATATTTCTTGCCGCCAGGGGCACATGTCTGTATTCTGTAGCCGTGCAGGCACGCCATTCCTTTGGAGAAAGAAGAAATTATTCAACTACATATATGAGCAACTAGCACTTCGCCCGCGACTTCGTCTGTGTATATTTAGTACAAACAATTTCCATCCTCGTTTTACCCCTTTAGGTGAGGAGTTTTGTAAAATCCGTCCTTAGCGGATGTGCACCTATAACCTGCCTGATAAATTTTAAGTTTGTAGGTGTTATAATTTCTTATATTTCGTGATTAATTAGTGAGTGGTTGTTCGCTTCTATATATATAAAATATATAGGTACCTACAGAGGAAAATATTCAAAACTGAGAATTTCCTAAACGAAAGATCAAAAATGGTTCTTTTAGGAAATTCTTAGTTGGAAATGGAGCCACATTATGTGATCCCTAAATGGTTAGAGCTACTACTCATCGCATAGACACAAATAGCAAATTCATTTGAATGAATAAGTATATAATTTGGGTTGTTTCAGTAATTTCAATATCATCTCAAGCTTTCAGGTCCAATTGCACCTAACTCAGAGTTAGTTGCTAACAAACAAGGAGCCCGTGTTAGAAAGTAAGTAGGTAACTTGAAGTCAATAAGATAACTTTGCCTTGTCCAATCATGAGCTGATAATCAACAAGCGACGAGGTAAAGAATAGTTGTACTATGTCATATACCTACATGTACCTATTATTATTTCAACGAAGAACACCAATGACCTTACCAAAAGCATTTTTGCTGTTGCCATCATTGTAAAAGTAGAGGCAGGCGTCTTTAAGCACGCAGTACCGCTTGGCCCATGACTTCCACTTGGAGCCAAGCTTCATGAGGTACCCGAAGCAGTCAGGTCTTGGGATCGACGAAGGAGGAAGCTTCATGTTCCTCATCGTCACTTCTAGCCAGCCATCGCGCTGGAAATTAAAAAGATTCCAATTGAGCCTTATTCAATTTTATTGAACTGTGAAATGTACTCAGAACATGGTTCATAATATACTCGCAGTTAAAAAAAGAATTGAGTAGCCTGCTCTGAATAAGCTATTCGAAAAGAATTTGGATTTATAATACCTATTTTAAAACTCTAGGTACCCAACAAATTAAATTAGGGTAGGTAAGTACCTACACTCATAGAATGTAAAGTGAGCTTCCAATTATAATTCCTTTTATATTATATCTCTTTATGTTATGTTAAGAAAGCATGTCGTTACTTTATCGCACTTTATCAAGAAAGGGCTAAGTAGTAGTTAATTATCTATTAGGATTGCCAACTTCTACACTTCCAAAAGTTCGTTGACGTTGATAACGCGTGTGGGACCAAACTTTAAATTTAAGCCTGCGCCATCTGTTAAATGAATATAGAACTACCAAGAACTATCATCATACAGAGTAATTACAAAACCTTTGAAAATTTCCCACGAATTATCACACTTTATAAAATTGTACTCTTATTTTATAAAATTGAAGATGTAAAACAACAAAATTATATAACAAACCTGATTGCTAGCATCAATTGCATGAGCGAGCACTGCACGCCATCTAGCGGCAGCCTCAGAAGTGTCTGCAGCTAATTGTAACCGCACGCCTCCGCCGCGATGCAACCGGAATCCGTGGGGCCTGCCCGCGTCTTCTTCGGTCAGTTGATAATTCACAAGCATGAGTGCTCCCACGGGATGAATGCTCTGGAAAGAAGTACAGGATTGAATCAACAGATGGCAGTGTTATCAGTTTTATTCTTTCTGTGCAAAACCTTTTGTTGGGGGACGTCTTGAAATGGGATTGAAGATTTTATATATAATATGAACTTAAGTATACCCTTTGAACGCCAACGTAATGATGCTTACAAACGACAACGTAATTGGCCGCTAAAATGACACCGAAAAATTTAAGCGACAAAAAATCACCTCTTTAATAAAGTCTGATATTATATACATAAGTAAAAGGAATATCTTAAATATTTTTGTCTTCTTTTCTATACGTCACTTAATGTAACTGAATCAAAACTCAAGTTTAATCTTTGTAGAAGTTATTATATTAAAGATTGTGCTAATTGAAATAAAACTAAAAACTATAGGTAGGTAATAGGTACCTACCTATAGTTTGTACCTACCTAACCTATCCATGTCGTGGTGCCCCAAGCTCCCTGTGCCCTATTTTTCGCCCAGTCCGTATTTTTTTTGTTGTTGCCCAATTTAGTATCTATTTAATTCGAACACTTGCAATTTTGGTTAGGTACTTGAAAGCAGTTGAAAACCGTTACTAAGGTTTTCTACTGCTTTCTAGTAGTAGAATCATTAGTAGCAAATTTTTACGAATTTTAACCATTCATTATTATCGCCAGTCAAGTAAATTTTTCGCAAGCATCATTATAGTATTATGAAAATCTTCCATAAATTACCTATTTATTCACCCAGTTAATATTTACCCGTTATAATACAAAACTTTTTTTAGCCTATATCAATCATACTTTTTTACTCAGCTGACGATATTGGTTACCTATTGGATTTGTGACTGCAATCAAGGCCATAGTTTTGATTAAGGACCTCACTGAATGTTTAAAATCGAAAGAAAAACCTCACTGCGGGCAATGGAATCCAGATGAAACACGAACAGTTAACATTTAAAAATGCTTGCGATGAAGTAGCATTGGAAAGAGAACCAGCTCGTAGAGTATATACTTAACAGCCATAAAGCTTAATAGGTTATTTTTTCACACCGACTCTCACAGGACCTTTTTTTTAGCCGACTATATAACTAAGTTATGACATTAAATTATGATAGACGATACGGTTGGCGCAGTGGTTGAGTGATTGGCTGCAAAGCTGCGTGTCGCGGGTCCGCTGCCCGTACGGAACAAATATTTGTACGGCCTACAGATAGTTGTTCCGGGTCTGACTGTTTGTGTATGTGAGTTTATATGTTTGTAAACGCACCCACGATACATGAGAAACCCCCGGAGTGGGTCAAAGATTTTCTAAAAAATAATAATTTAGTTCTCTTTTTAAAATTCATGCTTGGCGTTCAAAGGGTTAAAATATATAAGCAGTACAATACCACAAGCGCTAATACGTTCTATGTAGTAGAGATGCGGGAATGTTGAATTGGCAAGACGTAGCTATCGAGCAATCGATGATATAATTAGAAAGTACTTGAACTATAGCGACAAAATAACAGCGGTCATTCAATCGTATGACATGACCTGTGAAAGATACATTATCATCTGCCTAACCTTTTTTTCCAACTATGCTGAAGACTGCTTTAAGACTAACTAAATACAGATAAAGACCACCATTAGATATGAAACAACTGCTGATTTGACTTAGACTACCCAATTAATGGGTGCCTAAAACAATATACCTTGGTACCTAGGGTACCTGGTTGTAAAAGAAAATAATTGCAATGGAAAAGAAGTTATTGTTATATTGTCGAAATGGTTAAAAATCTAATTAGTCCGTCAAATAGATTTCCAAAAAATATTAAACACGTATTTTTTCTTTTTTCACGTAAACAAAAAACGAGGACGATACAGTGCGTTGAAAAGTAGTGTAACTTCACTTCGTACTACGATTTTTACCACGCCGTGACGTTACAAGCGTCACTCATGATCTTTGCAGCTTTTTATCTTCGTAATTTTTTGTAGATTTGATAAAGCAAAAAATGTCGAATATTTTTCGAAAATCTAACTGACGGACTAAATAGAATCAGATTTTTATTCCTCAGGAACATCGTTATTCTGATCGTACCTAATAGAATATAAACACAAAAATACGACGAAGAAGATTTAAAACGAAGCTTTTACTTACAGAATCTGTCTTATAATAGTACAGGCAGTTGTCTCGCTTGAGGACGAACCACCTTCGAGTCCAGTGCGGAGGGTGGTGGGGTCTGACTGGGGCAGCCCGCCAGAGATACCCTGAGTACAAAGCAGCTGGTCCTCCTTCGTGGGCTAATGAGGCTACCACCTCACATGTTCGGGCCACCTGGAGGTTAACAAAGTTATTGAATTTTCTATATCCTTATATAGAAAATAAAAAAAAATCAAAAGATACATTACAATTACTTAAATAGGTACATATTATAATTTCCTGCTTCAGATAAAATGCCTTGCTAAATTCAAGTAGCCAAATTGTAACTAGCAAAAATGTACTATTAAATGAGAATCAATATAGCAATAACTATAACATACAGAAACCTAAAACCTATGGACTGGATGAGTGGATACTAAAGATGAAATATTATTATTTAGGACTGTGAGCATAAATCTATACTAATATTATTAAAATTTGTAAATGCGAAAGTCTGGATGAATGGATGTTTGTTACTCAATCAAATAGAACAGCTGAACGGATATTGATGAAATTTTTCACAGAGGAAGACTGTAGTCTGGAAGAGCACATAGTATAATTCGACGTTAACGGAGGTGTAGCCGCGGGCAACAGCAAGTTTATAAATAAATGAGAACACAAAAATGGGTTACGATATGGTTTGGTTAAATTTGATTGATGTATGTGTTTGAATCAGTAATTTTGTAATAAAATATTCTATATGAAATGTGGTAGTCGATTGATGTTGATTGAATATCAATTTATCCTCATGAAAAACCAACTATAGATGTTTTGAAAGATCTTTCCTTCACAATAACCAAAGATTTTCCTGACAAAACAGACTAAATGAAATAAAGACCAACATACCTCCAATTCAAGTATTTCTGATCCAGAATGCGCAATCTTCACCACTTCTGAGTGTGTCTTATCTAAGACATTGATTCCTGAAAATAAATTGATGAACATTATGCATCGCTGTAAATCAATCTAGAGTGCTTTAGTGGGTAATAAATGTTCCAATTGAAACGAAAATGCAAGCAGGATTCCGATCTTGAAGGTTTTAAATCAAACTGTTTAAATGCAATAATAGTTTACATAACAAACGTAAGCGAATTGAAAACCGCTTTAGATCTAGCAAATTGGCCCTAAAGGTTCAAAAAATCATGAATTTTGAAGTTATTTTAAAGAAAACATGGAACTATCTTTCCGTGCTTCCTTCTCAAATGTTTCAGTAGCTACTTTACAAAATTGTATACATTCATTGGTTATATCTGATTCTGCTTTAGGAGTTAAATAATTTAGTTCAAATTCAACGTAATATTATACTTCAAATCCATTACCATTAACTGCTATGACAATGTCTCCAACTTCTAAACCAGAGGTTTCAGCCGGCGTATCGGGTTCAATGGCTGACACCACTACTGGCTTGCTTCCATGAATTCGGAATCCGAACTCTTCATTGCCACGCCTTACTACAACTGTTTTGTCGCTCTCTGCAAAAGAAAAACGAATTGCTTCATTTAGTTCTACTTCAATAATTTTAAACGGTTATTTGTTATAGCTCCATCCGGTTTGACTGGGAGCTGACCCCAATATAGTTGAAAAAGGCTACGCAGATTATTAGTTGTTTTCTGGTTTTACATTGTTTGAAGTGCATCGAAACGGTTATATACCCGCAAATATCGTCGTCATCGTCAGTTTGATTCCGGTATTAATGTCCATCATTTGCAGAAACATCAAAGCTTTACTAAAACATTTGAAAGCCACATACCGCAAAAACGTTTTACCATTAAATTGGTGTACAAATATTAGCAATATCCAATAGTAAGACGAAATAATAAACCAATAATCACTCAATAATAGACTCATAGGTTAGCGATACCGTGTATTTTCTTTGCGTCATTCCTGGCCTAATATTTATTTTCTTATCTAAATAGTACAATGATGTCGGCCTAGAGACGGCAATAAACTCGTCGAGGAGATTTGGCCATGACACACATACGTACTCTATGGTAAGTGCGTATTCGTCCAAATATTTGCAGAAAAACTTTCGCTTTTGGCTAATACCCAGAAAAATCAAACAGAAGTTTCATTCATACAGTGTATTAGAGGATGCAATTAACGTACTGCAGTTCAAACGTTGACACAAGGAACATAAAAAAGGTATGAAATCATATGGCGATTACAAGCCTGGAATTTTTAGTTGTTCCGTTGCTAGGAGGGTGTGAGTAACAGAACTAATTTAGTTTATAATATTATATATATATTTTTATTAGATGATAGAAGCCTCACATAATATTAGAAACACACACGCGTATTAATTTAATTATATCGCACTTGCTATTGAAAGAAAATAAAATAATTATTACATCATAATAAGTGTATTAGTACCACTGATGTTAAATAAAAGCAAATAATATTTTTTTACCACATGGTTCTGGAGCCACAAGTCTGCTTATTTGACTTTGTCGGCACCATAACATCAGCATCAATTTGAGAATTTCCTCCAGTTTCTGTCTTACACTCCCCTTAGAATTCAACATGTCTTTGACTAAAACATAAAATAATGAAAACTTAAAATAAAACTACTGCTTCAACTTCAACGTGTATTACAGTCCTCAAAAAAGTTTACTTACATGAACGTCCCATTTTTCAACTTAACCCCGACAATCCAAACTGAAATTCCGAATTACACTCGTGAACTTTTGAACCCGGCGGCGTCTGTCACTTTTAACTGTCCGCATGGACTGCATGAAAATTACGTCATTAACTGTCGTCTAGACGAGTTTTGCTTTGTAAAATCAATACGAACTAAACATTTACTGAACGTCAGACGTAAAAATATCATCTGGCCGCAGTAGCGTATCGTCAACAACTGAATACTGACGTTCGAATACGCTACGAGAATTAATTTTAGTTCGCAACTGTTCGGTCACTTTTGATACTGAAACGATTCTGCACCTTTCACTGATTGAAACTAAAATTGATCGCGTGACTCATCGAGTCCATTAAAATTCATTACTTTCATGTCAAGGTCTCCAAAATTATCGAAAATTACACGCACATTAATTTGTTATAACGACATTGGCAGCCAATTTTATTTTTTTCTGTGCCAATGGCAAAAGATGAACTGAAGAATTCAGGGGACATTCTTAAAATAATAGATGATGCTATTTAAAATGAGAGAGTACTAGGAATAGTTTGACACGTCACGCTTCCGAAGTGGACTGGTTAACTTTTCGTTAATAGTAGTGACGCAACACGGTACCTGTTTTATAATAGCCATTGAGGAATGAAGGGCTTTATATAGACGGTAAACGCGATCATGAAACTAGCTTCATGGTGTGCTCAGTGAATAGCACCGATAAAATACGGGAACCTTGTTAATTACTAGATTAAGAAATGGTTTCGATGCCAAAATAGCTACATCTTACAGAAACACCCACTAGAAATTCTTGCTACTCAGTTTCAACAAGTTAACCAAAATGTATAAAAGACTGATGTCGTTAATGAGTCCGAAACTCTTTTTTGAATCACAATACAAGTAGTTTTGATATTATCTTTGCTGTATTTGGCTTTTACAAAATGTAAAAAGTTCCAAAATCTCTGTGTTCTGTTTGACATTATTTCTTTCTCCGACCGTTGTATCCAATGAAGTATTTAAAGGAGAAATTATAATGATTTTGCCAAAAAACTTACCAAAACTGTTGTCAGCTTGACGCCGGTTTAGTTCAATGCAGGCTCGTCGGTGCACCAGTCTATGTGTTAGCGCAACGTATCTTTTGTTGAACTCGGATTCTGATTCCGTTGGGTCTTCATGTCCACCGTCAGATCCAGTGTCTAGTACATCTGAAAAATAGGTATTAATTATTATAGATGTTTTATTATTATTATAACTATTACTTATATATAAAATTAAAAAACTAACAAAAAAGAAAAGTAGTAAAAAATGGCGTCGAAAAATTCCTCCGCATCGCTGGCCACTGTTATTGTACCCAAAAGGCTGGCAGCATTACCACTGTATGGTAAAAGCCAGCTTATACATTAAATTTCGCTTTTAGTATTTTGTGGACTTTATTAGTTTTACAAATCATCAAGGAGTCAGGTTATAAGATGCGCGACGCAACGCAGCGCACTTTTTGAAAATAGCGATATACCTAATGTATAAATTATTTTTTATTACACCCATTTGAATACACTCACTGAAATCTGTACCTTTTTCTTTTGTAGAAAAAGTTCTAGGTTTATCGATATTTTCGTTGCGTCACCTTTCATTATAAATGGCTCTCAGAAATTGTTTTTATCCATCGGCAATATTGGAAAGCTTTGTGTTAGTTAATGTTTAGCTTTTACCACAAAAGTATCTTTATAAACCTATGTATACATTGAGTGCAAAAAGAACTTTGTCTCTGTTTTAACGGTTCTAACAAAATAGCGATTTTAAATTAATTTTGTTTGAATTGTGTTGTGTAATTTATTTTCAGTATATTTCATAGTTCTATGTTTATGTCGTATTGAACAGTGACCACCTTTTTTTTCAAGATGGGAAATCGCTAAATGACTTCTTCCGCTCTGGGCGGAGCGGAAAGGGGTATCAGACTCTTAATGACTAAAACCCACCCGTGATCCTTCTTTGCCCTTTGCGTTCCCGAGCCGCGGTGACTCATTGGACCAAATTCCGCACCAACAGTGACCACCTTGTGACAGTATAATTACTAATACATGTAGTGGGTACGTAAAGATAACCAGTAGCAGAGCTTCTGTACTCGTAGTGTTTGCGATTAAATAGTATGCATAATTTTTGCTGTTTGCGTTAAACACTTAAGTTGATTTTAATAATATTTTGAAAACGATCATCTAAACAGATAAAACAGCTTGTGAAGATGTATTTTAAGGCAAGTAGAAATATAGCACACATTCTTTTGCGGTATCAATGTGATCACATATTGATGTAATCAGTATTTCAAGTGTCCTATTTTTCTAATGAAGTCATCGAGCTCAATTTTTGTTTTTATCCTATGATTAGGTGATTCGGGCTGCTCTAAATATTCTTTGTTGTTGACAATTATATTTACATCTATTATATAATAGCCATTCTTACAGAAAGTTGTTATTCCTTCAGTTTTTGTCGCTTCTATTGTAGTCTAAGTCCGGGCTGGATTTATAGTATATATATACTGTACAAAACTAGCTCCAATGGGGATGTTGCCTGAGTAAAAAATATATGATTCTGTTTAGTCCGTCAGTTAGATTATAGAAAATATTTGACACGTATTTTTTTCTTTATCAAATCTATAAAAACTGACGAAGATAAAAAGCATCAAAGATCAGGAGTGAGAGCGTGTGACGTCACGGCC